>JAEIGL010000002.1:16545000-18945000 GCA_018903715.1 Zaprionus davidi | reverse complement strand
ATAATAATAATAAGAAATACGAAGACGACAAGGCACAGAAGACAATACGTCATAATAATGAGCCAAGTAAAATAGCAAACGCATCGCACAGTGCGCGATATATACAGTATATGTACAGTGGGATATATCACACATATGCATGCACATGCACAAATATTGTAGGGTTCAATATGTGTGAGACAAAGTGCAGAAATAACACAATGACAATCGCTAAAGAAACAAGCCACAAAAAGGGAGAAGAGACTAGAAGGGAGTAGAAGAATCGACTTGTGGATACCTTTAATACAATATTAAAGTACTATAGTTTTACTTAAGCATATTAAATTTAAAAGATAAATCAATCTACATAAAATAAAGCTACATGGTTCTTTATAAACATGACTGATCGTACTGGGTTTATCTGACAAATATTTATATTATGACTGCAACGAGACAAGAAGTTCTGCGTTGAGGACAATCACTAACGAAGCTGTGAAGCAGATCGAGCGAGATGGATATGGGAAGACAGAAGAAAGGAGATGAGTAGCAGAAGAGAAACAGGGAAACAGGGAATGAGGCAAAGGCCAAACCGACTGAGACTGAGCTCCACTGACGCACATTTCGTACTATGGAACAGAGACAGAGCAGTGTTTATATGCAATATATTTATGTATGAATGTATGTATGTATACTTATATGGATATACTTATATCCGTATGTATACTTCAACACATAACTGTATGTGTATATGTGTATTTATATCGCGCACTCGCTTATATTTTACTTTTATTGGTTTTGTTTGGGCAGCGGGCATTGTATGTTGTTTACACTGTGCGACTGACTAACTGACCGACAGGCGAGACTAAGTTTCGGTTTATATATTGTATTTATGCAACGTGGTGGCCAATGGAAACTCTGAGGTAGGCAGTTTTCTTTGCGTTTATTTCATTTTATCATTTGCGAAGCCCTTTAACAACAACAACCGACACTAAATAAAGTCGAGCTGAACAATACAATTGTCTATCTCTCTCTCTCTCTGTGACTGACTACATAATGTAATAATCAGGAAATGAACATCAGTCGATATTGCAATAGACCCAGACCCAAACAGAACAGAACAGAACAGACGTCCACCAAGACGACGCCTTGTCTCTCTTGTTGTTAATGCATTGGACAATGCGGCTATTGTTGTAAACTGTTTCCCTGTCTCCATCTTCGTCTACGTCTGTCTCTGTCTTCTGCCTTTTACCTTCTCCCTCTGCGTGTCATTCTTCGTCCCTCAATCTATGCCTTTCTGCTTCTGTCTAGACCAACAAAAGCGGGAAATTTTTGCATTACTTATCCGTCCCTTCTGGCTGCCCAACTATTGTCCCGTCGTGGCAGACGCACATATAGACGGACAGACACGTAGGCCCAATCGACCAGGCAATTGTGTAAATAGCCTATTAAGTTGGCTAATGTATTTGCGAATATGACAGACACCTGGTAAGAAGGACAAAGGAGGCAGAACAGCCCCTCAACCACAGCAGGCATAAGGCGTAGAGGCTACTATCAACAATTTATATATTTATACAGTAGAAATAGTTTAAAAAGGAGTTTGAACTCAGCAAGACTAGGCAAGCCTGGCCCAAAGTAGATATAAGCTATAGGGAACAACATATATAAACTATATGTTTCTGTATAAGACAAGCAACTGTTTAATAAGGAAAGAGTTTGCACTTTGCAAGCTATGTAGGCATAGATTCCTTAACATTTTATCAAATTTTCAAATTTTATTATAAAGAAACTACACACACACTCAAAATCACATACACACACACGCACAAAGCAACAGTCAAGTCAAAAGCTTAAAACCGACAGAGCCTCAAAAAGCTTTTGGCCAGGCAACAAGTTGGAGCCAAAGGAATACAGCGAGCCATATTGAGCGCTGAGCGAGCAAGCCCGAGACAGATACAGATACATAGACAGAGACAGCGCGAGAGAGACAGAGAGCAGGCGCATACATGTACAGATACATACTCACGCGCGCGACACACACCTGCAGTCAAAACTTTCTCAGGCAGCAGCGGTAAACGACGTCAGCAGCGACGTCGTCGTCGTCGTTGTTGTCTACTGCTGCAGCAGCATTTGCTTAGTTGTTGTTTTTGTGGTGTGTAATTTACAAACAAGTCTACAGAAACAATATACACACACACATACTGACTGGCGCACACACATTATTATTTTATATTTTGGTCTATTGCAAAAACGTGCAACAATGACGTCGCTAACGTCTGCCGCAATAACAACAACAGAACAGCAACAACAACAGCAAACGATGTGCCAACTGATTGAATTGAGTGCCATTAGAAGGCTGTTGAATCCAAGAGGGATAAGGGGAATGGAGAAGGCTGGGAATGGACCTGTGGTTTGCTCTTACGTTTACGTTTACGTTAAATGCTACAAAGTTTCGAACGTGCGTCTCAACGGGATCTATTTATAACAACTACGGCCAGCAGAGTCGCTATTTTCGCGCATTTGTTTGATTCGGCAACGAATCTGATTGCGATTGCTTAATGTGTTGTTGTTCTTGTTGTTGTTGTTGGTTTGGCGGCCTGCGCCTGCCCTAAAATGTAAATAAACAAAAGAAAGGCAACACATAAACAATTACAACAATAACTGTGCGAGTGTGAGTGAGTGTGTGTGCGTTGTATAGTTTACAATAACCGAAATTAAAGAAATTTACTTTGTCTGCCCCACGTCGGAGAAGAGCCCCGATGAAGAAGCTGATATGAAAATAAAATTTTGGCGGTCGATTTCTACGCATGTACTGCGCTGCTGTTGCCTGCCCAGATTTAAATTTATGTTTTATTGCTGACGTTATTTGTTTCCACGCACATTAGCATTAATGTAACACAGTGTTGGTGCTGCCGCTGCTGCGTTGCCTCTGACCTCTGCTGCTGCTGCTGACGCAGATTCATTTGCCGCATTCAACATTCATACTCATTCATCAAAGTGCCGTCAATTAGTACTGTATTTAGTTAGTTCTACTAGGCATTAATAAAACGCCTGTCAAATTGCCAATTCATCAGCGTGAAGTTAGCTGCGCCAATGCAGAATAACAACAAAAAAGGAATGGCCAACGATATTATCGATTGCGATTGCGATGCGATTGCGGCTGTTAATGTTTAATTGCAAGCGCCGCTCACTTCACGTGCCGCCCACTTTTCACCTCACCTCTTCTCCACCTCATTACACCGAGTTGCCAAAACAATTGCGAACCATAAAACTGCAATAATTTCGTTTTATTTTAATTGAGCATGCGTGGGTCTCTCTTTGTCCGTCCGTTCGTCTGCTACGTCTCTTTCGTCTGTATTGGCCCACGCTTTATGCTCTAATTCAGTTTGGTTAGAAATCGATTGCAGCACAAAATACAAAACAAAAGCAAAGCCAAGCAAGCAAAACAACAAACAATTTACAGCTGCGAACGAAGTACTTACAAGACGGAGACAGAGCCGTAGAGAGAGAGAGAGGGGAGGACTTACCCCACTGCAAAGGCAATTTTGTCGCCTGCGTTTAGCGCTTAAGTGAAAATTGGTGAAAATCTGGCAAAATGTGTCAACAAGTGCTACAGTAAAACGCTCATGAAACGTAGCAACAATAACAACAGCAACAGCAGCTACGCTTTCGGCAGCACCCGCTTCCAACCCTCTTCCACCTTCCCCTCTGCGCACACACCCACCTAACTTCTGCCTTGCCTGCGAAGATTCTTGAGCTGCAACCAAATCTAGATCCGGTTCAGCAAGTTTACCGCAAGCTAGTTACAATATACTCGTACACACATACACACACATAAAGTAAATACATACAAACACGAATACACTCACACGAGATGAGAAAACTGAAGAAACTAGAGATGGTACGATATAAAATACTCTTCTAAGCGGAGTATGCTGCACAGTGGGTGCAGCTCAATTAATTAACTATTCAAATAATTGCAAACAAATTGCAAAAAACACTCACCTATGTAAACGATCCGTCTGTTCGGCTTCGTTCTGCAGCTCATTTATGGCAAACAGCTCCATTTCCCCATTCCTGCCGAAGATGCCATTGGGAATCTTGCGCAGAAACTTTTTCAGTACACTCGCGATGGTGAACACCGAATAGTTGTCAACGTTGACCAGTCGGCCAGCCTGCAGGAAATGTATAAGCTTCTTCATGGCTCCCTGATGTCCTGGAGCACGGAATACATCGCGGCGATTCGGTGACTCCTTGTTAAGCTTTAGTATCAGCACAAGCAACGGTCCTGGAATGTTGTTGTTGTGCTTGCATACCTCGTCCAGAGGCACACCGAATTTCACCTTCTCCAGGCGATAGGGGTAGGCGGGAGCTGTGGCAGGATGGCCGCAGGAGGTGACAACGTTGCCCAAATCGGCGGCTCGTCGATGCACGCGTTCAGCCCAGCTGGACATTGTGTATTCGTGTGTGTATGTGTGAGTGTGTATACGTTTTTTTGGTTTGTATGCGTGCGGTTATTCGCCTATATATGTATGTGTATGTGTGTGAGTTCGTGTACGTGTATGTGAGTGGGCAGCGCTTTTCTTTCGGGCGTTCGTTTTTCACAGAAAAATGTGCTCGCTCACAAATTTATGCTGTCTTATGCTGGTTAAAAACATGTTCGTTCCTGACAGCCCCTTTACTTTCCACTGGAATGTAACTGCGTTGTTGTTACTATTTTGTATCTGTATGCATTTATCTTTCGTTTTGTCGTTGTTGTTGTAGTTTCTGTTGTTGCTGTTGCTGCTCCTCTCCTCTCTCACTACTTGTTTCTGTTAATTTTTTTTTGTTTTGGGCGTTGTTTGAATTTTCTTCGTACGTTAAGAAGTTAATTATTTCGATTTTTTTTTAATGTTGATTGAATAGTTGACAAGATGTTTATTTTATGTACTCGAATATGTGGGTTAGTGTGTGTATGCTTGCTTTGATTTGGCAATTACAATTTTTTATGCTCGCGCAGCCACTCCTGCTGTATGCACTTTTTTCTTTTGCTTTGATACTGCTCTATCTTTTTCTCCGTTATAGTCTCTTTACAATTTGAGCTTTGATTGTGCGTCGCATTGTAGCATATTAAACGAAGGCGACATTCACCCATATAACACCGCGGCGGTTGATTATTGTTGCCTTTTTATATGTATATTAAATTAATTGGTTAGTTTTCGTGGCCACTTAAAATAATTTTTCACATCTCCGCACGCACGCACGACTTACAGCTCGCAGCACTTTTTGTTCACTGTTGCTTAACACTGCACACGCAAACAACATCAACTTAACATAATACTGTTAAAATAACTAACAGAGAGCGTTGATTTGAATAATATGTAAAATCGGTTATCGGTTTATGACAGAAATGTTTATCTAACAAAATAATGTATAAAAGTGTGAAAGGACAATGTAATTTAAAAAATTTATCCTAGCCAACAGTTAATAGAGTGAACTGTAACAAGATCATTAAATTTAAACTAAACAGCTGTTTGAAAATATTAACAGACCAGTTAACAGACAGGCTTAACATATATCGGTATCCCTGGTTGCACGAAGCTGTTCATCGATATCTCAGTGCCCACAAAAATGCATCGATTTCTATGAAGTCACCGCTGCACTCACGATACTCCAAATGAGGTATCGAATAATCGTCGCTATTACTCAAAATGTCACCCTGCCAGCACTGAGTAGTATCGAATCTCTAATTATGGCGAATATGTGTAAAGTGAAATTGTTGCAAGAAAGAAAATAACAACAATTACTGAAGCTGTCAATAAATAAGCCGCATATTTAGATTGCAGATATTTAATAACCTGAACGTACGTACAACCCAGTAGGCTGCCAATATATAAATTTAAATCAAATTTCTTCTTGTTTGTCTCAATTATTTTGTTGTCTGCTTCACAACTGCAATAAAAACAACAACAATAACACTAACATCTGCAGCACAACTATAACACGAATACCATAAAAATAAGAAGAAGGCAACCAAAATTTGGCCCAATTGCTTATCCAAAATTTTCAAGTTCCATTTGCAAAAATAATTTCCATACATATGTGTGAGTGGTGCAGCCGCTGCTCACCTTGAATCCGTCGGCGGTTCTCGTCGTCGCTGTTTTGTTGTTGCTGTTCGCTGTTCCCAGTTGTTTGGCCCCGTTGCCTTCTCCGTCATCATCGTCTACACGTATAAAGATATTGACCCTGTACGTCTGATACATATTTCGATCACACACTCACATAAGCACACACACGCACACACACACACACATATATACGTTATATAGAAAAGTTGCATAGCAAACGATTTTTATTTTGTTGTATTCGTTTTTAGGTGAACAACAACAAATGACCACCGCTGCCTCCACATCGCAAAATGCGTCGTCGACGTTGATGGCCACCGCCGCTGGAGCTGTCGGTGGCGGCTCTTCATCTACAACATCGTCACTGCACCCCTCGACGCCCAGTAGTTCTGCAGTGCGCGCTTTGGCGATGGAATATAAGTCACTGCAGGAGGAGCCCGTCGAGGGATTTCGTGTCAAGCTGATTAATGATGATAATCTCTTTGAATGGGAGGTGGCCATCTTTGGTCCGCCGGATACACTGTATCAGGGCGGTTACTTCAAGGCGCATATGAAATTCCCCCATGATTATCCATATTCGCCACCATCCATACGCTTCCTCACCAAGGTATGGCATCCGAATGTCTATGAGAACGGTGATCTATGCATATCTATACTGCATCCCCCGGTGGATGATCCACAGAGCGGCGAGTTGCCATGCGAACGCTGGAATCCCACACAGAATGTCCGCACCATACTCCTCTCGGTAATATCGCTACTCAACGAGCCCAACACATATTCGCCAGCGAATGTTGATGCCTCAGTGATGTATCGTCGATGGCGGGACTCACAGGTAAGTCCAGGATCGGTTCCAATTGTCTCTCGACATCTCAGATCAAATATTACACACAGGGTAAGGACAATGAGTATCCAAACATCATACGGAAACAAGCGCTGGCTGCCAATGCGGAGGCCAAGAGGGAAGGAATTGTGGTGCCAATGACGCTAGAGGATTACTGCCTGAAACCGACGGTTAAGCCCAGCACAGAGTCCGGACTGGATGCAAATTTCTACGATGATGATTTCGATCTAGAGACAGAAGATTTGCCCACAGATTCGGATGAGGATGACGAGGACGACGATGATGAGGAGGACGAGGATGAGGATGATGTGGATGAGCAGCAGCAGCAGCAGGATGGCAAGGGGGACAGTGCCGTGATTAGCAAAAATAAGTGCAAGAACAACAATGGACTCGTCTCGGCGAAGTCTGTGGCGGCAGCAGCAGCAGATGATACTGAATCCGCCGACGATAGCGGCAAGGGAGAGACCACATAATGCAGCTTAATCCCAATGCAAATCCAGTCGAACTCCAATAACAACAACAACTCCTGCTGCCCCCTGCCCCCTCCACTCTGCTCCTGCCTTAGGCGATTGCGTAGCATTTAAAAGAAACTGCTAGAAAGCGCCGCCGGTTAGACGAAAGGCCCCAATTCTCGCTAGTTTCTCACACTCCCAATAATTCTTATTTTTTTACGATTTATGTACAATTGCAAAACCGAAACCTTTAAAAATAACTAAGGTGTACTGTCAGCCAATCATCAATCCGTTTAATTAATCCACAAGTCAAATTTCTGGAGCTACGAGAGATACATATATAAACCCATATACATATGTATTAGCTATAAATTATTATTTAAAATATACTATACAGATACACGCTGATCGATACTGATTGAACCCGAAACTGATACTGATTGAGGGGGGCGATCGTGAGACATCCTAATACAGAGAAACAAGCTAACTATAATGAAATATGAAATATATTGATGATGATGAAGTGAAAACAATTAAAATACAATCAACGGATTTCAAGTATATGAAGAAAGTATGAAACGTAGCAATTAAGCAATTTGTAAGTGCAAAACAAAACAAAAAACCAGATACCAACTGCAATATAGAAACGAAACGAAAAACCGCATTGTATAAAATAAATTGCAAAGATAAATAAGCCAAATAAAATGATGGAAAAACAAAGAACAACGATCAAGATAAGGCTACAGTGAAGTTTTAACTGTATAAGGCCAAGGAATTTTAATTATATGTAATATAACTAAATACATATAAAGCTACAAGCCGACTGAGCTCAATAGGGATATAAGCTGTACCCACCTCTTTCTAAAATAACTCCCGTGTATACTCCAGAGTATTTCGAGTTACGTGACGATAGCGAAACCACTTCTATGGTCACTACGCCAATTTCTTAAATAACTATTATATAAAGTCTGATCGCCGGGAAATTAGATGAAATCATTCAAGCTGCAAAGTTACAGTTGTAATTAGCTTTTTATTTATACTAAAAGGGCGTGTCCAAGTTCTAAGACATTATTTCTGTGCAATAATAAGAGATGTTCTCACAAAATTGTATAATTGTTGTCTAAGTGTTCATTCAGACAGACATTGTTATATCAACTAAACTCTATGATGATTAAGCATAAATATAGTTTAGGGGGTATTCAACGTCTCTATCTGTTTGTAACATACCCCTCGGGTATAAACACAGAAATATTATTAGTCCCTTCCAGCTGCTATTTTAATGTTGAAGAAACTCTTCCATTGATTGTTACTATCGTTTTATTTGCTTTCTTTGAGTGTGTGTAAGGGGGGAGAAATCTTAGATTTGAGTTACGAGCTTGGCTCGCTTGCGCCAGGCGAGCAGCGCCGGCGTCAGATCCTTGTCGGTGATGGCAGGCATGCGTATGAGGGAGCTGTAGACACCGATGTCAGCAACAGACATCTGTGAGCCGCCAAAGTACTGTTGCTGCTGCAGTCGCTTGTCCAGCAGGCGCACCATGGCCACTTGACTCTTGTGGGTGGTGCAGCGCAGCAGTTGATAGCAAATGTCCAGCACGGCATCGATTTCGTTGCAGAGTGGAGAATTCTCATAGCGGTATTCGCTGGGACCCACACGGCCCAAATACCTGATAATGTTCACCTCCCCGTAGATGGGCACATACATTGTGGGGGAGCTGATCATTTCTGTGTGCTCGCCTGGGGAGAGGATAAAGAGAAAGATGATAAAAAATATAAGCAGTCTGTTAAGATGGGGAAACTCCAGTCCCTCTTACAGTTCTTCCATATGAGCGTCACATTGATTTTGGGCAGCGCTGAGTTGACGGGCACCTTGGCCAGATTAGCCTCGAATTCACGTGCAGCTGGGCCTATATCTGCCATCGTTGAGTGTGTGAAGGTCTTCACATCGATGGTGTACAAGTCCCGCCAGGCATTCTTTAAGGCCAACAGTGCGTAGGGTATAAAGTTTGGATGACCGTTGATGACGACGTCGTGCAGAGGCACCTGAATAAGAATTCGCATTAGTTTACCCATTCACAACTCACCACATCTCAGCTGAAACTCACCTCTTTAAGTCCTCCATTTTGAAAGGCGGTCGTATGTTGAACGGTCTTGCCACAAATGGGCACTGGCCCTGAGAGACTTGAACGTATTTTACCGAGCTGCGCCTTAAGCTCCTCCAGCTGCTTTAGTATCTTCTCCTGGCGCTGCACCACAGCTGTTGTGTCCTCTTGCTGCAAGGACATCGTGTTAGTGACTGTGAATGTTGCATATTTTAAAGCTCGTGTTTAAACTAGTGATGGGCGCGTGACAAAATAGTTAATCTTTATTCATTTTAAAACATGTATAATGCTTGCAAGTTAGTTGTTTTTTAAATATATATATAATTTATATATACATATAATTTAATTTATGCAAAGATATTTCACATTAAAACTTTATTAATTTCATTTCATCATGCGCCTTCTTCTACTTCGCAAACTTGTGAAGCATCGTGCGTATTAGGCGTATGTATATATCGTTTTACAAACACACTTATCATTTGATATTTTTAGTATAAACATAAATTTTGATTTTAACCTTTAGCAATTGTTGTATTTGCCGGCCTAATATGTCCAAATCAAGCGCACAAGTGACTGATTTTCCTGGCTTGCCCGCACTCTCCTTAACGCCATTGCACTGAACGTTCATGCCCTTTTTTAATGTAAGTGAAATGTTTGAATGTTATGAATTAATGGATTCTAATTTGTTTTATGAATTTTACACGTATTAATTTGAGCATGGGCAACCGAAAAAGGAATCAGTCACCGCAGGGCAGTCACTATGAATGTTTCTTGTCACTGCTACGCTCATCTCTACTATTCGCCACGGCTGCTAAAGAAGTTTTAGCACACTTACTACGGCGAGGCCTGCTGCTGCTCCGACTCCGGAGAGGCTGACATTCTTTAATTCGTACATACAGGTGGGCAATTTAATATCGAATTGTGGCAACAATGTTTTCAGCTCGTACATTTCACGTTCCAATTTGGAAGAAACTCGGTTGTTGTTGTACCACACGAAAATGTGCTTGTCCGTAGGGATGTGTAAAACAATATCGATAACTAATGTGGCTGACGCAATTGCTGCAGGGATATCGATTTGATAACTGACAGCTGATTTAATGTAGTTGGCAACGCAGCCGTCAGCTGTTCGAAATGGAGCCTTTATTAAAATACCGCTACAGTTTTTTGGCTGGCGCTTGTGCTGCAGGCGGCAGTTTCTTTGGCAAGTTACCCAGTTTTCTCAGTGCTCTTTATTATATACAATCTGCTTATGACGCTTCATTTGTTGGTAAGTTTTGAAAGAGTAATATTGCATAAAGTTCTAACTTGGCTTTGTTTAGAGTTCTGTTTAATACATTTCCTGCCGGTGGGGCTGATGCTTTGCTGCAATGTTGCCAACTTGCGTTACTTTCTTAAGGCCTTGCAGACTACCCAACAGACTTTGACGGCAACCGTCCTGACAGCCGCTTCTAATTACATCTTCTCGGTGCGTCTATTTGCATATAATATAAATTGAATTGTAATTGGTTTATATTGCTTTACAGTTTCTGCTTGGTGGACTAGTCTATCAAGAGCCACTGACCGCGTTATCTGGTGTGGGAATTACATTTCTTTTGACTGGCCTTTGGTTTCTATGCGGTGCCCCCATAGATTCCTCCACAGTTCAAGTAGAAACGGAAGTAGAAAACAAAATACTTTAGTTATGTTGTACTAGTATTAAGTTCCTAACTGTATTCGATAAAATTTCCCAATTATTGGCAATAAGAATTCCGACTTTTGTTTCTTATATATCTTCTGTTTAATGTACTATTTTGCAAATACATATTTATCTCTTTTTTCTCATTTATAATGCACATAAGTGGGGCATAAATTGATCTGTACTTGTGTTAAGCGTACAGTGGTACATACAAATAATGTATATATATGTATATGTATTTATATCTAGTTAATATGCGCGCCTGTTGCCAACTGTTGTAAAGAGCTTGCGGATAAAAGAGAAAAGTGTAAACAAAAAATGTGGTAGTAAGAGCACAAACTATAAATATATTTGTTTATAGTAAATTACATAAGTTGCATTTCTGTTTTCTTTTTGTTTTTTGTGTTGTTTGTTTTTCATATTTTCATCTTCCATTCGCAATGTATTATATTAATTAATTAAATATAATTTGTATGTTTCAAATTTGAAGTTTAATTGCTAAGACGTATAAATACTTTTATTTTCGGTTTCCATGTATTTATTGAACTCTTCAATACTCCTTCCTCCTCTTCTTCGTTTCCGTTTCGCTTTTCTGTTTCCATTTTCGATACTTTCTGCAGCCATTTGTCCGCTTTCCATGCACTTCTTCCTTTGATTTATCTGCATTTCTCTTTTGTAGCTGCTCTCGGGTTTTAGAAACCCTTGCACTTCCTTGTTGTTGTTGTTGTTATTACTTTCTTGTTTTTGTTATGTTTATGTTGTTTTTGAACTTTCCTGTATGCTTTGTCGTTTCTTGTTGTTGTTGTTGATAGTGTTCTATAAACTATGTTGTTTTTTATTTTTATTAATTAATTAAATAAATCATATTTTAGAAACATTTAATTGTAATCGAAAAAAAAATGCGCAAACCCTTTTCTTCGTTTTTTCTTTTCTCTCATTCTCTTCTTGGATCTTTCTCTCTGATTTTGCTTTGCTGTTTCTTCCGTTTTCTAAACGTTGCTGACTAACGGTAAATTGAACGCCAACATGGCAACGCTGCTTCACTATGTGTACGTGTGGGTGTAGGTAGGTAAGGTATAGGTGTATGGATTTGGATTTGTATTTGTATTTGTATGTATATGTGTGCATGCGTATTTATATGTAAATGTGTGTGTGAGAGTGAGAGAGGAGACTTTCATTTAATACATGTGCCACGGCCAGTTCCTTTCAGTTTTTATTCTCCAATCCCAACGGCATGCGCTGCTGCTGCTGCGATGATTGACGCTGATTAATGTAGCCACCGCTACCACCACCGCCGCCGCCTCCGCTGCCACCGTTCCCTGCGCCATTGCGTCCGCGATCACCGCCCATTGGCCGTCCAAAGGGTCCGTTACCATTGCGCTGATTACCGCCGCGCTGACCACGATACGAACCACCCGAGGAATCATAGCGGGACTCCTTGTTGTACACGCCTCCACTACCACCTCCTCCTCCGCCATTTTGGTAGTAGTTGTTGCTGCCGCCACTGCCTCCACTTGACTCGTTGTTGCGGAAATAGACGCCACTGTTGCGTCCATTCTGCTGCGCCGAGTTGCCAGAGTTGCCATACTGACGCGAACGATAATTTCCCCCGCCGCCATTGCGTCCACGATCATCGCCACCGCCACCGTTGCGTCGCTGCTGATAATTTCCAGAGTTGCGACGATCCTGTTGTGAGTTCGAGTTGTTATTCCAGTGATTGTTGTTGCTGTTGCCATTATCGCTGCTGTTGTCGCGTGCCGATGTCCAATCCTGTTTGTTGTTGTTGTTGTTGCTGCCACTGCTGCCATTGGAAGCAGCGCTGCTCATCGTGTTCATTTCGCTGCTCCATTTGTTGCTTGCAGCTGCTGTCGGCGTCGACTGCGCTGCTGTCTCTGCTGCTGCCACTGCTGCCAGCGCCGAGGATTGCGTCTTCAGCACATTGGTAAGAACTGCTGTGGCAGCTGCATTGGTATCGTTGACACGTCCATGTGCCCACTCATTGCTCTCCACATCCGACTGTTGCTGCTGCACCTGTTGCTGCTGCTCCTCCAGCTGCTGTGCCTTCTGCTTTTGTTGTTGTTGCTGCTGCTGCTGTTGCTGTTTGAGGCCCAATTGCTGCTGCAGTTGCTGTTCGTAGTCGTAAGGGAACACGGCAGTCACATCTCCAGGCTGCATGCCAATGCCCTGAGGAGGAGGCGCCTGTTGCTGCTGCTGTGGTGGCAAACGTGTCATGATAAGCATTGGCTGCTGCTGCTGTTGTTGCTGCTGCTGCTGCTGTTGACGCTGTTGTTGCTCGTGTATCAACACAGGCGAGAACAATTGTGGTTGCTGTGGCGGCTGCTGCTGTTGTTGTTGCTGCTGCTGCTGTTGTTGCTGCAGGGACGGGAAGGATTGATTGGTGAAGGTCAGGGTGGTTATGGTCTGCGGTTCATCCACATGATTCTGCTGCGGCTGCTGTGGTGGCTGCTGTTGCTGCTGCTGCGCCTGCTCGAAAACTAATCCCTGCACTGGCAGCTGTTGTGGCGGCGGTGCCTGCTGCTGAGGTGGTAGCACCTCTGGAGCATCCAGTTCACTGTCCTGCAGAAAATGGAAGCTGCCAGTGCCCAAAACCTCGGCAAGGGGACGCAACTGTTGCATGAACTGCTGCTGCTGCTGTGGCGTTGGTGGCGGCTGCTTGAAGTAATTGTGCTCCACAGCACGCACCGTAGTGGCAGCAAAGTGTTGTTGTTGCTGCTGCTGTTGGTGCGGAGGTGCAGCATTAGCAGCAACGGGTGGACCGCCCACCTGGGGCGGTGCCACAGCATGCAACGCCTGGAGATTCACGGGGCTGTTGAGCAGCTGATGCGGATGTGGATGCTGCTGATTCGGTTGTTGTTGTTGCTGTTGTACACCATGTGCTGCAGGCACTGGCTGCGGCTGCTGAGGTTGCTGCTGCTGCTGTGGAGGCGGCGGACCAGTTGCATAGAGCACATGCACAGGCGTCGTATTGTTTGCAGCTCCAGCTGGAGGTGGAACAGCATTGAACACACCCGACTGCTGCTGCTGCACAACCAACTGCTGCTGCTGTGCATCAAGCAACAGTTGCTGCTGCTGCTGCTGCTGAGCACGCTCCGGTTGATGCTGCAGTTCCGGCAGTGCATTACCCGTTTCCACACCCAACGTCAGCTTATCCAGACCATCCTCCAGTGAATTATGTGCAGATGGCTCCGACAAGAGTGCATCAGGATCAGCATTGCCAGCTCCAGCAGCAACTCCAGTGGTGCCATCATTAAGCACTGTCTCTGAACCCTCTGCACTGACTGCGCCGCCACTTTCCGTGCTGTTGATCTGCTCTCCGATTGGAATCAAATAGTACTTGTCCAAGTAGCCGCTGTCCTGTATCTGTTGGAAGAGTGCACGCACTTTCTCGAACGTCAATTCCCCATAAGGCTTGGCACGCGCATTGATCGTCATGGTAAAGAGCTCGGCTGCCTTCTGAGCGGTGGCCAGAAAGCTAACATCCTCAGCGGTCTCCGGACGACGCGTTTGCACCTCCATGCAGCTAGAGGGGAAAAGGAAATAGGAATAAAGTTGATAGCATTGATTATATAGATAGAGCTGATTGGGTTCTTCATATGATTTTATATCATTAGAGCAGATATAATATATGTATATAGAATAGAAGGGATTGGATTATAGGTGGAGCTGGCTCTATGTATAGTTCAATTCTAACAAGTCTTCTATTTCATTTCAGTAATCAAATGAGTCACGTTGGTTTTATAGCCCTTATATTGTGTCATGATATTGATTATATAGAAGACTGATATAGGATAGCACACTTTAAATCATTAGAGCAGATATATTTGTCTTAATAAATTGAAATATATCTTCTATTTCTTTATGGTATTTTAAAAGACTGTTCCTATTGAGTCACAGTAGTCTTTTACAATAATCTACTGCGCTTTATAACTCTGATATAGTTTTTCATATCTCACACGGAATAGCCGGAAGCAATACTTTCCTATATTTTAATCTTATCTATAGACTGTCTGTCACTCTCTTTACTCTTAGTTTACTCTTAGTTAATTTTATATGGAACAATCAATTTTGCAGTCTTCTCTTGGTTTTTTGTTTCAGTCTTCTCAACTTACAACTTCTCCAAAGTTTCCAAATCGGTGGTCTCCAGCTTACAGGCACCATTCTCACCGGCCAGAAAATCATTGCGCACCTGCTCATCGTTGAAGCAGGTGAGAACGTTTTGCATGACCAGCAGATCACGGATCTTGGCAGTCTCAGCGATGGTCTTGGCTTGGTTGTCCTGCGAAACAGAAAAAAATAAGCACATCGAACATTAATAAGATAAATATGTTCAAAGTCATGATGACCTTACCTTGCGTGCCTGTTTCTTCTGCTCCTTTTCGTTTTCCTTGAACGTCAGCTGCGTCTGCTTGGACACATCACGAGCGAATTCCAGAGTCGCCAGCACAGAATCGTATTTGGCAACAGCAGCGGCCTGATCAGCGCTAAGTTCCTTGCCGCCAGTCTGTATGGCGCGATACGATTCCAACTTGGTCTAAATAATGCATGACGAATGACGCATGAAATTAATTCTATCACAATTGTAAACTATTGCAAATGAATAAACAAACAATGCGCAAAAAGGGAGAAACAATTGGCAACACGACAATTCAAATATGTCGGGCCACATGCGGCTACAAAAGTTGCCAGATCACGATGTGGTCTGCTTGTTTAACAAATATCTTTATGCACGAACATATTTTGAAATGATTTTTTACGTAATTTTATTAAACATATATTTTATTTGTGCTTATAAGAAACACATATCCGAAATTTACATTTCTTAAGCGCGATATTCTTTTTGTCCCTCTTTTCACGACCATCGGTCTGGCAACTCTGCGAGATAGCAAACATGGCGTCGCGAAAAATCTGCGTGCACAAGGGGGAAAAAGCAACACGAGCAAAAAAAAACCGAAACAAAGCGGGCGACGAATGAAAATAAAAAATGGTGGGCAACCACTGGGTCCTATGTCCTAATTGAGGTTTATAGCCTATATTGGCCACACACACACATACCTTGCGCTTTTCCAGGTTGCGAATCTTGTGCTCAATGGTGACCAGAATTTGCTTTAACGGATTGTACGGCTCAGCAGCGGCGGCGGCGGCAGCCGTCAGTTTTAACGCTTTGGCATTGACATTATTGTTGTTAGTCAAATCAGTTTGGCTCCCTCCGCTGCCAGCTGCTGCTCCGGCTGCCACAATAGTCTTGGTACAATCAGCAAGATTGGTATTGCTGCTGTGCTGTCCATTGCTATTGTTGCAGCCGCCGCTACCGCCACCACCCACGCCGCCGCCGACGCTGCTGCTCGCACCAATTGAGCTGACCGAGGCGCGTTTCTCCTTACTATTGTTGTTGTTGTTGGTGAATGTGGTAGCAGCCGAAGGCATTGTTTGCCGTGTGTTCTTCTGGTTGCTTACTACTGTTACTATAAATTAGGAATGAAGTAGAAACTGCTGCCTTGTCCTGCCGTTCTTTTTGTTCTTCGAAAAACTTAGAGATCAGTGTGACCGACTCTGCAATAGATGAATATGACAATGACACAATAAGATTATGCTAAACAAAAAAAATACCATTCCAGTGCCCTATATATCAATAGGAAATTACTGAACACTTTTTGATGCAATAATTCGATAAAATAAATTAAATATTTATAAATCGTTATGTGCTTAATTATTGCACAAGATTTTTTAAGAATGTATTAAGAAAATTTCAATAAAATAAGTGATTCTCAAAATTAAATCAGTATTTATTTACAGGGTTGCCAGCACACGAAACGGTTCCCAACACACTGCAGAGATATCGATACTCCAATGAATCTATCGATATTTCAAAACAGAATTGGTTACCATGGCAACCTTTTTTTTGTCGGGTACTTAAGTAATTTCAAAAAGTTTTGTATATAGTTTTTATTTTTGTAAGTTATGAGTTAAACAATCTTATTTGTTAAACTATGTTTCATTGTCCACATTTAAGGCAAGTTGTCTGGACGCAAAGTCCACGTACAATTTCATTCCGGCTGCCTTTTTGAAAAATATATATGTCGTATGTACTATATAAGTTTTGATTTTTAACGTAAATGCTTTTCTTACACTTAAATATGCTTACGTACAATTATAGGTTAGAGATACGATTATAATTCATGATTTCAGTAATCGCAGAACTTTAGTTTTTGAACCAGCAAGGCTTTCTTAAAGCCAACATCGCCAAACGTTCAACCAAATGGCGCGATATGTTTTTTTTTGTTTTGTTTTTTGATTTTCCGTTTCAAGATTAACTAAAAGGAGATAGGTACAAGTTGAGATAGAGAGCGGCAGAGTGTTTAGATACAGAAATATATAGGGAGGTAAACTTATGTAGGAGAGTGTAGTACAATAACAATACAATACATAATAATTGGGTTTTAAGATTAATAAAGCGTAATTATAAAGATTTCACTACAAAACCAAAGAAAGGCGCTTCGTTTCAATATACAACGTACAAATACAAATACAATATATGCCTAGGCTGCTCTCTTTTGTGTGTGTATAAATATTAAAAATATATAGCTCGTTTTTGTGGTCTACATCAAGAATATAAGAGTAGCATAGATCTTCCAACGCATGGGTAGATTCCTCCAATTATCGCTGAAATAAACTCCAGAGCTTGTAGCTCGAGACACGCTTGGCCAGCTGGGCGGCAGCGCTACTTTGTGGCGCCGGCGCCGTCTCGGAGGAGGCCAAACGGCGATTGTTGATTAGCTTGGAGCGCATCTGCTCATCAATCAGCTCCTGCATGTCCATTTGCCACTGCTCCAGCTGCTGGGAGAGCTCCACCTTCTGCTGAATAGACTCCAGAAGTTGGCTATTAGCCTGCATTAGATCCACACGATTCTTGGCCAGCTCCACCTCGGCCTTGGTGCGACGATCGTTAGCTGCATCACGTTCCTTTTGCGCCTTGGTCAATAGTTCATCGCGATCCGTGTTGTCTACAAGATCACCTCTCGCCTGGTCGCGTTCCTCCTTAACATTCTGCAGCTCCACATCTGTCACTGTCACCTTGGCCTCCAGTTGTTGTATCAGCTGATGACTGCGCTTGATCTCATCCTCTTGCTCCAGCACAAGATTGCGTGTTTGGTCCAGCATTTTCTTAAAGTTGCCAGCATCCAGGTTCAGTAGCAGGCGCGTCAGCTCATCGGACATGGCCGACAGCATTCCCTGGCGGAACTCAACACCGCTTATGTGATCACCTTCGGTGCGTTCGCTGGTCGACATGGTATTATCCATGGACTCGAGATCCAGCGATATATCAGAGTTGAGACCTGGTAGGGAAAGTGAGAGATTAGTAATCCATTATATTTTATAAATGGTGCATCTATTAACCCACCGGAGTCATCATCGTGGCTCACTTTAAGCGAATCCACCAGGGATTTCAGCTGTATGTAAACCGAGCGCGCCTCCACCCACATCTGACTGGGTTTTCCCGTCTCTGTAAAGCTAGCCTCATCCTCATCGCATTCCATTTCAAACTGTAGACTCTTCTTGCCGTGCGTATTGGAGTCCTGCGGATGATAAAGATAGAATGAGTTGAGGTGACGTTGAACAATTAAAGTTGTGTTGCACAACAGAGGTTACATTGAACAATTGAGGTTATGTTGAATATAATCGAGCTTTTACCAGAATTTCAAATATGTTTCAAAACTATAGCAAAGCTAAGTAGTTGCCAAACGGAACTTTGCTTCAATTGATGTCATATTGAGGTTATTATAGAAATTGAGGTTATGTCTATGTAACTTACCACGCCCAAACGCTCACTGAGCACATTATTCTCACGCTGGGAACGCTCCAATGTTTGTAAGGTGGTCTGTAAAGATGGAACGCTTGATTAAGAATAGCTTTTATAGATAAGGCCTAAACATATGATGATTTATATCTTAGTAGATTTCAAACGTCAACATACAATCTCGGCAGTAAAAGAAAGTCCAAGAGATAAGTTTGAAAGCACTTGAGTAATTGCGCAGTTGGTTCTTTGGAACCGACAAAAAGTAATCTCTAATAATTTGAGAATCACGATTTCGCTTTCGCTTAAATTTAGACCGAATGGGAGACGTGATAACGTCGCGTTTCCTCTGTGAGCTCACCTCTAATTTTGTTTCCTGCTCGCGAGCATGGCGTTCCAGCATGTGAATTCTGTCGGATGCCTCCTCGAGGGACGAGGTGAGGCTCTCCTTCTCCTCCTGCGCATGTTGCAGGCGACGCTCCAACTCTTGGCGCTTTCCAGTTGTGAGGTTAAGTTCGGTTTTTATGGACTCCAAGCTGTTGACGTGCTCCTGTTAAGTTTATACACAATCGATAAGTTATCGATAGTATAGAATGTCATCACCAATTACCTGTAGACTGCTATTCCTGTAGTGATATTGATCCTTCAGCTCCTGGATCTGTGCACTGAGCTTCATTTCTGTGGCATGCGCCTCCTGTATCTGCTCGGTGAGGCGCGTGTTCTGGTGCTGCAATTCATCGATAAGTATGGTCTTCTCCTTCTCCGCCTGCCTGATGGCCACATCTTGTGTCTGCAGCTTCTCCTTTAGTTCGTTGAGATCGGACTGCAGCTCCAGTACGCGCTGATCGCTCTCGTCCTCAGCAATAGCCAACTTTTGGCGCAGCACATGCTTCTCTTGCTCAAGTTTCTACAAGTTGCAGCAAAGACAAATGGAGAGTTAATTAGCTACACAATCATTTGTTCTATGACTCGCCAAGCCCCAAGACAATGGAAAGTAAGTAAGGTAAACAATGTGCACGTACGCGAAATTAAAAAGGCAACAACAAAGGCAACCACAAGGTTAACACAGCTCGACGTGCAATTATACAGATAACATTTGCATTATAGTTGTTTTTTCAATAACTACTTTACATATTTTGCAGCAGGCGAAGAAATAATATCGAATGGCATCCCTGGCTAATTACATACATATGTTATGATAATTACAGAGGTTAGAGTGAAACAGAATGTGTCACAAATCAAGTGTGCATGATCGAGATTGAATGTTAAAAGGAGATGGCCTCTGTTAAATTTGCATTCGTGCATTTCAGTCTTTCCCCACTGTGCAGAGCGAAATCTTCAACAATGGCGGCGCCTAGGCTCTTGACACCATTGCCGCCGCCAGGCCAAGAAACCACGAAATTCACATCATTCAAATTAAACTGCAATTGAGTTTTCACTTCTTCTCTGCTGTTGCAGCGATGCATCCAACGCGAAAACGTCTGCGCTTTGCTTATTAAGCTGCTGCAGACGCATTTACTGCAGCAAAGAGCAACAATAACAAAGCGAAACTGCTATCGCTATTTCTAATTGCCAACACAATTACCGATATCGATAATCGTATTGGACAATTGGTTCTGCACAGAAAAGATATCATTGATCAATTAGAAATTCAAACAATCATATAAATTTGCATAATTGACGATCAGCGTACGCTATTAGTGCTGCCACACTATGGGAGAGGGAAGGCGCATTTTTTAGATCAAGGTTCGCGGCGACATTGAAAATTGCATGCAAAGTTTAATCGATATGTGCAGCCTTCGATAAGCAGGTAACAAAAATAAAAGCCTGCACATGCAAACAAGTTTTGTTTGTTTATTGATTATCTCAGCTCAAGAAATACAACTAATGGAAAGTTATTTATTGTTATCGGTAATTGTTAATGCGGAAAATGCAGTATAAACACGTACCGCCGCCAAGAAAATTAAGAGGCAGCAATAAATATGAGAAGTCAACGCGGTTTGTTGCCGCTGCCTCTGCCTATCAGTAAATCTTACCGCTAATAAAATGGAGCGACAAAACTGTAAATGAAAAGCTTTAAAAAAATTGCAAGTAATTTGCATAAAATGCAACGACGAAAAAAACCACAAAAATTGCTGTCGCTCGCGCGCTGCTCACCCCTTAACAACAATACAATTGCAATTGTGCAGAAAGAAGAAAACTGCAGTCAGACAATGGAAAACTTTGGCAGCAGCAGCGGCAACAACAACAAATTTGCGAAACTGGCGACCAAAGCCAAATAAAACAAAACAAAATGAGAGAAAAATAAAAGAAAAAAATACAATATTATTGTACATACTTTCTCTGTTTCTATTTCACGCTCAATGAAATGTGTTGATGATGCCCGCAACCGTCGGCTGCGGCAGCAACTGAGGTGGTTTTAACATCAGGCAACAACAGCGGAAGTTAGCAGAGGCTTTGCAGCCGCAGAAATGAGTTCAAAAATACTGCGACCAGAGCAGAGCGGATTTGAATTGTTTTGGAAAATTAAATTAAAATATATAATATACGCAACAATGAGATGTGCGAAGGCCCAACAACTTTGTTCGTGTTGGCCAGTTTTGTTTTCGAGTTAATTTTATTACGTATTTCTGAGTCTCTTATACATAGTCGCAGCTAATTGGAATTGCATGATCAGCAAACGGGAGTTGTAATTTGTTTTGACGCCATACACACACACAGGCGAGGGCTGGCCAACAATTACTTGTTGTTGTTATTGTGTATACGCATTTTTTAAACTTAACAGAAGTCTTATATATATATATCGATATACATGATCCTTGTCAATTACATTGATGTAATACGCAATTTTAAACTTAACAGAAGTGTGCGATATATATCGATATGTTTGTCTGCATAACAATCCTTGAATGGTTAACGCCTTTTATATTATATATTCGTACCGCAAATATTTTATATTTCTGTTGTTTATTGTTGCCTTCTTCATCACTGTGTTGCATTCAAATGCGACGTAACATGACCCACTTTCGAGTGGAGTGTGAGTGCTTATTTGGATTGCAGAGAAAAAATTATGATTATTTTTGCAGCACAAATTGCATAGCCTACGGACAGGAAATGCTCGAGTGCAATTGACACACAAATGGTGTCTGTGACTCATCGATGCAACAAGTGTGGCCACAAATGCAAACGCAAATCGCGCTTGTCTAGTGTCGAATAAATTGTGGTAAAATGCGAAAAAGAAATGCCTGAGTACACACAACAACAACGACGGCAATGGCAACGCCAACAACAAAGGCAACACCAATCGGAGTGGGAGTTGTTGCTGTAATCGATATTTAGTGCAAGAGTCGTGTCTGCGATTACTTGGCAAATGTAACGAGGCTCTCGCGTTGCCAAAGCAATTCGTTAATTAGTTTTGAATGTATCAACTAAAACGTGACGTCACAAATTCATCAACTGCATGACGAACATTTTGTCTTTCTGCTGGGGTGTTGAAAGCGGTTGCACCAGCAAAAAAAAAACAGCAACTGCATTTGATAATTGCAGTAAATAATTATCTAAATTGCCATTGTCTCCCAGAATCGTGCCAAGCTCAACAGCCGAGACAACTTGGTGCGACCTGTTGCCAACTCTTCTGCTGGCTGATTCGAATGTCAAGTGGCGGCAATTACCTAAGCGGCCTATTAATAAACATTTGAAAATGACTCAATACCGTGAGCTCAGCTTCACACAGAGAAAAGAAGAGTGTATGAGTCAATGGCCAGATTAAATCCATTAGGCATTTTACTGTACCCAATTTCCACTACATTTTCAGAGTATATTTTTTTACTGCATTTTTATGCGTATTTAATGGACATTCCCTGTGGCAAAACCCCGATAAATCAGGGGTAAAACTTTCAGTTTCAGTTGGCTATTGTTATTTCGCTTAAAGTTTCCCCTTCTACCGCCCCCATTTTCACTCATTGTGCAATTAAAATGTATTTTATTTAATGAGTAACGAAGACTCCCTGCCCCCTTCCTCGCTGTGCTACGTTACTCAGGTATAGAAATTTCACACATAGTGGAAAATTGCATTTTCATTTTATTGCCATGAAAAACATTATGCAAATTGATCATAACCAAGTGGCTAATTGTATTTTGGCCAATCGAGCGCATTTAAATGCCAACTAATTGTTCGACCGATAAACGGGAAGTCTTGTAAAAGCGTTGCCAGAGTTTCCATACGATTAGCTTATGTAGGCTGCTAAGCCATCGAAAGCACCGCGAGAAATGCAACAATTACGCGATTAATACCAATCGAGTTTCTATATAATAAAATAATCATCGATTGCTAATGTTCTGTCTGCAGCAGTGAAAACACAAAATTGCAAGTGAGAACGCAGTGCGAACAAAACACGGAAATAAAATAACCTTTATTTTGGGTCATTTCTCAGTTCGCTATATTAAAACAGATTTGTTATTCAGCCCTCGACAATGAACCCTTGCCGTGTGTGCATTTGATGGCCCCAAAAACTTGAAAACTCACTCAACAATGCGACATGCTAATTTTCCAACAATTGCCAAATTTTTATTTATGCGCTAAGGTCACGTCACAGTCGCAGTCCGACGACGGCCGCCTGTTCATGGGGCGGTGGGCGTGGCGCTACAGTTGACTGCCCAGTTGGTAGCCGAAAGCCGGCCATAATAATGGAAATAACCATCAAAATAATGGCACATAGCATAATGCGCCGCGACGCATTGTTGGGCCTAGACGATGATGATGATGGTCCGAAGTTGGGGCCTGAGCCGAGCTGAGGGTCCGAGGTTGACCACAGCTCTAACAGTGTCAGCAGCAGTTGCCCAGTGTGCGTTGCAAAAAGAAAGAAGCAGAGATGGAGCTAAAAACAATTTTGCGAGTCACTCGCAGGTTTTGTCACTGTTTGATGATCACTGATCATGATCTCATGTTTTTCTCGGCCGATTAATGTATGCGAAATCAATATTGACACAATCAATCTGTGAAATAGCCCGCATCACTTGGGCTAATGACAGTAAAAAATTGGTAAGGTAACTTAGTAATTGTAGATTTATTTAACGCTCTTAACATTGGCCTATAAAATGTATTCTCGATTATTTTCTTGTTTATCGATTTAACTAATTTTTCTCTTCACTTTCGATGACTCTCTCTTTATCTTATAACTTTTCTTTTTAGTCTTCCCTTTTCCGTTCCCCACCTTAATTTAAATATTCCAAATTATCATTCCCCATTTGTGATTTATTCATTCCTCAAGCCACTACATTCTCTACAGGGTATTTCAGTTACATGCCAATTGCACAGCCTATTTATCATTTTGGGCAATTCCCAATTTCAGCAATTGCAAAAAGGAAAAACTTGAAACTTAAGCGAATTCATTGCACTTAATTTAACATTTCATATTTATTTTGGCATTGACAATTTCCATTGTTGTTGTTACTGTCTCTTTTGTATTTGTGTTTTGCCATTGTTAAAGAAATTGCGAAAACAAAAATACTGAAAACTGAACTGAAATTGGGTAAGCTAATTTTAGTTTCATATTTTTGCGGAGATTGAGTTTAATGCAAGTTCAAGACGTGAGTAATGGAGACCAAGAGAGAGGGAGAGACAGATGATTAATTAAAACTTTAAAAGTAGATCGATAACTTTTATCGGTTTATTTCTGCAGGTAGTACCAATGGGTATAAAAATAGGCCAGATTTCTTTATCATATTACAACAAATTTTCAGACCAATAGTTTTCCTCAGTTAATATACCCCATAAGGTATTCACTGCGTTAATTATGATTAATTAATGTGTTGTTTTGGCTTATACAGAACTTATAGAGTGCCCATGACTCATGTGGAAAGTAAACACAATACAATGTTTTTTATCTTATCGAAAGAGTGCACAGAGAGCAGAAATAAATCAGACCTGCTATCAGAGTTGCGATAAGAGGAAAATACGACAAGCGACAATTTCGTGCTTTTTTTTAGCAAGTGCAACTTGAGGAGGGTTGTAGCAGGGGGAAGTCTACTTTATCAAGTTGATATTAATTAAAAAAAGTATTTCCAAAGCAGCGGCAGAAATTATTAGGCCATAAATTCGAGATGTTACGGCAAATTGTGACGCCCACTGCGCATGCGCACAGCGCAAAGACCCAGAGTAGGTGGAAGAGGAGAAGGGGTAGGCAGGGTAAGCTCCCTAGAGTTGCTACGGCAAGTTCCAGCACATTCCCCGACATCTTTTACGAATCATAAGTGCGTGAGTTCGCCTCAACAAAGCAGGAAGAGAGAGAGAGAAGGGTATGAAATAAAGCCATAAAGAGAGTTGCCAGGTGTTGAAAAAGATCGTTCAGGGGCAGCCCCGGGGGGTTGTCAAGAGGCGCAACTTCTACAATTAGTCACCGTTGGGACTTAAGAGACCGTCGGGGCCAAACAAGTTCGTTACAATAAAAAGATGAAAAATGCCTGATAGAGTACACAAAGCTTTAGGTACCTCTATAACAGTCTTTAACAATTCCACTATAGAGGTTCTCCAGGTAATGCCATACTATTATTGTGTGCTTTGCCAAGTGGGCGAGAGCTTATAGAAGGGCATAGACTGCATACAAGTAAATGAAATGTAATTTATGTTATTGAAACTTAGGAACTTTCTAAGGTTCTCCAAAAGAGGTACTTCTACTGAATTCTACTGTCTTATAAGAAGCATAGCACACCCAACAAGGCCAATAACCATCATCAACAACATTGTCTAAACAGATTCTCATATGTTTTCCCTCAAGTGATTAAAAACATGCTCAAGTAAACAATAAAATCTTGTTTTGCTTCTTTAATTGCGTCTCTCGACCGCAATTCTTTTGTTTAGTCAAAAGTTAAAACAACTCAAAGACGTCAAGTTTGAACAGTTTTTTAATTATGCTGCCTGCGCTAATGGAGATTGCAAAAGACGCTAAAAAATGTAAAAATAATACAGCAAATTATTTTAAAACAATTATCACTGTGTTGGTTTCAGGCTGAAAACTGAAGTTGAGGCATAAAACTTGAAGCGAGCAAACGAACCCGAACAACTGTTTAAATATCAATAAAAATAATAACACGGATTACACGATGACGAAAGAAGATTGACAGAAAAGCCTTAACTTCAACGAGTTGATTGATTTATTTTTAGAAACCGAAAATCGGAACAATGCAAACTTCAATAAGGGAAAGTGAAATGAACTCTATGAAGAATGCATAATGAATGCAAATGAAACTATTCTTATGTTAATAGGTATCGTAAATTTTCTTTAGCAAAAATGGACAAGTCTTATATTGTCTTCTATATGCATTCATGTATTCATTCATATTCAACTTATTCCTTTCACTTTTGCACTTCACAGACTCCCGACTTGCTTCCTTTTCAAGGCCAATCAGAAGTAATACATTCTCTTCCTTGAGATGAGATCAGCTCCACAGTACAATTTTTAACTTGGCAGATAATCTCGCATTAAGCATCAAGAACTGCAAGTTCTTAAGTTTCTTTGTTCTCAACTGGGAACAGACAACAATTTATGAGCTAATTATGTATGGGAAAAACATGTTTTATGTCTGCTTTGCCAAGATTAATTTGCAGTTGTTTGTCTGCCTGCTTTTAGTTTATCCACCCCAAAGTTGAGAAAATTGTTTGTTAGGAATATTGATTAACTTGGCAGATAAACAGACAACATTGTGACCTCAAATTGGGGCAAGTGCAGTTGAAACTTGGCAGAAATAGCGATTAAGTCATAAATAAAACGAATAAATCTAGTGAGCACTCGTATTTTTTATATTAAAAGAAATAATACGATTTTTGCTGAGTTCTATTATTAATTGATTATTGATAAGGAGAGCTGAAATTGCACTGCTATATAAAATGTGACTTGAAATTAACCCACTGAGACAGTAAATCTCTGCCATCTTCAGCCCGCATAGTTCTCTTTGTTCCCACACTACAACGAATTGTAAAAAGTGTTAACTTTTTGTGGCCTTATCTAAGACATCTGGCCCGACATGCTAACTTTATAGCTATCGTTTACCATAAACTCGTGTGTACTTATAGAGGCAACTAACTCTCCTCTCGGGTCTGTTATAATGATACCGCTACTCTAGTACGGCTATATTGTGTGGCAATCTGTCCATAACTTAGGCGCACATTATCCAACAACAACAGCAACAATGGCAACTAGTTGCCACCTTTTGCCTCGGTACCAGGTGGATAATTGCAGACCAGGCTACTCCAGGTGACAGGGCCGACTTGGTTCTCAGGCTATGCTAAATGCTTTCCTGTAGCCCGATAAAATGCACCCTAAAGCAAAACACAATTGGACAGAAACAGAAAAGCATTTACGCAAACAGCTAAAAAACAATGGCAGAAGAGCGCTAATTACACGACAAAAAACAGAAAGAGGGAGGAGAGAGTCTGATATGTGTGCATGGATAAAGAGCGAGAGAGCGTGTTATATGCGGAGTAAACTGAGTTAAAGTCTGGAAAAGTGCAGTGCAGCTATGAACAATGGCAAGACTGAACAAGCAGACAAAGACGAGGCAGAAAAAAACAAACACGAATCTACAAAAAAGTGCAGAAAACACTTGGCAAAATGCGCGAAAATATAGCCGTTTAGCCAAAAAGACCGTTACATAAGAAGGCAAACGAACTAAGAGCTGTGCTCGCATTATACTGCATTACACGTCACTACACAGAGATATGTACATATAGTACATACAGATACATAGTATATCTAACTGTAGTCTGCCTTAGTATCACATTGAAGTCTTTAAACTATTTCAAATTCAGTATTTAATACCTTGTATGCATTGATGATGTAGGGTACGCCTAGTCTACGCGTGGAAAATATCATATATTCTATTTCTAGTCAACAAATAAAGAACCACATTAAAAAAACTCATTTAATAAATTCGGACATGTCTAATAACCCTTAAAATTATTATAAATAAGGAACTACGATTGTAAGACTAATTTTAAAAGATCTGACATGTCTAATAAACTACATAATTATCATAATATGAATTAAAAACAGCTAATAATCAATTAATGATTAATAAATTATAATTTATGTTTGATTTGTTATAGGTTTGCTGATCAGAGGTGCAGAAACATCGATGTTACATCGATAAACATCGATGTTTTATATGAAGACCCTCAGCAAACATCGATGTTTAAATTACCAACTACCTAAACCAATTGTTTCATATCTTACAGAATACATAGTTGCTAAACTTCAGTATTTGCAATATTTACAGAGTATTTGTGCGTGCAGCAGCAACTCGTAGCTTTCGTATCTGCTTGTTACCATCGTCTTTCGTTCTCTGCGCAGTCGCGCATGCGCAGCAGAGCAGTGACGCCGCCTCTGAGTCACTCGAAACGGGTCAACTTTGTTGTTGTTTAACTAATTTTATCGAATTGTGCAATGCTTGAGTCAATCTTAAGTTTTTGGCAACTGATCATCTCTGGTTTTTTTCTTGTTTTTCATTTTCCTTTCATCTATAGATCTCTAGGGTTTATCGGGTTGTTAATTGGGCATCAAATTGGTATATAATTGTTCGTATTTCTGTGCTGACCTTGCGCTGTAGCCGATGGGCGCATTTAAATGAGGTTTGGTAGGGAAATAAAGTCTAAATTTGAGCCCTAATTTGTGTGAATAGATAGATACTTGGTGGATTAACTAGACAGACCATGATTAGACCCCTGCAGATACAAAAGTATTATCTATATATAAAAGTATCTCAAGCATATTAAAGACAGAAATGTACCACAAAATCTACAAAAGTTTCCAGTTTAAGATACTATATAATTATTTTTCCATAAACAAGAGAAAACACGCAATACTGCCTTAGTTATCTGAAGTATGGAGATCTCAGCTCAAGTGCCCGACAGTTGTGTGTCATATTTTAAGCAAGTCTCAGAATTTATGCCACAGTTAACATAAATATGCATGATAACAGAACCCAGACAGCACAGTAATTAACCAATATCTGTGGTTATGGTTTAACCATTCGAATTCGAACTGTAAACGGAAATTGGGCGGGGCACGAGGGGTGCATAAATTATAGTCTTTGGCACTGGCAGTTGAGGAGTTAAATTAAATTAAACACGCCAAATGTACTGTCAAAAGACTTGGAGCCAATTTGCCAGTGCCAAGCCACGCCTTCCTGCCTCCTCGCCTCCAACTCGGACACATTGTTTAGGCCACTTTGGCTGACACTCAAATTTGCTATCAGATTTTGCATGTGAGGCAAGCGACGGCGAAAAAAAAAGTTTGGCCAATTCAATGCAGTGTATTTGTATTTATGGTTCACTCCTTGATACCCTGTAACTATAGTATTGGGTAGGTCGAGCTGGGACTTAGTAATTGTTGATAATAAACTGGGTTTGTTTATTTTAATATATTATATTATATTTATTTCCTTAATGAACTTGTGCTTCGTGCACTTCCTTTCTTTTTTACATTTTGTTGAGCAAGTGGATAATTAACTTCATTACGTTATTTAAAATTACATTATGCTGATTTACTCTTATGCTAATTAACATTACAGATCAAGACCTACACATTAATTCCAATAGTAATAGTATAATACTCAAATTATATAATTTTGTTTTATATTTAAGGAACTCAGTTCACAGTTTTATTTACTGAGCAACAGCAGCAGGGTATTTTTTAGTGTACCACATATTTGTTAGTCTTTATTTTGGTTGCGGGGCATCGTATTTTGTGAAATCGTCTATTATTGTCATCATGCTAACGTTCGATTGCCATATATGAATGAATATATGTACAAATATGTATGTGTATGTATATGTGTGAGTATTTGCCATGGTACACAGATATACATATGTGTGTGTGTATGTGTGTGTTTAAGCTTGTTCATGTATTTATTTGCATTTGTCTGTTGGCTTTTTGCTCGTTGGGCTTATTGTCTCTTAGTCACAATTCAAATATTTTTATTATTGCAATGAAAGCTGGCCAATTAGCAGGCCTCAAAGCACACACACACACATAAACATTTACATATATGTATGTATGTATGTAAATGGGGAGTGTGTCTGCTGTGGGGAATATAGATTTGAGTACGGAGATATTGTTAATTAAATGTCACTGAGTCACAGCCAGGCAAGTGGGTGCAGATATCTATGTAAGTACATAATGTGAGTTGATATGGTATCATATAGTATGATATATCATCTATTATCGAAGCAATGCTTGCTGTCCTTATCGAAAAACATTACTATCTGTTATATAATTTCCTAGAAATTCAAAATGCATTTAGATAACAGCTAAAAATCGATGTAAGGTGAAGCGTTTACTCGATGACGATGGGTTGTTACCGTAATAGATTTTTTTAGCTTGTGTTGCTTATTGTTGGACCTCTTATTAAATTTGAGCCTTACAAAATAATCTATTGTCAAAAATGTACTCATGAATCGACTTTTTTGTGGGACTAGTCGATTTAAGAACTCATTCCAATATAATCTAATCATTATATGGACCAGCTTGGGCTACCAGCTTTACATACAGCAGATATACCCAGTTGTATAAAGATCTGAACATCTATAGATCTATTCGCAAATTTCGAACTCTATTTGTATTGTTCCCAGGCTGTGATCTGTGATATCAAATTGTTTTGGAAAGTGAAAATGCTTTCACCTTCAACAATTCGTTATAAAAAAAACTAAAATGAAATGATGGCAAAGTTGTATGTACATATGTGCGACTAAGAAAGAAAAATTAAATAAAATAATACACACACGCACACACACTACATATGGGAGCTGGCATTAACAATGAACAGTAGAAGAAGGTGGCCGAAGAAGGTGTCGCATTGTGGGGCCAAATTGGATGGGAGGCTCGTTTCCCAGAGAGATAATTGTAGACTGAGAGTTGGGGATTATAATTTGCACATCAATGGAAACTTTGACAGCATCGCAAACGATTTGTTGCCCCGTTTGAAGACAGTCTTCAGCGCCGTCTATCCGAGTACCATTATGTAATTAAGCAAATTGAATCAGTAGTAAACGGATTATATATTTAATTTATACCGGACATGCAGCAGTATTTAATCTTTTCCTTCCTTCATTAAGTATCATGGAAATATGAACGGGAATTTCCCTGTTTTTTACTTCTTTTCGATGTAAGTGTTAAGTCTTCTTGAAGACTTTATCTTCCAAGTAATAATGAAATTTATGATTCAATTGTAGATTGAGGTTTGTTTAACCTAACCTAATAAAAGTGTATAATGTGTGTTGAAGATTCCTGAGTGCTGTAATATTATTGCAAAAAGGAAGCTCTTTATTAGCTCATTAGCAGCGTTCGAATAAGCAAAAGGGCCCGGAAAATCCGCATTAAAAACTTAAGTTTCCCCCTTGTGACACACAAAAAACAGCACAACAAGGAAAGTAATTTGTAAAATTGTACAATAATACAGCAAGAAAAAAATGTAGGAAAAAGTCACCATGACCAGCGAATAGAAACAAAGGAGACTAAGACTACTAAATGCCATTACTCTCCATACGTACGGGTCAGTTTGTAGTAAGTAGTAGCATTATAACTATGCTGGGCGACCCTAATTCGCCCGAGGTGGCACTACAAACCCGAAAACTATCCAGCAAACAGAGGCAGGTCGTGAAGTCACGCAATTCGCGGAAGAATTCGAGAGTGTAGGGCCAAGAGAAATGCGAAATGCTAAATGAACTCTTAAAGCGTAGAATAAACAACAATATATATTAACATATACAATACACATACATACATATGTATATGTATATATATTCATTTATTTATACTTAATTTTATGAAACTGGTTTCAACGATTGAGGACGGACACAACGTGCTCGGAACTCTCGGCGCTCTCTCACATGCAAATGAGTTAATTTTGAAATTTTGCAGCTTTTTTTGTTTTTGGCAAACTCGTCGATAAATTTGTTGAGACCGAGCCAATGTGTTGATGACTTCACCTCAATAAGTTCGTTCGACTCTACGTGCGTCGATTTCTGATTTTGAAAGTAGATAAATACATATGGAGACAAGTCAAGAATACCTCTTTATGTTGAGTATTATCTAACCAGACGCAAAAACATCGGGCAGCCAGACATGCATGAAGAATACAAGAATACAATCAAATAAATATATACAATAAGTATAGATGTATATAGTATTTGTTTTTTTACTGTATTTCTTGTTTCTGTAGCGTGGGCCTCCTTTATTCACACGCTGTTGTTCTCAAGCCTCGCTGTACCTGCCCGATTTGGTCAACCAATGAGTGATTCACCTGTTGTGGGCGGGCGAAAGGCGGAACAGCATAATTAAATCACTTCAATAGCCTTTTTTTTGTATTATTGATCATCATGTACCTGCTGCAAGCATGTTATCGATAGGTTCCGCAACAGCGACTATCGAGCAAGGGCTTTCAATGGCCACAATGGGCTGCTCGCGTTGCCAACTATCTTGAACAACAGCAACGTTTCCGCTAATTACATAAACTCAGCTCTTTCATGCATCCGGCTGTTAATCGAAATGCAGTTTACATTCTTTATCAAGGTTCTTGGGAGTTAAGTGCACAAATTACATTTAAAAGAATGGCAAATGGGCAGTTATAAATAAATTGGATAAAAACTAAACCGGTTAATCCCAATGAATCAAAGCAAAGAGAAACATACACAAAGCCGTAAAGCTGAAACAACTTATTAAAGCTGCTTAGAAAGGCCAGGGGTAACCACAACAAGTTGTACTACTCATATTTGTAAATGAAATGCTATATATAATATACAGAAAAAAATAAATAAATCGTATCACACACGCCTACACAAAAACGTTTTATGGCAGTGTTCCGAAATGGAGAGAGAGACAAAGTCGAGCGACATAAAAACGAGTTGAGTTGATGGGAGAGTTGAGGTTGTGTACAACAACAATTGGCCGTAAATCGTGATAAACGAGAGATTGGGAGAGACTCGAAATGAGCTCAATTGATAGACGAAATCGACAATTGTTCTGCGAGTTTAGTTCAAAAATGTGAATGATACGAATGAATAACTTGGTCAGCCAGTTGGGCGTAAAAACACGTTTGGCAGACAAAGCAACGACAGTCAGTTCGATTTAACTGTGAACCAGTTAAGAGCAATGAAAAGTTCCTTTGCTCTACAGAAGGTAGATTTGTTTATTTGCAAATCTGAGCAATGAGTAGTTCTTATGCTCTTTAGAAGGTTGATTTGTATATTTGCAAATCCGTGTTCCTTTTTGCTGAATTAAGGCTGATTTGGCGCAGAATTGGGCAGAGTCATTAAATGTTATGTGTGGCATTACAAATGTTGCCTAAAAATAAAAGTCCAAGCTCGTAAATTGGCGCACACGCTTCAGCAGACCGCAAAAAAGGCGCGCACTATCCGAGCCAACACCTACATCAACAGCCCGTCCCCAGTCTAATTACGTCAGTCCAACCATTGGTTTAGGTAGAGAGGTTGCTATACCAAACTAGCAAATATCCATATATACTATAGCTAGTATATATTATAACTAAAATGACCAACGCAGCGTCGAAGGCTTTGCGATTATGACGCATCAGCGAACTGAGTCCGAAAAGACGCGTACAACACACATACAAAATTAATTGGACGCCATTTTTTATTTTTTTGGATATTTTTTTTTTGTTGGTCTTTTGTTTTGCATATGCCAAAAAAACACGCAAAAACCGGAGTCTAAAACGTCACTTGCTAAACGTTGATTGTAACCCCAAGTTTGAAGTGTTTGTCAAGGTGAGACATAAGGTTAGAGATTTATGAGACAGGCACATGCCAAAAAGTCCTGAATTCCATACCAACTTGGAATTCCATTTGGCAAAGTATTTTGACAGTTTCACATGGAAAAGCACAGACCCCCATTGACGACGTAGTTGACCTTTGCGGCTTGACCAATTTCATTAGGGCAATAGCTTGGTCAAGTCTTGGAAAGTGGACCATGGGAACATATCGTATTATTTCTTGTGCATTTGTTTCGCTCTTTTTTGGATGGGCGCAATACTTTTAATGGTTTACAGACCACGGCTTTTCTTATGGTTTTTAAATAAGCGTGCGATTAGTTTATCGATCGATCATCAATGGAGCATGGGAACTCAAATTATAAAGTCTTCCGAAGTGAGTCCTTGGAATACAGACATTATGATATTGTGGGTCACCAGCCCCTTCGAATGGCCTTCGTAGCACCTTTCGGAGGATGAAGTCATGCGACAGTTTAAAAAAAAAAACTCGTTGCATGACTAAAGCTCACTGACTCTTCCCCCTCTTCCTTCGATTAGCCTCGCCAGGCGCACGCATACAGAAAGTCAAGTTCAACGTCTGGGTTAGTGACACCTGAGGGCACTAACTTCCTAGAACAGCGTAATTTCCATGCTCTTCCTACTCCAACTCCATGACGAATAGCCAAAAGCCAATACCGATATCGATAAGAAACGCAGTGGGGGAGGAAACACTGTCAACAAAGGCAATAAAGAAATACATTGCCATTAGCCTAACTATCTACTCCAATAGGAGGTGGGGTGGGGGTGAAGTTTTCGGGTAACTGAACAGTTAGTAATATGCTAATGAACGACCGCGAACTTGAGTCCAGGCGCCATGAACCAGAACCTTTTCGGATTGTCGTTTTGGGATATTATCTATAGGGAAATTTCTATTGTGCTGCGGGTGTGTGTGTGTGAACAGGTGCAGACATAGATAGACAACACCCACTGTGGTTCAAGGTCGCAGCACAGCGCAAAGACAAACAATACTTGCGGCTGTTTCTTGCCTTTGTTTTTGTTTTTGTATTTGTCTTGGACTGCTGCTGACGTTATCAAACGACGCGAGTGTTTAGCGCGTGTCGCCAGTCTGATAAAAACCCAAGTGAAATAACGGTTAAGTTGCAGCGGTTTAAGTAGCTTGGCCTGCAACTAATGCAAAGTTAACGGGTATGAAAAATCGATAGCATTACGTGCAAGCACAGACAGTACACACACGCATAAGTAGTGTATACCTATGTGTGTGTGTGTGGGTGTAAATAGTTCAGTAGTTTACTGCGCACTTTTTGTCGTACGTTGAATATGACATGTTGGGCAAACATTTCGTTGACCATCCATTCATTTGGTATGAGTCTATATATAAAGCATGACTGACACAATGTGTATTACCTTTATATATGTACGTAAATACTTAATGCACACATTCATATGCACACACACACACACAGTTGCAGTTGATGACAAAGTGGCTGCAATTTGTCTGGTGACAGGAGAAGCGCGTTTATTTGTCCAACACGAAAATCAATATGCAGTGAATAATGCATTAAGCACTGGGAATTTCACACAGGTGTGTACAACTCTCACAAACTGTTAGTAAATTAATTAAAAAATCAATAAAAAATAGGATAAATAAACCATTAGAATTTAATGAGCTCGATAATTAAGCTGCGTTTTAGATTAATAACTAGAGCCTTGATCAGCGTTGCCACTGCAAAATAAAATACTGCAGAACTCAACGATAGACAATTAAGCTGCGCTTTCCATTAATAATTTGAAAGGCGATCAGTGTTGCCACTGTATAAAATATACTGTATGACTCAGTGTTCTAAAACAGCAATATATTTCGCTACTTATTGAATTTGAATTTGAAACTCACCTCGATTTTTCCCGAATAGTCCTCGATTAACTTCTCCTGTTGTTTGACCAGATCCTCGTTCTTTTCTAGCAACGCCTTGCCCAGCTCGGCAGCCAATAAAATATCCGATTCCTTTTGCTGCAACTGAGCCCACACATCCGGCTCGGTATCGTTGCGTCGTGCTTCCATGGTGCTGATGTAATGTTCTAAATCAATTGAAGCGTCGATTAGTGATGAGTTCGAGTGCTGTTCGTAGATTCCCGATATATCGTTAGTTATTGCTGTGGCATCGATGCCGCTGGCTGCTGCAGTTAACTTGCTGTATTGACGTGTGCGCTTTGATTTGCTGTTGTTGCTGCTACTGCTACTGCTGCTGTTGTAGTTGTTGTTGCTTTTGTTTGATATGGATGAGGCAATACCGGCAGCAGTTATAGGATTTGCTAGCTTTGGTCTATGCATGATCGTTAGCGTCAGACAGGCAGGCAGGCAGGCAGGTGATTGGATGGTGGTATTAGATTATATTATTACGAGTAACAAACAAAACACACACACACACAAACATAACACAAATGCGATAGGTTGTTGTTGTTATTATAATTATTATTATTATTGCTTGTTACGTTTTTGATGGTGAAGCGGGCAGGCGAGATCGATTAACGTTTAATTTGTTAGCAGCAAGTATCGATTGACGATTGGTGATTATCGATATCAAAGTAGGGTTAGGTTTGCAGAAGTTGCTGTAGCTTTTCCTGTTCTAGCGGTAGTCGTTGAATGTGTTGTTGTTTACAATGATGTTTTCGTTGTTGTTGTTGTTGTTGCTGTTGCTGTGCCTCGTCAGTGAGAGATCCAAGCCACATGATGATATCTCCATGGGGGTCTCAGCTGCCCAGTAGCAGCTCAACATGCGTTTATATGAGGCGATCCAACTGCAGTTTTGGGTAAGTTGGTGGTAAGTAAGTGGTTAAGTTAAGATAAGTACATAGCGGTAAATGTGAATTAGAGCCAACTTAGACGAATGTGGAAATATAATACAAGCAACGCCAGAGAGCGCAGCTGTTTCGCCCCCCTCCCAAAATTGGGCACGTAAAGTGAACTAAGCTACCCAGAAAGGAGCGCCGGTCACGTTGCACAGTTGCAGGCACGTTTTGGAGTGGGGCAACGGGGAAGGGTGGTGGTAAGTGGAGTAGGGGACTGAGACAATATATACACGACGATGACATACAAATACTGAGGTTACTCATTCCACAGTTAGGTTAGGTTTAAACTTAAATTTAGTTAAGCTGAGTGTGAAAGAGGTGTTAATATGGGGGGCGTGGTAGGGTTAAGAAGGGGGGTATTATTATCTATATGGTGTGCGTGCAATGCAGACATGCAAAACAAAGGACATTTTCAACTATTATACAAGGTTTTAATCTTTAAAATGTGCTACGATAATAAATCGATAACCCTTTAAAGTGTTTTTGATTGATCGAAATAGTGTAGTAGTTTAAGTTTCGTTCGGTTCACACACTCAGTAGGGTTAGCACGCTTTCACGTCAATATAGCAGAGGCAGTAGACCTTTTAAGGGTTAGTGGCCAGTTTCAGTTCACTTGTTGTTGGCTTTAACCCTCGTCGCATTGCCTAGAAACCGAGTTTCAACGCGCCAATTTCGGATAAATTGTTATGCATAGATTTCTAATTTATTTTTTTAAAAGCAGTTTCATATTTATTATTATAGAAAATTCATTTGGCAAGCACTTCACGCTTAGCTGCATTTGGTGGCAGCAACTTTTGTTGTTGTTTTTTTGATTTTGTTGTTATTTAAGCCAATATAAACTGCGCTTAACGCATTCGTTTTTGGCCAACATTTAATTTCTGTTGTTAGTCACACAGTCACTGTTATAGTTGTATTTGTGTAGCACTTCCGTTACTTGTGTCACATTACGGGATATATCTCTGTATATATTATTATGGGTATTTCTGAGTTCTCATCATCATTTTTTATTGACAAAACAAAACAAGAAAAGCAAAACAAACTCGCGCGCGCGAAGGTTTCTACGAGAGACACTTTCCACACTTTCGCAACAAACCAACAACTATCCAACTATATATCTACATAGATATTTGTATATGTTTGTCTATATGTATTATATTTATAGCATAGACATAAACCTCGGTCACACGACGACAACAACAACACAAGCCCAGCAGAACTTCCGACTCCGATTTTGATGCGAAGTTAGTAGTTCGCTTCGTTCGTTTAGCTTTATTTACTCTCTGTATTTCTCTAGTTTCAGCTCTGCTGACGGGGGAGTGCGGGACTGGCGGGGGACAGCGCTCTTCATCAACGTCTGTCTGGCGCGAGTGCTCGGTATTAACTGAAACGCTACGAAAATTGGCAAAACAAGTGAGTAACCAAGCCAACTCGCTGTTGGTAACTTGGCAACAACAACAACCAAACACGCAACGATGCTCTCGCGCTCTCTCGTTCTCTTCGAGCACGACTATTGAAGAGCACGAGCTGCCAACAGGGTTGTCGAGTGGCGTAAAGTCTTGTGTGAAGTACTTGATCTAAATAGCGCTGGCCTGCATTCGAAGGTTGACTAGATATGCGTTTATCGCAACTGGGTTACGCGCTAGATAAGACTTGCAATAAGAATACGTACAGAGAGTTCGCTTCAACTGATAATGCAGCTGATAATATTACTAATTGCTATTTGGCTTATTCTCTAAAACAAATAAAAAGGGTTTTTTATCATTTTGGTTTATTTGATTTACATAACTGCAATATTTGTTGAATTTTTTGAATGTGGCATATTCTTTTTGTAGCTTATTCTTATAATATTAACCTTATTCATCTGATTTGTGTGAAATATGAAGATGTTTTGATTGCTAAATACTTGTAGAATATATTATATATTAGTACAGAAGATAACAAGGCACAGTTAAAGATATCTTCTGCCCTATAAAGATATACAAAAGAATACTTTTATCGGCATAAAAAAGAAAATTGCTTTAACTATGTCCGTCTTTATCTTAGTTAAAGAGTTAATTTGCTACACGTGCTTCTAACTCTATCATGTTGTAAATATTTCGGATGTGAACTGATGTCATATGTATTGATTTCATGAAACCTATAGGACAACATTTCTCCTGAAGTTTTTTAATAAACGTTGTGCATGATAGTACATTTAGATACCAATCACAGAACAGAAAAGACTTAAATTGTTATAGATCCTCCCTTATAAAAGGCATAAAAATGATTAATTTAATAGTTCTAAGTAGATGAAGCCACTGTGTTTGAACAATATCACAAGAATTATATGTATATAACATCAGCATATACTCATGTACAGCTCTGCTAAAAGTTGGCAACCCTGCACAGCCCTATGCAACTTCAAAGCCGAACAGTTAAAAGCGTCTCTCTTTGTCACCAGCTGTTACACATTGCTCTCTCTCTCCTCTTCTCTGGCTCTCTGTTAACCCTTTTGTGGCTGACTGACTTACGAAAGCGTACAACGAAACCGAACATTGAAACTTATTCGGAAATGAAGGAACGCAGGAGGGGTGGGGGAGTGCGTTGTCGGCTCTGGACCTCCAAATTTGCATATGACGCCATGCCAGGTTAAGCCAGACAACAACAATGGGCCAACAAGAGCGCAAACAACAATGGAGCAGAGGTATCTATGCATGTATGTATGCAGTATGTATGTGTACATAGACAGAGGGTCTAGTGCGTGCTTGGGCTTCCACACTGCCGTCGCTCTTCAATAGCGCAGAACATGCACAATAAAGCTCTCAAGAAGTGAAGAAGACTCGACGCATTGTTCTAACCCGGACACGGACACGGACGGGGAGCATCATCATCATCTCCGCAAGTTATTAGCCCCCGATTGCGGCTGTTGCTGTTTGGGATTGCGTGGTCTTTTGTTTATGTTTACAACGTCTGCTTGGTCGGGAATCTCTTCTTATGGCTACTGTGTGGTCATTTACCAAATTGAAGATTAACCGGGCGTAACCAACAGAAGCGCCAAGTGAAACTTCTTCGCTTCCGTTTCGTGATCTTAAGTTATTTTCCTTCATATAATATTTCTGTTTTTTTTCATTTTTTTTTCGAACCGGCTTTGGGGCAGGTTCGTTCATTGCTGATGGTACTTGAGGTTCTTCTTTCTCGAAGACATTTCTAGGGCATCGCGACTTGTGCTGCAGTGCAGTTCATGCCGATCTTCAGTCGCCTGTAACGTTCTTGAGCTGCCTGCTGCAGCACTCTCGCTCTTCTGCTGTGCTTGTGGTCACTCAGTGGAGCCCCCCTCTACAGTGCCCTCCTCTCCTGATCTCCTCTGTCGTCGCCCAAACTGGTTTCGGTTTTGATTTTGCTCTGCCGCACACAATTGTGTTTAATTATTTTCAATGTTGCCCAGTGCAAGGCGAGGCAGTATGGGGTGGTTTGACTAATATAAAAATCAATCAAATATATATAAAACTACATTCTTTTTGTTTTTTTCTTAATATAGAATTAACTCTGTGATCTAGTTTTATGAGTAACTAGGACAGCATTTCATTTCATTTCCGGATATAGTCGCCCTTAGACTCCGAATGTCTCTGAGTTTAATAATCTCAGACTCTATTTCATTATATAGATTGATCTGCTCTTCTTCATCTGAAATCAGTTACAGGGTATCCTTGCTGCTGTTGCTTGTCCAGCTGAATTTATCTGACATGTCTTATAATACCATAATTATGTTGCTTTTTTTTCAGTTCTTAGCATGAGTCAACACATCTCCGGGCGTATTACAAGCTGTGTGCTTTATGAACAACTTTTTGTTATTGTTTTTATTTTTTTGCTTTTATTTTTTCGCTTTTTCGCAATTGAAACCAATGACAAGAGAACTCGGGTCAGTCAGACGGCGTGTGTGTGTTGTTGTTGGTTACTGGATATGTGTGTCAGTGACAGTTAAGGATCTCTTGCCCCTCTCCGATCTTTATACTGGGTACTTGAGGGACGTCGCAAGCAGAGCGCAACGAAAAAAACGCGACTCGTATAACTAGAACTCTATACACAGACTTACTATAATTTCATCATCATGTAAAGAACCCACAAATAAAACAAAACAAAAGCAGACTTATTACAAAACTGAAATTGGTAAAACCCCAAAAACTTAGACTAAACACAAAGTACCGTAAAAAGGTCAGAGCTGAGCGTGAGAATTGACAATGAGAGCCGACTGAGGCGGTGGCCAGTGAAAAGTCGAGCCGAACCCAAACGAACCGAAGTGAGTCGAGTCGGGGCTGCCATAGTTTAAAGCCGCTCTATAAAAGAAAATAAAGCAACAACAAAACGATTAAACAGAACCCAACGCAAGTTTACCTCATATGCTGTACAGTTAGTTAGCTCGGAATCGTAAGGGGCGCACTTAAACAAACAATAACAGAGAGGGAGAAAGGGGAACAGAGAGACAGAGAGAATATGAACATCACTGTCCCCACTTTGATCAGAGTTGGCTGCATTCAAAGGGCAATTGCAGAAGAAGATTGAAAATGGACCATAATTTGCATAGTACGATCCATACAGAAGAGTGGGCAGGGGGATGGTAGTAGATCGAACGGTGTGGAGAGGGGGACGGCTTCATGCTGTGACCATCATGGTTTATGGTCGGGCCTCGTGTAATCGTTTGCCGTCTCTATTGCTGCAGTTGTAATTGTTGTTGTTGCTGTAACCAAGCGGCATTGAACATATTTGTTGTTATTGTTGCCTTCGTTGGGCAAGCCAAAGCAATGAAATAAAGAGCGAGAGGGGACGAGAGAGCCTGCTGTGGAATTAAAGAGTGCGCTTCGTTGTGGTAGCTAAGAGAGCGAGCGAATTTTGTCTTGTGGAAGCTAAGAGAGCGTAAGTATTTCGGCTGTGTGGATGCCAAATGGAATGCAAACGAGGGTTAGCGCGCGAAATTCAAAAGTGTATGCAAGTAGCAATTAATTTAGTTTGCATTATTGCATACAAAATATATATTTATTATTTATTAAATTATTATTTATTTGTTTATATTTATTATTATTATTTTTGTATTATTTATTCATTTATATTTAAATTAGTTATTATTAATTTATCTATGATTTTTATTTTACCACAATAAAACACACTTGATTATTTGTTAAACAACATCTGGAAAAAATATACTTGTTTATTTCTGTGTATACTGTATATTAATTATACTCTCATTTGCAAATTAAATTTGTTAAATTTGTTTATTCTCAGTTACATAGATTGCATTCTGTCTTTTATTATTCACATAGTTCATGGGGATAGATAATACATATGTATACATTTCTCTCATATAGTTATCAAAAGTGTTCGCTTGAGTGGGTTTCAGAAGAGGCCTTGATTATTGTACAAACATAAATAAGATAATAATAATTATAAAATATATATATAGAAAATAATCAAACTCTTGCTTATAACCAATGAAAGAGTTTCTCGATATTCCACACATATTGCAGGCTCTTGGGAAATCTCAGCCAGGAAACGGTAACGAACATCAGCAGCACCACACCGGCCACTATATAAGGCAGATGCTAAGGAAGGTGGGGAGGGAAGGAGTAGGGAGAGAGGATGCGTGGGTTAGTACAGGGTTAGTAGTATCAATTGGGGTTCTGGGCTAGAAGCTGCTACGGCAAAAGCGTGTTTAATAGAAAGCAAAAAAAGGCAGCACCCTTGAATACCCCCTTCTTCGCACCGTTTGGCAGCCAAGACCTTTGTGCTAGCATTAGAAATATGATAAAATATATTGTATATATTAAGAGAACCTAACTAGTCCTATCTGCCTGTTGTCCCTTTTCAGATCTGCAACACACGCTTCACATCGACGGTGGGAAAGGCAGCGAATTGTCCACTGGCCGCACGATGTGGCTTCCTTTGCAGGTATTCCGTGAGGATGTCCGATGCGAGACGGGAGGCCTGTGAACTGATCTCGGATTTCTGTGGCAGCGGCTGATGGCGACGCTGCATGGCCACCGTATTGATATCGATGGAGGCGGCGGCGCCCTTGGCCTGCACCTGCAGCAGCGACAGCACCCAGGCGTGCTTCATCTTGGTCAACTGTGATTCCAGTGCACTGATACGTTGATCCTGCGGCTGCGGCACGTAGATGGGTTCAAACTGTTGCAGCTTGGCGCGCATATCCTGTGCCTGCAGACGCAATCTCTCGTTGCGTTCGTTATTGAAGGCGCACTTGAGCAGCTGCAGCTCCTCCGCCACGAGGGGAGCAGTGCCAGCTGGGACAGAAGTGTAACTGGCATTGGCACTAGCCGTGCCGCCCATGACTGTGCCGGAGAGATTGTGTATCGAGGCAGAGGAGTGCGAGTCGGAGGTCTGACTCTTGCCTGCGCTGGAGTTCAGCTTGAGCTTGTCCCGCAGATCGCTCTTCTCACTCTCCAGTGCATCAATGTCGCTCTGCAGATGATCCATTGTCTCCTCGAACTCCTTCTCCTTCTGCAGCAGCTTGGCGTGCGTCTCCTCGTACTGCAGCTTCCACTTGTTCACCGCATGCTCGTACTCCGCCTGCAGCACACTCAGCTTCTTCTCGGCGAGATCTTTGCGTATCTGCATTTCGCTCAGCTCATTCAGCTTCATCTTGGCCGACAGCTTCAGTTGCTTGATGTCTGCCTCGCGGTTCTCCAGCGTGGCAGCCAACACATTCTTCTGCTCCAACTGCTTCTTGATCAACTGCGCACGTTGATTGATGGGCGTGTTATGCGCCTGTGGACGTGGAGCTGCCGCTGCAGCGGACATAATCTCGTACTCCTTGTCCAGCAGATGCTGTGCAATGTGCTGCAGATCCGAATTGGCCTGTCCCAGCAGCGCCTTGAAGTTCTGCGTTGGTCCACGATCATCTTGCTCGTAGATCCTCTCACAGGCTGCCGCCAACAGGGACCAGTATTTGTCCTGGGGCAACGTATGCTCCGCTGCATTGTCGCTCTCCGTGTTGGCCACAATTGCAGCCAACGATTGCTTGGTGGCCAAATGCATTGCGGACATTATGCGACTGATCTGCTGAGCCAGAGCACGCATGGCATCCATTTTGTGGGGCGACAGACCACACTTGATCACCTGCTGATCGTTGGGCAGGCGACGCTTGATCAGCTTCACCTGCTGCCTGATACTCTCCATGTGCTCGTTGAGGAACTGGATGAGCAGCATTGAATCACTTGTGGCGCCCGCTTCCTCAATGATCACCTTGGCAATGGCCGTATCGCTCAGGATGGACTCGCAGGCAGCTCCCAAGGAGGCTACACAATCCCTTATCATCTGCGTCTCATTGAGCAGCTGCTCCCCAGCGAGGAGAACCGAGTTCATGGCATTGAAGAAGGCCACACACTTCTCGATATTGTCTGTGGTGCTGTTCTCATCCAATTGATTCGACTTCAGCAGCTCAATGATGCCATCCACAGTCTTCTCCTGTGCAACCATCTCTGGAAGGGAGTTGCCTGCACGCAGCAGCGTATCCGGCTGACAACTATTCAATCCGTACAGAATCTGATGCAGAGCACACTGCAGATTGTGGATGTAGTGCATCAGGCGACATTTGAATGCATATTGCTGCACTGCATAGCCTTGAGTGACTGCCTCCCTTGTGACTGCCTCCACTGCGGGGAATCGCTCACGTGTCTGCGATACAACAATGCCACACTTGAAGACAATTCTGGAGATGAGCAATATGACCAGTATGGAGTCATGATCACCGCCACGATTCATAAAGGACTCGGGCATGAAGGCCGACAGCATTTGCACGTGCTCGTTGGCCTGACTCAGTTCCACCTGGCGCAGCTGTACATCAATGGCCCGAGTGTAGGCCTTGGACTCGGCGAACATTTGCTTGTAGTCAATGGTCTCTGTGGCCAGCTTCAAGCTTGGATCCTGCAGAGACTTCTGCTCATTGCTAGAGCTGCGATCGCGTAGCTCAATCAGCTGCTCATTCAGTTTCTGCACAAGCTCACGGAACTTAGTGATGGTCTGATCACGATCGTAGATAGTCTCGATAGCTGCATCACGTTCCCGTAGCACATCCTTCTTGGCTGCATTTGCCATGTCGAGTTCCTCGCGCAGATCCAGTTCCAGTTCATGATTACTCTCGACCAGCTGCTCGTGCACCTCCTCCAGTGCCTCCAGCTGTGCGATCTCCTCCTCCAACAATTTCACTTTATCCTCCAGTTCCATTTTCTTCTCTGCCAGCTGCTCCACCATCTCCTCGGCACCCAGTGCAGCATCCACTTGTTCCTTAAGGAAAGGACAACAATAACAACTTTAACTTTTCTTCTTGCTTGTGAAAATTGTATGAAAATGTTGGGAAATTATGCGGGAAATGAATTTGATTGATGTTTTTTGTATTAATTAAATTTGAATTTACCTCCTGCAAACCCGTATTTATTTTTTATATTTAATGTAGGCCGGCAAAGAAAGATTAAACGAAGATTTATTTAGAATCAGCAGCGAAAGAATCTTAACACTTTTTACAATAATAAAAAGAAACCCAGAAAAGAAACTAGCGCGCAAAGCAAGAGAAGCAATGAGTGAATTAAGAAAGAGAGCGTGGGGAAAGAGCGAAAGCTTTCTACGTAAGAGTGAGAACAATCTCAGCAAAGAGCTTGAGTGTGCGTTATACTAGAAGATCATGGGATCTTATACAGATATAGATATATAAACTGTTATTATCTCTTCTCACCTGCAAGTCGGCGACTGTGGCTTCGAGTTCATCAATTTTCGAGCTAAGCTTCTCCTTGGTACGTTCTAATTCGGCAACCTCAGAGCGCTTCATCTCCAGTTCCTTAGTCAGCTTCTGTATGTCGTGCTTGTCGTGGGCCGTCAGATCACGCAGACGCACTAGGGTATCCTTGAGTCGTATATTTTGTTGTTCCAACTGCTTGAACTCATACGTGGACATGCCTCCTCCTTCACCTCCCTCTGAAGCTGCCACATTCGACTCTGCCTTGTTCTGCATCTCAGAGCGCAACAGCTCCAGATCCACTTGCAGCTCCTCAATGCGTTCCTTGCTCGACTCCAGTTCCAATTGCAATGTATCTGCCTTTTCCTCAGCCATTTCCTTATCCAGTGTAATCATTTCCACACTGTCCGAGAGCTCTGCCATTTCCTGTGCATGTCTCTCCTTGGCCTCCAATGCATCTTTGGTCTCCTGCTTGGCACGCTGCAGTTCCTTTTGCAATGATGCCTGAGCAGCCATGATCTTGGTACGGAACTCCTGCAGCTGCTCGAACTGAATCTTCATCTTGTCGAATTCACGCAAACGTTCTTTATCCTCATTGCGTCGCTGCTTCAGCGTCTCCAGTTTCTCGGTGACATCAGCCAGCTGTGTCTGCAGCTCGGCGCTGACCTTTTGAGCCTCCAGCAAAGCGACTTTATCTTCACTTGCATTCGGAGGCGTGGTAAACGATGGCGAACGCATGGGTTGGGAAGGAGTAAACTGTGGCTTGAGGATCTCTAGGAAGCCAGTCTCCACGAAGGATGCTCGCTTGGATGCTGTCGCTGCCGATGAAGGTGCTGGGCCTGCTTCACTGCTGGAGGCATCCTTGTCCTTATCCTTACTGGATTGCGGCGCTAAGGATTTACGCGTTGCTAAACTGGTATTGGAGCCGGTACGTTCGCTTAGGGATGTGGTCAATTGTGTGCGTGATCCAAGCAATGATTGGCGACTGGATGAGAGTGAGGTGCGTGAGCCGCTTAGCCGTGCCTTTGTAGGTGCTGTTGTAGGCGTGGCACTACCCGAACCTCCACTGCTGGGAGCATCTGCACCACCCGCTGGAGTTACCACACGCAGCTGTGTGGGCCTCACGAACATGCCGCAATTCTCATCGCACTGGAAGTACTGCTGGCCCTTAATGGAGCCACTGTTCTTTCCCTTCGGCTCGTCCAGCACCACGCCCACCCACTTGCCAACGGCAAAGCTGGTCATGCCAACATAAGCGATCGTGCCGAACAGCTCCTTGCCGGTCAGTTCGACCCGAGCGCCCACTTTAATGTTCTTTTCTGACATGTCTGCGATCTTTCCACCTTTCCAGTTTTGTGCGTGTGTAGGCAATGAAACTGCTAATGTTTTTGTATGCGTGTGTGTGTGTGTGTTGGTTGGTGTGTATAGTGTAGAAAGACAAGCTAATTAGATTGCAATTGAAGATCTTGGATTTCATTGTACAACTCACATGAAGTATTCTATACACCTGCCACTGTCACGTCCAGTTTACAGATATATGCCAGTCCAGCTGAAAACTGCAAAGCAAAAGAGAAACCGAAAAATGTTGACATCATTAGTCACCAATACACATTAATATATTCACAACTATTTGCACACAACTGCAAATACAAACAGATAGTGTGCAATTTATACTCTACATAGGTATTACATTTGTAACTTTTTACTCACAGTTAATAAGAATAAAATTCTTATTGGTAACAAATACTGTTTTATAAAATGTTTGATGATTGCAAATTTTCAGACAATAAATCAGCTGTGCGACAGTGATGAGAGTTAGGGCAATATCAATGAACAATCGATACTAGGTCGTGACTTCTACTATCTATCGATGTTTCGGCTTGCCGGTTTTTAAAACTTTCTGGCAACATTGGAGTTATTGTTTACGTTCAGTTTATCAGCTGAGAGCGAAGTGGCAGTATTGCTGTGAAGTTATATCCAAATTTCAATCCATTAAATAGCAAATATCAAAAGAATTTGCAATAATGGACGAAGAGGAGCATCTTAATCGCTTTGGCACGCCGCTAGAACCCCTAGAGAAAGGTAAGCACAATAAAAATTAAACTATAGAAGCACAATTATAATAACTAAATAAACGTTTAGATGAGGTGCCTGCAAAGAAACCATTGTCAATTGAGGATCAAATTGTAAAGGATGAGAATGGTAAGCGCCGTTTTCATGGTGCCTTTACAGGCGGCTTTAGTGCTGGCTTTTGGAACACTGTCGGCTCACTGGAGGGTTGGACACCGCAGAATTTCAAGAGCTCACGTGGCGAGAAAGCTGGCAGAGTGGAACAAAGGCCCGAGGACTTCATGGACAAAGAAGACTTGGGTGAATTTGGTATAGCACCACAAGGCATACGCACTCGGGATGAATTCGCCAAGGAGAGTGAGCAGGAGAAACGTACGGGACAGCATAAGCGAAAGCTAATGCAGCCACAGCACGATGGACCCATACCGGGTGTGCCAGTCCTGCAGCAACTATTGCGACCAGTGCGGGACAAAGTCGCAGTGCGCATACTAAAGAGCATGGGTTGGAAACAAGGTCAGGGTGTGGGGCCACGACAAACACGTAAGGAAAAGCGACAGGCAACGGCGCGGAACAAACGAGAGCTGTATCTACTGGAGCACTACGGCGCCGAAGGGTTGCCCAGTGCAAGTGGTAATCAAAATGAGAATGACGACTCTGATAATCAAGATGATGATGAGGAGGACGACGAAGATATAACCTTTGCGCCTGATGATTATGAACCAGTTTTCTACACGCCCAAAGAGAATCGCTTTGGCATGAGCTACTCAGGACTCAGCCGAGAGCCAGTGCTCTCCAAGGGAAGCTCCACGGCGACACCCATGCAGCACATTAATCTCTTTGGCCAGTTAGAGGCATCAGCAAAGCAGAAACAGTTGTCTATTCGTGGCCAGGCATTTGGTGTGGGCGCCTTCGAAGAGGAGGACGACGACATCTACGCGAGGGACGACATCACTCGCTACGATTTCTCTCTAGGTGATAAGCAGCCCAAAAAAAAGAAGGTGCAGCACGTACAACAGCGGCACGTAATCGATGGATTCAGTGAGGATAAGAACAGTTCAACACACAATCAACCGTATGTGATTGACTTGCCCCGCGACTTCACTCCACGCAACTGGTTCCAGCGGAAGAGTCGCTTCGCTCCCATGGATGCACTGCGAGCTAGGACGCTGCAAGAGCAGACGGAATATAAAAAGAAAGGCCTTGGGCGGCACGATCTTGACCCCGAGCAGCGAGCGCAGCTGCTGGGTGAGTCACGAACCACAAACACGAATCCCTTCAAAACGGCCAGCAGTGTCAGCAGCCAAAAGGAGCGGGGCAAGTCTCTGCTTGAACTAATTAACTCGAAGAGCAGTAACTTTACCAAGGGAGGAGTCATTACCCCTACTAGTGAAGAGCAGACTGTGGAGATGAGCAAAGAACTGAAACAGTCCAATGCGGCGCTATTGGAGCAGGCTACAGCCAAGACAAAGAACTTGGGTAAGTGTTAGAAATTATCTAAACATAATCAAATTAAACTAATCCTCTTCAATTTCAGCCTCTAGCGCAGTGCCCAGCGGTGGCTTCAAACCCTTCCTTGCTGACGAAGCCAAGCAAAGCCGCTATGAGAAGTTCCTAGCCGCCAAACTAAAGGACGATGCGGAAATTACAACATTTCTGGCCGATTTGCAACCAGTGACGCTTTCGTTGTGGGATCGTGAAATGGAGAAGAAGGAGTTCATACAGGCAGCAAAGATCTATCGACCTTTAGCTGGTCTAATGCTCGATAGATTCGTCTCGGAGGTAACAGTGCAGGCACAGCAGGAGCAAAAGCAAGCAGAGCCAACCGAGAGGACCAAACCCATCATGGAACGCACAAAGTGCATGTGGAAACCCAACGCTTTGTTGTGCAAACGTTATAACATCGCTGAGCCCTTCGGTGGTGCACTGCCAGAACCCGAGAAAGAACTAAAAGCCAAGGCGAAGATATCCGTATTTGATTATCTGGAGACTTCAATCAATACCAAGTCAAATTTCCAAACACCCAGCATTATACCCAAGCACATTGAGGTGCCTAAACAGCAAACTCAACCAGTCCCAGTTCCAGCAGCTGCCAAGGAGAAGGAACGGGAGGAGCAGCCTCAAACAACAGCCTCCACGGCTGCAGTTGAATCTATTCCGTTGCCCAAACCCAGCTTCGTTCCAACGACGCCACTGGAGCAAGCTGTTGATGAGGCACGTGATAAGCCCATTTCGGAAAAGACTGATCTCTTCAAGAGTATATTCGATGATAGCGACGAGGAGACGGAGGAAACCTCAGCAGCAATAGAGACCCCATCGCAGGAACAGGAAGGGGATAAATTGTTGGCAATGCAGGAAGCGCTGGGGCTGCCCAGCAGTAGCAAGTCGGCAGCAGCAGCTAATGTACTGCGCAACACATCGCCGCCACGTGGAATATTTGCAGCACTCTTCAAAGCACCGACGGAGGAATCAACTGCTGCTGCTACAGTCCCCCAGCCACCTAAATTCGCGCCCATAGAGGGAAATAAATTAAAAATCTCATACAAATCACGCGAGGAACGATTGAAGAATGATAAGGAGGAAGCGATGAGTCAGGTGCCTAGCGATCAGCTATACGGACCCAAGTTACCAGCTGCCCAAGCAAAGCAGAAGCCTTCGGCCGAGGCCAGCATCGATGAGAAGCTTCAACAGCTCTGGCAACAACATGCGCCGCCAAGCAAGCGTAAGGCAGAGAATTGGGTGGAAAGAAGGCTTGACAGCAGTACGGAGGACAGCGCCGATAGTAGCGATAGCTCTGACAGTTCCGACTCCAGTGGGCCCAAGGCCAAGAAAATGAAGTCCAAGAAGTCACACAAGAGTGGAAGCTCCAAGAAAAGTAAAAAGTCCAAGCAAAAGTCAAAGAAAAAGTCGAAGAAAAGTGAGAAATCAAAGCATAAGGGAAAGAAGAAGAAGAGCAAACATTAGCATTAAGATTATGTAGATTATGCTATATATTCTATAGATTAAATGAGTACCTCTTAAGTTTTTTATATTTTTTAAACCTAATAAATAAATAAATATTTTTTAAATAATTTTCTGAATTCGCTTTTTACTTTTTTACCAAACTTAAATACTTAAATACAAACAAAACTTAAATACTCTAAATTCTAAAGATTCTTATACACCGCAATCACAAGATGTTGATGTCGTTCTGTATAAGTGAATTCGCTCTTAGGAAAAATCTCTTATACTCTATACGCGCATGAAATTAAAAAAAAAGATTTTGTTTTCACAGGTTCTACCGAGATTTGAACTCGGATCGCTGGATTCAAAGTCCAGAGTGCTAACCATTACACCATAGAACCGTATAATTCGGCCAAGAATTTCCTATGAAACATTACGAATACTTTTCTGTGTTCAAAGAGCATTGATACTGGTTTGGCATTATCAAGTAATAAAATTTCGTATAAGTGTTTCTTAGTCATACGTACCCTAGGTAGCAAAAAGAAAATAAATGGATTAGCCATATTAAATGAATGTTTGATTGATGATATTCAATATTATGGGAATTTTATAGAAATAGTCAACCTATTGCAAAAACTACAATATATAAATATTTATACCCTTCGACAATTGAAAATGGTAAAATGGACATATTTTAATTCTATTTGTAAGTGCAGTTTACAATATACAACATTCTGGCTTTAACATATACTAAGCTGAATGAAATATCTACGTATCCTCCAAATTGCAATCTGATCGGACTATAAACATAAAAGTTATTTAAGAAAGTATGAGCATAAAACCAAGTGCTTGTGTCAGCTAACAAGGGAGGCGGGCGAACCACGAGCGCCATCTGTCCAGAATTATTTCAAAGCATGTGCACATGGAAATGTGTACATACATAGAAACATAGGTCGCGTGCCGGGCGACTGTTGCTTTGCTTACTGGTTGTAATTTGGCTCGATATCAAAACCATACTTAATACAGATTATATTTTTCATCATCCTTATCAGAAAAGTGATCATTACTATAATATAAAATTATTTACACAAGTTAGAACACCTTTTTATAAGTTATCAAACGATCGAATTGTTTCTATATCTATAATTAAATGCAGGACACTATAGAAACCGTTTTGGTTACAATCTCTGTATCACTCGTTCTCGTTTCTCGTTCCTTTTCTCTTTTTTAAGAGATAACTTGGTAATGTGAACGTATAGCTCTGTGGATACGCCCCTTCTGCTATAAAATGGAGACCAGTCAAGCCGCCGGCTCTAGTTTTCGCGCGGATTTCAACTCGAGTGGTTCCTCTTTAAATAAAAAATATTCTGAAATTAAAAAAACCTTGTGCAAAGTGAAGTGAATAAAGATAAAATGAATGAATAATGATGAAAATGTGTGCTGTGAAATTTTCGCTAGTGCCTTTGATCGGTTGGTGCCTGTTCTTCGCGATTGAGGTGGCATCTGCGGATACTTCTTACCAAGCGCTGCTCCACGGCGACGGCGATGGCAGCTTGATTTTCGAGGCTGCCTCTGATCAGAATATTACTTTTCGTCTAATGGGCGATGCTGCCACGTTGCTCCTGAACGAAGTGGATCTTACCTCGCTGCTGCAGCGACGTCGTCGTGTAATAGCAGCGCAGACGGTAGCTGTGGCTCGAGAACCTATGTCGCTGGATGCACTCAAAGAACAGTTTCGTGGAGTGCAACGAGATATTTCTCGAGTGGATCGATGGCTGGGCAACATGCTCAATCGCACCCGTCGTAACGGATTTAATCAGCAGATGCTGCGTCGTTACAAGCAGCGTACCGAGACCGTTAGACACAGTGCAAACATGCTCTTGTATGGCATGCACAGGGACGATTGCCGCTCGAATTCCTGCAAGAATGGCGGCACCTGCTACGATGCCTATAAATCTTTCCACTGCAGTTGCGCTTCCGGCTGGCAAGTACGTACTCCGGGTGGGCGTCTTTGAAAAATCATTAAATGAGGGGCGTATCTCAGGGCTTATCTCGCCGTATTTGTAAAGTGACTATAAAAAAGTGACTATATCAAAAGCTTATGGAAAAGTGAATTAAGTTCATGTTGCTGCCATTTGCAATTGCCAAACCTGGATGGGGTGCATTCATGTAAATCTCTAGGCTTGAATTTGCTAGCTTTCCTTCCCATGTTTCGAGCCAGAGACCCAAAAAGCAACAACACAAGAAAAGAATACTTCACTATTTTTATTTTATTGTATTATTAATTTAAAAAAAATATGAAAAATGATGACAGTGCTACAAAATGTTATTGAAAAGTGTTTTTGAGCGCGAGTCTATTGTGAATGTCAACAGATGCGCAACGGCTGAGCTTTAAGGTATCGATTAGAGATGAGCGATATCGATGTTAAACAGTCATTTCGTTAAGTATGAAACTGCATCAAAAGTACGATACAACTAGAAATGCCAGTTGCTCTTTTAAATATTGGATTAACAAAATATTTCTTTTAGGGGTCTACTTGCGAGGAGGATGTTAATGAATGCTTTGACTTGGCCAGCACCGATGTAAGCATTTGCATGAACGATGCCCAGTGCGTCAACACACCCGGCAGCTTTCGGTAAGAGATGATCTCTCTCTCTCTCTCTGTTTGCAACTTACCATTTTTTTGTAGCTGTGTTTGTCGGCCAGGATACTCGGGCGCCCATTGTCGGCTGCGGCAGAACACCTGCCTGGCTAGTCAGTCGTCAGAGCTGTGCGGCAGCCATGGCACATGTCTGCCAGACAAAAACCCAGCTGGCTTTGTATGCATTTGTGACCAGGGCTGGACATGGGCAGATACCAATGCAACGTCGGCGAGCCCGAGTCCCTGTAGTCGCGATTTCAACGAGTGTGCTCCGGCTATAAATCCCTGTTTCGATGTGTGCATCAACTTGCCAGGCAGCTTCCGCTGTGGCGCCTGTCCGCCAGGCTATACAGGTTGGTTGCAGAGATACATATCTTCAAGACAAGAGAATATTTCTTAATTCCATTGCTTTCCTTCTTTAGGTGATGGCAAGTATTGTCAGGATCTGGACGAATGTTCCGATGGCAACAATGGGGGCTGCAGTCAAATGCCGAAGGTTATCTGCCTCAATACGGAAGGCTCCTCTCGATGCGGCCACTGTCCGCCTGGCTGGGAGGGAGACGGTCGCACCTGCAGCGAGTCCAAATCGAAGACCTGCAATGGCGACCAGATTTGTCATCCGCGTGCGCATTGTGAGTATATTTCGGGCACAGCCGTCTGCAGTTGCCCTGACGGCTTCTATGGACACGGGTATGGCGCCGATGGCTGCAACGAGGATTCCAGTCGCAAGCCTTGCGACGAGCATCTCTGTCAGAACAACGGCACTTGTGTGCTCAACGGACGTGGCACCAGCTGCATCTGCCAACCGGGCTACAGGGGAGCTGTATGCGCCGAAGCGGATGCCTGCCATCCGAATCCCTGCCAGAATGATGGCAGCTGCCGTCTGCTGCCAGAGAACGAGTACCAGTGCATCTGTCCCGTTGGGTACACAGGCAGCACTTGCTCCCATCTTCGCAGCTACTGCGGAGCCGTGATACGCAACACCACGGGAAGCCTGTGGTTCCCGCCCGACGAAGAGAGCAATCTGCAGTATCAGCCCAATGAGAGATGCGCCTTCATTATACGCACACAGCGTGGCATGATTCTTAACGTCACCTTTGGCATGTTCGATCTGGAATCGAGTAAGGATTGCACTGCAGACTTCCTGCAGCTGCACGACGGCAGCTCCCTGACTGCTCGCTTCATTGGACGTTTCTGTGGGCAGGAGCTGCCACTGGGCAATGGCAGTATTCTGTCAACGCAGGAGCAGCTCTTCCTCTGGTTCCGTTCAGACAATCAAACGCAGGCGCGGGGCTTCAATCTCACCTGGAGCTCACAACCGTCCATCTGCGGCACAGAGCTTGAACCGAAAATGGGTGACAGTGGCGTCATCCGTTCACCCGGCTATCCCGGGAAGACGCGACCGGGAGTCGATTGTCGTTGGCAATTGGAGGCACCATTTGGCACTCGTGTTCTGTTTCGCTTCTACGAGATCAACCTGGGAGGACCACTACAAATCCCAGCGAATCCAGACCAGAACAACTGCAGCAACAGCGACTTCCTTCGGCTGCGTGACGACGATCGACTGCTCTATATGGCCTGCCAGTCGGCACATCCAGAGCCCATCTACAGTTCATCCAACCTGCTATCCTTGCACTTCCACACGGATGCGTTTCGTGCGGACAGTTCGTTTCAACTGCACTACGAGGTGGTTGCCGGCCATCCTGGCTGTGGTGGTGTCTTCACGGAGCGTCAAGGCCTCATCGCAGGCCACATGCATTCTGAGCTTTGTCTGTATCTTATAACGCAGCCGTTGGGTACAAAAGTCCAGCTCGACTTTCAGTTGTTGAATCTGTCCGAGTCCGAGAATTGTAACCTGCAGAAAGTGGAAATTTTCGATGGAGCCAACGAGGAGGCATCTCTCCTCGGACGTTACTGTGGCCAGCCGGAAAGGAGTGAGCTGCAACCTGTGATCTCCAGCGGGAATGTGGTGCTTGTGCGTTACTTTTACGCATTTTCGGGCCTTCGTCTTTTCAAGAGCTTTGAGCTGCGATATAAACAAAGTGAGTTGCCTTCGCGTTTCCTTACGTCATCTTTGTCTTAACTCCTTCCTTAGTCTGCAGTTTCAACATGACCATCGCAGGCACTGCGGGAGGCCTTATATTAACTCCGAATTATCCGAGTCCCTATATTGAAAACCTCGAGTGTACCTACAATATAATTGGACCCACTGAGCATTTGGCGCGTATCAACATAACTGATTTGTCTCTCAGCAAAGTGGATGCTCTGCCCACTGCCGACGGCAACGATGAAGGGGATCCCGAACCTGAAACTATTACAAATCAGACAAGCTACCTGGACGTTTATTTGTCCCGCAATGCCAAAGCGCAGCGCATAACAAAGAACTTGACAAGTCCACTGGAGCTGGTATCGGAAAACAACCAGATACGTCTGGTGTTCCATGGGGCAAACAATCCTCAGAATGGGCGGGGCATGAGTGTGAAGTTTAATTTCCATTTACATGCAGACTGTGGAGGCGTCTCGACTACGTCAACTGGCAGCTTCTCATCAATATTTGGCGATGCTTGCCAGTGGGTTATTGAGACGCCAGGCAGGAAGCACATACAAATCCATGCTAGAATGATTGGGGAAGGCCACGTGATGATATATGATAACAGTACGGGTACCCAAGCAAGACTTCTAGAGGATGCGAGAACTCCTTTACATGGGGGTGCCTACATTTTCGACGAATACATTGATTCCAATCTCTTGACCATCAGTATAAGAGACAACATGAGAGGATTCGTAAGAGGATATGTTCAAATAGAATATAAGCCAGCTACATCAGGTAAGAACAACTGTTTGCAGCATGCATTGGCACTTAACTTTTGTTGTTTTGCATTTACAGATTGTGGCGGCAATTTCAAGGCTCGCTATGGCATCATCAAGTCCCCTAACTGGCCCGAGAATTACGGGGAAAATGAGAACTGCACGTGGATTATACGAGCACCGTTAGGTCAGACAATCGAGTTGGTAGTTCACAATTTCAGTATGGAAGTCTCATATGAGACGTGTGACGACTATTTGGAAATAAGGTAAGGATTCTCTAGCTTCGGATATATCTATGGATGAAGGAGAAACATAAACACATATTGTAGATATACAGGACGTTAACTCATCGACGGAGCATTCTGTTTCGTTTCATTAGCGAAACTTTTGTCAGGCTATAGGAGCTCTAGGGGACTCCCTTTTAATAATTAGAATAATAATAATCTAGGAATGACAATTCCCCAACAAGATAATTTGTTGTCTACTCACTTTGTTTCTTACGAACAGAAATGGAGATCGGGCAGAGTCGCCGCTTATTGGACGCTACTGTGGAGATCGAATACCGTCGCGCATACCGTCGTTTGGGAACGTGCTTTACTTGCATTTCCAGACAGACTCGTTGGTCCATGATAAAGGTTTCTATCTCAACTGGGAAACTGGGGCCACTGGCTGCGGCGGCAAGCTAAGCTCTCCTGCTGGCGCCATCCATTCACCACACAGCATAGCGAACAATCGAGGTGCGGTCGCCTGCGACTGGCAAATCAATGTGGCCCAGGGCTCCACGATAGTGCTGCAGCTTCAAAGCCGGGACAATGTGTGCAATGGCCAGTTGACCCTCTTTGACGGACCCAACACACAAAGTCCTCGCTTGCCGTTGAACTGCAGCACGGATAGCAGCGAGCAACAGACAATGACACTGCGCTCCACAGGGAATCGTGTACTTGTGCGTTATGTGGTGCCCTCCGACTCACCCGAAGGCCTACAGTTCATGCTAGACTACGCGACGAACTGTCAGGTGCGACTGGAGCAGCTGAGCGGCGTGATTGAGACACCCAACTTCCCGGACAATTATCCACCTCAACTCAACTGCGAGTGGGACATACGCGCCGTGGGAGTGAACAATCACATCCAATTAGCTTTCTCCCACATGTCCCTGGAAGGGATGGACTCTTGTTTCTTCGATAAGGTCGAGTTGCTGGACTACAATGACAATGACAACGAACCGCTGAGCCAGCAGCGATTGTGTACCGCCAAGAATTTGGTGATCACCAGTAAGGGTAATCGCCTGGTGGTAAAGTTCAGCAGCGACCATTCGGAACAAGCGCAGGGATTTCATGCCGAGTACAAGCGTGTTGGCTGCGGAGATATACTCCAAGGAGCATATGGGGGCAGCATCAAGACGCCAAATGCGCCGTATAGCATGAATTTGGATTGCCACTGGCAGATCATAGCGCCAGCAGGCCATCTCATTCGTCTGACTTTGCATGAAGTGCACATCGAGACGCAGTGGCACAACTGCAGCCAGGACCTTCTAACTATCAACTCCACTGACAATTTACCCGGCACTTTGTGGCACAGCTGCAGCATCGAATCATCACCGCAAACGTTTACATCGCCAGCCAATGAGCTGAACATCTATTTCCACAGCAGCCCACAACGTGCTCGCAAGTATTTCAAGGCCAGCTACTTCATTGCGCCTGCCACTTGTGGCGGTCTGATCAGCGCAAAATCCTTATTCATTACGTCGCCCAACTACAATGATCAAGGGCAGAACTCTTACGACAAGGATGTGGAATGCGTGTGGGACATAGACATGGAGGTGGGTACAAAGGTTTAACTTATATCACAATAGAGAATAATTGTGCGTAAGAGTTGAGAACACGCCTTGGAGTTGCTCGTTGTGCTCTAATCTTACTCATGACTGCCTCATGAAGCGAAGCAAAGTGAAGCGATGCGAAGCGATAAGCTATGAGCAAAGCAAGAATATGGCAGAGTGAGAGCTTGACGAGAAACGAGCTACAGCACATAATACAACAAAACAGCACAGAATACAAGAAAACAGCACAGAATACAACAAAACAACATAGAATACAACAAAACAATCGTACGCTCTGAGCGAGTTGAAGCGACAAAGCAGGTTGCAAACTGCTCTCTCGCTTTATCGCTTGAGCTCGCAACTCGTTTCGGTCGATCGATTGCACTAAAAAAATGCACTCTGCCGTCAGCCTTATACGAGCCACTCCAAGGATTGGTCTTAGCTTTATCGCTTTTCTTTAGCTGCTTGTTTGCATCCTTGAAGAACGATTTGAGGCTACCCTTTGCTCTAGCTTCTTCTAGCTTATGTTTAGACTATCATCTATCTTTATCAATTCGATTACTTATCTATATATATCTTTTTCTTAACCACAGAACGCCTATGGATTGGTGCTGACATTCCAGAATTACAATTTGTCAAACTCGACCGCATGCCAAAAGGCCATGCTGGAGCTATCGGGTTCAACTGTCCAGAACAAAAGGTTTACTGAACGATTCTGCGGCGAAGGCTCAATAATAAGGGTAGTTGGACCCAATACAAATCCTAGATTACGCTACAAAGTCTCGCAGGGATATTCGGGTAGATTCACTGCGACACTTGCAACGACCTGCGGAGGGACACTGAGTCGAAGTGAGGGCTATATTCGCTCGCAGCTGGATTCGGCATGTTACTGGAGAATTTATGGGCCAGAAGGCAGCAAGATCAGTTTGAGTATACTCCATCTAGAGTGTCCACGCTGCACGGCACCTGACAGCAATTGTACTGCAGGAGTTAGGATTTACAACGATGAAGATGACGTGCTCTACCATAATCTGTGCGGGGAACACACGGTCGACATGACTTTGCCCACCAACAAGGTACGAGTCGAGGCAATTGGGACAGTGTTGACGGCCATGTACAACACCATACGGAATTCCTGTGGCGGCAGCATAAGCTCGGCCAGCGGCACACTTACTTCCCCCAACTATCCGGACAGTTATCTCTCGGATGTGGAGTGTGTGTGGACCTTGCAACTACTTGAAGGCAATGCCATTGAACTGACCTTTGATGTAATGGATATAGCAAAATCGGAGCACTGCAACGGCGACTTCTTGGAACTGCGTGCGGGTATTGCTGGCAAACTCTTGGGCCTCTATTGTGACAAGGTGCTGCCCGCCGAGCCAATAGTCTCCCGCAGCCAATTGTGGCTTAAGTTTCGTAGTCTGCCTGGAAGTACCGGCAATGGCTTCAAATTGCACTGGGCCTATGGTAAGTCTGCTTCGGGCAATGACCCTTCATCAAAGATATATTAATCACGAGTGTTATCACAGTTCACGACATTGAGCTGACGGAACTATCCAATGGTACCATAAGATCTCCACCAACGCTGGCTGTTCGCAATGATGATACACGCTATAGTTGGCGAATCATTGTCGAACGTGGCTTGCACATCATCCTCAATTTCAAGGAGTACAACACAGGACTTGAGGTGAGTATCAGTGTATTTCAGAGTGGAGTGTGTGGCATAGGGAAATGTGTGGGATTAAACTGAGTTGCAATTGCTTGAGGAAAGATATTGCAATATAATCGAGAATATGGGCAGCTATAAAGGCACTCTGTAATTACAGAATCAAATTGAAACTAGTAATAGTATTAAGGATTATGAAAATAATGGATTTCCTTAGAAAAACTGCAGGGGAATAGATCTGCAGGGTCGCAGTACATTACAAATAATACAAACAATATTTAATTATAATAATCTCATTTAAAGTCTGATGCAAGTAATTATAAAGGTATCTCTAAATTATCGGCTATACCTAAATTCTTCGAGCATGTTTAGCAGATCCGTTATATCCCCTTTTCAACACGGATTCGTGAAACGTTGACATCCTTTGTTGTAAAATGATTTAAGAAAAATCTTTAAACTGATGTCATTTATACTGATTTCAGTAAGGCATTTGACTCAGTCAACCATTCTTTTCTTGCACATAAACTGAATCTTCTCGGTTTCTCACCAAAACTTCTTAGTTGGATTGTGAGCTATTTGGGTGACAGAACCCAACGAGTCCTCTTTAAAAATAATAATTATTTTCTATTGTAGCTAACAACAACAATAATTATGTATCTAGCTTAAAATCACATATCGTCACCCACCTATCTAGTAACTCGTTAAATATATACTTATCTTCTTTTTAGTGACAGTAGTACTCTTTAACTAACTACATGCTTAAAACATTCTATTCGTTATTTTGATTAGTCTTTGCTTACTAACACTAACTTTCCTGATCTAATTGGGTTTTCCCCAATCCTCTGCAACAAATGTTGGATCGGCTCTTTCTTTTTTATCCCAGTTTCAATTTAACTCAATTAATTTATTTTTTTTCATAGTTAAGATCTTACTTTCAACTTAAAATTATTCTTAGTTTAATATTTCAATTGAAAACTTAAATTATAATTAATCATTGATTTTTACTTTTAAACAGTCGACTGCCCATAGTTCGACTTTAAATAAATAACTAAAAATAAAATTCCTTCCTGTAGGTGTTTGATGGCTTCGATGAATCCGCTCTGCCTCTGGAGATCGCTTACTCACCGTTCCAACTGACTTCTAGCAGTAATGTGATATATCTTCGCACAGTTAACACCAACTTCGACGCCTTCCGGCTGAATTGGCGTGTCGAAAACGATTCCGCACTGAGTGGAAATGTATCGTTGACAACCAAAGACTGCGGTCAGCAACACACTTTGGGACCTGCGGGCAAAGTTTTCATCCATTCTCCAGGTTACCCACATGGCTATGAGCCCAACCTGTATTGTGAATGGATTTTCAAGTCATCTGATCCCTCGTTCCACGTGTTTATCGACGTGTTCGATGCCACTCTAGAGGCAACTGCTGGCTGCCAGATTGACTACCTGAGCATAGAGAGTTCCAGCAATTTAGTGCATTGGCAGGAGCAGAGCCGTGTCTGCAATGGCAGTGGACTGCCCCTAGTGCGGGTCCACGGTGCGCCGTACCTCAAGTTAAAGTTCAAAACGGACGCAACTATAAATGGAACGGGCTTCCGGGCTGAAGTGCAACGTGCTTGCGGCGGCAATATGACTGGATCTGTGGGAACAATCAAAGATACATTCCTGCTAGAACCTCAGATTGACAAGGATTGCGTGTGGAATTTCGAGGTGCGACCCGGCAGACAAATCGACATTCAAATTGATTACGAACATTCACCAAAGAATAGCAGTTGCCAGCGCTACGGATTCGTTCACGACGGTCTAGATGAGGCAGCTCCCAGTCTGGGCATGTTCTGCAATCCTTTGGGGGTCACTCACACATTCCGCACGAGCGGCCCTCATGCTACAGTCAAGTATTACTTTCCAGTAACAACTGATTGGCACCAAGAGCTCGAGTATGGCGCTACTTGGACGCTCACCTATCGCGAGTTCAGAGACTGTGACAACGAGGTGCGACTCACTCCGCAGGCGAGCAACTACACGATCACCACACCCGGCTATCCTTATTACCCACATGCACACACTGATTGCACCTGGACGATTATTGCACCGCCTGGAGAGACAGTGGCAGCGAACTTCATCGATTTCGACCTTAGCACGCAGCATTGTGATCAGGAGTTTGTTGAGCTCTACGATGGCTCCACAACAATCTCGCGTCCATTGCTCAAGACATGTCGCCTTCCCGTGTCGACACACAGCACGGGCAACCTCATGCTGGTGCACTACCAGACGGAGTTGCTTGAGCCCCACTCCGGCTTCAAGTTGAACGTGTCCCTCAGCAAATGTGGCGGCCAATATGTTGGGCGCAGTGGGGTTATCACCTCCGTAAACTATCCCGCCCTGGGCGCCTACCCCACGCCCACCGTCTGTGAGCATGTGATTAAGGTGTCAAAGAGCTATCACCTCGAGGTGTCAGTGGAGGATCTGCACTTGCCCTTCGATCCGAATGACTCTGCTCCTGCCCTGGATTATGTTGAGTTTGTCGATTTGAAGGATCAGGATCGCCTGCTGCAAGTTCTCTACGGCAACATCAGCACCTTTCCCTTCGTCATGACCTTCCAGACCAGTGAGCTGGGTGTGCGCTTTGTGGCTGCAACCACATCTGCTCACAGCTACCGTGGGTTCAAACTGAAGTACGAATCGAAGATGGGCTCATGTCATAGGGATGTGAAGGGTTCATTCGGTGAATTGCATATCAACGGGGAACAAATTTATTCCGTGCGACGTTGTCGATGGCGTATCATAGTGCCGAAAGGCCAACGAGTACGCCTAGAGTTACTCAACCTGCCGGAGTTGATAGCGGGCAGCGCGGCGGGTCCTGAACGTAATCGAGGATATATGCCATTAAGGTTTGGTGGTTGGCAATCAACCAGGCGCAACACCTTCGAGTTCTACAACGATGATGACGAGCGATCGATGATAACTGAATTCAACGTGGTCGGCTACAACGGCAGCACCGTATTCGAGTCATCGGATAATTACATGGTGGTGCTGATAGTGCAGACGGAGCCATTCGCCAGACTGAAAACACGGGCACGCTATAGTGCAACAGGAGCCTCACCTTGTCCGCCAGATATTGGCGACCAGGCGTTTGGCACAGTGTCCAATCTGGAGCTGATCGAACTTACTCAGTATTACTGCAGAGTCAGCTTCAAGGCACAGCCGGAGGAAACGCTTGTCTTCGAGGTGCAGGAGGTGCCAACTAATATGAATATTGGAACCGTGAAGATAGTGGATGATGCGCACTACGATTCGACCTACTTGCACCGCCTAATGAACAGGACCATCTCTCTGTCCACCACAGACGGTCATCTTGATATACACAAGCTGCGAACGGAGGCAACGATGCGAGTTCGTCTCGCGTATCGTCGTTATCCGTGTGGTGGTTACCTGAGGCTGGAGGAGGGTACCACCATCGAGCTGCCCCAGCTGCCAGCGCACGTCGGTACCATAGAGTGCGTGTGGTCGCTGGGCAACTCCCGTGGCTTTATGCTCGATGGCAATGCTAGCTTCAGCGACAGCTGCGATCGCGAGTATCTGACTGTCATCAGCTATGACAATTTGATAGAGATTGGCAAGATTTGCCGTGGTACGACGAAGGTGAACACAATTTTGCTGCATTCACGCCAGGTCAAGGTGACCTACCATGCCACAGCTTATCAATCGGGTGGCAGCAGTCAGTTCATGCTTAAGGCCAGTACTCCGCTAGCCACAGCCGGCTTGAACAAAATTCTTCAGGTGGAAGATTATTCGTCGCCGCGCATAACAGTGGACAAGGCCTCCTATAGAAACAACATGGAGCTAAGCTGGCAATTCGAAACTAGGCATGGCAAATCCCTCCGGCTGCAGTTCGAGGATAGATTCTTCATCGAGCAAGCGCCCAACTGCAGCCACGATCAACTGCAAGTGCTGAGTCTCACAGAGAGCGGCCTGTGGCAATCCGTGGCCATCTTATGCGGCCGAGAGATGCCGCAGCCCATTTGGGTGCAGGCCAAAAAGATTCGCGTAGAATTCCGCACCAATGGCAATGTCACTGGCGACGGCTTCACTTTTGTGGTAAAGACTAGCTGCGATGTCCGCCTGCGAGCCACCGGCGAGCTGCAGTCAATAGTCATAAATCACCAATCGAGATATCGCCCGATACAGTGCAATGTTGAGATCTCCAGCGACACCCAAGAACAGTTGCTGGCCTCGGTGAAGGGAATAAACTGGAGACCCTGGCTGTGCGAGCACGACCACTTCCAGGCCTATCGCCTGGAGGGTGGCCAAGAGCAGCTCATCGACAGCAATCTCTGCCCAGACTTCGAGGTAACTGGCTACGGGCGTATCCACCTGATACAGCAGACCAGCTTCGGCACCACTTACAAACTGGAGTACCAGAGTGTTGGCTGCGGTGGCAACTACACAGCACCCTTCACTCTGCGACAACTGCGACAGCCGCAGGAGCACCAAGACGAAGTCAGAAACTGTGTGTGGCACGTGCTGGCGCCGCCGCAACATGCGATCTTTGTGGTCTTCAAATACCTGAACATGTACCAGACCGATAACTGTGAGAACGAGAACCTCACTGTGTACCGTGGCAACGGGCGCAGTGCCGAGCAGCGAGTCAGCGTGCTCTGCGGCAATCACACCAAGCCCTTCTCCATCATGATCGACAGCAATGAGGCCCTGTTTGAGACCCACTTATTGCGTCATTACGGTGACGAGATCTTGGGCGATTTCATGGCCAGAGTTCAGTTCACACCGAACTGCAATGAGCATCTAGTCCTGAGCGAAGGCAACTCGCGCATAAGTCTTGTGCGGCACTACCAGCTCAATGGTACCGATCAGGAGTTGCACTGCTACTTCCAGGCCACTGCGCCGCCAGGCTATCGACTCTCCATTTGGCTTAAGAAGCTGCAGCTGCAGAACGTGACAAGGAGATGCGCCAATTGTAGTTCGCTTGAATTGATTGATGGCTTCAATACGGACAGTGCCACGCTGGGGAAATTCTATTCTATCGATGGCAATGGCAGCAGACTTTTCACTTCTAACCAAGACCTGATCATCCAGCTGAGTGTCACTCGTGAAGCAGCTAAGTCTGTCAACTTTGAACTAGTTCTTGAAATGACCACCACGGTCTGTGGGCAATTGGAGTACAATCTGCAAGGCAACGAGGTAAGCCACAGCACCAGCTTGACCATTTGACTTGTATTACTAATCTCTTTATCTTTCTATATTAGACTGCACGGATACGGCTCTATTCTGACAGCTCCAGCAGCTACGAGGGACACGTCCATTGCTCCTGGAACTTTAAGTCCGACAAAGAAATGGAAGTAGATATACATACAGCCATGCTGCAAGATATCTCTCCCACTACAGGCAAATGCATGGACTACCTGTTCATTTCTAAGAGCTATGTAAGTCACTTAGATCACAATCTGCACTCCAATAAATTCTTATGCCTCATTACATTTTCTTTAGATGCCCACGCACAACTATTGCGGCCAGTTTAATAATACCCTTATAGACATACCGAAGGGTTCTGGCTTCAACATGGTATTCCACAGTGCGGCACAGGATAATACCTACGTTCTGGATATATCGGTCAGAGTGAAGTCGAGTAAGTTGACAGCTTATTTCCACTTTTGCAGAGTGTTGTAGAACTGTGAAAATATATATAGATTGGCACAGTTCGAAGAATAAATGGGGAAACTGGAGGCAGTTTTAGCAGGGATTATAGCAAATAATAATATAACAAGATTCTACCCTTCTTCAATACTTTGTACTCATTTCAGTTTGCAATCGCACCTATACCTCGCTGGATGGCGTACTCCTGAACAATGGGGATGACAGTGAGTCCTTATTGGAGTGCTACAACGACATAAAATTACCAAAAGGATACGTAATATCCTTAGAATTTGACTTCGTTCAGCTTCAGTCAGATTCATACTTGACAGTAAGTATAAGATGACTCCTTAAAATCTATTTCCACTCACCTACATACACTCTCTTCATAGGTAACTGACTTGAGTGCAAATAAGAGCGTGCTCTATAACACAACAAACGAGTATCCGTCTCCTCCCCAAACCATTTCAACATTTAACAATGGAATACGTATTGCTAATCGTGGAGTAAGATATATGAAGCTGTACTATCACTCGAATGTGGATACTCTTCCCATTGGATGTGGTGGGGAACTGAGGAGTTTGTCGGGTCTGTTCTCCAATCCCAACTACAACAATCGCAACTACTCCGAGTGCACTTGGCAGCTAATTATGCCAGCAGGAACTCGACTCTCTTTCAATTTCAGAAGTAAGCTGCGATTACCTTACGCTCTCTATCTTGTCTTATAAATACTGATTCTCTGTCGTTTAGAACTCGATATGGGCCCCTTAACCAATTGCGGTCTGGATAATATCAAGTTTTACGAAGTGTTGCCCGATAATACAGAATTATTGCGCCATTCCTTCTGTGGACAGATTGCACCCGTAAATTTCAACATGGCTGTCAATCGCCTGAAAATAGTTGCCAAGAAGTCACCCAACTTTGATGGAACCGGTTTTCAATTACATTATGATCCGCAATACATACTTTAAATACCACACCACGCATGCTACAATTTGCGAGTCCCACTGTGCAATGATTTAGCCGGCTTTCTCTCTCGTAATACTCTTGATGTTCACATTTATATATATATCTGCATATGTATTGGTGAACTATATAGTTGTATGTATTATAAAGATTGCCCAGTTACATTGCATTTTATTTGCTCTAATGACCTTTCACATCAAACTTATCTGTTTTCTGTTAATCTAATTCAAATCAAGACCGATTTGTGATTATGTTTATGTATGTATGTACATATTTACTATATCAATGTATAATTCACATATATACATACATATTTACCTAATCAGTCTCATTTGAAGCATAGCCCAATTGACACTGACCTTGAATAAGCATCAAGAGTAACGAGAGGTGGATCATCATTTACAGTAGTTTAAGTTCTCAATGAAAGCAAAAAATAAATACAAAAATAAAACAAATAAGCCAAAAAGATCAATAAAATAAATTGTATCATAATAATAATAATACTAACATAATGCTTTATTCCTTTATTAATTTATAATTTAATTTGAATTGTCATTCAGTTGACTATTTCTGCAAGTGTAGCAAATGGCAACGGGCGACTATGACAACGAAAATGAAAGCAAATTCAATTAATACAATAACGTGCTGTCTTTGGTGTGTGTGTATTTTTGTACATCACTGTGTGTATATGTATGTGTTGTTACTATGTATTTTTAAATCGGAAAAGCAGCAACAACAACTGAACAACTTGTTGTTGTTGCCATATTTTCCTCATAGTCGCTGTCGTTGTTGATTTGATTTTAGTTCCACGCGAGGCGTCTCAGCGAAAGTGTGGACGGGAGTCGTCAGTGCAAATATTAAGTATACACCGCATAATGCCAGTTTTCTCAAAAATACTTTCGCTGCGCTGCGGTAAGCTATGATATGGAATTAAGCAACCCTAAGTGCAGACTACTATGCTTATAGGGTATTTACCAGTGTGGCAAATTCAACTGAGTTTTTCTTTTTCTTCTGCTTTGGTATTTCTCTTCGCATTATGCAATTGCCTTGGCGACAACAATTTCCTTACCTCTCCTCCCATGATCCTCACCATGAACAGCTGTTAGCCAAGTGCGTTGCGCCAGCAATGCAGCGCAGTCGCAGCTGCGTCAAGTGTTGGCAGTGCAGCTGAGCGGCATTAAGGAGGCCGGCACCTTCAAGGCGGAGCGCATCATTACCTCCTCGCAAAGTACGCAGATAACGGTGCAGGGCAGCGATAAGTGCATACTAAACTTTTGTGCCAACAACTACCTTGGTCTAGCGGTAAGTGCAGCTCCACCTCTACCCCAATTGCTGCTACTCACATCACAATCTTCTGCTTCCTCTCGCAGAACAATCCGGAGATTGTGCAGCACAGTCAACAGCTGCTGGAGCAGTATGGCGCGGGTCTGAGCTCGGTTAGATTCATCTGCGGCACACAGGATATTCATAAGCAGCTGGAGCAGAAGATTGCACAGTTCCATGGACGAGAGGATACCATCTTGTATGCTTCGTGCTTTGACGCCAATGCGGGTCTATTCGAGGCTATACTGACACCCGAGGATGCCGTCTTCTCGGACGAGCTTAATCATGCGTCTATCATCGATGGCATCCGGCTGTGCAAGGCCAAGAAGCAGCGCTACAAGCATCGGGATCTGGCAGATCTTGAGCAGCAGCTGCGCGGAAGTGAAGCTCGTCTGAAACTGATTGCCACCGATGGCGTCTTCTCCATGGACGGCAACATCGCACCGCTGGCAAAGATTGTCGAGCTGGCCAGAAAGTATGATGCCCTCGTCTTTGTGGATGAGTGCCATGCCACGGGATTCTTTGGCACCACAGGACGCGGCACTGAGGAGTATGCCAACGTCTTGGGTGAGGTGGACATCATCAATTCGACGCTGGGCAAGGCACTGGGCGGCGCCTCGGGTGGCTATACCACTGGACCCGCCGAGCTGGTCTCGTTCCTTCGTCAGAAGTCACGTCCGTATCTCTTCTCCAACACACTGCCGCCCGCTGTCGTCGCCGTCGGCCTCAAGGTCATGGACATGCTGCTCGGCTCCAGTGAGCTCTGCCAGCGTGTGCAGAGCAACACGCAACGTTTCCGCAACGCCATGACCAAGGCTGGTTTCATCATCGCCGGCGAGAATCATCCCATCTGTCCCGTCATGCTGGGCGATGCTCGTCTGGCCTCCAACTTTGCCGATCAGATGCTCAGTGAGTGTGATCTAAATTGCTGTCCTCATTGAGTTTACTTAGACTTCCACTTTCTCCCTTCCAGCTCGCGGTATTTATGTGATTGGCTTCAGTTATCCTGTGGTGCCGCAGGGCAAGGCTCGCATTCGCGTGCAAATCTCTGCTGCCCACACGGAGCAGGAGATCGATCAGGCTGTGCAGGCCTTCATTGAGGTTGGACGTGAACTCAAAGTCATCAAGTGAGGCTACGAAAGGTTCCAGTGACCTCTTCAAGTATTTTCCAGTTGCATTTATTCAAAGAAAACTCAATAAACAAACAAGTAAAGAAAGCTACAAAAAAACGTACTCGACTACGGTATACCCTGAAGGGTGCAGTCAAGATTTGAATTGGCTTTCAGCTATTAAGCATTTTAATTTTTGTTAACTTGTGAGAAGGAAACATTCAACATTTGAACTGAAGCCTTACAGAAGAGCATTCTGTATTCGGATCAATTGTAAATCAATTAGACCCTGTGAATATGATCAAGATGATCTGGCATATGAATGCAGATGTTTTAAGATCATTCACAAGTAACTTGTAAATATACTGTAAAGGTCTCTCATATTTATTCATGAGTATATTTAATGTGTTCCAATGATCATTGATTTAATTAAAAATAATCTACAGTACCCTCTTTTCTCTTAAAAAATTTCAAAGGTTCAGGTTCTGTTTTGAGTTGCTTTATTTGGTCTGATTTCGGTCTGTGACTAACTAAGCTGCTTGCACTAAGTATAGACAACTAAAAGAGTCAATAACTAAGCGTAAATCAATTAAGAGTAAACACTGAACTTAAGATTAGATTGCACATTAAACGAATGACTCTGGCCACAGGGAGTGGTCACAAATGCAGGCGCCGCCCGAAAAGCAATAACAAATCAGTTAAATAATAATTACAATAATAATAATAATAATCGATAATTGTTAATCGGTAAACATAATTATAAATGTAACAAAACAAAAAGGAAAATGCAAAATACTTTCAGAAAGCGCGAAATGTGCGAAGATTTGCAACTAGAACAAGGATTCGATACGATTTTTACAATGTGATTGTGACTATGAGAACTTTGGTTAGTGTGACGTCGCTGTGTGTGTGTAAGTATGCTTATGTGTGTGACAAAGGGGTAACTACTTGTTAACCAGTCCACGCGCCTTGGGATAAGCCGAGGCAGGTTTCTTGGGCTGCACACGGCCTGTGGGCGGGCGTCTATTAGAGTCCAGAGCGGAGCCCGGACTAGGCAGACCGCTGCGGGTGGACTTGACGTGGCGCACAGCTGTTGAAGGTACTGTGCCGGCGGCGACAGGTGTGCCCACTGCCGAGGATGTCAGAGATGCTCCGCCAGCATTGGCATTGCTATTGATGATGTTCTCGAGGCGATGGCGCAGTGAATTGGTGTGCGAATCCACAATGTCAATGTCATCGCCGGTCTGCATGGCCTGAGCGAGCACAGCCTGCAGTGAGGCGGACACCTTGGGCGTGCGATACTCCTGCGTAGTGCGGCAGGGCATCTCCAACTCGTAGCTGACAATATTCTCGCTCTTAAAGCGCAGCGCACTGGGTGAATTCGACTTGGCCTCCTGCAGTGCGTACTCAGAGATGGGTCGACGTCGCTGTGGATGCGAGACAGGACGTTTGCCATTGAACTTGCCATCGCCGTTGGCCAGTGGAAGCGGAGTGGTGGCGAACTTCCATTCCTCCTGCTCCTCGTCGTACTTGGCCTGTGTGTAGAGTCGCTGCTTCACCTCCACGGGCACAAAGTTGTCGATGATGAGCAACTGACGCTTTAGTTCCTTCACTAGCTCGTTCTGTGCCATCTCCAGTTCACGCAGATCCTGATTATGATCGTGCTTGCAGTCGTTGAGCTCCTGCTGGAGTGCTAAGTACTTGGCATAGCACTTGGACAACTTGCGCTTCTTCAGCTCCACCTCCTGCTCCAGGGAAACGTTACGTTCACGTATCTCCAGCGTTGTCTCCTCCTGCAGCTCAAGTTGCTGTTGGATTTCAATTTCGCGCTTCTTGCGCTCTGCAATCTCCACCAGCTTCTTTTCCAGCTCTATCTGACGTTCGCTGTACGTGTCCAGTAGATTCTTTCCACCACGCACCAACTGACCCTCTAGCTCGGCCAGTTTGGCTGCCAGCTTTGCGTTCTCCACACGTTCCCTTTCCAATTGATCACTCGACTTGGCTACCTCCTCCTCATTCTCCTTATCAGACTCGGGCTCTGAGAGTTCACCTTCGCTCTCGGGTTCCTCCTGTTCTTGCTCCTCCACTGCCGCAGTCGGCTGTGGATGCAGTTCCAATTCACGTTTGGGTTTCTTGACGCGCTTCTTGGACACTGCTGCGAGTTTCTCACTACGTTGCTGCTGTTGCGGCGCAATTAGCCGCTTGAGTCGCTCGATCTCCTCCTGGTATTCCTTCAGCTTAGCGTCCTGTGGGTCTTCGTTCTTCACTGGTTGATTCTGTATGTTCTTGGCGCGCTGTGCATATCGCAGAGTTGTCAGCGTCTCGTTGTAGTTGTAATTCGAGGGTCCAATGTTGGCAATCATGATGGTCTTGGAGTTACCACCAAGCGAATCCTGCAGCAGACGCGTCAGCTTCGAGTCACGATACGGCACATGGGGCGAGTTCTCAGCCAGTGCAGAGATGACATTGCCCAGCGAGGACAGAGCCAGATTAATCTTACTGGCCTCCTTGAGCCTTTCTGCGGAAGCACCCGTCTTCGACTGCCGCTCGCTGCCGGCCAAATCGATGAGATTCAGTTTCCCCACCTTGATGGTGTTCGTCTCCGTGTCGCACATCTCGATCTTGATCATGAATATGGCGTGCGAGCTGGAGAGGATTGATACAACTGTTAAATGGAAATGAAAACCTAGTACGACTACTTACCGTGAGCTGTGCTCGTTCATGTTGGTGAAGCCCACTGTGCGGTTCTTGTTGCCCAGCCTCATCACATTGGACATGTCGTCGACGCTCTTGCAATTGATCGCATGCAGATTGGGCACATACACACCAGATCCGCGCTCCCGCACCTCCAGATGCTTTGAATTGGGCTTAAGCAGATCCCGCAGCTCCTCCATGTAGATTTCCAGATAGGATACATCTACCAGGAACTGAAAGTTCTCGGTGCGATTGATGTGCAGCCAAATCTGCTCAAAGGTACGTGGAATGATGCCCATGAGATCATCATTGCCGCGAGCTCCCTCCATGGTAAAGGTTTTGCCCGTGCCTGTCTGGCCATAGGCGAAGATGCAGCCATTGAATCCCTCCAACACTGAGCTGACCAGCGGGAAGACCACTTCATGGTAGAGCGTCGTTTGCGTAGCACTCGCATCGTATGCCGCATCGTAGGTGAACACCTTGCGCTGTTCCTTGTTCGCATCCACCAGATTCTGCAGCTCGACCACACCCCGATTGGGATATACATTAACCACTTCCGGGGATCCATCGGAGCGCTCTCGATTGCTCATCGGACGGCATCGTACCACGACCTGAACGCACTCATTGGGCGTCTGACTATTCGCCGTGCCCGGGCGTCTGCTTTTCGCACTCATTCTACTGCTGCAGCTGTTTCTACTCTTCAACTCGGAGACGGTGACGGTGACTAAAGCAGCGTTGCCTTTGTCGCCCTTTCCACCCCACTGTAGCTGTGACGACAACAAACGAAAACAAATGTCAAATAAAATCAATAATTTTGACTGCGTCGGTAATTTTCTTGTTATTCGGCTACGTTGTACTTCTTTGTTTATGCACAAATGACGTAATTTTCGCTGTGTTTTCTCTTTGCACCACTTGAAGTTAATAATTTGCAGTAATTACCTGTTTTTAAAGCCAAAATAACTTCACCTTGAGTACGTTTTTTTTGTTATATTGTTCAGCTGCTACCGCTAGCAAACTATCGATAGCTATTGACTTATCGATTTATGTAATTGAATCGTTGCAATAAATCGAAAATACCGATACCATTACAACAGAATTCAAGTAAAATACGTTTTAATATATGAAAAATACCGATTCCAGTAGCAAATGTAGAAAAACACTAAATATGCAAAATATCGTTAAGCTAGTTTGTTGTTATTGCAATAAACTTTATTAAATAAAACATCATCGTCTTGAAGATTTGGATTTACTCGTGGATTTACTGCTGTCTGTAGCACCTCGTTTACGTTTGTTTAGAGGATTACGTGGATCGTAGGCATCATACCAATCATCCCCCTTGGTCGATGCATCTTTAGCCAACACCGGCGCATTATTATTGAAGTTCAATGAATGCGCTAACCAATCGTCCCCCTTGATTTCTTTTTCCACTGTACTATCGTCTACATTATTATCATGTTCTTCATCAGCATTCTCTCCACTCGATTTATATTTTAGATTATCCAGTTTAGATTTGAATTTCGATAACAATTCCAGTGTATGACTCTCTCTATAAATAAATTAATTTTATAAACAATTTGCATAGGATTTATTTATGGCAGCTAGTTACCTGAGTTGTCCCTTTAGTTTGGACTTGGTCTTCTCCGTATACTTCTCCTTAGTTTTCAGAAAATCATTAATGTAATGATTCTCGCTGCCACTTTTGACGGCTTCCGTCTTAGAATTCTTTTCCGTCTCTTTAGCAAGTTGTTTATCCTTTGTCAGCTTATCCTGTTGATATTGTCGCTTAAGCGAAGCAATTTCCTCGCGGATTTTCAATCTAAAAAGACAAATAAATTTATATATAATTGATAATTGGTGGTAAACCTCAGACCTACTTCTCATTTGTTGCCTTTAGACTTTGTTCCTGTTCCTGTGTCATCAGCATGTCAGCATCATCATCAGAAGAGGATTCCTTTTTGATCTCTACAGGCTTAACTGGTTTTTTACTAACTTTCGATAACCTGGCAAGTTTATTCTTGACCACATCGGAAGAACTGTTCGATGGCTTCGTGCTTGTCTCCTCGTAGTCATCGGAGAGACGTCGTTCCTCGCTGCTTGCGCGCACTGTTTTGGAAACCTTAAGGGGTTGCTTACTCAGCTTGGGATCGTCTACAACATCATGTAAGGATTTAGCCTTGCCAGCATTTTGTTTAACAAATATGTTCGTTTCTTGCTCATCATCTTCAGCCTCCTCGCCAAAGGAAAGTAGTCCAAAGTTCCTATAAAGATATATAAATTAATACTATAATAATATTTAAATTATATGCAGAACTTACTTGACACCTTGTTTCTCCTTTTTGGGTTTCTTTGCTTTCACAGCTGCCTTGTTCAACGTTCGTGGTACAATATCGTTGAACGGGTTGCTGAGAACCTCTGTGGAGTTAATGCGATGTGTGTACATAGGACGCTCATTGTGATCGACGTCGCCCTCCTCCAGCTTAAGCATATTGAACACTGTATCTCCTGTGACCTTGGCGAAGAGCGTGTTCTTGTTTTCAAGTTCTGGTGCCGCCGCAAACGTAAAGAAGAACTGGGACGCATTGTCATCCTTTCCTGAATTGGCCATGCCCACCAGACCACGTCTCGAGTAACGCAAACGTGAATGAAACTCATCTTTAAAGGGGTGACCATAAATGGATTCGCCACCAGTGCCATCGCCATTGGGATCACCGCCCTGCACGATGAATCCCTTTACAAGCCGGTGAAATGTTGTTCCATTGTAGTAACCTTCCAGGCAGAGCTGGATGAAGTTACGGCAGGCCTTGGGGCACTCGCGAGCCCATAGTTCTATATCAATATCGCCTACTGTGGTCTTCAGTAGCACCTTGCCCGATGTGGGCGGCTCCTGTATATAAATATTGCTCATTTTTGAGCAAATAAACAATGCGCTGTAGTAATTTCTAGTTTAGTATACACTTGCAGATGGTTGGCAACGCAGACGCTACCAGGGATGCAAATACTGGTCTGTTTATGTATATCGATATAAATAATCAATAATTTGTGGATGCGATGTATTCCAATGTTTACAAGCAGTTTTGCAACCTGTTGCAAAGAATTTTATAGTGTGTACACACTTATATATGAAAATCTATTAAATTTTACCAAAAGTTCGTTACTTAGCAACGTTGGCTTTGAAACATTTGTTTAAGGTTTTTCTTTCATTATAAAAAGAGTTTAAGAAATCACAATGAACTTCAGCGACGATCCACTTGCAGATTTACTTAGCGATAACAGCTTGGATAATGATAATTTCTTTGATGCGCCCGCAAAGAAATCAACAAAGTCTACAAAAAGTAAAGGAAAACTGGAAGATCTCTTTGGTATAAAAGAAGAGACGGAAGCGGACGTACAGAGTCCGGGGAATATTACAACCAGACCGAACGCCACAAGCACACCACGAATTGTGAAGCAGAAACCTTCGTTATCTATGGACGATGCCGATGATGATGATTTGGGATTTGATCCGAAGCGCCCCAAGAGCGGAGGAGGAGCTCGGAAGAATTTGCTAGATGATTTGATTAGTGCCGCAGATCAACCAAAGGCCAGAAATATATTCGATGACATTTTGAACAGCGGCGAGACTCCAAAGAGACCTGCTACAGCAAAGCCTTCCATGTCCCGTCAGTCAACAGACACGACTACGGAGAACTCCAACGTGCGACCCAAAACTGCAGCTTTTTCAGGCAGACGTAGCTCCGCTTCCGCCCAGTCAATGAACTTAAATGCAGATCCCTTGGGTCTATTTGGCAGGGACAAGGAAACAAATGCCACGGTATCCGGCATGTCCACTCCAGTGTCCAAGAAGCGAGGCACAGCTGACTGGTTGGGCTTGGGTGCAGGTGTGGAGATTGTCCCAGCAACGGAGCCAGACCCGGAACCAGAATCTGTGCCTGAGCCAGAGCCGGAACGTGCTGCAACGCCTCCACGTACGCCCAGACTATCCAGGCAGGATAGTGAACTGGATGCTCGCCCTGTGCCAGACTCAACAGCCCAAAAGATACTGCTGCTGAACAGCCTCAACCTGGAGAGCAGCCAGAGCTTCAGTGCGCTGCAGCAGCAGGAAGCGCAGCTGGTGATCGCTGCCCAAATGAAGAGTCAGGAGCGAGCACTAGTGGAGATGCAGCGCAAGCAGGAAACACAAGATCAGAAATTTCAGTCTCTGCTGCAGCAGCAACTGCAGCGTCAACTGCAAATGGAGGAGCACATCAAGGTGCAGCAAGAGCGGATCAATATGCACCTGCAGCTGATGATGAGTCAACCTATTGTGAGTAACATTGCTGCCATTGAGGGAGCTTTGGAGCAGCCCACCACAGAGCAGCAGTTGCCGTTGCCCGTGTCGATGCCTGCACCACGAGATGAAGGCAAGGAACAGTTGCTGCAGCTGGAGACTGATGTCAAGCGTTACCAGCTGGAGAAGTTACGACTTGAGGAGCTGGTGGCCAACATGAAGGTCAACTACGAGCAGGAAATCGAAATGATCGAGAGCTCCTACAAGTGAGTTGCAAGATAATCTTAGTATAGTCATTACTAATCCCTAAATCCTCTAGAAAGCAACTTAAAGTGCTGGAGCAGCACTTGGCAGCAGTGGAGGAGCGTCTGAAGCTGGAGAACTCTGAGCTAAGGGATTATTACACAGGTAAACTGGAGAAGCTGAAGGAGGACTATGAGTCGCAGCTGTCCACACTGAAGCAGGATCACGAGGATGATCTGCGCCAGCTGCGCAGTTCCCACGAATCTGACATAGAACGCATTCGACAGAGCAAAATGCTGGAACAAGCGACGCTGCGGGATCATGGCAACTACTTGGAAACATTGCGTTTGGCATCCAGTGATCTGCAGGAACTGCGTGAGGGAATGTCCGATACCAAAGAGCGAGAGCAGCAGTTGGAGGCACGTGAGCGTCGTCTGGCGGATGCGGAACGACGCCTGAAAATAGGCGAGGAAAGTGCTAACGAGGAGAAGCACCGTCTCATGGAACTGGTGAGCACGCTAGAGCTGCAGTTGGAGCGACTCTCTAAGGATTCAGCCGAGGAGAACTGGCAGCTCCGGCAGCGCATGGCGAGTCTGGATGCCGAGAAGAAAGCGCTGGAGCAGGAGAAAATCTTCCATCGCCAGCAAATCGATCGGGATGAGAAGCGCCTTGAGGAGCAGAAGACCTTCCAACTAGCAGACATAGAACGCCAGCATGTCGATATGCAACAGGAGCGTACCCGACTCCTGGTCGAGAAACAGAAGCTGGAGATGCAGCACAGGCTGCATGGCTCCAGCGACATGGACAAGGAGCGCATGGAGCTGGAGGCACAGCTGCAGGTGGCCAGAGATGCGATCAAACGTGCTGATGATCAACGCGATCGTTGCCACAAATTGCAGCGAGAGCTGGAGCAGCACAAGCGGACCGTGCTGGACAAGGAGCAGGCACTGAATCTGAAAGAAGATGAACTTGCTCAAGCAAGCAGCGCCTATCGCGTGGCCATCAATCGTAGCCACATGGCCGAGCAGAAGGCACGTGAGGCCGAGCAACTGTTACACGCCAAGATGCAGTTGCTCAGCAAACGCGCCCACGAGCTGAGTGAGAAGGAAGCGCAGCTATCGCAAGAGCGCATGTTAATTGCCCAAGATCGCATTGCGTTGCATAAAACAAAGCAACAGATTGGCCAGAGCAAGTGCGCCCTGTGCAAGATGGGTGTGGAGAACGTGGAATTCGCACAGCGCATGGCGGGGCACAATAAAGCATCCAGTGGAATCCCTCGTCAGAAGGCGCAATCTCAAGCCCAACCAAACCCAACTCTTGTACCCCCGGCCAGCGACATTGTGGATCGTATGCTGGACGAAAACATCGAGGCCTCCTATCGGAGAATGTACAACTTGTCGAGTAATTCCGATTTAGATTTGGATTATTGGACTACGGTGGGGCTGGACGATGACTCCAAGAAAATGGCGCTGGACAATGGTAATGCATTGGATATTGAAGACTTGATGCTGGCAAATCTAAATATTAACTGAGATGAAATAAATATGAAAATATTTTGAATTCTTCGGTTGTTTTTTATTTTTGAAATAATAATTTCAAATTTAAAACAATGACTTGTTATCGATAGTCAATAAATATCTTCAAAAGTCTACGTTCAGTGTGTACATATTTATTTTAGCTATTAGCTTATTCTCCTCTGCTTGTTGCATTCCGTTTTGTGCATTTTTCCGTGTCGTTTGTTATTATTCGTGTGTGTCAAAGTGACGGCAGCAAATTGTAATATTTAATTGTGCATAGTTTAAGCATAGATTAATAATCGTATTGTAAATAATAATGTGTTAATCAGTATTTTGCGTATTACGCCGTGTTTAGTGTGTGTGTTTTCATTTTCGTTTTGTATGTGCAAGTCACCATTGTGTCTCAATGTATTAGTGTTATATCTCTGTTTGGACATTTGTATGTGTGTATATGTGGAGGAAGCTCCAAAGCCGCGAAAGAAACGAAAAATTCAATGAATACGTCATAAGTAATATACATATATTTCAAACTTGAGGCACCAACAATAAGCGACGGCAAGTGCAAAAAAAAACAAAAACAAACCATGTAAGTTGGTGGAAAGTGAAATTAAATACTAATATATTTCTGTGTATGTATCTGGGATTGTAAAATACGTTCATGTTTTTGCATGTATGTTCATTTATTTAACGACAAGCCCCATTATCTTTATATACAGAGTGGTTTTTCATTCGTAAATTTGTGTGTGTGTGTATATCAGGTGTGGGCTTAATTTGGTATTCTTGTTTACGCATACAGTATCTACCTTTGTATATAAAGATCCAAATTACAAATTGCATAATTTTTAACCCTTTACATATGCTTTGAACGTCACCTAATTACCATGCTAGCCGGTGTATTGTTTTCTTTAATGTCCTCATTTGTACTCATTGCCAATACACATACACCGGTCCGACATCTGTGTTGTAATGTGCAAGTATGTCTGTGCGTGCGTGTGAGTATGCTGTCGTCATGCATTCATGCTGAACAGCTGTTCCTCTTAAGGCAATCGTGAGAAAGCCGCGGATTTGTTTATTTTCATCTAGAGACGAAAATCCAGCAACAACTTTTGCCTTATCGCTTCGAAAAAAACATAACAATATATAAGTAGATTTTTGTTGGTGTTTGTTAATTGTGGCAGTTAATATATATAGATATATATATGTATATATGTATAAGGGCTCATTAAATAAATGTATTTATTCCAATGATTATAATGGAGAATATGCATATTTCTGTAATAAAGCACCCCAAATACTAAACATGAGTGTTTATCATAAATTAATCTAATGACAAACAAATGTTGATTACATCATTATGACTAATAAATTGCGTTCGTTAATCGAATACAAATAATTTAACAAAGGAAACGAACTGCTGTTAAATATTATAAGTGTAGCGTAATATGAAATAAAATAGCACTTCAGATGTAACAATCTTAAGTTAAAGAAAGTGAATGATTCATGCCGACCTTGAGCTAGTACTCCAACCGTGCAAAATCCTATATACTTACGTTCCTAGTTAAATTGCATTGCCCACAAAAACATTCATGGACTTTAACAGCTACATACGTGAATGGTACGATTATATGTGTGTCTGAGTGTATGTTTTGCAGGTACGGGTCTGTTTTACAACCCGTAATCGCGTATATCATAGCACTTGCTATCGCACAGCTGAACGGGGAGAGCGTAGATAAGCGAAATAAAAATATATACAATAGAAAATATCAGTCGACATTGTTCGGTTCGGTTTTTGTCGAACACAGAGAACAAAATTAAACACGAATACTTACTTTTTGTGTCGCTCTAAATTCTTTGCAGTTGGTCGTGGGCGAAGATCGAGAGCGGATAATGTCGAATCAGGCGCAAATCGACAATGAGCGGCAGTTCCAAGAGGATTTGGCCAAGGCAACTGCACTGAGCTTGGAACAACAGGCGCTCGATGACTACAGGCGGCACAAAAAGTATGGCAGCGATTACTACACACAACAACAACATTATCAACAGCAGAGAAACTACAATATCGCCCAACGTCGCCATTCCGAGGTGCACCGAGGGGTCTCCTCGCTGAGCAGTGTCAATGAGCGTTCGCGTACCCCGCCGGCTCAAACAGGAAACGACAATGGAAATGGGAACAGCAACAGCAGCAATGGCAATGGCGAAAGCGATCTAATCTGTTTTGCTAGTCCCACAAGCAAGCAGCCGACAGGGTCGGAGAATGGAGGGACTCCATTCGACCGTTTGATTGAAGATCTGCAACGAATGCAGACAAACCATCCACAAACTGCCCTCGTTCCTGTGGGTCCGGCGGCTGCAACACCACCTGTTGCCATGGCATATGCCGGAGCAGCAGCACCAACATATGCGACGGTTCCAACTGGAATGGGCATGCAATTGGTGCCGTATCAGCCGACAACGCAATCAACACAACAAACTCGCCCACTGAATCATGAGGAACTGCAGCGGCTCTATAGCATGCCCAATCAACTGGCTGTGCAGCCAATCCAACCAGGCTTTGTTTACTATCCAACCCAATTTACGGCTCCCGTTGTACCCGGCTCTGCCGCTTACATGCCGCCACAATATCCGGCGCACCCTTATGGCTATGGCTTCTCCGGTGCCAGCACTCATGTGGACTTCGCCCGTCCGCAAAGTACACCAGTAGCGTCCAACTACAGCAGCAGTAGCCAGTCTACAATCCAACATTCCACTCCACCCACACCAGCTCCAAACGTTGCCAGTTTCAATGTGCGTCGAGCTACGCCTCCCGTCGGCAGCACACCCTCTGTTGGGCCAGCTCTACCTCCCCAGCGCACTGGCAACGATTTGATTGATCTTAATAAGGACGATTAGTATGTCTTATTGAATTTATAGAATCTATATAGAATGAAGATTAAAATTGATTTCTTCTCTGTAGTTCCCGTGTGAGTGTTCTGGAGGCATTTGATCCCCTGCTCAATGAAAACTCTGGTAAGCTATAGTTTTTTCTTGTATAAATATATCTCCAATATCCAACTTCGTCCATTAAAGCCATTAGAAATTTTCAGACAGAAATTTGTGGATAGAATTGATGACTTTGCTTTTAAATTATAGTTTCTATAAGGTTTAAAGAACATTTTAAATAAAATTGAAGGTATAAGGCATTTGATATGTGAAAGTGAAAATGTTGAGTTTTTGTTATCTATATGGGTGAAGTATGTGAGTTTTTTCTATATGTATATTTCACATGTTAGATGTAGCTCCGCCTCTTATTATTACAAGGGTATTAAATATATATAAATTAAAAAAAAGGTCTGTTCCTTATCTGCTGAGGGTACTTTAGCTTCGATTGAGGGTAAATTTAATTAAAATCCCATCACTTCCACTTTTGATAACATTTATCGTAATTTGTAGTTGTCCCTTTTGTTGTTGATGTTTGTTTTTGTTGAGAGAACATCAAATAAAATTGTTATATTGAACTCTTCTGATCTTTCTGTTTTTCTATTTTGCAGTGTCGCAAAAGTAATACATATTTTATTGAATACGTCTACTACTTTCCATACTAAGTACTACTACTACTACTACCAAAACTGCAACTATCTAATTATGTAAAACCACAACACTCCACCTACTACTACAACAACAAAAAGAAAGAATGAAAGAATACGCAACTGACCTCAATAAATACGGTGTAAATACAAGTCAGGTCAAACACACACACGGCTAATGGGCTCAGGGTTTTGGTGTGGAAACAAAATAAACAAAGCATCATAAGCCATGCAAATGTTAATAGAAACACAACCACCCACTAGAACTAAACACACAACACAATAAAAACTCGTGCCTTCTGCGACTGCAGTAGTATAAAAATGCAGTGGTTTAAAAATGCAGTAGTTTTTGCAAGTAAGAAAGTAAAGTCAAGAGTTTTTTTTAATATCAACAGATCACAAGATTTAAATATCATAAAGATTTAAATAATGCTAAATCAGTATTCGAAATTTTGAGAGACGATTTTGACAGCTTTGTCCAATAATTTCATTTGGTTCTCAATGAATTTTTAAATGTATTTTATTCGAGTATTACGAAACAATGAAAACGAAACCAAATTGTGATTTGCAGCTATATAAATAATACACATACACATAATCATATTTTACTATATACAATATATACATGCATACATATGTTTAAACTTGTACCACTATGAGACCAATAATAAATTATGTTTGAGAATAAACAATACCAATTTTATGTTGTTTTATTAAACATTTGTTTGACTTTTTCAATGCGTTCAACTTTCATGCAGAGCAATATAAACATATGTATGTATATATAGACATTATAATTGATGTAATAAGCGTTAAATCGGATATCATAAACGATGTTCTAGCTCATACTTTGTTGTTGATGGGGCCTCTGAGCAGAGCAGATAGGAAAAGGTCATTTGTTTTTGTTTTGTCGTCTAGTTGTCGTACCGCGTAGGCGTTCACTGAAAGCCAATTGGTTGCTGGGGAGGTTGGAGGGGACGCCGAGAGAGATCTGTTAGCATAGTTCTGTGAACTGTTTGTACGTTTGTTTGGCGTGCGGTCTTTATTTTTGGCTCAATCCGAACGATCGTTTGCCGTTTGGCATTTGCATAACGGCGTGCGATGTGAATCGTTTGTTTGATTCATTTCGTGATTCGTTTGTTGTTTTTTGTTCTGTGTTGATTTGTGATTCTCTCGCTGATGATGCACTCGTTACTTGCAGGCAATGACGGGTTCTCCGACTGCACCTCATACTACGCGGAGTACGATCCCTTCGACTTTCTGTACAGCGCGGATAATGGCACACAGTACTCGGATCCAATGTACGAGGCGGTAAATAGATGCGACAAGAGCACAGCCTACAGCGGAAGTGTTTCTGCCAGTTCCATTGGCTGGCGACAAGATTATATCACTCAATCGCCATCACCTTCGCCCACACCATCAACATCAGCAACTGCAGCAGCTGCAGCAGGAGGTGCATCAGCAATTGTGCGTGCCTCTACCTCTGGCTCTATATCACCGCCACCACCATTACCGCCTCGCAATCAGCAGCTCTATGAGGCAACGAAGCAACAGTCACAGCAGCAGCAACAACAACATCAACCAAGTCCCTTCACTGACAGCTTTACAAAGAATATACCAGCAAATATTGTACTCGATCGACGGAAAACATGTGCTCGCCTCTACGAGCTGATTAGCGAACAACCTTCGGAAGATGCCGAGCTATTGGAATTTTACCATATGGTGCGGGAGCTACGCGCCAGCTATTACTATACGGATGAAGGGACAAATGTGGGTCATGTGATTGCCGCTGAGTTCAACTATCACTATATGATGGACACCAGCATCAAGGTTATAGTGCATCCAGCAATGCATACGCTACAGCAGCATGCTATGATCAGTTCACTGGGTGGAGAGCAGGTCAAGGGTTACGGCGCGCCCGTTACGTTTACCTGTGACAGTAAGTGACCGTCGGAGATCCCTGAAGAGCATCAGTAATGTACTTCTTTACTCCCTTTCAGTTGACTCTGTGGTGGCTCAGGTTGTGGCACAGGCACTGGCCTCACTAGAAGGTCAGGTGAAGGGAAGCGTTAAGGACTATGTGGTTAAGGTAAGTCCGGTGATATTCCCCATTTATTACTCCCACTAACTATGTTATCTCGTAGCCCATTGGATTACTGGAATGGTTGGCACCCACATCGAAGCTGAGCCAGTTGGAGTGTGTGCACAATAGTTTCCAGCTGGAGAAGGATGTGCACTTGGGACTGTGCATGCGCAGCACTGCAAATATGCAGGCCATTGCACGCACAGCACAGGACGATGAGAAAGACGCTAATCTATTGCCCAAAGAAGTGTTGCCCAACGAAGTGGTGGCCATTGTTACCTATGAAAACATGATGATACTCATCGAAACGCTGGAAACGGAGATAGATAAGCTGGAATCAGCTGTAGACGGAGCTCCGCCAGCGGGACGAAGCAGTGTTGTTAGCTGCTCGGGTGTAGTGCAAGCTGTCAAGGCTATTTGTGCTCTTCTTGGTTCGATAGACACACTGGAGATTGCACGCTGCATTGGTGACCTTAAACGCACTTGTGAGGAAACACAGACCAAGTATGCTCCGCTGGCGGGTGCAAATAATCCAGAGATCGTCAATGACTATGGGGAATTTGCACAGGTGCAACTGCGGCCTCGTTCAATGTTGGAACAGGTTAAGTTGAAGTGTAATCGATTGAGGGATGCAGTGCAAGAGCTCGTCGAGCTGTACGCCAATGTGTTCCGCGTTGCCTTCTCTGTAAAGTCGCCGGATTATACGACAAGTGAGTGGATCAACTATATATTCATATATTTCTCGATCTCTAATGATTTCTCTGTTCTTTCTCGGTACAGAAGCCATACCCATCTCAACTGTATCGAAGCCAGTTGTAGTGAGTATAAATTGCTTGCACAGGCCGCCGCCGAACTGGAAGTTCGAGGATTACTCACTCGCCGTCCAGCTCGTCTATGGAACACGTTTCTTGTCCAAACCGCATGTACTTTCCTGTTCCAATGACACCAGTGGCGGTTTGTTTCCTCGCTTGAACTTCAGTGCGTGGCTCACATTCGAACAGCATCCAATCTGCACGCTGCCTCGCGAAGCACGTCTCCTATTCGTGCTGTACGGCAAGCAGGCGGCCAGCGAGAATGAACCGAATGCAGAGCCGAATGGAGAGAGGCGTCAGGTAACCACTGAGCTGGGCTGGTGTTCCATACAGTTGTTCGACTTCAAACGCATCATGCTCTGCGGTCCGTATCTGTTATCCGTGTGGCCACCGACCACAGATAAACTGCTTGGACCTGCACCAGCGCGTGGCTGTCATCCACATCCGGACTTTTGTCCAGTGTTGAGCATCGAAGTGCCTCCCTATGGCGGTCCCATTGAGTTCCCAGAGCATCAGGAGGCACCTAAACAGGCGCCACAGTAAGTACTCACAGAATATAATGAGGAACACTTTATTTTATTGCTTATTTCCTCGTCCAGTTATGACTTCGCCTCGCTGGATGCAAATCTGCAGGAGGAGCTGCTCGATACGGCCGAACTGGGATATTCTGGCGCAACAGAGCGTCGTGAGGTGTTCTGGGAGAAACGACTCTACCTGCAGAATTATCCTAATGCATTGCCCAAGGTGTTGCATGCCGCACACAGTTGGGACTATGCAAATCTGATTGATTTGCATTCGTTACTTCATTCCTGGACACCATTGTCTCCTCTGCAGGCACTAGAGCTGCTATTGCCGCGATATCCCGATGCTAAAGTACGCGAGAAGGCTGTGGAATGGATCTCAAAGATGCCAAACGATCAGTTAGTGGACTTTCTGCCGCAGTTGGTTCAATCCCTGAAGCATGACACATATGAAGCCTCTGCCTTGGCGCGTTTCTTGCTCTCAAAGTGCTTGGAGTCGCCACGCTTTGCACATCACCTCTACTGGCTGCTCGTGCATAGTCTGCCCAATGATCCACTCAACTCAATTGGGGCGCCAATGGTTGATCAGGAGTACGACGAGTCGCAGATCACTCAGGCACGCTATTATCGCCGCAACAAGATGATGTTGCGAGCCCTCATGGCTATATGTGGCGAGAAGATGCTCAAGCGTTTCATACACCAGCATCGCATGTGCCAGGTGAGCAGTCAACAACACACTCTGTCCTCATCCATTGTTTATTTAATTCAATTGCTTTCTTTAGAATCTAACGAAGATTGCGGAGTCTGTGAAGGTAGCCAAAGAGACAAGTCGACAGAGAAGTTTAGTTGCAGGCATGGATCAGGTGCATCAGGACTTGTTAGATGAGCCCACTTGCCTACCTCTGGGTCCTGAACTAGAGGTGATGGGTGTCAATGTGCGCAACTGCAGCTACTTCAATTCCAACACACTGCCACTGAAGATTACTTTTGTGGGACCCGATTCCGAACCATTGCCTGCGATCTTTAAGGTACTACACCGTTTATTGAATTGTCAATTGAATGTCTAAATTATTCATTATTCCTTGCAGTGTGGTGATGATTTGCAACAAGATATGCTGACCATACAACTGATAAGGATCATGAATAAAATGTGGCTGGCTGAGCGTTTGGATCTGAAAATGGTCACCTTTAATTGTGTGCCCACTGGCTATAAGAGTGGCATGATTGAGCTTGTCTCCGAGGCGGAAACTCTGCGTAAAATTCAAGTGGAATGCGGTCTAACTGGTTCGTTCAAGGATCGACCCATAGCCGAGTGGCTGGGCAAGCAGAATCCCAGTCCGCTGGAGTATCAGAGTGCTGTGCGGAATTTCACATTGTCCTGTGCTGGCTATAGTGTTGCCACCTATGTCCTGGGCATTTGTGATCGACATAATGACAACATAATGTTGAAGACTTCCGGACATTTGTTTCACATTGATTTTGGCAAATTCCTTGGCGATGCTCAGATGTTTGGCAACTTCAAGAGGTAAGGGAAATGGATAACAAGGCAGGATACACATCATTAATGTTCTTTTCTTTACAGAGATCGCACTCCATTTGTGCTCACCTCGGATATGGCATATGTGATAAATGGCGGCGATAAGCCATCGACAGACTTTCACTATTTCGTTGACCTTTGCTGTCGTGCATTTAATATTGTGCGTAAAAATGCAGACCTTCTACTCCACACGCTGGCGCACATGGCTACAGCGGGCATGCCGGGCGTGAATTCCGAAGCTGTTACCTATGTAAGACGCGCATTGCTTCCCCAACAATCGAATCCCGAAGCGGCAGCCACGTTCGCCAAAATGATACAATTCTCGCTGAAGAGTTGGTTCACTCAGTTTAATTTCTTTCTGCACAACTTGGCGCAAATGAGATTCAACAATGATGAAGGCACTGGAGAGCTGCTGTCCTTTGTGCCGCGTAAATATACGTGAGTTCCTTTAATGCACGTTCCAATTAGTGTCATTACTTAGATATATTATTATTTTACAGTATGCAGCAGGATGGACGCCTGAAGATAGTGAAAGTGGTGCGTTTCCAGAAGCATTACAGCATGGAGAAGTATTACATGTATATACTGCAAGTAACACGACACAATCAGCCCGATCCCACGCATCTGTTTCGCTCGTATCGCGAGTTTACAGAGTTCCATCAAAAACTCTGCATACACTTTCCATTGGTCAAGCTGCACAGGTGAGTAGAGGGTGGGATTGAAGTTGAGATAATGTTCTCAACATCAGGCAAAGCAGAGACCTGCGTACGCTGGTCTTCTGTTCCCTAAACAATGCATGAATGATGCAATGAATAAGGTGATCTCCAGCACATCAGGTCTCTGTTTACATAGGATTCATAAACTCATCCCAATCATCCTCTATTTATGATAGCTTTATTTAAACATAGTCAACATAATATGGCAATTTCTAAAATTTAATTGGATTTTACTTATATGTATAGGTAATTAGGAATTGTTATTTGGAATGTATATACAGGAAAAAATACTGTCTTTGCTAAGGAAATGTAAAGCAGCATCAGGATTTGCTTATAGGTTTGTTGTCCTAAGCCTCAGTGTCATTATATCTAACTCTGTTTTCGTGGAGACCTCGTTCTCCATTCAGTTCAACTACTGAACGTAGATTGTCTGTCATATCGCGATGCTGTTGTATAGTTCGCGTAAACGTATCATCCTCTTCCTCATCATCGTCATCGCTATATTCCTGCGTGACTCGTGTGCCAAAGAGTCGGGGCGGATCATCATCTTCCGACTCCGTTGTGCTGGGTAATTCTGCCGACTGATAATATTGCAGATTTACCACATCGAAACGTACCTGACGCTTGGCAGGCTTTGGGACTACTTCCTCATCACTGGAACTGCTCCCGGGCAGTTCCTCGGGTGCGTAGCAAGTGAATGGCACCGCTGCATTGCCCCGTGTATTGAGTGTCGTTGGTTTAGTCACACGCGGTACTGGTTGCGGCGCAGATCGTGTTGCAGGCACCGGGGAGGCGGCAACAATATGCAACTGCTCGCACAGCTCATCGAAGTTGTCGACCTGTGTAGTGTTGTCCGTGGGAGATGTTTCCCCGTTCACCTGCAGCTGCTCAAACAGATCGTCAACGGTGCTGACATATCTCGACTCCTTCTCTTTAACAACGTCCGCGTAATTGGGTAAATTTCTACGATTAGTTGATATCTCCTGTTGCATGAGGGATTCATAATCAGGCAGAACAGGCAAGGGGGGTAAGACACTGTAGTCCTCCTCATAGGGAGGTACTTCAGCAGGAAGTGCTTCTTCTACTTCCGTGGGATCAATTAGTTCCAGCTCTTCAAAGAGCGTAGCCTGTTCTGGAGTGATTGGCGACTCCAGCAGGGCAGGATGCACAGCCCAATTAGGTTGAGGCAAGTCTGCCACATGATCTAGGTTCGCAAAGTTCTCCCAATCCTCATCGATGCTCTTGCCAAATCCAGGGGGACTGCTTGGACTTCCGACTGGCTGCAGTTCACTAAAGTCTGGCTGCATGTCGAGTATATCAGCTTCGTTCATTTCGTAGGATGAACGCTTTAGCTCAAATTCCGCATCCATTTCGTGGGTTCCAAGATCCAGATTATCAAACAAATTGGCAGCTACTAGCGGCTCAATAGCGTGCTCTGTCGAATCTGGTGTGCCCGCAATGATCTCCACAACAAATGCGGAATCTGTGTGCTCCAGTTGAAGTACTTTTGGGGATTCTGGGGACTCCACTCTCTCGTGCTGCTGTTGTGGCTCTGGCTGAGCTTGTACTCCTGGCATCTGATGCACCATTGCAGCCACAGAAATAGCAGCTCCCACCTGATCATCATCGGGTGTTAACAATTCCGGCACATCATCAACCTGTTCATACTTGACATAAATGCCACTCTGCTTCCCCTCCGAGTTGGCACTGATCAGTGCATATTTCTCTGCAAAGTGATCGAAGTTGGGTATGTCCAGTTGTGTAGGAGGAGGAACAGTCTCGTCTGTGATGGGTGGTGCAGGAGGTTGTCGTGTGGGTGGTGGAACAATATGGTAATCATAACTGGCACTATGCACGTCATGACGTCTACGACGAGTTGCTGCCTCAGGAGCTGCTGCCGATGCTCCTTCTGTGCGATAGCCAACCACTTCGGGTAGTTGTGGTAATGCTGTAGTAACCTCCTCCTTGTATTCCCGGCGAGGAGGAGGAGGTGGAGACATTGTAGCCAACGGTATGTTGGGCACGCTGCCAGTGAAGAATTTATTAGCTGAAAGTATAAATTAATTTATTTCACATTTTTACAAAGAGTTTCTTAAAACATATTCGAGGTTTCTAACCTCAAACCTTCATGCACTCAATACTTTCGCGGCTCCATGACAGTGCAAAAGTTGAGAGAGCGCACTATCTTTGGCAATCAAATATCAATTGCAAACACATTAAGCGATATCGCCAGCACCAGGTGATTGTGTGTGTTATTGCGGGGATCTTTACCTGTTGAATTTGTGGGTCTGATCGCACTCTCAAATTCCTCCGTATTACGCTGTCGAAAGACTCCATGTAGAGCGTTGTCGGTGCCATTAACCTGCAAATTTATTCGATTATTTCTTTTGAAACGTGTTTTTTATAGTGCCCCATTCTCTGCCCTCCTCCAAGTATCATACATAAATTCCACAATTGCTTGCGCTTAGGCCAATAATAAAAAATAACAAAAACAAAACAGCTGTCGGCGCTCAGCTGTTCGTACTAACAACAACAGCAGCAGCTTTAATAGACAATCGCATGCCTGACACACATTATATGAGATACAAGTAGGAATAAGTGTGTGTGTGTGTGACCCATTGGGCTGTGAACGTGCAAAGATTTATAAAATATTTATTGTTCTGCAACTGAACAAGAACTTTCATTTGTCTCGCTATTCGTGAACTGCCTTGAAGAAGTCCTGTATCGCAGTTTAATTATATTCACGCTGCTCTATCAATAAATATGCGATAAATAAGTTTTACACACCCATATCACACACACACACTTACAAATTCAACAGATTTGCAGCGTATTTGCTTGAGTCTTATCAGGCAAAAAGTATGACTCGCATTGTTATTATTGTTGTTGCTGTTGCTGTTGTTATAATAGGCATGAGGTGTCAACCCTAGTAGAGGAATTTATTTGTAATTATTGTATGTTCTTTTTTGGAGATTCACTCACCTGCGATTCATAGGCTGCATATTGTGGCGGCTGCAACTGTTGCTGCGATGTTGCTGCTGTTGTTGTTGATATCGTACGATCAAAGCGCAGACGTCGCCGGAATCCCCAGAATTTTATGCCAAGCAGTGCAAAGACAAGACTCAGAAGCAGCATTGCCGTGGCAGCCAGAGGCCCAAAGACTGCAGCTGGAATAATGATGAGCAGATGAAAGCTTGAGGGGATGAGGGCTACTCAGTACTTACCTTGGCCCACATTGTTGAGTTGAGCCATGGCTTAAATGCTTTTAGGGCCTTGGCATTTCTCAGTTTTACACCTGATTTTACTTTTTTTATGATTAATTTTGTCGGTTCGGTCTTCAGTTCAGACTTCTCCACGTCGTCGTTAATCGAACGCCAATGCCGCAGCACTTTTGGCTCTCGACTTTCGGCAGCGACTCCACGTTCTCAGCGTTTTGCTGTTGCTGTTTTTTTTTTTGCCACCGTCCGCTTTGCCGCTCACTCGTTAGCTGATTGAGCGTACGTTGCTGTCGTCGCCGTCGTTGTCGCTCGAGTGTTTCTGTTATCGTTGCGATATCGTGATGACTCTTCCAATGCTTCCACTCTCTCTCTCCCTCTGTCTCTCTCTCCCGTGTGCTATTGCTCTCTTTCATTTCACCCACTGCTCGCTCTTTAGCTCGGCCTTGCTCGGACGCTTCTCTGCTGGCACTTTTTTTTGCTGATTTATCAGCCATTAGCAGTGTTACCGGTTACCTGTCGCCTGCCCTCGTGCCCCCCTTGCCACTGGGCTCTCTCGTTTGGCGGTCGTTCTGATAAGCAATCGTCTATGTTCGTATTTCATTTATCTGTTGTCTGTTTTGGGGCAGTTTTCTTACAACACCAAAGTTCAACTTGGAAATATGAGGGGCAGCAGAATTTAAAAGACCTTTTTTTGATATGGGGACCCCTTTTATCGATATTAGAATGAGTTAAAGTTTGTTTTCTTCTGATAAAACTCCAAAGTCTAAGGTATTTTCATTGAATAGTAATTCACACCTTGATATATATTATAAGGGTTAAGTTGTCAGTTTAATATGCTATCTGTGTTGAGGATATTAATTAAAAATTGACATGTCCTTAGTATTTCTTGCATATCTTTGATAATTGTAATTAAATCATTTAAATATCTTATGTATTTCTTTAATTTTTATTAGTGTGTAAACTATTAACGGAATATCTTAAATATTTAATATATACTCGTATTTCTTTTATATTACATTATATCTTAGTCTACCGGCCGGTGTTCATGTGGGTCGTTCCAATATCAAGTCTGTGGCCGAGAAACGTTTGCCTCTTATTCAGCGTTTCCTCAAATCACTTTTCGATGCAGCTGAGGAAATTGCGCACTCGGATTTGGTCTACACATTCTTTCATCCTCTGCTGCGTGATCAGCAGGAGGCGAAGCTGGAGATGCCCAAAATCAAAGGTGAGTCAAACTAGAAATAAAAGGAATTTATTATGATTTATTTATAATAATCTCTTTTTTATCGTTTACAGAGGTCAAGCGACAACCATCGCTAAACAACCGTAATGAAATCGGCCAAATACGCCTATCGCTGCAGTACCAACGCAACGTGCTTACTGTGATGGTGGGTATTCCTTATATTTCTTTCGAATATTCGCAATCTAATGAACTTCTACTTATAGATTCACCACGCTAAGGGTTTGCCCATGTTGCCAGGTGGTCAGGAGCCGAATACGTATGTCAAATGCTACCTGAAACCGGATCCTAGCAAAGTGACCAAACGAAAAACCAAAGTAGTGCGCAAGACATGCGTGCCCAGTTTCATGGAGACGGTAAGCAAGCATGTGATTCTAATGAGGGAACCTTATAATAATGAAATGATTATCCCTTCTAGCTGGAGTACCGCATGCCACTGGAAGTGGTGCAACAACGGCGACTGCAGGTTACTATCTGGTCACACGATACGCTGCAGGAGAACGAACTGCTCGGCGGCTTTGAACTGGATCTGTCGAAACACGACTTGCGACAGGAGATGATCGATTGGCATCGCTTAGGTTCGGTTCAAAGAAATGCGATGTGATGTGGAAAAGACAATTCTAGCCGTGTTTACGACAATCTGGTCACACACACACCCCACACACACACACACTGAACACATACATATAGTGCCTGTCTTTTGAAAGCAATAATACTTACATACTCGAAGTAATTGTACATTCCATATACTATACTATTTAAATACTATTCTTATACAATTATCTATATAAAGTTATCACTTGTTCGTATGTGTCTGTGTCTGTGTGCGTGTGTGTACTCACGCATATCCACACATTGACAATCTATTGCACAATCTATGAAGCTTTGTATGCGTAGTGCTGATCAGATTATATACATATACGTACAATGTCTATATAACAATTCAATCAGGATCAGTCGAAGGGATTGTGTACACATTTCATGCGTCAATTTGTCATAACAAACAGAAAAGCCCTGGAAGAAAATTCAGTTCAGTATTAAGGAGGTTCGGATATCATAAACATAGTATGACATAATCTTCTAGAAGTGGCCTCAAGTCCAAATATCAAAGCTATTTTTTGTATATCTATTTATAATTGATAGAATATGATTCAAACGCACACGTTCCACACATTGAGAATCCCTTTAGTGCTCAGTATCGAAATCTATTCTGACATCGCCTACTGCCAAAGCAGCAGCTCGAACGATTGATTCTTCAGGTCTTGTGTTCCAAAGAATATTACACGATCTGCAGTGTATTCACAGGGTCGCTGTCTAGTATGCTGTTAAAAAAATGAACTACAAGTTTTATTTTTGTATACAATGTGACTTTTTGTCGTATACTCACAAAAAACTAAAACTAAAAAGAAAACTAACGACAAAACAAAAAAAATTATTAATAAATAGAACATCTTTTATATAGTATATTTTTCTAATGAACACATGCAAAGATCTTTTAACGATGTAATAAGCTAATTACAAAATATATTATATTATATATTATTAGTAAACCTAAATATAAATTTATAGAAACTGCAAGAGAATTGTATGATAAACAAACTAATTATATTTATGCTAACAAAAATAAATGCAATGTATCAAGTGTCTTATAATTCGTTGGGTTAACTTATTTAAAGGGGATTACGGATAATTATACATGTCTATAGCTTTGTCAGTTTGAAATCGAACTCAAAACTTCTATCGTCGTGACAACACTAGCTTTTAAAATACTGTGTGTGTTTAGATAGTGTGAAAAACGAAATAAAATATTTATTTTTATATTAGGATCGTTTGGAAATTGCAAGTTAAAGAAGCATAGAAAGAGCAGAAATGGCGCATGGTCAGCAGGAAAAGGGGGAACTGATGAGTCAAGTGAAGCAACAGATAGCGCTGGCCAATGCCCAGGAGATGCTCTCCAAGATGACCGAGAAGTGCTTTAAAAAGTGCATTAGCAAACCGGGCAAGGCTCTGGACGGTTCCGAACAGCGCTGTATAACGCAGTGTATGGATCGTTTTCTGGACACCTGGAATCTAGTCTCGCGTACCTATGGCAATCGTCTTCAACGCGAACAGGTTAAGCTAGTGGACAACAATGATGCTGCGAACTGAATATGCTAAGAAACTGTATTGATGTTGTAATAAACTAATAGTTTTGTACAGTTCTGTCCATCAGCATAGACTTTATTCTGTAATGGACACACCTCTGTCTATTGCCCTCATAGTTATTCACTTGCTTATCACTTGTGAGTTGGCGATAAGCACTGATTACCCGACCTTTCGTTTTCTCCTCCGTCCCCGCAGCTGGGGGTGTTGTAATAGATCTGACAGAGCTTTCAGCTTGATATGTGCAAAAATCAGCGATCACTATCGTGTTTGGAATGGTCTCGTTAGCTAACGGATGTCCGCTGAATGACCATAACGAGCCAAGGTATTGTGTAGTTTCGAGACCACTCTAAACCATTGCACCTGCTTTCGCCATATGCAAATTTTGATAACACTTCAACTTTTATTGTTTGCTTTGTAAATTTTTCTCTTGAAAGTTATGAGGAAATGTTTTTGCTTAACTTTTTAAGAAATAAACGGAATAGACAATTTGAAAATCTCTGAAATATGTATGAAGTTTTCCTAAAATTGCTTGTCATCGTTATATTCTATTTAATGTTGTAATATCTGAATATAGATTTACCATGCAGCCTAAATATTATTCATTGAAAGTAGACTGCCCTAAATCATGTAACAATTTTGTGGGGATTTCCGAAAAGGAACTTTGTTCTAGTGACAAATTTGTAATTTTGGCAGAAGTGAAATCTGGCGATCGCCAATGTGGATTTCTATGTTTGATAGTGACTAAAGTTTTGACTGTCGCAAGTAACGCTATCAATGCGTGTGTACATTGTTCACTTTTCGGTGCAGGTGACCCGTTGCCAAAAAAACTTGCTGCAGAAATTAGTAAAAAAAAAGAAACAAAAAAAGAAATAATAATAATAAAAAATGCAAAAGATAAAATGCGATCCGGTGGCCGAACTTATTGGCTCGAATACCAGAGGCAACAAAATCCAACACTGAATTCGTTCTCCTCAACCAGGTACATTCGAAGCCACACAAGTTACGATAAGAGTCCGGACCAAAAGGTCTATATATGATAGAGCATTGTGCTTTGCAGCTACAAAAGCTTTGCCATCAGGCAAACCCTAAAAATAGTATCAGTAATACTAACACAACAACAAGAAAAGAACTTACTTATCATAAGTAGAGCCCTCGGCACCTTATCTCAGCAACTAATCGCGCCTCGGGGGTGTCCGGCGGAACACGGCAGGGTCTGATTAGAGCTAACACAAATCGGAAAGTAATGCCAAGTAAGGCTGAGACAATTACACTATCATAACAAACAAAGAGCGCAAGGTGATTAATGATAAGGTGCACTTGACAATATGTTAGATTTCTCAACTTGGGATGGGCCTCAAGAAGCTTTTAGAAAACGTCACGACGTTTGTGCGTTGTTCAAAGATGTACACCAATGTTTGTACATATATTTTTAGGTATGAGTTATTGTCTTGGGTCTTCCCGGAAGAAAGAGAAAGAGATACAATGAAAGTAAATCACAATAACAGAAAATGACGCGCATACTTGATCGCACGTGTCCAAGATGAAATGGAACATGTGTCGAACCGGAATTCCTTTCTGTTGTCTCGAACATGTTTTCTTCGAAACTTGAGAAGATTTTGAAGTTGTAATACTCTGTACAGTAGGAAATGGGATGAGGATCACTAATCTTAGCCTGAATTGGTAACTATTTAATGTCTCATACCAATTGTTCATAGAATATACACTTATGCATTAATTCATACCTTAATATGAGGTATATTCTCTATATCTCTATCTATATCACTGCATAATATATTTTTAAACTAACCAACCCACTGTAAGGGTATTGTTTCTCATTTGGTGATATCATTTATTTAAAATAAACTGACTGTTTACAGAAAGTTGTAAATTGTTTACAATGCATGTTTCAAAATAAGAATATGGAAAGGCTTTTAGGTAATTGTCTAGCTAAAGGTATAAAACAGTCCGTATAGTCGGAGGTCGTCGTCTGTAACTAGATGAATATTTAAAATGCTATTGGGTGAGTTGAGCGGACAACTGCTAAGGAAATGCTGAATCAACCATTGAATATTATTTTCTTACAGTATATTTCCTGTGGACTGGTCTTCTGATAATTCCACAGGCAATTGCCTTGGATCCCTGCGATGGACAGAATTTCGGATTTAAGGCCGTTTGTCCCGATGATCCACATGCATATTTCCAATGCCTGGGCTTCTTGGGGAAAATTCGGAGCAATTGTGCCGAGGGATTCCGATTCAACCCTTCAGGACAAAACTGCGCACTCGAGCTTGTCCCCAATATACGCGCTCGAAAAGAGACCCGAGCTGTACAAAATGAGATCAACATCAATCAAAATATTACCATGGACAGGCCAATTATTTTCAATATATTCGGATATTTATGGGATAGTATCCCAAAGCCCCCATTTCCCTTTCCAACGCCACCAACACTACCGCCGCCTACATCAACCACACCAGGAGTAACGGAGCCTTCAGAAAGTTCTACAGAAAACCCAAGTTCCAGTTCTGAAGCATCATCCACCTCATCAGGAATAACGGAACCAGCAGAAAGTTCAACTGAGATCCACAGTTCCAGCTCCGAGGACTCATCAACTGTTTCAGGGGTAACGGAGCCATCGGAAAGCTCTACAGAAATCTCAAGTTCCAGTTCTGACGCGTCATCAAAGTATTCGGAATCAACGGAGCCATCTGAAAGCTCCACAGAGACTAATAGTTCCAGTTCGGAAGATTCTTCAATCTCTTCAGAGTCAACGGAGTCAACAGAAAGCACCACAGAGACTAATAGTTCCACTTCGGAAGATTCTTCAACCTCTTCCGAGTCAACGGAATCATCAGAAAGCTCCACAGAGACTAATAGTTCCAGTTCGGAAGACTCTTCCACCTCGTCTGAATCAACGGAGTCATCAGAAAGCACCACAGAGACTAATAGTTCCAGTTCGGAGGATTCTTCACCCTCTTCAGAGTCAACGGAGTCATCAGAAAGTACCACAGAGACTAATAGTTCCAGTTCGGAAGACTCTTCAACCTCGTCTGAATCAACGGAGTCATCAGAAAGCACCACAGAGACTAATAGTTCCAGTTCGGAGGATTCTTCAACCTCTTCAGAGTCAACGGAGTCATCAGAAAGCACCACAGAGACTAATAGTTCCAGTTCGGAGGATTCTTCAACCTCTTCAGAGTCAACGGAGTCATCAGAAAGCACCACAGAGACTAATAGTTCCAGTTCGGAGGATTCTTCAACCTCTTCAGAGTTAACGGAGTCATCAGAAAGTACCACAGAGATTAATAGTTCCAGTTCGGAGGATTCTTCAACCACTTCAGAGTCAACGGAGTCATCAGAAAGTACCACAGAGACTAATAGTTCCAGTTCGGAGGATTCTTCAACCTCTTCAGAGTCAACGGAGTCATCAGAAAGCACCACAGAGACTAATAGTTCCAGTTTGGAGGATTCTTCAAGTTCATCTGAATCAACGGAGTCAACAGAAAGCACCACAGAGACTAATAGTTTCAGTTCACAGGATTCTTCAACCTCTTCGGAGTCAACGGAGTCATCAGAAAGCACCACAGAGACTAATAGTTCCAGTTCGGAGGGCTCTTCAACCTCTTTAGAATTAACGGAGTCATCAGAAAGCACCACAGAGACTAATAGTTCCAGTTCGGAGGATTCTTCAACCTCTTCAGAGTCAACGGAGTCATCAGAAAGCACCACGGAGACTAATAGCTCCAGTTCAGAGGATTCTTCAACCTCTTCAGAGTCAACGGAGTCAACGGAGTCATCAGAAAGCACCACAGAGACTAATAGTTCCAGTTCGGAGGATTCTTCAAGTTCATCTGAATCAACGGAGTCAACGGAGTCATCAGAAAGCACCACAGAGACTAATAGTTCCAGTTCGGAGGATTCTTCAACCACTTCAGAGTCAACGGAGTCATCAGAAAGCACCACAGAGACTAATAGTTCCAGTTCGGAGGATTCTTCAACCTCTTCAGAGTCAACGGAGTCATCAGAAAGCACCACAGAGACTAATAGTTCCAGTTCGGAGGATTCTTCAACCTCTTCAGAGTCAACGGAGTCATCAGAAAGCACCACGGAGACTAATAGCTCCAGTTCAGAGGATTCTTCAACCTCTTCAGAGTCAACGGAGTCAACGGAGTCATCAGAAAGCACCACAGAGACTAATAGTTCCAGTTCGGAGGATTCTTCAAGTTCATCTGAATCAACGGAGTCAACGGAGTCATCAGAAAGCACCACAGAGACTAATAGTTCCAGTTCGGAGGATTCTTCAACCACTTCAGAGTCAACGGAGTCATCAGAAAGCACCACAGAGACTAATAGTTCCAGTTCGGAGGATTCTTCAACCTCTTCAGAGTCAACGGAGTCATCAGAAAGCACCACAGAGACTAATAGATCCAGTTCGGAGGATTCTTCAACCTCTTCAGAGTCAACGGAGTCATCAGAAAGCACCACCGAGACTAATAGCTCCAGTTCAGAGGATTCTTCAACCTCTTCGGAGTCAACGGAGCCATTAGAAAGCACCACAGAGACTAATAGTTCCAGTTCGGAGGATTCTTCAAGTTCATCTGAATCAACGGAGTCAACGGAGTCATCAGAAAGCACCACAGAGACTAATAGTTCCAGTTCGGAGGATTCTTCAACCACTTCAGAGTCAACGGAGTCATCAGAAAGCACCACAGAGACTAATAGTTCCAGTTCGGAGAATTCTTCAACCTCTTCAGAGTCAACGGAGTCATCAGAAAGCACCACAGAGACTAATAGATCCAGTTCGGAGGATTCTTCAACCTCTTCAGAGTCAACGGAGTCATCAGAAAGCACCACCGAGACTAATAGCTCCAGTTCAGAGGATTCTTCAACCTCTTCGGAGTCAACGGAGTCATTAGAAAGCACCACAGAGACTAATAGTTCCAGTTCGGAGGATTCTTCAAGTTCATCTGAATCAACGGAGTCAACAGAAAGCACCACAGAGACTAATAGTTTCAGTTCACAGGATTCTTCAACCTCTTCGGAGTCAACGGAGTCATCAGAAAGCACCACAGAGACTAATAGTTCCAGTTCGGAGGATTCTCCAACATCATCTGAACCAACGGAGTCAACAGAAAGCATCACAGAGACTAATAGTTCCAGTTCGGAGGACTCTTCAACCTCTTTAGAATTAACGGAGTCATCAGAAAGCACCACAGAGAGTAATAGTTCCAGTTCGGAGGATTCTTCAACATCATCTGAATCAACGGAGTCAACAGAAAGCATCACAGAGACTAATAGTTCCAGTTCGGAGGATTCTTCAACCTCATCTGAATCAACGGAGTCAACAGAAAGCACCACAGATACTAATAGTTCTTCGGAGTCAACGGGGTCATCAGAAAGCACCACAGAGACTAATAGTTCCAGTTCGGAGGGCTCTTCAACCTCTTTAGAATTAACGGAGTCATCAGAGAGCTCCACAGAGATTATTAGTTCCAGTTCGGATGGCTCTCAAACTTCCTCGGAAACAACTGAATGGCCTGAAAGCACCACAGAGTCAAATAGTTCCAGTTCTGAGGGCTCTTCAACGTCTTTAGAATTAACGGAGTCATCAGAGAGTTCCACAGAGACAAATAGTTCCAGTTCTGAGGGCTCTTCAACATCTTCGGAAACAACGGAGTCATCAGAAAGTACCACAGACACTAATAGTTCCAGTTCGGAGGGCTCTTCAACCACTTTAGAATTAACGGAGTCATCAGAGAGCTCCACAGAGATTAATAATTCCAGTTCGGATGGCTCTTCAACATCTTCGGAAAACACGGACTCATTAGAAAGCTCCACAGAGATTATAAGTACCAGTTCGGATGACTCTCAAACTTCCTCGGAAACAACTGAATGGCCTGAAAGCACCACAGAGACTGATAGTTCCAGTTCTGAGGGTTCTTCAACGTCTTTAGAATTAACGGAGTCATCAGAGAGTTCCACAGAGACTAATAGTTCCAGCTCGGAGGGCTCTTCAACATCTTCGGAAACAACGGAGTCATCAGAAAGCACCACAGAGAAAAATAGTTCCAGTTCGGAGGACTCTTCAACCTCATCTGAATCAACGGGGTCATCAGAAAGCACCACAGAGACTAATAGTTCTTCGGAGTCATCAGAAAGCACCACTGACACAAATAGTTCTAGTTCGGAGGACTCTTCAACCTCTTTAGAATTAACGGAGGCATCAGAGAGCTCCACAGAGATAAATAGTTCCAGCTCGGAGGGTTCTTCAATCTTTTCGGAAACAACGGAATCATCAGATAGCTCCACAGAGATAATTAGTTCCAGCTCTGATAGCTCATCAACAAGTGCAGAAGTGGAGGGTACATCCGAGAGTTCTACAGAGACCATCAATTCAAGTTCCGAGGACTCATCATCCACTTCAGAAGTGAGCGAGCCAGCAGAAAGTTCTACATATAGCCCAAGCTCTAGTACTGAAGAGTCATCTACCACGAAAGTAACGGAGTCATCAGAGGAATCTTCAGGAACAACGTATTCATCGGAGAGCTTTGAAGGTATCATAAGTTCCAAACCAGAACTTTTCGCGTTCCTCAGTTCCAGCTCCAAGGACTCACCCAATTCCCCCTCATCTGAGTTGAAGCAAAGTATAAAGAATCTCCAACTACAAAAAGATACCTTTAAAAACTCGATACATTCCATCAAACATGCTGAAGAAAGCTCAATACTGACTAAAAATCCTAGCGGGGTTAACAAAGAACTAAGTGATATGGAATTTTCGGAGTCATCAGAATGCAATTCCTTACCAAATGGTGCTTACATTCGGGATCCACAGTCTTGCAGTAATTTCTTCATATGTGCACATGGAAAAGCAATTTTGCGTAGCTGCCCCAGAAATCTATATTTCGATATCAAATCAAAGGTTTGCAATTTTCCCAGCTTAGTTGAGTGTGTTCCTTCTGAACTCAAAGGTAAAAACATTTTAAGCTCATCCACAATACCAAAGAAAGCTGTAGACATAGAAGACCTGACCGTTAAGATGGATAAGGCAACTAGTTCGAAAATACCAAGACCGATAATAGATTCAGTTAGAGACCTTGCAACACCCGTTGCTACATCAAGCCCAACAAAGTTCGAAGGGGATCAGCTAGAAGTAAAAGCTAATGAGTATGACTCCCAATGTTATAATTTGCCAAACGGCGTGTTTTTGAGGGATTCACAGTCCTGTGGCAAGTTTTATGTATGTGCCAATGGGCGAGCTATACCCCGAAACTGTCCCGGAGTACTTTACTTCGATATTAGAAAGAAAGTCTGCAATTTCCCGAGCTTGGTAGACTGCTCCAATGACAAAAATCAGGGGTATATCTCTAAGATATCATCGTCCTTGCCGCCCAGAAAACATTTGAATGAAAAAGACGACAGCCTCTTTATACCTGACTGTAGTTCCCAGGCCAATAACGTATATCTTAGGGATCCTCGATCCTGCAGCAAATTTTATGTATGTGCCTATGGTAAAGCAATTCCCAGACAGTGTCCAAAAGGCCTTTACATTGATACAAAAATAAGGTATTGCAATTTTCCCAATAAGGTAGACTGTTTCATAGATAGTCCTGATTGCGGCGATAAAGAAGATGGTACCATTATTCGCGATTCAAAGCATTGCAACAAGTACTATGAATGTCAAAATGGAAGCCCCAGAGCCCATTTCTGTACACCGGGTAAATGGTTTGATCTTAAACAGGGAATTTGCCAACAAAAGCATTTGGTCGAATGTAACTGAAGAAAAGGTTTTATAAATCAATATAACACAATGAGTTATACATAGATGTATTATGTAAAAGGGAATATTTTATGGGATTAATATTTAAACTTGGTTATGGTTATTATGAATATATTATCAATTATTATTTGGGAAAGGTACATATTTATACATATTGGGTGTTGGTATATAACAAGGAATAAACTATCTGATTATTTAAACTTTACTTTTTTATTTATACTTTGAAATTGAATTTTGATTAATTAATTGCATTATTAATTTAACTTTGCCGCTAGACTTCCTGTGTATGGTTATTATTTCGTTAGAGCTTGGTTCTAGTTCAGCATAAACGTGGGGCACCGCGAAATCGATTTTGTTCCCTCCCGATTCGCAAAAACGGGATCCAGACAGCAGACCGTAGACAGTCTAACGTTTTGAGTTACACACGAGCAATTTGATATGATAAGAAAGCGTTGACACCTCGTCAAGAACCACCCCGGAACATGGAACAGTCGTTTGTCAACTTAGAATTTCGCAAGGACACTCAAAAAATAAAAAGGTAAAGCACATTAACAAATGCTTGATAACAATTTCAATTGTAATGTCTGGCTCATTAAAGAAATACATATTCATGTATGCATGTGTGTGTTGGAGTTCACTTTAGTCAGATGCAAGAAAATTAGGCGCCAAAATCAGCGTGTACAGTAAAGCATCCAACTGACTGACACAGTCTAGCGTTACCAGAGACTGAGAGAGCCTAACTGGGTGCATGGGGCAGGGTTGCCAAATATTAAGATTAAAAAGACCAAGTTTTACTTATGATAGAAATAAAAAACGCTAAAACAAATTTACAAGAAAATCATTTTCTTGAAAATATTATCATAAATAAAATATTGAACATAGTGAATTATTAATATTAATAATCCTTTAAAAAAGTTTCCTTAAACGAGAAAATTCGGAATTAGGAACAGTTGTCAGGGGTGCTTTGGACTGGTAACACTTGGGGTGGCTTGCGACTACAATGCCGGCTATGCATAACCGCAACCAAAATTGGATGTTAAAAGATTAAAAAGTAAAAATGTTAACAAACAAGTGAAAATAGTTTATACAGTGAACTTGAGTAAAGAGAAATACAGTGAATCAACAATGATTTAATGCAATAAGCAAAGTAATTTAATTAGTAAAGAAACAACAATAAAAAAAGATTGGAGCTGCTGGAACAAACGAACTGCAATAGTGTTGTCTCCCTCGCACAACTCATGCACACAACATTTAATCGATAAACTTAACAGTGGAATGCCAACTCAATGTTAAATACGTTTAGCAAGCTCAACGAGTAGAGAAGTCGCAGTCGCAGTGCAAACGTTGAAACGTTCGCAACGAAATGTGCGAAATGAGTGAAATGTGAGAGGATTATATATTGTAAGGAAATTAAATTAATATTGAACGAAGCAAAAACAAAAGCATAACATTGATAAGGTGAAAGTACAGTGTGAAGTGTGTCCAACAGAGTGAAGTGAGTAGCAGTGCTTGTAAATTATCGATGTGTGAGTATAAAACTCGTCTACATATTTAACGGGCGTTGACTGTGGTCCAAAGCACAGTGGTTGAACTATCTGCAGTTAATAAAGAATACAGAAATATATGCAAACAAGAAACAACAATAACAATAAGAATACAAAAAGAGGCGCATTTAAAGATTGACAAGAGTTGAGGCAAAGCAGCAAAGTAGCGAGTAAAAGCGGTGCGCCCCCGCCCACTGTGCCTGCGTACGGTGACAGCGGCGGCAACGGCAGCAAAGCAGCAGCAAGTGCTTTGTCGGTTTTGGTGGTTGTTGTTTTTGTTGTGCTGTGCTGTGCTGTGTGCGCCTGTGCCAGGGGGTTGCTTGCGGCATCACACACACACATACTTACTATGCCTATGTGTGTGTGTGAGTAACGGTTAATCTCATTCATCAGAGAGCTAAGTTTTACACATTTTTACGACAGCGAGTGTACTACGCGGAGCCTTCAACTCGCTGCCTCTCTCGCACTCTCTGTACAGAAGAGCAATACGCAACTGTGCTGTTAATGTTGCTATCTCGTTTACACTCGCTTGAGCTTAGGCGTAGTTAGTGGTCGATTTTAAAAGTCCTTCACGTAGCTACATATGTATTTGCATGACGGTATGTGCGTTTGTGTGTGTGTATGTACACTGTAAAAGTAGTGCCATGAGCTGTACATAGGCAAATAAATATGTAAGCGCGCGCATACATACATACATACACACACTCGCATACTTATGATATTCATGTCGGGGAGGAGCAGGTGGAAACACCGTAGCCAGGGTCAGGATGTGTGTAACGGAATATCATTCTGTTGCGTTTTTAGTACATTTCCATAGTAGGCCCGTTCAGGTGTACACACACACACGCAGACACACAAAAGTATTCTATGTGTGTGTGTTTGACAGGTGCAAGGAAAGCTAGTTGATCCATGTTAAGTTAGTTTCCCCTCTATGTATGGAGGCTGCGTATCCGCTAGCAGGCAATCGTATTAATCATTAGGCTGACCTCGACCCTTTTACGTTTCCCTCCTTCTTGGATTCGCTCTTTCAATTTGTCTACCATGGATACTTGATATGTCGCCTGTCAGCTTTTTATGCTGCGTTTGCCACAAAATGAGAAAAGTGCCAACTGCTAAACATAAAAATAAATAAATAAATCTGATTGCGATTGCGTTCTGCTGCGGCCTGTTGTTGCGGATTTTCTGTCGACAGTCGTCAGACATGTCCATGAACTCCCCCTCTTTTTTACCCTGCCCCCTTCCCTACTTCGCCATCCCCTTGGTTCACATTAATCTGTTGGCATCCAAATCGAACGAGGATTTTTCGCCTTTGCTATTCCTATTCCTTCTCCCATCCTGTTTGTGTCTTGGGGAAACCTTTAGCTCTTACACCACTAAGCCATTCCCACCCATTCTTATTTTGTCATCGTACAATCCTATCTGAAAATCATGATTTGGCACTTTTGGCGCTCAAGGAAATGAGAGTTATAAGTGGTTAAGAAAGAACGCGGAAAGTGCTTCATGTGGCGGATTGAAAATATAATAGATATGTAGTATATCCATGTCCTTCTATATGAATATAAATTGATATAAAAAGTAGTATATCTTTGGAGAATATTTCCCTAGAAATCCTGCCAAATACACATATGTACATATGTGCCTTAGGAAACTGATAAAGGCACAAGTCACTATTTGCTTATGAATATTCTAGAAAGTATAAAACACCAAAACAACATTTGTTTTAAAGTCCTGTCAAATATAACTAAGAAACTGTTGAAGGAATCCTCTCTATTTGATAATTAATAAGGAAATAGTCCTTATAATATATAGAAAGTAGAAAAGCTTTAAATAACATTGCCTTAAAAGTCCTGCTGTGAAGCAACCCTTTCTGCAACCCTTCGACTGTGTCGTTCTTGTACCCCTTGTCTCGTTACTTAGGATAATCAAAACAACTTAGTATTATGTAATGTTGTATTGTTCCCGAGTATTTTATTGACAGCTTAGTACTTTCCAGGCTCGGACTTAGTCGTCCGAGCAGCCGACAAAGAGTGTTTGCCCATCGATGGACTAAGCCAGGGTTAAACATTATTAGATCATCCTTAGCGGTTGCTGGAAGATCCTTCAGCAAAAGATTGAATACAGCTTTCATAGAGCTGAATCCCAGATAACAATAAATGGGCCACAGGCTACGCATAACCAACAGCAACTAGGGGAGAAGGACATGTCGTTTACAATATCATGATGATCCAGGGGATAAAGAATAGGTCCGTAGCGGAGATCCCTGTACAATACCTTGTTATCCTTTACACCTGAGAACCCTCTGGTACATCGGACATGGTTGTTAAGTAACCAGTGTGACCATGATGGCTGTTTCGCAATTTGCAGTGTGTCAGATCCCAGACCTTGACAGTGTGATCCCAGCCACAAGAGAAGAGCACACAATTGGGATGATTCGTAGAGAAGTGAACACACGAGACATAGTCGCTGTGACAGTCATCGGTTATGGTTCACTTACAATCAGTCAGGGTATTCCACAGCTTGAAGGAAGGTTAGAAGTATAATCACTGGCATATTGTGCTTCAATATGTCGATGAAGTTGAATGCCGACTGTCTCCAGGTTCAATTTGTTCAGAGATCGAAACTTGAGCATTTAAAGTATCTTATAAATGAAAAAGCATTAACCGAACTCCATGTTAGGTTTAGAAAACGAGGGAGAACATAAATTGTTACCTTTTTCCAGAGGTCATCTATCAATATTTAAGAGCCTGGCAATTGTTCTACATTCTGTCTGTGTGAAGGTGCGTGTCGGGCTTACGTGCCTCCTGCCCTTTCAAGCCCCGCCCCGCCCTACACTTAACGCTAGAGTAGTGGGCGGGGTGCAGGAGGAGATGGGGGCAGGTTGATGACGTCAAATGAAAAATGACGTGAAGTAACGCGAAAAGCGAAACGCTTTGCCAGACAAGCCAAAAAGCGGACGATGGATAAAGGAGGAAAAACAGTGAAAATTGCTTTAAAATGCACATGCATAAGTGCAGTAAGAGGGAGAGAGAGAAAGAAGGAGACAGAGGGAAAGAGAGAGAGAGAGGGAGACAGAGAGGGAGTGCGCTGGCCAAAACAATGCGGCTTTTCGACGACTCGCCTGAAAAATTACTCATACGGCAATGAAATACGAACGCATAACAGGCAAATCCTGTCGGTGTGTGTGTGTATGTGTTAGGGTATGCGTGCATGGGTGTGTGTGTGTGTGTGTGTAGCTGGCGCCAGCAGCAGCTCAGCTGTTGTTGTTGTCATTGTTGGTGTTGGTTTCCATTCAGCAGACAAATGGACACGGACAACGAAGGGCGGGCGGCCCAGACTGACTGGCAGACAAGCAAGGCGAACAGGCAAAGAAGCAAACGAGCAAGCAAAGGTACAGAGAGAGGGAATGAGGAACAGAGTGTTAAAGAGTGTTGAGAGAGAGAGAGAGAGAAGAAGGGAGCGCAAGGAGGTTGCAAATTAAGACAGAGACACCGAGCGAGGAGTCCTTTTTGCATTCGCCGGTAAATTGCTCTGCAGGGTAAGGGGAAGAGTTGTAGAGGGAAAGAGGGAGTCGGCGGGAGGGGAGTAGATAGGGGCCTTATGCGGGTGTTGGTTGAAGTGTTGCCAACACACACATAAAAACACTTTGCCGTTACATATAAAGTAATTTCTTTTGTTTATAGCAGACCAGCAGTTAATATAGGTGTGTGTGTGTGTGTCCGTGTGTCTATGTGTGTGTGTGATTATATTTATGTTCGTCTTTTGCTTTTTTGCGGATTTAATGTACTGTTGTTAATGGAAACATGGAACTGTAATGCAGAGCAGAAAAACAAATTATGGATGTACATGAATATATATATTAATAGATATAGCATAGATACATATATATATTTATAAATATAGCATAGATACATATAGAAGGCATATAGAAGGTTTTCATTTTTAAACAAAGCAAGATAATTTGCATGGCAAATGGAGCTCAACTTTGGCATATAAAGTGCTCTGATATCGTTTGCCTTTCAAATCGATTAATGGTCACGCATAACACAGTTGGAACTATAGATCAACTTTGCATAATGACATGAACTAAATTCGGAACAATAAAGAGTCATTTGGCTGTGCACACACACTGTGTGTATCACATATCATCCATCTTTCTACACAGGGAACGTAACTCCGCTGCGATTGCCCGATGAAACCCCACAGAGCCATTAATTGTACGTCGGAGTACATAGTTTTTTTCTCCGCGTTTTCCATTTCCCAAACACACAAACACACACACACAGCAAAACACTCTGGCAGTTGTTGTTGTTGTTGCTGTTGTTGTTAGTTCTGTTTGTTTGGCCTGTCTAAAGCGGCTTTAGACGCGTTTGTTGCTTTTGGCCTTTTGTTTCGTACAATTTTTGTTGTTGATATGCAGCCGGTGTTTGTAATTTATGCGGCTTCCTCTCGCCTAGTTCCTTCTTTCTCCCCGAATCCCACAATTTCTCTCTACCACAACAGCAACAACAATTACATTTTACGTCTTTTGGGGGCTAGCTAAAAGCGAAACCTCCCACCTCCTTGCCCACTAACCCGTTAGTTAAAGCTCTTTCGTGTTCTTTGTTAACTGTACTCTGTACTTCAGAGTGGGCTTTAAAATTCTGTCTTAATAAATAATACTGCAGATGGCTTATTAATTGGCTGAGCATAGCTGGCAGTCTTTCTTGTTTCTCCATTTAATTGGCCGCCAATCGAGCGAACACAAAGTCTAATAAAGGATTTTAAAAGCGCATAGCATTGTGCTCTGGCAGAGCTAATCGTGTTGGTTGCCAAGGCAGCCAGAAAAGGGGAACAACAGAAACGTGGATAGCAACACAGCACAACAAACTATATAGAGTCGAATCCCTCGTTGTACAATCCCACACAGACACACATGCATATAGCCTAGCATGCGTACTATATATAGTAGTATGTGTACGAGTAATTCGTAATTAGTTGTTGCTCTTGCTGCACTACATTAATTAATTTAATTGACTTTTGAATGAAATTCGTTAGTTGGTATATACCATAGGAAATCCTAGTGCGATGTAGGTGTTTATGTATATTTTAGATGGAGAAGAAAATGAAGAAGATCATTAAACAACAATACTCTGAGTGTACAAAGGCAATCGCCTCTCGACTCGCGTTCTTGTGATCATAAATCTAGCTTCGACCTTTCTTGCTCTTCTTTGCAATCTTTGTATCTTTTAATTCCAATCTCTTCATTATTGTTATGTTTTTCAATTCCATGTAGTCTTTAGAAACGTACTTTGATTTGAAAGTTATTTACAATTTAATCTGCTTTTTACTTAAGTTTGAATTTACAACAAAATGGCTATTTTATCTTATAAGATTTCAGACAGTAACTGTAGCCATTTTGGACATTTATCACTCTTCAAACTGACGTGCTTGCACTGCTGAACATCATCAACATGGCTTCCCTCAACGGAGCAATGCATTCCCTCATCTTTTTTAGAACATGTCGACACATTTTGTGCGTGTTTTTGAGGCAGGTTTGGTTTGCCATTCAAATTGATAAAACATATATCAATCAATGTTCCTTTGGCAGACAGAAACTATGAAAGAAGTTAAGTTATTAACGCATGAATGATGTAGTTTATGTGAATATGTTGCATATACTTACTTGCTGCCACAACTTAGTGCTGAATCCAAACATGTGCACTGCATAGAGAAGAGAAGAGGAATTCGCCCGTTTGTAAGTATGCTATCAATGCAGAAATCGATGCATAAATGCAGCCAAAGGGGACGTTGGCTATGGGCAATAAGTAACAGGGGAAACGGGTCGTATGCGCATTGGCAAGTGCATTGCAAACGAGATATTACGTATACGCAGCGCTGCACACTTTATCATTGGCACACACTCGCTGCCAATATTCATATGTGTGTGTTTGAGGGTGTTCTCTTTCTCTCTGTGTGTGTGCGTTTGAAATAGTAATGAGGCTCCCAGTGCAACTGCTTGACTGGGTAATAAGAAACTAACGTTGATTTTAAAGACTCGACTGGCGCAGCTGCTGTCGTAAAACTGATTTCTTAGGGCAAAGGTGAAGGGAGGAGGCAGGGGGAGGTGCTGTGGCGCCTGGTGCACAGTTAAACAGTGGCTAACTGCAGCTGGTCGCCACGGGGCAGCGGCGCAGCGCTTTTGTGCCATCAAAAGTTTATCACATTAGAAATCAACGGCAGGCGCCAGCGAATGGAGCTCATGCGCTCTCTCCCAGTTCGCTTCCCCCCCGCCTGCCCACATCTCCGCATGGTATACTCATTCTATTCTTGTGCCACATAAAAGGCAAAATAATAATGAGAAGCCAGAAGCAGCAGCAGCAGAGGCAGTAGCAAGAGCAAAAAGCAAAAAGAAAAATTTATCACACATATTTTGTTGTGCTTTATTTGCCTTCTCTCCCTCTCACACACACTCCGTCTGTTCCTGTTCTCTGCGCTGCCTGTTTCCCTCTCTCTCTCTCTCTCTCTTTCTGGACCATTCATGGCTCTCGGACTCTGGATGTGTCACATACACGCGCGCTGTTTGTTATCCTCGCAGCGTTCCAATTTCGCCTTTAATTAAATTTGATTATAGTTTTTCTCGACTTGCGCTCGCCCAAATGAGTTCACCCGGGGGCGGTGCGGTGCCTGGTACAGCTGGGAAGTTTAAAGTCTTAAGGATATCGTACAATAGTTGGCAGAATTGCCAGAGAAGTTATTCGGATTGTTTGAACTGCCGGAATAAACTTTGTTCTTGCTTTATTTTGTTTATGCAGCTTTTCAATTTCTAATTGTTGAACTCTCTTTCTCTTTCTCTGTCCTATTTTTGCAGGCTAGATGACAAACGCAGCAACCGCTGGCAATTAATACAAAATCGGGAACAAATCCGACAATCCAGAGAGAAAGAGAAATATTGCACGGTGGAGAAGTCAGAATCGAATGCTTTTAATTGCGAAACATTGACTAAAATATGAGACAAACGGAATGAAAACTATTTGCCATAACGACTGCAGCAAGAAGGGGAACGAGCAGAAGAAGTACAACGAGGAGGAGGAGAAGAAACAATATTTCTGCCAACCGCAACAGTGAAAATTGTGAAAATTGCGAATCGAAAATTGAGCGAACACGAAAATGCTGCTGATGCCGACATCGTGTGGCCCGGGGCCACCGAGTGTGGACACAGCAGACGCCGTTGAACTTGGCTTAACCCACGAACAACGATGCGCACGTCCGCCGACCAGCAGCAGCAGAAGCAGCAACAGCAGCAGCAGGAGTAGCCACACCCACGCCCGGACCCACTTGCACATCGAGAGCAGCAGGACGAGGGTCAATGCGAGCGCAGGCATTCCCAAATGGCTGCTAATACTGCTCCTGCTCTTCGCCATCGTGGCCCAAACTCCGCAGCGTCAAGTGGCCGCTGAGAAGAGTAAACATTGTGAGTATTCCTAGTTATCCACAGGCAAACATACTTACAATCACACACACACTCAACAGCGCATACACAGTTCCATATGTATTTGTGTGTGTGTATATCCTTTAAACGTTTCTTGAATTCCAAGTTTCGGCTCACTTTTGTTTCTCGTCACAAACTGTTTGTCCCTTCTCTTGTGTCAAACTTATACTTGTAATTATTCCATTACATACAAACTTGAGATACATTTGAGTGTGTATTATGTTTACAATTTCTATATATTATTATATTAATGGATATGTTTTATTGAAGAACTGATGCTTCAAATTGAATTGAATTGAATTTAAAGTTCGCCCTTTTCTCTATTTAAATTTATATTCTGAACTCTTACATTGAACATTAACTTCTTAATACATTAGATTACATTTATGCTATCTATCTGCTGGCATTTTTCTTGGTTTTTTCCAATGCTCTGCAACATATGTTCAAATAAAGCTATTTAGCAGTAATACCAGATTAACGTAAAGTTTCATATTATTATTAATAAATAAATATTTGCTTTCAATATTTGCCAAGAAACAAAAGAATTGTAGAAACTTCTAAGCTCAGCGGGGTATCTGCAATGCCAGAACACATACTTACTGTCCGAGGTTGGTCCGTACAAGATGTGCAACACCAGAAAGGCACCTTCTTGAAGTTGAAGAGATAAGGTCAATTAGTCCATTGAATATATTATATTAGAATTCCTAAGATACAATGGGCTTTTTAATAGAGCTATAAACTCAGCAGGGTACAATAGATCTTATATGCAGTACATGTTCCCCTTTTCAATTATAATAATAATAATATAAAATCGTACCAAAATTCGTCAGCTAATTTTGAATCATTAAAAATAATTAAATAAATATATTGCACTATTGGATTATCTTAATACACTATATACATAATACGCATGGTTTACTGCTTTTCTCTTTTGATTTTAAGAGCTCATTGAGGACATAGTATTATCCTATATAATATCATCCTAAATATACTTAAGTTTTATCCGTAATACTCATAATTTAATCGAGAATACCCTTTACTCCTTTTGATTTTAAGTGCGCATTGAAGACAGAAATTTAAATTTGCCTTTACTTGCCATACAATTTGTCACATTTTGTGGCTTTTTATCAGCTTCAACTTCTGAGTATCCATCAGTTTTTGCTTTATGTCTCTCGCTTCAAAATATTTATACACAATTTTGCTTTTTATTGTTTGTGTGGCTTTGAGTGAGGGGTTCGCGCAATAAAATTTTCATCGAGCAAATGTAATAAAAGTGCATGAAAATGTTGTAAAAAGCGTACGAAACAAAATGCTGCAACTATAAAATACGCATACATGGAGCTGTGTGTGTGTGTGTATATATATATCTGTGTGTTCCTCTGTTTTTTCTCTACTGTGGTAATTTGTTCGCATTGTCTTACACATTGTTTATTCGAAGAATAAACAACATATAAATACAATTTTACGATGAGAAGGCAACTTGCATACTAAACAGCTTATATAGCATGTGCGTGTGTGCAAGTATGTGTGTGTGTGTGTGTGTGATAATGGGGATTTGTCTGAATGTGCGATACATTTATCTTGGCATTGACAAAGCCCAAAACATTTTAATCAAAGCAGCAAAACAAACGAAATGAAGACCCAAATACAGCATCTGTCTCTCTGTTGATGCTTCTTTGCTGGATACGCAGAAATATCCTTGAGTAAACACGGGCAAACTTCGCTAAATTGCATAAAGTTGTGAAGGAAACTTCTTCAAGGAAATATCTAAGGTCCTTCACTCAATTAAATATTATTTCATACTCTATTTATTTAATATATTTCCCCGTTATTATATCATGTTTACTTCTGTACTCCTTTCACTTTGCTCCCATGTCGATGCTTCTTAACGAACTGTTTGCATAAGCTCCTCAATCGTTTGCTGCTGCAGCCCCAGGCATACGCTGATAAATAAGAGAAACACGCAGCGCACACACACTTGCAAATTACAAACACACACACTCATACACATACACACACAAATATATATACACTTGCAACCCTGTGTAACATGGCGCCATGAATGCAAATTGTTGCCGCAAATTATTTATTTTAACATTAATCATAATTTATAAAAATTACACTGAAGTAAAACAACTTACTGGCGACGCTGACTGCGACGTTGCGTCGACGCAGCAGCAGTAAAAGTTTGCGCAAAAAGTTGTTGCATACTTTTTTGGGATCGTTTCCGGCTGCCTTCGCTGCCTTTGCTGCAGAGCCATGCGCTTCTAATTACTGCCCTTGCAGTTTGCTGCCCCCTCTAAACGCAACTTGGGTGACGATTCTGTTGCCAGTTTGCTGTTGTTTTTATAGGGTATATTGAGTTTAAACATGTATAGTATATTTGCTATTACTTCTAGGTTAGCCACACTTTATGTGCCTGTGTGAATGCGATAAACTCATCTATTATAAATGCTACAAAGCCTGAATTCAGTATGCAGATAAATGTATGTCATTCGCAGGGTATCTAGGGTATCTTGCTGTCGAGTGTACTCTGCTTTTGCTTACGTTACTTGTTGTTGTTGGCTTTTTACTTGCTCATTTCCGGAGGCGACATCGCAACAACAACAACACAAACAGCGACTGCGTTGCTTAGCGCTGCTGATGCTGATTTTGCTGTGGTCACACACAGACAAACACACAGTCCTCCTTGCCCGCTCTCCCCTGTTGGCCTGTCCCCAGCAGACTTTATGGCCCACGTGGCGTGTACTTAATTTTCCCCAGGCTCATTGCCAGGCGCGCTAAAAGTTTTTCCTCTCTTCTGTTTTATTTTTTTTGTATGCGCGCTGCACTTGCTCCCAAAAGTGGGCGCGGCCCGTAAGCTTGAGCTGCCCAAACCCTTTCCTACATCTCCTCCTCTCTCTACCTTCCTCCTTCTCTCTCTCTCTGTTCTCTCCCTTTCGCTCTTTCTCAAAACTCGTTGAACAAAATTTTGCACAAAAGTTTCATAATTAATTTCATGTTAAGTGGCAATGCGAACGTTACGTAGGCCGGAGTTGTGGCCTCAACGCTCACCACCTACCCCACCCCAGCCAGCCTGCCCCGCCTTGCCCGCCCACAACTGCGTCGTGCCACATTCGTGCATTTTTTTGGAGCCTCGTCTTTAATTTGAATTGTCATTTCCTGTCTCAAACACTCGACGCTGCCTCTCTCCTCACACCCTCCCCTGTCGGTCTGCCAGCCATCCGGCTGACTGCCACGCCCACCTTTTCTTCATGCTGCCCTCCGCCCTGCGTCCCTTGAGTTGGTCGGGTGATGCGCACGTTCGACTTGATTAGCGTAACTCGTAATGACTCGCACGAGCTGCGACTCGAGCCGAAACTTATTGGTGCCTCCCCGTCGAGGCCAAACATTCGCTTACATGTGCAAATATTCACTCAGTTTGTGCGTGCGTATGTGTGTGTGAGTGAGTGTGTAGAAGCGTGTGTGTGTGTCTGTCTGCCTGCCTGTCTCTCGTATTTGCAAGTGGTTTTCATAATTACTTTGTGTGTTCACTTCAAATTATGTGAGGCAAAAGTTGTCTCGCTGCTTCAATTATACTTTCCTAACTCCTCCTACTCCTCTTCCTCTCACTCCTTCTTCATTCCTTCTTCCTCCAGTCCTCCTCACGTACTTTCTTTACGCATCCTTTTACTGGAATGTGTAACTTATTCAATTTGCTTTCACACATCATCATGCCTGAGTAAACACTCCGATCTAATGAGTTGGCTTTTCATTTCTCTATTTCTGCTTTTAATCCTCTTTATGAACAGTTACGTATAAATATTAAGTGTACACTGCCCGACAACCGATTAGCACACCCTATACTGCTCGTCTTAGAAAAACTAAAAAAGCTTTTCAAATAAATTTTTTTCCCCTTAAAAGAATATATAATTTCACACAAAAATTAATAGAAGATTCCTATCTTCTAACTAACTTTATTAATAACATTTTAAATTAATATAAACAAACATAACATACAAAATTCACTATTATTTTTGCGACAGCCGATTAGCACAGTCACTTGAAAACTTAAAATAACAAAAGAAAATGGGTTCAAACTTCATTCAAATTGTTTTTTAATATTAATTTAAATATTTTTAACCTAGTTTAAAAACAAATTAATAATGTGTTGAGCCTCCACGGTTAAGTATGACTTCGTACATCAGCTGAGGTAAGGAGTCATATAATTTTTTTATGGTATATAATTGAGTGAAACAGCCTCCCAGGACCTTTTTATTCCTTCAATGAGTTCTGCTTCAGTTGAATACTGCCTGCCGGACTCGTACACCTTTTCTATAATGTTTAGGTCGGGAGAGTGTGGCGGACATGTCAGTAATTCCACGTTTTGACCATCAATCCAGGACTTTACAATCCTGGCTGTGTGGATAGGTGTGTTGTCCTGCTGGAACTTCCATTTCAAGGGTCCAACAATATCCTTGATTGCAGGGAAAGCCGTATTCAGTACACCTTTGTACGTAATGGCATTCATACGGCTGGTAAGAAACTGCAGTTATATAGTGCCAAAGTATGTTATAGCTCCCCACACCATGACACCACCCGCACGGTTGTGCAATCGATCTAAAGTCTGCTCTTCCTTTCTGAGATCATGAAAGTAGTAGGCATAGCCGTCAGGACCCTCCAAATTAAACTTTTTTTCATCTGAAAAGACTACACGCTCCCACTCCTTAGTCCAGGTCATATTTGATTGACAGAAATTAAGTCGTTGCATCTTTCTAAGTTGGTTTAAAGTTGTTTTTTTTTTAATTTTAGATGCTTTATATGTTCAGCATTCGAAATAACTTTTTGCACAGTCCGAACGCACGCTTTAACACCAGTTTTTTCCTTTATTTTGGCGGCTGAGTCGTGGGAATTATATGCGTGTCGTAGTATGATTCGCATGTCAACTGGTGTTATTACTGATGATGGCCGACCTTTCATGTTTTTCCCATATGTATCCTCATTGCTTAAATATGCGGTAATAACTTTACGGCTGCGCTTAATATTTTTTGATATTTGAAGAATAGAGTGCCCGCACTCCCTGTACGCCTTTATTTTGCCTGTTTCAGACTCGTCCAACGGTTTTCCTTTGCCCATTATTACTTTATTTTATTGGTAATTAGTCCCAATAAATAAATAATAAACTTAAACACCCAATCAAGGCAGCTTACACGCAAAAAGTGACATGAAAGCGAAAATGTGCTAATCGGCTGTCGCAAAAAACATGCATGCATTTTTGTCGCACTTCAAACAAAAAAGCAAAGAAAATAACAGTACACTTCCAGAGCTCACAGTTTTTACTTAGAATGAGCCAAAATGATACAGAATAATAGGAGAAATAGAATACGCATTAGAGAGAGTGCTAATCGGTTGTCCCGCAGTGTATATAAGGTTTCTATTCCCCTCTTCTTTCTCACAATCTTTTTGGCATGATTTTTAGACAATAAATTTCATAGAAATTCAAAAAAATCAATAAAAATGTCTGTATGAACGCCTATATCTCAGAGACCATGCAAACTAGAGTCACAAACATTTAGTGACAATGTTCGTGTGTATTGCCAGTTTCCTATGATCACGCCCCTGTCTGCCTCCTAAATTAAGTAAAATGCATTAAAAAATCATCTAACACCCGCAATAATGATTCTTTAGACACTGTAGCTGTTCCTACTTGTTTATTTCAAAGCTGTCGCAGTTAAATTTCTTAAATGTTAAATGAATAAATGTCAAAGAAATTAAAAAAAATCATAAAAATGTCTGTATGAACGCCTATATCTCAGAGACCATGCAAACTATAACCACAAAAATTATCTGGCAATACTCATGTGTAATGGTAGTTTGCTTTAAACTATGACCACGCCCCTTGCCGCCTGTTAAAATCAATAAAATTCATTAAAAACCCATAATAATGACTTAAGTCACTTTAGCCATTTATGCTTGTTTATTTCAAAGCTGTCGCAGTTTGTAATTGATTTTGATTTCGCTTGAAGAATAATTTGAAAAATTCTTTTTGCATTTTCATCGTTTCCACTTTGTTGGATTGCGCAGAAGGAAGGAAAAGAAGAAGCAATCATTTTCTTAACGAAATAAGCTTTCCAGTTGGCACTTTTTCCTGCTTTTCCTTCTTCTTACTGCTTTCACTCCCTTGGCACCCCTGCTCCACAACGATTGTGTCGCTTTGTGCGAATTTGTGCAATAATACGAGCATTACACAATTTTATAAAATGGGTCACGTTGCCAGTAGGGAAAGGGGAAAGCGGCGGGAGGGGAACTGCGAGGGTGTCCACTTGGACAGACTCCAAGAGACGCTGATGGCCGCATGCCAATAAAATTGTGAGAAAAACAACTGTCGACGACCAAGAAATGGCATAAAACTTTTGCTTTTTGTTTGGCATAAATATGAATGGATGGATTTGGGTCTTGTTAGGGCGGGGGCTGTCGAGGGACGCTGTGGAGAAGAAGAGAAGAGGGAGGAAGATTGTGGCGGTACCAGTTGCCACTGCGGCATATTTCAAAATGAATGAAAGGGACTAAGGCAAAGCAAAGGCACGTACCAGCCTGAAGGGGACTGGAAAAATGGGGGAGGGGAAGGCGGTGCGGCATTATGACAGCTTTGCGGAAGCAATAAATTTTAATTTGATAACAATTCATCTGCATGTGAATAAGAGATAAAGATAAAGATTTCAGATATGCAGCAGAATCTTAGAAATGTTCCTTAAACGTTATCGATAAGACATATTGAGCTGTTATCGATAAGGACTTTAATATCGCAGTCCCTACTCAAAGTTATTTCCATTGTGCCCACTGACATGTTCCAAAAGGGAGCTCTTTAAGCGGGTTTACAGTCGTTAACTCGATTCACTGGCGAGTGTTTAGATAGACCCACACACCCACACACCCGCACAACACACCGCACACACACCCGCATGCACACAGAGCCGCTGATGATAAATTCATAGCTGTGAAATCGAAACGCGAATGAAACCAAGCAAAGCATAACAAATGTCATTTATACGCTAGGCTGAGAAAAAGGGGGCTGTGGTTGTGGGCGGGGCCGTGGCAGAGTTTGCGATTGATGCGCTGCAAGCCTCGGACAATTGCCACCGGCATAAGCGCCCCTACCTCCTCCTCCTCGCCCCGCACCGAGCGAACACGCACAGAAAGCCAAACAATAAATTGGGCAAATTGTCCATGAATTGAGGCCATAGATTGTGGGCAGCACTGGCGAAAGGGGCGGCACGAGCACAGCAAAAGGGGGCACTAGGGTTATTTATCAATATTTCCGGTCAACCGATTGAAACAGTAAACTGTTATTATTCAAAATCGATATCTGATATGCATCGATGCAATGCGATGCGTATTTTCAAATTTGTTTATCTCACACTTGGTGAATTTCGCGTTGTTTCGATTCAATTTTAATGTCTGCAACTGTCAACTTTGTTGTTTGTATTGTTGTACATTTTGTTGTTATTGTTGTTGCCGTTGTCGTTGTTGTGGATAATAATAAATCGTAATTTGATTTGATTTCGCCTTTTCATTGCCCCATTTGCTTGCCATGCGATTTATTCTCATTGTTTCTTTAATTATTATGAATTATAAGCGCCATTTGCAGTATAATTAAGTTATTAAAGCGATTATAATGACGGGCTGAATCGGATTACGGATAAAGCAAATTTAACAGATCAAAAGGGGGCAGCGAATGCGTTTATAACAGTTTGAATGACTCATTGCATGGCATGTTTAATGAGTTTGACTATACAAAGACGATAAAAAGATAGAAGCTATATATATATTGTATATATATATAAGAAGACTATAGGTTGGTAGTTCCCTCAAATCATGTACTAAACAAAATTACACTGCAGTCCGGATAACTCTGGCAAACTGACTACGAAATGCGCAGGAAAGTGTGTTGAACGTTTCCTTTGTGGCTTTCATTAGGCGCGTGAATCCCTTTTGTAATCAAATGCTCAGAAAATTCTATTCCCTGCTCTCCGTACAACAACAACAAGGAATAATATAAAATACAAGGGAGAGAAAATACACAACGAAGAGCGAAGCGCACAAACCTTTTTCGTGTTAACTCTGATGGGCTTTGTGTTTTGGCGACTCTGCTGAGTTGTGGGCGCTGTTGTAGCTCAGCTGTATCCCGGCTGTATATCCTGTGTATCCTGCTACTGTGTAGCTGTAGTTTATCCTGCTCTCTGTCCCTCTCCCTCCCCTTCTCTTTGCTCTACTTGCGCAAATGAAGAAAGAATACAAATTCGCGCGCTCGCTTGCCGAAACAAAGCAGGCAAAATTATACCACTCTCGTTGCATTCCTTTTGAAAATATGACTACAAGAGCTTAGAAGTATTAAACAACAACAAAAGCGAATAACAATAGCGTAATAAACTAGCAGAAAAGCAAAACTTGCCAAACAACAACAACAGCAACAAAAAGAAAACTACACACGAAAATAATGTTTGCTTTGTTCTTCATCGGTTTCTTCCCTTTCACGCTGCACGCAAAGCGAATTCTTTATTAAATGAATAAAAATAATTTATTTCGCTAAATATTTAAGAGGTTTTATGCCGACACGCGAAGCAGGAAAAGCAGAGAAAGAGATGATAGAGATAGATAGAGAGAGAGCAGAAGATGGGGCAAGTTTAATTAACAATTTGCCAAGCGCAAAAAGCAGAGAAAAGTTCAAAAGGCATTCAGATAAAACTTGATAAGCTTTTTCGGGACATTTCTTTTCCATTATTTTTCATTTTATTTGCTTTGCTTTGCTTTCTATCTGTTTTTTTTTTCAATGTGCCTTCAGCTGGAAATTATACGCAGTAATTGAATAACAAGCTTGGGATCTGGGATCTCTAAAAAACAGTCCCGGGATTTGTTAACGCAAATAATTGGGCTGCTTATCGAATGCGCTGGCCCCGCCTTCCTGCCTGGCCTGCCTTTGTTTTGCTGCAATCCAATTGGAATTCCAATTGAAACAGTTAGTTGACAATTTGGGCAAAAAGAACGTGCTACAAGTTATTCAAATTTCTGGCACATCATTTGAAGGGTCCTGTCAACAGTTTGCAGCAGCAGCAGCAGCAGCAGCTGTCGGCAAAAGTTTTCATCTCGTTTGAGTCCTCTAAAGTGCTAAAAAGTTGCCATAGACAGCTGGACAGGCTGGCGGGGATGAGGATGAACCAAAGAAACCGCTAAAAACAGTTGGGAAAATCAAGCTGCAAGCAGAAGTAGAAGAAGAAGCAGACAAAAAGAAAATAAGCCAGAGACACAAACGCTAATTGCCCAAGTGACACTTGTAATGGCACCCGCGGGTATAGCAGCCAGGAGAGAGAGAGAAGAGGAGTAGAAGGTGAAGCAGAGGAAAGGGAAGGGAGCTAAAGGAAGGCGCATTAAAACAATCCGCAAGTCAAAAAGGAGTGCAAAATTATGCTGCTAATAAAACTAAGGACTGCGCTGAGTTCTCTCTCACTCTCTCGCTGTCTGTCTCTCTGTCTCTCTCTGCCTTATGAATAGATGTCATTACTTATACTCATACTCATTCATTTCAATTTGAGAGAGCTGGCAACTCTGACACGCAATTGATCATGGACGAAGAAGGCGACACTTTGCTGAAAAGTTGCCCACTTTTGACGAGCTGCTGACGGGCGACAATTTGCTTGATTATTATCATCGTCAAGCGCTGGACAGGGAGGGGGCTGGGCCTGGGGGTGAGCCATTAGCGAAGTCCAGGCGCAGGTTTAATGATGCATTTAAGCACTTCTATACAAGTAAAAGTCTGCACCCGCCTCGTGTCACGATCTTTGCATGGACTGCGGCAATTCAGGGCTCAATTATGTGGACAATGTGTTACTTCACTGCTGCTGGAAGAGGGAGAGAGAGAGTGAGAGAGATGGAGCATGGTCCATCATGGGCCAACGCGTGGCAGACGCACTCAGGCGGCGTCAGTGCGAATATTTACTCTACCTTGGTCTGGGATACATACGCGATGTGTATACACACAGTTGTGGGTGTGCGTTCTGTGTGTGTGTGTGTGTGTGTGTGTGCACATATTTCATCAGGGCAAAAGTGCGAGCTACCAAAGCTGCCAAACCGCTGAACCACTCGAGGCGGCATTTCGGATGCGCTAATGGAGCGTGTGAGCCCGGCAACAGCTGCTGGCCAGGCAGGCCGGCAGGCAGCACTTGCCCGGCTTAGTCAAGCGTGTGTGTGTGAGGAGGGGCCAAGCAGGGATGACATCTTCACCCGGCACAAAGAGGGCAGTCAGCAGCAAGGGCAGGGGAAGAACTGGAGGGTCAAAGTGAGGGATCAGCTAAATTCAATATTGGCGCACAGGAAATTCATTGTTTAACCTTTGTTACTTAAATTGCTCGAATTCCTGCCATTAGTTTGACAAACGAGCCAGCGAAATTATTTTGTTGCAGCTAGCTACCATGCCCTACCGCTCCTCCCCTTTGGCTTTTTGCCGCCCCTCCCCCCTGCACTGTAAACCAAGCGGATTTCCAGCTCAACTTTGCCCAGAGTAGATTTCTCTATCCTGCCCCCATAGACCGCTTCACGCACTCAGCTCTCAGTTCCCCATTAGATGCTGTTGTGGTTCCGATTGCTCTATGCTGCTTCGTGTTGTTCTTATTATTGTTGTTGTTGTTGCTGTCGAAACTACGCTTTTAGCCAGAGCTGAGGGATTCGGGTTTCTGGTTTTGGGCTTTGGCTTCCCCCATGAATTTTGTGCCATTGCTGCAGATTTATTTGCGGCTTTGCATAATCACTGAAAATTAGTTTAAAATATTTACATTGCATTTGCATTTCAATGTCGGCGGTCAAGCAGATTTACCTCCCTCCCCCCTGCTTCTATTATCTTCCTGGAATGCAAGACAAATGCTAAAAGTGCCCAGTCAGCTTGAAGGCAGAAGAATTCCCGCTAAACTGCAGTTAATTGCTGTAAAAACATTGAGCAGCCTTTATTGAACAGAACAAACTATGTAGGTAGCTGCCTTAAATACCTTTTAATCGATCAGAGGTTGATTAGGTGCTTTGGCGCCCAACGTGGGACAGTATTACATAGCTATATTTGCTGTATACTTCTTGATTCAGTAGGCTATTCAATTTACTAAATTTTAATCAAAAAGAGATCGATTAGGGTCATCGGCGCCCAACGTGGGACAGATTTACACAGCTATAGTTGCAAATGCAAAGTTAGTTTTTGCTGTAGACTTTTTAATTTAGTAGGGTATTCCCTTTACTACCTTTGAATCAATGAGAGGGTGATTAGAGTTATTTGGCGCCCAACATGCGGCAGTATATCATCAATTATTTACTGCATACTTGCAGCTTAAGCAAATGTTATGGCTATATTTGCAATCGCAAGGTTAGTTATTGATCTATACTTCCCTTAACTAGCTTTTAATCAACAGTCTTTGATATCAGGGCGAGCCCAAGATAATCTTCACTTAGAGAAGTTCTTGTGCCCGCCTGCCTGCCTGCCTGGGGTTAGTTGGGGATGTAATATTTACCCAGCGCACTTCTGTTGCAAATGCATTTCATATTTGACAGCAGCAAGTAATCCTGGCCTAGACTAGGCTTCCCAGACAGATGGAAGTTGCCCAGGTACAGACAGCAGCAGCAGCAGCAGCAGCAGCAGGTAGTGCAATGCTTGAGTAATGGCCTTCGCTTCTACTCCTGCTCCACTCGGCACCCTTTCTGCTTGGTGGCTGTCTGTCAATGCAGCAAAGGAGTTGGATTCGAGTTCGAGTTCCTTGTAGGAGCAACGTGGAAAATAAATCCAAGAGAAGGAAGACACTTAGCTCGATATTAGACGTCAGAACGTCAGTTGCGGCAAAGGTAAACATAATTTTCCCTCTAGTCAAACTACTTGCAGAGGAAACTTTTCGCTAGTGCTGCACCAGCACCGAGTGGGCGTACACACTGGGGGGCGTGGCACTAGTGCATTGGCATTCGCTTTGCCAATTCAGCTGTCGAAGATGTTGGCAGAGAAATCAACGCCAATGTGTTGAGAGTGTGTGTGTATGTGCACTGAGTGAAGTAAAAAAGGGAAGGAGAAGAAAGGGAAAGAGGGACAGAGAGAGAGAGAGAGAGTGAGCTAGCTGAAGAATAAGACAGCGCGTCACACTGTCATTTGAGTTTGAGTAAACGCATTTAAGGGCAGCAAATACTTCCGGCTGCAGCGCAACGCTACACTTGCCCGGAAACATTAAAAGCTACCAAAAATGACCCTGCCCCGACCCTGGCCTGGCCCCAAATCCAAGAGAGAACATACTGTGCGGACATTTCCGTGGTTTTTGTGTCCCATTCGGGGCTGATTATTACTTTGCTCCTCCTCCTGCTGCTGCTGCTGCGGTTGTCTCCGCTTTTGATGACACAATTTGGGCTTGGCTTGAGCTGCAGCAGGAGAAAGAGAAGCTGGAGGAGGAGTTAGCATTGCAGGATATTCAAAAAGATGTTGCATGTGGATAATGTTCTCGTTACTTTTATGTGCCCCCCTCTTGACCCACGACTTACTGTTGTATTTAAAGCTATAAGCTGAGATGCTTCTACTGTCTAATAAACTGCTGTCAATCAAGCAGAGTTAATTCATATCTCCCTTCACTATTTATCTTCCTGCTTTCCTTTCCATTTTCCTCCATCTATAATGGCCCACAGAATTGATTCATTTTGTGCAGGAAGAAGGAATTCAATCGCAGGCCAAACACTTTTCGATTAATAACGAAACCTAAAACCCTTGAAATTAATTATGCTAATTTAAATCCTTTTCTGGCTGTGCTTTCATGCTAACAAATGACATTGCGACTAACTAAGCTGGCCATTAACCGAGCTAGGAGAAAGCTGCCTCCACTCCCACTACCTTCTATACTCTCAGTCCCTGTTCCCTTCTCTGCCTTTCTTACTTGGCACTCATTTTGTGCAAACTGAGCACTTAATTCGAGAAAGAAAGGTAACCTGCGCCAGGTCGAACGTTTAATACTCTTGTTTATGACAAGGGTTCACTGATTGTTTCTATATAATTTAGATATAATAGTATCCTAGCTTGATTAAGCTTATTAAGTCTCGTGGAAGGTTGCAAGAACTTCATTTTCCCAAGACATTAAAACTTTTCATGAAAAGCTTTATATTCAACTGATTGTTCATTTGAAAACCATAGGTATAGAAATTGACATAGTAAATAAAACAACTTGAACTGGTAGTCTTCTTCTTAGGTGGCCATTACAACCCGTCATCGGGTTACGGCCGACCACAATTGGTAGTGTTTTTAAAAACCGAATTATTGGAATATAGATTCATTTTTACCTATGTATTTATTTATATTTTATACTGCTCCAATTAAGATAAAGCTTAGCTAACTTATTAGAAACATAAGAAATAGAAGACCTGGTGAATATGGTTGAAATATCTGGATAAATCTGACAGGAATCAGCATAAGGCTTCTATGGAAGTTATAAGATATATTGAATTCGACTATTGCCAACTTATTAGCAAGATGCAAAACACATAACAAGTTCAACGTTAGTCTATTTACTATATAAATATACTAAAAGGTACTAGGTACGTAGGTACTTTATGAGGTGCAAGATGTCTCTGCTACTCTGCTCTACAAGCTGCTGGCCACAACGAATAAATCCTTTGCAAGGGTATTCAAAACAAAAACCAAAACAAATCTAGCTCAGCATGGTGTGCGGGGGGGCGTGGATGGTGTTGTGCGGTGGCCATGGCGTAGCTTACGGCAACCAAGACTTTGAGCCATAATTTGGCCTTGGATTTGTAGCACATTAAATGGGCTCAGCTGAGGGCATTTGGAAGTGACCAAACCACCCTTATTTACCCGCATGGAGGGAGGCAAACCTAGAGCTGGGCGCGAGTCCATTAACCAGAGGTTTTTTGCCCACAAATAATGCCAGCTTGCTACGGCAATCTTTTGATCTTTTCAATCCTAATAAATAGAAAATGAACTTGGCGTACAGGGTATCATGTACAGGGTATCCCACTCAGAGTTGCTCATATTCTGGAGCACAAATACAAGATAATTAAGGCAAAGGGAGCTGCTGGCTGCAAATTGCAATTTCGCGCTTGCCACGCCCCGTTTTTTTGCCGGGTATTCAGTCATAGAAAATGTATCTAGCACTCTGTTTGCTGTTGCTGTTGCTGCTTTCTGCTTGGCTTGCTGAGCTGCAGCTGGCGCTTTAGTTGTCACATGAGCTCGTTCCTCACAGCCCCAAAGGACTCGAATCCCGTTTGTCAGCAGCAACAGCGCGCGCACCGTGTGGGCCACAGCTGCGCAATACGAGTAATCCTCATATTATGTAGATGCCAGTGTCGTCTCCTTCTGCTGATGCTCCCACGACTGCTCCTCATGCTCCTTCTTCTCCTTCTCCTTCTGCTTCCGGCTAGAAATGATTGAAGGATTTTCCCGCTGCTACATGAGATATACATGTGTGTGTGTGTGTGTGTTTGTGCGCTTCCACGCTAGAGCACTTTACTCTCATCCGTAATTGATATTTTACTATTGTTCCTGCTCCCGAGACAGTCGCACACACACACACACATCCTTGGCAGCTCATCCTTTGCCTTTTGCCAGTGTGTCAACTGGTGCACAAATTCTATTTCTCACTGTCTCCAAATGCAGTTCATATGTATTCCAATTTCAGTTTCCCCTCTACATACGGCTTCCAGTCCATTTGTTGCCTGTCAGAGCTTACAAATTTACAGGGTATTTGCTGCGGTTTATTATCCAAGGCTTCTTCAATTTTAATTGAATGAGGAAACTTGCAAAGGCATCTACGGAAACAGCAGAAAGGAATCTAACGAACCGCATGAAAAAAGTTTTCTTGGCGTGGGTTTTATTTGCCAAATGCCTTACGGCAAATTCGCTGCAGACCACGCCCACGCCCCCCATGGCGCCCAATTATGTGTGTCCCTTCTCACCTGACATTGATGGTGGCGCAGATCAAAGCAACGAAATGAGCAACGAAATTGGCAATTACATATAAAGCACGCAAGAATTGTCTGCGCTGACTGCACCTGGACAGCAGCAGCAGCAGAGGGTGGAGGAAGAAGAGGAGAAGGAGGAGGAAAGGCAGGGGAAGAGGTTAGGTGAGAATGCACAGGGCATTGCAAGCTGAAACAAAAGGCCCCTCGATTCAATTGTAAATTCAATTTGTAAGTTGGCAACGCCGAACATTTGTGACTAGAAAACTGAAAAAAGGCTGGCAACGACCTTCCTCCTTCTCCTCGGTCTGCTCTCCCTGTCTCCCTTACTCCCCAATATTCGCATCTTCCGCTCGCCTCTACCTCCCCCTGTTTTGCTCGTGTGTGTGCGGTTAAGGCGTAAAACGAATTTGCACTAAAATTCCTTGACTCCCCCCGCTCAGCAGCCCCTCTCCTGCTTTGGCTGCGTCGACATCTTTTCGCCCTGCGCTCTTTCGCCGCCTGCGTCGTGTGCGCTTTATTGAAGCGAAATTGAATTAGTGCGACGGCGAAAGCGGAAGCGGTTGCTAAGCAGGAAATTGCCTGAAATCAGGCGCACGTAAGCTTCGCTCGCTTGCTCCTCCGCCGCCTCGTCACGCCCCCTCCATTCACACTCCCACCCACACACACAAGCTATAGCTATCTCACTCTTTTGCTATCTCCCTCTCTCTCTCTCTCTATCCGTCGTTCACTCTCTGACTCCGTGTGTTTCATTAAAATCTCAAATATTCGTATTGTTGCCGGCGCACAGTTTTGGCTTTTATGCGACAATTTTGGCTCCTGCTTCTGTATACCCTTGCAGAAGGGTATATGCAGTTTGTCAACAAGTTGGTAGGGCAGAGAAGAAGACAGAGAATGTGAGGGGAGTTGTGCTAGCAATGACCTTATGCAAGCCTTGAAACGAGTCGAATCAATGTGATAACTATAGATAATTATGTATTAAATATAATAATGGTATCTTATTGTATCGTATATATCTGCAAATTTTACATATCTGTAAAGGTATTGCCAGCAAGTTTTTTATACCTTCTATTTTATATGTCTATTATAAACTGTTTTAATTTCATTTATATCGAACCACTCTAAATGGAAGTTTTCAATGAAAGCCCGTATTGTTTTATTTATACATAACTTTAATTAAACAAACTATAATTAATAAGGTAATTCTAGTTTTTTTAAGTTTTGTTTAGATTGTTTCAGTTTAATCACAATCAAACACTTTAACCTATAGCTTTTATAGAGAAAATCAATTAAAGATCAGGACTTGTACTAAATCTTGTGTGTTGCCAGTCATTAAAATTAGTTGTTCTCAGTCTAAATCTGTATATATAGTATTATAGCCATAGGAATAATTCCTGTAGTTTTACATACTTATACAAATCCCACACATCCATGCAAGTGTATTAAACTGTTCGATGTGTCGATGCTAACCTTTCTTGCTTGTCCTTTTTGGCTGCTCTTTCTGGCTTCATTTGCATGCACCGCCAATGGCCATTCTCATCTGGCTTTTCACCCTCCTCTGGCATTGCTCTTGCTCCTTGCCATCCCCATACTTCGTTCTACTTTTCTCTGGCCATGGCGTTCATTTCATGTTAATGGATTTGGCACTTAAGCGTCATAGTTCTGCTTATTAAAACTAATTGAAAGTCATTTAAATAATGTTATTTATAAACTTATTCCCACCTCCACCTCCTCTACTACCACCTCTAGTTCTCATTAGTTGCCTTTCATTATGTTTGCTTGGATTGTGAAAGCTACTGCAAATAAATAAAGCCAAAGCTTTCAAGTTGACTGACTTAGAGCATGATTAATTTTAGTTAATTGGCAATAAATAAGATTTCAAGTTGAATAAATCATTAATTAGATAAAGAGTGTGCTTAAAAACATGATTTAAATAAGAAATCAAAGCTTGCAAGTTGATTAACTGAAAGTTAATTAAAGCTTCCAAATTACCAAGGAAGAAGCTTTCAATTTCAGTAAATTAAAGCTTGCTTCTTGTTATTTATTGAAATTAACTTGTTATTGAATAAGTGTAAGATAGAAAAGTCATTTCGAAGGTGCTTTCAAGTTAAAAAAAAACTGCAACTGAGATCAATTTGTTATTAATAATATCCGTTATTGAAGAAGTATAAGTAGAAAGGGTAACTGGTTGCCTGCTTAGCTGGATGACTCTGTCCACTCTTGAGAGTTTCCAATTATCAGAGCTGTTTCGCTGTGATATCGCTGTTGCCCATTACATTTAGCACAAATGCGAACTGTACTTGAGATTGGGAGTGAAATGCACGGGAAACATGTGCGGCTTTTGCGTGAAACGAAGCGTAAATGAATTTTTCATTTTGCCATTAAAATTTAAGTGCACATTTTCCGGCGCAACGCACGAGAGGCTGCCCCGGTTGCCCGCTGTGGAAATCGGAGCCCATTAAGTTGAAGGAAGTGGCAGAAAAGGCACCAGGCACGAAGCAAACTTGCAGGAGGAAGTCGCACAGCGAGACAGAGAGAGAGTTGCTGCTGCTGCTGCTGCTGCTGCTGCTGCACAGATGGAAATCCAGAGGAAAGCTGAAATTCGCCGCAATTTATTAAATTATTAAGCATTATCAAAAGTTGTTGCCCCCCACACACACAGAGACACACAGGCTCGTACTTTATGCCTCAAACTGATTGCAATCTCTTCTTCCTTCTCTTCTTCCTCTTTCAGACTACATGCAGTCACTGTGCAAGAATCACTTTCTGCAGCAGCTCTATCGCAAAATCGATGGGGCCGTGCTCTGGTCACAGAACGAGCGCAACTTGGACTGCGTCATCACCTTCCAGACGCACTCGATCCTGCAGCGCTTTATGCTGCGCTTCGACATGCTCCAGCTGGACTGCAATGACCATCTGCTTGTCTATGATGGAGCACACGCAGTGTCGACGCCCAAGGTATGAACATAGAGCTTCCACTGTATGTGGAAGTATTACACAGAGTTCTTGGTCTTTTAGATATGTAAAAGAGAAATGAAAATGAGAATGAGAATGAGTAGAATGAATGAAGGCAAGGGAAAAACCATAGCAATTTGTGTCGCAGCCTCATGATCCACATGCACAATCGGAGCACGTTGATGCCTCTGACATTTTAGGTTCAATCCCTGTGGGGTTTCCCACCCCCACACACACACACAAACAACCACACTCGGCTGGCAGGCACATGGCGTGTGGGGGACTGCAGTGGCAGCTGGGCAAGAAGCTGATAGCGACAGCATTTTATCAGCAACTATTTCCAACTATGCCAAGACGAGTGGGGTTGCTTGCCAAGTAGAGAACAATAAGTATATTCTGTTATTTGCATAGCTCTACAGGGTATCTGTCAGTCTATAGTCATAATTGCCAACGTGCCAAATGCCGCATCAAATATTAACGATAACGATGCGAAGTTTATGACAAAATCGATGGCAACTTGAGCTTCTAATTACAAAAAGTCAGGTCAAGTTGGCAGGAGAACGAAGGGGAAGGAGGTCACAGAAAGTGTCGTGGGGTACAGTGGGCAGTCATAGCAGTGTGCACAGCTTGCAGCTGGTACCAGTTAGGGGAAGGGAGGATGCTTCCCTCGTCTTATGCAGTGCAAAAGTGTTTGCTCACTTGCTGCAATCCGATTAGAAGGAGGTACATCTTGTGGTTCCCCTTCCCTCCTTAGCCTTCCTTGGCAGCCTTTGCTTAAATATTTGTCGAGTAGCTTGTTTTGCAGCAGACTTACACCTGGCTGTGGCATACGCCGTGTGTGAGTGAGGCAAGTGCAACGCAGTAAGTTGCAAAAGCTAAGCAGCTTTGCCTTCTGCTGCTGGTCATGTGGGTGAGGGATTTATGAATTCAAGGCGTTGCAAGAGACTCCTGCCTCTTATTTGCATCATGCCACAGTGGCCACACCTAAGTCCAAAGACATGCAGATAACTAGAAAGAGAGGGGGGAGGTACATAGAGAGAGAGTGAGAGAGAGAGACAGAGAGGGAGAGGAAGGGAAGCCTCAAAAACTAATAACATTTTTCAGGCTGCTTCTTGAGTCCTCCATGTAAATACTTTGCGTTGCGACAAAAGAAGTTCGTGTCGCTGCCAAAAATTCAAAATTACAAATTTGCCACACTCACAAAGCAGAGAGGAGAAGGGGCAGAGGGGGAAAATGAGAGAGAGAGAGGGGGAGAGAGAAAGAGATAGAGAGAGCGCCCACTGAGGGAACTCCACAAAATGCAGTGCAAAAGTTTGCATTTTCGGCTGCACACAACAAAATTAAAATATGCCACAAAGCGCTGCCTGCCTGCCAGCCTGCCACGCCCACAGCGCCCACAGCCCATAGGGCGCCCAGTCGGATCGGCAGCAGCAGAGAAAAACCAGAACGTTGTGTCAAGAAAAGCAGCCACAGCAAAGGCCTCAGCGATGACACGCACACACACACAGACAGACAGACATAGCAGAACATACACACAGCCACAGCCATACACACACACACACAGAAACACGCACGCTTTGATGAACTCTGCTGCAACTTTTGCACAAAGAGAGAGAGAGAGAGAGCAGACGCGGCAACGTTGCACGTGCCACAAAAGACTTCATCATCGCCAGCTTCATCATGTTCATGTGGCAAAGGGAGTAGGCAGTGAGCTAGCAATATTTGCGACTGTCTGATACCCTAGAAAATACAACAACATACCCTCTAAACTCTGTTTATTTCTTGCAGATCGACATCTCGTGCCGCAACACGAAGAACACGGTGAATGCGATACTCACGCGCACGAACTTCGTGACGCTGAAGTACGTTACAGATGGCTGGGGAACCGATGCGAACGGTTTCAAGCTGGTGATAACATCGGTGAAGGATCCCAGTGAGTAGAGAGAGAGGATTCGAGAGAGAGATCTACAGACACAGAAAATACTCATTCAATTCCATTTCACTTACAGAACACACCTGCAAGGACTTCACCTGCGCCACACGTGAGTTCTGCATTAATCCCGATCTGCTCTGCGATGGTGTCAATCATTGTGGCGACAACTCCGACGAGTCTGTGCAGAATCTCTGTCAAAGTAAGTCCGGCTACAGTCAGGAGGGCCATTCACATTCACATTCTTCTGCTTTTTGCCAGATGAGACAACGAGCACTGTTTTCGGCGTGGACATGACCTGGTTCGTGCTGATTGTGGTGGGCGTCTTGCTGGTACTCAGCGCTCTCATTGTGGCCATTGCGATCTGTGTGTGTCGACGTCAGGATGAGAATGCCGCCAACCAGAACACGGCGCTGCAACGTAAGTGAAAGCGAAAGCGAAAGCGAAAGCGTTCTGCCCGCTGTGGGTCTCAGCTAATCTTCTCTATCCCCTCTCTTTGTAGTGCATCACAATGCCGAGACGAATGGCTCGTCGAAGCATCTGCACTACCATGGCATCGGAGGCATGAGCGTCGGCGGGGGCATGGGCGGCGTGGGGGGCACGCTGCCGAGGGAGCATACACAACTGCCAGCAGCTTCGGGAAACTGGCATCACCCTGCGGGACCATCCGGGTACCACCGCATTCCACACAACTACTTGAAGATGGCCACCAAAGTCCGTCCCATTTGGTGCTTGGCAAATTCCGTCAATTAGGTCAAGATCTTTCGCAAAATTCCGCCGGACTCAGTCAGACAAACATCGCCGTTGCCGCTGGCAATCACTCGAATGCCAACGCTGGCGCCGCTGTCGGGGCTGCCCAGAAGGACGAGTGGTTCGTCTAGGTCCCAACAACGTTTGACTAAAGCTGCGAAGGAATTTAAGAATACCTTTAACCAACTATATAATTGACTTGAGCACAATAATCTGCACTTAATTTAAGTGATTTCATGGATATTTGCAGAGCATTAAATGAAGTAAGTCACAGCAAATCAAGATAATCATTTGAACTGAGAAGAGTTATTTGAATAATCCATTCTATACTATGTATTCTGATATACCTTTCCACTCCTCATTACTTAAGGGAAAATAAATGCAATTTATTATTTATTTTAAATTATATAAAATATATTTTACTAACTCGTCTCTGATCTCTTTGCAGGACTGTTTGACTATATTTAACAACAAACAATGTGGACATCACCGCGCAGGGTGTATATTAAAGAGATAATCTACTCGTACCCAGGAGAATCTCGCAAGCATTGGGAGAAATGTGCGTTCAAGATCATCGCAACGTTTCATCGGATAACCAATGCACTTGTATATAGTTTATACATATATATATTTACGATAATTAATTTGTATTGAAGATTAAATTTAATAATTGATTAACAATTAGCTAAACCCGCGATACACAACAGAATAAATGAGAAGAAACAAAACCCAAATGATACATAAAATTTTAGATTATAAACAACACCAAGAAAAGTTAGAAAGAGAGAACAGACAGAATGTCCTGTCAAACCTCCTCCTCCACCTCCAGCTAATCCACGTACACTTCATATAGTTATATATATGTATAGATATATATATATATATATATATATATATATATAAATCTAACTGAACTGTTAGCACATTTCCTTCTTTGGTAGTTTTCAATTTGTTTTTCCAGCCGAAACGTAAGCATCAGAAAATTGACAATTTATCGAAAGCATTTAAAAGCATTTTTGGTAAACTTAAACCGGAACCGCTAACGGAACTGGAGAACAGAACAGAACAGTATTAAAGCTCAATACGAAGAAAACGAAAATAAACAATTAATGACATAAGCATAGAACGATATTTTAGATCGATTGAATACCAATTAAAAAGAAAGAAAGAAAAACTAAGTAATCGAATAAAATGGACACAAGAACAACAACATAAACAAGGGATGTAAATATGAGTAGTTGACAATATTGAAACAAAAGAAAGACCTAAACAAATGACACAAGAATATCGTATCACTTTTCTCCCACACTTCATTGTCATCGTCCCAAAGTCGATAGAGCACAGGGACGTAGTAGTATCTACCCGATCCCATCGCAAGCACATCACATCATCAGACTTTGCGATATAACGGAGCAACAGCCAATGCTAAATGACAAATTTTCTGAGACATTAATGGACAATACGAAACAGATTTTTCCTCTTTTTTTGATGAGAACTGACACGAAAAACAAAAAAAAAAAAACAACAAAAAACTCGACAAATAAAACTCGAAAATAGTCCGCAACAATTTTCTACAATCAACAAAACATTAAACTCGAAACAATTTTGCTACAAGTCGAAAAATACGATTATATAAACTAAAGGAAAAACTAATAAACAAGATATAAATACAAAAACCAAAAATGAAAATAAAATTAAACATGCTTCGCAAACGATTGTAGAACTTCCCGCCGTTAATATTTTTGAATAATATAAAACAAAAGAAAGTTACAATACATACTTAATAATACAACAACAGTCACAAAAAATGATAACGATAAGCTGCTGCTTACGATTCGTCTTGACGACTTTCAAATAACTTCCAATAAGACAGACAGCTCAGAACTTCTTGATCCATTGCGGAGAGAGAAACCGATCGATACAGTTTATTTTTCTTCCCATTTTCTCTCCCTTAAGAAGACAGAAGCTAGTTTCTAAGTAATATTAATCCACATGTTTAGGCGTTTTGTAAAGATACAAAAAGAAAAACTAGATGCAATAACTAAACAATTAATATCTGAAAAACATATACACGAACATATTTTTCCAGAACTAAAGAAATACGATAATTAATGATAGAAATGTTTTTCTGTTTCGAATTTATTCTGTTAATATTTGGATAATTTTGAAACGCTTTCTTAACTACTAGTTTTCTACTACTATAACACGTATAAGTCTATATAGTACTATGAAATAAATTCTGATACAGATATTTATGGCAAAATTTTAACCAAAATTAAATAAAAACCGAAAAAACCGAAATTGTATTGTATTAGCCGTCAAATTTTAGAAGAAGCAAGCTAAAACAATTAATGAAAAGAAGAGAAGAGCTAAAATTGCTTGAAATACACAGAACATGCAGAAAATTAATCTAGATTATTTAAGAAGATTATTGAGAAAAGCAAATTGAAATTGTTTCATGTGGCGAAACTAATTTATGCAATACAGGAATAATTAAATACAGAAAATGATCAACCAGATGATATATATAATATGTATGTATCTATGTATTGTATCTATCTGTAATGATCGTGTCGTATATGAATGTAGCTAAAATATACAAATACAATTTAATCCAAATAGCGAAAATTGTGCGAGAAATGAGTTAAGAAAACAACAGTCCCCAATATGTGTGAGCTTTTTGTTGCTTTCTCTATGATTCGAAATGAGTTGAGTCTATGAATGTACTGTATATGTTTTCTCAATTGCAATCTCTCTCTTTCTCTTTCTATCTGTATTTGTAACTGTGTAACTCTTTTGAAAAGACTTTGTCAAACTCCAAATATGTTTGTCTTAATATGTAAGTGTGTACTTAGGTACAAAAGAAACTCTCCCCCTAGGTACTTAAAACACGAATGCATAACATATGAAATGTAAAATTGTTGTACTCATCGTATGTCCTAACAGAATCATGAAAACTCGTCTATATCATATAGAGTACATATACTTGAATAATTTCACAGACATTTCATTATTATTATAGTTTGAGGAATGCTAGGGACGTAAGAAGTTTTGGAACAAGTTCTACTAAAACCGAGTACTCACAAGATATCTAGTAGGTACTGTTGGAGAGACCATGCCATACACAAATCGTAGTGCAAATGTTAGACGAAATTTAACTGTAGAGATGATAGCCGTAGAAGGCCTCTGAGAAAGTGTGCGAAGTTCCCAAGTCGAGGACTGCTTGCAGCTGGATATCCTTTATGTAATCGATAAACATATGTATATCATTAACTCATGTGGGATGCGTGGTACTTAGTTTAAATCGAACCATAATGTACGAGTTTTAATACAAATAAATCAAAGGAACTACCTAAGATCTGAGAGAGCCCGAAAAATACGATAAATAATTATGGTATATGGTAATAAAGAAGAAAGATTGCGTTAAGAATTGCTAAGCTTTGTGTTAAATTGCTGTTGAATTTAAATGTACAATGGACACTAAATATATTGATATGGCATTGCAGATAACAAAAATAATACCAACCACAGAACAACAACATCAACTTGAACATGAACAGAACAGCCCAACAGAATTAATGATAATGCAATAAAGAATACAAAAAATTTCATTGAAACCACTCTCTATTCACATGTTGTGGGGTACTCAAGTTCAATCAGTTTGTTGGGTCTCATTGAAGGAATTACTACTTGTGGTTGGCTGCAGCTGGACTGCTTCGACTAGTGGCGAAACGTTCTTGCATCTCTCGAGCTCCTGCAGACGCTTACAATGCTTCTGAGCCAGTGCGTCCAGCAGGGTGACAACAAAGTAGACGACAATGACAAGAGCGAGCAACTGAAAGCCGTAAGCCACCAGGCTAAGCCCTGTGAAGGAATCTTCCTTAGCATGACGATGCATTCTCACCTTGGTGGCGGTTAACACATTCTGAACGAGCGACTGAAGTTTGGGACCAAGCCAAGGCACTTGACCCAAAGAGGTGATGAGGGTATTTACCAATTCATCACTGAATGCAATAACAACCAACACTTGCTGTAGAGTCGCTTTGAACAACGCCTTGCCAATCATTGTGGCAATAAAGAACTTCCAGAAAGGCACCAGGAAATGGCCACATGCAACGCCTGCTAGATCGAAGAAGGGATTTGGCACGCTGGCACACAGGAGGATGCCCAGAAAACCGATGCGTAACACTACACGCTCTAAGAAAAGTTTGCTTCGATCAAAGAAACTTAGTTCTCCCGATACTGGGCGTTCGTCCACTCTTTGTCCAGAGAGTCGTGATGCCCTGGCCATAAAATAGGGCGGCAATTCACCCAAGGCTGTGCCTATGCCCCAAAGTAAAGACTCCATGCGCACCTTAGCCAGAATGTTCCACACGTTCGGCGCATGACGCACATACGGTTCCATTGGGCATATCTTCTGATCTGGGTACGGGGGGATGGGAAACTCCAGTGATTGGCATTCGTAGGCAGCCAATGTGACAGTCGCAATGTGTGGTCCCAGATATAGCAGGAAAGTGTGGAGTCCAGCACCAAATCCCACAGACGACAGAAGGCCAAGAAACACCCAGTAGAGGGCGAAGCTTATATGCTGTCGGTATATATGCATGTACTTCTGATGGGGTCCTGGTAGCATATAGGCAACAAACATGATGAGTACGCCAGCTGCAAGTCGTCGATCCAAAGCACGTATTACCAGATTCTGCAACAGTATATATGTCTCCAGGATACTATATTGTAGGGTCTTCAGAGGGCGCCGCCATAGTACAAAGGACATACGTTCCAATCGCTCTGCCTCAATAACGCTGACTGTATCGATTGTGACTAACGTCGCTGCGCTGGCTCCAGTGTATAATGACATTCTTTTTCTCATCTCATAGAAATCTGCGCAATTGGATTTGTTTTTGTGATTGTATAGTCTATGGCTGAAGGTTCGGCATGATAATCGAATACTTTTTGACATACTTGAACTTAAAACATTGATTTAAATATGTAAATATTATTAACATTGTCTTAGGTAATACAATGAATATAAATTGTGTTAGTTAAGGTAAGTCCTCAAAGAGTTAGATGTCAGTTGTTAGAGTGCCAAACACTTCCGTTTGCCATAGAGTGCATGGACCCGCCGGTTGCTGTTTTAGTGATGCATCTGTTTCCTTGCCGGCCAGTGCATCCTCACAACGATACTTGTGCGTGCTGATCTGTGTTATAAATGCCTCCAGTAGCTGCGAATCGGCGGCATTGAATGTATTTGCCTTGAGGGAGTGGAGTAAGCGCGCGCTGTATAGAAATACAGAAACTTGATGAGTATACATAAGGTATATATATATGTTACTGACATATTCATGAAGTGCTCCCTCTCCAGACACAATGTATCGACCAGTGGCAGTAAATACTGCAGAGGCAGTAGATGGTTACGTGGCCGGACACCATCCGATGCTATGCGATGCACAAGAAGCTCAAGCGCGGTAATAAAGACATACAGTCTGAAGAGCCACAGGTCCTTTGCGCTGGCATTCTCTTCAACCAACAGTTTATGGGCGTTCAGTACAGCAATCACTTTTGGCTTAGTGGAACATTCATTGACAATGTGCAAATGGATGACAGCCAGACAATAAGCATGGATTCCAATGTGTCGCTTGATCATCACTTGAATCAGTTGCTCCAACTCTGGGCTTATCAAATCAGGCTTTGTACTCAGCTGTAAATTATTAGATACTTAATTCCGAATTCAGTTGATCTTAAAGTAAAACATACTGTCTTATACAACAATAGTAACTTCCAAATGCGATTGCCAGGCAATCTGATCAACTGATTGTCGTGCAGATCGCGAAAGAGCAGGTGCATCTCGAGAATGTAACTGCAGTCAAGAGTCTTAGCTCTGGCTTTCAGTACTAACTTTCTGAGTGAGATTTGATCCAGTAACACATCATAGGTGCGTGCAGTCAGTGTCAGACGATGAGGTATTGCCAGCAGAAGAATGATAATGCTACAAAAGAGCGATTTCCTCTCTGGTAGCTCTTGCGAAGAATTGTGAAGTTCACGTACACAGACATCGTGAAGAGTCTGAGCCACTTGAAAGTATTCCTCGGGCAGATCTTGATCGCCTTGGTCCTGCTGCAGCAGTGATAGCATTAAAGCCAAGCACTCGTAGCCAAAGGGTGCTGGAAAACATAGTCAGTCATTAATCAAAGACAATCTAGTTAAATGTTCAACACTTACACAGATGCTCATTAAGTTTAGGCCCAGTTAGGAGTTGTACCGCTAGCATTTCATACATATCGCAGACCTGATGACCACGCAGCTTGTTCGCTCTCAGCAAGGCATAGAGACGACGTACACATAGGCTGTACGTCTGCTGAAGCTCTTTAAGATTCTCATGTTCGTGGCAAATGAGCCCCAATGAGACCTCAGCATGAATGCTCTGCAATTTCTGTGCAACTGTCACAAGAAGCTCCTCATGCCCAGTCGTCTCTACAGAGCGGCAAATGTTGCTAAAAAGCCAGTTGACTTCAGCATCGGTAAGCGTGTCATCTTCCAGAAAAGTCCTCACTGCAAATATCTCCAAATCGCACAAGAGCTCAAGTTCGTTTTGTGCTATGGTCTGAAAGTCAACTGCACTATAAATACTATAAAGTACAGTGCGAGTTTCAAGTCTGGAAGAGTTCCGCTTTACAACGGAAGGCCACTTGCGCAGAAGATTGTGTACTTGCTGTCGAGCCAGCTCCTGGTCAGCGTACTGTTCTGTATAGATCTCAAAGAGGGCGTACACGATGTGTGCGCTAAATAAAGCAAGCACATCTAGTACATTCTTAGCCATTAGTATTTTCATGTAATAACTAAACTGCTGCAGAGCCTTAAAGTGCGGCATTAGCTCCTTTAAATAGCTCTTTAGATAAACTATAGCCTGATCATAGCTAGCACACCTGCGTGAATTGAATTGTGTCTTCAGAAAGACCTCAATAATGTGCACTACAATCTCTTGATCATGGAATTGGCGTCGTGCCAGTCGTACATAGAGCTCTGCAGCTAATGAACGCACCGGCAAGGTGCTCGACCCATGAAGCACGACAAGAAGAATTTGCTCCAGAAAACGAAGGGGGAACAATTCCGCACTGGCCACATGACTAAAAGAAAAAGGAAATGTAGAGAAGGTAACTGGGCAAACCTAACATACCTCTGCAGAGTGTTTAAATATTGAAGAGTTGCCAGGATCAAGGGCACACTGTATTGCTCTTTGAGCATCTCAAACTGAATAACCAGGAATTTGTCGGTAACCAACTCAGCAGTGAGTAGACGCAAGTACAGAATACCTTGCTCATTACGCTGTTGTTCGTCTGCGAATTTGTTCAGCATTGTTTTCAGGAACTTATATATCTTTATAAAGCTGGACTTGTCGAACATCTGAAAGTGGACTTGTTAAACTAAATCTTGTAAGATATTGAAAATACTTACCTCGCAACAGAATGCACTGTAGACAAAACGCAGAGCCGACATTTGAGCACAAAAGAGCTGGTAGTGCTCGGTAAATATGTCTAGCATGGGGTCCAGCATAAGCTCGTAGGTGTCCTCGAAGCTAAGCAGGAATGGAAAAATTGCCAGTTAGAATCATATAAGATTAGTGTTTGCTACTGCCTGCACTTACAATATACCATAGCGCGCCAGTACAGCGAGTCTCAGGCACATGTCCTTAAGCTGTTCGTATTTATTTTCCGAATCGGGCAACAGCTTAACTACACCACGTAACATGCTGAAGGACAATCTGGCTATAGGCTCACAGAGGAATTTGTCAACAGTATTGTTTGTTTGCTGCAGATTTTCGGTTATAAAACGCACGACTTGAGTCCAGACATCTAATACACGCAAGTAACAGGGAACTGGTCTGGTTAACTCATAGAATTTGGCCTCCAAGCCAGTAGTGGGTCGATCCTTTGCCAATTCACACTCGTGTATATCCAACACACTTGGTAGACGCTGTAGGAACGCTTCGACCCCGTGTAGAACAAACGGTACAGCGTTGAATATATACGTTAAGTTGTCATCTCGAAATGGATAGTTTTTCTCAAACGCCTCAAGGCTAACACAGAAATTAATCCCCAACGCCCAGAAGCACTGGCCCACAAAGTGATGCGAGATCTTGTGGATCCAATTATGTGGATTACTTGCCACATGCTGAATAAATTTGAAACCGAACTCTTCAGTTGTATACTGAAATATTCAATTATATTTATTTATTCACATATACATACATATATGTGTGTATCTTGCCAGTGAAATGCTGTTCCCCTCACCTGAACGCTGGCGCCCGTCGAAATGGCAGAAACAAAATCCATGTAAATTTAAAACAACAAACGATATTTAACTTGTAAATAATATTACTAATGATCAATTTCAGACATTGATAACTCCCGTTAGATCGTGTTAAGACGCCAAAAATGCGTCGAATAAACTTGAGTGCCGCGCAATGTCGATCAATCGGAAGCCAAAGATGATTTGCATTAGATATCAGCGATTAATCAAAAGCCAGAAGCACTAAGCAATGAACACAATGAAGTTATTTGTATAATATATCGGGACATTTTTTTTTCTTATCGTAAGTAAATACCGATAAGTTGCTTCGATTAAATTATTTAAATTGAATCATTATATGCTAATCGATATATGTAAGTAATATATTAAAGGCTAATTAAATTACAGTATGCTCATAATTTCACTCATATATTTAAAATTCCTCTGATATTTGCTCTCATTTTGTTGCAGGAACTTAAACATACCAATGATCCAAAACTAACGACAACCAAACATTGTTGCCCTGGGTAATGTGATCTAAACACAAATGCTGACATGGTCCACTGGCTTATCTTTGTTCCTTTCTTTGTGTTAACCTCCTATCAATTATTTCCATAACTTTCTTAAGAGTTTTATTGTCTAGTTTTTTTGAGATTGGAACTTGCTTGATTGCATTGCCATTAACTAAAGGTTCCATTTCAGCATCATGTGTGTTTACAGAATTCGTTTCAATATCATCCTTATTGGGAAATATGTGTACTACCGAAGGTATTTCAGGAATCTTAATTTTTATGAAGCGCAAGAATTCAAGGCGACCCCAGGAAACACCCAGCGACAGTTCGCAGCACTTAATGAAATTGGTCGCAAAGATGAGACTATTAACTTCAGCTACTGCTTGAATGGCCTGCAAACAAAAGGAAGTTAAGGATGCACATTAATATAAGTTTGTATTTGCTTGTAAATATTCATATGTATACGTATATCGACATACCTGGGTGTCATAAATAGCCAACGCACTGAGCAAATTCATAAGAACTATGGAAACGAAGACTACAAATAAAAGAAAGAATGCCTTGGCATAAGTGTCGTGTCTATAATCAATGTCGCTCTCGTTAAACTCTCCCGTCGATACGACAATGGTCTTGAGGAACGCCTCAACAATGCTTTTCTTTGATAATGCGTAAAAGTCGAGGATGTAAAAGGCTAAAGCGAAAGCACTCCACAGGAAAACGTACGGTACGCAGCTCCACAGAAAGGTGGACAAAACTTCTTGCAGCATTAGAACGTGTGTGGCCAGAAACTGTACCGGCCACGATCCAATAAGCGCTGTCAATTTGATGCCCAAGAGCAGTATGGTAAATGCTGCTATAATACGGCGATAATACATCTCGGGAGCGGAGCTGCTTATAATATTGCAGAAAATAGAGATAACGATAAGGACAAGGTTCAAAGCTCGTGCCACAGGCCACATCAGAAGAGTCCGTAATAGTATCACCAGCTCACAGACTGTAAAATAGACAATGATAAGCCAAGAGAGGATCAGAAATGCTGACTTCACTCCTCCATTGATTTCCGGAGAGAACATAAGGATTATGTTCGCTACGAATATTATACTGAAGAGCAACGTGATAAAAGAGTGCACGTAGAATAATTTCAAGGTACTTTCCTGTTTAAAGGATATGAAACTAAAAATCAGCGGATGATTGAGCAAATGCCGCAGTTGTTTCGAATTACTCATCGCACAAATGGGTTCCATTTCGTTACGCAGACTGGACTTAGCGAGATTATCAGGCAACGTCAGTGATCGGTAGTCCAATATGATCTGGAAATTATGACTGCCTCGACTCTCGTCATTAGATGTGATGCAATCGTCGAAATGCTGCTTCAATAACGACGCATTAATATCCTGAATAGCGAGCTCGTTGAACTTGCTCCTTGTGCCCAGGTAGGCACCGTGACGCAGTAGCTCTCGCACAGCAATCTCATGGCCATATCGAATGGCATAGTGAAGTGGTGTCCTGCCACTAATGTCGGTTTGATTAACATTTACTTTGCCACATGATACCAGCTGGAGAAAACATTTCATATAGTCACTAAACGAGTTCGAAGGCTTCTCATCCAGTCGGCCAATGATAAGGAATAACAACTGCATGTTGTTGTCCAACACTAATTCCTCGTGTTGCAGCAGTTTCTTCAGCGCATACCAGTTACCATGTATAACGGCAATCTCCACATACGACTTATTATCGCCGGATTTCTTATTTATATCGCAATCAGTTGCAGAATGTAAAACATCAAAAACATCGTGAAATCCGTTTATGATACATTTTGGAAGGAATACGCAACGATCACCCCGATAACCTTGGAGGAGATTGATAAATTTCACTTGGTTATACCTGCGTAATTGTTTCGAAAGCCCCTCGAAGTCTACAATGACTGAATCTCCATTTGACTGTGGCAGCATAACATTGGGATTCCAGTTATGCAGCTCAACTCGCAGGTCTTCACCAATATTTATACGAGGCTGATCAAGCAATAATTCAATCAGTTTCTGCTTCTGTTCCAATGATAATTTAATGTTATAGAGCACATTATGTATTGGAGTATTATCAGAGTCATCTGGAATATCGGGCGAGCCTCCATAGTCAAGAAGCAGACACATACACTCGAATACTGCGTCTGCATTTGACTGGTCCGCGTTCTTGGCCAATGAATTGAGGGGTGTGAGATCATTATACTTGTTGTCTAAGTATATAATGGGATCTCCATTAGCATGTAGAGCTTCTAGCACTCTACGAATATTCTCGGGATTACGCGAATCAGCGGCAAAATTAATAGCAGCTTTCTTTCTCTTGTTAATCTGTAATAAAAACTGCGTTCAAAGCAAAATCACTTGAACGTTTTTTTAAAGAAACCTTACATAATTCGGACTGCAGCCCGATTCAAAACAGATCTTGATGAATTCTCCACTGAGGTCTTCATTACTTGTCAGCGCCTTCTCGTAGATGTTAATCCCATTGCTGTTTGGCTCCAGCAAGCTTAAACAGGGATTGACCTGCAATTGAAGAGCCTCTTTGAAGGCGTTTAAATCGCCATTTTCGAGAGCTCTTGATAGTTCGTGCCGTGGAGTCATTATACGTTTGCAAACTGCAGAAAGTTCTTTTGTTGAAAACAAGACGAAGGGGCTTATCACCCATATACAATACATAGTGCGCAGAGTCAACGATTAATTTTATTTTATTTATTTCTTATCCTATCGTCAAGTTATATACATATTCACATATACAGCTCGCGGATGTCGAAGCATTACTCACTTAAACATTGTAAGAATTCAAAAACGTAAAGTCAAATTCATTTGAGTTAAGTATTTTATATTCATTTGTTTTTGCCATATCTACATTGGTCAGCTTTATAAAAATACACAAGTCTTGTGCTAGGGTATTTAATAGTTAATGTACCCTTTGTCCATTTGCAAAGAGTTGCGTCACTACAGTTTAAAGAACTGACTAAGGGTTGTATATACGGGTTAACCACAAAGCTGACTCTGATTGTGGACTGCAAATGACTAACTTACTAAGTAATAATAATAAAATGCAATAAATATATCAAAGAAACGCTTTCTTGTCGTTATATTGCATGCGATCGATTCAATAGAAAAGCTTAGCTTATGAGATTTCAAGCGATCCATTTATTCAAGTGTTCGTATACAAATCAAAGTTTGGTGTACATGAGAATACACACGTATACCTACATATATTGTGTGTATATTTATATAGTTATTACTGAATGTACATATTTACAGAATAGTTGTGTATGCAATGCAAGTTAAAAGCCAACGAATTTAATTTGAATAAATGAAATACGCCATTTAATACAATTTCAATCTAAACTTGCTTAAATAAACTAAAAATCAGCCGAATCAAAACTAAATTAAACTAGTTCGTCGTCACATGTTGACCCTCCCTATGGATACCTAAATGCGATTTAAATGAGAACAAAGAAATGCATAAAAGTGCATTTGAACTCAAGACTAGAGAAATACATGGATTGTTTCAGTTTCCACTTGTCGTCAAGCACTTAACGGTTCTGTTTCAAATGCAAATACTTTAAATAAACGCGCGTTTTCTATATCGATTGTTGTTCGTCTATTGAATGAAGCAGTCCTTGTGGCAATTCCTTGGTGAACACGCAACAGGCACTCCCTGGCTCGATTTCAACTATGACCCTTAACTATGTATGTATGTCTTCTAGGTACAATTATAAAATAGTTCTTTTTGGTTTCAATGCTGAATACATCTCTTGTACTTGATGTCTATACGCCTCTAGATCGCTAGTACTTCTTTAGCTGCTCGTACGTAATGAAGAATATGATGTTCCAGGGGCCCATGCGCACCCACGTAGGTATGAAGCCTTTGTAGAGTGCCAGTGGGCCCTCGTTCCGAATGGTTTGCACAGCACAATCGAGACTTCCGCTATAGAACTTCGCTGTGGCCATTCCACTGCCGTTCACCATAGTCACGTGCCGCTGGTTCATCAAGCGTGTCTAGAAAGAAAGCAAAGGAATTGTATATTATTATTTACTGATGCTACTTTGCCTGATCCGCATCACCTACCCGAATCACATCTATTGGCGTCGAGGCAACTGCACTGCCCAGACTGGCAATAAAGCTCGATCTGAAAAGGAATCACAGATTAGCCAAGTCCACAAATGTGTTTAACTCAGCACGACTTACATAAAATGATTCGCCACATGATCCCCAAAGGCGCTCATCAACTGCAGCTTACAGAAGTCGTAAACTGGCAGTTCCACAGAGGCAATAACCACCGCCCTCTGCGCTGTGGGTCCGACGCCCCGCCAGAGGCCTCGCATGCCCTCGTATTTGTATATCTCCCGGAAGCAGCCAACCAGTCCCATATGATCCGTTCCCTTGCCATGCACCTGCATGCGAACCTTAAGCACATCCGTAGGATTTGCAATCGCCGAGGAAATAGCTCCTGCTCCAGCGGCACAAATGATATTGCTCCAAACCCGCTCACTGCCATCCTCGTCTGTCAGCAATCCACGCTCGTTAGCCAGCTTCTTGAGAGTGTAGTAAGTGCCAAACTTAATGGTGCCATAGGTCGCCTGTCGCAGCACCGCGGGCCAAATGCTGCAAGACAAGCACGATTATTATGTTATCATAATCATAGGAAACAAAGTCTAAGGGGTTGCTCACGTGCTTATCTAGAGGGAAAATAGCTAGTAGACTATTTATATTAGCCTGGTAGAGAGTTTCAGTAAAGCCTAACGAGTTCATAATTCTAATATAGATCAGCACTGACAACCAAAGGAAATTAGTGTTTACACTGTTTATTATTGAAGGTCAATATAGCCAAAATATTCAGTACACATTTTAATTATTATTAGCAGCAGACTATGAGGTTTTTCCTTCACAGGCATCAACTAATTCATATTTGGGGCATTGTAAGTGAGCACGTTATTGGGTTAATGTTCTACTTACCCGGAGTAAAGAGCTCGTGGTCCCTCCTCTCTTGAAATTTTGACAAAAGCATCGGTCATTCCACGATACCGCAATTGCGAAAAGGTTTGATCAATTTTCTGTCCTTGAATTTGTAGGCGGGTCTTTGTTGTGTCGATTGGAAAAGTGCCTGCAACGCATACCAAGACAAAAAATTGAGAGACAAACACACAAACATTTAGAACAAGTGTTTGTTTACACCAGATTCCGATTCCGTTGGAGATTCTCGGTAGCGACAAGCCCCGTGTTGTACGGCCACGGAGGCTATTTACTTACCAAACTCAGCTGTTATAGACGCCAGACCTCCATAAACAAATGGCCGCCAGTCTTTGACTTCAGCCATGGCACGGAAGCAGCAGCAATTGCACCTGTTGAGTGCTTGCAATTCTCTTGGTCGGATTAATACAAAAAAATCACGCAACAAACATGCCGTGGTCGCAGAAAATTAAGCAATCGGCCGCATTGCTATCGATATGAAATGCGATACTATCGTTGCCTCACGTGCTGTTCGATACTCTCTATCGATATTTGTACACACTGCTACAAAACATTGAAACAATTACAGTTTATCAATTGAATTTAATATTTATAACTTATAAATAACATGAGAAATCTTTAACCATTCAGAACAAAAACGATAATTAATATTATATAATAATATGCCGGCATTTAGATAACCTTGATAGCCAAGATAACGTTGCGATATTTTGCAAGGTGACCCACACTTGTAACTGCTGAAATCCGAACAGAAGTCGAGGGTCAGGAATTCGGTGTGCTTGGTCAAGGTCATATCCAGAAAGCATAGTAAAGATTACTTTCTAGAGATTGCAGCGACAAGTTTATCCTTCTGGCGTGTTCCTGAATCGGTTGACAAAAGTTTCTTTGTTCATTGATGTATGTAAATAAATAAAACACAGTTGCTTAAAATTGAATTTCAAATAAATTACTTCAAACAAACATAATTATGTATGTTAGTCTGATATCGGTTTGTTTACGGACATAAAATAAACAAGAGGGACACGAAAAACTGTATCGTGCATCAAATTTGGCATGCAAATGTTTTGTTTTTTCCAATAAGATGTAATATAAACAATGAAAGTTTCAGTTGGATGTACTCGACAGCTAGATACCTTAAACCTAATTTTGATTAGGCAGCTTCAAGTTTTTTAAGCGGCACATACAAAATTCCTAAAATACCTTGAATAACTTCTGTCTTAATAGTCCGATATTAATCGTATACAGTCTGTTAAGTAACTCTTTACACATACATATGTACATTGTATTAACATGTGCATTTGAGTAGAGTTACTCTTTACATATACCGACTCACTGTATGTGTAAAGAGTAACTCTTTACTCAAATTTACATGTTAATGTAATGTACATACGTGTAAAGAGTAACTTGACAGACTGTATACGATTCCTATCTCTTTACACTGTATGTACATGTTAATGTTACATATGTACATATGTGGAAAGTGTTTCTAGACATACTGTAACTAAGTAAGGTTTGTATTTGGTGTTATATACCCTATTTCATTCAATTTATTGAGCTTAGGGTATAACGTACAAGTATGTGTGTGTGTATGTATGTAAATCAAATGGGAATTCCTGAGATTCATCTGGGTTCTCTGGCCTTAGCCTTGTTTCTATGAGTGTATGTAAATGTGCTTGGGCTTTGGGGTTTCGTTGTGTTCAGTTGACAAATTCAGTTAATTAAATCCTAACTTAACTAAACTGTATGTGTATCTAGAGTTTCATTATTCATTGATACATAAATATGTATGTATGTACATAGATATTCGCATATATATCTCGCTTAATTCACGTCATTCATTTGAAATTCAATCGCAGACCGGATCGTGAAAGTCAACGGCGTCACCGCGCCGCGTCAGAAAGTCGCCGGTGTTTTGGACTAGTTTGAGAGTCTGTCGGTGGCAATTCGTATTTGGGTTTAACCCTAAACGAAGATGGAGACGGCCGAAAAAACAAAAACACAAAGAGAATTTGGCTAATTGATTGCCCCCATCTGATGCTAAAATGTAATTTAATTTTCGTTATTTTACAGTTAATTTACTTCGATTTCAATTCAATCTCAATTTGTCGTCCGCTAAGTGATTTTTTCCAGTGGAGCATGCAGGTTCTAAAAGGCAGCGCGTGGGTTGTCCGAGCCGGCCAGGCCCATACAATGCCACTGTAGACAAAATCAATTCACAAATTTAAAAATTAAATTGACCGTGTTAAGCAAATGTGTAAAAAATTATTAAAATTTGGAATGCTGCATGACAACAATCCTTGTGCATTAACGTTTGATCGCGACTCGATACTTGCACTTATAAATAAAAGTTGTCAAAGCAATGCGCAGACTTCGTGTAGGTCACTGATATCGATAAATGGCCATGTGCTACTGGATAAGGGTATTTTTGCTGCAGTAGAACTCAACCCCACTCGAGTTTCAAAGAAAGGGCAAATCGTGTGTCAATATCACCGGCTAGGAGAGGCACCACATTCTCTACATGTGTTAAGGCGTAATAATTATTATTGCACTTCTTCACGCAGCCCGGAAGCATCGCCGTATCTTCGACTTAAATTTCAAAGCATGTTTGGGGATTACTTTGTAGACTTGCAGAAACCTTTCGATTGACATCTGTTCATTCACTTACTTTAGGTATTACACAAGTTGTTAACAGCTCGTGGGTCATTCTTAGGACACACCGTTGGATAATGGTCAATACAAATAATTTGGTAAAATTTAATATAAACTTTTTGTTTTAAATATCGATTATACTATACTAATAATAATACTCGCAATTTAAAAACCATAAACTCCTACTTAAGCCAATAGAGAAAATTCTAAAATATGTTATACAATATTTGTAGTATATGCAGCAACATGGAACGAATTTATGACATTAAAAAGACTGTCGAATTCACAGAATTTATTGTGGCGACTAGCAGACGGACGCTGCGTCCAAAAATTCCTGCATAATTAGAGACAATCACAGACGGAGTCGGGAAATAGATTCAAAAAATTCATCTGTGTAGACCGGTCTGGATGATAGCGCGACATCGGCAACGTGTAATAAAAACTTCACGCAACGCTCCATCGAACGATTAGCACATGGCGGAGGCTTGAGCTCTCAAGCTTGAACCTTAGTCTAAGTCCGAGACGGGGGACTGATAAATAAAGCCACTCAAAACAGCTTGATGGATTATTGGCAATTTCTTTGGCGCCAGACTGAGAGCTTCTACTCGCCAGTTTTTTGTATGCGGATTTGGTTTTTCTGGGGTTTTTTGCTAAGCAAAACACACACACAACAATAATAACGAGAGCAACAGTCGCGCAAAACGCGACAGTGGGATACCCTTCGACCTATGTTCCCGTGTAGTTTAATTTGTTAAATTTATACACATATGCATATGCACATGCTTTGAAATTAATCCCAACAGATGGCGCTCGCACTTCGCGCTCGCCCGCCTCCCTTGTTAGCTGAGAGAAGCTCTTGGTTTTATGCTCATACTTTCTTAAATAACTTCTGTGATTATTGTTCGATTGGATTGTAATTTGGGGACTACGTAGATATTTCATTTAGCTTAGTATATGTTTAAGTCAGAAAGTTGTATCTTATATACAGCGCTTACAAATTAAGTTCAAAAATTAAATTATTGATTTGTGGAGCGGTGGGCGTGGCACCTTACATTTGAAATAAACTTGATCTGCTTATAGTACACAGGAGTCTTCCTGCCAAGTTTGGTAACTCTAGCTTTTATAATAGCTGAGATCTGTGCGTTCACACAGACAGACGGACAGACGGACAGCCGGACAGACGGACAGACGGACAGACAGACAGACATGGCTCAATCGACTCGGCTTGTGATCCTGAGCAAGAATATATATACTTTATGGGGTCTCCCACGCCTCCTTATGCCTGTTACATACATTTGCACAAAGTTAGTATACCCTTTTTTGACCATTTTCAATGGTCGAAGGGTATAAAAACGACGTGTTAAATATGCAAATTTGCTTTAAATTCATTTTCGAAGTCTCTCTCTACGCTGCGTTACGACTTGGAAGAAATTTCTTTCTCCACACTCGATGCCCATACAATTCTGGGGAATACCAAATAAACATATGTATCTCCAGCGTCCAATGCAAATACATATTGATGTCCAAACAAGCAAACGTGCTGGAAATGATACAAATTAGAAACCCAAAACTGTATCAACTCAGTCTTTGATAGAATAACTTTCTTGGGAATACAGAAACTCATATAAAGATACTCTTTACATTGTTGTGACAAGTTCATAATTTCGTAAACAATGGATCACTCTTCAGTGTTTAATTTACTCATTCGTTTATCAACCCATTATATAAAGAACAAACTATATATGCTCGTATTAGGGGCAGGGGGACTACTCGTATCGACTTTATATGCGGCACACGACTCATGAAATTAATCAGCAATTAATTCTCCGCATATTGCTTATAAAGTACGACAGGGCAGTCAGAGATGAAAGGTCTTAAAACTGGCTACTGTTTAAAGGGGCACCGTTTTCAATACAAATTTTATAACTAATTATGCGTCATGCCAAAACAAAAACCGTAAGTCCATAAATATTTATCAATTTATTTTTTTATTATACCCTTTGACCATTGAAAATGTTCAAAAAGGGTATACTAACTTTGTGCAAATGTATGTAACAGGCAGAAGGAGGTGTGGGGACCCCATAAAGTATATATGTATATTTTTGCTCAGGATCACTAGCCGATTCGATTAAGCCATATCTGTCTGTCTTCTATTATAAAAGCTAGAGTTACCAAATTTGGCAAGAAAACTCTTGTATACTATACGCTGATCAAGTTTGTTTCAAATGTTAGGTGCCACGCCCACCGCCTCCGTAAATCACCAATTTAGTTTTTGAACTCAGTTTGTAAGTGCTGTATAAGATACAATTTTCGGAGTTTAACATATACTAAGTTGAATGAAATATCTACCTATTCTCCAAATTGCCACAAAAGTTATTTAAGAAAGTATGAGCATAAAACCAACTGTTTGTGTCAGTTAACAAGGGAGGCGGGCGAGCGCCACCTGTCGGGAATAATTGTAAAGCATGTGCATATGGATATGTGTACATATGGTACATAAGAACATATGTAGGTCGAAGGGTATCCCACTGTCGCGTGTCGTGCGACTGTTGCTTTTCTTACTGGTTTATTTTCATTTTGATTGTTTTTTTATTTTTTTCGTATTTTGTTTTTCTGTTTTGCTGTGATTTTCAGTTACATTGTATCCAGCACGTAGACCGAAAATGAGCAATAAAATTAAATCGAATAAACAATAAATCAGCTATAAAACGGCTGCTTGAAATGGAATTTTTAACATAGCTGTCGATCGGAATCGTGCACCCCTCCGATCTTGTCCTCTCCTTCGTCGATCTCCGACTTGTGCTAAAATGTTGTACCCGTTCATAATTAATAAATTCCAGCGTGCGCCGCAAAATGAATTCGGTTTCGGTCGCAAGTCGCCGGGCCAAGGCAATGCCAAGAGCAACGACAAACACAAGCAAACAAACCAAGAAACAAAAAAATAGCAACAAAAACAAAAAAATAATAACGACAAGTTGAAAACAACAAATTGACGTCACACGGTCGCCTCTGTTATCGCACTCGATCCCAAGCGCGGAGTCTGAATCGGAGTGGCAACTTTTATTGTTGCTTTGTTGCAAGTGTAACAAGCGTATCAGGGCTTTAAACGGGTTTATCGCATATAGCTGGGCTGAGCTTCCAAATCGTGAGGAGGAAACTAACCCCTAAATATCAAAAACGGAAGTCATAAACAGAACACAATGAAAGCTCAAATTTAGTTCACAATTGGGTTGCATTGACTTATCGCTGTGAACGATTATTTGATTAACGTTAAGAAGTTCCGATAATTGTTCATAGATTTGGATGGAATGGAATTGCATAAATTAGGTAAGCACATTATCAGCAATCGGGCAAGTTCCTTTACTCAAATATATCAAGTTTGTCCTTGTATGAAATATTTTTCTTGTTCGCTATAGCGAGGCCCGCCTGCCAGTCCTTTGTCTGTACATTGGCCTGCACAGTTAATAAGTACTAAACTCAGGTATGCAATAAAACGAAAACAGGCAGCAGGCGACTAGTTTCCATTAAGAGTTACGCCCCCTGACGACCGGCGGCGTCAACTTGGCGTCAGTCGAATGGGATAATAAGCACCATGCACCGTTGTTGGTCGTCGCGGTGGCGGCGACGGCTCCCAATACTTTCAGCCAAGGATAATTAAGCACAAAATGAATTATTCCTTTGGAAAGTTTTCGAGGTGCGAAGCATTTAGTTGAGTGTAAAAGTAGTAGCATTTTAGAGAATAAGTTAGCACAAAAGCATTCCACGACTTTGAGCAGATGCACACACCCACTCGATAAATACCGATACACCCACACATACATACACAGGCGGATTTCGATAACAAATGATCAAACATTCAATTACAAATACTGTAAAATAATGCAGAACAAAGGCAAAAAGCGTGGGAGACAGATAGAACAATAACAGAATGGCGGCTTGTGCAGAATGAGAGGGGGAGAAAGAGAAGGTGGACGCGCGAGAGCATTTCGCCGGCAGACTAAATTTCTATACAGACATGTACATACTTATGCAGTAAATAAATAATTATGTACATATGTATGCATTAAGATTTATGGTGCGTGTTATTGTTGTTGCTTCGGAATAACCCAAGACGCAAAAATGTATGGCGAAAAAGCGAAGCAAGCAAACAACGCAATCAAAAACAAAAAAAAACATGTGCTTTGAAACTCCAGAGCAAAATATCAGCAGCACAACAACAACAGCGACCAAAGAGAGAGAGAGAGAGAGTGAGTTTGAGAGGCCTTTAAGCTCTCATAGCTGAGCAGGGGAGCTTAAATATGAGCGTCGCTTGCCGCTGTAGCCTCAGTTGCTGACTGTTAAGTGACCAGTGAAGAGCTCTGTTAAAAAAGTCTCAAGAATTCACAAGTTTTGACGTGAAAAAGAAAACAAATTGCTACCAACTTTACAACTGAATTGAAACACAAAATAATAACACAACAATAACAATATGTACGCGGAAAAAGTTTGTGTTGCTCTCCTCGTGTTGATCGCCTGTCTCGCCTGTTTCGCTCAAGCGGCTGTTTACTCACAACCCGCGCAAATACATTCTGGTTAGTATTTAAAATAAACTAATGCTGCATGTTAGATAACATCGCATTTACAGCTGTTAGTTGCACTGGAAGTTTCCATAGTTTCCCCTGGTATTTTGCCTTGTAGTATTCAGTTTCAATTAACTTTGCGCCCGATTGGCGCCTAATTGGAGACTTTTCAATTAAGTTTCCAATTAATTTGGATGCTAAACAAAGATTGTTATGGTCAAATAAGCTTTAAAATAATAATAAAAAGTGCAAAGCTGAAAGCAGTTGGCAGTTTCTGTGATTGATTTATGGAACAGGTTGTCCAAGTATATTTGCATATTTGTATTAACTTCAAAGCAGTTGATATACTTTTTAAATTGTAACTGTTTTGCCCCATCGACGTCAGAAATCCGATTTAAAGTTATGTCGCCTTAGCTGTCTCTCTTTATAAATATTGTGATTTATATTTTGCTTCACCTTTTTCGTAGACGTCATTCGCAGAAAGAAAAAAGATAAAGAAGACAAAATATCATAATGCGAACGTATAAACAACGCAGAAAACACACACAAAAAAAGGCAACAACTAAATTAGGTATTTGTTATTTTTCTATATACTCATTTCGGGTTTGGGGTTTTTCGCATCTGCCAAAAATTAGCATAAGAAATGTGCTGAATTTTTGTGTGTTTCGTGAGTTTGTTGTTTACTATTGCGCTAATTTGCATCGCTATGCGGATTTGTGTGTTACAAAAATGTCCCAGCTAATGATAAAATAGTTGTCTGATTTAGCTGTTTCTGTTGTTGTTGCTGTTTTTGTTATGATTGCTAATTCGTGAAGGTCGTCCAACTTATGACCGGGTTTAGATGCAGAGAAGAAGTTAAGCTAAACGACGCTCGCATAATTAACGCTTACTCTTAAAAATAGGCGATGAGTTCACCCGAGTTTCTTTATCGCCTTCCCAATTAACTGAAAATAAACTAAAGTGGGAACAACCACAAAGAAAAAAAAAAAAGTACCATAAATAATGTACTCATTGTATAAGCTTTGAGCTTGTACCGCTGCCGCCTGCGCGACCTGAATGGCAAATTGCGAGTACCATTAATCAAAACTTCGACAGTTTGCCGACGGCGAATTGTTATAAATAAAAGCGAGCCTCATGCAATTGTTTGCAATAGCTACTTGAGCTATTTATAAAGATGCCACAAGAGCTCGTTGCCTTCTTTCTTGTGATGACTCTCAAGTTCGTGTCTTAAGTCTTTCGATTTTGGCAAGTCACGCCGAAAACAAAGCAACGAATGATTATTGAAAGTTTTCCATATATATAGCAAATCCACTTACAGCCCTTGATATTTATAGCTTCGTATTTGTATTTATAGCAGATATACACACATATTCATACATACATATATACACGTATATAGACAGATGAGGCGGTGTCGAAAGTTTTGCATAGGCGCAGTCGACTTCCTCGTGCATTAATATATAAAATTGCACAAGCTGCAATAACAAAACGAACTTCCGCTATAACTGATTCACATTCTTCTTATTCATCGTGTTGTTTTTCTTCTTTTGCACTTGCAGCGCACCCCGGTAAATGCTACGACAAGCTGACCAGACGCTTCATGCTGCCCGATAAGGAGTACAAGCCGAAAGGCATCTGCGCCGCCATGACGTGCGACATTGAGGCGCGACAGATCAATATCGAGACCTGTCCCTACATCGAGATGCCCGGCTGCGAGGAGCTTCCCAGTGACCTCAACTGGAGCTTCCCAAAATGCTGTCCGCAATTTAAGTGCACCGACTTCAAGACCGGCAAGGAGTTTGTTGTCTCCGTTTAGTGGGCAGCACCTGAAGGGAAGGGGATGCGGGGGGCCTCTGAACCCGAAACGTGATTTTACATAAAATGTATTCGTAGTAGTAGAGTGTGAGTGTGAATTTGGGTGTATGCGTGCTTGTTTATTTTGTGTGAATGATTCATTTAGCAGACATAATTTATTTATTATTCCAATTTGTAAATAAGAAAATCTCCGTTTACATAATTTCTTGATTATAGATCTATCATATCTCATGTGTGAACCAATCTCAGAAAAACATAACTATTAATTTATTTTGATTTATTCAAAAACACTGTATGCGATATTTGCAAATGTGACTAACTGTATAAATTTGTTTAGTTTCATAGTTTTAAACACAAAAAAATAAAATATTAAAAATTTAAAAAAACAAAACACAAAAACATTTGTTACCCACTGTACCTGCAGCGGCATTTCGTCATTTCCATATTTGTACATCACTCTTGGCGTCTTAACAACGCGTGACGAGAGTCAATATCCCCCACCGGTCTTACGCGCTCGCCGCTTTTTTGGACTTTGTCAGCGTTGGACGATGTTTAATTAGCAGTGCCGCCCCAGGTCTCTCTCTGAGGCTGATTCATCCTGGCCTCTAATTTGGCATACATGGCACATTCCACACATAAAAAAACAAATACAAATACTTTAAAAGCGATCACCAATTTCGATCAAGAGGTTTTTGTTGCTCCGCCTAAAGCTGTTTTGCATATTAAATTTGCAGCGCTAAAAATAAAAAATGACGATTTGGCAGGAAACTCCAAAAATATGTGTGTCGGAAATAGACTGTAAATAGCAAGTGAATTAATTATGGTGGGGATAATAAAACGAATAGAAAATACTATAAAGATGAATCACAAAATTAGGTGACTTAGTTTTACTTTCGCAATATATTTTAAAATTTGCCAATTTAGCGGCGATATATTCAAATCGATTGGCACGTGGTCTGCTACTGTTTTCCAACACAGAGAAGTTGTGTCTCTTATTTGTGGCGGAGGTCGATAGATTGGAATATGATAAACAAACATTTGCCAACACTTTTATTTTCGATAGCGATAGTCGACAGTCGATAGATGTGTGTCATCACTTAGCTTTATTTGGGCGTTGTTTTTATTATAAAAGTACAATTTAATTTATATTTTTAACACTTAAGTGTTTAATAATTTGGAAAATATAAATAACAATGCAGTTACAATCGGCGTTCGCTGTGCTGCTGCTAATTGCCGCACTAGTAAATGAGAGTAAGTCGGAAAATACCAATGGGATGCAAATGTAAACAGCATATCGTAATAAAATTTACCTGGACAGGTGCTGCGATCTGGTGCTACAGATGTACTTCAGCCACACCAGGTTGCGCCGACAATTTCAATTGGCGTGGCATTGGTTTCCTTGGCGAGCAGTGCCCCGAAAGCAATGACATCTGCGTCAAAGTGACAGAGCGTCGTGGTGCCAAGGAGACCATAACACGCGACTGCCTCAGTGCACTGAATTTCCGCACAGACATTCCTGCAGACAAGTATGAGGGCTGTCGCCCCGCAGCTAAGGACGTGCGCTTGGCCCACTACGTCAATCACACCATCAAGGAGCACGACGTTAAGCGAGACTACTTCACGGACACGACTTTCTGCTTCTGCTTCCTGGATCACCGCTGCAACGGAGCCAGTGGTCTGGCCGGTGTTTCCGTGCTCCTATTGCTGGTACTCAGCGCATTCCACTTGCACTGATGGGTACTAGCTACGACCAAAGTGCCTTAGAATTAACGACGGTTCAACTCATAACTCGAATCTCGTCCAGTTACATTCCGTCCACAAACATTCCGTACAAACATTTCGAATATTTTTATAACAAATATTTACACGTTTTGCTTACAATTTTATGTGTATTTAACGTAATAAACTCTTTACAATATTAACGAAAGCTCATGAAATCAGTGCGGCCTGCTTTGGTGCTCGGTAATCGTAGCTGGCCACCTCGGGATGCGTTTCCAGATGTTCTGCATAAGCCTCAGCCAAACGAAGGCACTCGGCCACAGACAACTCGAAGGGACGCAGCGTATCCTGCACATCTGCCAGTTGGAACAACTTGTGTGTGATCTCCTCGCGGTTCTCTGGTGGCAGCAATGTACCGTAGCCACGACGACAATACTTCTGCCGCATGCTGAAGATGTGGCGAACCACGCGCTCTACAAGAGAAAAGGGTAGCTCCGTCTTGGGCTTCTTAAGGGGCATCACCTTAACCACACCAACATCCACCTTGGGCTTGGGCACAAACGCCTTGCCTGGTATGATGAACTTCATCACCGGCTCAGTCCAGATCTGTGACATAATGGAGAGACGGCATCGTTGCTCGCTACCCAGCTGGGCGCATATCCGCTCGGCCACCTCCTTCTGGAACGTGAGCGTCATGCAAGTATCGTTCCTTCGGAATGCGCCACGTCGTGCTGCTAAATCTGCATACCAATTGATGAGGAGCCGTGTGGATATGGCAAAGGGAAGATTGCCAATAAGGTGGATGCGTTGTGAAGTGTCCGGAACATGGTGCTCGATGTTGAAGCGCAAGATGTCCTCGTGGTAGATGTCCACCTGCATGTCAAGTGGGCGAGCACATTCACGCAGCAGTTGCAGTGTTTCAGTGAATCTCGCATCTTTTTCGACTAGCATGAGACGCTGGGGCTGACGGCGAAGTATGGATCGAGTAATGCCACCTGGTCCTGGTCCTACTTCCAATACAATATCGCGGGGATCTATGCGACCGGCAGATTTCACTATCTTATCTGTGAGTCGCTCGTCCATTAGAAAGTTTTGACTGAGTTGCTTCATCGCTTGCAGTTTGTAGAGCTTCACCAGATCTCGTATGCTGGGCAGCGGAGGTAGCCGCACACCGTTGTTCAGGATGCGAGCGCTTGCTTGAGCCATCTAGGAAACATGTACATTAGCTTATGTTCTTGAAACTGTATATAAAGCAGGTACTCACAGTTATACCGATTTCAAATTATGTGTAGAAAGTAATGGGAAACACGCTTAAAGACTATAGGTATTGGAGTAGTTAGTGCTCCTTTCCTCAGTTGGTTGTCACCTTCTTTGGCTCCTCGAAGTCGTCGAGGAACTTCTCCTGTTGCACCGAGAATATCGAGTAGCCGTAAATGGCTACTACAGACAAGCCCAGGGCGCCGGCTGTCAGCAGGTTATTGCGCCGCACACGCTTTAGTTTCTGGACGCGATCCAAATTCTGTTGTTCAATAAGTTTCATGAACTGCAACTGGGCCTTGTCCAGTTTTGGTGCGGTTTCTCCGTACTTGATTTTGGGAGCTTGTTCCGATGACATTATTACACTGTGCGGGTGAAAATAATTGCTTTCGCCTATTGGGTTATAGATTTTTTATATCATTAAAGCTTTTTGGCAACAATTATGAAATCTCACATGAACTAGTGGTGTACTATTTATTTGATAAGCAAATATCGACTAGTCGATAACGTACATAAGAAACGATATATCGCATTTACCAAATGTGAAAGTTTAAATTAGTGCGCGCCATGCGATAACTATCTGGCAACACCACGGAAAAGTGACAATCGATAGGTTTGGCTGACAGGTTTATTTACTGGTGAGTAAATTTGAATACAGTTTAATATTCATGATTGAACTTTCGAATTTTGAAATATAAAAATATATATATATATAAATGGCAAGGCAAATTAAAGACACATTCAAATTATATATTATAGTGACGTCACATAGTTTAAAATAGGGAGAAACAAAGCATGCCACCACCTCAAACTTAGCTTGGCCAAGCTATTTTGGTTTTTCTCGTTCAGTTTACTCGGAGAAGCGTGTGGCGTCAGTTCTAGGCACGCTTTGGACCCGACTGCAACATAAACAGCGAAACAGTCCATGAAGTTAGGTGGAGCTGTGCGCTAGAATTGTAATTCCTGTGCTCCCGTCGAGTGCTATAATTTTGGCAGCTGGAACAAGCTCATATATCCATAACTAGACCAGCAAATATACAAAGTGCGTAGAAGAAAATATACAAAAAATTACGCTTTGAATACGCAATTATTCAACAATTACGAATGTTCAAATATCTGATTGTGTGTATTTTGAATTTGTACATACATAAATATTGTATGAACATAATTACAAACACAAGTATGTACTATATTGTATTTTGCCAATAAGTGTGTGAATTACAATGAGGAAATGAAAGTAACAGCTCAGCTCAATTGTTCAAATGAAAAAAATTTGGTTGCATGTTCAAAGACTAAGCTGGAAAAAAATGTATAACAAAAAAAAACGAAAGAAAAATAATAACAAAGCAAAACAAACGCGTAATTGCAGAAATCAGCTGTGTACCTACAGCACGCACAGACACACACAAATTCACAAATCAAAACACATACACATGAACAGCAGAGACAACAAAACAAACGCACGATTTGTGCTCCACTTGAGCGCCAAACAGCCAACCCTCTCCTTCTCTTGAGCGAACATCTGAACAGCTGTGAGGGCGCTCTCTCTCTTTCTCTCTCTATCTGCTGGCTGAAGCGCTTTGCCTTTATATGGTTCGTTTTCATTTTGTTTTGGTTCCGTTGTGCTTGATAAAAGTGAATTTTGCATACCCTTCTGCACGAGAACGAAGGCAAAAGTGTTGGGAGAGTGAGGAGGAAGCAGAGCAGAGCAAATATAAAAGAATTCAATCATTTGACTTTGCTTTATTTATAAACAGAATCAGTTTGTATTCCACCAGGCATTGCTGAGTTGTTGACCTGCATTGCAGGGTATACAAAGTGTGACTTTCTATTGGCCGTAGAAACTGTGTTAATAAACTTGCGGATAATGCGCAACAAATTTTTGTAGCAGTGCAGTGAAGAATTGCATCAAAGTTTGATTTCACAACGAAAATTTCCTTCTACTCTTACAGGCTCTTTTCAAATCGCCGTCCGAAAAACGATTTACCTTAGGAGTAACCAAAATAAAACATAATACGTAATCGAGCGTAATAGGCCGTGCTTAATACGATATAAACGAAATCTTCGCTTTAGTACACATGGCGTTCATTTCGAAAGATTTTCGCTCACCTGGCGAGGCTTGGGTCAAGACCGACGAGGGCTGGGAGCGGAAGAAGGTGCTCGAGTGCGGTGGCAAACGCAAGCGGTGAGTATTTGTTGCTATTGTTGTTGCTCTTATTGTTTTGTGGGGGACAATAGACTCACCAAAACTGGCTATCAATAGCAAATCGAATATGTATGTTAACAATCGATTTGTTTACTGCAATATGTTACGTATTTCGAACAATGAAAATGTAAATGTCTTCCAGTGATGCGAACATCAATTGGGGTTACACACTGTACCATATAATGAATCCATTTCAATCCTGTCAAAATCACAATTTTTGATAAGGTTGCCCAAGTGATATGTCTGCTTAAAGGTCAGGGTTACCGCAGCCGGTTTGCGTTTAAGAAACTAGAGTAACAAGGTCTTCGCACGACCTACATTTAATCTTATCAGGCAGAGTGAGTGAACAGTTCTTACAAGTATAAATATTATTGGAATAATATGTTTGTTTAATAATATTTAGGCAAACCAATTGAAGCCTCGTCCGCTAATAGTTAATGCGCAATTCACCCTTCACTTCTTAAAAGCTTTGACCCAATGATTATAGGCGAAACATCGTCTAAAGCAAACGACAATGACGAACCGGAAAATGTCGAAATGTCCGTGAATGAGTTTGTGTGTTTGTGTGTTGGCAAACCTCTTAAGTCTTTGGCATTATACTTATGAACATCTTGTCATATGACTTTTTATCGTACATAGTTTTATATGTCCACAGACATTTGTATAAACCTTTCTTTTAATTCGTTTACACCATTTATAGTACATTTCTTTTATCATTAGTGTGATTCAGTTGAAATAAAAGTGAAAGCAATGAGCACCTTTATGTCTTAATGAGAGTAATAAAAGTGCGAGAGAGTTACGTTGATAGGTGTCGAGCCTATTTGATTGAGTACTCTCTTTTTCTTTATCTTATTTGACTGAGTACTCTCATTTTTATTTATGAAGACCAATACGCAGTATAGAAACCTTGATATCTTATTATTTGTATTCAAAAACATTTCGTTGACTTCATTAATGTTCTATTTGAATATGTGACTCAAATATAGAAATTTGGGAGTGTGCGGAAGCAAGGAAATTAGGAATCACGTGAGTCAATCCACTCGAAAAAATAGAAGGTAAAGTGAACAGAGAAAAGAATTCGAACACAGGGGAACAGTCTGTGGTAAACAAAAGTTTTGGTAGACGCTTTATGGAAACAAATGCAATAGATGGTGTTTAAGATTTATTTTTATTAAATGTAGAAGGTGTAAAAAGTTACGGAGCGGCACGTGTTGTGTGCTTGACAGTTGGTGATCGAAAGAAAAGGAGTTAACGATGATTAAAAGGATATCGATAAACTAAACAGATTAATATCTATTGAAAGTGAATATTTGGTGTGATTGGAAAATATAGAGGGTTGCAAGATCTCCATAAGTCATTTTTTTAAGATATTATTTTCACATCTCCCAAGACACTTTTGTCTATTTTTAGACCTAGCTAACAAAACGCGGAAGTACTAAAAGAAACATATTTTAAAGTATTCCAAAATTAGCTTCAGTCTCACCCATAGAAAAGAAGTCATTGGAACTTTGCACTCCCTATACATCTATGTATTTTTACATTTATGTCAACTATTTGGTACATATAATGTGCATTTTCTATGTACCAAATGTAGCTTATCTACTTCTCCAAATATTCGTTCGCCTCAAGGACGAGTCAGGCTTCACACCCTTTTTTTGCAATCTTGCAAACTTTCCACACACACCCATACATGGAAACCGCACATCAGAATAGAGTTAAATTCGGTCAAGTTTAGGCCAAAGTGCGTGTGTATGAATGTGTGTGTCGGGGGGATTTCGGGTGCTCAAGGTTTCGTCTGACTTCAGCCTCGAATCGATTTTAAACGATGTCTGCCATTACGTCAATTAACTGGCTGTCAAAGAGAAAAGGGAATAATGAAGCAATTAAAGATTTAATCCTTGAATGTAAAGATTGCAACTAACTCGCACTTTAGTCAGTATGATCTACAACAACAATAACTACGTACGAACTGTCGTTAATAATATTGCCCGGAAACTTCATTTAGCTCGACAATTTGGTACCATTTCCCCGAAATTATGTAATTGGTTTGTTGCAAATTTCATAACTGTGCAAAGCGTTTATTTTATGGTTTTTTTCGGCTTTCCAATTAAAAATTCGATTGCAGAATTGAGTGCATAATTAACCAAAAAAAAATCCTAATTAAAAATTCGAAATCACATTGAAAAAGAAAAGAAAAATGCAAGAGTGCATTACGTATATGCGGACATATCAGAGTGTATGCACACATATGTACGTGTACTGTGCAAGAGTGGACTTTGTGTGTGTGAGTGGACACACTTTCACTGCACTGACAGCCCCACTCCGGGCATTTATTGGCCTTTTTTCTCTGCTTTGATTTTCTTACACTTTCAGAGTCGGGTGCACTCAATGGAAATGCGTTCAATTCCATTGGTTACACTACTCTGCATGGTTCAGTTTGCATCGCTTATTGCTTCTGTTATTTTATAGCTTAATCGAGCGTTACTCAGCCCAAAAAAAGATCATTTTTTTCATGTACTTTACTTGAGCAATGTATAAATGGTATCTTAACTTTGTTGTACACTGTATAACGTGCATTAATCATTCTCTATCACACTCGGGGTCTGTTTTATGGCTTTTTTCTCGTTAAAATAATTGACTTAGTTTTCTATTGTATAGGGGGGGAGGACTATGAACTGAACTGAGGCCCCGATGCAACTTAAGTTTGCAGAATGATACTTCAGAAACTTTCCGAATCTTTGAAATCTATTTTTAAGTCGTAACAGGAGTGACAACGACATCTGATAGCGCCCAGCTTTGTCCAAAATTAGACTAGAACGACGACTCCATTCGCTCGGATCACAATAATTAATGTCGAAAAAGGTCGCACACTTAAAAATAGACAAGCAAATTGCAGTCGGCAGTAGATGCACTCGAATCTAACACGAAACTCCAACAGTTCTTCCAACACTCTCTCTCTCTCCCAGCTCCCCCGACTCTTCGACTCGTTCCCGAGCTCATTTTGTTTAATTTGCCCATCGTAAAGGTAAACGAACGCTTGACTATGACGTCGTTGACTGATTTATATATGAATCACGTGGTCGTCGGCCCCTCGATCTATCCCTATCTCCCTCTGCAAGTCTCTCTCTATCTCTCTCTGTCTTTCGCTCCCTTTCTCCATGGCATCCATGGTCTGCTGGCTCGAATTCGGAGTCTGTTGACTGAACAACAATTTCTTTGTTTCAGCTGCTATTATTATAGCCTAGGTACATACCGTGTTGTCAAGGGAGGGAGGTGGATGGTTGTGGGATGGGGGCAGTGGAGTTTTACATTTTCGGCATGTGATTTAATAGAACTGAAGCTCATGTAAGGTTGTGCAACCCTGAAAACTAATTAGTACTCAAAATCAAAGTCATCTTGCCTCTCTTTAGAAGTCACCTTGTTTTGCAATCATAATAAATAAAGAAAGCAACAATAACCTATACCCGTTACCCAACACTAAAAATGAAACTTCCCTGCTAATGCTTTCTCGCTCTCAAACACACAACTTTGAGTGCCAGAATTGACATGTCAAGTGTGTAAATGGTTTGAGCTTGTATGGAAAATGGTTTCTTGTGTAAATAATTTAAATATAATATAAGCTAAAGATAAGGTAACACTGTAACAATCGATAAGAAACGCGTAGTCGATATATTGTCATCGACCGTGCAAGATCGAGGAAGTGCGGGGGCTCTCGAGAATCCGCCAGACGAATAGACTTGAACCTCCTTAACCTCCGTGTTAATAGTCAACACCTTGAGAATATGTGCATTTTACAAATATAAGGCGTAGGCAGTATATAATATAGACTAAATAACTTAAACAAATGGTAGTTATTTATCGTGGTATCTTTGTAAGGTCTGAAAAACAGTCAATTCAAGTTCGTCTATTCCCTTCTACATTTTGTATACCCTTTTTTAATGCATTTTAATGGTCAAAGGATGCTCTTACTCAATTCTTAGTTCAACTTTTACTGTAAAAAATATTGCTTACTATAGCTGGTATATGTCATTCAGTACTGTAAGTAAAAGGTCAAAGAAAAAGGATGGCAATTCTCTTATAACCTTAAACGGAACTCAAATTAAAAGTCAATTTACGTAAACTTCCTTTAATTGAACAGATTGCATCTGTACGATATACTAACAAAGTAACGTGCAAGCGAGACAGAGAGAGAGAGTGAAAAAAGAGAGAGAGAGGGGGGCAGTAAAATGACCTAGTTTGGTTGTAAATTCAAAATGCAGTTGCCGAAGGACATGTCCTCGTCCTAGTTGACAAAGAGACCCATCCGCACTCGAATTATGGTCAAGGTATATCGATTTATAACGGTCAGTAGCTGCATTAACTTTTTAATAGGGCTATTTTCAATTAAGCTCTCCAAATTGAACAAGAAAATAAGATTATGTGCATAGGTCAGGCTTAGGTATATTATGAGCTTGAAGTGATTAAGTTACATGTGAGCAGTAACAACATTTGTAGACACCTCTGTTCAAATATATTATGGTTACACAGAGCTTCCACGTAATACAGTCATATAATAATATAATCTGCTATAATATCATTATAAAATTATTAATTGTGGAGTTGTAATTTGAGGAAATTTGCCAAAAAACATAACTCCATGGCTGCTCTGCCTATAAACAAGTTCCCATGCACTGTTCAGGCTTCCGCCTCTTAAAAAGCAGCTTACAAATGTTTACAATCGAGCAAATAACAAAACGACAAACTTCGAAAACCAAAGAGTTGTCCAACTGGTAAGATAAACGTGCAGGGGTGGGTAGTGTGACAGGCGAGCAAGGCAAAGAAAGGAGGGGGCACAGACCGATAGCAATCACTTCCGAATTAGCTTGAGGTTTTAAGCTTAACAATCGGGTAGTTTGATTTTTATGCGGAATTTATACTGGCCTAAAGCCTTACAAATTAATAGTTTTAACATATTATATTATTTAACTATGCATATAGTTTATATCAAAATAATAGGAGTGATAAACAACATTTTATAATAATATTTTAAAGGTTCCTTAAATAATTTAGAGCAGGTTTTGTGTTTTGAATTTCTGCATTACACTTTATAGCAGTAAAAAGTGTATTTAAAACAAACTTTCTGTTATTGCTCTTTTTGATTATTAATTACATCTCAACATATTATTATTATGATAACTGCTGAATATAGATATTAAAAAAACTCAGTTAAACTAAAGTTTAATAAATATTGCTCTTTCTGATTACAGTCACAGCTCAGAGGGCAGTCTGCCAGATCCATCAACGTCCAGCGATGGCGTGGAAGAGGAGGTGGGGGGTAGCATGCCACCGCATTATCACATTACAATTCGCTGCACACGTGAGATTGCCGGCTTCAATGGGTTAACCGAGGCCGTGAAGCGCCTCGACTTTCGTCGCTCTGTGCGAGATCGCAAGCGCTTCCATTACATCTGCGCGTTCCTGCTGCTCGTCTCCAACAAGGGCATTGCCAGCCTGCCGGGCAGTGCTCAACGGCAGCTGCTGCAAATGGTCGAGGAAGTGGCCTCGCATGGTGAGTTTCTAAGGAGAAAGCAGAAAACAGGGATGCGAGTTAAACTGCTGCTCTTCTCTCTTACAGTCAATGACAGTCAACAGCACCCGAATGTGCTGCGCGGGTTGGCACTGAAGCTGGAGCACCTGGTCAACCAGGAGAACCAGAAGTGCTGGGGCAAGCCACTGGGCAGCACTTATTTGTGGCAGGAGCATATGGCCAGGATTAAGCGAATTCAGCTGGTGGCCAGCCAGATTGAGATACGTGAGCCCGATCCGGAGGCACGGCCCAAGCTGTACGAGCTGCCCGAGGAGTGTGTGCGGGAGATTATACTATGCATTGCCGATCATCGGGATCTGGAGGCTGCTGCCGAGGCCTGGGAGACCATGGCCAAGCTGGTGTCAGAGCAGCGCACTTGGCGCGAACTCACGCACTTCCACTTCAATAAGCAACAGATTAACACCATTCTGGATCTGGAGAAGATCAAGCAGATGGGCGAGACCAAAGACTGGAAACAGATCTATCATCAGCTGCGACGCACGTATGGCGTCAAGACTGACTACCAGTTTGCCGAGGTGCTGGCCCTGTGCCGCTCCTGCTGCTGCCTCTTCTGGCCCTCCGATGGGCATCCATGCATTGTGGACCAAAGTCCGGACTACAAGCAGCGCGTCGAGGAGGCGGGCGGCCAGATGGCCCTGTCGCAGCCCGTACCTCCTGCCCAGTTCTTGAAGTACTTCTCATTGTAAATGCAAGAGGAAAGGCGAAGTGACGATGGCGAGGGAGAAGGGGAGAGAGAGCAAAGAGATATATAGAGAAATATGAGAATTTTATGTGTGTGTTAAAGTTAAACTGAGACGAAGACGGAAACGGAGACAGAGACAGAGACGAAGACAGAGAAGGCTCAGAGTATTGGTCGAAAGAAAGCAAAGTGATAAAAGTTTTATCAATACTACGTACATACAAGTATGTTTATATTTTAATCGTATCTATATATAGGTTATAGTTACTGTTTAAATCGATCCGATTGCCCAGACTCCTCCTGACTATACACTGTAAAGCTTCTTTTCGATCGTTTATCATATGTTTCCGCACCAAGGTTGTGATTCCGGAACATCTATCCCAGAAATGAAAATGTATTTCAGCGACGCGCGAACAGAAACGAACTGCCAAACAGAAAATACATCAAATACAGAATATAGATCGAACCAGTTCTCGATCTCAATAACTATTTGTTCCGAATTTTAAACGAACCTTTTTTTTAGAAATTAAGTGTAGTTACATTTTATTGTCGGCTGCTTTTGGTGCTACATTCGTTGATAAGTTTCCCGATTTCCGTACTAAAAAAACTTGCCCAAATTATAAATACAGAGAAACAAAATAGAAACAGAAATCATGTGATGTTGCAGGACGCAAAGCTAGAAACGAATACACCTACCTAAAGATAAAGATCGTATATAAACCAAAATTCAAGCAAAGCAAACAAAAATCTATGTATGTATATCAAGAACAGAATCAAATACGTGTCCCAGACGTAACTGTAGCTGTAAGTGCATCTAAGCAGGATCTGCGCATATTTAATCGGATAAAATAACTTAAATTAAGCGATAATCTAATCATTAAGCCGAAGAATGACTCCACTCTATGTTTTCCATGTGTAGAAGATTCAAGTTATAAATTCTATAAGGCTTTTCCAACTCCAAAGATCAAAGTTGAAACCGAATTTCAATCAGATGGGAAATGGAAAACGATTTCTTTTGACTTAATCTGCTTGAGAATGTATATCCTTAAACGTGATCCTGATCGCAGTTGTACGTACATTTGTATGTTGAAAATAAACTCTTAAATATTTATGAGGCAACTGGAAAGTGTTTCATTTAGGGGCAAAGCGGCATACAACCTCTTACTCTACCATTTCTCATACTAATCCCATACCCCTTCTCATAACTGGTATAAAGTATAAGATTATTTTCAATTGTTATTAGCGTATTTCAACATTTGTTTATTCATAAAAGCTCTCGATCGATGGTCGATTATTCGTTAGACAGATTGCAGAGTGCATTCGTAAATGCAGGAACTAAATAAAAACTAGACTACTGTCAAAAGAATGTTACGAACGTGAAAAATAATTTAAGATGTACACAAATTTTTGGCGCTATATCAAGCAAGATATATAGATTTAACATATAGCTACTCAACTTAGGAATCAAATTTGTACTAACTTAAATTAGTATGTAAATTACTTTTGGGTTGGGCGGGCACATAAACTAAATCACTTGAGATTTATAGAGGTCAGAGGTCGGTGCGACGACCCGGGCCTATCCCTTCTTGAAGTCGAGCAGATCGGCTATTGCTGCAGCCTTATCAGAGTCATCTTTTTCGAGCTCGGCACGTGTGCAGCGGCCACAACAATCGGCCGAAGGACGATTCTCGCATTCACCAATCGCTGGAGGTTTGAAGTTAGGAGTCCAGGGACCCAGACTGCCGTTGGCGTAGAAGTCCATGGGATATGCATTGGTGCGTGGCGACGCGTTGTCCGGCGTCCATTCGATGTCGCCGAGTACCACAGAGAGCTCGTAGGGATTCAGTAGGGGTTGCTCGAAGGCGGAGCCCCAGTCAATGGATAGACGCGGACAGGCGATTTGCACGAAGGCGTCAATGTCTGCAAACAGTGCCAGTTTCTGTGGAAAGATCTCCGATAGTAGAATGGTTGTCGTCTCAATTCCCTTGGCGTGCAGACGCTTCTCCAGAAACTTGTGCACACGCGAGCTTCCCTGTCTGCCCAGTGTACCCAGGATGATGGCAATGCGGCGTGCCTTCTTGGCGCGCTGCACGGCGCTGTGTCGTAGTCCCTGCATGGCGCCATGATCATAATGCTCCACGGTGAACTTCTTCTCATAAGGATCGTATTTGTAGGCCTAAAGACAGGTACAGATTAGAGGAATTCTATGGATATATCACATGTGTAACTCACCTTCAACAATGGATTCGCAATCATTGCAGATTCCAGATGGAAACGCCCATCGCCTAGGTAGATAATCATTTGCGTAGTCTCTGGCAGCTGTGGCGAAGTGCAGCCCAATATTTCACCCGGACTGAGGGGCTTGGCTTGCGGCACCAGCACATCGTAGCCGGCAGCCTTCAGCTCCGTGGCAGCAGCCTGCAGTGTGGTCACAAATTGTATCGTGCTTACTAGTGCGATTTGTCCCACCTCTGGCTTGAAGTTCAGTTTAACTGAGTCAAGGAAATGCAGCGGGTCGATCTTAATGTCCACAAATATGTACAGCACCTTAATGCCGCATGTTTGATCCACAGGAATCAGGCAACTGTGTCCGTAGTGGACCAACAACTCGGCGCCCAATGCCTGCGCCGTGTAATCGTCCACACAGCAGGCTCCATAGGTGACATCGCCCATTATCACAGTGTCGGCGCTGGTGAAGCGCTCAATGATGTCGCTGATAACCATGGCATACATGAGTAGTCCCTCCGGCAGCTGCAGTGCCACGCGTTTCGCCTTCATCTCTCTTATACGCCAAATAGTCTTGTGCAGCTCGAAGTTGTAGTTCGAGGGCAGTCGTTCAATGGCCGCTTGTAGCTGAGGATCGTCGAGGAGCTCCTGAGGTATGCGATTGATGCGTGCCTTGGGTTTGAACACCTTCTTTGGCCGGGCACGGACCACCACAACATCGCTGCTAGTATTGTTATTGTTGCTGGGGCTGTTTAGCTCCGCGTTGGGTTGGACAATGTCCAACATATTGTCCACCTTTTGAACTGAAAGAGAGAGATAACAATAAGAACGTGAGCTCGTTTATTCCTTAAATAAACAATTTCCGAAATTCGAGGGGGCCTACGTGACTTGATGCACATGCAAAAATACGTTGCAAGAAAGCTGTTTCAAACTTGGAGTGAGTTGAGGAGGTAGACCGGCCCTAAACGGGCCCCGAACAAAGAAACAACTAAATCTTGAAATGAATCAGAAGCTCAGGCCTCACCTTCACTTTACACACTTAATTTTAGCTGCAATCGCGCCAAGGTTTCCCTCGTCTGTGCACTTTTCAAAGTGATTTCCGATTTACGTTCACTTTGTTGTTCAGCTTTTGTTTTTGTTTTCGTTTTCGCCTTTTGTTGTTATATTTGTATTTGTATTTGTTTAAACCAGTTCCTGCTGATTATTTAATAGGAACACGTGTGTGCACTGCTCTAATATATATTTACAATTGAACGTCAGATCTCAGATGAAAATCAGTTGAAATTTTTGAATACTGCTTGCGCCGAGGGTTGCTGTTGCACTAAGTTGGTCAGTGAACTTTTGAAGCAGCTGTTGTTGCGCCATTGATAACTGTTTCTGAGTCACGTAGGCCACACACAGAAGAAGCAAGCAGAAGCGCAACGTGCAACACCTGACCGACTGTGGTGGTTTCTATTGCGCGCGCATTTGAAACTGTATTTGCGGGTGTTGCATAATTCGCATATAATAATTTAGTTATTTATTTTAAATACATTTATTTACGCATTTACTGCACTTACATTTATTATACAGGAATAAGAGAAACAAAACAGCACTTATTAGTCTCTTCGCTTGTCGATGACTGAATTCGACGATTCATTTCATCATCACAATCGATATATTGTCGACACAGTGGCGCCACCTGTCGGCTTTCTATAAACAGTGCTGAGCAACGATAAAACATTCGTTGAGTATTAAGTACAGACTAGCGGCACGAAAATAGGTTCTTACTTACCGCGAAGGATAACAAATAAATAAAATGAAATAATTGTAAATTATTTTTATAGATTTTTCTATAGGAACTTTGCAGTTTACGAATGAAGTGCGACTATTTTCCCGTCTTATGCTTTAGAAACTTCCGCTTCTGATGGCTCAACCTCCTCCAAATCCTCTGCAATTTAAACAATACTATTAAATAAACTGAACGAAAATATAATAAATATATTCGTTCACCTACGCTTGCCTCCGGGTAGTCGTCGCAGGCGTTCCTGTTCCACAGCAGCGAAGTATTCACTAGCTGCCTGTTCACAGGCACTGGCAAAGGGTGCCATATTAACCTTCCCATTCAACATCGTCATATCCGACTGTTCCTGCCCATGGTTGGCCTTAATTTTCAGCTTACTCTCCCGGGACTTGGCCTCCAATATTTTCTCGCGTCGATTCTCGCGCTCAAACATCTGAAAATCAAAAAATATTATAATAAATATTGTCTGGGATATGATCTTAAAGATCATAGAACTAACCGCAGTTAGCAGGGGCTTATCGTTCTTTGAGGACATAATCATGTTTTCGGAAACCTCAATAAGAAATGTGGCACCCAGTTTGCTGCCACAGCTAACGAATTTGCCATTCTCGTTGGTGCGCACGCAGTATAACGGTTCGTCACAGACCTTTACCGTTAGCACTGGCTCGTTCTGCTGCTGTAGCAGATCCCAAGTATCTAGCACACCGTCCATACGAGTTATAAAGAACTGGGAGACTCTGCAAAACAAAGTATATATTATATTTAAATATATATAGAAAATCTCTTGGCATATCGTTATTCAACTTGGTGTAGCTCCAGGCCCCGTCTGTCAGCATGGATGAGGTGCTCTTGGTCCATATTATAGAGCTCTCGCGACAGTCCTCTGACCAGATGCGTGCACACCAATCGCCCACTGTGAGGAAGTTCTTCACAAACGCCGGATTGCGTGTGATGGCGTAGACAGGTCCCAAGTGACACATCATCTGTGTGGAGTACAATAATGACAACGGACAGAGGAACACATCACAAGAGGCTTACCCGAATTTGTATCTTCTCCGTAGGTGTCTTGCCCTTGCGATTGCATGAGAACAGCATTCCCATCTCGGTGCCAGCCATAAATCTTGTGGGAATAGTCGTTTCATATTCCAGCACTGATATGCCATAGGATCTTGACAAATCCTGTTCATCACTCTTAATGGGATCCATGAGCAATCGATCGAGTGGCTCACTGAGCTTGCGTGTATCCCACCAGAGAACCTGTCCATCCGATCCGCCCGAGAAGAACTCTGTGCCACTCTTCGAGTTGTTCCACAGCACCGAGTTAACCGGATCGCGATGACAGACCTCGCGCTCGCTTATCATCACCGGATGCTTGCCGTGACGCGTATCCCAAGCGGCCACTTGGCCATTGTACATGCCACTGACCAGGCTGGTTGGATCCTTTTGATTGTACTCCAGACACACGCACGGCACCTTCGGCTCCAGTGTGAGGAATGGTTCATTGGGATTCTCGACCTCCCAAATATACGAGTTACATCGCTGTCCAGTTTTATCACCTTGAAACTTCATGTCGCAGTGGCTAACAGCCATTTTGATGCCACCATCTGGTGACCAGGACAGATGCTTCACAGGCACCTTCACAGGATTGGGATCCCGATAGACATTCACAGTGCGCGACTTACAGGGCTCTGGCAAGGGAGCGGGATCCATGTTCTCGAAATAATTCTCATAAATGTTGACTGCATTGTTCTGGAATATATAGTGCTCCATGGGTTTGGTAAGGTTCATAACTTGCGTTATGTAATTCTCATCCTTTTCAATCTTTCGCTTATAACGCACAGTTTGCTCCGGGTCGTGCATATTGATGTCCTTCGGCCAGCCGCCTTCATTGTGGGTGATCCCTGTGCTCTTGTACGTCGCTCGTTCCGTGTTGGCCACGCTCAGCGAGGTCTGACCCGCATATTGTGTAACACGGTCTACAGGATTCTTAAGTATATAGTTCTTGACAAGCTCTGGATTGGAGTTTTCACTAAAGACCACTTCATCCTTGTCCTCGAAGTGAACCCGTGCTCCAAAGTTGCGACGTTCCTTTTTAAAAACATATTCCATTTTGTAACAAGAAACTTTTCGCCTGTGAAGGTGAAACTAACAAATGTGCAAGGTAAATTGAAATTCCTTGGATACCTGAATATGTTTTATCAATAACTGCACTTGGTTGCATACCAACTAATAACAACCCCAATAATAACAGAATAATATTTTAGAGGTGTTTGTATAATAACCTTTATTGCAAAATATCACATTGTATATTAAATATACGATTGTAAAATTTGAAGCCTAAATATTTGGTTGTGTACAATTGGTTCCTAGGTGGGTCTACTTATATACTATTGGGTGTATATGAGGTAAGGTATTTACAATTGAAGATAGTCTGCTTAACTTACATTATAATTAATATAAGAATAAAATTATATACTAACTTATATATTATATAAACTTCACTTAAGTGCCCTTAGTTGCAGGCACTCAAGTGAAGATATGCCTCAAATTGCTGTCATTCGAGTAAAGATACACAGATACAGTTGCAGAATCTGTACGTGTGTGTGTGTGTGGAGTAGGGATCAGAGTTTTCAGTAGATGGTGTGGGTGTTGTCGCATTGTCGGCCCGTTGGTGTTGGCTGACAACAATGAACAACTGACTAAACTATGCTTAATATACGAATTAAAAATGTATCTTAACTAATATATACATTTGACTAAGCTGCTGCGTTCCGTTGGATAGGTACATCTCGCTGAAATCACGCAGAGATGTGAAGATTCCCACCCTTCTATGATGGGTAGGACGATGTTTTCCTCCTACAACGAGCAACTGACTAAATTATCCTTAAATTACGAATTGTATATGGGTCTAACTAAAATGTACAGATGACTTAAGTTGCTGACACTGCCAATGGAGGGACACTGTGAAGGCTTCCTTCGGTCCCTCTGTGTGTGTTCTTACATCGCCGACTCCCGTCGTTGATACTTCTGGAGTCCAAGTGTTGGCGAAGTCCAGAGGCCTCTTCCGGGATGTGCTAGACGATGTGCGTCGTAAGAGAGTTGTGCTGGTAGTGCAGGTCGATTGAACGGCGGAACGATCTTTTATAGTAAGGCAGGTAGACGTTCCGCGTAGTCCTTAGACCTTAATTACTTTGACCTTGTGGAAATATTATTTTTCGGACTACGTTTATAGCTGATATTTCGCGATAACTGATCAAGGGTATTTGCCTGCGCGCTAAACACACTTGGAAAAGGAAGTATACTAATATAACATGTATGCATACATATGTATATGTGTGCATATGAAGATATGTATGAATGCATGTGTTTAGGAAAATGTTATCGTATTTTCCGAGGAAATGCCAGATTTGTTGTCGACGGAATTCTTTGAAATACATATCTCTAATCTGTGGAAAATACAAATTATGTTGATACCATACAATACAGATATACACAAATGTGCATTTGGGTCTAGCCCATAATAATAACCGAGCTATCTTTAAAATGTTTTCGGTACTTCTTCATTTAGAAAATATATTTCTAAATTAAACTTTAATTTCTTAGTGTTATTCGCAGTTTATCATTTTGATAAATCAATTTATTAGTTCTTCTTCAATTGTCTTCTGTGTTGGAATTATCTACAAGCAATAATATATGTCATATTTAAACTACTTATAATAGCGCAGGTAGCTGTTTCCGAATTCAACAAAGTTTAATTTTCATTTTTAATACATTGCCATTGTCTTCTTTTTCGTTATGTACTGTTATATACTCCATCATTCTGTGCTTACCTTAAGGATTTCCTTATTATGGGAAAGGTAGTCCTAGCATCTCCATTACTCCAGCACATAACAAAATTAAAATTTTAATTTTAATTTAAATCTGACGGGTTTTTGCTGGGCTGGAAAAACTTTTAATCGATAACAAAGCCTTGTGATCTGTTATACAACACTAACAATCAACAGCTGGTTGTTGACATTATTTAGTTTGTTTTGTTTTACGTTCGCAATGTTGAGAAGTAGTAATTTTAATAGGTAATCATTAAATATGTAAATGTAAATATATTGAATGTATGAAATAACAAATTAATATGCTGAATATTGTGCAGTGTAATCAATCAACTTGACGCCGACCGCACTTCCAGCGGCACCAGCGAGCCCCAAATAAACAGCAACAACAATGACGCAGTTGGCAACGAATGCAGCCTCATCGCTTTACAGTTATCTCATGGATTGCTACAGATTGCCGAACCTCCCTTGGCACGCGCACGAGGGCAGCTCAAGGAATTGATGTGAAATACGCACAGCAGACACATCAAAAACTAAATTAAACTAGTAAATTCCATTGCAGCGGCAGACAAAACAAAATCTACATAGACCTGTCAAAGGAGAAATACAAACTCGACTGCTGTGAAGTCTCCAAGTTGAATGATATGGTAAGTGTGTCGGGGGAGACTTGGCAGACCTATTAATCAGCCCTTGTCGCTACGTAATAAATGCCAAAATACGAAACAATGACTGAGTATTTAAATGGGGACTGCAAACAAATTTATATGGCAGTTAAATAGATTTACAGCACGCATACATTGTACATATTGAAAGTCAACTCGCAGCAGATTATAAATGGTATAATGTGTTCTAAAGATAACACTCTAATAAATTACTACGATTTACGATAATTGTAATCTAGATGAGCGATGTGCGGCGGTACAAAGAAAAACTGACGAAAATCAAGAAAGAAATGCAGAATATTTATCAGCGCACAAAGGTGTTGAAGGTGAGCGCAACAAAGTAAAACCCAAGATCGTAACTTTATTGTATACAGAGAAAAAACCATACAAAGTAATAAAACAATAATCACTACATATATGTTTACACACTAGAGCACATGCAAAGCTTAATCGCATTATCGTACCCGACGACGGTACTTCTGATTACAGAAACGAGCCGCGAATGTGGCCAGCTGCAAGCAGCGCGACTACGAGCGAAGACTGGAGAAGCAACAGCACGAGGAGTCACTCATTGGCAGCCAAGCAGCACATACAAAGTAATTGGGGATTGCATCCTTTGGTAACCATTTATACAAAATCGAAATTTAAGATCTACGCTTAATAAACACAATATTTAAACAATTATCGATTATAATTTATACTGGAAAAGTGTTGATCGTTTGGTTTGTGTATACATATTGTATATATATATTGTATATTGTTTTGTAAATTGTTAAATACTTTCGAGATTTCGTACATGCAAAGGAGAAACATTTGTTTTTAATATCTAATCGTGTAATAAAATAACATTTAAACATTCACAGCGCTTTAACTATGATGAAAATACATTCTGAGTTTATATTATCGAAAACATGCCGAAATTTCAAGGTTGTCTAGGTTTATGCAGGCTGAGATAAAATTTAAGTCAAATATACGAGTGTTCACATGCATAAAATGTGTGTGTGTGTGTGTAACTTGATTCTACGTTTACTAAATTTACATTACAGACATAGCTAGATATAATCGTATTAAATACACTTAAGTTTGCACATTGATTCAGCATGCAGCGCACTTGGAAGAGGACGTAGAACAGCAGTAAAAATTGTGTTGTTGTGTTGTCAGCTCCAGTTATACTTGTAAGGCTCTACGGATACGGATACTGTCGAATCACAGAATGTGAGGCAGAGGAGACAGCTTAACTAAGACTACTTGTGTATTCCTGTTCATTCAGCATGTGCATTGCATCTGTCGGTGCAAAATACTTGACAGTGCCTAAAAATATTATGAACACATATTAGTTAAGAGTCTCATTCCATTTCGATTAATCAAAATAAAGAGTATTAGATAAGTACAATATACATAAATTTAAGACTGAAATGAAGGTGTGTATAGAATTGGAACTTCGATTTTATTATACAATCTTACAGAATGTTTGTAAATAAAAAGTTAAATTCGTTATAGATCTTAAAAGGTTACAAATAATAAAATTAAGAACTGTGTGCTCACGTTTTTGTACTATGAAAATAAAATATGTTATGGTTGATGGTGTAGAATATTAGAAATTCATATTGATAGCGAATATTTAATATTCTTTATAAATATTTAAAGTTTATAAACTAGAAGACATCTACAGGCAAGAAAATTCGTTGTTTAACAAAATATAATTATAATAAATTCAGTTTAATGTTATCTTAGTAGACTCTCTTGGAGGAATATCTGTGGGCTGTAAAAATCTTTTAGTTTGTCGTCTTTATTTTACTTTCTAGTTGAAAATGTCTTAGAGCTAGCACTAGCTATGAATGTTATATCATTGTATGTTCATATCTAAAATAAATTCATATAAAGTTCGATTGTTAAACTCTTTCTCTGGAGGTATACTTTGTGAGTAAATGAATGACATTGAGTTCCATTTGGAAATCATAGGAGAACGCAGTTAGACTCATTCAGATTAGTTCGATGTCAAATCGACGTCAGTGAACTGATCTTTAGACGTGTTCTTATCACTAAGTGTGTTATCTGCCTCGTTAGAATTGTTAGTTTCTGAGACAGGGGCGGAAGCGGAGGCCGACGAGGACCTACCCTTACCATTCTCAGCTGTTCCGTTGCGCTGCAAATACATTTGCACGCAGACGTGGATAACAAAGACAATGAAGGCACCAATGCCGAAGATCTCGAAGGTCGTGCGAGCACCGACTGCCTTGAAGAGTTGTCCAGCTATTTGACTACCGATGGACACACCAACACCCTCAAAGATGGCACCGACGAGACTCTGTGAAGAAGGGAAGCAGTTATAGTTAAGGTTATTTTTTAGGGACTAACCAAACTCACCTGCATAGTGGCCTCAGTGCCAGGAGGAGCCACAATGCTGGCATACGAAGCCATTGTCGCATAGAAGAGACCGAAGGTGATGCCGTTGAGCAGCTCAATGGGCAGCACGTACCAGGGACTCTGCAGCATGGAGTACAGAATGAAGCGTACACCGAAGCCAAAGAGCACCAGGCTCATCGCATTCACATGTCCGATGCGCTTCAGTATCCAACCGGACATGAAAAAGAAGGGCAACTCGCCGCCAAAGCACTGAATGGCCATGACAAGACCCTCAAGAGTCTTCATAAAGTTATCTTCGGCCAGTTCCTCCAAATAGACGAACAGGAAGTTCCAAATTAACGCTGTACACAGACCAATGGCCACACACCATAGGAAGAAGATAACACAGCGCAGGGAGAGGAACATTTGACCGACATCCTTCAGTATGTTCGACGACATGTGGGTCTGTGTATGCTGCAAGGGGATCAGGAATGAGTTGGGATTACAATTGTGATCTCCAACTTACCTTCAGCTTGGTGGAGGTCAGCATGTCAAAGCCCATTATGACCAGCGTCATCCAGAATACAATGGTATAGTTCTTATCCGATGAACCCTCCTCCGACATCATGTCCACCAGCAGACCGGCTAGCAGAGCGAAGATTCCCCAACCCAGAGAGCCGCACAGTCTCTGTCTGCCATATAAATGATGTCGATCCCCCAGTATACCAAAACAAATGGCATCGCCAATGCTGACCACAACTGCCATGCCAGCCCAACTGAGAGCGAGCATGGAGAAGAGGTACCAGAACTCTGGCTTGGACACTGCACTGCGCGTGTTAATCGTCGTGCTCTCCGCCAGCTGATCCATAAGAAATGTTGTATTGCAGTCCATTTTGCATCTGCTCTGGAACATATCCATATTCTTGGGACAATACAGGGTGACATTCCTCGAGTCCAGTGTGCCTAGATCATGTGGAATGAGGAAGTTGAGGCATTTGTCTCTTCCCTGGTCTTCGATAATGTCCCGCGTGCTGATGTAGGTACCGAAATCGAGCCACGTCTTACTGCTGTTGGCCGCACAGTTGGTTTGCTCGTTATTCAGCCAATACTGGCAAACAATATCCCACATGGCTGGCTTCATCCTGCAGTGCATCTTGCAGTTCAGTGTACTATTGCCGTAATGCGTCTCTATATTTTTCTCTGCATCTGCTGCATACTGCGAGCAGTAGCGAATGCTTGAGACTCCTGCATGGCAATGGAATTGCGGATTGGGATCGGTGGCAGGCACAAACATGATCATAAAGAAGGCCAAGGCAGTGAGCAGTTGCCCGCTCAGAAAGAGGAAACGATGCCGGTGATAGCTGTCAAGGAGATGAAGTGATAGATGAATAAGAATGAGCAATTCAACAATTGTCTAACTTACCGATCTGCCAGAAAACCAAAGATGGGCTTAGCGAGCAGCCCCACGATGGGCAAAATCATGTAAATAGTACCCAAAACAACTGGTGAGTAGCCCAGTTGCAGTACCAGCTGGGGCATAAAGGGTACAACGGGTGCGGTACCTGTCACAGTGAAGAAGAAAAACAAAATATGTAGATTAGTTGGATCTCTGTGGGCGTTGATAGCTCTGTGACACTGACATATATATGCTACTACAAATAGTTAATAAGCACTATAAAATACCGTGTAATTACTTGTATCTTTATCTAGCAAATTGTTCTGTACTAAAAATTAAAATAGCGAACAAAGGTTTATTCTATCAAATAACAAATAACGTTAAAGAAACATAAAAACAGTCTATCACCTGCTGGACATTCTTGTATACTAATCCCAACAATAAGTGACTCTAAGACGTTGTATACCTTGTCATTTGCTGGCTACAGGGTATCAAAAGCAAAAACTGGACCAACGTGATTAGCGAGCATTGTCTAAATATGAAATGTGGGTGTTTATGCCCGAGATGATAAGCATTTCCCACAATTATGATTTGAATTCCCCACTGTCATCACAACATCAGAACTCAAATATAGCACAATAATACCTTATCGTGTTATATAAGCATTTTATTCGAAATTGCGTTACGTGCTGTCTGGGCTATGTTTACTTTTTTAATTAATTTAAAAGTAAGAAGGTTGCTGCTGCTGATATCAGCTTGTGTTGGGGTCGCACGAAGGGCTAAGCTCCTCCGTTGGGAGCTAGTTAGCGGCTCAGTTAATTGACATGTCAACTTTGAACCCAACCTGCACAGGTATTTGCCGCTAAAGAAAACTTTGACTGTATACAGAATATATATATACTCGACTCTGAGTAATTATAAAGTATGCGCTGAGTACTAGATTTAATCATTTAATTGTTGCTTAGACTTTGTTTATACTATTAAGAGCAATGGAACTCGGGAGAGCTCTAGGTGTTGAATATAAACTTAACTGGAGTTACAGAATTTTAAATTTTAAATTGTTGCTTAGACTTTGTTTATACTATTAAGAGCAATGGAACTCGGGTGAGCTCTAGGTGTTGAATATAAACTTAACTGGAGTTACAGAATTTTAAATTTTAAATTGTTGCTTAGACTTTGTTTATACTATTAAGAGCAATGGAACTCGGGAGAGCTCTAGGTGTTGAATATAAACTTAACTGGAGTTACAGAATAATATATTGGTATATTATATTGGTGGTATTTCCCATTACTTGTCAAATATACTCGTTTAGAATGGAGCTCTATGAATGTACCCCTATCACTTGTTATCGTAGCATACTGCGTATGCCGGTGCCATTCAATTTTAAATACATTTATATCTTATCTCACATAGTTTATAAGTAATTAGTTATGCTTATTAATTACTATAATTGTAGATATAAATATTAATTAATGTTTACCGGCGTTAAATAGAAAGTAATGCGCCTTCATGGGCAGTAACTCCTTATCGATGTTGACCTTCATTTTGTTGTTGCTTTACTTTTTCACTTTACTTGCTGATACATCAATTTTCAATTTCCAATTGAAATTCGAAGGGAATTGATCAAATTGCGTGGCGAGACGGTTTTTGATTGAGAAGTTTTGTGCACTTGATTTCCCAAAATTGTTTATTCATTAATCGCACGCAAATATATTTGCGAGTGTGTTTGTGTATCCCTCATACACATACATATATACACTTATGTACACTGTGTGTGTGTGCACTTTAATCGCGATCACGTTTCTTGTATTCCAGGCGAAGTTGCAGGTGTCAGCATTTCACGTTGCTTCGTAAATATTGCATTTTCCATGCTAAGAATACGAGACATAAGGAATTCACACTAAACACGCGAAATTTAACCTTCTTTTCTAAACGAGAGAGGGAGCTGACCTGACTTTTATTGTTGTTCTTGCATGTATATTTACGTTACTTTAATACTGTTTACATTTGCCGCTTATCTAGAACACTCAAATTGGCGAATATGTGTTTAGACGCCCCCACAGCACTGACTACTATAGCACCAACAACACAAACGGACCATGCCTGGAACGTGCATGGAGAAGAATGAAACGAAAGCGACAGGAACAGCTGGGCCGCAACCGTTGCCGTACTAACTAACACTGACTTACAGCAGATACATTCTGTTGGCTCCAATTTGCGTTAACAGAATGCACTCGTGGGGCACTGCTCCATTTTGCGTTAACAGAATGCACTCGTGGGGCACTGCTCCATTTTGTTTTTCACTGTGAGCGGACGCTAACATAACCATCAGCTGATTTCTTGTCATGCCGATTTTGCAGGAACAAGGCTAAGTGGGCAACACTGAGAAGAAAACACTTTTGGCGCCTTTGTGAATTTCTAATTATTATTAGCGAACAATAATAGAAAGTATAAGCCTAGGTTGAATTCTAGTTCAATAAGCATCCTATTCTAACATTGAGACTATAAACCCTAAAGACTATGCGGAGAGAAATCGGAAAATCAGTCGTAGATATGGCTATAGTGCTGCTGATAGACGTGAATGTAGTTCTCCTTCTCCTGCGGCGTCATTTGGGCGATTAGTTTGTCGTCCAGCTGGTCTAGGGGATGTGGTCGTCCAGCCACCAGCACGGTAGGCACATCGTCATCATCCTCCTCCGACTCTGAGTTGATATAATTATCAAAGTTGACATTCGCTAAAAGAAAATGGAAAACATGAGAAAAAGCAAAAGGAAAGTGGAATCCAAACAACTCACGAATCTTAGTATTGTCAATGTCGTTCTCATCGTCACTGGAGTCACTCGAGTTCGCATTGGAGGAGCCTTTGCGCAGACCCTTCAGATGAGCCTCCTTCTGCCCAGGCTGTTTCTCGTGCTGCAGCAGTACGGACATGATATCCTCATTTTCCTTTTTGCTGCGATGTCCCGAGGTGCTCGCCGGCTGCGCCGCCTCACTGAGTGAATTGCCATCGCTGGCATCGCCTTCGGTTATCACAGTACTCTCTGTCATCCAAATCGGACGTGATTTGCGCTCCACTACTGCCTCAGAGTTATCATCGCCGCCGATGGTGACATCCACGCGTGTTTCCTCCACGGCAAAGCCTTGATTCCGCGTCGCCTCACCCGACCATTGCAGGCCGTCCGGCCTCATAGCATTAGGCTTGTTAATGCCACGTATTGTATCAATGTCCACCGGCTCCGGCTCAAGTACTTCGGGCGCCAGCTTTATGCCCTCCACCTCGCGAAGGAGATCGTAGAGCGGTTGCAGCTGTTCATTGAAGTGGGCGAGCATGAGGCGTGAGTCCTTCTTTGGCATTGCCGCACTGTCCTCCTCCACGGAACTGCCGCAGTACGTGCAACGGAACTCTAGCGTAGTCATGTCGAACAGCTGATCCGCCTCGAGATCTGTGAATGTTTTTGAGCACGTCGAGCACTTGAAGCTGGCTCGACTGGTCGCATCGCGCTCCTCGGTCTCCATTCGCTTGCGCATCAGGTCCAGCTTGTACTTAACTACGTTGACGAACGTCTTGTAGTTAATAAAGTAATAGTTCACCTTCTGCGCCTTCCCGTCCGGTCCTGTCTCCATTTTCAGTCGTATTTGTATGAATTTATCGGTGCGCAGTGTGGTTATCCTTGCTCGCAACTGCTTCTTCTCGAAACGCAGCAGCTCGCCTATGTCGTCCTCCTTCATGCAGGGATTCCGCACCAGCATGTCAATGATGAGCGCGTCCTCCTGGGAGTAGAAACCACGCACAACCAGGCGGGCTAGTTGCTTCAAGCTGCTGGGCACTTCTGTTACATAGCGTACTTCGGTTTTAGCTGGCGCTGCATTTGATGCAGCCGCCGATGTCGAGGACATTTTTCTAAAGTTTCGACAAATTCAGAAGTGTTATTTATGTCTTCTTCTTTTTTTAATTTCTGCTTCTTCTTACACATTTGCCGCGAGCTGTTAACTAACAGAAAAATCATCATCTAGTTTACAGCTGTCTGTCTGATTCTGTTATATTACAGAGAATGTCGATTAGTTATCGATATTTGTTTTCGACTACCTTATCGAGATTCAAAAGAATAAAACATTTCAATTGGAATTAGCGTCGAATAGATATGTGATATGTATTTACTATTTGCTTAGTTATTTATTTATTTGCTTAACATTTAAATTAAAAATATACACATAAATTTAATTATGCACAATTGTGCAAGTGTTATGAAATAATTAACTAATTCTGTTAGCCACAGAAATAACTCTCTTTCTCTTTCTTACGCTCCCCTGATTTGGGGGTGTATTTTGCTTGTTTACTTCTCAAATTGGCAACAACAATTGCAGTGCGCATCCCCAAGAAGTAAGAGAACCAGCATACAGTGTAGTAGTCTTAAGGGGTGCACAGTTTCGTTGTTAATGACGCCCCCTTGCACACTTTCAAGTCATGCTAATGAAGAAAGCTCTTGCGGAGAAAGAGCGCACGCTCCTTTTTGCATGCTCTCTCTTTCCTCGATTTCTCTCTCATGCTCTTAGAGCTTTGGCACTTTCGCTGGCCGCATCGGGCTGCAGTTATGACTCGTACGCGCTTACGCTCGGTTGCCCAAATTTTCCGTTTAATCGTTTTTCACGGCGCCCAGCATTTTCCACACAAACAAACAAAGCGTGCAAATAGTTTTGAGATTGTTTTTGCGGTTTCCCCTCGATTCTAACGATTTGTGCACGACTTTTTACCTGAAAAACTATAAAGAAACACACGCGAATTCTGAATTCCTAACCAAATATTTGTGGCAAAAATAAAACCAGAAGAAACCATTAAAAAACAACAACAAAAACGCTAAAGAAAATACGTCGCGACGGTTGTAAAATTGATTTTTATTGCTTGCGACAAGCAAAGAAAATTCCAAAATAAAATATATAGAAATTAGATGCTGAAAGAGAATTTATATAAAATATAAATAAAGGTGTGTGTTTTAAGTATACTTAGATATATAAAAATTACAACTGTTTCCACTGTGTGTTCGATGTTTCTAAATGTTTCAACATTTTTGAGTAGCACGTGATTTGTTTGCTTTGCCGTTGCCTTTGCCTTTGGCTTTGCTTTGTCTGTTTTCTGCAGACTACTCCCTTTCTACACCCCCAGCAGGGACCTCCTCCATCGCGCTTACAACCCCCGGGCGAAAGCCCGGCAATTACTGTGCGGGGGTGGCCACCATCCCCGTCCGACCAGAGCCCGACCGAGCATCGACTTGAGCTTGTGATGTCATACTGGCACCCATAATAATGAAGGACCTCAGACATTCTGGCGTTATCCCGCATGTTCCTGCTGCTTTTCTCGGAATCAGCACGCAGCGCACCTGGTGCGGGCCATGCCCCCCCCCCCTACCTTGTCTCCTTTGCTCTGCTTGTGGCCAACATATTTGCATATTCATTCGATGTGGTTCGACAAGTACTATACATATTTATCTCCGTATATATCCCTGCCTATATAAACTGTAAATCGGGTCGACACGGAACCAGGCTTAGCTTGACCCAGTTACCAGGCCCGACGCACTTCTGGCCATGTGTTGCACGACTTGGCCTATTGATGGAGAGTGCAATCAGTGCCAAAGTGTACTGAATAAAGAGCTGAACTTCCTTGGAAACAGTCTGAGAAGCTCTGCAGTATATAGAATTCTGTTAAGCAAGAGGATATTAACAGAGACATATTCGCTGTCGGTCTAGAATTCGTTATGTTATTATTCATTATGTTACAGATGTATGTTATCTGTTCCCTTAACAATCTTTTCAACACTAAGCACTAAGTTTCAGTACTCTATATGTTCGATGCTTAGTGCTTTCCAAGTAAGGAGATTCTTGTATTACTTATGCTCAAAGATATATGTTCTGTTCTTTCCTGCTGAGTACAAAGATTCTATATATTCAAAGATATAATCGTTGTCCCTTTAAGAATTCATATGTATATTCGCTGTTCCTTTAACAATCTTGGCAAGTACACAGCTAATTCCTTATGTTTAGAGATACATATAGTCTCTGTTCCCTTAACAATCTTGCCAAGTACGCAGATAATTCCTTATGCAAGCATATTAGAAGGATTGACAGTCGCTTTATGCCTGTCTAACCGGGATATTTATGTTGTTTTCATCGCTTAGATCAAAGTGCAAATGGAGGGGGAATAAAAACAACGGCATGAAAATCGATATATGTACTGTGAGTTTGTCGCAGCACGCATACAACACCAAGGGAGGGTAGTAAGGGAGGAGAGGGCGAAGTGGGCAGGAATGGTTGCAGGAGGAGGTAACGAGCGTGGACTTGGGATGTGGAGCAGGCCCTGACACATGGCTAAGCCTAAAGCAGAGTGCGATTTAAAGCCTTCTGTAGTTACCGTTACGCGACGAAGCAGCAGAGAATGGAGCAAAATCCAATAAACAGCAGAGGCAGCCAGGCACTAAGCACGCGAAAGAACAAAATGAGAGAGAGAAAGGGAGGTAGAGAAACTCGCCTCGTACTCCACAAAAATAGACGCACAGAGCCAAGCGGCGGAAAATGCCCACAAAGCGAAGGGTCGCATAAAAATGAAAAAAGTACGGCCGTGCACACACACACACACACAGACTGAGGAAGAACGGAACGGGAGAGGGGTATTCTGGGGGTGGTGACATTCTGATTGGGATTCCGTGTGCAGCTTGTTTTCAGAATTGTCGAGCAACTTTAGTTGCATGCCTCAAAGCGCTTCATGTACGCCACAACCTGAGCGCCACAGCTGCTGCTATTGACCCAAGCGCCTTTCCACATCCATATTCATCTAGTTATTCACTCGTAACGTGCACTTTATTTTGACTTTTTGTACAGATTTGAAAAGTTTCACTTGAATAATTAATATGGCCCACATAAGGGGGAAAGCTTAAAAAGTTTGCATAACTGTGAATACTCTGTATACATCTATAACTTCTATATACTTAGTAAAGTTGCATAACTGTGATTCACTGTATACTTTTATATTATATAGTATATATTATGCAGTAGTTTCAGTTAGAGAATTTATATAAATATTACTATAACTACTTATAATAACTTGAGGAAACAAACAATAAATGATCTTTATCTAGCTGAAGTTCTTATATATTAAAGATTGTGTAGAAGTTTCAGATGTAACTATTGTACATAGTTTCTTATATCCTCTTGAAGTTTTTATTCCTAACAAAATAAGGAAAATGAATTATAGAAAGAGTAAATTATTTATCGAAATAAAATAATAAAATTTAATATGAATATTTAGTTTAATATTCCAAACTATACTACGCTTAACTTTGGCAAAGTAAAGACATCTATAAGCTATAAATCTCTCTTTTTAGCCAACAACGAATAACCTTAAAGATCTGCTAAACTGCCTTTAACTTAACTTCACTTACATAATAACAAGTGCATAAAAAGAACTTAAACCTAAAGATCAACCTAATCAATCTAGTGAAAGAAATGTAAATGTAGTGGGATAGAAATGCAGTTGCATTTGACAGAGACAAGAAGAAAAGTTAAAAGAAAACACACACACAAACCCATACACAAAAGCAGAGAACATGCAATGCCACAACATTAAAGTCCTGGGAATTGCTCTGAGATGGATGCGACGCTTTACGAGCCAACTGGGCGACTGCTTTTGCCTTTGCCTCTGCCTCAACCACTTTTGCTTCGGCCCTGAACAAGGCAAAAGGAAGTGAAGCGTAAGAGGCACCGTTGTATTTATGGCAATTAAATTGTCTTTCATGCCCAGATCCTTTGTTCGTTCGCCTGACGAGCCGTTTTGCCGTTTCCCTTAAACATTTTAATAACCCCATTTGGCTGGGATCGAAAGCAGGTTAAGTTTTTGAATTGGAACACACACACACACGAACACACTACAGAATATGATTTCTTCTTCATTCAATTTCCTCTGCTTGTTGCAGATTTTATAATATTACTTTGAAATTCATTTCTCAATTAGCAATTAGAAATGTTCCGTTTCGAGATTATTGTATAGTATTTTATTGTTATTATAATCTTTAGTAAGGCTTTGTTGGTGTAGCCAAGAGTCATATTCATTGGGGTTGTATTTCACTTAATTCTACAGTTTAACCTCGGTAATTGTAATGCGCTTCTTTTGGCGCGTCGGTTTTTTAGTAGTGTGTGTTCTAGCTTGTTTGCAGCTGGTCTGTCATCGACTTTGTTACTTTGATAAAAATGTGAGGTTTGGATGCTATGGTAAATATATAAATGAAGATATTGTCCGTACCTATTCCTCTGCTTCTCACAAATATTCTTCAAGTAATAATACCTATAATGATACCAGAAGTGCATAGCTTGGTATATATAGGGAAAAGCAGTGCATAATTTTATATAATGAGCCAATTTATATTGTTTTGGTTATCGAATTAAGATGCAATCGGTTAAATTACTTAGTCATATCTCAAAGTTTTATCTCGCCCCCAAAATACTCGTCAGTAAATCAACTTTGATGATAGTTCAGAGTGGGAAAAAAATGAAACGGCCTTTAGGAGCCCATCAAGTATCGTGTACTGCCCTTACCTTGGCATAATTCTTGCGTACCTTCCTTCTACCTCTTTCCCTCCCTCTCTCTCTTAGTCTTGGTTTGCCCGTTTCTCGTTGTTGCCTTTGCATTGTTCGCCTTTTATCGCTGAAGTTTTTAGCAGCCACAACAAATCGCGAATGGCGCACGAAGGCACACAGAATGATGAATAGGATATGAGGCATAAAGGAATAACGGAATGACGAAATGGCGACATGGCGTGCAATGGAAGCAACAACAACAACTACAAATGCCAATGTAATGAATGTGGAACATAAACTTGCCTTGTTTAGGGCGTGCGAGAGAGAGAGTGTGCGGGAGGGAGACAGAGTGTTACTATAAAAACAAAAACTAACGTTGAACTTTTCTGCTTTGCATTGCAGGTGAAGACGAAGAGAGGAGGCAGAGGGGACAAAGCGGAGGCGTAACAAGGTCAAAACTGCCAACATGCTGCAGCTGTAAAGGAGCGACAGAGAAAGGAAGAACGAGAGAGAGAGAGCAGTGAGTGAGAAAGAGAGCACGTGCCAGCGAGCGAGAGGGGGAGAGGCAGCGCGACAAAGTGCATTTGTTCCAGCAGACAATGTCATCGATCTCGGCCCAGGGCGTGGTCGAGCGAGCCTCCGCCGAACTATCGAAACGCATCAATGGCCTCGGGCTGCGCTCCAAGCATCATCATGGCAACAGCAGCAGCAGCAGCGGCAGTGGCAGCGACAACAACTCCTCAAACTCCTCCTCGTCCAGCTCCGGCTCCAGCTCGTCCGGCTCAGGCAAAACATCTGTAATGGAGCGCGTCACTAATGCGCTCTGTGGCGGCGGCAGCAGCTCCAATTCCAACTCCAACTCGAACAGCAACTCGAACTCCAATTCGAATTCCAATTTGAACGCCAACTCCAATGCGAATTGCAATGCCAACGCGAATCCGAACTCCAATTCCAGCTCAAATTCCGGCGTATTGACGCCCCAGACGCCAGACAAGCCCAGCAGGAGCAGCCCAAGCTCAGCTGCGCCGCCGCAAACTGTTACTGGCTCCGGTTCCAGTTCCGTTCTACCCGCGCATCTCATGCAACAACAGCAGCAGCAACACCAGCAGCAACAACAACAACAGCAGCAGCAACAACAACAACAGCAACAACTGCAGGCCATGGCAGGCTCGACGCTGATCAACTCCAACCATCACCTTGCTGGCATGCCGTCTCCACCCGGCGGCATTGGCCAGCTTGGTGCTCCACCCACGCCCACAGTCAAGTCGATTGCCAAACAGATGAACATACAGATCCCGGCACCAGGTTCACCCACATTCAGCACCATGGGCATGGCGGCGGCACAGAAGGTGAGCTCGTCTGCCACCGGCGGCACTCCACTGCAGCTACGCAAACAGTTGCCCAATCCGCATCTGCATCATCCGTATGGCTCCGCACCGCCTCAGGCCACACAGGCCTCGGCGCAGTTGGCTGCTGTGGTCACACAATCCGCGCTCATCCTGCACAAGCACCCGCCCCACATCCAAAGCATCGACGCGCTGCTACTGGACGATCGTTTCCTGAATCGCTTTTTCCAGTACTTCACGCCGTACGAGCGTCGCGTGCTCGCCCAGGTGTGCATCAAGTGGCGCGACATCCTCTACCGCAGTCCGCGCTACTGGTCCGGTCTGCTGCCCACGCTGCAGTGCCGCGAACTACGCCTCATGCCAGTCTGCGATCGTGGCAAGCTTTATAACTCGCTAATTCGACGCGGCTTTCACGCCCTCGGCCTGGTGGGTGCCTCCGACGAGGATGCCTTGGATGTTGTGCACTCCTTCCCGCTGGCCTCCAAGCACGTGCATTCTCTTAGTCTGCGCTGCTCCTCGATCAGTGATCGCGGTCTGGAAACACTGCTCGACCACTTACAGGTGAGTTGGAGGGGGTTTGGAGTAGGGAATGATACTTGTCTACTCCCTGCAGTGAAATAAGTGAGTGAGGAAGGTAAATACGTATTTGGGAACAATCAAAGACAGACATAAGGAGTATACCTAACTGACATGCCAGACAGAAACTTTATTAAATACTCTTAGAGTGGGTATATTCAATTTGAAACACATACAAAGAGACATCTCCAACTTCTTTATTTTGATTATATAATCTAGTTTAGGTTTAAACATATCCTCAGCTACCAATGTTTTCAAGGTTTCCTACTTGTATTGTGTTCTTAAAGTGCTGCAAAACTTTTCATCAATTAAGACTTCAAAGTTATAAAATTCCCATGTACAAAGATTATTATTTAAAAGATACTGTAAGTGGATATCTATAATTACTACACTATCGTATATCCTAAATCTTTCGAAAAACACTTATAATTATTATTGAAAAAGAGGAACAGAACTACGAGATATTAGATTTATTGCAGCCCTGCTGAGCTTATAAATACTATAGCTCCATCATCAGTACAGTACAGATTCGAAGAACCAGCTGAGTTTACTCCACGTTTCTCTATTGTTATCTTTTAATACAACTTAGTATTTCCACTTCTGCCAACATGCCACACAACTTACGTACCTTAAATATCTGACTAAATAACTGCTGATATGATTGAGATGCATTCAATACAATAATAATCTACACAAATACGGATAATCTGTTGGCTCTCTCTCGCTTGCCATGACCGTGGGCGAATCTTTGCATGCACAACAGAGCAGACAGTGTGTCCTAAGTGCCTTAGTTGGACGTGGTCAGTCACACGAGACAATACGACACAATACGACACGATGCGACATGGCAAGACAAGACACACGGCGCGCATAAAAATAGATAAATAAGGCAAAGACAAGAAATGCGAGAAAAGCAAAGAAACTCAGTGAAATTCCTTCTTCGCCGGCAAGTGAAAACTATTTTCATATTTATTTTCAAACCAAACGACGGTGAAATGAAACGTGTCACAGTGCGAAAGTGTGTCACAGCTACCTCTGCTCTGTGCACACACCCCTCAGAAGGGATGTAGGGAGAGTGCGGGGTGGGGCTCCTCGTGTTATAATTTCTATGCTGCGCCTCTGCAATCTCATAACGAATTGATGCGATCAATTTCAAGCACAAATCACATCAAAGCGGAACCATAAATCTTATTTAATTTGCCCAAAATGATTCGTCGAGCTAATTTGCGTGCATAAATGAATGAATAAATGAATGAATGCGAATGCGTACTCATAAATGCAGTAGGCTTCATTGCGTATACTGAATTTTTAAACAGATACACAATGATTCAAATCAAATTAAATTAGTTATGAGGATGTGATGAAGCCACAACTAGATAGGGTTTTGTATGGAGATTTTGAAAATTTTTAAAAATGTTTGTAATGAAGAAAACTTAGTCAATAGTGGGATGATCCACTAAGTAAATTGTCATGATATGTCAAATCAAATGTAGAGTTAATTTAATAATAAATACCTGAAGTAAATTTAGTTTATCTATAGAATAAATTTAAATAACATTTCAAAACGAATCTCGTGAAGGATAAACCTAGAAAAAAGCCTAGTCTAAGTTTAGTTTGTTTAGACTTTGATGATATTCATATCGATTCAAGTAAATGGACGAGCCTGGAGAAGCCCCTTTTAAAGTCAGTCTATTTATAGAATAAGTTGTACTAAACTTAGCTTTAGTTGCTATCTAATTAGCTTACTTAATTGATGCACTCAGTCAAGTTTGTAGAGCCAACTTTAGGGCGCAGACTACTCGATAAATCCACAGGGAAGAGTACACAAGAGAATGGCAGAGGAAAATAGGTAGAGAGAGGGGAAGTAAAGTGAATAATGTGGGCCAACAATTTGTGGGCAGTAGCGTAGCAGATGCGTAACTGTAATTCGCCTACCCACTATCCCTCTCTCGCTCTCCGTGCTGCTTATCTCGGAGTATTTGCGGTCTGTCAGTTCTCCTTGACTGTCTGTCAGTTTCTATGTTCGTCTCTGTCTTACTCTCTCTCTCTCTCCGTCAGTTGGCTGCGTGTCAATCTGCAATGTCGGAATTAATTCAATGTGAATGCATGTCATGTTCATGAGCCTAGTTTGTTGTGTGAGTGTGTGTGTTAAGGGTGGAGTGTGTGGTTGGTTATAGTTGTGTGTGTGGTGTGGGTCGACAAATGGTTTGATTGCAAATTGTTGTCGCTGGAAATGTCAACAAGAATGGCACGCATGTAAGAGCAGCAGCAGCAGCGTCAAGAGGTGAAGGGGGGAAGCAGAAGCGGGAGCCATAGCGGAATTCTATAGAAAATTTGACCTTGGGGAATGGGTCTACTGCATGTCACACACAGTGCAATCACCATCTACCTCCCTCCTGCGTCCCTGGCGACTTTGCTCTTTGTTTTTGTATTAACAAGCGACTGTAATTTGCCACTTGTCGTCTGCATATGTGTGTGTGGTTGAAAATGCGACGGAAATGCGGCGAGTTCATATTTAATGGGCCATATGGCCCGCAATTGCCTGCGGCGTGGCACGCGGCGTATACGTAATTTCCGCATTGTATGCTCCGCAAGTTGGAGCGTTGTTGAACCCAGCTGACCCATAAAAGGATGGCAGACGGATTTGCAAAAAAAGTTACACAGTATTCTTGAGACCTGAAGCCGAAACTAAGTTAAGGAATTTGTGGATATAATAAATATTTAATCCCCTTTTCAATTGGGGGAATCTTAAAGAAGTTGCAGACATATAAAATAAACCGAAAAATGCATTGAGATATGCGAATTGCCAGTTATCGTTAGCGAAATAAAGTCATATCACATCGAGAGAGAGAAAAAACCCCAATTCATTGTGGTACTTGGCTCGCGTTTTTTGCCGAATTATTGATTTTATATTCGACATGTGGGAAAAAAGTTACCCTGACTACACGTGTGTGTTGCCAGCCAACAAAAGCTCCCACCCACCACACCCCCACTTCCCTTCACTTCGTTGTTCCCTCGAAAACAAGAAATGCGAAGGGTCTAAAAACCATTTCAGCGTTAACAATGAAGTCATTTCAGAGCTCGGAATGACTACTATGTCGTTTGCATATCGACCATTATGCTGTGCGATTCGCCCGATAAGAGGCTCTTACATAACATGGTAACAGTTTACAATATGATAGTTGGGAAGATAATGAGCATATGGCTAACTGATCGATTGTGTTCTTCCAAGAACTGTACAAGCTGCTAAGCTACATGTGATTATCGATAAATGTTTATGACTGCCATTTCTCTCTCCCTCATTTGATTTCTGTTCTGTTCCGCTGTGATTGATGTGTTTATGAGCCAAACTTCGTGGGTGTCGCCACGAGAATAACAACTTTGTAAGAACATAACTGTGACTAGTCTTGGGTCTCTCCCTCTCTCTCGCTCTCTCACATTATTCATCTGTTCTTTCTTCGTTTCCCTTACACGCAATTGTAAAAGGTTTTGTTTATGTGGATTTCATAGATGTTTTACAAAGGGAAAAGGTCAAAGTTGAGGTACGATTTGTATACTCAATATACAGGAAGGGGTGTTCAAGTTGTAAACTGCATTATTGCAATAGTTCTTGGATATATTTTAGTTAAATTATAACAGAAAAGAGCCAAGTAGCAAAGCTTATTAGTTTGGGATTGACATTTCTTTAATTAACAATTCCTTTCAATGAATATTTCCTCCTTATTGGATATTCCCCTCATTGGTATTTCCCCCCTTAATCATCTACAATATCTATTTACCTCATTGTTTCTCTTGTTATTCAAGACCTTTCTGTAGCCATCATTTACTTTTAATTAAAAACCAAAACGCAGCAATAAAAGAATTGTGGAATTCCCTGACAATTGCAGAGTCTGTTTGAACTGGAGCTCGCCGGCTGCAATGAGGTCACCGAGGCTGGACTTTGGGCCTGCCTGACGCCACGGATTGTGTCCTTGTCGTTGGCGGACTGTATCAACATTGCCGATGAGGCAGTTGGGGCGGTGGCACAGCTGCTGCCATCGCTGTACGAGTTCTCGCTGCAGGCAAGTGTGGGTCGAAGGGGATACGAAGGAGGTGCGGGGTAGACACTCGTACTGAATTGAATTCGTTTTGCTTGCACTCCCAACAGGCTTACCACGTCACAGATGCGGCCCTCGGCTATTTCTCACCCAAGCAGAGTCACAGCCTGAGCATACTGCGCTTGCAGTCCTGCTGGGAACTGACCAATCATGGCATCGTTAATATCGGTAAGTCAAGGTCTTGAAGAAGTTTAGAAAGTTTAAAGTTAAAGTTTCAAGTTAAATTTAAGAAAGAATTCTCAGTTTGTGTTTTCATAGAGTACGCATTGAAGTGAGAGTGACAAAGTTCTTAAACATACTTTGAATCATCAAATAACATTATTAAGATATTAATATTTATATTGTTATTATTAAGTTTATACGTATATTTATAGCTATGATTTCTGTATTTCTCCGACAAGTTCTCTATTTATTCCTTGTGCATTCTTAAGTCTTCTGCCTCGCAAGTTTTGTTTGCTTTCCATTATGTTACAAATTCTCAAGTCGCATAAATATTTAGGGGATGGTAAACTAATTCTATAGAGAGCGGTCCATTGTGATGTGAAACAACTGTAAAGCAGCCTCGAGTCCCTCCCCCACGTCGTCTATTTATTAATAAACATATTGTAAACAACAATTGAACAATGTTAGAAATGCGTTTGTGTGCGTATTTATTTATCTGGGACCACGTGCCCAGCTGTTGTTGCCTTGTTGCCTTGGGAAACCTGAAATCATTTCGGGCTGTTCCAGGTATTTTTCTAAACATTTTTCCACTCAGCTAATTGAAATATTTTTTCTCTATTTTTTGTGCGACATTTTTTGAATGCTATCTGCACGAGCAGATCCCTTTGACGTCAAATACAGACAATCACTACGCGTTTCACCCTCGTCACAGCCTTGAAAAGGACGTGCTGTCATCTGGATGAGAGAGGGAGGTAGGGGAAGAGAGGCCTATGGTCAAAGAGCAGTGAAAATGGTGAAAGTTCTGTGTATATTCAGACCGCGAATACAGACCGATTCCAGGGTATAACTTAGTCGACAATGCCTCAAGAGCTGCCTTGGCAATAACAAACTCAAGAGGATGCACTGCATTATGCGGCAGGTTGAGCTCCTTTTGTCGCTTTGTTTGGGCTGTGCTGCCATGTCCCGGAAGTCACAAAGTCGCAACCGCAAGTCAATTTGTGCAGCAGTTCGAGTGCTTCTAGTGGCGACTGTTGCAGCTTGTTATACCTGGCTACCCTGGTTAGCAATTGTTGCAAGTAGGGTATATTAGTCATTAGCTTCCCTCTTTTTTTGCTTGGAACATGCTTCACCTGCCTGTCATTTCCTGGACCCTTCCTGTGCTATTATAAACTACAAAATGGCTGCCTCTTCTCCAACTTGTCGCAATCAGGTTAAACAAATACAGGTGCGGTTCCCAACATTCCCCCTGCCACGTGTCCCTTCTCTCGCCTAGACTCTAGTGGGTCTCCATTCGAGTGCAGCAAATTAAGCAACCCGTTTGCTGCGGGCTTCCAGCCAAATGGCTGATACACGGGCTGCCAACTCGACAGCACGCATCATCGCGTCTCCCTACGGAGTCCAATTATGTGGCACGTTTCCCCTCCCCTTCCCCCCTTTGTCTACGTCGCCCCTAGCTCTGCATAACTGTAACTGCAGTTTGCCTCAGAGCATTGGAAAATTAAATTATTGCAGCTCGCTGCCTGCCAGTTTTCGAGGCTGCCAACTTGTTTACGGAGTGTTGAACATATTTTAGCTGACTGAATATTGGAAACCATTGAAATAGGCAGCATTTTAGTACTAAAAGAGCTTAAAGAGATATTTACATAACTTACCAATAACTGTTTCCCTCAATAAATTCCATTTTCAGGGTATGTAATTGATGTTATACATTTATCTTTATATTTTACTATTCTCACTTTAACTGTTGAATTCCTATTTAAAAAGTTAAATAAATGTATATGTCTAGATAAGTTAAAAGAGCACAAAATGCAGAACTCTTTAAAGTTTATGCAGATGTATAATTTATTGTCTTGTCTTATAATGTATGCCCTGAAACCCGTGATAATAAAGTGCAGTAAATGAAATACTAAGTATTTATATTTAATAAAATGATAGAGAACGTTTCTAAGAAATTATTCCTATCGAATTGGATAAATATAAAACACACATCTTCGTAAATATGAATGAACATGAAAATGATCCAAAGCTATTTACAATATTTATGAAATAAATGAGAGAACTCGTGCAATTTATTGTCGAAATTAATGTTTCGTACACAATTTCATGAGTATTCTAAAGTTCCACCAACCTGTTTTACGCACTCTCCAATTGCACAACCCTTGACAATTAGCATTTCTGTGGCAAATAAATGACATACTTATTTACCAAGAACATTTTATAATGTCATTTATTAAACATAAAATACACCCACACACACACAGACACAGACACAGAGAAGCGAGAATATCCGACATAATTCTGGAAATACTTTAATTTATTTGTTTTGGTTTTTAATTAAAATGCTTTATGGTTAACCACAGCGCTGTAAATATCTGTAAATATTTATTAATGGTCTGTTTGGACTAAAGGTAAAGGACTTATAAATACCCTGTAACAGACAAAGAAATTAGATTGCTAATGTTATAAGTATATTTAAAATAATAATAATATATAAAAAAAAACCTTATAGAAAGGTTGATGACACCTTCTTTTTCTTTAGTTTACATATATTTATTATACCCTACTGCATATGTTACAGGGTATAACAGCAAAACCATAACACAGCTGGTTATTCCATTGGGTTGCCTAAATTTATTGGTGAATTTGATTTGCGTGTGGGAAATATTTATGATCAAATACGGGTGGGGGGTTTTTAAGATTAATTGGAATTTCTGCGTGCGTTGTTATTGAAATTCCCTCTGCCAGTAACGGAAGTAACCCAAATAACTTAGAAGTCCCTCAAGTCTTGTAGAATGTGTAATTATTGGCACAATCTTTAAACTTCAGTGGAGTAAATCAGTTGAATATCTATACAAATTAAAGACAAACGAACTTTGTTCATCGCTAATTCAATTCAGAGAAAACTGAAGTGAAATAAGTTTTTCGCCGAGTCTGCAGAGAATTGAGTAAGTTCTGTGGAATGTAAATAGTGAGCGCACTGGGGCTTGCCTGAAGTTCAATCATACAACAACTACACCCCTTTCCCTTCCCGTCTGTCAACTGTCGAAACTTTTGATAAGCGCGCAGACTAAACAAGAAGAAGAGGAGGGAAAGCAGCAGCAGCAGCAGAGGCAACATCAACACGAGGAAGCCATTTGGCTAATTGCATTTGCAGTCTAATTGAATTGAAGACGCTTTCAACTCGACGAGTCTTCGTTGTCTTCGCGCTTCGCTCTTTGGTCTCTTCAACTCTTGCGCCAGCCGAGCGTGGGTCGAGTGCCTTCTTAGCTCAGTGGCAGAGCGCTGGTCTTGTAAACCAGCGGTCGTGAGTTCAATTCTCACAGAAGGCAGGCAGAGACAAGATAGTTACCCTGTATATACCCTGTAGTTGCAAGGTATCTGCACAGATATTTTGCATTCGATTAAAGTATTTTTTGCGACAGCTGACACATCGTTTGGCACGCGAGTGTTGGCAGCACCGGAAACGGAAGTTGTCCACGTGATATGTGTCGACTTCGCTGACTGTGCTGGTGTATGGCACCCCCCCGCGGGGTCGTTCAACTGGGCGTGTGCGTGATTTATGTGCACGCAACGCGTAACTGAAAGAGAGAGAGAGATAGAGAGAGAGAGAACAGCATGAGTTAATCTCGTATTAATTGACAATGTCAACAAAAATGTCGGATTTCATTAGGCACAACCAGCGCAAAAGCTGGCAGAGAATTCTCACACACCTACCTCTCCCCTCTTGCCCACAGTTTGCATCATCATCATCAGCTTCCTCTGCCTCGCCTGCCTCGCCAGCCTCGTCTGGGTTGCTAATGAAGTGGTTTGCGGTTCGTTGCGCGCCTCAGCAGTCGCAATTGTCATTAATGTCGCCGCCAAAAACGAAAATGTCCATCAATTTAACCGCAAGTGCTCGACGGCATCCGCATCCGAGTCTGGGATAAACCGTGACCCTCCTTGCTGTGCTTCTTCCGCAGCGAAATCTATGGGGGAAACTGTGAAAATGCGCTGCGGCAGAAATGAAAGTTTAAGCAAACATTGAGTAAATAAATTGGGAAAGGTTAAGAAAGGGAAAAGCAAGAGAAGGAATTACCAAATAAGAAGGTGTTTCCCATAACTCTTTGAGCAACCCTCGTTGTGATTTATGCAGCCTGAATGTATTTCTTTATTTTACCTTATTTATCTTTCTTGAATTCCCTTCTGCTGCCGGTCTGTGTCAACTGGGAGAATTCATCTTTGTCAGTTGTCTGAGCAAAGAAAGAACGGGAGAGGGCAGTGGCAAAGGGTTATGGGCAGCAAGGGGGTACTTCACTTTCTTTTCTTTTTTCTCTTTTCCTTATTCTGCTCTCTTGACATCTACTTAGCACCATAATAACTACAATAATGTCAACAATAACATTTAATTACATGTTTATTTAATTACATATCATTTCTCAAGGTGCATTTTGTTGTTGATTTGCTGCCAAGGCAAGAGAGTGTGTGTGAATGATTGTATATATATAGTGTGTATACTTGAGTATGTATGCATGAGTGTATGTGCTTGTGTGTGTGTTTGCTTGTGGTTTCTGTCGCGCGCAATTTTTAATTAACTTATTTATAAGTAGCCAAAAAGCTCAACGACTCAACGTCTGCTTGACGCGTGTTGCTCCTCATCGCCACGCACCACGCCCCCTTCTCTGCCTACCGCCCCTTTTAAAAGACTTGGCCAACTTGTCAATCAATTGTCGCCGCGTTTTTTCGTTGTTTTGCACACGGCATTGGCCATGAACTTTGCCTAATCTTCGTCGAGAGGCAAAACAACAAAAAAAAGCTGAATGAAATTTTGTTTTTATATTTAAAAAGTTTCTTTTTTTGACTTATAAGTTGGACACGCCTTGCCTTGTTCCTGCAGAGTTTCAGAGTTGCCTGAAAGTTTTTTCTTGTTCACCAGAAGAATGAATCTTTTGTGTCTTGACAATCTTTTTTTCTTGCGGTGCCCCCCATTGATTGTAAATTTGTTGGTTTCTTTATTTTGCAAAGTACAATATTTGATGAAGTTTGATTTGAGAATATTCTCATATTTATTGGCCATCTTCTGCACTTTCCTTCACTCATTTAATCGATGTACATAATCCCCTAAAATCTACTTCGCATTCCCTTTGGCACTTTGCTTAATAGCCCATTTTGTGCGCCGTTTTGGGTTTAGCAAACCCCAAAAATGAGAGCTGGCTTAAGTAGCTGCCATCTAAATGATTTGCCAGCACATCCTGCGGCTACCCGCTTCGCATTTGGCATTACATACATCCACATCAATCAAAGTCAAGTTGAGTTGGCCAAGCTAATGACCTCGGACAAGGGCTGAGACGGCATTGACCGGGCTCAGAGCAGAGCTGCGTAAATGTTTCCGGCGGCGCCTTATGAAGAGTTATGTACAGAAAATTTGTAAATTAGCAAGATTTAAATTCATTTGCCATTTTGATGAGACTTCACTGTTCCACCCTGTGTACAGTGCATGCAAAAAGTAAACAGACATATATTTCATAACTAAATTAAGTCAGTTCTGTGCTGAGTTTCAGTGCATAAAAGTTCTGTCAACTTCTCGAAAGTCAAAAGATGGCAAAGTACACAGACACACACACACACAGTTACCTACTCACATATACACAGGCACATCTATAAGTACTTGTACATGCCACATGCAGAGCAGACACTGCCTAAACTTGCTGTATTTAGTTATTGAGGGTTTTTGGTGCAGAGAGATAAGTGACTCGACTTGCAATGCAGCCTATATGTATTTCATTTTAATTGCATTTTAATGGCTGCCACACTTACACACACAAACACACCCACACATACATACACAACTGTAGTTAACTGCAGGCCAAAACACATCGAATTGGAATTGTGTAGGGCCTAACAAGAACCCAATCCCTTTTCCCATGTTGCTGCCAATAATTGCGTCGACAACACCATTGACAATAGGTTCAAAGGGCAGCTGAGCCCCGACGTCAGCAGAGCTGCCAATGTCAACGCCAACGCACTGTCAGTTGCAGGCGCAGAGCACTTAGGGCATGTCCGCTCAAGTTGACAGCGAAAGTAAAGTCTTATGTACCTACTATATACATATATGAAATATACCCATTTGGCTTATGCCTTAAGTCATGTTATATAATATAGTAATCTACTACAGTTTGTGCTATGAACTACAGAAAAGTCAAGAATATAATACCCTAACTTGGCCAGGAATCATGAATATGTTCTTTCCAGTTCATGCCTTGCTGGGTGCAGTTTTTATAGCATACTTTGCAGCGCTCTGAAATTAACTTCACTTAACTTCACTTTCCGCTTAAGTTTTGCCATAATAATGTTCAACACTTTATGCATTTAAATTTTAATTTATACTACTACCTTTTGGGGGTGTGGCAGGTATTAAACGGGGGGCGTGGTGTGCACACATTATGCGCCCTGCTTAAAAATGTATTAAAACGCTTAGTTCCAACGTTTCCTTCGAGCTCCCTCGTGTCTGTCGCTACTCGGACCCTATATCTGTCCACAGAGCTGTAACTCTTCTCGCACACGCTTCCTACGTCTACCTCCGTCTTCCCCTCCCCTCTTCACACCCCTCTGTCGACGCTTCAAGTGCCCTTTTGCTGCGTTTCCCACGCGCATTGCTTTTCAGGTCATGTGGGTGTAAAGAGTTGTCTCTGTGCGAGTGTGCTACGGTGTGTCTGACGTGTGAGTGAGTGTGAGTGAGTGTATCTGATGGTGTGCGAGTTTATGCACATGTCTGGGGTGCGTACATGCATTTGATTGGCAGCTGTTGCTGCCTTGCGGGTGCGAGTGACTCTTTCGTTCCACTTCTCCTTCTCCCTTTCCTTCTCCTGCTTCTCCTTTCTTGCTGCAACTGTTTGCCTAGTTTTGTTCTTCTTTGGTCCTCGTTAGTTTTTCGCTTGAAAGTCCCGGCTAAACTTAAATGTAGCTCTTAAAATATGTATTTGGCACAGACTAGTTTATGAAAGTGCTTTGATATAGGCGAGACTTTTCACTTCATTGAGGTATTGAGTGTACACTGAGAAGGAAAACTTAAATAGAACAATTTAAGCAACTGAAACTAATGAGATGCTTAAAGTAAAATAGAACAATAATATTAACATTTTAAGGGAACGAGATAACAGGAAAGAAATGTTATCTTCCACATACCAAAGGTTACTAAATTACTTAAGAATTGTATGCGTATCTTTGATTTGATTGAGTATGATATGAAATGAATATATATTTTATGTAAGATAAGGCAAAAGTCTGACATATAAACATACAATAAATTCACTCACAATCTCTACCAAAAACACAAATAATGACCAATAAATTGAAATTACCCATTTACTCAGATTATAAATTTACTTACATTGAATTTTAATGAAGTTAGAGCTGCATTCTTCTTCCTAAACCACCAAGTATATCAAATAAATGCCAGATTATTGTATCAATCAAATCGAATTTGTTTTGATTGAATTCGCAGTCTGCAGACGAAATTGTCAATTTGCCAAAGAATATTTTGAACAATTTGCAAATCGCTCTTCTCAATTGTTAAGCAATTTTACCGAACTTTGATGTCGTACCCGCCCCTTTATGTGCCCCGCCCCTACTGTTGTCCTATCATTTTGCCGATGCTCGTTGCCAATTTGTTTGCTCTCTTGTGTACAATTTGCAGTTAATTAAACAGCATCGAGCCAAAGACCACGACAAGTGACAACAACAACAACAACAACAGCAACAGCAACTAGTTGCTAATTTAATTTTTAAACACTAAACACTTTACCCCGCCCCGTCCCCCATTTGCATATTACGTAATCCTTATTGCTGTTTTGTGGCAACTGACGCAAACATCGGTCTAATCAGTCCCGAACCGACCCTATCACGCCGTAATAAGCCAACACACAATTTGGCCACCTACGCACCTTGGCCTCCGTTAATGAATTTCAACTCGCGCTCGGGTGCGTCTATCTCTCTCTCTCTCTATCTCTGTCTTCCTTGCGCTGTGTTGACTTTGCCATCCGATTTAAAGGCTTAATTATCGCACGCAAATATTTATCCAACATTATCGAGCGCAGAGGCAGCTTAAGACCGCAGAGATTTCCCAGGGTATATCCCTGGCCAATTTGTTGCTATTAATTTCAAGATATTGTCGACGAATTTGGTAAACTTTCTTTGGAATTTTCTTTGATATGAAAAGCCTTTGAAACATAAATAAAAGTTAGCCTTCAACATTGTATAGAGAAAGTAGAAAAGCCCATTGTCGAGAGCTCTCGACTGTTAGACACTCAGTATCATTCTGTGTTTGGATGTAGTGAATAAGCAGTAAGCAATTTAACCTATGTACTTAAATATTTGATTAGGTTTATTTTGGTTTATTCGTTTGGTTGAATCATCTTGAATAGAAGATGATTTTGATGTACATCAAAAAAGGGATTTCTAGTTCTCATTAATAAGTAACTAAAGTATACCATAAAAACTTTAAGTGAATTCGATTAAGTCATTACATCGTATAAATACAGTGAATATAAAAGAATCTGTAACAAAAAATAAAGGTTATTTGCGACATAACTAAGGTTTAATACTCTTAATTGAGACAAGTTGATAGACTGACAGAGCAAGCTCAACATGCCTGTGCACTCAATAATTTATGATGTCGAAGATTACAAACTTCCCGGCACAGTGAATATACCCTCTGCAGAGGTATAAAAATGAAAATAACCTATTTACTTCCACAAAGAAAATCAATAGGTCGCAAAAGACAATGTGGGAAATTGGCAAGTAAAACTGCGACTCGTGGTAAACGTTTAAGACGAAATTTATGAATGTGCCGTGAATGTTTTCAATGTGACAATGACAGGGTGATTCATTAAAGAAAAAAAAGAGTGGTTAAAGAATAAAACTAGGTTAGAAGAGGTAAAGTTAACAGATTCTTGTCTTGTACAACCTACGAGGTATACTACTTCAGTTCCAAAACAATTTGTTTGACTTTCAGCTAGTTTGTGATACGTTTAAGAGCAGATAGAGCAAATAACGTTAAATACATGCAAATGACAGATAAGTAAGAAGCAAAACGACAATCAGTTGGGGCACAAGGACTCAGAAAGGACGAAAAACCAAAGCGAAACGAGGCGTGCATAACACGCAAATGTCATTAGTTGTTATAGCAAGATACACATTGCCCTATCATAGATACCCAACTGACAAATCGAGGGTGCGCGAGTGACTGTATGTGTGTGCGTGTGTGTTTGTGTATGTATTGCACGTGTTTGTGTTGTTTTCTCTTCACTTTTGATGTTGCTTTTGCGGGACACGCGCAATATTCTGCCAAGCGCAAATTTCGATTTACATATCAATCAGGTTCAGTGAATGTCGCGAATTTTCCAATTCCGTGAAACGAATTTGATTTCGCCTGATTTAAAAAGGTTGTTTCGAATTGAAGCTACTTTTAAGAATACGGCGCAATGATGATTTTGACCACAGCTTGATTTAATTTTAAAACAGATTGCAGTCTGTTTCAGCCTCTGATAATGAACTTATATAATACTTTAATCAGTTCTACATCATTCGACTGTGACATACTTACATTATATCAAATGACTACAAGTTTCTCTCCCTCTCAGTTGCTCTCACTCTGCATTCCTTACGTAATAGGAAATATCTCACAGTTTACATCACTGAACTCACTTTGACACTCGCCGCATCCCAATCGGAATTTGAATCTGAATCGAATCATATCAGTTGCTTGTCTGTAGTTCTCTTTCTTCTGTTGCTTTGCGTTGCAATTTCAGAATTTGTGATCGCAAAAACGAGTAGAGCACGAGGAGATAGATGTATCTTCTACCCGTTAGTGTCGGTCACAAACCGAAACTGCAACAGATTGTTCAGTTTATAATCCTTTGAGTCGCGTAGCACAAGAGAGATCACACTGATCACTCTGATCACTCTGTCACTAAGGGCAGCTGATAATGAAATGAATTGCAGCCGCGATTACGAGCGCGATAAATACGCGCAAAGCGGCGAGAACTCACTGCGATTCTAGAGCTAATGCAGTCTCGAGCTATTCAAATGTAATTCAATCGATACGAGCTCTCTCCCTCTCTATCTCTCTCTCTCTCTCTCTCTCTCTGCCACCTCAACTCGCCCTCTCGCTCTGCTAGACTTGATTGCGTTTTTCTAACGTGACACGACTAACTAAGTTACTGCAGTGGTTTCTCACGCAATTCTCTTTCTCTCTCTCCCTCTCCATTTCTAACCCTCTCCTTCTCTTTTTGCTTGCTTAGCACTGTGATCTCTAGCTACAGTTACATCTGTATCTGAAATCGCAACTGTATCTTCGGCTACAGATGTTTGCCCTCTCTGTCTCTCTGTCTGCTGCCTGTAGCTTTATCTTTATCTCTTCTTGTCTGTCTCCGCCAATAGGGCTTTGTCATTTGTGTGTGAGCAGCCCAGCTTAGTGCACACATGTACAAACATGCCCATGCAGGCGCATACTTGCGCGCACACACATCAACAGAGGGCTTTGTTATTGACAGATCTTTTATTATACTTTTTGCGGTTTTTAGCTTTGATTTGTCCTCCTTTTGAGACGACTTAACCCACAATTGCCGCCTTCTGGCTGCCGCGAACGGTTGCCAACAGTTGCCAACGGATACAATTACAGCTTGCTGCCACTGGGCATCCCCTTACACGCTCAGCTTAAGCCGCCAGCCGCGTCTGCTTTCCCGTTATAACCGTTGTTTTAGCTGAATGCCAACTCTGACTGCAAGGCAGTCTCTGTTTGTATCTGTATCTGTATCTAAGACTTTAAAAAATGTATAATAATTTAATGTAAGATGAATTTAGAGACACAGCATTAAGAAAATATGTTTTAGTAGATGACAATCGATTGATTATTAAGTGAGTTACGATTATAATGCAATCTAATGCAATATTTAGGTTGATAGGTTCAAAATAAGTTTGATTGAATTACAGTTTGAAGTTTTGCAGTAACTAGGCTCTTGAGTCCAGCTATCTATATCTGTATTTGATTGAATGAGAGGCAACTATTCATGCACTTTCAAAGAAGCCAGCACAATTGAGTTCATTTTGTTGTAACTCGAATCGCATTTGTGCGCATTTGCCTTATGTGGTTTTTTTGGTCAGAAGCCAAACAAGAGATGCACTTTTCCACTAACTAAACTGGGCCTCGTTTTATCTTATGTGTGTTTCGGTATATTATAAGTCAGTTGTTTCTGTTATTGCTCTACAAAAGTCGACTTAAAATCGGCTTAGTTACTTTGGTGTTGCACTTTTTGACTTCAGTTTCCCCCCACTTGAATTGCCAGTTAATATACACTCTCTCTGTTAGTGTTCTTGGAAAATCATCTTCTGTCTGCGTTGCTTTCCTATTCTTATCTCTGTATCTGCAGGCGCCGCATATGGAAATCTAAGGCCACGTGGAAAATTAACTTGCGCCGCCCTAATACTTACTGCCTAGCTCCGTTTTCAACCACCTTCCAAGCCCGTCTAGTTTAATCCCTTCTAAGCCGCTTTCACGCAGTAATTGTAGCCAAACCACTCCCCCACTCAAAGTTTCCAGGCAACCCTTTAATATCAGGTCACAATCCTTGTTCGTCTCTTTAAAATTAAATATAGAATTTGTAGTTTCTTAGACTTGAATTTGACATGATTTAACTAGACTAAAGTAGATGCACATCCAATGAATGTCCATGTTGCAAAGACGAAAGAAACAAAATGAAGTACACGAAATGTAGCACAGAATTGTGGCAGACACAACTGGCACAATGTTGTCATTGTCTGTTGAGGTCGAGTAAAGAAAGAAACGGCAAAGCAAGCGACAAAATATATAGCACAGAGATAGTTAAGTGAAGCAGACGCAGATAACTTACTCTATGAGAATTGAACAGGGCTCTGTTGGAAATTGAATTAATATAACCACGTATACACACTTGCCACATATGCAAATGCTTTCAGCCAACATACGCTGTGCAAATTCAATTTGCGCCAGATTCAATTAGTTTCGCTCCTAAACAAAGTCCAAGCCGTATAGGCTGAAAGCCAATGAGCCCGTGTACCACAAAGTCAATGGCAGACATTCATGGGCTGTGCATATTTAATAAGTTATTTTAAGATATATATAAAGTATATATATTATGCAGTTATTTTAAAATATAGAATATATTTATGGAAAATATATAAATATTTCATTTTTATTCCTATTCGGAATTTTCTTGACTAATGATCTATCTATCTATTTATTTATCTATCTATCTATCTATCTATCTATCTATCTATATATTTATCTATTTTTACTGTGTCTTTCATTTGTTTTGTTATTTGTTTTGCAGTGCATTCGTTGCCCCATCTAACGGTACTCAGTCTATCCGGCTGCAGCAAACTGACCGACGACGGCGTCGAGTTAATTGCTGAAAATCTACAAAAGCTGCGCGCCCTCGACCTGTCCTGGTGTCCACGCATAACGGACGCCTCGCTAGAGTATATCGCCTGTGATCTCAATCAGCTGGAGGAGCTGACCTTAGACAGGTAAGCAAGTCCACTCTGGAAAATCCTCAGTGCACAATAACAATACAAGAAGCGTGATTGACGCGTGTTCCTTTCTTTCTTTTGCGTTGATAAGAACAACTTCAATAGGTCGGCAATTGATATTGATTGACGTCGCTACGAGACCCGCTCGTTATATAGCTCAAATACTATATATAGCCAGTTTAATTTTAACACTTCGACACTTATAACACTTCCTCGTACTTCGAAGCTTCTTGGAAAATAATTGTTTTGAAATCGGTTTCGCATGAAAAATTTGCACTTCAATTTGCAGTTGTATTTTGTGACATTGTTCTACTTAAAAGTACGTGGTCTTAAAATAAACGACATTAAAATAAATAAATGAATAAATAAATAAATAAATGAAATAAATAAATTAATAAATTAATAAATAGATAAATTTAACTAAAGTATCCATTAGGATTTAAAGTGTGTATTAGCATCATGTCTGACATTAGGGGAGTCTCATTTCCTGGTAAAGTTTGAGGATCTACCGAGGACAAATGGACGTATAAGCATCATAACTGACTTCAGGGGAGAGCCCTCTTCCCAGTAAATATTGGAGAAATGCCCATTTAAGTTACTGTAGAATAGATAAAGTTTATGTTAGCATAGGTTATAAATAAAGGAAGCCGAATACTTACACATACCGACATCCACCGTACCAAAATCCCCCACCATTCTGCGAGGCACAATTTGTGTTTGTCGTATCGTTGTCAAATGTATAGAAATCTTCTTTTGCAGTCATTAATGAAAAGTAATCATGTTTAACATTTCCCGTAAAGTTAGCCAGATATAACTTGTAAAAGTCTTCATTGTTTGAAACAGTGAAATTGTCGTAATGAGCATACTCAATGGTTCCATTGTCATATACCATATGTATATAGAGTTCATGTTGTAGCGCACTCGTTAAGCTGTGTATCTTGTCCAAACCGAGGAAGAAATCACCATCTAAGCTGCCAAATCCATTCTGGTATTCAGTCCAACTCCTATTGAAGTTCTCCTTACCATCGATTCTCTGTTGGATCACAGTCCAACCAGTTCCGGGCAAGAGATTGCTTAGTAGAGCTTTCAGTTTTGACAGTGCTTTATCTTGTTTGGTCATTTTGAAAACTTGCAATACATTTTCTTTATCGAGAATCTCTCTGGGTGCAGCACTGTTATCCCCTTCAAGATCTTTAATTAATGAATGAAGTTCTTGAACGGTTTTCAGCGAACTCATTACGCAAAGTTGCTGTTCTGTGTTCTTTAATACTGATTGTCGGCTCGGTAATCCTTGATTGGTTTCATCATTTATGGGAATTGGTACTGCAGTTCCTTTTAATGCGGCTATCAGGATCAGAAGTACACAATAATAGAAGGATCGGCACGTGTACATTGTGATATTTAAATTTCTTTTTATTATATACTCCACTTCACCTCGCTGAAGCAAATTCGATATTGAAATGGTACACGGTTCTGCTCAGTATATATAGGTCTCAGGAATGGTTTGTAGTACTTGATAAGGGCACGCGCAGCAATGTGAGTCAAGCGCTTAAGAAAACCCATAAACAAGCAACAACGTCATTACGCCAACATCGATATTATCCCAGATCCATTGAGGAAATTATGATTAATCCACAACTTGTGAAATTTAAAAGCGTGGCGAGTTTTTGGATAATTTGATTGGGAAACTTTCAATGGAAAGTATTATGGTAACTTATTAATACTTCGTTTTTTGAGACTATCTTGTTTTTTTGCTGTTCATTCGAAAGAAGATTCGATGGAAATTATTACCGATTCTCTTTATACGAGTACCCACATCATTATTCTTTAACGAAATGTAGCTTTGTTTGGACAGTGTTTGTTGTTTTTAAAACAGATCACTTTGTTTTGCAGATAAAATACTTTTTTGCATACAAAATAGCACTTCTGTGCTGTCTTGTTTTATTCTGTCTTTCCCTTTGTATGGGTCACTTCTACAAAAAGTTCTATGCGGGCTCTAGCATTCAGTTTGCAGGCCCTAACAGAGAATCACTATTGTATCGCAATATACTAAAATATATGTATGTATTTATTTTCAAGTATCAATGTATTAGAGCCTTAAACTACTTACTATATAACTTTTTTATATAATATTGACCTATCACCCAGATTAATATCCCAATTTTTCAATATTTTCTATAGTTCCGAATAGAGGTGGGCGCGGGCATACTTTTTGAGGCCCGGCCCGGCACGAGCACGAAACCTAGTCCCAAAAAAAAAGCACCAGGCCCGCACGATTTTTTTTGAAAAAGCACGGCCCAAGCCAATCACGAAAATTTCAACAAAAAAAAACCCATGCAATTTTTTTAATTTATAGTATGTAATATACAAAGAAATTTAGTTAAGTCCAATACTTATTAATAATAACAGTGTTATAATATACAGGTTTTTAAACATAACTTATGGCAAGTTCTTATTTAAAAATAAAATTTTTTCTAAGTTTGAACTTTTTAAACGTGTACGACGCTCATTTAATATTATTCCAGAGGTAGAAAATAATCTTTCGCTCGTCGCTGAGCTTGCCGGAATGGCTAAAATGTAACGGGCAAGTCTTTTCATTAATTTGAGGTCACTACTTTCCAAAATTCTAACACATTTTGGTCTGAAATGGCTGCACAGCCATTTAAATATTTTTCGATTTCAATATCAAAAGAATTTAATTGTAACTTTGGTTTTTTGGAAAATTTTTGGCCCGCGGGCCACGAAAAAAAGCACGGCCCGCGCCCACCTGTAGTTCCGATTAACGCAACTACAGTCTGTTGCAAATATAATATATGTTTATCGCATTAGCTTTTAAGCGCGTGTTTGAGGCTGTATGTGTGTGTTAATAGGAAAAGTTACTTGATGTCATATTACTATTAGTATACTGATCGCATTTTTTCCACTCTTACTAACTATCCAAATCGAACAAGTTATTCACCTCTCCTTCCTTCTATTTAAGGTGCGTACACATAACGGACATTGGAGTCGGTTACATTTCCACGATGCTCTCGCTAACAGCGCTCTTCCTGCGCTGGTGTTCGCAGGTGCGTGACTTCGGGCTGCAGCATCTGTGCTCGATGAGGAATCTTCAGGTTCTCTCCCTCGCCGGCTGTCCACTGCTGACGTCATCGGGTCTATCGAGTCTCATTCAACTACGTCATCTGCAGGAACTGGAGCTGACGAATTGTCCTGGGGCCTCGCACGAACTATTCGATTATCTGAAAGAGCACTTGCCACGCTGCTTGATAATCGAATAATTATCGTCGGAGGGGGCTATCGTTATTGTAGCCTGTGTCCTGTGTCGATTGCTTTGTGAACAAGGAGAACAAACTGATTTTATTTTAGATTCAGTCGAACTCTATTTGTATGGCAACTTTTTAGATTGTTATTTTTAGTCGGGAAGTTCCTTTTGTGCTATAAATATTCTCGTATTAATGTAAATCCTTAAACTTACATATAGTTTACAATTTTCTATGATTTCTACTGTGATTTTAACTGCAACTGCATAAGAAAAGATGGTAAAGCTGTAAGACAAAACAAGAAGAAACACAAATGAGTCCCTGAGTGGTAAATAATTATTTACAAGGCAGTACAATACCGAGATGAACTCTAATATTAATAATAATTTAAAGCTATTATTGTAGTTTTTAAAGCAAGTTTTAATTAATCTCACTGTAATTAACCATAAAACAATTGTGCAAATTATACAGATATTTATATACAATATATAGATATATATACATACATACAAATGTAATGAACTTAGAAAAACATTGCGCCCAAAAGACAAAAGAAACTAACACACATAATGAAGATAAAAGCGAAAAAAAATCAAAAACTATGCAATTCACTGTTCAAATCAACAAGTTTCAAAAAAAAAGAAGATAAACAAAGAATGAAAGAATACTTGTTTTATTTACATAGGCAAAATTGCTAACCAGCTTTACACTTAGCTCACTTTTGCAGCCCCGACCACTAATTGTACCATACTATCAACTATGCTACTAATAGTGTAACCAATAAGCCCCTTGAGAACAGATAGAAGTAACGTTCTTAAAGAATCGGCACGTTATGCAATAACCAAAACTTATGAAAAGATTCAGCAATTTAGAAGGGTATGGCTTTCTAAAGCTCCGCGCCGCCCTTCCTATAACTAAGTCGTAAACGACAAAGAGTTAAATATATAATATACAATATGAATTACTAAATATATGTATATCAAACAAATTTATTGAATAGAGCAGCGTTACAAGTGTTTGAGTGGACATTTTTAAGGACTATTGTTTGCACTTTTCCGAACCCAAATGCGATATGCAAACCCAAAGATAATAAAAAAGGAAGTACGTGAAAAATAAACTAATGCAGAATTGAAAATGTATTTCGTTAAATTTATTATAAATGGGAAACCCTTAATAATATATGCATTAGTTTGTGCATAACTACAGTGCTACTTAATTGTATATCGACTCAGTTCGACTCATTCTTCTTCATTCCTCACAAGCGCCCTCGCCATCCTCATCATTGTCATATTCTGTATTATCCTCACCGTCTTCACCCTCCTGTTCTTCCCCCTTAACTTGCTGATCCCACCAGGAGAGCACCCCAAGTCCAGATTCGTTAATGGCACCCTGAAAAAAGAACAATTAATAGAGCCTTGTATAATATATAAATCTCAACATACGATTAATTTGTAGGGCGCCTTCACTTCCTGCGTTGCTGCTGAGGCAGCCGCCGCCGCTGATGAAGTGCTAGGGTTTTGAGACGATTGACCCTCTGCCTTGGGAGGTCCTATGGGCGAAGTCTCCTCGAATATTTCGCGGGAAACGCGAAACTTAATAGGCTCGCCCACATCCATAAACAGATCATGTTTGGCACCATCGTCCAATGGATATTCCCATACCCATGCCTGCTCGGCCTCGTCGAAACGCGAAGGATGCTGCAGGGCTGCGTGAGGAATAAGTATATCGTCGAAGAAGCCCAATGTCACATGTACTCCCTCCCGACTACAGTTCCGTATTTTACCGGTCATTACTGTGCCGACCATGGGTCGGAATACCACATATCGAAACAGAACCTCCGTGTGGGAGGCGCCATCGCCGGGCAGTATTATTGAGTCCTTCAGCGAGACTATCTCCTTAAGCGCTATACATAGACCGACGTTTAACAGTACCTGCAATAAATAAAATTGTTATTACCAAACCTAAAGAAATTGTCTAAATTTGTTTACTTTGTTGGCCAATTTCCGGTCAATTTCATCTCGCACTGCATCCACAAGTTTTAGATTAAATTGATCTGGCCCTATGCGGACGTTATCTTTAAGTTCTGCCAACACAAACATTATATACCTATTATAATGTTCGTTTAGAAACCTTTAGTTTTATTTAGTTAAACATTGAGGTTTTATTTACATGCAATGTGACCGATAGGAAATATACTTTTATCGATAAGTGATATTTATTTTAGGTGAAATACCAAAACCAATTTACGATAATTCTCGATATGTTAAAAAAATACCAAAACAATGTCAGCGTGGAGGGCCGAATGGCAAAGTGCAACAGCTGTTCGTAAATAACACGTGCGAACAAGCTGCGTATTTCACAATTGCATTCAAGTAAAACTAAAACTTTTAAACTTGGCGTATATAAAAGCGAGAAATTACGCTATATTGTTATTATTATTGGTTGTTCAAGAAGAGGAATAGGTATTATAGCTTAATTTCGCAATATGAGTGATGCTCATAAATTTAGCGACCCTGAGGAGGACTACGAAGAGCTAAAGAATGTAAGTTCAATATAAAGAAACCCTATCAATTTCAAATGATTAATTAAATATACTTTTTACTTGACCTAATATTTCCACAGTCCGAGTGGTTGAACGAATTTAAATCCCTCACCGTAAAGCATGACATTTTCAAGGACGTCAAACTAAGCAATAAGGAGGCCAACGATGACCTCTGCCAACCAATTATAGATGCCGCCAACGATGCGGAGGAAGATCGTCCTTCCGACGACGATGAAGATGACGATTATGATCTTGGAGATGACTACGACGCGTATGAAGAAGCCTATAGCGGATTTAACAAACTGAACGCACAGCCGCAGCTAACGGCGTCTGGAGGTGCAGGAGGTGGTGGCGGCGGCACTCAGCGAGTGAGCAGCTATCAACCGAATGAGAAGCTACTGCGTCGTTACTCCGCTCGTATAAATGTTGAGAAATATGATCCCAATCCCAATATGAGTGCGCAGGCAGCTAACCGATTGGTCAGTTTCGATCGTCGACAGGAATTCGAACGAGTTCGCGTCCGTGATAAGCAAGATCGGGCGACGGCAGAGCAAGTTATGGATCCACGCACCCGAATGATACTCTTCAAGCTGCTGAATCGTGGCCTGATTCAGGAGATTAACGGCTGTATATCCACAGGAAAAGAGGCAAACGTTTATCATGCGGTCTCCAAGAATGGAGAGGAGGAGTTTGCCATCAAGATCTACAAGACATCCATTCTGGTGTTCAAGGATCGAGACAAGTATGTTTCGGGCGAGTTTCGCTTCCGTCACGGATACTGCAAACACAATCCTCGCAAGATGGTGCGCACCTGGGCAGAGAAGGAAATGCGAAACTATCTTCGCATGCGTAATGCTGGAGTCCCCGTCCCAGAGCCGATTCTCTTGCGTTCCCACGTTTTGGTCATGCGATTCTGTGGCAAGGATGGATGGCCTGCACCCAAACTGAAGGATGTCGATATAAGCACCTCGAAAGCACGTGAATTGTATCGTGACTGTGTCGTAATCATGTGGCGCATCTATAACCAGTGCCGTCTAGTGCACGCCGATCTGTCCGAGTTCAATATTCTCTTCCAGGACGGTCAGCTGGTGATCATTGACGTTAGTCAGGCGGTGGAGCACGATCATCCACATGCCTTTGATTTCCTTCGCAAGGATTGTACGAATATATCTGAGTTCTTCCGCAAAAAGTCGGTGGCCACCATGACAGTTAAGGAGCTGTTCGACTTCATAACAGATCAGACTATCACAGAGCAAAATATGGAAGAATGCTTGGAGCACATTTCGGAGCGTATCAAAGATCGGGATGCCAATGATATCACAGCACAGGAGAAAATCGACGAGGCTGTGTGGCAGAACACTTACATTCCCAAGCGTCTGGATGAAGTGCCCCACTTCGAGCGAGATGTAACCAAGGCCAAACAGGGTGTCCAGCAAAATCTCATTTATGCCAAGATTACTGGACTAACGCCAGCACTGGATGTACAAAAACAACCGGATGTTCTAAAGTCTACAGAAAGCGCAGAGAGCGACGATGAAAGTGAGAACGAAAGCGAAGACTCCCAGGAGGAAGACGGTGATGAAAATCCCAAGTTTAAAAACTCAGCACGGCCACGAGATGAGTCGCCAGACAGCAAAAAGGCCCGCAAGAAGGCGGTTAAGGATGCCAAGGCGGAGCAGAGAAAAGTGAAAGTGAAGAAACATGTGAAGAAGCGCAAAGAGAAACTGGGCAGCATGAAGAAGTAGCGAACTTTACATTAAGATTAAAATATGTCTCTTTTATGTTAACTGTAAATTAATACTTTTTTCGAAAAATACATGAATATTTGTAAAACGAAATTAGTTGAAGAAAGATATTTTTTTTCTAATATATACTATGTAAAAGTGTATATTATAAATGGTTTAATATATTATAGTTTAAACCTACTATATTACTATTACTTATAAATACAGGGTCCGCCATCTAACATTTTTTTTTTTTTGAACTAGTGGTTATTTTGAGTGTGGTAACACTGATGTTACATCTGATTTGACAGAAAGTTAGTTTTATCCTTCCGCTGAACGAAAATGGTTGTGTATACGATTGAGGAACGCGTTCAAATATAATTATGGTAATGTTGCAGAATGTGTGCGAAAATTACGCACGGAAATGAGCCGTAACAAAGCACCGTCCGCTCCGTATGTGCGCTTTCTTTTGAAAAAATTGAGAGAAACCGGCACAATTATTGATAAACCAACGCGTGAGAAACCAAAAAAAGTGCGTACTGCCGGTAATATCGCTGCTGTAGCCGAGAGTGTGCGTGAGGCGAAAATGCGGCAGGAGCCGCCGTTACGGTCAATGGCGAACGCTACCGCGCCATGTTAACGGATTGGTTCTTCCCGGAAATCGAGGAGGAGGACTTGGACAACATTTGATTCCAGCAAGACGGCGCTCCGTGCCACACAGTCAACGTACCGATCGATCTTGTGTGCACTGTTTAAAAAAAAAAAAAGTTACGTGGCGGATCCTGTATACAATACATGTGTATGCATAAAAGGGTTTGTGTATACTATATATGTACAAATTGCATGTATTATTTAGCCAACTTTTGTCGTTGATCAAACTGTCTTATTACGCCTGATTCCTGTTCGAAGTATTAGTTGCTTTTAAGCAGTAAGTACTTACCCACAGTTAATAGCACCCATTGTAATTAGCTTAATTTGATGATGATCAAATCGAAGTTGACGCAATGTAAAGTTGAATACTTGCTTGTATTTTAAATAAAAGAAATATTCTTCATTTGTTCTTGTATAAATGTTATTAAACGAACTAAATGTTAAGGGTTGCCAAGCAGTGCTAACCTCTGACAACCTCAGTTGTAGATACAGCTCTGAATTTATGAACACGAGTGTCAATTGCGATTCCATTTGTCAAGAATTTGCAGGTATATTTGTCTTATCGTCATGAAAGGTTAAGGAAGAAAGATACGGGAGAAGAGAGGACAAACTAGGTAAATTGTATGTTTCAAGGTGGCGTTTGAAAGCAACTGACAAATTGAAAGACTCGGCACTTGGCACAAAATGTCACATCTTCCAAATCATCTTCCAGACTCAATCGAAACAACAGAGACGACACCGCCTCAGCTAAGTACAGTGGGACTGTGCCGTGCCGCGACGAAGACCATAACGAAAATGTCCAAACCAATTGAATCGCATCGTTTGCTACGTTCGCAGACGACATTGGCTGAGAAGGCTGATGTGGAAGAGGAAGAGGACGATCTGTTTGTGAAGTTGCCAAAGTTCAGTAGGCGACTGCGAGTAGGCAAGAATACGCCCGATAACCAAGAAGAGGACAGCGATGCCAGCGTCAAGGATGTGGCTGGAGGAGGAGGAGTCAGCTCGCCGGCCAATCAAAGGCTTTACAAGTATCTAAAGCAGCCCAACTGCCAACGCTGGGTATGGTGCGAGTTCATCGAATCCTACCTCGACCAGGCCATCCTGGCCAGCGCCTATGACATGGACAGTTATCTGCACACCTGCTTTCCCGCGCTGCAGTCGCGGCAGCTGCAGCGCCGTTGCTGGCAGATCATACGCCGCAACATGGGCAAGGCACGGCGCTTCTCCACGGCCTTCATTGCCGGCGAACGTGTCGAGTTGGAGCGCTGTCGCCGCATCGTGCGGCAGCTGCAGTGTGGCAAAGTGGACATGGCACCGGATGCTCAATCCTTGGAATTGATGCCTAAGCTTATCCCCATGCCGTTGCCCGGGGATGCCAAGGTGATCAGTCTGCTGAGCACACCCCAGTTGCGGCTTTGCAAGGGGCGTATCGTCACCTACGAACCCAAGGACAGCAGTTACCTGGTCAAGTTTGATGTGGCTGGCAAGACCAAGGTGCTCAATATGCCAGACAGTCTGCTCCACGCCCTGCAAGAGTGCAAGACCCAAACTCTGGCAAGCATTGTGCAAGAGGCTGAGGAGAAGTCCGAGCAAGGGGTTGAAGATCAGGGACCCAAGGCGCTGCTGGACGCCCTACTGCAGCTGCAGAAGCTACTGGCCCTCAAGCGCCAGACTGTGCAGGATATGGCCATCATGAACAAGGAGCTAGAGGCCAGTGGAGTGCCGCCTCCAGTGCGCCGTGAGGTCAAGCTGACCCCGCAGCGGGAGAAGCTGCAGCGTCGCTATGCTTCCAATATGATAACACTCCATAGAGTGAACGCTGACATTTTGGAGCCACTTCGCGTGGCCCACAATCAGCTGCAGGAGTACGAACAGGATGAGATGCAACGTAGAGCGATGCCGGGCAACAAGTTGTACGAGAAGTGCCGCGTTCTGGCCGAGATGGACCTGAAGGCAGCTCCAGCTCAAGTCAACTTGCAACTGGAGGCCACCAGGGAGCTGATTCTCCGTCTGCAGACTCTGCTCTACCTATGCGGCGAACTGGGACATGGCAACGATGTGGAGGTCGATGCAGTAATGGAGGATTTCGTGACCAACATGCTGGTGGAGTTGCCGCCTCACCTCAGTGCCGAGTTCGCAAAGGTCCTGGCACTGCTGCAGCCTTTAAGGGAGCACATTCTGGGCGTGTACAAGCTCGAGTCGGGACGATGTCAGGAACTCTTTCAAATGCAGCAGCGTAGTGAGGATTCCGATGTCGAGATGGAAATGTAGAAGGGAAGCAATCTATAATACTATCAATAGGTCTACTAAACAGAATTCTATCAATCTGTTAATTTCACTGACCAATTTTTAACTAATCAACGTATAACGTTAATAAATATAATAACAGATATGAATATTTTCTTTATATGATATATTATAAGAGAACTCATATGTTTACAGGATCAATATCCATTAATATGGGCATAATGTGTGGCGAAATAAAGTCTGTCTGATTGAGAGCATTAATCTACTATATTATACCTATAGAAGCTAGAGATTCTAAATTTTGGCATTTGGATTCGTGAATATCAAACGCACATACTATATCATATTATATTTACAATACCCAACCACCCTGCCCCGCAACTGCAAATAAAAGTTTTTTATATAACGTATAAAAATATGTATATTTTGTAAATTTATTGTGTTTTGTCACTACTCCCGGAAGTCCTTAACATTAACAATTTGTACAACCTAGACGAAAGAAGTGCGCTGTTATATGAGTATGGATATTATATGTACAGTTGGCATACATATAGAACGATGTTAAGCTATGTTTACATTTGTGAGTGTTATACTTAAACTAACTAATCTAAGGGATTGACTAAGCACCAAGTTACGGGAGTGTTTACACGGGGCAATCATCTGTGCACCTAATACACACACACATAGTATGAATACTCGTATGTGTGTATAGGATTAGCAGTTAGTAGTCTGTATGTACATCTGTTATTCTTATGGTAAAACCAAAATCACAGCATGAATTCGTTAGCAAGCAGAGCTGCTCATGTGGAGCAGCGCTTCCGCAAACTAATGTACATAAGGAGGCGGAAGAATATCATCAGCATAGCTAGCAAGCCGAACTGGGTCATTATGGAGGCATTTTCAACGTCAAGGAACTTCAGGAGCACCCGCGGATCACTGAAGTGGCAGTAGATCTCGTCGCAATCGAGTTCTTCGCGCTGGAAGCCAAACACTGTGAGCACAAAGGCAACCACGCCCACACGAATATAGCTGAACTTCATGAGGAGATTCATGCCCCATGTAATTTGAGGCGCAAAGTCGAATCCATAAACGGCAAGACCCATGAAAGGGGCTATAATCATTGGGCCCACAACACTTCCATTCTGCGGATGAAAAGATAATTTTAGTATTCGCCTAAAACTCTGCTTTGCTCCGCATGCAAGCTGAGTGGGGATTTACTTACAGTTATGCTAAAGGTGGCACCAATGGCCAAGCCCATGCCCTCGGCAACCAGCGAGATCATCAGTCCAACGGCCACGAAAATGCCGAAGCGCCACAATTGCTCGGGCAGGCCTGACATCCAGTAGGTGACGGACATGAAGGTGAGATTCAGTAGCACCTGCAGAGGCAGTCGCGATATGGTCAGCGCCATATAGTAGGGCATCAGCGTGTACCAGCGATTAAAGGTCTCCTTCTTGACCACCTTGACATCAGCGGGATCTAGATAAGAAGACATTGAGTTACTCTTTCTCGTGAACATGCTGTGCAGCACTTACAGCTCAGTATGGGCACCATCACTTGGGTGTAGACAATCATGAGAACAGCGCCAATGCAGAACTTGAGATGGTCAAACATGCGTGCACCTTGATTGCCAAGTTGAAAGAAGATCAGGCCGAAGAAGAGTCCGCACATAATGTGATGCACAAACTGAATGATCAAGGCAAGGCGGGAACGCATTGTGCGCAGCAACATGACTCTTACAAGCACCAGGAATTGTTGCAAGCCGGAGATATTACGATGATCCCGACGCAGACGCTTCCCTACTACCACTTTCATCTGCTCCAGCAATGCACCCGCTGTTCCCATCAACGAGCCGTCTGTCGAGGCAGCACTGCCAGCGAAGAATGGTATGAAAGCACGCTTGGGCTGTTCCACAAACAATGTCGTGATAGCCTGGTATGGCTCCAGCTGTGCCATGCTGTCCGTGGAGTCCGACTGCTTGGTGCGATAGGTCAGCTTGCCGTTGTCTGTCATCTCACTGAGGAACGGCACCAGCTGGCCCTCCTCCGCATCAATGAGCTCAATAACTGCAAAGTAGAAGAGAGAAATTTGAACTGACTTTTCCGACTTATGAAGGATCAAATAAGACTAGCATAAGTCTCGCTATATGCTTGATCTAAATCTAAGATAAAGCTGCGCAAGGTCGCGGCCTAGAATACAAATGAGCTTTCTAATTGCTTTCTAAAATCAATGGACTGTGCACGAAATGTGCACTCCAGTCTATATAAGGAAGTTCATATAATATATAATATATTCTTTATGATATATAATATATTTTTTATGATAAATAATATATTTTATATGCTGTATACTCACTGTAGTCGGAGGGACTGTAGTGTCGTGGGCAATCGAGTTGGGCCAGTCGCAGAAAGGGAATTGTGGCCTGTGGAGTGCCCTGGAAGCAGCATTGACCCTTGGCCAGCACATAGATGCTATCGAAGTAGTTATAGATAGTCGCCGAGGGCTGGTGTATGGTGCAGACAACGGTGCGACCCTCGCGGGCTAGTTCCCTGAGCATGCGTATGCACTGGGCTGCTGTCACTTCATCTAGGCCACTGGTCGGTTCGTCCAGGAAGAATATATTGGGATTATCCACCAACTCGAGGGCAATAGAAAGTCGTTTCCGTTCGCCGCCGCTCAGTTTCTCAGCCGTCACATTTCGGCGATGATTGAGATTAAGATTCTTAAGTATGTCTGTAATGATCTCTTCCTTCTTGGAACGCTGCTTTAGCTTCAAGTCGTATGAGAGATTCATCAGTTCTTCGACCGTAAGCAGCGTCTGGTGATGATCATCCTGCGTTATATAGCATGCATTGTCGCGTTTTATTTTAATGTTGCCCTTTACTCCGGATTTGCTGCAATTAAATAGAGAATATCATAGAATATTTGCATATAATATTTCATTATATTAAACTATACTAGCAATTCTACAATTCCCCAATCGACCTTCAACTTGAGTTGATCTTGTCGAACTCGTCAATGGCTTTTTGTCGAGTTTGGTTTTCTACAGATGATTTAATAAATGATGGAGTAGTGACAAAGCAGTTTTATGAACTTCTAAGAACAGATCAGTATTATAACTTGTTATTGAGGGAATCATATCGGAAAAGTTTTTTGTACTATTTGCATTCATTTAGTTTTTAGACAAACATTTTGTGTTACGTCAATTGTAAAACGTAACATACGCTGTATTGCAACACGATCGTACGTAAAAGATATTACATTATTATTGTATCTTTCGAATAGAACATTGACTGGTTTATTTATTGTTCTCTTTGCTTAAGTTATGCAGCTTCCAGTTGCAGCGTTTGTTATTGTTCGTGTCTGGATTTGAGTTGAATTAAACTTACCTGAAACCCGAAATCGCATTCAACAAACTGCTTTTTCCGGCCCCCGAGGGGCCCATGATCGCGGAGAGTTGTCCATTACGGAAACTACCGCTGACGCCTTTCAAAATTTGCCGTTGGCCGGTGACGCGAACTGCGAATGAAAAACAAAAGCGAAATGACAACAAGAAAATTAGAAATCAGTAACAGAATGAGAATCAGAAACGGAATTGAAATACGCGAAAAACATGATTCCAAATGCGATTTGTTTATTTGGTGAATATACTTAAAGCTTAAGCATTCTATAATATATTATTAAAAGGGGATTGACGCTTTCAAATTCTGCCAGACTGGTACTACGAGCATCAAATGTCGTAGACGATGACGTCGGTATTCAAAGTTCATTTGCTCTGCCAACCATTGAGTGTAATGCGAAGACTGTATACCCTATGGATATCTCGCAAGAAACTCCACATTCAGCTTACCCTACAGCGTGATCAGTTTCTGAAAGCCTGTGAAAATAACTTTGTAAAAACAGGTTTTTCAATTCACGCCGTTTAAGCTCATTATGTTTTGCTGAGGTAATAAAAGCGTGTTGAAGCCCGAAGAGTGTGTGCCGTTAAACCTTAACTACCGCATCGAACTTATGCTGACTCAGGTCTATGCGATAAGATTGGCTACTTAGCATGACTGGCCCGAATGGGACTAGCTCAAGAAGTTACTCATTGAGTAATTCATGTTGTTAAGGGCTCTCTAATGTTCAAATGACACAATGATGTACTATATATTAAGATCACTTTATATGCATATTTTTATTTATTGCAATCGCAATCACGTCTCACGTTTTATGTGTGTCAATGTTCAATGCGGGCTTATCAGCGACCCTGAAAAATGGCATGGCGTCTGGGGGAACAGAACGCGAATGCGAATGTGAATACGAGAAGTATGCCACATCATTTCTGGGTTAAACTCAAGCTAGAGCGCATTCGGGATTATCTCGGCTGTTGAGGAAGTCGAACCTGTGATTAACCCGCTGCACTCTGAAGTAACGGGTGCTGTAATAAAGACTTCAACTAGTGTAAACCTTAATGGTGCTCCTCAACGTAATCGTATAACCAGGATCTCAAAAATCAAACGTGAAGTAACCTATCTGAGATTATAAATTGAAAATAAAAAATGTAAACATGCAAAACTCTAATCTTATGTTTTGACTGAACTTGACAATTTGCTCTTGATAATGATTGAACTTGATCATCTATTTCAAATTGTGCTTTAATAAGTGATCAGGTGTATTCCACGTTGATAAGGGACATGTGCGGGGAATCGTAACTTAGGGGTGGGCTCTGAACGACCGTTCAACATTAAGATGAAAGTGCAAACACGTCTAGAATAGTTTGCGTTATCAGTTTGTCACTTTCAGTTGTTGATCGAACTTGTTTAGTCTAATTTAAATGTTCATTACCGTAGCTGTAATTGTTCGTTCAACACGCGAGATTTATTCTATATTAATTAATAATCGATTAGAATCTTGGATAGATTGTTACTTGGCTGCATACCGTATTCGCACAGACCGCCCACAGACTGCTGGACTCTGAGTCTGCCCCATTAGAATTCCTTGCGCAACACGCTTAGATCAATAAAGGTCAGTGACAACACACAATCTCGAGCAGTAGTAAATCTTTGCAGTGGAGTATTTGCCTGAGACCAAGTTTACATATCAATTAGCCTGCTTCTAATACTGCTTCTGCTTCCACCTCGAACTACCTCTACCGGTCTACCGATTGTTGTTCAAACAACTAAGTGGCTACGTCAATTTACGCTTGTTCGACAAAATTCTCAAATCTTTGGCAATATTTTGGGGTATGTAACAAGTTTCTAGAGATGGACACGTGCTTAAAAAAATTAACAATTTATTTAAATTTCATATGAATACATGAATATTTGGAATGAATATGAATTTAAGATGCTCTTCATATTCACATTTCAGATTTGAAATATTTGAAATATAATTCTGTTATATTATATGCAAATTCATCGTGTCACGTGCCACGAGTGCGACTAATGCTCTAACTAAGAATTTGGTTTGAGAATCGCCCAATAACCGATCGGAGTTGTGAGTGCAATAACAAGTACTCGAACATACTATAAACTGACTCACAATGCACACAGCACGACGTGACCAATTTGCGAATTCAATACACAAATTGTCCGTCCGGGTGGCCCGAGTGCGACTTGTATACGAGGCTAAAACGTGACAATACAATAGCCCAACTCTGCTTTGATCGTATTTCATGTACACGCATTTATCACATCATATCTTATCTCACTGCAGAAGCTGCCACCAAATCTGTTGCATCTCAGTGAACGAAGGTCTCGATTCTAGTTCCGGGGTTTGGGAGATATTTGCTATAAGTCTTACATAGATAGCAGATAGAAGGTGCCAATTTCCTTGCCAGACATCGGAGAATTGATTTCGCAACTATCGAGCCTTGAACAAAGTAATAGACTTATAAACAGCAACCCTTAATTTTATTTAATTGCATACTAAATAATGGCAGTTCTTACACAAGCATTGCATACACAAGCCTTGCATTCTTACACAAGCCTTGCATACAGTCAAGCCTCTAATTACAGTCATAGTATCTTAACTTATCAACTGATTTGCATAAATATATCTAATTAATCCTCAACTCTTTGACTTTACCTCAAATCCATGGCACAATCAGTAGCACGATATGCGTTTGCAAGTCAAGCTAAATGAGCTGAATTCAAGTTAAATTGAAAGATCAGCTCTTTAATCGCACTTACATAAGTGCTCGTATATAGTATACAGTCCAAAATAGCTGACTGCATTCTGTTTGGTCTCCAGTTTCTTGAGTACGCTCTGATAGCGCTTAGAATGCCGATGCAAGGGGCAACCGAAGATAGAGAGAGATTGTAAATATATGTACATACATACATATATATGTATATACATGCATATATACTCTGCTCTATGCTTGATCACTGGTGTGAGCTTCGTGTTAAAGCTCTCTCGCATAATTTGCGGAAAAGCTGAGTAAAATGAGAAATTCCCGCGTCCAGTTATGTAGGAGAGTGGGGAAAAGCGCAAAAATTATTCAATCAAAGTTGGTCAATTTTGTTCGCTGTATTGCTGTTGTTTTTGTTGTTACTGAGCTGAGAGAGCATAATCTGGTTGCGTTTGCTTGTGTGTTGATCATGTTCAGCATCGTGATGATGATGATGACCAACATTATAATGTGCTGGGCTACAAAACAATTTTCATTTGAGGAAGTCGCTTGTAACTATGCACAATTTATAGATGTGTGTGTGAGTGTGTGCACAAATACTTATCTCCCATTGTAGTACACACACACACAGACGCGAACACGCTGCGTTCATTCGGCGACATCGCGCACGTTGCACATGGCGTATGTGCGATAAGTTCGAGTCTGATGGGCGAAGAGCGACGTTGATTGACTGTGATTGTTGCCCCAGCCCAACCCTAAATCTAAGGGACTCTGAACTGCACACTATATGTCTCCCTTCCAGCAATATGTTTCCGTTTCGAGTTTCTTCGAATTAAAAATAACGTGAACTGTTTAATTCAACGAGTACTCTCTTTGCATACCCTATAGAATATCTGAAAATGATCACTGTATTAAACAATTTCGTTATTGGATTCAGCGCTAGCTGACTCAGCAATGTGCTGAATGTGCACACACTATCGCCATGCAAAGTAATTCAAGAGAGCAAAGTCGGGTCTTTCCAACTCTGGGTTACTCAGTAGCGGAAGTGTATAATCTCTTTCTTAGTATATACCCTCTTTGGGCAATTGAAATGGATACAGTGTGCAATCTATGCTCTGAACTTGACGGGGTTGTCAAGTTTGTTTTAATGTGTCTTGAGATTTAGTTCGAGTTGAGCTACACGCTACAATTGGACTCGACTTGTCTGTTTGTGTCAATGCTGCGAGGAGCTGCTGTTGCTGCCACCAAGTCACGCTGTCTAAACCAGTGCGAAACCTGTTTCTAACTGCGCAAGAATTGGGCGCAGCACCAAAAGCGAGGAAGACACACGAGAAACAGTTGCCAAAAGTATTTACTTTGTTGCCACCAAGTTGCAAGTGACAAGCACAAAGCAAACAAGTTAGAACTCATGGAAGGGTGACTCCGAGATGCCCTACTACGTACAGATGACATTCACTAGGGGACTAAGAGATGCCCTACTACATTTAGGTGACATTGGTTACCACATTGATATATTGCAACTGCTGTTCACTAGCTGAAGCTACCCGATCTGCCCTTGACGTGAACTGGGTACACGTTGCATTGCATGTTGTAATTGCCGTTAGAGCTGTAACAATAATAGAAGCGAAAATTACTTGTGTTTATTTGAAGCTTTTATAATTATGGAACACTTAGCCAGGCAGCGTGAAATTACAAAAGCTAAGCCAAGAGACCGAAACAAAGGCAGCACATTCAAATTGCGACGATTCGTAGTACTACACGATAAAAGAGTCTTCATTATAATACCATATTTACTAGCATCTGCACAGCCAAAACTAGGTTTACAATTGGAACACACATTTGCCAGGTTTTATATAATATACAATACATATAATAATAATTATAACATTTAACAACTTTTACAGTGGTAGACCAGACTATTTGACAAAAGTTAATTGCCTTTTGTGTAAACCTACAAAGTAAGTTTTAAGTAGTTATAGGTTTTGGCAATAGAAACTACATAAAACAAGTAGAAAACAAGTTTCGCCTTCTTTAAGTCAAGTAGTACTATAAAAGTCGAGGAGAATTACTATCTTTTGTTATTATTGCATGGATATCAAATATTTTTATACCCTTCGACCATTGAAAATGGTCATAAAAGGGTATACTAACTTTGTGCAAATGTGTGTCACAGGCAGAAGGCAGCTATTATATAAGCTAGAGTTACCAAATTTGGTATGAAGACTCTTGTGTACTATACGCTAATTAACTTTATTTCAAATATTAGGTGCCACCGCCCCCGTAAATAAATAATTTAATTTTTGAACTTAATTTGTAAGCGCAGTACAAAAAATACAACTGTCTGACTTTAACACATACTAAGCTGATAGTTATATCTACGTATTTTCCAAATTGCAATTCGATCGGACAATAAACACAGAAGTTATTTAAGAAAGTATGAGCATAAAACCAAATGCTTGTGTTAGCTAACAAGGGAGGCAGCAACACGCCATCTGTCGGGAATAATTTCAAAGCATGTGCATAAGTCGTGCGTATATGTCGTGCATAGGTCGAAGGGTATCCCAATGTTCTTACTGGTTTTACATTGTTTTATATCATTTAAAGATTTTCAAATGTTTAGAAATGGTTTCCATACTCACAAAAATTAGCGCGCTGATCCACTGTATAGAAGACATCCTGGAATTCGACATCCTTGGACGGTTTGGCAAGAAGACTGCGCGTTGAATCCATATCGCAAATGGGTTATGTACAAAATTGTTCACTTGCTGCTAAATGCAATTTCTCTTTGTCACTTTTCTTGTTTTTTTTTTGTGGACGTGTTGCGTTTACGGAATGTTTCATTAGCTGCCTCGATCAAAATGTAGATTGATAGAGTTAAGGGATTTATTCGTTTTTGTTTTTGTTTTGTTCTTGGCTTCTGTTATTGTTTCTGTTTTGATTTGGCTCTTTATTATTGTCTTTGCTTCTCGATACGCATTGTTTGCGTTGGTATTGTTATTGTTGTTGTTGTGCTTTGGGAATTCTGGGCGAGTTACGGTTTCTCTTGTTTTGGTTCGGTTTGTGCGGCGTCTGCACTGCCGCCGATTACGCGCTGGAAATATAAAATTAATCATTATAAACTTTTGCCTTTTGTTGCTGTTGTTGTCACGCTCGTTTTGTTCGAGAAGCGTGTTAATAACACAACAACAATAACTACGCAAATACAACAAAAAACTCTAGCAATGTTATCTCTGCATTTATTCTGAATTTTTTTTGCTTTTGCGGCCTTGGTGAAATGATAATATTGTTGCTGTCGTTGTTGTTGTACAATTTATAGTAAATATGATCGCTGCTGTGTTGTTGTTGTTGTTGTTGTTACTCCCGGTATCAGTTGCATAAATTGGCAGTTGGCATTCCTAAATAAATAAACTATTGGCTGCCGAATCGATGTATGCATTTTTAATGTTCAATTAACTTTTATTATCTCTTTAAGAACATACATACACTGAGAGAAACGTGGTGCACATTAGCATAAATCTACTTGTATTAACAACAAATGATTTTGTTTAATATGATGATCACTTAATTGTAGACCAAATGTGTACAAACACAAATTGAGGGAAATTTGCTGTAATTTGTACAAAGTATAGTTAAAGATATGAAACAATTTCTCTTATCGATATCCTTTAAATCGTCCTCTTTCGATTACTAGCACAACAAATTTCGGCTAAGTATCTTTATGCAAATAAAAATGTAACTTAAATATATTTAGAAACTATTAAGCTATTATTATCCTATAATTCCATAAAAATCCCATCTAAATTCATGTTCCCCATTAAGCTGTTTCTCGCAGTGTTTCAAATAATGTGAATAACGCATGTCAACGACCCAATCGCGATTTGTTTTAATTACGAAAATGATCCCTAAACAATTACAAAATTATTTCTATCATAAAATGAAATTATTCTTTAATTTGAGAAATGTCAGTTTTCGCTTGATTTTGTATATCAACTTGTAGATTTCGTTGCAGTCGAAGCGTTAATTTGTAGAAATAAGTTCTGAGTCAAGAACAGGTTACAGAATTTGCTTTGCCCAAACCGAAACCGGAATAGGACCCCACAAATCTGCAGCTAATTAGTTGGGTTAGTTGTGATTGGAGAACCGGTTTGAATGTTCCTTACAATCCTGGTCATGGGGGAGATTGAGTTAACATAAGCTGCCTGGGCTAACTAGCTGTCAACTAAGACGATGCAGTTAATACACAAGTTATAATCAGATTAGTTACGGCCTATCATCCTTATACGAGTAGAGCTGTCGTGCAGTCGTTTGAAGTCGAAGAAAGCTGCAAAAGCTGTCGAGTCACGTTTACGTTTAATACGAAGGCGAGAGAATCGCCAAAACACAGTGTGGAAGTGGGCGGGGAAGCTCACCAGATGATGACTCGACGTCCGTCTGACAGATGGATCACGTTCGTTCCGCTTTTAGCGCAGATCTATCATGACAAGTTGAAATTCTCGCTGTCGCCCGAATGGGATAATAATAATGAATAAATATACGAATAGGTAAACATTTACAATAAGTAAGCATAATAACAACATTTGCTGTATTGCATTAATTGTATTAACATTTCTCGAAAAGGCTTCCTACATGTGCACAGCATTTCCATACATCGATGCGATGCTAATTGAGTGTCCAAACATTGTAGAAACTAACCAGAGGACCTTGAGAGATGCTGATAGAATATCATCTATAGTTGAGACGCACAACTAAGGTACTTTCTTAGCACATACGTTCTTATATTGATTATACATCAGGTCATCTAAATAAAGAACTTAACTGCGAAACCAATTACAATATTTAATCTGTGGATTCCCAGTCTCGGGACCTTTGGAACCTCTTACAACACTTCGTTACGGTTGAGGAACACCCTGTATGCTCGACAAATCGACAAATACAAATACAAAAATACTTGAATTTAAGTTCTGATTCGCGTCCATTTTTATCCGCCGCATTAATGTATTTGGCGTCGTCTGAGTCCCCTGCAAAGTGCAAAAAATCTTCTCGTCTGGAGACTTGAAACTTGTTTTTCAAATATCTGCACTTATAAATACTCCGACAGAAGAAGCCTTGGGCAGATTAATAAGTATAAACCAAATAATAATAATACGCGGCTTTTTCGCAGTTCCGACAGGGGATTACACAGAGAATCGAATGCTCCACTTTGCTTCCACATCGCGACACAATATGCTAATAGCCGGTAGGTCTGACGACAAAGCTTTGAGAACTTTTGACTCATGCTAAGCGTACGGTACTTGTATTTGCCTTTCCTAGTACACAAGCATTATATATAGCGCTATATATCATTTCGTCTTTGAAAAAAAATAACCTTGCAGGGAAATTACAAGAGTGAAATATTAAATTAATTTCTCAACTAATGAAGTTCTGAGATTATCTCATTTGCAATATTAATTGCAATCGATCACGACCTGAAAATGCCAATAAATTTTAATCTCATAAATATATTGTTATACTATTATTCTTTATTATTTCGATGGAATTTTAAACAAGTATTTGCAAGCACAATTCTCTGAGAGTGTAATCAACTACTCGTTGTGCGAACTTGGCAATTATGCGACTTGTATAGGACCCGAATAATGGTATTCAAGTAGGATAAATCAGCATATCTGTTAAATTTAATATCTGTTAAATGTATCTGTATAGTTTTCTAATTACTGAATCTAATAGGATTTTAACGATTCGGTATGAAAGTAACCAAACAATAAAATTTTGTGTGTGAATCAGGTACTAATCATCGATCTAAATGTGGGAACACGCGCTGCTCATTTATTAGAGTTACTATATTGTATGAGAGCCTTACAATGAATGTTGCGAATTGCAAAGTGATCAATTCAAAGTTCAAAGTACACGGAATCAATTTCAAGGTCGCAGTACGAGGGATGTCTCAGAGTTTTTTGCATTACGTATCCCAAATAGATTGAGTACATTAGATCACCGTGTGTATTTCAAACCTGTCTCGATATTAAAAGCAAATTAACTTGGATCTTACGATTATGATAAATTGAAATCTCGTGTCATCGCCAGCCAACGAACTTTTAATAATGCAACGCATTTACCAGAGTTGTTGCCTTATGTATGTATGATACACTGTTTCACTTTTATATTACTGTTTAATACCCATTAAGTAAGCTCGTTGTCTGGAGTAGAGACGATTATTGCACCATATCCAGAAGAGAGTTGTGATTCGATTGAGAAAGTCTACTTCTCAAGAAAACATATACCAAATTTAAATACAGTTGGGAATAACTCCGTGACCTTGTCTTTGGTAACTTACTACGTATCCTCATGGGCTCTTCTTGCATATGAGCAATTTGAGTGGTTATAAAATTTCTTTTTCGCTGGGAACATATTGATATAACTCATTGAAAAGTTGCACAAGTGCCGGTGCTTATCTTTATGGCCTGTCAAAGCTACCGATATGATCTTTATTTCTCTGGCACACACAGTTGCAGTTTAATCGATTCCCCGTCAGTTCATACGTGAGTTAATTGAACTCAGACGGCGTCAGGCGTCTTCAAAGGGTACAAGACGACGAAGAGGAAGACGAAGACGAAGCCGACGCAACAGGGCGTCGCATGCGAGCCACCCACAACATCAGGCAACTGTGTTAGCTCTGCATGTGTCTGTGTGTGTGCATGAAGTGTAAACAGTATATGCAAATGGATAAAGCAAGATTGCAAGTAAACTTGCTGAGGCTTCTTAAGTGCATATCTTTGTATCTACACGCATAAGAAGACACGCACTTGCACAGACATCACACATGCATTCATTCCATGGTATTTTTATTGCGTTTTACAAATGGCAAATGCAGCTAACACATTCAACGTGTTGCGAAGCTTCCTTTGTCAGCAAAACCGAAGCCCAAACTTAAACAACAACAACATCACACAAAAGGCACGAGGAAAAACGGTGAGAAAACTGCACTTTCGCTTTCCTTGAGCTTTGTTTTTCAAAGTCTGCAACTGCAGAGGTTTTCCCATATTCTGGTTTCGGGTAAATTGATTGGCGCTCGCATTTTACTCACAATTGGCATTAATTGTGTGTATGAGTCTCTCTGTTGCTCTGCTGCTTTGCTTCTGCTTCTGTTGCACTTTCGTACTTGGGTATTATTATTATCAAAAAACCGAACAACGGCGCGCACAGTTCGCTAACTACAAGAGCGCAGCAATCGCGTCCAAACTTGGCGACGATACGGAAACAACTGAACGAACACTACAGCGAAGTCGTGAAATGTTCACGTTCGTTAACTCTGCGTGTATACGCAGAGTGTGTGTGTGTGGGGCTGCGTCTGTGTTAGTGGTTTGTGAGTGTGTGCGAAGGGTGCTCAATATGATGTTTTTGTTTACTTTGCTCGAATTCGGCAAATTAATTTAAATATGCCGGCTTTATTTGCGAGGCATTTTATAAATTCTTATCAACCTAGATATGTACCAGACTTAAGGAGCTCCCTTGCCCTGTCCCATATCGAGTTGTATTTTATTGCACCATATTTGATTAACTTAAAAAAATTCACACAAGCAATTGGCGTTGGCTTAAAATTGGCGCCGAAGTTTCGATTACAAGCACGACACAAGCTGCTTTATCGTTCACAACTCGTGCTTAGCTCGTGTCATTGTTAACGCTTATCGATATATGCGAACTTAAATGATTTGCTAATCGCTGTTTTCGATAGAATGAAACGATTTTACGTATTTAAAAATTCGCAAAAAAAAAAAATACCCAACGCATCATATTTAAATCGTTTTTAATTGTTAAGTAATGTCGGGCACACAACTTTATTAGGTTTAATTCGCTCAAACGAATATCTCTCTCAATTTTAAATTCATCACAAAGTGACGATATCCAATAACTAATTATATATGCCTAAAGTCTACATAATGCAATTAGTTCGTAATGTATGTACAAAATAATATCTAAAATACAATTATCTTTAATTTCAGACGGCGCACACTTGTTTGACTAGGGGCGAAGAGGAGCTTTGATTTATATGTGGAAGGAACTGCAACAGCAATTGTGAATAAATAGGGTACTACGAAATCTGGCAGCATTGCGCCCTTCTAGCCATGTTCTGGCTCTCCCAATGCGTCTGCAAATATATAGATGAAAGGAGGTGGATATGAGTCATGCGTGAGCTGTTCAGTTAGTTGGGAAATATCAGTTACAATGTGGGTGTGCATACAAGTCATTAAGAGTGTTATAGAACTTGATTGTACAATGAGTTTCAAAATTAAATAAATGACAATTAAAAACATTTTATGACTTTATTGCATAAAGACAAGTCACAGTGGAAGATGAAGGCAATTGTACTAAGTGCAGCTGCAATTCTAGTGGCTTTTTTGTGATTCTTGCTGTTTGAAATAGAATAAAAAGAAATGAAAACAAAAAAACAAATTAATGAAATTGAATGGATACCGATAAATCTACAACTTTAAGTTAGTGCGAACTTGGTAAGTTGATAACTTGAGGGCAGATTTTAAAGACATTATTTATATAACAAAGGTACAGCTAAGTTTTAACAAAGTGCCCAAAAATTAATAAGTTGTCATTCATGTCATACAAATTTTCTGAATTAGTTTATAATTTGTTATGATAATGCCAAATGAGTTATCAACTTGAGTTCGTCTTTTTATTTCCTTTTCGGATAAATAACTTTATTAGTAATTGTTAATTTTGTATTAAATATTTGCATTGTCTTTTCTTTTATCAAATAAAAAGAAAACAGCAGATCGAGTGTGTGTTTGTGTGTTTCGATATATTTACTTATACAAGAGAGAATATTCAATCAAGTTCCTCGCCCAACACAACTTGTATTTGTCTAAGGTTATGTATAATACGTAGAGTGGTTTAATTTCGTGTATCTAATTAAACATTCTCTAGTTTCTACAAGTCTCCTACGTAGTCTCTGTTCTGTCTGGTTTTGAAATTTCCATTGGACTCGTAATGCAAGGCATATGTATGTTCTGTTTAAATGTTGTTATAATTGTTATTCAGTTTACATTGGAATCTGGAATGCTCACGAGTCGCGGGGATAGTGTAGGTAAAAGTGCTAAAGTGCTAATTGGACATTAGTTTACCCATTTACTGATTATGTCCTGAAAGAGATAAGAGCAGAGAGAGGGTGATAAAGTTCTTTAGCGATGACATTGTCATACTGTATGCTAATCAGTTTATTCCATGCTCACCTTGACGTCTTTCATTTCCTCGTCGGAGGACGAATGCGATAGTCCATTATAGGTTTTAAAGGTGACATTCTTCATGAAGCTTTTAAGAATACTAGCACTAAGCTGCCCGTATTTGTAGGGTACCACAGGATCGTAATCGCCATGCGCCTGGAATATGGGTATATCATCCCCGCTGACCTTGGACGCTGGAAACTGCTTATGCAGAGGCAGCCAACAGGAGAGCGCCAGCACACCGGCCAGCGACTGATCAAAGGTTAAGGTGGAGTAGAGCGCCAAAGCACCCCCTTGCGAGAATCCGCCAAGCACAATACGATTGGGCGGAATGCCGGCAGACACCTCCTTCCGTATCATGCCGTGTATGTTATCTCGTGCTGCCTTTATGCCTGCCTCATCCTCATCCCCACCAATCTCCAGTGTCATCAGATCGAACCAAGAGGGCATGCGGAATCCAGAATTCAATGACACTGGCTGTGTTGGTGCCGTTGGGCAGATCACTTTCATGAAGGGCGGACGAATGGCAGCCAAAGCGCTGCTCCAGCCGTGTCTGCAAGTTAAATTAAGTATGAGTCAGTTGCTCGAACGGATGAATCAGCTATAAAGCCATAAGCAATAATATGACTATTGCTAGAGTGATTCCTTTCTCTGCTCTACTTACCCAGTGTCGCCCAGACCATGCATGAAAATGAGCTGGGTAAAGAATGTAATATGAATATAGATATATTTAATATTTGCTATTGGAATTCCAACTGGGCACTTACCGTAGCCGTTTGCTTTGCCGTAGCCTCGATAATGACCGGTGCTGCCATTTTTACCGCTTTAGCCTCTTACGATATTAGAGTGTTCAGAAGAAAACAAAAACAGCAATTGCTTTTAGTTTATGGCCTAGGTTCGCAGTGCAGTAACCTGTAATACGTCAACGAATTGTTAATATACATATACATACATATGTATTTGCCATAATCCACATAAAACGTGAATTTGTTAGTTATGTCACGTTGAGTGTGTAAAGCAAAATTAGTAATATTGATTTTACGATAAGCCAGACAACTTCAATGTCACCACACCGGCTATAACAGTTCCATTTGACAGCCAATACTAACAATTCAACTTTGCCAAATAAAAAATAATAATATTAATTATACTCCAATCGTATTGTAATTACTAAAATATATACAGGTTCCACAGTGTTTTTTTGCTGCACTGCACAAAAAACTGTTTTCGACTGAGCTATTGCAAATATACACATGCGTATATAAACGTGTACACTTCTATGTGTTTGTATGTGCATTTATCGAAACTGCTCTACTCATAACTGAGAGTGCAGCCCTGCATGACTTTTTACTGTAGCCGAAATATCGATAATTGCGTTACAATTGGCGCTAAATATTTGCAAACTTATTTATTAACAAATTAGTTTTTGATATATTTTTATTGACAAGTCTGATGTAAATTAAGTTAAGATCAATGGCGGGAAGGGGTTTTGCTTAGAGACAACCAGTTTGTTGTGAGCGTGTGAAATGTAGCCCTTAATTTTTCCTTCGTAAATGAGATTTGCAACAATGCAATGTGCCTCATCCAGGGAGACGTCTGTGACGCCCACAAACTGCAGTGCTGACAAAAAGTCTCCCATGTCCAGCTGATGTGTTTGTCGTATTGTAAAAACCTTCTTAAACAAATTTCGGTAAACAATAAACTTAAGTTTCTCAACCAGTAAATAAATGCCACTTCGTATAAGGACGAGTTCCTGTTCTCGCACGATGTCATCAAACTTATTAACGTTGCCGGCCTTAAGTGCCAGCGCCAAGTCATGGAAAAGCAACAAATCGTAGCGTTCCAGCAAAGATTTTCGTGGCAGGAAGCCCAGCAACATTTTAATGGGTACTAAATAAATGAGGATTAGCCGTTTGTTGCTTGCAAACCGATCTGGACAATGGGTAAAGGCGAACGAGAGATCCTCTACAGCCAACCGATAGTTCGAGTCAAACATGGCACGTCGTCCAACGAAGTATTTGTAGGTAATCTGTTCGGGCAGCGGAAAACTGTCTTTGAACGCACAGTTGTCGATGGCGCGGATGAGGGGTTTGCATAGATGCAGTTTGTTGATGCGGAAGTAGATTTTGAATAGCTGATTCACCAGATTCATCATGCCCAGTCTTTTTGTTTCCTCCTCCGAGGCACGTCCGTCGGCAGCACACACCCGGAAACATCCCATCATGCAGTCTGCGGCCTTTTCCAGTATATTACCGGGTGTAAATCCTCGACAGTGCTTCTCGCATGCCTGTGCTAGGTAGCGCAGGTCCAGGCACACTCGGTACATCAGTGGCAGACACCAGTTTTCATCTTTAAGTTGCTGCAAGAGCTTCACCACGCCCGCACAGCTTGCCGACTGCTGGTTATAGGCGTCCATATAGTTTGGCGGCTCCTGCGCCAAATAGTAGAGCACCTTAAGGTGAGCACTGACAACTTCGTCCAACGGAGATTTGAGCAGTCGTTCAACTAGCTTCTCTGGCTGTGCTATATACAAATTGTGGTTTTGAACGTGCACATCGCGCAGCGAAAGAAATGTGCCCAAGTTGTCACCATCGTAGTCCTCGGCAGCGCGCAACACACCAGATAGGTAATTATTAACTGTGCCAAACATGTTGCACCCAGTTAAAGTTGTTTATTTTGTTAAATTTTTTCCAGAACAGAAACCACGCAAAAATTTGTTTTTGTTCTGCTCTGTGGCCGGCAAACACAACTACAGTGCTGGTAAATGCCATTTCGATTAATATTTAAAAACCATCGATATATTCAGCACATGCGATATTTGGGAGTGTGTACACACTCTCTCCACAAGAAAATAACTGACAATTATTTAAAAATATAGAGAACTATTTTTATAGTTTTTAACGCGCTTTAGTATTTGAGCTTTTATTTGGTATTTTAGCACACTTAAGTTGTCTAGGTCAAGGTCATAGAAGTTTTGTGTCGCCAACTAAATTCTATTTTAAACTATGAAACTACTTTTATGTATGTGTGCGCTGTCACCGAAATTCATTTGAAACAAAATTATCGTATTTTTACTGTTGTCAACTTTTGGTTAATGGAATAAACCTAATTTTAAATAATATTCCAACACAGTTAGCTGCCAACGCAAGATATGTCCACACCAAATTTTCTTTTAAGCAATGGCAAAAATATGCCGATGGTCGGACTAGGTACATGGCGTGTGAGTAAACAAAATGATTAAATAACACAAAACCATACTAACACTCCTTCAGTTTTGGACTTTTCATTGCCAATGTCAGTCTGGAAGTCGTGTAGGCCTGCTGTACTCATGAGCTTTTTGAGCTTACATACATTGCACAAATGCAGCAAAGCTTTTACTTATAATTTCATCTGTTTATCTTCAGAGTCCACCTGAGGTTATTACACAGGCGGTAAAGGACGCTATTGATATAGGATATCGTCACTTTGACTGCGCGCACATTTACGGAAATGAAGCTCAGGTTGGTGCCGCCATTACAGAGAAAATCAAGGAGGGTGTCATTTCTCGGTAAGTCTCCATTATTGCTTTACTGTATATCCAGTTAATAATATAAAATAAACCTACCGATTCGAAGGGATCAACTGTTTATAACCAGCAAACTCTGGAATACCCATCACAGGCCCGACTTGGTGCGTCCCGCTTGTGAAACGAGCATCCGTAATCTGGCCGTGGATTACCTGGATCTTTATCTGATGCATTGGCCCATGGCGTACAAGTCGGGCGACAATCTTTATCCCACATGCCCTGATACTGGAAAGGCAGTGTTTGAAGATATTGATTTTGTGGACACATGGAAAGCTATGGAGGATCTGGTGGAGATCGGGCTGTGCCATGCAATTGGTGTGTCGAATTTTAACGAGCAGCAAATTAATAGATTGCTGAGGGTGGCCAAACTAAAACCGGTGGTTTTACAAATCGAATGTCATCCCTATCTACGTCAGAAGTCACTTATTACACTCTGCTACGATAATGCCATCGCAGTGACCGCATATAGCTCTCTGGGCTCGGCGCACACGCCCTATGAGAAGCCCGGGGCATATCCGCTTTTAAAACATCCTGTTATACTGGAAATAGCAGCCAAATATGAGCGGACGCCTGCACAAGTTCTGTTGCGTTACCAGACCCAATCGGGCATCATCGTCATACCCCGATCTGTGAGCAAACAACACATGTATGATAACTTTAAAAAGATCTGGGACTTCGGACTGGATAACGATGATCTGCAGGCTATCGACGAACTTGACTTTAATGGTCGCTTCATGACAATGAAAGCCGCCTACGGCCATCCCCATCATCCATTTGAGGCTGAAAGCCCACAAGCATAAATAACCGTTTGCATAGTGTTTATATTGGTAATAAATGTTTATTACATATTCACATATTATGTAAATTCTTTGCTATTGGATTAGCTTATGGATTAGCCCGAACATACATACATATATCATATAGAAAATAAAGGCAGGAGTATATTTTACTGACTTTATTAATTCTCATTTAATAAACATATTTGTTCAAACAAAGCAATCAACAACAAGTTGTCATTACAAAGATACACATAATATGCACTTATTATCTAAATTCTTTACTATTGTATATAGAAAAAAGAAATAATAATAGAATATTTTAAAGTTATCATTATTAGGCAATCTTTAAAATCCAAAAAATTTAGGTTATACGAAAAAGAATAATACGATCTTTACGAATAAAAGAAATTATACAAATAATAATTATGAATAGAAGTTCGCTAATTTATCGTCTTTTTCGCAAAAATCCGAAACTCTCATTGCGATTTAGTAATACACAATCTAAACCATATAATTTGTAAGTTTTTGTCAATTAAAAGTATCTTATGTTAACTATGTAATATATTAGGTGCCGAGATGTACATTTAAATCCAAAAGTGGTGCTTTCTGATGGAAATGAAATACCTCTAATTGGACTTGGCACATGGATGGTAAGTATACTGCAATAACTGATTAATTAGTAATAAATTGGAACTATGTAAAGTAGTACCCGTTAAAATGGAATCATGCATTTAACGTGTGATTAATATCTTTTCGATAAGTTGTCTCTAGCTAAATGAAATTGAGCTGAAAAGGGAATTGACGATAGACTTGTGAGCATCAAATTATCCCGCCTTAGAATTATTTTGCGTATCGATCGCACAACTGTTATCGATGAATATCAATCACAGTCATTGCAGTGCTTTGTAAAAGCTTTTCTGAGCTTTTGCTTGCCAACTATAAAAGCATAAAACAGCTGAGCTTCATCGCTTAGTTACCACAGTCGGCAAAACCGTCTTACGTCGGGCGTCTCTTAGTACTGAATATAATTATATATCCTTAAAAGGGAAGAAGCACCGTTTAAAATGGCGAGCAAAGTTCCAAGTGTAAAACTTAACAGTGGCTTTGACATACCCATCATTGGACTGGGTACATGGAACGTAAGTACAATAACAACAAACAAGAAGCAACCATCTAGAACTCATTTTCAATATATTATATACATAATAGAACTATACATTTGTATTAGTACATATGTATATATATGTATTCATGCATTTATTCCCATGTGTGCTCGGCCTTTTAATCTTAATTCTGTAATTTTCCACTAGTTTTTTTGCGATGTGGCAAATATAATAAATTATTCTGTATGTGTGGTCAAACAATATCAAAGCGTATACATACACAAAAAAAATATGCCACAACAAGCTAATTTACAAGTACTTAAAATAGTATTACAATTTCGCTGTATGAAAAGTCATTTCCATACCTAATCAGTGTAGTAGTATGATTTGCCGGTAACGCCGCCGGCAGATGTGGGCATTTGTATGTGTGAGTGCGGGAAAGTGTGTAGGTGGCTACGATCTATGTATGTATGTATGTACTACATACAGTTTCAAGAGCGTTAATGCCATAGTCGGGAACAGTTGCGAAGTTCTTGAATATAACATACGAGTATACTATATTCAAAGATTATTTGCTTACATGCCAACTCTTATGCCCCAAGGTGACCTTTCTGTGCAAATGATAGTGGAAACTTTTGAAAAACTTATCATGTCAGCTCTTAGGGAATTATGTCTAGAGTACACACTTATAGGTGTGTGGGACAGAATCTACCACGAACAGAATCAGAACAAAATTGATAAATGCGTCTTATCTTGTGACGCTTTTAAACAGTTGTTGCTCCAAAATAAATACTTATGTATACCCTACATTTATTCAGAAAGATGGAGAGACATGTCTAAAAATGAAACGGAACTTTGAAAGGCGTGTGCAATTGATATTTGATAATCTAAAGAGTATGCCTCCTACTAAAGTAAGCTTGCTGATAGACGACGTCAAAACAGCTGATAAGTTGTTTAATTTTCATTTTCTAAATCGTTGTGAATTATTGTGAAATAAGCTATGACATTGAATTAGCTTCCCGGCAAAATGACATTGATAGTACAATTAGTAAATTATTGTAGTGATCTGATAATTTCAATTAGTGAGTTCTTAACAAACATTTACGAATATATTGTTATTTTTAGAGCCCACCCGGCCAAGTTCGCGATGCTGTGAAAACTGCCATCGATGTTGGATACCGTCACATTGATTGTGCTTACGTATACCAAAACGAGGCTGAGGTTGGTGACGGAATCGAGGCTAAGATCAAGGACGGAACTGTCAAACGGTAATCTATTCCGGAATATACTTACCATAAACCATATATTAAAACGGAATTACTTTGTTTTCCAGTGAGGATCTGTTCATTACCAGCAAATTGTGGAACACCTACCACCGTCCGGATCTGGTGCGTGGAGCTTTGGAGAAAACATTGGAATTGCTGAAGCTGAAATATGTGGATCTGTATCTCATCCACTGGCCCATGGGCTACAAGTCAGGCACTGAGTTGTTCCCCGTCGACAAGGATGGCAAAACTCTTTACTCCAACGATGATTACGTCGACACCTGGAAGGAGATGGAGAAACTGGTCGAAGCCGGTCTGGTCAAGTCGATTGGCGTGTCTAACTTCAACAAGAACCAAATCGAACGTGTCTTGGCTGTTGCCAAAATTCCTCCAGCCACAAATCAGATTGAATGCCACCCTTACCTAACTCAGAAAAAACTTTCCGAGTACTGCAAGTCAAAGAACATTACCATTACCGCATACAGTCCGTTGGGTAGCCCCAACCGTCCATGGGCCAAGGAGGGTGATCCAGTGATTCTCGAGGAGCCTAAGGTAAAACATACAACTGTATAGTTAATTTATTAACTAAAATAATTTTGTCATTGTTTTTCAGATTAAGGAAATCGCCGCAAAGAAGGGCAAGACAGCCGGCCAGATTCTCATCCGTTACCAGATCCAGCGCAACAACATCGTTATTCCAAAGTCTGTGACCAAGGACCGCATCGAAACAAACTTTAAAGTTTTCGACTTCGAGCTGACGCCAGAGGAAGTACAAATCATCGAGGGATTCGAGTGCAATGGACGTCTGGTGCCGCTTCTTAAGTAAGTTAACCAAATAACTTGAGAGTTACGTACTGTTTCAATTGTTTTAGCTTTACAATGTTATTTAAAATTATTATTTATCTTAACTCTATAGCGAGGCTGGCGCCCATGAGCACTATCCATTTCACGAGGAATATTAGCTGAATTATCAAGATATCAAAACAAATCCAAAGAACATATAGCTGTTGAAATCTAATCCCGTGTTGTCAATATTTACCTTTAGTTAAGTTAACAATTTTTGGCGTCAAACAAGAAAGGCAACACGAGGAGACCCAGACCCAGTATGTTTAATTACACTTTTACGGCCTATATGCATTATTTGTTTACTTAGTAACCCACAGTTTGCTTTAGCCTTATTTGCATATGTCTAACTAGCTTGAAACTTGTTAAATGACTCCACAATTTCCCCTATTAATAGACAATAGTGCCCTCAGTGTTCTAACCTTATATGTTAGAGCGAAATGCTTAACTTTGTTTGTTTACTTAACTTAAATATTTTAAAATTCATAATTATCTAACTAAACCATAAAATTTTCTAAATATTACAGCCAACACGGTCATCCACACCATCCCTTCGAGAAGGACGAGTACTAACTGGCACACTAAACGTTTAATGTTACATTTGATGTTATAAGAATAAAAATTGCTATCATAATATTGCTGAGAATTGTACCATTCTTGTTTATATTAAGAACACGCTCCTCACATATTCCAAATTCAGATCTGACGTCCATAACTTACGTAAAGTCTGACATTTGTTTAATCTAAGCTTAGAGCAAATATTTAACACATCTGTTTTATTTCTTCGATATAATTGTCTTAGGATCCCAAATTTTGTGATCAACTGGTTAATTATGTTCGCACCCATTGACAATTTATAAAATGAGGTACATTAACTCAGTACAAGTACAAATGTACACGTGTCTAAAAATGAGCGTGAGACACTAAATTTCGCACGAAGATATCTCTATGTCGTTATATGAATTGCAAAGCTTCGCTCCGTCAACAACGATTTGTATTGATGGGAAAATATCAAAACCAACTTTTAAAAATGTCTGCAATAGGTCTGAACTTTCTTGAGTATTTGCTGCGCAGTAGTATTTAGTTAAGGTAATGTAACTGGAAAGGTTATTCAATTAAATGCAGGGTATCGAGTAAGCTGCGATTGTAGCTTTTTATACATGTTTTTCGTTAATTTTTGCAAGAGAACAATAGATATGCCAAATGTTTTGCGAACAATACCAAATTTGCTTAACTGAAAAAGAGAATAGCATCTACGCAAATAACTAAATAAAAATGTTAAAGACAACAAATATTAATCTCTGGCAAAGGTATAAAAGCTGGTCAAATTACTGTCTTGGCTAAGACATCGTGTTGAAGTCTGGTCTCTGATAGACCATGCGTTTATTTTCAATCGCGCTCCTGGGCGCTCTCGTGGCACTCGCAGCCAGTGCTCTAATAAATCCGGAAAAGACGGCACTAGGCACTCCCAAGGATGTGACCGCCAATCCAAACCGTCCGTGCTGTGAAAGTGTGAGACAAACCCTTCTGGAAATTCGCAAGGATATTCGCTTGTGGCTGTTGGATAGACTTTTCGGCAAATTAGTTCTCCTTCATGATGGCGAAGTATTAGGAAATCAACAATCTGTGCCCTGTGCTAAACACCAAATTACGTCTGCAACGGAAAAGAGTTCCAAAACTGTGCAAAGCTCAGACCAGTTTAGTTCGATTATTAACGATATTAGAAAGTCAATTCCCCACAATCACAGGACTTTCAATCGATCCAATGTTATTCACAGTGGTAACGAGAACAACAACCAGCAAACTATCACAACTATAACCAAATCAGATGAGCTTGAAAAATCTCAAACCTTATCTGATCCCGTAGTAAATGGCACGTCAAGCCAGTCAAACACGACTTCCACAACAACCGTGGCAAGATCAGATACATCTAGTACCTCTCCGGTTCAATCACAAGATGAAAGTGCAAGTGAGAATAATAATTCCAAATCGACTTCGAAAAAAACAAAGAGAAAAAAAGGCAACAAGACATCGAACGGGAAGCGTCGACATGCAAGTAAAAGAAGTAAAAAATCCTCTAAGAAAGAACATAAAAAAAAACCCTCTAAGAAACAACATAAAAAGAAGTCCTCTAAGAAACATGATGGAAACGAAGGATTTACCACAACCGTTACTCCAGAAATCAATGAGGAATCGTCAAATGCAGCCAAAGGTACCACCCAGACAACTATGCCAGAAGAAACAAAGCAGTCAGATTCCTCTTTAACATCAGGATCTGAGCAAGCCGCTACTCAGTCTGACGAAGCTGCAGCCACTAACGGATCCCAACAGGCTGGCTCTACCACGACAACAACAACCACTGTTGTAACAAAGAAGTCGAATTCTTCGGCTGATCCCGTTCAGAGTGAGAGTAACTCCACCAACAATGGCTCCACGACAACGACAACTTCTGAAGAGACGAAGAGCTCAAGTTCCTCTTCTGGATCTAGACCTGAGGGTGGCACTAATCAGTCTGACGAAGCAGCAGGTAGTAACGGGTCCCACCAAGCAGGCTCAACCACGACAACAACTACCACTGTAGTAACAAAGAAGTCAAATTCTTCGGCAGATCCCGTTCAGAGTGAGAGTAACACCACCAACAATGGCTCCACGACGACAACTTCTGAAGAGACGAAGAACTCAAGTTCCTCTTCTGGATCTGAGGGTAGTGCTACTCAGTCTGACGAATCTGCAGGTAGTAACGGGTCTCACCAGGAAGGCTCAACCACGACAACAACTACCACTGTAGTATCAAACCAGTCGAAATCTTCGGCTGATCCCGTTCAGAGTGAGAGTAACACCACCAACAATGGCTCCACGACAACAACTTCTGAAGAGACTTCAAGTTCCTCTTCTGGATCTGAGGGTGGTGCTACTCAGTCTGACGAAGCTGCAGCCACTACCGGATCCCACCAGGCAGGCTCTACCACGACAACATCTACCACTGTACTAACAAAGAAGTCGAATTCTTCGGCTGATCCCGTTCAGAGTGAGAGTAACACCACCAACAATGGCTCCACGACAACAACTTCTGAAGAGACTTCAAGTTCCTCTTCTGGATCTGAGGGTGGTGCTAGTCAGTCTGACGAAGCTGCAGCCACTACCAGATCCCACCAGGCTGGCTCTACCACGACAACAATTACTACTGTAGTAACAACGAAGTCGAATTCTTCGGCTGATCCCGTTCAGAGTGAGAGTAACACCACCAACAATGGGTCTACGACAACGACAACTTCTGAAGAGACGAAGAACTCAAGTTCCTCTTCTGGATCTGAGGGTGGTGCTAGTCAGTCTGACGAAGCTGCAGCCACTACCGGATCCCACCAGGCTGGCTCTACCACGACAACATCTACCACTGTACTAACAAAGAAGTCGAATTCTTCGGCTGATCCCGTTCAGAGTAAGAGTAACACCACCAACAATGGCTCCACGACAACAACTTCTGAAGAGACTTCAAGTTCCTCTTCTGGATCTGAGGGTGGTGCTAGTCAGTCTGACGAAGCTGCAGCCACTACCGGATCCCACCAGGCTGGCTCTACCACGACAACAACTACTACTGTAGTAACAACGAAGTCGAATTCTTCGGCTGATCCCGTTCAGAGTGAGAGTAACACCACCAACAATGGGTCTACGACAACGACAACTTCTGAAGAGACGAAGAACTCAAGTTCCTCTTCTGGATCTGAGGGTGGTGCTAATCAGTCTGATGAAGCTGAAGCCACTACTGGGTCCCACCAGGCAGGCTCTACCACGACAACAATTACTACTGTAGTAACAACGAAGTCGAATTCTTCGGCTGATCCCGTTCAGAGTGAGAGTAACACCACCAACAATGGCTCAACGACAACTTCTGAAGAGACGAAGAACTCAAGTTCCTCTTCTGGATCTGAGGGTGGTGCTAGTCAGTCTGACGAAGCTGCAGCCACTACCGGATCCCACCAGGCAGGCTCTACCACGACAACAACTACTACTGTAGTAACAAAGAAGTCGAATTCTTCGGCTGATCCCGTTCAGAGTGAGAGTAACACCACCAACAATGGCTCCGCGACAACAACTTCTGAAGAGACTTCAAGTTCCTCTTCTGGATCTGAGGGTGGTGCTAATCAGTCTGATGAAGCTGCAGCCACTACTGGGTCCCACCAGGCAGGCTCTACCACGACAACAACTACTACTGTAGTAACAAAGAAGTCGAATTCTTCGGCTGATCCCGTTCAGAGTGAGAGTAACACCACCAACAATGGCTCCGCGACAACAACTTCTGAAGAGACTTCAAGTTCCTCTTCTGGATCTGAGGGTGGTGCTAATCAGTCTGATGAAGCTGCAGCCACTACTGGGTCCCACCAGGCAGGCTCTACCACGACAACAACAACCACTGTAGTAACAAACCAGTCAAATTCTTCGGCTGATCCCGTTCAGAGTGAGAGTAACACCACCAACAATGGCTCCACGACAACGACAACTTCGGAAGAGACGAAGAACTCAAGTTCCTCTTCAACATCTGGATCTGAGGGTGGCGCTACTCAGTCTGACGAAGCTGCAGCCACTACCGGATCCCACCAGGCTGGCTCTACCACGACAACAACTACTACTGTAGTAACAAACCAGTCAAATTCTTCGGCTGATCCCGTTCAGAGTGAGAATAACACCACCAACAATGGCTCCACGACAACGACAACTTCTGAAGAGACGAAGAACTCAAGTTCCTCTTCTGGATCTCAGGGTGGTGCTAGTCAGTCTGACGAAGCTGCAGCCACTACCGGATCCCACCAGGCAGGCTCTACCACGACAACAACTACTACTGTAGTAACAAACCAGTCAAATTCTTCGGCTGATCCCGTTCAGAGTGAGAATAACACCACCAACAATGGATCTACGACAACGACAACTTCTGAAGAGACGAGCTCAAGTTCCTCTTCTGGATCAGAAGGTGGCGCTACTCAGTCTGACGAAGCTGCAGGTAGCACCGGGTCCAACCAGGCAGGCTCTACCACGACAACAACAACCACTGTAGTAACAAACCAGTCAAATTCTTCGGCTGATCCCGTTCAGAGTGAGAATAACACCACCAACAATGGCTCTACGACAACGACAACTTCTGGAGAGACGAAGAACTCGAGTTCCTCTTCTGGATCTGGATCTAAGGGTGTTGCTACTCAGTCTGACGAAGCAGCAGGTAGTAACGGGTCCCACCAGGCTGGCTCTACCACGACAACAACTACCACTGTAGTAACAAAGAAGTCGAATTCTTCGGCTGATCCTGTTCAGAGTGAGAGTAACACCACCAACAATGGCTCTACGACAACGACAACTTCTGAAGAGACGAAGAACTCAACTTCCTCTTCTGGATCTGGATCTGAGGGTGTTGCTACTCTGTCTGACGAAGCAGCAGGTAGTAACGGGTTCCACCAGGCTGGCTCTACCACGACAACAACAACCACTGTAGTAACAAAGAAGTCGAATTCTTCGGCTGATCCTGTTCAGAGTGAGAGTAACACCACCAACAATGGCTCTACGACAACGACAACTTCTGAAGAGACGAAGAACTCAAGTTCCTCTTCTGGATCTGAGGGTGGTGCTAGTCAGTCTGACGAAGCTGCAGCCACTACCGGATCCCACCAGGCTGGCTCTACCACGACAACAACTACTACTGTAGTAACAACGAAGTCGAATTCTTCGGCTGATCCCGTTCAGAGTGAGAGTAACACCACCAACAATGGCTCAACGGAAACGACAACTTCTGAAGAGACGAAGAACTCAAGTTCCTCTTCTGGATCTGAGGGTGGTGGTAGTCAGTCTGACGAAGCTGCAGCCAATACCGGATCCCACCAGGCAGGCTCTACCACGACAACAACTACTACTGTAGTAACAAAGAAGTCGAATTCTTCGGCTGATCCCGTTCAGAGTGAGAGTAACACCACCAACAATGGCTCCACGACAACAACTTCTGAAAAGACTTCAAGTTCCTCTTCTGGATCTGAGGGTAGCGCTACTCAGTCTGACGAAGCTGCAGCCACTACCGGATCCCACCAGGCAGGCTCTACCACGACAACAACTACCACTGTAGTAACAAACCAGTCGAATTCTTCGGCAGATCCCGTTCAGAGTGAGAGTAATACCACCAACAATGGCTCCACGACAATAACTTCTGAAGAGACTTCAAGTTCCTCTTCTGGATCTGAGGGTAGCGCTACTCAGTCTGACGAAGCTGCAGCCACTACCGGATCCCACCAGGCAGGCTCTACCACGACAACATCTACCACTGTACTAACAAAGAAGTCGAATTCTTCGGCTGATCCCGTTCAGAGTGAGAGTAACACCACCAACAATGGCTCCACGACAACAACTTCTGAAGAGACTTCAAGTTCCTCTTCTGGATCTGAGGGTGGTGCTAGTCAGTCTGACGAAGCTGCAGCCACTACCGGATCCCACCAGGCAGGCTCTACCACGACAACAACAACCACTGTAGTAACAAAGAAGTCGAATTCTTCGGCTGATCCCGTTCAGAGTGAGAATAACACCACCAACAATGGCTCCACGACAACGACAACTTCTGAAGAGACGAAGAACTCAAGTTCCTCTTCTGGATCTGAGGGTGGTGCTAGTCAGTCTGACGAAGCTGCAGCCACTACCGGATCCCACCAGGCAGGCTCTACCACGACAACAACTACTACTGTAGTAACAAAGAAGTCGAATTCTTCGGCTGATCCCGTTCAGAGTGAGAGTAACACCACCAACAATGGCTCCACGACAACAACTTCTGAAGAGACTTCAAGTTCCTCTTCTGGATCTGAGGGTGGTGCTAGTCAGTCTGACGAAGCTGCAGCCACTACCGGATCCCACCAGGCAGGCTCTACCACGACAACAACTACCACTGTAGTAACAAACCAGTCGAATTCTTCGGCAGATCCCGTTCAGAGTGAGAGTAATACCACCAACAATGGCTCCACGACAACAACTTCTGAAGAGACTTCAAGTTCCTCTTCTGGATCTGAGGGTAGCGCTACTCAGTCTGACGAAGCTGCAGCCACTACCGGATCCCACCAGGCAGGCTCTACCACGACAACATCTACCACTGTACTAACAAAGAAGTCGAATTCTTCGGCTGATCCCGTTCAGAGTGAGAGTAACACCACCAACAATGGCTCCACGACAACAACTTCTGAAGAGACTTCAAGTTCCTCTTCTGGATCTGAGGGTGGTGCTAGTCAGTCTGACGAAGCTGCAGCCACTACCGGATCCCACCAGGCAGGCTCTACCACGACAACAACTACCACTGTAGTAACAAACCAGTCGAATTCTTCGGCAGATCCCGTTCAGAGTGAGAGTAATACCACCAACAATGGCTCCACGACAACAACTTCTGAAGAGACTTCAAGTTCCTCTTCTGGATCTGAGGGTAGCGCTACTCAGTCTGACGAAGCTGCAGCCACTACCGGATCCCACCAGGCAGGCTCTACCACGACAACATCTACCACTGTACTAACAAAGAAGTCGAATTCTTCGGCTGATCCCGTTGAGAGTGAGAGTAACACCACCAACAATGGCTCCACGACAACAACTTCTGAAGAGACTTCAAGTTCCTCTTCTGGATCTGAGGGTGGTGCTAGTCAGTCTGACGAAGCTGCAGCCACTACCGGATCCCACCAGGCTGGCTCTACCACGACAACAACTACTACTGTAGTAACAACGAAGTCGAATGCTTCATCTGATCCCGTTCAGAGTGAGAGTAACACCACCAACAATGGGTCTACGACAACGACAACTTCTGAAGAGACGAAGAACTCAAGTTCCTCTTCTGGATCTGAGGGTGGTGCTAGTCAGTCTGACGAAGCTGCAGCCACTACCGGATCCCACCAGGCTGGCTCTACCACGACAACATCTACCACTGTACTAACAAAGAAGTCGAATTCTTCGGCTGATCCCGTTCAGAGTGAGAGTAACACCACCAACAATGGCTCCACGACAACAACTTCTGAAGAGACTTCAAGTTCCTCTTCTGGATCTGAGGGTGGTGCTAGTCAGTCTGACGAAGCTGCAGCCACTACCGGATCCCACCAGGCAGGCTCTACCACGACAACAACTACCACTGTAGTAACAAACCAGTCGAATTCTTCGGCAGATCCCGTTCAGAGTGAGAGTAATACCACCAACAATGGCTCCACGACAACAACTTCTGAAGAGACTTCAAGTTCCTCTTCTGGATCTGAGGGTAGCGCTACTCAGTCTGACGAAGCTGCAGCCACTACCGGATCCCACCAGGCAGGCTCTACCACGACAACAACTACTACTGTAGTAACAAAGAAGTCGAATTCTTCGGCTGATCCCGTTCAGAGTGAGAGTAACACCACCAACAATGGCTCCACGACAACAACTTCTGAAGAGACTTCAAGTTCCTCTTCTGGATCTGAGGGTGGTGCTAGTCAGTCTGACGAAGCTGCAGCCACTACCGGATCCCACCAGGCTGGCTCTACCACGACAACAACTACCACTGTAGTAACAAAGAAGTCGAATTCTTCGGCTGATCCCGTTCAGAGTGAGAGTAACACCACCAACAATGGCTCTACGACAACGACAACTTCTGGAGAGACGAAGAACTCAAACTCCTCTGCTGGATCTAAGGGTGGTGCTAGTCAGTCTGACGAAGCTGCAGCCACTACCGGATCCCACCAGGCAGGCTCTACCACGACAACAACTACCACTGTAGTAACAAACCAGTCGAATTCTTCGGCAGATCCCGTTCAGAGTGAGAGTAACACCACCAACAATGGCTCCACAACAACAACTTCTGAAGAGACTTCAAGTTCCTCTTCTGGATCTGAGGGTAGCGCTACTCAGTCTGAGGAAGCTGCAGCCACTACCGGATCCCACCAGGCAGGCTCTACCACGACAACATCTACCACTGTACTAACAAAGAAGTCGAATTCTTCGGCTGATCCCGTTCAGAGTGAGAGTAACACCACCAACAATGGCTCCACGACAACAACTTCTGAAGAGACTTCAAGTTCCTCTTCTGGATCTGAGGGTGGTGCTAGTCAGTCTGACGAAGCTGCAGCCACTACCGGATCCCACCAGGCTGGCTCTACCACGACAACAACTACCACTGTAGTAACAAAGAAGTCGAATTCTTCGGCTGATCCCGTTCAGAGTGAGAGTAACACCACCAACAATGGCTCTACGACAACGACAACTTCTGGAGAGACGAAGAACTCAAACTCCTCTGCTGGATCTGAGGGTGGTGCTAGTCAGTCTGACGAAGCTGCAGCCACTACCGGATCCCACCAGGCAGGCTCTACCACGACAACAACTACCACTGTAGTAACAAACCAGTCGAATTCTTCGGCAGATCCCGTTCAGAGTGAGAGTAACACCACCAACAATGGCTCCACGACAACAACTTCTGAAGAGACTTCAAGTTCCTCTTCTGGATCTGAGGGTAGCGCTACTCAGTCTGACGAAGCTGCAGCCACTACCGGATCCCACCAGGCAGGCTCTACCACGACAACAACTACTACTGTAGTAACAAAGACAACTTCTGAAGAGACTTCAAGTTCCTCTTCTGGATCTGAGGGTAGCGCTACTCAGTCTGACGAAGCTGCAGCCACTACCGGATCCCACCAGGCAGGCTCTACCACGACAACAACTACTACTGTAGTAACAAAGAAGTCGAATTCTTCGGCTGATCCCGTTCAGAGTGAGAGTAACACCACCAACAATGGCTCTACGACAACGACAACTTCTGGAGAGACGAAGAACTCAAACTCCTCTGCTGGATCTGAGGGTGGTGCTAGTCAGTCTGACGAAGCTGCAGCCACTACCGGATCCCACCAGGCAGGCTCTACCACGACAACAACTACCACTGTAGTAACAAACCAGTCGAATTCTTCGGCAGATCCCGTTCAGAGTGAGAGTAACACCACCAACAATGGCTCCACGACAACAACTTCTGAAGAGACTTCAAGTTCCTCTTCTGGATCTGAGGGTAGCGCTACTCAGTCTGACGAAGCTGCAGCCACTACCGGATCCCACCAGGCAGGCTCTACCACGACAACAACTACTACTGTAGTAACAAAGAAGTCGAATTCTTCGGCTGATCCCGTTCAGAGTGAGAGTAACACCACCAACAATGGCTCTACGACAACGACAACTTCTGAAGAGACGAAGAACTCAAGTTCCTCTTCTGGATCTGGATCTGAGGGTGTTGCTACTCTGTCTGACGAAGCAGCAGGTAGTAACGGGTTCCACCAGGCTGGCTCTACCACGACAACAACAACCACTGTAGTAACAAAGAAGTCGAATTCTTCGGCTGATCCCGTTCAGAGTGAGAGTAACACCACCAACAATGGCTCTACGACAACGACAACTTCTGAAGAGACGAAGAACTCAAGTTCCTCTTCTGGATCTGAGGGTGGTGCTAGTCAGTCTGATGAAGATGCAGCCACTACCGGATCCCACCAGGCTGGCTCTACCACGACAACAACTACCACTGTAGTAACAAACCAGTCGAATACTTCGGCAGATCCCGTTCAGAGTGAGAGTAACACCACCAACAACGGCTCCACGACAACAACTTCTGAGGAGACTTCAAGTTCCTCTTCTGGATCTGAAGGTAGCGATACTCAGTCTGACGAAGCTGCAGGTAGTACCGGGTCCTACCAGGCAGGCTCTACCACGACAACAACTAACACTGTAGTAACAAGGAAGTCGAATTCTTCGGCTGATCCCATTCAGAGTGAGAGCAACACCACCAACAATGGCTCCACGACATCGACAACTTCTGAAGAGACGAAGAACTCGAATTCCTCTTCTGGATCTGGATCTGAGGGTGTTGCTACTCTGTCTGACGAAGCTGCAGGTAGTAACGGATCCCACCAGGCTGGCTCTACGACGACAACAACTACCACTGTTGTAACAAAGAAGTCGAATTCTTCGACTGATCCCATTCAGAGTCAGAGTTCCTCCACCAAGAAGGGATCTACTACAATAGCAACATCTAAGGTAACGAAACACTCGAGTTCTCACCAGTCAGGTATTCCTGGTGTTATAGGTAAGGTGATAAGGAGAGGTCAACAGGGCAGAACTGTGAATGGAGGAAATCGCCGTAGTGAGGCTACATCCTGGTCCCGTCAATCAAATACCGCAAAGTCTCGAATAAATAATGGACAATACAGTGCAAGTAATAGAGGAGTAAGGTATGGTTCTACCGGAATGCAGCAAGGATACGGAGCGGGAACTTATCCGTACTGGTGGGGAGCTTATCCGGCATGGGGCTATCCATATGGAACTGGCTATGCATATGGAACCGATACCAGTGGAATGGTCGTTATATAATTAATTCCCATTGTAAACGTCTGTCATATTTTCTATCATATGTTAGATGAAAGTTCTAAAAACAATTTAAAATATATTTGCAAATCAATATTTTTATGTACTTACTTTCTTGTTTTAAAGGGTTTTAAAAGAAAAAACACTCTTTTCTATTTTTAAGAACGTTGTTAGTTAAGCCAATATTTATCAATTTTAAACAAAATGTTGCAATGATAGTTCAAGAGTTTTAAAGAAGGTTCATTTGTGTACTAATATTTGATAGCAAATATTTTGGGCACACTTGTGTTTATTCATGTTTAGTTTTAACTATCTTGGAATTTTATTTATTTAAATTCTATGTTAAATATTTAACAAGTAAACAAGTTTAGTCTATAAAGCAATCGTCATATATCTTCATTTCAGAACGGGTAGTTTTATAGTTTGGTTTGGTCGAGAAATCTGTATTTTTAAAGCATTTATTAATTAACTTAAATATAAGAGTATATTTATTAAAAATATGTTATGTATGATCTTAAAGAAATAAATTTATATAAATAGATAAAGATATTAAATCTAAACATAATAGCGCAAAAACATCTTTACAACGTAAATCGACCGATTTTACTGTTTAATATTTGAAATTTGATTAACATTAGAAAAATTCCGTTTCAATAACGTTATCGATAACACATCGTTTTAATTGGTCGAGCGTGGCAACTCTGATAAGAAAGTAATTACTATCAGATGGTCGGCGTATGTCATAACAAGCTGACTCAAATGAAAATACCCTAAATAATACCAAAACCAAAAGAAGAAGCATAACGTGCGCAACTGACAAATTTGTGGCTGGAGTAAATAAAAAAATCGAACAGACTCTCCTGGCTTTTACGTTTTTCTCGAAAAATCAAAACAAATCGGAAAAAAACTTTATTGAATATTGAATTTATTATCAGTTAAGAAAGTGCAGTATATTAAATCGAGTGGACAAACGTTTTATTTAATTAATCGTTTCTGCAACTGTGCAGAGACAAAGACGACATACACGAAAAGACACACACAGGCACAGACAAAAACACATACACAAACAAATACACAAATGAAAATCTCAAAATTTTCACTAATTTAGCAATGTACTTGGATAGTTTAGTGCGTTTTCAAAATAAGTGAACGCAGCTAAACTGAGCGCAAGAATTCCATCAGAGGCAGCATATAAAGAAAGGGATAATCAGTGTTTGCACACACGGACAAAGAACGCAGTGCATATGTGACTAGACAATCCATATATCATCAAGAGATTCACGCAGACAGAGACACAAGACCTATTCTGAGCTGGCCACAAACTAAGCGAATTCGCAACTGACATATGTCATCAATTTTGCCCAACAATAATCGCAAGCAAAAAAATCAATTGGAGACAGTTTAACTGTAATTCGAATTGCGTGGTATCTTTACGGCCACAGTATGACCATTAAGCCAGTAAGTGCGCCCAGTAGCAAGCGTGTCGTCGACGCAGACTCCTCAGAGGCGCACGTCGCTGGCCAAGTGGTAGTCGAGCAATCTGTTGTCAATCAGGCCCATCGCAATGTCGTCATCGATGGACATGGCCAGGTAAAACAAATAGCGCATAATCTTTAGTACTTTCAAATTCTATCGGACTTTGTTTTTATACCCTTCGACTATTGTTTCTTTGTAGAGTCCTCAACGACGTGGCGAGGTCTACGAGGAGCTGACACGCACACATCGCTGCAGTCCACATAAAAGGTAAGGAAATTTTATTTGTAAATGGAAGGAATATTAATATAGTATAATATATTAAGGTAGTGCCTTGGATTTGCATGCTATCATTTTGTATATATATCTATAATACCCACTTTCCTTGGATTATCTTGCAGTTCCCGTTCAAAACGTCGCGATCATCATGACACCCACGCTCATCACCACAAGCGCGATCGATTGGAGCGTGAGAAGCTAAGTCATCAGTCGGTTGTGGGCTCCACCAACGTTGTTGCTGGTGTCAGCAACAAATGTGGCAGCCCACACGCATCGGTTGCAACCACTGTAGCAACACCAGCAGGCAACAGCAGTCCAACTGGAGCTGTCGGTCGCAAGTCTCCAGAGCAATTGGCTAGTCTACCAAAGGCACAGCAGACACAGATGACACCTGCCGCTGCAGCGGCCAATTTGCTCAAGGCGGTAGAGGAAACATTCTCAGGCTACAATAGCGGCGATGAACATCTGCAACCCAAGGAGCGCACTATATCCGCTGAGGAATGGCAGCGACGCGATGCTGAATTTGCCAAGTGCATGGAGAAGCGTGGCTATGAGTTGAAGCCCGTCGAGGAAGATGGGGCCTGCCTCTTTCGCTCAATATCGCTACAGATCTATGGCGATGAGGAAATGCACGATGTGATACGCCAGCATACAATGGACTATATTGTAATATAGATACTCCATGATATGCCAGAATATACAGAATACTTTCTTTTTACCATTTGCAGCATGAAAATCGCGAATACTTTGGTCAGTTCGTCACGGAGGACATCAACGGTTATATTCAGCGTAAGCGTGCTCGCGATGCACACGGCAATCACATCGAGATACAGGCCATATCAGAGATCTACAGTCGCACCGTTGAAGTTTACTGCTATCAGTCGAGTGAGTGCTAAATATACATAATTCCCTGTTCCATTTCAAGTGTATCCTTCGCTAGCCCCCATAAACATCTTCAATTCGGAGCAGTCACAGGCTGGCTATCCACCCCTGCGTCTGTCCTATCAGAGAGGCTCACACTATAATGCCATACTGGATCCCTATAATGCCACTGTGGGCGTAGGGTTGGGCTTGGCCGGTTACAAGCCCGAGTTTCAGACAAAGGAGGCAGTACGTCTCAGCGAGCAGCTGGAAATCGAACAGGTAAGCAACGATTAGTCTTTATCTGCAAGGGAATTTAAGTAAGTGAAGTTCTATTTAGACAATGTTCGAGGATAAACTGAAAACCACAGACTGGGAAGCCACCAATGAGGCCATCGAGGAGCAAATCGCTCGTGAATCTTATTTGCAGTGGTGCCGCGACAACATGCAACGTTCTCGCAGCAACAACACAGCCGCTGGTTCGGCAACATCTTCGACAGTGACCTCTGCTGAGGCACTCACAGACTCGGATGCCTCGCCCTCAAAGTACTCGAGCGATGGTTGTGGCGGCAGCAGCAGCGGCGGCGGCGGCGGCAAGAACAGCAACATCAGCAGCAACTCAGCTACTACGCTGAGCAACTCGAATGTGGGAGATGGTCCTGCCACGGGCTTCACACTCTCTCCCAAGACACTCAGTCAGTTCACACACAAGTTGCCGCCCGATGTAAACGAGCTTGGCGGCTACGACAGCGATGCCACGGACATGAGCAGCACCAGCTCTGTGGGTCACTGCGCTGGGGGCAATGCGTCTCCGAACACAGCAGCCGTTCAACGTGCCAGCAAACTGTCCAAGTCACAGCGACGCAGCAATGGCCTGCGCGGCAGCAAGAAGCGGCGCCATGAGGCGCGAGAGGGCAACAGCAGGTTGGTTATCTGGGATACCCCTTTCCATAGTTCCTGCTTACATTCATTCCAACATTTATTCCACAGCCTAGAAACCCTGGAGACGCCCATGCGAAAGAGTCCCAAGCGTGATGCGTTGCCAGTAACCCCTAGAGCTCACACACCCGAGGCAGAACAGCGCCCGTGCACCTCCAAGCAGTCTTCACAGTCGCCGCCCAAACGTGTCGATGCACAGACGATGCCAAAGCAGAGTTACTCCAGCTTCTATCAGGAGCTGCTCGAAGCCTCATATGCTAACGATGGTACCTTATTGATAAGTGATGTATGAGAGCTAGCTCTAATTGTATTTACCATTGTCCTGCACAGAAACCAATGAAAACGAGATGCTGCAGCGCGCCATACAAATGTCCACACGCGATTATATGGACGATCAGAAGCGCAAATACCTCTGCGGGCCATAGGGAGAAGAAGGATTCGCTTTATCCTTTTGTACAGTGATTGAAATTGTTCACTTTCGCAACGAATACGACGCACAACAAGCCAACCAAAAACAGACACAATCCATAGCCAACTCAACACACACACACTCGTACTCACACATACAAACATATACACACACACATTCATATATATACGCACACACTCTTCCACATACACAGCATGCACTTGATGTACGACTATTAATAAAAATTGATGAGTGATGAAGAGGTCGCAGGACTTGTTGCTGTTGTTGGCACAAACACCTGCAAATATTCATGGAATACACACACACACAAACACAATACATACATATACTTATACATATATAAACTTATATATAAAGAAACATAAATATGCTTTAAACTAAGAAGCTGTTCGTTAGATTTACACATTGGCAGATTTGATGTTTTCAAGCCCCACTGGCGATAAGGCTCAGACTCAAATCCGCTTATCAGTTCTGCGATGTAGTAGTTACTCTTCCTTCTCCCCATTCCCCCTTTGCTCCCCCCGCGTACCCCTTAAGTCCTTCTCCTGTTGCCGGCCTTCAATGAAACTAACCTGTAATTTGTATTAACTAAAACTAAATGTAAAACTGTTTAAGCATACGAGTATCATATTCAGTATACCATATAAAGAACAGCACATACACCTACGATATAATAAAGACGTGCATTCGACACATACATACATATACATAAATACATACATTATATGATACATGAATAATTAATTATAATTACATCATACTGATATTGATACTTGATTGAATTAAATAAAAATGGTGCAGAAATAAAAGCAAAACTAGCTCTAACTTCAAACTTTAAATTCCAGTTTATATTATGGTAATTAAGTTCTTATTTTGACAGATCCATCAGCAAGCCGCAAAGAAATAGGGCCTGCCTGTGAAAAGATTATAGAAGGAATCTATTAGTTTAATGGGGAAATCCTTAACAATCAGTGAGGTTGGAAATACGAAGAGAAAGGCCCCATAGTCGGGCTCCATATGTTGTGTGACTGTTATTGAATCACTCTCACCACCGCGATGACAAGCATCATGAAGCATCTTATTGCCTCCCTAGAGGGTTTGAGTTGCGACGCTTGCAAAATAGATGTCCACACAAATTAGACAGTTATTACAATCATATATCGCACTACGTCTATCAGGCTTAACATCTTCATCCATTAGCGAATCCATATTAAGGAAATTCGTTTCAAGTTTTTTAATGTCTGAAAAAAATTAAACAAAATTGGTAAACCAAAATAAAAAACAATCTGTAGAAATCAGTTAATGTATTTACAAGTGTTTTCGGTTTCGTTTTATCAGTGTTATCAAAAGTTGTAGTACATTCAAAGTATCTAAATTCGTACTTATATCTAAATTGCGCTTTCGATAGGTATTACGAGTACATAAATAAATAGTTTACATTTACATTGTTTTAGCCATATATCTATACCTATACTATATCATTTACATATAGAATTACTTTATAGAAAAATACATTTCACTAAAATGCGCGTTTCGCATAGAAAATTATATTATATTTGTAATTCTCTTTACATTTATTGGGATAATTTGGCCGATAGTATAACAGATCGGCGAGATCTGGGACCCTGCAGTCGAAAATTATTAGTACATATATAGCCGAGACCTGCATGCGGTGGTGACTAGCACCACAAACAACACATGCATTCAATTAAATGATTAAAACCACCGCATACAGATCTCTATTATACATAACCGTAAGAAATTTAACTGAATAGTGAGGTTTGTTTCTGATATCTTTTTTATAGCACACTTTTCAGGGCATGGAACAGTTTTGAAGTCATCAGGTTTATGGTATCATGGTCCCAGGTTTATAGCACTTTTGTCGTGTTTGTGTCGCGATCTTGTTGCCTAGGAATAATTGTACAGTTTTTTTGTTGCTATTACAGTTGCCGAAAATCCCGAAAGATACTCGATATATGGTTGTTGTATATAGCCGAATATCGTATGAAGATACTCGATATATGTTTTGTTGTATACATCCGATTTGTTGGAGTCAATTAAATGTTGTGTGGACCGAAAGAGTTATTTGATTTTGTAGCCAAAAGTTAAGCGACGACGACAACAGCAACAATAACAACAACAACTACAACATGTTGCTTATATTGTTGTTGCTGCTGCTGCTGTTGTGGGCGTGGCTGTTTCTGCATGTTTTGCATTTTTGCATTTGAATTTGTAATTTTGCTTTAACTGACTTTACAAAAATCATTTGGCTAATTTATCATTTGCTGTTGCTGCTGCTGCCCAGTTGCCTGTTGCTGCTGCTGTTGTTGGCTGACGACAATGTGATGTTGCTGCTGCGGTTGCTGTTGTTGCTGCTGTTGCTGTTGTTGCTGTTGTTGCTGCTGTTGTTGCTGCTGTTGTTGCAATTGAAGCTGCTGTTGATTGGCGTGTTGCACGGCAGCAGTTGTTGCTGCTGTCACAACGGGCTGCAACATGCTGGTGCCATTCTCACGCCGCACATGACTATTCAGCTCCGCCTTGACACGCCTTGCGATGTGGGATCGAGTGTGCTTCCGCAGATGATCCTTGCGATAGAAGCCCTTGCCACATTCCTGGCACTGATGCCGCTTCTCCCCGGAATGGATGACAAAGTGCAGACTCAGTTGCTCCTTACGCTTGAAGGCCTTCAGGCAGACAGTGCAGATGTAGGGGCGATCGGGATTGTGAGATTGCTTGTGCCGGGTGAGATGATCCTTGCGCTTGAGCGATGCTTGGCATATATCACAGACATAGCGACGCTCCAGATTGTGACCCACCAAATGCACCTCGAGCAACTCCGGCTCGGGGTATGCCACATGACACTCGGGGCACATGTACAGAGGGCTGCCATCGAGGGCCGTGCTCATGCGTATCTCGCCGGGACGCAGCTTGGGCTTGCGATCCTTGGAGCGCTTTTTTCGCTTCTTCTTTTTGCTGCCACTTGGCGCGGTCGAGCTACTTGCAACAACGGGTACAAGTTGTTGCTGCTGCTGTTGCTGTTGCTGCTGCTGCTGCTGTTGTTGCTGCTGCTGTTGCTGTTGTTGTTGCAACGGCAGCGTTAGCTGCTCCTGCTGAGGTATGCTGATGGTTGTCGTGGTGCCAATTGTATTGATGCCAATGGCAGCACCTGGTCCCGTTTGCACCTGCAACACCTGGCATGGAATCTAATAAATTTCTACCTGACTAAAATAAACGCCATGAAAACCTACCACATTCTGTTGATTCTCCTTCTTGATGCTCTCCGCGGAGTACTTGAGAAAGTGATGCAGCGACAGGGGAAGCGTGTTGGCCGGAAGATGCGAGAGGTAGTCGGCGACGGTAGTGCCGGGTGTGATAGTTTGCCACGAGGTATTCTGTAGCACTACAGAGGAGAGAAGCGGCTGGTTAATCCCCTTAAGAAATTTCTTTCTCTTCAAACTTACCTTGCTGTTGCAGTATCGCATTGCAGAGATCCTGTGTCAGTTCCTGTGGTGCCACCACTTGTTGCTGCTGCTGTTGCAGTTGCTGCTGCTGTTGTGGTTGTTGCTGCTGCTGTTGCTGCTGGCCGGAGCTGGTGCCCTGCAGTGCATCCGCGCTAGTGGCCGTCGCACTGGGCGCATAAACTGTAGCGTATTGCGGCTGTTGTTGTTGTTGCTGCTGCTGTGTTGCAGTTGCCACCAGGTGTCCATTGTACTTGTCGCCCTGCAGTACCTCCTCCTGCCCACTGCGAAACTTGTTGCCGCTGGCGCCGCTGCTGCTGGGCTGACTGAAATGCGCCAGTTGTTGCTGCTGTTGTTGTTGCTGTTGTTGCTGCTGCTGCTGATGTTGCTGGTAGCGATTGTTGCTGCCGGCGGGCTCTTGCTGTTGCTGTTGTTGCTGTTGATTATTGGCCGCCGCAGTCACATCGGCATCGGCAACGGTCACAGCCGCCGTCACCGTCGACACCAGCGGCGCCGTCGTCGTCGTGAATTGCGGCAGACCCGGAAACGTGTTGCCAAAGGGGGTAAAGTTCATTGTGCGCTTGTTGGGGGAATCCTCGAGAGTAAAGGAATTTCAGTAGTAGTGCGTGGCACGTGAAATAACTGCGAAAGAGATTTAAAGGGGTTAAAGGAACTGCCAGGGAAGCTTCAGTGGCACGTTTAGAATATTGAATTTGAGGTTAGGTAAATTCGGTTTCTCAATGGAAAGTGAAAACGCAGCTGCTGTTATTATTTTGACAGCACAAACGCGCACCCACAATAGCACACACACACACACTCGCTCATGCCGGACCGCGTGAGCGGCTGTAAAAAGAGCGGCACAAGCTTCTCCCAGCACGAGGAGGCACGAGCATCGGCTATGCACAGTGGTCTCCAATCAGTTTGCTGGGGCAGAAATCAGTACTTGTGAAATGTAATAAATTTACAGAAGCTTTATTTATTTTGCTCAGAAGTTTTCAATACCTAAACATCAGACAATATAAAATATAAAATGTAAAAATCTGTAATATTCTTTAAGATATTGCAAGTCACACTGTGCTTTAAATTTAATTGAATTATTTTTATTTAATTGTAAAAATGCGTCAAAAGCTAAGAATTAGAAACAAACGAGAGCAACAGTCGCGCAAAACGCGACAGTGGGATACCCTTCGACCTATGTTCCCGTGTAGTTTAATTTGTTAAATTCATACACATATACATATGCACATGCTTTGAAAATTATTCCGACAGATGGCGCTTGCGCTTCGCGCTCGCCCGCCACCCTTGTTAGCTGGCAGAAGCACTTGGTTTTATGCTCATACTTTCTTAAATAACTTCTGTGATTATTATCCGATCGGATTGTAATTTGGAGACTACGTAGATATTTCATTCAGCTTAGTATATGTTAAAGTCAGAAAGTTGTATCTTTTATACAGCGCTTACAAATTGAGTTAAAAAATTAAATTATTGATTTTTGGGGGCGGTGGGCGTGGCACCTAACATTTGAAATAAACTTGATCAGCTTATAGTACACAAGAGTCTTCCTGCCAAATTTGGTAACTCGGCTTGTGATCCTGAGCAAGATTATATATACTTTATGGGGTCTCCCACGCCTCCTTCTGCCTGTTACATACATTTGCACAAAGTTAGTATACCCTTTTTTGACCATTTTCAATGGTCGAAGGGTATAAAAAGTGATAAAATAATCTTTTTCAACAATAACAGTTGTAAAGACCTTTCACAAGTGCTTAAAAAGTTGTATCATAATTGGGTTATTTGGTATTAATTGCAAAAACAGGCTATAAATAAGCCTTTCTTTCCGTTTAGAAGTTCCTATTTAATTAATCGTTTAAATATTCTGTTCGTTTACATTCTGGTCTGTATCATTGTCAGTGTGCCTCTTTTAATAGCAGTAACGAAAATCGTATCTTGTTAGACTAGCAAGCGTCCACTTAAGCTTCCCTAATTTATTTAATTGTTAAACTTTAAACGGCATAACTATTCTCTTAAGTTTTTTCGGCATCGCTTGTCCCACTGTGCGTCTATCCGTAAGTAAGTCGGCATTGATATTAGGTTAGGGTTGTCCTGTAAACGTATACACCAACACATATACGTACGTGCGCTTGTGTGTGTGAGTTTGTTTTATGTTTAGTTCTACTCAACAAAAATAAAAACAAAATAAAGGTACAAAAATAAGTCGAAGAAAGGAACATCAAATATTCGTGCTAAATTGCGCTAACTGTCGCGCGGAATTTTCAGTTTAGTTTTTTGGCCTTATCGATTTTTACTAAGTACAAAAATGTAGTGTTGTGTTTGAAGTGAAAGAGAAACACACGAAAACAAATTCAAATACGCCCAAACACACACACACTCAGGGACCTATGTACATACACAGTGAGCTCCTGTCTGCGACAGTGGTAAGAATTGAGGACATCTTTTTAAACTGCCCAAATATTGACTTTCACTTGGGCATATGCCGAGGAGGAGGTGTCTCATTTTTTTTTATTTCCTTTTGCACTTTGTTTTTCGCGTGCGCGTGACACAATGAAAGGCAAAAAGGCGCCCAACGCGTTCACAAAGAAAAGCTTTTGCCGACGGTGAAGTTGACGTCGCTGTCGCTGTCGCCGTCGCCGTCGCCGTAGCCGTTGCTACCGATCTGCTGAAAGTGCAACCGATTTGCACAGTGTATTTACAGTTACGTTTACGTTATTTTTCCTTTCCGTATTTACTACGTGCTCACACAGACAATCACGCACACAGACACACAAACACACGCGCGAAAGGAGATGCATAAAAAGACAAAAAATGCTTGCACTGCTTTGCTTTGCTAGGCCGGCAAGCCGCAGCAGATGCAGAGGCAGCAGCAGCCCCAACTACCGTTGCAATTTCTGCGCTGACGTCGCTGCGACTGCGACTGCATCGGGGACTGAGACTCCAGTCAATGCAGTCGTCCCCTCTCGTTCTTCCCACACCACGTCTATGTCTGAGTCAGCTGCCGCACTCACGACATAGCCACCTATCGGCGGTGGCGTTGGTTTGCTACTGACCCGCCGCCATCTCGTTCTCGTTTGTTCACTCCCTACTGCTCTCACAGTTCGTGTCTGTCTGTGTGTGTGACACGAGACAAAGACTTCGTGCCGGCATTATTGTGCAGGTTCGTATGCAAGCCAAAGCGAGAGAGAAAGAGAGACTCACACACACACAAAACTGGAGAGAGCAGTTCTCTCTTTAAGTTTTGTTGCTGTTGCTTATTGTCGGCGAATTTGAAGCAATAAAACAAACAAGGCAAACAATTAGAAAAATAAAACTAAATAACTAAATATTTTATGTAACACCCTGTGATTGCTATACACAGTGTACAGCATTGTAGTGTATAATAAATAAGGGGTAAGTGAACAAGGAAAAATACCCTGTTAATAATGAATTAATTCACGATTTGCTATGCAAAGAAATCGTTATTTTACGGTATTAATTGATTAGCGACGGCAGCTTAGACTCTTTTTAAGTGTATTCGTCTTAGAGTAGTATTTTTCTTGCCTAGTCATGTATACTTGGTCTCTCATAGCAATTTGCAGCTGGCTTGCAATTGTGCACTGCTCTGTGCATGATGGTGATTATCACAGGGTATTCAGTGAGTATATTAGTTAATGTTCATTCCACAGACAACTACGAAGTCGTAGGCATCTCATGTGAGCCTAACGAGGAGGTTAGCTGTCTGATGGTCAAGTGTCCTTCTGGTCGTAACTGTCCGGCAGAAGATTTCTGCTACAATCCAAAGTGTGTTTGTCGGCGGGGCTATCGTAAGATAGGTAATAATTGTGTTCTCAAACAAAGGAGCCATAAACGAATTAAAGAGGAAGTCTAAATAAAGATGATATTATTGGGAACAAATAAGAAAGCTCCAATTGAATGTGATAGTCGATCATATACCCACTAAACAAGTTACTTTTATGTTTAGTACTATGAAATTTATTTGACAATTAATTTCATTCCAAATCTATAGCTATATTTGCATACAATATTAATAAATATTGTTACCAAATTTTATAGTTGTAGTTCCCATAGTCTCAGAAGAAAATAAACCTCATATTTTTTTAGAACTTGGCACTAAATCAACCGCCAATTTACACCCGAATTGGTGTCTGCCCCAAATCTGTTGCACGGCAGATTTGCATACAAGCGGGAGAAAACGGGGTGATGTAGGGTAGATGGGAAGGAGGAGGTGAGGCAACAACAAAGATGCTGCCGCAGCTGACACTGAAATATATCCGCATGCAACAAGGCCAATCGACGAAATCAGGCCACGCACACGACGCGATGTTAACTCGTTTTGCCGGCTACCGTGGAAGCCCCATTCTGCCCTCTCCCCACCCTGCACTGACTACGGCTACGGTTGCTTCTCCACCTCATCCTCCCCCTTGCAAGCAGAGGTAAATGCACTCCGTTGGGGCACTGCAATCGGCATCGAGTAAGAACCGAGTCGGAGAGCAAGCTACGTGCAACGTGTGGCAATTGCAACTCTCCCGTCTGTCTGTGTGTGTATGTGTGATGGGGGTGTGTGTGTATGTGTTTCGTTGGGGTGCATTGCGTCATCATCGTCGTCATCGTCGTGAGCAGCGAACCAAGTCGCGACGCGTGCTGGTCAACCTGCTACTGCCTCCCCAGCCTGCCTGCCTGCCACATGCAGCACACACACACACACCCTTGCAGCGACGGTGTGTGGCGTGTGGAATGTGTTACAAGTGGATGACGCTTGCAGCTCTTGTGTCAAGTGGGCGCCACTTGGGGCAAGACGAATATGAGGCTGAGTGCAGTGTCTCGCGTTGTTTATCCCGGCTCCGTGTGCTCCGTGTGTTCTCTGTGCCTCGCTCTGTTGTGGCATGAAAGTGAAATTCTGCTACACGGCACGGACTGCAGCAGAATGGCAGTGGCAGTGGCACAGGCCGAGGCAGAAGCCGAAAAGCCAATGGTCGTTGCCGTTGCCGTGGCCGTGGCCATGACCCGTCTGCGGAATGCACTCAGACACACACACACACACTCACATAGGTTTTGGTAGCAGCCGGAAACGCGGTCACACACACACAGACACATGTACACACACACACACCTTCACGCATAATGCGCTTGATAATGGTGCGTATGCGTAATGTGCCCGCATTAAATTCTTAATTTCTGCCGAATATTGTTTGCAGCCATCGAATTGTGCGAGAATTTCAATTTTCAATCGTTTATCAAATATGCACAGATATTAATGCATGTCCGGGAAAGTATTTATCATGCGAAATTTAAATGAAAAAGTCAAATTTCTATTATTATTCTGTATATTGTATTATTATTGTATATATATATATATTCCTACTAAAGCAGTGAAAACTTGAAGGCTATGCAGAGTTTTGGTAGGAATTCCTTAAAATAAAGTAAACAAGTAAGATAGCATATGCCAGACTACGTTATACCTGACAGCAGCTTCAGTCACTAAATATGTTCCTTAAATAAGTTCTATCGTCACCAAATCATAATGGACTGCAATTAATTACACTTAAAATTAGTCTTCTATATAGCTTTATAAGAAACTAATATCTGCATACAATGATAAGATAAATTGATATTATAATTTGTCCAAAACTAAAGCTAGGTAATATAGGCTAGCATATTTGTTGTACAGACAAACTAAGTTATAGTACCATTCAAACATATTTATGTTTTGATATTCAATAAATTAAATATGAACTGCATAATTAGATCAATTCCACAACTAATATATGTACAAGTCGAGGGTACTCGACTGTGATATACCTTACCAAAACATGTTTTTAAATGTATAACTTCTATTTTTAGCGTATTTAGTTTTGCGGCTTGGAAATCAATAACTTCAGCAGCTTCAGTCACTAAATATGTTCCTTAAATAAGTTCTATCGTCACCAAATCATAATGGACTGCAATTAATTACACTTAAAATTAGTCTTCTATATAGCTTTATAAGAAACTAATATCTGCATACAATGATAAGATAAATTGATATTATAATTTGTCCAAAACTAAAGCTAGGTAATATAGGCTAGCATATTTGTTGTACAGACAAACTAAGTTATAGTACCATTCAAACATATTTATGTTTTGATATTCAATAAATTAAATATGAACTGCATAATTAGATCAATTCCACAACTAATATATGTACAAGTCGAGGGTACTCGACTGTGATATACCTTACCAAAACATGTTTTTAAATGTATAACTTCTATTTTTAGCGTATTTAGTTTTGCGGCTTGGAAATCAATAACTCTTTAAATTATTTCTTAGATAACTTATATGTTAATTATCCGATCGCAACCAAATTTTTAGAAATCACTTGGGCGCTAATAATGATTTTTTTGACCAACAAATAAACTATACTGCATTAAAATTACGCTTGGATTATGGTTTTTATTTACGGGAGCAGAAAGAGACGTGGTCATATTCGAAGACAAACTTTATCTGCGTGCATAACACATACCATATTGACACCAACTTTAGTAGCTCTAGCTAGTATAGTCTCTGAGATCTAGGTTTTCATATGGACAGACAGATAGATAGTAATAATATCCTTCTACCTAGTAGCGGTTATAATAATAAATATAATAATGGATAGCAGGTTTACTCATAGATGGATTCTTAAGTGACAATGTCGCTTGTCATATGTTTAAGGTATTGTTTGCTCTTTCTTGTCCATTATTCCGACTCATTCTATCGGTATTTAAGACAAGCTCACTGAATATAGATATTTCTAAAATGAAATAAATGTAATTTAATATAAACTTCATAACATAGCAGAAATATCATTCCAATAATCATCATTCATATTTATTAGTAATAGAATTTGGAATGCAAAATAATATGAATAATTCCTATTTTGTTTTCCATGACTTTGTTAAATTAAGTTTATAAAAATAAGAATATTATTTAACATTGCTTTAAATTACTAAGTAAATAAATGAGATTATGTTGTTCACTGATTACACATAAAATTTATAGATTTATATTGATTTTACATGATAGACAGCTAATCCTGTGTACTGATTGAGAGTTCTTTGAATTTATGGAAGTTTTCTGTTTCACTGTGGCTTCACTTGAAGTTGATTTTCCCGCTGAATTTCGAATTTGCCGCGTGAAAGTAAAAACACTTCGCGGTCTTTCAGAGCCAGAGTAAGCGAGAGAGAGCGGAACAGAGTGAGCGAGAGAGGAAGCACTACACAACACACAATGCAAAAGCCTCGACACGCAAAGTCTCCGCGTGACGTAGTGTAACTGTTGATGTTTTAACGTAAACTGATTGAAAGTGTGTCCACACTGCGAGGCGAGGCGACCAAAGCGGACAACGAGACAAACGGACACATGGACAGGGACAAACAGTCCAGACGACTGGCCGGCCGGTGTATTGGGCCGGTGCCGATGCTGACGGGCGCCTAAAATTGTGTAGAGTTTGATGACGATGCCATGGTCGGCAGCACGAGAGAGTGTGTGTGTATAGGGACGGGGGAGGGGGAGAGGAGAAGGGAGCGTGAACAGTGGCAGGTGGATGCTGTAGATTTGCCTATGGCCAGACAAACTCTTTAAACTGTCGCTGTCTGCACCAACACACATACACACGCAGCATACAAATAGATGAGCGAGAGAAAGAGAGGGAGACAGACTGATTGGGAAAGACAGGGAGAGAGACAGTTACGCACTATATTGGGCGCAGCGACTCCTCGCTTTCGCTTTTGTGTTTGTTTCCTCGTTTGTTTAGTGGCTCCACTCGGCCTCTGCTTCGTTTTGTGCTCTCCGTCGCATACGGTCTCTCTCTCTCGCCTAACACACACATACACAGGCACACGCGTGCTCTCAGTTTTGCAAGTCAGATTGGAGTTTGGCTTTGGCTTTGGCGGCAAAGCAACAGTTTTTTCAATATGGCTTTTTATTAGCCGCCTGCAAAAACTAACAAACTCATTAAAGCGATAGGTACATACATCAAAGTCACATAGAACACACATACATATGCATACACATATACATAATACATAATGTAGTACATATGTTTGAGAGCTCTTCTATATAGCACATAGAGAGAAGGGGCCCTAACACGTTAGTAGATGCAGTTTAACAAATGTCTAGAGACGGGGGACAGCAGGAAAATTCTTATGTATTTACATAAATAAGATAACAAATATAATATAATAATATATATTCATACCAGACTTATTTACAATACATATGTATTCCATAAATCTGATATATATGTATGCAAAAACCCATCACATAGAAAAATAAATGTGCATGTAATTAAAAGACAAAAATTGACTTTACTTTCAAGACACGCCCCACAAAATGTGTGTGAAAGTAAGGGGTTTTTCTTTCATAAATTTCTAATATTTTATTAAAAATTAAGGTCTTTAAATTTCACAGAAAAAATATTGAAATTTGTAGAAAAATTAAGTACTTGTAAATAAATATAGATAGTTATAAAGATATATATATTTATATCTCATATACATATACAAATGTCTGTCTTAATATTTCGATATATTTCTTTATAACTGTGAAATATCTTTTTACATCCTTTTGTACAGTTGTCATCATAATGATATTACTGAATTTACACCTGTATATACCGTACATATAGATGTAGCTACATCTTCCCATTTAAATTATTATTTGTGTTATATTTCTAATATCTAAATAAACATCTAAAATATCTCTGTATATCGTTGAACATCCGTCAAATATCTTTTGAACTCATAAATACTCATCAATGTCTCTTAAAATCTCCAAAATATCTCTGTATTTTCCCTATAGTACTGGCCACTAGTTCGTAGCTGGAGAAATAAGTACTTACTAAGGGACTACCCCTCTGAAGTAGCTTTTTATATCTTTTAAATATCTCTGAAATCTTTTTAAAGAATCAAACTACAACTCTGTATTCCATTTTGTCTGAAAAATTTCATTTTATCTGTTTTATCTTTATATCTTCATCTCCACAAAATCTTTGTAGTGTCATTTAATGACTTTAAACTTTGCCAAATATTCTATATTTTATCAAAGTACAGACTCGAAAGTAAAATGCCCAAAAAAGTATGCTATACTAAAAATATGTAGCTCAATCTATATGTAATGCCTAACATAACTTAACAAATCAAACTCTTTAATCTTAACTACGCAAACTAAGGCAACTTCAATCGTGAGTGCCGAGTGCAACCCCTTGTGAATGCGTGTTTTTGTGCCAAGTGCAACCAAAGGGGGCAACCAAATGCAAAAATGGAAATGGACCAGCAAACGGGGCAACAAAAGTGCAGTCGATGTTGGCACAAAATCTAAACAAGTTCAAGCAGAAGCCGTAGCCGCAGAGGAGTTGCAGCTGGAGTCAGAGTCGAGTGGGGTAGCCAACGTTGGAGTCGCAGTCGCCGCACAAAACGGGGCACCCAACGTTGCCAATTTCCAAGGTCGCAGCGAGCGAGTCCAGACCTAAAATAAAAACACACCCACAAAAATGGGCACCGAAAACTAACCGAAAACTAAAAGTGACTCTCGCCGAGAAGAGACCGAGAGTGAGAAGGTGGGGGGTAGAGAGGAAACGAGCTCGTGCGCCGAAAATTCATTCATAAAATTCTAAAACGCGCTAAAATCTAAAATTCTAAACAAAACGTAAACTCGACGGAGGCGCCTCCGTCTGTGCCACAGTCTGTGACTGTGTGTGCCTGCATGTGGCAGTGTAGAGGGAGGTTTGAAGGGTGAAGGGGGTCGCGTAAAAAGTACACCGTGCCACAAACTGTGTGTGTGCTACTAACGGTAACTGCAGTGCATGTGGCATGTTTTGCACACAACTGTACCAAGCTTGAATTTTGTGATTATTTTTAGCTGACAAATCAAACTAAAAAGAAGAAGAGCGTGAGCAAAAATTGCAACTGATGCGCTTTATATGCATATATATATAAAATAAATATACATATAATATTAAAGGGAGGCTTAATGCAGTATATAAAAAATATATTTCTATATTCTATATATAACACCCTAAGGTCTAGACCAGACTATCTGTCTGTGTGTGTGTGTCTCTCTCTGTGTGAGTGTGTCTCTCCTGCTGTGCGAGAGTGCGCAAAATGTAGCTACATATGCGTTTTTCCGCACACACTGCGTGTGTGTGTGTGCAACACCTAACTGCAGATGCAACGGCAAGTTGCAACAAACTCTACACAAAAAGGCGGCAATCAAATGGCAAAATTTTTGCCAGACTGCAATGCAACTAAAAACAAAATGTTGCATGCAACTGCCAGTGGCAGGCAAGTGTGCGGGGAGGCTGAGAGGCAGGCAGCATGCCAGCGAGGGAGAGAGGGGTGGGGGTAGGGGTGCCGGCCAGACGAGCCATAAAACGGCAAAAAGCCTGCAAACATTTTAGTTGCATTTGCCACATAACAAAATTCTCAACACATACGTGTGTGTGCTTGTGTGTGTGCACGTGTGTGTCTGTGAATTTATATATATACATACATACATAAATTTACACATGCCTATGTATGAATAATCCATGTGATATATAGAAATTGCATCCCTTTAGCTTGGCTTGGCAACCGAATAAAATGTGCATAAAATAAATTTCATTTCAATTAAAATAAATAAAATTAAACCTCCCCACCCTTTGCTCTCGCTCCTCTCTGTCCTATGCCACTCCGAAAACAAACGCTTAGACTAAATGCAGACAGTGTTGGAAATGTCATGTGGGGTTCACAGAGAGACTAAGGCAGATCCTTAAGAAGGGGAACTTCAATTTCCATTAGAATGCAGCCACAGTTCGAATGCATTTTAATTGATTGCAAAGTCTCTTTATTCCTCTTCATCTCCCTCTTCTTCAACCTCTATTGACGTCTTCTTTGTTTCTTACTTAGATTTACTTCAGGTGATTTATTGAAGCCAAGAATTTCATCAATTTCTTTTAGTAGATAAGCAATTAAATTTGAGTAATTGAAGACATTCAAATAATTCAAAGGAATTCAAGAAATTCAACAAATTTAAATTATTCAATTAAAATAATTCAAATAGTTCACGTAATTCAAGTAATTCAAAAAACTCAAGTAATTTTAAATCTCTTTATCTTTATATTTATACAAGTATATCTGTATATCTCTTTATTCCTATATAACAAGATCTATTAATTAAATTTATGTAATTGAAGACATTCAAATAATTCAAGATATTCAACAAATTTAAATTTAATTATACCCTTCGACCATTGAAAATGGTCAAAAAAGGGTATACTAACTTTGTGCAAATGTATGTAACAGGCAGAAGGAAGCGTGGGAGACCCCATAAAGTATATATATTCTTGCTCAGGATCACAAGCCGAGTCGATTGACCCATGTCTGTCTGTCTGTCCGTCTGTCTGTCTGTCTGTGTGAACGCACAGATCTCAGCTATTATAAAAGCTAGAGTTACCAAATTATGGCATAACACAAAAAATGGCAGGAAGACTCTTGTGTACTATAAGCTGATCAAGTTTATTTCAAATGTTAGGTGCCACGCCCACCGCCCCCACAAATCAATAATTTAATTTTTGAACTCAATTTGTAAGCGCTGTATAAAAGATACAACTTTCTGACTTTAACATATACTAAGCTGAATGAAATATCTACGTATTCTCTAAATTACAATCCGATCGGACAATAATCACAGAAGTTATTTAAGAAAGTATGAGCATAAAACCAAGTGCTTCTGCCAGCTAACAAGGGTGGCGGGCGAGCGCGAAGCGTGAGCGCCATCTGTCGGGATAATTTTCAAAGCATGTGCATATGCATATGTGTTAAATTTAACAAATTAAACTACACGGGAACATAGGTCGAAGGGTATCCCACTGTCGCGTTTTGCGCGACTGTTGCTCTCGTTTTAATTTAAATGATTCAATTAACTAAAATAATTCAAATAGTTGTTTTAATGCTTTAATGTTTAATGTAAATTTAAACTTTAATTCAATATATATATTTCTTAACTTTTAATTTAAATTTAATTTTTATATAAAATATTGTTTATATTTCGACAACATTCGACTGTTCTTAGTTGACTTTAAATAAATAAATATATAAATATTTCTTTATCTCTTTATACCAAGAAATTCATATCTCTATAACTGTATATCAATATATCTCTATATCGCTATATATCTATATATAAAAATCTCCCCATATTTCTTTATCTTAATATTGATATATCTTTATATCCCTTTACCTCTAATTTTCTAATACTCAATAACTCTATAAGTATTTCTATATTCATGTATACAAATATCTCTATATCTATTCATCTATTCTATCTTGAATAAGGATCCACAACATTCAGTCTGCCTGTAACAAAAGCCAGCCAGCATTTCGTGGTTGCTACAAAGGGGTGCAAGTACACAATGCTGCACACACAATGAGCCCACGCCGAACATAATCAGACGATATCATACCATAAACAGGACGACAAGACAGTTAAACAGGAGTTGGTGCTGCACGCAGGGAGGATGGGGCAAGAAGGGGCAACATTAACCAAAAACGATGGCCGAAGTGGTGAACGTCCTCGACCTAGTTCAATGTCAATGTCATTGTGCCACATTATCGTCGTTGGCTACGGCGACGGTGATGGTGATGGTGGCGGCTATGGTGGCGGCGACGTTGACGGCGACGGCGACGTCGTCCTTTTGCAGGCTTGGCCTTGGCTGGAGTGAACGAGCGCACGAGTCGAGGCCACGGCAACGGCCACGAACATTCACCCAAAGTGGCACACGGCACTGAACTGAGCCCACTGCAGCAGAAGCACCAGCAGCAGGCAATACCCTCCCCGTCCCCTTCCTTTGCAAACACACACTTCTGTGCTGCAGCCCCCAAACCAGCGGCAAAATGAGGGTCGAGTATTGCGACGATGCTGCAGCGTGTTGGCGTGTTGCATGTCAGGCTGGTGGCTGGTGGCGACAATATCCTTGCACTTGTGCGGGCTTCGGTCAACCAATCCGCCAACAGTAACAACACGAACAACAACCTCGACTCCTTTCACCTCCTTTCGGTCCATGCAAGGACCCACAAGGCTCGCACTCCTCACACTTTCCTCCCACTCCCCATGGGGCAGTCGCGTTGCATCCCAAGCTGCAACACACACAGCGTCGCACACAAACACACACGGAGCAGCCTCATCCCCCACAATATTGCGAGCTCGCACTCAACCTATCTCCCTTTCAGTTTGTCTCTCTTTTAATCTCCCTTTCTCTCTCTTGCCTGCACGTGCAACGCGCACACCCGTTCTAAAGTCTCCATAGCGCCAGACAAAAGAGGTCTGAGTTAATTTCGCTTCGTGCTGCAAATGTTCTCTCCACAGAGCCCACTGTATCTCCCACTTTACCTGCCCCTTTCTCTCCAATGCACTTGTGTGGTTCCAACTTGTGTTTCTATTTTGGCCCGACTGGCATAGCAAAAACATGTCAATACTATTTGCAGTAGGGTGACTCACTACGCAAAAGATGAAGTTGCAATTTTAATTCATTTTCAGTCATTGAATTAAAATATTACATTTTATTACATAAATCAAGATCTGGCAACCCTAAATTACAGCTTTGTTTAAAATACTAAGCTTCAATTGAAATACTAATTGGCTTAGTATTAATCTATGCAATTTATCGATATCCTTTGAATCATCGAACTGTCTGTTTTGGTCTCCAATTGGCAATTAATGTGTTTTAAGTGTTAATTACTTTCACTTCATTTCAATTAGTTATATTAACCTCAAGTACCACAACACGTATTTATATTATATTTGAACGTGCTGCAGGTCTGACGCGTGCCGCCTTCGCGGAAAGGTGTCAACAGGTTGGCCACAAAAGTTGTTTACACCGATTGACATTCATTCTCCAATGCACAAACAACAAGACAGTACGGAAGAGAGATAGAGAGCGGGCGTGCAAGTGAGTGAGAGAGAGCGTGTAAACCGAAAATGGGTTAAGAATCAAAGTAGGCAAACGCAAACGCAGACGCAGCTTGAGACTAACAACAAACCTGCCGCATTCCAGCGCAGGCAGCGCTGCTCACACCAGCAGCAGCTGCGCAGACGTAGAACCAGCCGCAGACAAGAGCGCAGAGAGTCAGTGCGCGTCGAGATCTTCAACGAGCAGGTTGCCAAATGCGCAGGTCGATTAACGAAGAGGGAGAAGAAGACGAAAACAAAGTGGCATAAAACGTAAAATATGTGCGTGTGCCTTACCAACACACGCACAATATATTTTTTTAGTGTTCTCTTCTGTGTGCGTGTGAACTTTCTTCGGCCTGCGCCCATGTAAATGTTTTGTGATCCGACGAAAGCGAGCCAGATAGAGAGAGAGAGAGAGGGAGAAGAGTGCAAAAGCTACGACGTGGCAAATAACAGAGAAGAGCGAACGCAAGGAAATCGAAATAAATACACACATACATACATATTGTTTATATGTTGCTAATTATTTACATAAGTGAAAAGTGAAAGTGTCAGCAAAAGAGAAACAACAATAACAAATACGCAAAAACAAATTCTCACGCTCTCTGAAGCAACCCCGCTTGCATCATGTCCACCACCCACAGCGGCATCGGCAACAGCAGCGCCGTTCAACGGCGCAAAACAACGCGATCAAAGTCGAAACAAAAACAACAACAGCAACGAAATCTTGCAGAAAACATTATCGAAAATCAAAACGAGAGCAACGAGCAAAACGAAAGACTTCACTTTCGCAGCCGTTCAGCAACCTCAGCAGCAGCAGAGTCGCCAGCACTGGCGTCTGTCGGCTACAACTCACCTTCACCACTGTGCTGTAACGGCCTGCTATCCACCACGGCAGCGAGCCTGCTCTGCTGCCGCGACGTTAACTGCCATTTGAATGCACCGCTAACGCTGCCACTGCGTGGCAGCGTTGAGCGCAGTCGACGCTCTGAGAGCCGGCAATCTTTTCTAACCGATACTTCAAAGCCAACGTCAACGATGACGCCAACGCCAACAGCGTCGTCGGCTTCGCTTACCTCTGCGTCGAAGAAGTCGCGTTCACGTTCGCGCTCTTGTTCGTGTGACGCTGCTAGTTGTGATGCGGGCAAAGGGAAGCAGACTGCGAGCAGCGGAGTCTGTGACAGCAGCAGCGACAGAGGCAGCGGGACTGCAGCACAATTTACCGTTAACCTGCATATTGATCTCTTTAGCTGGGGTCTCTTTCTGCTTGCCTTCCTCACGCGTTTCTACAGACTGGCAACGCCAAAGCATGTGGTGTAAGTATGAGAAAATGTTTAATCTATCAATACCTTACATAGTTCATTATATACCCTATAAAAAGAATATAGTATTAGCCATGTCTGTTAGTCTATCTATCATTTTAGAACCCAGCGATCTTAGCAATTAAAAGAGTTAGAAACATCAAATTTTGGCTGGCAGTTGCTTCTGTATCATACTCAGAGCTAGTCTAGTTCTAGTCTTGTATTCTAATCCATCCAACACCATTGCAAATTAGAGACACCAAATATGATATGAAGCTTTACTCCATACTACTCTATTCCATACGATGAGCTAGTTTAATTTCCACCACTGATGCCACACCCAATACCCTTGCAAATCGATATTTTTAAGTTTGAAGTAGATTATCAAGCAATTACAGATTTTATCCTCTAGTTTTGTATACACATAGCTGCATGTAATTGGAAAGTATCCTACAAATTTCTTTTCTATTAAACTACATGTAAACTCAGAAGTTATGAATCCCTAACTCACTGTCGGGTGCACTCGACTGTTGCTTGCGTTACTTGCCTTTTCTAGCGTGATCCTTCTTCTTTTTAGCTTTGACGAACTGCACTATGGAAAGTATATTTCCCTCTACATGCGCAACATCTTCTTCTTCGATCAGCATCCACCGCTGGGGAAGCAGCTGATTGCGGGCCTTGTCAGCTTCGGGGGCTATGATGGCAACTATACGTTCACACGAATTGGCGCCGATTACGCTTCGAATGTGCCCATTTTCTGGCTGCGCTTTGTACCTGCACTGTGTGGAAGTCTGCTGGCTCCTGCGGTCTACAAGCTGCTGCAGGAGGCACAGTTGCGACGATGGACAGCAGCACTGGGTGGTCTGCTGGTTGTCCTAGACAATGCTCTTCTTACCCAGTCGCGTTTCGTCCTCATGGAGTCCATGTTGCTGCTGGCCAGCACTGTGGGCATTACTTGTCTCTTGCGCTTCCAGCGTTGCACTCTGGGCAGTCCCAGGTGGTTGATCAGTGGAGCTGCCGCTGCATTCTTTCTCGCCAGCGCCGGGTGCATCAAGTACGTAGGCTTTCTGGCCCTGCTGCTGGCCGGTTATCTGCTCTGTCGCCATCTCTGGAAGATGCTGTATGATGCGAGTCTGACGAGTAAGTAAAGAGACAAGGGAAGATAGATAAGGAGAGGGTTACCCCCTTAGAATGCATTAATAACCTTCTTGTTTCTTCCTTTTCCAGCTGGTCAGCTGTGGCTACACACCCTGGGCCGCATACTGCTCTTTCTGGGCATTCCTCTTGCCGTCTACCTGAGCATCTTCTATTTGCACTTGAAAGTTCTCCATCGAGCGGGGCCGCATGACAGCATCATGACTAGTGCCTTTCAGGCCTCTCTGGACGGTGGTCTGGCATCGATCACACGTGGACAACCACTGGTGGTGGTGCATGGCTCACAGATCACACTGCGACACACTCATGGACGCACCTGTTGGCTGCACTCGCACGCTGCAGTCTACCCCGTGAGGTATAAGGATCAACGTGGCTCGTCCCATCAACAGCAGGTCACGTGTTACTCCTTCAAGGATGTGAACAACTGGTGGATTGTCAAGCGACCGGAACGGGATGATCTTGTTGTGGGCGATCTACCAGATCCAATCAAGCACGGCGATGTGGTGCAATTGGTGCATGGCATTACCAGTCGTGCCCTGAACTCGCACGATGTGGCAGCTCCTATGACGCCACAATGCCAGGAAGTGAGTTGCTACATTGACTACGAGATTAAGATGGCCGGCGAGCTGTTGTGGCGCGTTGAGATAATGAACAGGCAGTCTGAAGGAGATCGCTGGCATGCGATTAAGTCGGAGATTCGACTCATTCATCAGACGACAGGAGCTGCGCTGCGCTTCAGTGGAAAGCAGTTACCCAACTGGGGATACAATCAGCACGAAGTGGTCGCCGATCGTGAACAGGCCCATCAGGATGCCATCTGGAATGTGGAGGAGCATCGCTACACCAAGAGTAAGCCAGTAATCATAGCAATGAATGTACTTATTAAGATTGTAATTTGATTTTCCTTTTAACTATTTCAGCCCAAGATCAGCGCGAGCGTGAACGGCAACTGCTCTCCGCGGAAATGATACCCACCAAGCCGACAAAGCTCTCGTTCTGGGCTAAGCTGCTGGAGCTGCAGACAAAGATGTTTTGGAACTCGAGGCAGGTGCAGAGTCACATGTATAGCTCCCTGCCGCACGAGTGGCCGCTGCTCGACAAGGGCATCGCCTACTGGCTGGACTCTGGGTCCAATGCGCAGATCTATTTACTTGGCAACATCCTCATCTGGTACACGGCCAGCGTGGGGCTGCTTGTCTACGCTACACTCCTCGTCATCTATGCTGTAAGGCGGCAACGCCTCTGCTACGATCTGTCGCCCAGCGAGTGGCAGCGCTTTCTCACTGCTGGCGATACCTTCTTTGTGGGTTACCTGGTGCATTATCTGCCCTATTTCTTTGTGGATCGCACCCTCTTCCTGCACAACTATTTGCCCGCCTTTGTGTTCAAACTACTCTTGCTCTGCTTTGTGCTCGAGCACCTGGACTACCTGTTGCGTCGCTATTGCCTGCCACATGGTGGCTCACTGAAGCACTTGGTTCGTGTCTATCGACTCGGCCTGCTGCTCTGGCTGATTGCCGTCTGTGCCGTCTTTGTCAAGTTCTTGCCCCTGAGCTATGGCAGCAGAAAGATGTCCGCCCAGGAAATCATTGACTTGCGCTGGAAGGACACCTGGGATTTCATTCTGCAGAAGGATTACTCCCTGAACTGACCCATCTAGTGGATCTCCACTGTGGCTTGGCCAATGCCAAGCAAAGCCTAGTTAAAAGTCTCATCTGTTTCTGCCAATAAACAATTATTTATTTTATTTTTTTTTTGTATTTATTTACAAGTTGGTACTTAATTTAAATTAAGTCTAACTTTTTTATTAAGCAATAGCAGCTATGGCCTTAAGCTTGTTTTTTTTAAATATATGGGGTATACTTATTATATATTCATATTTACATATAAACATGTGGTATTTAATACTAAATATTCTTTTTGTTTTTTTTATTTACATGATTTTGATTTGTAATAATTAAAGTAGATGGAAAATATTTGTTTGTTTGAGGAACTCTATTGTTTAATCTATGTTTTGGAATGATGTTATTTCTTTTAAATTTTTTTGCAGATATAAGGATCTTTCTGTATTATATAGTGGGCAATCGATGAGTTTGTCTGTAATGGAGAGTGTTGAATTGCACTTTGTACAAAGTGGTGGTAAGATTTTGGGATTAGAAAGGAGATGGCTATGGGTTAGGTTTGTATGTCCTAGTCTGATTTGGGCGCTGTACCATAAAGGTGGAACCCGAAATCAATTTTTGACATTATTATTGCTTTTACTACATAAAGTATTGTATTTACATTGCATCTGAATTTGTTACTGGATAGGCATTTGATTATATTAAGTCTATTGGAAAGTTGGAGTGTAAGATTGTCGATGTGTTTGTTCCATCTGTATTTATTGTCAATTGTAATACCGAGAGTTTTTAGTGAGTCTACGTTTTGTAGGGTGTATGTGTTGGATTGGAAAGTTAGGTAGCAAATTCTTTTCCTGCAGACGTGCAAATGCTTGCATTTGTCTATTGATAGAGATGCTCCTGAGTAGTTGCACCATTGTTTGATGTCAGTGAGAAATGGGTCTATGTTAAGTGTATTTTGTTTTTTATTTAATTTGTAGATGATTGTGTAGTCATCAGCATATGCTGTGAACTGACAGTTTTTGTGTTTGTCAATAAGTTTGTTTAATTTGTAAAAGGCTGTAGCGAATAAAATCACCGACAGGGGTGAGCCTTGTGGGATTCCATTGTTAAGCGGCTGCTGGGAGGAGTATACATTATTGGCTAACACAGCAATTTTTCTGTTTGTTAGGAAGTTAGAGATATATTTGATTATTCTCGGTCTTATTTTCCATTCGATAAGTTCGTCGATAATGCTATGGATACCGACTCTGTCAAATGCCTTGGCAAAGTCTAGCGATATAATAGAGGCGTGACTTTTAGTTGAAAGGGAGAACGTGGTATGGTAGTCTAATACGGCTAGACAGTCATACACTGATTTCCCTTTTCTGAAGCCCATTTGGCGGCTATTTAGAAAGTTGCCGTTTGTGGCAATCCACCATAGCCGTCTTGCTATGATTTTGTCAAGTATTTTTGCAATGCAGGGATTGAGAGAGATGGGGCGATAGGCGTTTATTGATGTTTTATTCATATTTGGTTTCAGAATGGGTATGATGCAGCTAACTCTGAATTGCTGGGGAATTTGTGTGTTGAGGATGTTATTGAATAAGTTGAGGAGTCTTTGGAGAAGGTTGTTATATGCTTTCGTTATCACTGTTTAGGGTGGTGTTTTTGTTTCTGTTATTTTTTTTTTGGTTTAGATTCATTTTTTTCTTTACCTTTTTAGTGGTTTGGTGAGAGTAGCTTGTTTGCTACCATATAATCTAAGCTTGAGTTCTTCAGATAGTCCTTCTTTGGTTGATGATATAGTTTTGGATGTTGTTGGGAAGTCCAATGTGTCCATTTCAGTTTCTAGATCTTGGTATGTTGTTATTGTTCTTTGTTGTTGATTGGTGTTTGATGTGTTGCTGCTGAGGGTAGTAGATTTGTTTGTTGGTTTGTAAGTTGTGGCTGTTTGATGACTTGGTTGGGCCGCTGCTATTGTGGAGAATTTGGATTCCTGGTGTAAGTGCCGTGAGAAATATATACTGGTTGCTGTTTTATGATCTACTTTTTCTAAGATTTTTATTGATGTTATCTCTTTTTGCTTTATGAAAGCTGGGCATGACTTGTCTGTAGAGCTGTGATTGTTTTGCTTGTTGATATCATATTTGCAGTTGATGCAAAATTTGTCCTTAATGCAAGGTTCATTTTCAATGGTATGTTGTTCGGCAGAGCAGTTGTTGCATAATTAGGTGGATTTGCAATCAATATCAATTCAGATTTTAAGCTTTGAATTTCACTGTCTTTTTTAACATTTTCGATTTCGCTTCTTTTATTAAGAGATTCAAGTGATTTGATTTTTATTTCTTTATTTTCGGTTTCGATCTTAGTGATGATATTTTCTTTCAACTCAGATTGCAATTTTTCAGCTTGGCTGTGTCTTTGGTCTTGTTCGATTTTATTTTCTTTACGAAGCTCTTCAATTTCAGATTCGATGGACTTGATTTTATTGTCTTTCCTTTCATTTTCGATTCTGTTTTTGTAATTGATTTCTTTTATTTCGGAAAACAAAGTGTTTATTTGGCTGTCTTTATTGCCGACAGTATCTTCATACTTTTCAAATTTAATATTAAGTCTTGCTATCTGCTCTGTCTGGTAGTTGATTACGATTTCTGGACAGGCTTGAAAAGCATGTAACAGAATAGTCCACACTGCGCGTCCTTTGCATTAAACCCACAGGTCTGTTAAATAAGCAAACAAAATACTGATAAAAGGCTTGGCTTACATCATATGTATGCATAAATACATATACATACAAGCAAAATACATAAATAAACATACATAAATACATATACACATAAACTTTATACTTAACGTTCTTATTAACGAGAACGAAAGCTATATTCAGCATGCCGAAGGTTCTATACTATTGCAGGATCCTATATCCTCCAATCGTTCCAATACTAGTGATACCGATTCAGAATTTATAATACAATATATACTTTATCGGTCGGAGAACTCTCCTTAAGTGCGTTGCAAACTCCTGACCAAAATTAACATACCCTCTGCAAGGACCATCATTGTCGGATCAGCACATCAGGTTCGACCTCCCTGGGCAAGTCGAGATCCACCAGACTTGTTGATCAGCAATCCAAAATCTATCACTGAGATAGAACTTGCTGCCAACCTGCTTTAAGATCTGCTAATCACATCCTTCGAGGACAGCTCTGTTCGGAAGACCCTAAAGGTCCCTGGTGGAACGAGGAACTGTCTGGATAGAAGCCTATTCAACCGGGCCAGATCTAACCGTATCAGTTGGGACGTGTATAGCGATACTCTCACTAACTATAACAAAAACATTAGATGTGCTAAACGGGATACGTGCCGCAGCTACTGTGGTACCATTGAATCGCTGCCAGAGGCAGCTAAATTAGCTAAAGGATCGTCTAATGGGATATAGCTATTTGAATGAGCAGACGGCTGTTTCACCGAAGATCGCAGGGAAATAAAATAAAATAAAATAAAAAAATTTAATTGATTGACAACTTTTGAGTATTATTTCTCAATCAATTTTTATTGCAAATAATATATAAAATACTTAAATTAATATAAAATTAATTAGCTGGAAATAAAATATACAAGGAAGCACTTGACCTAGAAGTCCATTTCCCAGGTTCGGTGGCGAACCCAGATCTCTCCAGTCACACTGACGTCACCATGTCGCCGGACTTACGTGGGTCCAGCCTATCAGGGACCATCTTCGACCCTGAAAAGGTCAAATGGGCTGTAGATTCCTGCGCTCTCTTCAAAGCCCCAGGGGGCGATAAAATCTTTCCAGCCTTTCTACAAAACAGACTGGATCACATCCTCGATCCGCTGGTCGGCCTTCCTAGAGCTAGTCTCACTTGGGGATACATACCCATCTCTTGGAGAAGAGTCAATGTGGTATTCATTCCCAAACAGGGGAATCGTCCCCCTGACCAGCCTAAGTCATATCGGCCGATCAGTCTTACCTTCTTTCTGCTTAAGACAGAGGAAAGGCTCGTAGACCTGCACATTCGGTGCTCTCTGCAGAAAACTTATCCTCTGCATCCCACGCAGTTTGTGTATATAGCCGAAAGATCGACGGAGGTCGCTCTCCGCAAGTTAGTGGGTAAAATCGAAGGAGCCTTCGTATCCAAGAACATTGCTCTGTGCTTTTTTCTTGATATAGAGGGTGCTTTTGATAATAACGGCTATGGGTCTATTTCTGCTGCGCTGGAGCGCAAGAAATATTCACCGTCCCCTAATCCGATGGATTGATGCTATGCTTAAGCACCGGACTATCTCCTCAACCCTGGACTCCACGATTTCATTTATCAGTGCGGTAAAAGGGTGTCTCCAGGGAGGGGTCTCAACTCCCTTACTCTGGTCTTTAGTAGTTGATGAACTACTGAGTATTCTAGCTGAACAGGGTGTGGGAGCAATCGGTTACGCTGACGACTTGGCTCTCGTAGTGAATGGGAACTTTGCAAACACCGTGACAGAGCTGATGCATTGTGTGGTGGCCAAAGGTTACGCAAGTCACTGCCATCAACAAATGTAATAAATTGCATAGGCTGCTTTGCCTTTCTTTGACGGGTGCACTTCGCACCTGTTCCACAGCAGCAATGGAATCAATCTTGAATCTGACTCCGCTGCACATCCAAATAAAAGAAGTCGCTGCTATGAGCCTTCTTAGAATCAAGCTCCAATCTGGGCTTCTCGCTACCGAATCAGGGCATGCTAGACTAATCAAAGATATTCTTGGCATAGAGATCTGCACTAGATCAGATTCTCTGACCAAGGAACTCTTTTTTGGTGCAAAATTTAGAACCCTCATCACGGACCGGAGGGACTGGGATGCTGGCAACCCCATCAGCGACCCCCATGGCATACACTGGTATACCGACGGGCCAAAGACTGATCAGGGGGTTGGAGCTGGGATACATGGTCCCAACTCAAAAACGTCGATTGCTATGGACAAATGGCTCACAGGTTTTCCATCCGAGGTTCATGCCATCGAGTTCAGGTGCCGTCTTATCCTTAAGAAGGGGATCAGAGGAGCGAATATCTACATCTTCTCGGACAGCCAAGCTGTCATATCAGCCCTCTGTTGGAACTGTCTCCAGAGGCTGTCCAAAAGAAACAAAGTTACCCTCCTATGGGTACCTGGACACTCCGGCTTCTAGGGCAACGAGCTAGCGGATGAGCTAGCGAGGGCGGGGTCATCAGCCCCCTTGCATGGCCCCGATCCTTCTGCGGCGTGGGGTGGTCAACTATCTCATCCCTTGTGAAAACCTGGGCGGATACGTTGACCGAAAGCTATTCTTCTTCGGTTCTTCCAACCAGGGATGAGGCAGGATAGAGAGCTCACGAATCCCTCGGTTAAACGAAGAACAAATTTACTCTCTAGGAGGGATCTCTACCTCATTGTTGGCTACCCTAGCGGCCACCACTTGGTGTCCTTGGATGCAGAGTGCACGCTCTGCAAAGAGGACGATAAAACCACCAAACACATCCTGTGTGATTGTCCAGCTTTAGTATGAATTAGGAGGAAACATCTGCACGTGGAAATCGAAGATCCCGAGCACATTGTCCGTTCCTCGACGAAAGACCTGTTATGCTTAATCAAGGAAGCAGAATAGCTTTTGTCAAGATAGGGAGAGCGTTATCGGTAATAGACCATCCTGGTCGCAGTGCCTCGCCCCTTCTCTGCTCAGAGACTCCCTTTCCAAATAGTAATAAATTTCAAATAGTAAGGGTATAAAAAGGTAAAGTGTGATTTTTATACCCTTCGATCATTGAAAATTGTCTAAAAAGAGTATACTAACTTTGTGGAAATGTATGTAACGGGCAGAAGGAGGCATGGCAGACCCCATAGAGTATATAGATTCTTGCTCAGGATCACTAGCCGAGTTAATTGAGCCATGTCTGTCCGGATGTCCGGATGACCAGTTGAACACACAGATCTCAGCTATTATAAGAGCTAGAGACACCAATTGGCTTGAAGGTTTCTATGTACCAGACCAAGTTTATTTTAAATGTTGGGAATAGAGAATAGGGACTTCGACTGCACACTCTGCTGGGGCGGCTGCATGTTCGGCTCTCAGTACAAACAGCGCATAGCATCAAAACGTACATCGATGTTACGTACATCGATGTTTGGAAGTTTTTCAGAAAAACATCGGTGTATCGATATATCGAAGTTTCTCAGAGCGCAAGCTGTTAATTTATGTATAAAATTAATAAATCAAAAGGGGAGATCGCAGTTTTCGATGCGCCAAGATCTGTATTATAAATCTCGACGAGATATGACGAAAATACTAAGTAATACATTTTTGTTCTCGGCTTTTTTTAGATGATAAAGTCTTCGAAAAGTCCCGATTTCCCATATATAAAATTCTCAGTTGAACATTAAACCACCAACACGCTACGTAGAGTGCAAACTGAAGAAAATATCACAGCTGTATCGGACAGTGTTATTTTCCTATAGCTCTTAAAAAAGCACCGTTTATAAGGAGGTAGAAGATCGGTTTCTCAATGTTCCGCTCTCGCCGTTTACTTACCGATTCCTCAGTATGAATGAAAGATTACCAACGCACGGCCAAGGCCCAACATCATTTAGATTTATTCACCAAGAACTGATTATTCGGAGTAAAGGAAATTATAATCCACAATGCACTGTACAAAAAAACAAAATAAACTCATAATCGAGAGGTTATCATAACTAGTACTGATGCCGGATCAGATGTGTCCCCTTCTGAAGTGTTTAAATAGCTCACCTAAATTAAAACATATACAAGGTATGTGCAAGGTATGAAAATCATAGTTCACGCCTCTTTCAGGCAGTATATCTAGTATATCTCAATCTATATAGTATAGTATAATATACAGCATGATTAAATTATGCAGTATATTTTGACGAACTGCACTATGGAAAGTATATTTCCCTCTACATGCGCAACATCTTCTTCTTCGATCAGCATCCACCGCTGGGGAAGCAGCTGATTGCGGGCCTTGTCAGCTTCGGGGGCTATGATGGCAACTATACGTTCACACGAATTGGCGCTGATTACGCTTCGAATGTGCCCATTTTCTGGCCGCGCTTTGTACCTCCACTGTGTGGAAGTCTGCTGGCTCCTGCTGCAGGAGACACAGTTACGACGATAGACAGCAGCACTGGGTGGTCTGCTAGACAATGCTCTTCTTACCCAGTCGCGTTTCGTGCTCATGGAGTCCATGTTGCTGCTGGCTAGCACTGTGGGCATTACTTGTCTCTTGCGCTTCCAGCGTTGCACTCTGGGCAGTCCCAGGTGGTTGATCAGTGGAGCTGCCGCTGCATTCTTTCTCGCCAGCGCCGGGTGCATCAAGTACGTAGGCTTTCTGGCCCTGCTGCTGGCCGGTTATCTGCTCTGTCGCCATCTCTGGAAGATGCTGTATGATGCGAGTCTGACGAGTAAGTAAAGAGACAAGGGAAGATAGATGAGGAGAGGGTTACCCCCTTAGAATGCATTAATAACCTTCTTGTTTCTTCCTTTTCCAGCTGGTCAGCTGTGGCTACACACCCTGGGCCGCATACTGCTCTTTCTGGGCATTCCTCTTGCCGTCTACCTGAGCATCTTCTATTTGCACTTGAAAGTTCTCCATCGAGCGGGGCCGCATGACAGCATCATGACTAGTGCCTTTCAGGCCTCTCTGGACGGTGGTCTGGCATCGATCACACGTGGACAACCACTGGTGGTGGTGCATGGCTCACAGATCACACTGCGACACACTCATGGACGCACCTGTTGGCTGCACTCGCACGCTGCAGTCTACCCCGTGAGGTATAAGGATCAACGTGGCTCGTCCCATCAACAGCAGGTCACGTGTTACTCCTTCAAGGATGTGAACAACTGGTGGATTGTCAAGCGACCGGAACGGGATGATCTTGTTGTGGGCGATCTACCAGATCCAATCAAGCACGGCGATGTGGTGCAATTGGTGCATGGCATTACCAGTCGTGCCCTGAACTCGCACGATGTGGCAGCTCCTATGACGCCACAATGCCAGGAAGTGAGTTGCTACATTGACTACGAGATTAAGATGGCCGGCGAGCTGTTGTGGCGCGTTGAGATAATGAACAGGCAGTCTGAAGGAGATCGCTGGCATGCGATTAAGTCGGAGATTCGACTCATTCATCAGACGACAGGAGCTGCGCTGCGCTTCAGTGGAAAGCAGTTACCCAACTGGGGATACAATCAGCACGAAGTGGTCGCCGATCGTGAACAGGCCCATCAGGATGCCATCTGGAATGTGGAGGAGCATCGCTACACCAAGAGTAAGCCAGTAATCATAGCAATGAATGTACTTATTAAGATTGTAATTTGATTTTCCTTTTAACTATTTCAGCCCAAGATCAGCGCGAGCGTGAACGGCAACTGCTCTCCGCGGAAATGATACCCACCAAGCCGACAAAGCTCTCGTTCTGGGCTAAGCTGCTGGAGCTGCAGACAAAGATGTTTTGGAACTCGAGGCAGGTGCAGAGTCACATGTATAGCTCCCTGCCGCACGAGTGGCCGCTGCTCGACAAGGGCATCGCCTACTGCCTGGACTCTGGGTCCAATGCGCAGATCTATTTACTTGGCAACATCCTCATCTGGTACACGGCCAGCGTGGGGCTGCTTGTCTACGCTACACTCCTCGTCATCTATGCTGTAAGACGGCAACGCCTCTGCTACGATCTGTCGCCCAGCGAGTGGCAGCGCTTTCTCACTGCTGGCGATACCTTCTTTGTGGGTTACCTGGTGCATTATCTGCCCTATTTCTTTGTGGATCGCACCCTCTTCCTGCACAACTATTTGCCCGCCTTTGTGTTCAAACTACTCTTGCTCTGCTTTGTGCTCGAGCACCTGGACTACCTGTTGCGTCGCTATTGCCTGCCACATGGTGGCTCACTGAAGCACTTGGTTCGTGTCTATCGACTCGGCCTGCTGCTCTGGCTGATTGCCGTCTGTGCCGTCTTTGTCAAGTTCTTGCCCCTGAGCTATGGCAGCAGAAAGATGTCCGCCCAGGAAATCATTGACTTGCGCTGGAAGGACACTTGGGACTTCATTCTGCAGAAGGATTACTCCCTGAACTGACCCATCTAGTGGATCTCCACTGTGGCTTGGCCAATGCCAAGCAAAGCTTAGTTAAAAGTCTCATCTGTTTCTGCCAATAAACAATTATTTATTTTATTAATAAGTAACGAATGTTTCAATTTTACGGTTATGACAATTTTGATAAACTATTATCGAAAGGTGACCAACAGCAACTGCCATACACTGTGCTTGGGCACCGACTACAGCGTCCACGTTCAGTAGTTGTTGGTTATCGGGAACCTACATAAGAATATCTGCCGTCTTCTGAAAGGCAGCAGCAACGACAGGTGACCTAGATAAACTTAGCTAGATACTTAGGTAAATATGTTATATGTATGTTTACACTCGTATATATCCGAGTTCCATTGTTTAAAACATTTGTGTTTTGATTTATGAATACTTTAAAGTTACTCTTTATTACAAATTTTGATTTCTACTTTATTAAAAAGTCAGATTTGATATTTACTCTATTACAAACTTTTTGATTAATGTTTTTTAACAATTTCTTTTCTAAATGTGCAAATATTGGACTTCGAATTTGTCTTCATCTTGAGGGTCAGATCAAAGTTGGTGATTTAGTCAAGCTGCCAAGGCCGTAGAAGCATTTGGGCAGTCTTGATTTTTTCACCCCACCACAAATACTTTCCAGTAAAAACCGCATTCAAATTGCTATTATGAAAATAACACAATAAAGCTTTCAAAATTATTGGAAATAAAATTTTAAAAGTTTACCAACCTGTATAGACTGCGATCACTTAAATACCACCAAGCACCAAGATATTCTACAGCGACGTTAAACTTGTTATTCTCATCATTGTCACGATCCAGCGTTGAAAATTTCATTCCCTCGTGATATTTTAAAGGATTATTTTTTGTTCCGGTCCACTTTCCCAGGGACTTTAATTTATACTGTTCTTTCTCGCTGCCAATTTCAAATGTATCGTATCGGGAATTGAGAACGTGATCTTTCATGTTAATCACTTGAACATACAGTTCGTAGCGGCGACTTGTTGTCAACTTGTGAAGTCTTTCAAGCCCCAGCCAAAACTCTCGACTAACATTGCCGAAACCATGTTTATAGTCCTGCCAAGTTCTATTAAAATCGACACTGCCGTCTAAGCGACGCTGCATGACCATCCAGCCTGGTCCAGCAATTTGACTATCACAAGGTGCCACAAACGATGCCATTCCGGGAATTCGGATTGGATGTAAATCAGTGGAGTTTCCGAACGGCAAACAACTCTCAGCTGAACATTTTTCTATTTTGTCCTTGAATTCGGAAATCTGCGTGTTCCTAAGTTCTAAATCTGACCTGAGTGAGGTGACTTCAGTCCCTTTCTTATTTAATTCCGCAGTAGAAGTCTCGGTCTGGTTTATCAATAAGGATATGTTATTTTTGCAGGATTCTAGAAGATTATTTTTTTCTAACAATTCAGATTTTAAGCTTTGAATTTCACTGTCTTTTTTAAAATTTTCAACTTCGCTTCTTTTATTAAGAGATTCAAGTGATTTGATTTTTATTTCTTTATTTTCGGTTTCGATCTTAGTGATGATATTTTCCTTCAACTCAGTTTGCAATTTTTCAACTTGGCTGTGTCTTTGGTCTTGTTCGATTTTATTTTGTTTACGAAGCTCTTCAATTTCAGATTCGAGGGACTTGATTTTATTGTCTTTCCTTTCATTTTCGATTCTGTTTTTGTAATTGATTTCTTTTATTTCGGAAAACAAACTGTTTATTTGGCTGTCTTTATTGCCGACAGTATCTTCATACTTTTCCAATTTAATATTAAGTCTTGCTATCTGCTCTGTCTGGTAGTTGATTACGATTTCTTGTCGAGTTACATTTTGCTGCATTCTCTCCATCTTTTCACCTACATCATAGTATTTTTCCTTATACTCTTCTATTTGTTGCCTAAACTCAACAGTATCTAAGAGCACAGGCTTGAAAAGCATGTAACAGAATAGTCCACACTGCTCGTCCTTTTCAATGGACCCGCAGGTCTGTTAAAAATAAAATTAAATAAGCAAACAAGATACTGATTAGAGACTTACATCATATGTATGCATAAATACATACACATGCAAAATATATAAATACATATACACATAAACTGTGTACCTATTGTTCTTCTGCAAACTGCAAACTCCTGGCCAAAATAAACATATCCTATGCAAGGGTATAAAAATGTAAAGTGTGATTTTTATACTGAGTTTGTGCAAATGTATGTAAAAGGCAGAAGGAGGCGTAGGAGATCCCATAAAGTATATAGATTCTTGCTCAGGATCACTGTCTGTCCGGATGACCATTTAAACACACAGATCGCGCGCGCGATTTTATTTTTTTCAAAAATTTGTTACCTGCTGCGCACTGTTTTTCTAAACACTTTGAATTTTCTTGCTTGATCAGTTTTTATTTTAAATGTTGCAGGCAGACTGGCGCGTTGCACAAAAATGCAACAACAAAATACATGTAAATTTAATTATTTTCAAAATTCAATTAAAACTTGAAGCGACCGCCGAATAATTCTTTCACCTAAAATCATGATAAATATAGTATAGCCCTATCAGTGAAAAAATTTTAAATCGGTGACGTAGGCAGCTAATTAACTTTTACCGCTATTATCTTTCTGACAACACTGATTTAAACAACTGACGCACGTTTTATGTTTTGTATCACTGTCAAAACATATTCAGTTTGGTCTTTCATTCAAACATGAATCGTCTTACAAACGAACAACACTTGCAAATTATTGAATTTAATTATCAAAATGCGAGCTCTGTTAACAAAGTTCATCGCGCGCTTCTTCCATTTTATGGTCACTTTAATTGTAACTAAATTTCGCACCAAATTTACATTAAATGTTTACATGTTGGACATTAAACCCCCAACACGCTTCGGTAGAGTGCAAACTGAAGAAAATACCGCAGCTGTATCGGAAAGTGTTAATGATGACTGAATTTTATGTGTTTTTTTTTAAAAAAAACTTTCCTATAGCTCTTAAAAAATCACCCTAGAAGATCGGTTTCGCAATGTTCCGCTCTGGCTGTTTACTTACCGATTCCTCAGCATGAACCACATATCCAAGTAGAAAGATTGCTAACGCACTGCCAAGGCCCAACATCATTTAGATTTATTCAACAAGACCTGATTATTCGGAGTAAAGGAAATTATAATCCACAATGCACTGTGCAAAACACAAACTGAACTCACAATCGAGATTTAATAAAAATGAAACCTATTAAAAAGGTACTAAACACACTCACACATCGTATACATATGTTATACTATTAAAAATGCATTCGACGAAGAATGCATTTTTAATAGCTAAAGGTTATCATATATGCAATATAGTATACATACATACATATGTACGTATATTTCCATCGCAAGAATTATGCATTAGCAGATAACGTTGTCTTTCAAATATATGTAATATAAATATTTTCTTGGAAATAACAAGAGATCAACGCGTTCGAGATGCAGATGGGGATTGATCGGGCTTCAGTATTCACTGTGTGTTACTATGCCAATTATATACATATATACATACATATGTACATACATATGTATATGTATTGTAATTCTTCATTTACGCATGATAAGAACATTTTAAGAACTTTATGAAAGTTGAATGTAATGAAGCAAAGTAAACGTAAGTCATTTCAACTTATTAACATAGTGTGGCAAGAACTGTTAGTTTTTGCAAACCAATGGGTAGAGCACAGACTGGGGAGCAACAGTCGTAACTATTATAGTTCGATTATCGTACTGATGCTGGATCAGATGTGTCCCTTTCTGAAGTGTTTAAATAGCTAACTTAAATTAAAACATATAGAAGGTATGTGCAAGGTTGAAAATCATAGTTCACGCCTCTTTCAGGCAGTATATCAAGTTTATCTGTATCTATATATTTAATATAGTATACAGCATGATAAAATTATGCAGTATATTTTGGAGTCTACCTCGTGTTTCCAATCACTTTTCGATATCAAGTCGACACATTCTATACATGTGTGTGTATATTTTCCAAGCGAACTAATAAACTTATATTGCTAATCGAGAGAAATGGCCAACATTGGTCGCTTTATTGACCGCAATGCGGACATACGTACAGCTGGTGTTGGGTCCCGGCCGGACTACACGAACACGACTGGCAACTGCATGATCATCATGCATCCCGAAGAGGTGGCTGAGGGTTGGATACGTGACGAGTGCAAGCGGCTGAAGGTGAAGAGTGCCGGCAAACGTTGTCCACAGTCACCCTGTCTGCCAATTGAAAGTGTTGGGGAATTGTTGGACTTCGAGAGATCCAAGTCGCGATTCACTGTCTTCAAGGAGAAGTTCTCGGAGGAGATGTTTCTCAAGCAAGCTAAGCTCGCTGAAGTAAAGCCAACGTTCTCCAAGCCGGACTCGGTTACCAATTTGAGTCGTACTTTTGGTCGCGAGACTCGGTGCAAGGAGACACTTTACGATGTGGTAATGCCACCCAAAACGGCAGAACAGATCAATAGAGAGTTTGGTACCTTCCACGACAAGCGCATTATCAGCCACAATCATTACTTCCCCTCGGAGCAGGTGAATCGCAAGTGCGCATGCTCCGAAAACTATGCAACACCAAAGGCGCCTTAATATCGTATCTTATTTATATCCACAGATACAACGAACCTTTCTCCAGGGCCAACACTTATGGAGAGCCCACGCTGGGGGATAAGTCAGGACAGGCCGCTAAGCGTTGCATGACACAATGCGCCGGCAACGTGGTGATCATCAGCAAGGAGCAAATGGACTTTATAGATCGCACCTACGCGCGTCTAGGTAGGAAATTGAAAAAGTCAGTAACAGAGGAGATAAGCATTTGATACACATACATATAATATATTCATGATATACATATTTCCTTGTCAGATACCCATACATTATGCCAGCGCACATGACCTATGGCACAGCTACGCCCTTTCCGGATTGCGATTGCAAGATGCTTCTCGAGGATATTTCGCCGTGTCAGGGCAATAAGCCGCTGCTCGATGCCCTGGGACATCTAAACATGTGGCGCCGCAAGCTGCAAAAGCACGCCACCTTTCAGATGTTCGATCTGATCTCGGTGCTGGAGCACAGCGACAAGGAACAGACGCGCCACTTGCCGCCAAAGAGAATCTTTGAGATCATGTTTAGAATGCATTTGTATATCGATATATATAAGATGCGTATCGCGCTCGGACATTTTCGTATGATTATCGACGAGGGCTGCCCAACGGAACGAGTGAACTACGATGACTTCTGTCATTTGCTGAATATACAGCATCCATTGCCACCGATGGGCAACATATCGATTACACCGCAGAATATTGATAACAAGGATACTACCTATCGCCTGCTCTGCGCTGATCTCAACAAGGAGCCCAATAAGTTCCCGTATGCACGCAAAATAGACCCCAAGAAGATCGACACTGATACAACACACGTCAAGGACCTTATTCAGCCTGAAGTAGCAATACTTTATGGCCTGGCACCAAGCGATTTCCAATTGCTGCGACCCCGCGCGCAATTGGAGGTAATTTTCAAGGACATTGTCAATGCGGAAAACTTCGAGAAGATTTGGCAGAACATTGTGCAGGCGCATACAGATCAGAACAACATGGTGTCTGTCGAACAATTTCGCGAAGTGATGGACCAAATGGAGAGTCCTCCTTCCTAGAGACCTGCCAGATTCAATGTAACAAATGTGCTTGATTATTGATATACAAATAAATTTAAAGTTGCGTGTCAATTCCTGTTATATTCGATTGCAAGGAAATTCAACGATAACTTTTTGAATATTTGTCAACTCTTGATATCGATTGATCTGTGCACCAATTTGAGTAAAAATACCAACTACCGACACCTGTTGATGCACCCAATTTGAGTAAATATACCAATTGCTGCCGATATCGATTTGTAAAAGCGTGCACCGATAACAATCTGTTTAAATTACATGCAAATCTGTGTGTATTCATCAATAAAAGTTATATCAGAATTAAACTTCATAATTTATTATTACAACCATGTGGTACAGTGTTAATAGACAACGCCAGAGACATTCTGTATCCAGTTCAGGTGGGCGGTAACGCGGGTGAAACCCGCTGGCGCCTCTGAGTGGCAGCTTTCCGCATCGCTGAACGAAGTGACGCCCACCAATTTGGGGTTATCATGTGTAACCAACGGTCCCCCAGAGTCGCCATCACAAATGGATCTTCCCTCAGGTGTCTCCACACACAAAACACTCTCGGGCAAGCTGCCATAGCTGGTCTCGCACTGTGTGTTGCTGATGATGTGCAGATCGACGCACTGCAGCCAATCGGGCAGCTGGCTGCCGTCGTAAGTGCTTCCCCAGCCACAAGTGACAGCCAGGGAGCTCTCGTAGCTTCTGCTCTGCTCCTGCGGACTGGGCAGCTCCACCTTGTTGACCAGAGACCAGAAACCCACGTGCGGAGTCCGGATCAAGGCAATGTCGTTGCCAATGCTGTCGGGCCACTCGGGATGTTGTACCACATTCTGAACGTCCACAGTGAGTTGAAATAAGGGTTGCGTGCGCCGTGTGGCACCATAATAGATGGTCACCGAGTCTATGTGGTCAGTGCAATGTGCCGCAGTCAGCACCCAGTTGTGGTCAATGATCGAGCCGCCACACCATCTCCCCATCACGCCCTCCTTCAACAGCAAACCAACAATATATGGAGCTTTGCCCACTGTTGCTGGATATCCGTTCGTAATAATGTTACTTGCTTCGGTAGCCAGCGGAGGAGCAGCTGCAGCTGCAGCAACGAGCGCTGTGCAGATCAGAAACTGTGTCCACATCGTCAACTTGAACTGAAGTGAACCTATTGCGGCACCTGCTACTTTATATAAGACCCCAAACTGACAAAACTTGATTAGGTCATGTAAATTGCGCGATTTATCTGTGGCCACATGCCATCCTAATGATCATTGTCATTAGCTCCTAACTTAACTGAAAATAACAAAATTAATATATAATACGTATACTATATATCTGTGCTGCAAACTACAAGTCGAATACCTCTTTCATAATTCACTGTAATGAACGTATAAAGAGTTTCTTCGACAGACCTTTACAGTTCTAAATCTTTGCAATTTAATTCTGTGATAGTTCTTATACCTTATATATATTATATTATTCTTATATATATTATACTTATAAAATTAGTATTCGATTTTACTATGGCTCTAGAGCTTTCTACCTCAACGAAGAGCTGAGGAGTCAAACAGTGCCAAATTTACGGACTTAACATTTGAATTTTCACCAAAAGAATTTAAGTTTAAAGCCAAGGACAAGAACTGCGTTCAGTTTTGGGCATGACTAGATAAAACGTTCCTGCATTTCTTCATAAGAACCTTAAATGAGCTTTTAGTTACTGGTAGAGCAGCGCAGCCTAGAGGGCTCCCGAGCAAAGTCGCATAAATTGAGAAGCCTTATTTAGAGATGGGAAGAAACAGAATACTACACCCTTAAAGTCTAGGCTAGAACTTTGTATGGTATACCGAAACCATAATATCAAATTGGTCTTATAATAGCTAATGTCCCGACGATCATATTTAATTAAGAAAACATTGTAAAATAAACAGAAAAGTCAAGATACTGCAAATCTAATCGCTCTACTTCAAATTCACTTTATAATCTGTGTCGGATCTTACATGCTATTATGGTACAGTAGTATATATACAAACAGAGTCTGAGGATTTACTTAGCATTATCAAGGAAATCTTTGGCCTCGTTAATCTTGGCTGCCAAATAGGGCGATCCACCGCGATCAGGATGATTGAGCAACATTATCTTCTTATGAGCATCCTTTACCTGCAGTGAAAGAGATTGAGTGATATAGCAACACCAGAGACCCACGCTGGACTCACCTTTATCTTGGCGGCACTTGGACTGACACCCAAAATTAATGCCGCCTCGCGCTTGTTCATTTTTGGATCGAAACCCCCTTTGTAGTACTTTGCGTTCGCCATGCTCTCGGCATCGAACTTGGGAAGGTTTTTGAGGGCCTCATTGAACGTGGTTGTCATCTGTGGCATGCGGCGCATTAAGTGTTTTCCTGCAAAGCCTACGGCCGCCACGCCGAGGCCGGCTAAGATGATCGAACTCGTCTTGTGGTATTTTAATTGGTTTTCGGGTTGCAAGATGATCGGCATCAGGTTAAAGATTTGTATGAAATAGTTATCGAAATATTTTATTTATATTGTTTACAAGCTCTGTTTAAAATGTACGTTAATACTTAGTAATTTTGTACCATTTTTATGTAATCTGTGCCTTTTCCGTTCACTCACAGCTGTGACTTAAATCTGACTGCCTCGCACATGCTACCGACAATCGATAAATGAAAACATTTAAATTATCGCACGTCGTGTACATGGTACGAATGTACAAGATAATTTTAATTCGAATTCTTAATGGCTGATATGCGCTCACAAAATATCTAAAATATAAAAACAGTATATATACGCTTCCTTTTCTATTGGCATGTTTAATTTAATAATAAACTACAATATATAAACTACAAAACTACAATACCCATATAATATAAGATTACGATGCCCTCATATTAATTAATATTATTTACTTAATTATTGCCGAATAAAGCACAATTATTTATTTTAGAATTTATCCATCAGAAATATACTGATTTATTATATGCAAGTAAATCTCAAAAGAAAGATAAACAGAGCATCAGCTGGTTATCTGAAGTGAACTCAGAACAGCTGTGAACTAGAAACTAGGGCTGCTGCAGCAGGTCAACAGTTACCAAACAGTTTTATACCAGTTTTGGAACTGATGCACCACTGATAAGTACTGTCCACCTTTCTATTTTATTCCAGATTTATTATCCTATTATATTTTATCGTTTGATTGGGTTTTTCAGCACATTAAAACCAAATTACGGCAGAATATCATTTAGACAGCAACGCAGGTAATACACTCTGTGTCGCACCCAGTACTGTTTATCGAATGCTGCTATCGATGCATATTTATATCGTCCAAAACGTATCGAGGCCTCACAAAACAAGTGAAGAAGAAGCGTGAAAATTTGATGTGCAAAAGTTTTAAAACAAAATTCGTAATATTATTGATTAACAAAAGTAAAAGTGTCAATTGGCTTGCAGATACCAGCTGAATTTTTGTCGCTTGTGTTGTTGACGTTGCTGTTGGTGTTAGTGTTGCTGTAGGTGCAGCTGGAGGTGTGCGTGTGTGTGTGTGTGCCAGTGTGCAAAGAATCTAAAACTATTTTTGGCGAAAGGAAACAGCAGCAGCAGCGCAGCAGCCGTCAAACTGGAGCGTATACCGGAGTATTTGCGCGACACGGTCGATTGGTTGATGGGGTAAGTGAGAAAAGAAAAAATTACGAAAACGAAAATGCAATTGGAATTCAATGCAAATTGCAACTGCAATTGCAGATTATGATTATTATAAAAATAGTCGTGCAGACAAAGCAGCGATAACAGCGAGAGAGAGAAAGAAGACAGAGACGCGACCGAGACGTTACGTCGCTGCTCGTTTGGTTGGTTGTCTGTCCGTCTCGTTGCCTCTGTCTCCGCCTTCTCTCGGTTTCTCTCTACGCCTCTTGGTGGTGTCTTTTATGTCCTCTGCGTTTTTACTTCGTCGCCATTTGGCATTTTGCCAATTGGCCTCGTTTCTCATCTCTCTCTGTCATCAAAAACAAAAAAGAAAATTTTATTTTTTCTTCGTCTTAAGTTGTTGCTTTTTTGAGTCTCCTCCTCCTCCTTATTTCAGGCAGGATTTTCATTGCCGATGTTCTCTTTCCTCTCTACTTCCTTTTATTTATCGTTGGTGATGCAAAATCAATAAAAGACCAACTTTTGTTATCGATTTCTCAAAGGGAACGCAACTATAGCAAGTGTGTTTTGATTATTCACACACACACACTGAGACATATGCGTTTCTGCTTGTGTGTGGTATGCGTATACTTATGCACTTTGTTTCCTCGTCCCATTCATCAAGGCCATTGCATTTTTGATTGCGTTTATTTGCCTTCTTATTATGTTCTTATGCTCGCTCCCTCTCTCTTTGTCGGTATTGTTTGCCTTCATCTTTTGTTTATGTTTCGACACATATTTGTTCTTGCAACGAACAGCGACATTGGCAGCGATATCGACGTCGCGACGTCGGCAGCGCAGTCGACAGCAGAGAGAGATAAGCGGCGCCCACTGCTGCATTGGTTTAATGAACTCGCAATTTTCATTACAATCTGTAATCAAAAAGTAAAACAAACACTTAACACAACAAACATTAACATAGAACAACACACTCAAATGTACAAATGTACACAAATTATGGTATGCACTGTGGTAAAAATTGGAATTTTAACTAGAAAAAAACGAGAACTAGCTGAACTCTGTTGTTTTTCCCGTCAAATTTGGCCTTTTTTGAATGTAAAATTGGGAACAAAATTTTAAAAATGTATGATGCGGGGCTTCTGGTTTATACATATATTGAAAGTTTTTGTACTGTAGATTCATTCTTATGTATTGTATTTTTGTCACGCCCTTTTTGAAAAATATTTTTGCTGTTTTTTTAGCTACGCTTTTTGGTTTTATAAAGTTGACAGCATTTAAGATAAGAGAGTTTTACATTGTACTGGTAAATAAGATAAGGATACAAGGCTGGATTGTCTCTGAAATATTACCATAGTATTGGGAAAAAGAAATCAAGGCACAGGGCTGGGGCTGCTGTTGAGACTGCAATGCCCTCGACCTTGGGCCACACTTAGCACAACTCTAATTGAATTATAGAGGGGACAAAAGCAGAGGCGCGACACAAATATAGCACAACAGGAACAAAGAGAAGAGTGCGAGAGGCAGCAGTAAAATACATGAGTATTCTATATGTGTGTATGTGTGTGTGTACATAGGTATATAATTCGCAAGTTGGCAACATTTAGCGTCTGGAATTGATTGACGGGCTAAAATCAATTTCACTCGAACAATAGGGGAATACAGGAAAGGGGGTAGAGAAACCCATTTGTCGGGTGTTAGATTTTTTTGCCGTCCACCATCAGTTGCTGTTAGACACTGCTCACGTCTGGTTCTATTTGTGTATCGGTCATGAATTGGGCCATCTCAAATTTGACGGGCGGCAATCGCGTGAGTCGTGCGATACTCGTGCGTTACTCATCGGTTCCCTTGGCAGAGGACGGTGCCTCAACAGCCCCACAAACACCTGCAGCAACCACACCCCGTTCCTCCACTTCGCACACCTCGTTATCCTCGACATTTGCGGCCACATTCCTGCATTCGTCCTCGCGTCATAATCATAACAACAACCATAGCAGTACTGCCTCAAGCAGTAACAACAACAGTGTCGGAACAGGGAGTGGTGGAACTGCAGGTGGTGGAGCTGGCTCTGGCGGTAGCAATGCATCTCCATCACTATCCCTGCCGCTCGATGTGGAGGAGACGGTCACCTGCTTCTGCCGGTAAGTTTTGGTTGGGAGACAAGGCAGTTAAATGTTGAAGAAATTTAAATAATAAACAGTGCAAGTATTACCAACTTTTTAAAGTAAAAAAGTCAAGAACAAAACAAAACCAAATAAAAAACATAAATAGCAAATAATATTTTAAACTTTACTAATATTTTAATGCTAAAAAACGTAAGAAAAATATAGTAAAAGTGCATAATTCACGCTGAATGGCATTCAAACATGAAAAGAAGCCTAATTTGACGGGATAAAAGCTATAATATTTTGCCAACACCGCCGCAGTGCGTAATTTTATTTTATGCCTGCATTGCCTGCTACACACACACACACACACTCTTCCATTTCATTTGCTCTCATAGTCAACGAAGCTATCGAATGGTCAACAAGACAATAACAACAAAGTCAGAGTGAGAGCAAACGAGAGACTGAGAGAGCTTTTGCTCTCTTTGTGCGTTTGCATCTGTCTCTGCTGCTGCGTCTGCTTTTGTCGATATTCTACTTGTTGTTGTTGTTGTTGTTCTGCCGCAGTGAAACAGCTGATGGCCGCTCGTTGTGTATGTTATTGTTATTGTTATTAAAGTTTCTCGGGGAATTGCTCTTTTGCTGCGCATTTAACATAGACTCCTTACCTCTCCCTCCTCCGCTTCACACCCTTTTGCAAGTCTCGTCATAATTTTGTAGGGTTTCCATGAAGAAGAACGAAAGAAAGAAACCCCGCAAGGGGCCTTAAGCCGATGGCCCAACAGGGCTGTTTATGGGGGTGGTTAGTGGTAGGGGCTAAGGGGTTAAAGGGGGCGCGGTTCACACCTACGGCGCAATTTAAGCATTTCCACATCTTGTGGGGAATACATGAATCACACAGAGTCGCTTGCCACAAATTCCACAAGTGTGCGTGTATGTGTGTGTGTTTTATTGCTTATTTTATATACCCTGTGCGAATCAGACAAGGCAATTGCTCTCTCACTCTTCATTTACTTTATACTCCTTTTGCATGGTATGTCTTAGTCAAGCATGCCACAATTTTATGATATTTTTTGCGCATTTCTAAATTCGATGGCTACAACTGACGTCATTTGTAGTGCGCATGACCCAAGGCAGCGGACACAGTCGCTGCTGTTCAGTTGATATTGCTGTTGCTGTTGTTGTTTTGTCTTATTTATGTGGTGGCGTGACCGACTCAACGGAACTGCTGTAAGAAAAACACAAGCAAGATTAATAAACGGCAACAAATAAACAAGCCGCAAAAACAAAACACAGCTCACACCAAGAGCAAGAGTGAGTGAGAGAGATAAAGAGACAGAGCGGAAAGTGATATTTACTCGTATATTTTCCTTATGCAGGAAATAAATCCGTACCTCGCGCGCTGTCTCTCTTTCTTTCTCTCTCTTTATGTTTGCAATTTAATTGAGTCTGTGTGTTGCTCTCTCTTAATGAGATATTTACATACTTGTAGATTATTATCCATAAGTTAGACCAGGAAATTTATCGCACTGCCTTAGTTCTGACCTATTTACTGAGAGAGGGGAAGTAAGATGGCGGCGGCAAAGGCAGCAGCGGGTGGTGAAAGGAGAAGGAGGAGAATCGTGTGCCGTTTGATTGCCGACTGTCTGCATTCGACTGCAACGAGGCCTGCAACAGTGGCTGCAATAAATAATGAGTGCAAAGCAATTCGTGTAATGGCGAATTGCCTTGCCTGCTGTTGCGGCTGTTACTACTGCTGCCGTTGCTGCTTTGTTGAAACCGCTAGAAAGCAGCCAAGCATCCCAGTTGCAGCACTGCTCGCTGCTCTGGCTCTGCTTAATGTGTGTGTGTGCTGCGGAGAGGTTAAAAGAGTCCACTGAATATACTCATCAAGTGTAAATGCGATGCGATGCGGGCGGTCACAGGTGTTTACTGGCCATCAGTAGTGTATCTCTGTCGAGTGCGAGCGAGACAGCAAAGGGAACAACATCGACAGCTGCTGGTTGGAATAAAATGTTGTTGTTGTTGCTCTTGTCCTCCTTCCCGTATTTGTCTTCAATGACTGTGCTCCTTTTTGTACCCATTATCAATTGAGGGTGCTGCTGCATAAGGTAGTATAGGTTCCGAGCAAATTAAAGTTGAAATAACAGTGGTAAATATACATATGTATACTAAAATAGTAATCAAGATGAGTATCGATAAATATCTTAAGGTTAAGAGGTTAATTAGTTAGAAACTAAAATAAATTAATCGCATAATTTTTTCTGTAAAAGACTAACACACAGGGTATCTCAAAGTCGCGTACGTTTTCTCTCCTTGTTTTCTTATTGATTTTGTTCTTTGATTCCTTGGAAGTCGTAAACCAAATGCAGTTCCTCTGTTATTCTGTTTGCACTTTGTTCTTCGGTTTCTTGTTATCAATGACACAAACAGCCGCAAAGACACACACGCAGAGTGTGTGATAATTATACGCAGAGGAAATCGGGGCTAATGGAATTATACTAAAAAAGTTCATGCGGGCCACCTTTGACTTTGTCTGTTTTAAGATAATAATATAATTAAAGTAATATTAATTGCATTAAATGTTAAATAAACATTTTCTCTATTTTTTTCTTTGCAGGTGAGTACTGCGAGCTTGATTTTGCCTAACTAAAGCACAGGTAAACCGAATAATAAATATTACGGGGGAGTTCAAAGTGTGTACATTGCCCAATTACTAATTTCACTGCCATCTGGCAACGCTTTACTCTGTCAGCTGCTCAAATCGCAAAATATTTTGTTTGTGTGCGACTCAGCTGATGAGAACGAGAGAGAGTAAGAGAGCGAACAGGCGCGCTCAGCTGAGCTGACAAACAAGTGGTCGTATGTTGTCTATGTGTTTGTGTGTCTGTGTTCTGGTCATGCTTGGCTATCGCATTTGTATGCAAAGCACACAGAGAGACGTTTACTGCGCTCGCTCCCACTCTCTCTCTCTTAGAGAGCGAAAACCAGTTAATGTGTGCAAGTGTGCGTGTGACTGCGACGCTTTCAAGTCAGCACAGCATGAAAAGAAACTGGCTGCAGCAACAACAACAACAATGTCTGACATCTTTGGCGCTGCTCTGCTTTCGTTCGCCACCTTCTTTGCGCGTGTGTGTGTGTGTGCGATGGCAGTCAGTCAGCAGGCGGCAGCTGTCAGAGTTTTGCTGCTGCTGCGTCAGTATAGAAATTTCCTTTGACATGTTTGGTTGCACGCGCTCTCGTCGCAATCCGTCGTAGTCGTCGTTACCGTCGTCGTCGTCGGGTCGCCTCCGTTTCATGCGTTTGACTTTGTTTAGAGGCGCCAAGCAGCAGCGCAGTTTCAACATCGTGTGGAATTAACTAACAAAGTGTAGTTAAAGTTATTAACAAATTCACGAATAAAAATAATTATAAATAAATTCACATAAACAAAATTCAAGTAAGCAAAGGAGTTCAACAAAGCCTAAGTGCGTTAGTGTGTGTGTTTAAGCAAAGGAGTCCACCACAGTTTACGTGCGTGTGTGTGTGTAAACTGTGTCATTCAAAACGAACTGCATAAATGTTTACTATGTGTGTGTGTGCACACGCATACAAACGTACTTGTTTTTGCTACTTCTTCAACTTTTTGTTATTGTTGTTGTTGCCATGGTTTGTTGCTTCACTGATTACGCGCAATGCAACAGCAGCAGCAGCGGCGGTAACTTGCAAAACCGGCGAAGCGCGACTGTTGCCAATGCAACGTTTAGAATTGGCACAGCAACAACAAACACGAAGCAAACAACAACAATAACTGTTACGGAGCATCGAGATTTGCTTTGGTCAGTAACTGTAACCACTAAGCAGCACCACAAGCATAGGCAGCGCAGCAGCAGAGACAGTAGCAGCGCAGCAGCTGTAAGCGTTAGCAGCATTCAGTAATTTTTCTGTTGTTATCGTTTAGTCGTTGGTTTTTTTTCTTTTAACCACTTCCTTTGCGGCAGCCGTCCGCCAATTCGCCTGTCTGTCACTTCCTTGCCGGATGCGTTTCCTGTCACTGTGCTGCTACTTCATCATCATCCCCCACATACGCAGAACTTGTGCCACCACGTCAGGTGGCAATCCTGCTTAGTATATTGTATATTCAATAAAGAAAAAAATGTCCTGTACTCAACAATGGCGAAATCCTTTTCCCTTCTTACTGCTCAAGTGTTCGCACTTTCCCCCACACACTCTCTCGCTCTGTCTCTCTCTCCCTTTTACATTCTAATGCAAATGCGTCACCTACCGCAGGCCACAGTGTGGCAAAAATCGATTGCGGCAAGTGACTAAGCCTAGTTTGCCTATGTCTGAAAACTAGATTAATATTTATTTACCTAATTAAAGCTCAAGTAAATTTCCCAGTTAAATTTATGTAACTTACTCTCATGGCCAGATTAGTAGTTCAGCCTGTGCTTTCTTATTAGAATTTATACTCCATCAATTGTTTTATGGGAATATTTTATTTTATCTTGGGAATTCAATTAATTTCGATCTGTACATTTATTATTACTCGGACTAGGGACTTTCCATAAACCGCAATAACAACGACAACAAAAGCTATGCTTGATATTGGCAACTAGTTTTTTTTTCACTCTAGACCAGACCGTGATAGAAAGAGTGAGATAGGTATATAGGCAGTGGGATTGTCAGACTTGTTCGTTCAGTTGCCATTTCATTTCTTCTCGCTGTGTTTCTTCATTTTCTGTTTCTATTTCTGCTTCTTCTTCTTCGTCTCTTTTGCTAAATGCTTATTTGACCTTTAACGGTGCTTTGCCACACACAAACACACGCTCAGAAAATCGTCAACAATTAAAGCTCATTCAAAATGCGAGCAATGCAAACTAAGTGGGGGGGAAGAAACACTTGGCGCCGCAATATTAGAATCACTTCATAAATTCAAAGTTAATTGCGTGACTTTTGCACTTTCCTGAAGAAGGGTGGGAGAGAGAGACGAATATAAACAATAAAAGCAGTAAAAAAAAGAAAAAAGAAACAAGCAAATTGGTTTCTCAATGCGAGTTGAAGGTTAAGCTTGACACGCGGAAATCGAAAGGAAAAGGCGTGTGGGGTATTTCAAAATTGAATTCACAAAAAAAGGTATCAAAAGAAAAAGGAAATGTCATTTAAAGAGGGAGGGCGATGATAATTAAATGTAAACGAATACAATGTGGAAGTCGATTGTGGTTAGAAATGGAAATGGATTGCGAAAAAAAATAATGGACCGCCCACAGCGAGCGAAGCAGTACCACACGAACCACGAATGGGAAACGCAGTTTATCGATTTCCGATATCTCACCAACAAATGTATGCGTTAAATATTGGCACAGTGGAAAAGTTGGCTACACTATGCTGCCAAAAAACAAATATGATTTATTTTTTTTCATCTCTTTTTTGTTGGTTTTATAAATAACCTTAAACGATTTTTCTGTGTATGCCAGAAGCAAACGACAAAAAGTGTCAATGTCAGCTCAGCTGAGCAGCAACACAATAAAGGGGTGACGCGGAGGAGGCGAGGAAGGGGAGGGTGAAGAAGTGGAAAAAATCGAAGAGCCCGTGCTGAATTTATTATTCAACTGTCGCCATTTCCCACAGACGAGGCCTGAGTTGTGTGTGTGGTAAATTTGCTCTCATTTTTTTTTGTTTATTTCGCCGCCTGCTCTCAGTGGGAGTGTGTTCTCCCTCCTTCTATTTCCCCTCCCTCTCTCTTTTTGCTCTACAGTGTGCTTGGTCAGGCCTTGCTCCTGCTGCGCTCTTTTTTTTTATATTTCTAACGGAACACGTGCCATTAATTGCAAGCAGAGCGACAGAGAAAGAGAGAGAATGTGTGGGGTGGGGGAACCACTGCTGCATATGTGCTCCACACACACACATTCTGGGACTCTTGTGTTCGCAGACCTCTTAAATAATTGCTAGCTGTCAGCATTTTTTTGTTTTTGTTTTTCTTGTGCTTTCTTTGCGGCTAAAAATGTCAAAAGAAACGCAGAGAAAAACCTCATGTTGCAATAGAAAAACACACAAGATTTAAGTATTAAGTAGGCAAAAAAACTAAATACAACTAACATAATCCACTTGGATACCACAACTTTCGGATTGCATTCGCATCCACCTACGTTTATTTCACAATTGACACAATAGACAGTGGGCAAAAAATCTACGTCGAATTAGAAACTAAAGAAATAAAAACAATTTTTGAACAAGTTTCACTTGAGAAATGAAAAGACAATTTACAATTTAAAGCTAAATAGTTCTCTGTGTTATAATTTGTGTAGTAATTTGTTTAAAAATATATGTTGCAACAAGTTGTGTAGTAATTAAAACTATGAACAATGGCTAATAATGGTCTCTGCTTCTCATGTGGCAACTTGCTCATGCTTTACGCATGTTCCACTGTAGAATTTGGCCTATTTGAAAAGGTTTCCTTTTATAATATTTGTTGTTGTTCGGTTACACAGTGAGAGCTATAATTATGCGGCATCTTCCACAAAGAAATGTTGGTGCATAGGGAGGAGGAGGCTGGACAGAGGCAGCTGCTGTCGGCTGTCTCTGTGGAAATTGCGCTGATTTTCTTGTTTTTTTCTCTAGCTAATTTTCGGCTAGTTTTGCAATCAAGACGAGACTCCCACAGCGAGACCAAAAGACGACCGTCACAGGGTTAGTTCCCCTCCTCTTTTGTTGTTGTTGTAGTTTCCTATTCATCAAATTGAGTTAGCTAAAATTACAATAATTTTGTGGGAAATTTTATAGGTCAAATTTCTGCTGTGACCGCAGACCTTTATGGTACGTTTATCCTGCTTACAAAAAAGTTATATTATGCTTGTAAATGTGTTTTTTTGTAAATTCAAATTGGAATAACACTAAACTTTCTTATTTGATATTCGACTAAATTATTATTTCCTATAATTTTATCACTCAAATAGGTCGTTCAGCCATTTACATTAATGCTAAAAAACTATTCGAGTTGTAAAGATTATTCTGACTAGAATTATTTATATTTATCTGATTGTTACACAATTAATGGGTATCTTTGTTAGCTAGCTTGTTTTTTAGTTTTGTTATATTTTTACTAATTTGCCTCATTAGCTTGTTTTATATTTTATTTTCCATTGTTTTCCTTTACATTTGTTTAATATTTTTCCTTTACTTAAAATTTAATTTGACATTTTTGCATATCTCCCACGTTGCGAGCTTGAGAAGCAGACAAAGTGGATGTTAGATTGCATTGCATTGGTTGTGGATCGCATACAAGTTGGAGTTGCAGATGGTTTATAGAGAGGGAGGGGAGTGGGAAGTTTTTGTTGATGATTGCGCGAGGCGAACGTGATGTGCGGCGTTTTGTGTAATTCGCCGTGAGAACTTCGCTCGAGTTTCGTTTCAGATCGATTGACGATTGCCTTTGCCTTTGCCTCTGCTCCGTTGCCTTTTGTCTGTGTTGCTTTATCTGTCCATTCGTTTCTCTGCAATGGGGACTAATCGCTCACCTGGCGCGGCCTTAAGACTTGAGAGGGGGGGGTAAATTGAGGCAATCGCTGCTTGTGGCATTCGTTTTGGGAAGCCTTGAGACGTGTTTCAATTACAATTGATCGAGCGTGATCTCTGCAGAGCAACAAGCAACTGCAGCCGATAACTGTCAATAATCGTTTATCGATAGTGACATAAATGTATGGAATACCAAAGACTGGGCAAGAAGTTTCCCCCTGCATAAACGTAGTGAGGTTTCTTTACCTCAAGAGCCGCAACACATCTGCAGGCAGCGCACAGAACTGGCGTCATTGATATTCTGATGACGAGTTGCCGTGGCAATTGAATGCTCTTTCCCTGTGAAGTGTCTCCTCCCCTCGTTGCACAGATAGCAATCGCCTGACCCCGAAGGCAACACACATCGCGCACAAAGAAACAAACTCAAGATGATGATGATAGTGATGATGATGATGATACGGGAAGAACCGCAGAGAGCTAATTGCTTATTCACAAGGCGTAACCTTGCACACTTCGTGTGATGTCTTGCTTCGCTGTGCATTGACACTTGGCGTAAACCCTTCTCCGTAGTAGTGCCAGGGCAGAGAGAGAAGTAGAAGCATAAGAAGGAGGGAGCAGTAAAAGAAAACTTTCATCATTGAGCTTTGCCTTAATTGAAAATGCTGTGTAATGCCAAAAGCGCAGAAGAGGAAGAAGCAAAAGTAGAAAAGTAGAAAAGAAAAACGACAGCTGCTGTGGAAAAGAAAAGAAAAACACATTAAAATAAAACATATAATTATATGTCTTTCTTTTTTCTGCCCCTCTCTCTCTCTCTCTCTCGGTCTGCTAGACTTTTTCTGCTTTTCTTGCTTGCTGCAAAGAGATTTCCGCATGCCTTTTCAACCGTGAATAAGCACGAACTTTCATTTTAAAATTCTGAGATCCCCTTTCGCCTCTCTCTCGAACCGAGCTGAGAGTGCTCTGCATTGAAAATGAGACCGAAAACATTGTTTTTTTATTTGAAGTTGTCAGTAACGTGCCTAGAAACAAAAATTGCCTCAACAGGTTACGAATTCTAAGGGGGACGGCTAATCACAGAAAGTTTCACAAGAACGTCCGCATTTAGCGACTTCCTCTCGAGCAAATCAAAATTTGTGAAAGTTCACAATGCACACACAAACTCCCAAAAGTGTCAAATCTTTGCAACTCCCTCTCTCTCTCTCTCGTTCATCTTCTTTCTTCTCCCTCTGTTTAACTAGTTTCGTGATTTCAAGCATTTCGCTAGATAGTGTATAAAGTCGAGCAGCTTTGCGTGTTGCCAGCAGTTTGATTCAATCGCAGCCCCGAGACATCTGCCCCCCTCTAGCTGAAGTTTCAGTCGAGAATTGCAGATAAGCGCGTATGACTCTGTGACAAGTACTGGGAATATTTTGGAACATGGTTTACGTTGCTTTCATAAGGTTTTTTATACGGAAAACAGAAACACGCACGCATATGACGTCAGTTCTGGAAACCCCTTAAGATAAATCAATTGAAAGATCCTTAATATTTTCAATGACGTGTTTTTCTGAATAATTGAAATATTTATTTTGATAACAGGGGTGTAAAGTATTCCAGACTCTTAAGTTTCTGGGAACACAAATAATACTATACAGTTTTTGGAACCTCAATTGATTCTGTTCTTATGACTAATCAAAGAGTTTTAGCTGGGGGGAATTACATGTGAAAAGATAAACGAATTACGAATCAACTTATTGATATTTGTCGCTCATATCATTCTCTCTTTCCCTCGCTCTTTCTCTCACTGTAGATGAAGTTTCCTTTCTCCTTTACAGCCGCAGACATTTGGGTGAAGGTTATCCGGTTTTAGGGCTCCTTTTTGCCATATTTTTCTCGCCTCGATTTCGTTATCTTCTCCCGCTGTTTTCTGCCTTTTCTTAGCTTTTTCGCGCCTACTTTAATGATGAATTTTAATTTTGGCTCGTCTCGTTTTATTTCATTTTTTCTCTTCGCGCATTGCGTAAGCAAAACGGATGACACCACCTTTTACTTTCCTTTTGTCTGCTGTGTCGTCTCTAAAGAAAGAAACAAACCCAACAAGGCAAGCACAAAACAAACCATTTGAAGATTATCTGAATTTCAATGAAGAATTAAGCAAACTTTCAGTCCCACTTTAATTATATCTTTTATTTATTTTTGCAATTAAAAATATCTTTGCATCGTGGAGATAATCCTTTAATGTTTTAATTATTTTATTACGCTTTTTTCAATTTGTACAATCTGTTTTCCTAGTTCTCTAGCTCTCCCGCTCCTTTTTTGTTATACAACATTGTGCTATTGATAGGGTTCACGATAACTAAATAAACGCATGATAGTGTATCGACTAAGGTCACACTTGACAACATAAGACTTAATATAATAGAGTATAACTTAACAGCATATAATATATACTGAGAGTGCCACTATGTTCCTTTCTTCTCTAAACACATTGCATGAATTAATATAATGAATAAAAACTCTGTGAAATTTAGGTGCGACTTGCAAATTCATTATTTGTATATTAAATCTAATTAACATGCGTATGAATCATCGGATTTCGGCGTGGCAATAATGAAAAAATACTACAAGAGTTGAAGAAATACATGATATAATACAAAATTTTTAATATATATAAAGTAAAATACATACATACATATGTATAATGATGAATGAATATGACATGAACATGAACTTATTTACAACACACACACACATACGTAAAGCTAAAAAAGTATACTTTAATATAAACAAAATAATATAAAACATAATAAATATATATATACATATATATGTATAATATATATATTATACAATTCATGTAAATCACAAAACTTATTCACTGAATAATAAATCAGAAACTCAAACAAACTTAATAAAAAACTTAAAAAGTCTTATTTACTTTGATTTAGTATTTAAATTATTATGAAATTTGCGCAATATAAAACTAAAGTCTGAATAGTAAGGCATATAAATCTATGAAAGTTTCCAATTGCTCGACAAAGTCAAAAAAAATCAATTTGTAAGTTCACGGGTTAAAAATCGAAAATCTAAGCTTGGATTTTATTATAATATCTCGTGTTTCGCTCATCTAGAAGAAAGTTAAAGCTCTGGAATACGGATGAGAAATGTGAAAGAAAAATAAGAAGAAGCAGCAAACAAGAAACGAGTTGAATTTGCAAACTGAAATTCGCGTACAAAAATAACAAATCCTAAAAACAAATGCACAAAACATAAATAACAACAACAACAAAAAGAGATACAACAACAATAAAAACAAAAACAAGAAAAGACGAAAGCAAAAGTGAGTGTGAATAATGTTGAGAGCGCCCACACAGCACATTGTGGAACTTGGTTTCGTTGGAACGTCGACGCCGGCAGCGACTGTGACTGTGACTGCGACAACGACAGTGACAAAACAACAACAGCAGCGCAAAAGTTTACTGCAAAAGCTCAAGCAGCAACAGCAAAAGCTACAACAAAAGTCAACAGTGACTGCGGCATCGGCAGCGACTGCGACAGCGACGCAGGCGGAAGCACAAGCAAAAGAGACGAGGGCAGAGAAGAAGCAGAGAGCAGAGAGAGCATTGGCAGCAGCTGATTTTTATTTCAAACAGCAGCAGCAGCAGAGTGAAAAGTGCTTTTTGTTGCTGGCAACAACAATTGCCGCAGACGAGCAGAAGCAGCAGAAGAAGAAGAAGGAGCACAGCAGCTACAGCTTTGCGGCTGCGCTGCGACGCAATAAGAAGCCAAAAACAGCAACAATTGCTGCAGCGGCAGCGTCTGTGGCAGCAACAACAACAGACGACGACAGCAGCAGCAATCGCAGTTGTCGCAGCGACAACAGCAACAACAGCTTGTCCAATAGTTGCATCCATTACAACAACAACAGCAGCAACACTAATTATAAAAACAGTAAAAACAGCAACAGTCGTAGCAGCAGCAGCAATAACAACTACAACATCAGTAATTACAATTTCAAAACAAGCGAACAAGCGTGGAAAACAACAACAACAGCAACTGCAACGCAGCAACAACAGCAGCTGCTCATTAATAGACACAACAACAGCAGCAGCAAAACCAGCAGTAACATCCATAACAGCATCAGCAACAACAACATGTCACCCACATCGCAGGCGCCAACACGCACCTCGTTGTTTGACTCCTGTCACCGCAAGATTCGTCTAATTGGCGGCGGCCCAGTTGCCTTCCTGGGCGGTTTAGTGGCGTAAGTTGATATCCATGATATATGTACAAGTTCCTCCCCTTCCCTTCCCCTCTTCTTTTGCCTACCTACCACACTTTATCACTTCTGCCTGTATGCCTTTCTTTACCTCAGCACTAAACCTGATTTGCAGCGTGGGACTTATCCGTATATCGATAACATTGCTCTGTGCTTTCCCTCTATTGTCTGTCTCCGTCTGTCTTAAATATTTCTGTACTCTATATAAAGGCTAACTACCTCTGTTGTTTCCCATAGAATGCCCGATTAAAATGCACAAAGGTCGGGGCAATGAGAACAATGACTTAAAACTTGACTTGGGAAACATAAATAACAATTTTGTATACGTTTGTATTTTATTTACTTTAATTGCCAACGTTTTTCTCATGCTAAACCACAAGAAAAAAAAATAGAAATAATCGCTGTGTGGTGCAAATTCAAGGCTAACTGTGGAACAATTAAAATATATCACTAACAAAAAAGAGTTAAAAGACCGAAACACAGACATAAACAGAGGCCTAAAAGCGAATGAATCACTTTTAAAACACTTGAAGGTCGTCAGTGCCAGTGCTGTTAATTCACTGTTAAGTTAACAGAGAGTGCTGTTAACGGCGCAGCTTCCTCATTGGAAACACTCGATAAACGTAACCAAATTTAAGCACTGTTAAGCCTTGTTTGTTTTTTTTTAGAATGCAAAGTTAAACGAACTCACAAGAGCAAGAGAGGTGGTGGTGGTGGTGGGAGGGAGATGAAGTCAACCACAAAAGCTTTGACTGTCAATGCTCTCAGTATTGGCGTTGGCGTCGCGCTGTTGCTGTTGTTGTTGCTGTCCCTGTCGCGCCTCGAGGCTGCTTTTGTCAACAGCAAAGTGCGCTGAACTGATAATTAGTTAGAAATGTAAATATTGACTGAACTGAGCATGCATAAACATGCACACACATACATACATAGACAGACTGAGAGTGGGAGGCAGAGAGCAAAGAAGCGCTTTGGAGTTCTTTTCTGTTTCCTGCTAGAGGTCGCCTTTGTGTCAGTGCACCACACTTGCTAGCTCGCTCGCACTCCAGCGATGACATTGCAAATGTGTGTGAGGAGGCCAAAGTAGAAGAAGAAAAAGAGGAGGAGAAGCCAACATAACAAGTTGTTTGTTATTGTTGTAAAACGAAGATGATAAACCTGTCACAGTGTGAAGGCAAAGTGTCAATGGTGGAGAGAGCGAGAGAACCGAGGGGTGAAGAGAATAGAAAAATTTGCATTATAATATTCATATGCAGAAGAAGTTGAAGAAATTTGAATGAAAATGTTGAGGAAAGAAATGTGATGTAAATAAACAAAAGTCTTTTCTTTACTTTTTTAAAAGAAATCTTCATAAATGAGAATTGTTGTCTTGTGTGTATTGCCGGCTCTATTTGGTTGCTAACTGTAGTTGCTGGGAGCGCAGGCAACAAGAGGAGGAAAGGGGAGAACTGCTAAGTACTTTTAGTTAACAGGTTTTCTGCTTCTTCTCTCTCTCTCTCTCTTTAAACATTGAAATGTTGCCAATTGGCAAATTGAAAGTCATAATAGATTTAAAAAGAATCGAGTAAAAGCTCTGCAAATAAACAGTTTAATTTTGTATTACTAAGTGAATGTTAATAGAATTCTACTTTGTATTTTAAATGGGAATTAATAAACAGGCTCTGTATGAAAGAGATGTATAGCTTGTGTGGAGAAATAGACAATGAGAATAATGCATAAACTACGGGTTTTAAGCAATAAATAAATGAGTGTCATATGGGGAATATTCCAGACAAGTAAAGTTTTTTTATATAACTTAAAAGAAAATAATATGAATATATGTGTAGGTTATGCCCTCAGAGAGATCGCAGACAGATTCCAGATAAGTCGATTTTTTTATATACCTCAAAGTTAAGAAAATAACATGAGAGGTTGGTATTAGACGGAAATCTCCAAGGAAACAGTCGATTAATGCGATTAGAATACCTAGAACAGCTCCTGCAATAATCTTTCGTAGAGACATTCAATGTATTCCTATATAATCGTATATATTCATCTATATTATTATATATTCATCACAACTAGTTTTAGGTCATATGCCAACTTAAACTCTCTGCTCTCTTGAGCATAGGGTTGCCCTGCTCTTTGATTCAGGCCAACAGTTCAGCTATTTCAAATTTCCGGCTCTCAAAAAAGGGGATGTTGAGATGACAAACGTGTTGGGCCTCATTAAGTTTGCACTTAACTTAACCTTAGAGCAATTCCAGCAGCAGCTGCTGCTGCTGCAGTGATCCCTAACACCTGTTCGCAGCTGCTGCTGCTCACCTGCTGTTGCTGTGCACTGTTTGTCGGCGTTCATTGACATTATAAAGGGGGGCACTTAATGAGAGTTCCCAAGCTGTTGTTGTTGCCCAAGAAGAAGACAAAGAGTTGCAGATTATGTTGAAATTAGCAGACTCAGAAGGCGTATCAAAGTTTCTTTTTTTTTGTTTCACTCTTTCAGCGTCAGCTTAAGCTCAGCTGTGCAGCAGCCCAAGACAGTTGAGGATCAACGAGGTAGAACCGGGCCGGAAGGCAGTTAACATTATTAGTCTTATTTAGAGTTAAGCTGTAGAAACTATCGAAATACAATCGATTTCGATAAAGAAATTAGTGCAGAAATGCAGCAACACAAACATTTTAGCAATTTAACGTTTGTTTTTTGTAATCGTTCTTAAAGACAATAGAAAATAGTCTTTTAATAAAGATCACAATACATTCTCATATGACAAATTGTCTATTTGCCATAATTTTCTTGTATTTGCTTTACAAACAGAAACAAAGACAGAAATGCAATATACCATAATCCAATGTCGATTATTTTTTTTTATTCTATTACCCTAATTATTCACCAACAATTGGGCAACCAAATAAACTCATATGTATCTATAATATGTTACATATGTATGTGTGTATGTTGAATAGCGTTAGGTGCCCTGATGCTGACTGTAATTATTTCTCCATTAGCTTTTGACAGTTGTTACAAATGTGGAACACAACACCCCGAGGCCCCCTAAAGAGAGGAGGAATGGGGAAACTGCCAGAGGTCAACTGAAGTTGTTTGTTTCCAAGAACAAGACGAGAAATTGGCCAACAAGAGTTGACAATGGTCCAAATTGTTGACAATAAGGGGTTCACAGAACAATTGGGGTTAGCTTTAAAGGTTGCACTCTCTTTCGACAGAGTTATACAGATATAAATCTGTGTATTCAGGTCAGCATAAATAGAAGATTGAAGATTAACCTTTAAACTTGAAAGACAACTTGAAGAGCATACATAGTAAGAAATTACTTGGCTTAGATGTATTAGGTTTAATTTTATATTTAAAATTAATATTAAGGAATATATTCTTCTGTAATTTCGTAAATTTGTATTTTCAAATATTATAGATTCTTCCAATACATCAACTACGCAATCTACACTACGCTGTCATTTTCACTGTCAGTTTTTATTGTCAATTTCATGCAAATTACAAAAACAACATCAGCACGACAGTCATAAAACTTCACCTTGAAGCTGTCTATCTGTCTGTCTATCTCTATCTCTCCTTCTCTCTCTCTCTCTCTCTCTCTGTCTCTCTCTCTTTGTCTGTCCACATGCAAGAGTCATCAAGTTCCGGCTGCGGCTCATTTACGTTGATACGCTTCTGTTTTTATTTTTATTTTCCCTCTTTTATCTACCTTCTTCTGCTTTGCCTTCACACCTTCTTTTTTAATCCATTTAGCCACATGTTATCGCCCATCATCACCATCATCATCATCAGTTGCCATCTATCTACATAACTGTCTAACGTCCTCGCTGTTCCCCTTGTCCCATCTTCTCTTTGAAATACTTTCCATTATTATTATTATAATTATATTTTCTTGTTGATTTTTACCTTCATCAACGAGACATTAACATGGGCTCTTTCTCTCTTCCTCTCCCTCTGTCTGCTCTTGCATGACTCACTTACACACACATACACACGCAAGATCCGCTGTCATCATCGCGCTCTCTTTCTTGCTTTCCCTCCCACTGTGATGCATCGCTCTCTCGCACGTTTGATTCTTGTTCTTTTCCTCTTTTTTTTGTTTCTTTTCAAAACGGTACTTGCAATTTATTTTGTATCTTGTCTCGTCTCTCCTTCTTTTTTTTGTGGTTCTCTCTTTCTCTCTCCCCACATTTAATTGGAAATTGCGCACTTTTGGGCAGCAACAGCTGATTCACTTGACCATTTCGCATTGGAGTTGCAAGTGAGTCTAATTAGAATGCGAGAGTGCGCTAAGCACACGTATACTATACTACATGTGTATGTGTGTATGCGTATGCTTTGTGATTTTGCGCTTAATTACCGCGTAGTTTTTATATTGCTTACTGTGTGTGACACACATTTTGTTGTTGTTGTTGGGCGCAAATGGTGCGTAGCTTTGATAGATTAACTTTGTGTTTTCTCTCCTCTTTTCCTGTTCTCCTCCTTCTTCCCATTAAGATGAGCAACACTTACGCATACGTATATAAAATCAATAAAAGCGGTGTGCACACACTGGCTCAGTCAGCAGACGTGTGAGATTGTTCTCTCCCATTCCAATACCGATTGCAGCTCGTCACTTTCCCGTTGGAAGTTCAGTTTAAAATTGAATGTATTCCAATCAGCAAGCTACGCTTATCGTTCTGTCGTTTATCGATTAGCCCCGCAGCTTATCCGATTGCAACGGTAAATGTCCCGAAATGTGCTGTTACTCGACTTGCTGACCGGTTTCCCCACAGACCTCGTCGTCTTCTGTCTCTTTTACTTTATAGTTCTCACCACATTTGAGATTCTTAAGTGGGTTTACGTCTCTCGTCTGGTTTCTAATTATTGCAAATGGAACAGTTTCATATGTTTTTTGATTTCTGTTGTGTTCCTTTTTTCTATTAATTTATAGCCACAATTTTTGACACCTTCATTTAAGGCACATGTGGTCAGAGAGAGGGTAAGGGTAGGAAGGTACCGCAGCTAATTGAACATGTTGAAGCAAATGAATATTAATTGTTTTAAATAATTTTGAACTTGGCAAAGCAAAAGGTACAAACAATTTTGTGTTCTGCCAGCGTCGCAGTTGGCGTCAGCATGCAGCAGCAGCAGTTGGCGTTGTTTATTGTCAGCCAAAACGGACGTATGTTTTCCTTCGTACCTCTTTTTCTCTCTTCGTCTCTCTGGCTCTGCTCGTTTGTCTGCCGCAGTCATCATTGACAGCCGGCTCTGCATTTTGGGGCATTTTGTGTGCGTCAATCGACTACGCTGCGACGTCGCTGCTGCAGAGCTGTTTGCATCACACACGTTAAATTTATGTGCAGTTGTTCTTGTTGTTTGCGCAATCCAATTGGAAAGCACCGTTACCGATTTCATTCAAAGTGCAATAAGCAACGTGAGAGGAAGCGAGAGAACGCGCACAGCTGATTCAACTCTACACACACACTCATTGCGCGCGCTCTCTTTGCCTAGCTCACACTCCCCGCTCTCTGTTCTAACACAGACACACAGAGGGAGCGACAGAGAGAGAGAGAGAGACTCACATACAAAACAAAGCGAACTGCGCTACGGCAAAGGTGCGCGGTCGCGTCAGCCAGTCTTCTGATTCTGCTGCTATCGACAGTGAAGCGCGCGCGCACGAAAACCAAAAAAAAACAACAGCAAAAAAAATAACGCACAAAGACAGAGGAGCAAAAAATAAAAGATCGCGCAAAATTAAGAAAGAGAAATATAAAAAGCAAAATACAATAATCAACATAATAGAAACAACAACGATCGCTTCCTCTTCCTACTCCATTTAACGGTGCGCGCATTCACAAATTAGTCTCTGCCTGTTTGCGTATGTGTGTGTGTGCTCTTGACTCTGTGCATGTGTGCGTGTGATATTTGTGTGCAAAAAATCTAAATAAATGAGATCCAATTGGAGACGTTGTGAACTCTGGCGCAGCTGCTGTGCAACTACCTTCCACCCACTCTCCCCCTGTCTCACACAAACAACAACAAATGCAAACTAAATCACAATAAGTTGACCAAGTTACCGAACATCGTCTTCAAGTGGACTTGAAAAACGCGTTCCACACTTGCTCTTGCTCGCTCGCACTCGTTTAACCGGCCTAGCCCGGTTCGCTCAACCCGATCGCCCACTCACCCCCGCACGTAACCTTCAAAAAATAAAAACTACTAAGTTTTGTCGCGTTACGTTTTTATCCCCCCTCCCTCACCCACACTTTTCCAGGCAATGCGTGTGTTTGCTTGGATTTCCTTTCTCTCTCTCTCCGTCTCTCGTTTTCCTCTAACGCTCTCACGAGCAAGAGTTACAGTTGATAGTTCGTGTGTGTGTGCCTTCGTTGGTTTGCATTTGTATGCAGCACTTCACGTGATCGAAATTCGCTGTTACATTGGATGGGGGCACGATGGGTGAAATTAATCGTTTTACTTCGTTTTATCGATACGTGTCGTGCATTTGCGATAACTGCTGCTGCTGCGTGAGTCATGATGTCACAATCGAATTAAATGAGGTCGCACCTCGCAGCAGTGGAAACAATTGCTTGATTGATTATACAGTTTTCACTATCTAATTATTTATATATATTTCAATATTATATGTATATATAAAATGTGTATATAGTAGTACTATAGTTTATTGTTATAAATAGCGCGATTTGCATATTTGTTGTTTGCGGTTCCCCCTTCAAGTTTATGTGATCTGACTCACAAATTGACATCGCGTCCGAGATGGGGGCATAAACTTAATGATCGTCAAGCTGGTCGCCCGTTGTTGATTGCACTGAGAACTGCCGTTAATCTATAAAGAGACTGCAATCGCTCTACTCACATGCGAAATCTTCCTCGTCTTTTTCTCATTTTATGTAAATTTCAATTGGTTTTTATTAAATTATTCGTGTCAATAGTTTGCGCTGATCGCAAGTTAAGTGAATTGAAACGAAATGAAACTGAATCGAACCGATTCTCAACTGAATGTGAAGGCAAAGGCAATAATACAATATAAATCGAGAAAGTCATTGTCAAGTGTGACGTCATGCTGAATCAGCTGACTTGAATTTGCTAAAGCTACTATGTAGTAGTTGAGAACATTATAAACCGGTTAGATATATAGATGTAAGTTGAAATATCATTAGAATAGAGTATGATTCGAGAAGAGATCTGTTAAACGGGCAAAGGTTTAGTAATTCCTGTTTTCTGTATAATAATTTCGTAAATTATTCCCCCAACTTTGAAATCGATAACTGTGGCACACTTGCTCATAGTGGGTAATGCGATATGTGGCATCCAAATAGTAGGGGGTAGTGGGTAGGGGGCATGGATGAGTATCACTTTTGGTTGTTGGCTTTAATAATGGCTCAATTCTTTTTCTTTTCTTTTATGTTGTGCCATTATTCTGTCACGTTTTCATGACTATGACTCAATTGTCTCATTGTTGTTGTTCTGCTTCTTCTTATTATTGGGGTTTGGACCACTTACTTCAAGTGTGGATACAGTATCAACGAGAGAGCGAGAGCCAAGTGAGGCCAAGTTGAGTGAGGCCTTTTCAGTTCATTACATCATCAACGTCATCAGTTTGTTGTAATTTATGAAACAGAATATGTATGAAAAGGAGTGAAGATTCTTAAAAAAAAAACCCAAAAAAATAAAAAGTAAAAAAAGAAAGGAAAGAAAGGGCAGTACATAAAGTGAAAGAAGATAGAGTAAACTAGGAGTACCGGACGAGGTATTAAAATAAAGAAAAATTAATGTAAACAGTAAAAGACTGTAAAGAAAAGAAGAAGAAAGAGTCGGGGGGAAAAAGGTCTAGTAAACAGTGAAATGTAATGTTATATTAAACAAGAGAATAGACAACTCCAGCTCCGTAGAGAGTTCTCAGTCTCTCAGTCATCCAGTTGGAGCTACGTGTTATCGTGTGTTTTTACTCACTGTTTACTACTTACTTCACTGGCTTCCTCTGCTCCTACCTTGCCTTCGCTCACTTACAGAAAATTTGTAGAGCTTTTATAGTCATTAACTTATCAGAGAAGTCTCTCTCGGCTATTACTACAATATCTGCTATCTATTGTTGTTGTTGTCGTTGTTTCAACACCTTGCAACACTTACACACACACGGCAATTGCTTTCAACATCGTCAACACGTAAACACACACCCACACAAGCGATAGCGAAAACACAGCATAGAAGAAGAAGAAGAAGTAGCAGGAGAAGGAACCTCATTGTCTATTGTTGTGTTGTTGTCGCTGCTTTGTTTTTGGGGCTTGGCAGATAGATATAGTCATTGTCTGTCTCTGATATTTGGTAATATTTTTGTACATCGTAATTCCATTTCCATACACGTTGATGTTGTTTGTCAGTTAACCTAATATTATTTGCTATATACCCATTTCGATTTCGTCAGCCATTGCCCTCTTTCTTCCCTTATCTACTGCCCACAGTTCTATTAATTTATAGCAAACTCGCAGCTCACTAATCACACAGCCGAGTATTTTATAATCATGATATATAATGTGCTGTATTTATTCCTCCAACCCCCAATATCTGATTCCCCTCCGGTTATCATTTTGGAATAGTTTGCCATATGTTGTACTGTAAACATTGCGGTTAGTTTTAATGCCCTACACTGGGCAAATAATGTTATAATCGAAATGTGTAGATCATTTGGCAATTTATTCATACACAATATGAATGAATGAACTGTATTCATTTAGAGATTAAGTTTCCACTTTTAATATATACAATACTCTTGTCATATTGTTAATTTATCGAATTCCCCAGCGGGCACACTCTCTGTTTCAACCATATCCCGATTAGAGAGATACCTATCACAATTAGTCGTAGCGCTCCCAGTCGTCTAATTTATCATATGCAAAGTATTTATGGCAAAACAGGCGAAAAGCTTTTAAATTGATGGATCAATCGAAATTTCCCAACAAATAGAACAACACAGGGGAACAGTTGCACTTATCGAGCATAGTCATGGGCGCCGACGGGTGAGGGGGGCGACAAGGCACTCGACATGTGGCCTCATGGTCAGGCTGCTAATGGAGCTGACTGGTTGGTTTCGGTGTGTGTGAGAGATTGCATATGGCAAAATAAAGTAACAGTGGTTGGGAGAGGGGGAAGGAGATAGAACATAGTGCACCATACGCTGATTCCCTTGAGAGCGCTGCTCTCATGAAACTTTGCACGCTTTCTCGCCCAACTTCGTGCGAGGGTCAGGGTTGTGCCAAACCCACCCGCCATCGCCCCAGACATCGCGCCCCGGAAATGATGAGTTCAAAAAATTTTGTAGTATTATCGCTAGTTCGTTTATGCCCCTTCTTTTTCTTTTTGTTGCTGTTTTTGTTTTTTTTTTTGTGGGCTTTCGCGCTTCGCTTGCAGAGTTCACTTGGTCGGTAGCCGCTTTCCATTCAGTCTCAGTCGAAATGCGACACAAGAACCTGGGGCTCCAATATATTTGCGGTCTGCTCTGCCCAACCGATACCAGGTTCATATTATATTCAACACTATAACTACATGCGTGTGTGTCTATGTGTGTGTGTGTCTACGTGTTTGCGTGTATTAGTGTGTGTGTGAACTCGTTCTTGTGAAATTCTTCAGGCTTATCTGCATGTTGTAAACATGTGTAATGCATTGACGATTCAATGAGATTTCTACTGCACGTGGTACTGTGGGAATTGCACCAGTTGTTAGATTTTATTAAGGTGACCATGCAGCAAAATATTGTTTGAAAGTAACGAGTGATTAATAAGTAAATTTGTGTTCTATATTAATAAAATATGACTAACAGAATATGTGACTAATCAAAAAAGAAGTGTTAAAGAAATTGCAGCTGGAGTTGTACATTAAAGTGACCATACAGCAGCTAAATTGAGCATTATTAGTGATAAATAACTAAATAAAATAATAAAAAAGGAGTTAAAAAGTAATAAAATGGAAAAAATTAAAACTTAAAAAAGTGACTATATGACAATAACTGTGACTAAAAATATTATATCAAAGTTACAAGCATCAATTTGCTTCTGCCTATTGCACTCTGTCATTATTTTTTACTCTGCCCTAATTTTTAGTATGTCAAAAGTGTCGGAAATATTTCGTGATCTCTTCCCCTTACCTTGTTTATTGAAATCTTTTCGTGCCATCGTAAAAGTTGCATTAAAATTGAAGCTTTGAACCTTTTGAACGCTTCCCCGACACGCAAATTACTAACAAATTGAAATTCAAATTGAAATATTGTTGGCAATTGGACAGGAGTGAAGAGGGAACACAGAGGAGGGTACTGGTGGTGGTAAAAGGTCGCCCAAAGGGGGCAAATGTGTAGTTGTTTTTGGGGTGCGCGCTACAAAGTTCATATTTTCCGCTTTGTTATCACAATGTTGTCGGCCTTGTCCATGAATATTTCATTTTTCGTATTTATTTATTTAGCTTCGTTTTTTTTTGTTTTTCGTTTTGCGATACCGTTTTAGTTGACAATGTGGGTTCCTATGTGCGAAATGTATGTGTTTTTGGTAGAGAGGGGGGATAAGGCAAATGTTGATTATCACCTGCATAGACAATGGGGGCCACTGAACTGACAAGTCACTTGTGCGCGCACCTGTTTACCCAAGCACATAATACGAGAGGGGGGGGTCGGAGGGTGGAAATGGGATGTAGGGAGCACAAACGTTCCTGTCTTATCGCTGATATTTGGTCAGTACGCTCGGTTGCCCTGCTCGCGCTTTGTGTTTACAGAGTATTATTTAAATTTTATCATACGTACTTAGTATGTGGGTTTTATATCTCTTTCTCTCTCTGTGTGCAAAGCTTGAAGATCCGCTCAGTCGGGCCCAACTGACTGCCAGCAATTATACAAATGAAGCAGCACTTGCCATATTATTGTTTGCCTCCTCATCGTTGTTGTTATTATTACTATTATTATTAGTATTATTTGTTGGTGTTGTATGTGGTGTCAGAGCTTTAGTGCTTGTTCTTTTGAAGCTGATTCGTGTATTCGATAAGACTTTAAAAGGCGCGAGCTATTCTCGACTTTGTGGTCTCTGTGAGCTTAAATTATTCCAAGTTTTGTGGGGACTTTCCCATAGAGTTCTCTTAGGCAGTGAAGGTCTTCAACTTTTTACAGTTAAACTTTTGTATTTTATAAAGATCTTCAACTTTATAAAGATCTTTTACTTTATATAAATATTCTGCTTTATCTTATATTCTGTAAAGATTTTCTAATTTATAAAGTTCTTTTACTTTCTAAAGGTCTTGTGCTTTATTACAATCCCTAAACATCCACTGGATTCTCTTGTCTGTAGATTAGATCTCTACCAATGCACCCTTACTCTAGGTATTTATTTCTATCGACTTTGCAGCCTTACCTGCCTACGTAGCGACTATCTATCTAGTTAGGTACAACTGTTCTCAGTCTGGCAAACTTCTCTGCCTCTTTAGCAGAGAGCGATAGGCCGAGAGGGGTGGACTGGCTATCATTTTATATATGCCATATATATAAAGTGAAATTATTATATGTAATCGCAGTCGGCAGTCGCACAGCCCCCGAGCCCGGTCGCGGCCAGGAAGCAGTCGCATTTGGTCGATGTGAACGGTTAAAGTCGGTTGGTTCGGTTGGGTTCCGCTACCGTTTGGGCGATAAGGCCGCGACGGCAGATTACGAGAGACTCTTTGTATATTCGTATATTTAATATACGTTATTGCAGACGTGCAAAAGAGAATGAAAATGACCAAAGCAAAGTGAAGTAAACCAAAAAATGAAAGAAACACCAAAAAACAAGGTGCCAATTGCAACAACAACAACGACAGTAACAACAAAAACACAAGTAGAATACGATTCCCAGCTTATTGTCGATAATAGATTCGATAAAATTGATAAACCCGATAAGATCGATAGTAGTGATACCTCTGCCGCAGCACCGCCACCTGCGTCCTTTGTAATTAAATGTCTTTTGAGAACGGCGCGATTTATGTGGCAAGTGACAACGATACCCTCTAAAATCGGTGACACCATAGGCACCCTGTATCGCTATGCGCAGGATTCCGTTGACAGTTTTCTATGCGTAGCAGGGTGAGAACCAAAACCATAAAGGAATCTTTGTCTTAATTTTTTCAAAATACTTATAACGGTTTTCTTTCTTTATCTCTTTGCAGAAAGGCGCGTCGCAAGGAACGCGATGGCGATCAAAATTCAACAGATACCAAATTGTATTTGGAGGAGAGCGTCTTGGAACGCAAACTACCTGAAGCTGATCTCAAAGCCCTTGTCGATCTTCCAGCTGGATTGGACTACAACGAATGGCTGGCTTCGCACAGTGAGTAATCCCAATATACCCCACTTTATTGATAGCCCTCCCTCACTACTAGAAATTTGATTTATTTGCATCGCTTGTTTGCTTATCGTAAGATTAAATAGACTTTCGGTTCAGCGTGAGTTTTACTAAATTAAAATAGAGATAAAGACAGTAATGAGTAGATATATGTTATCTAGCACAACTAGCTTTAATTCCAAAGGTCTAGAAAAGTTACAGCAAGTTGATAAAAGTCAGATGACGCTTACTTTGTAGTACCTTATACGGTTTTTGTGACATTATTAAGGATGAATTCATTATTAGACCTAATTCCAACTATTATAGACAAACTAATACCTTAATTCCGACAGGGGGAGGCCTTTTAATTAATGAGCTCCCCTTCTTCAGTTCTCAGCTTCTTCCTCTACCTTAATGCCATTACTTCGTCATCTTCTTTTGTAGGATATTACATCATCAGTACGTAAATCTGTTGATGTATTGTAATTTGTTGTAATATTGAGAATTCTTTCAATTACAGCACATAGTGTGATATCATAGCGGTCTATCTCTGCTTTCCCCCCACTTTGTCCTGCTTATTGAATGTTTATAATTTTGGGTTCTGTGTTAAATTGAAATTCATTCCGTCATCTGCACTTTTCAATGACTTCATCTTCATGTGGGTTTTCTTATAAGCAGCTAACATTTATCTTCTCCACATATCTCCTTTCCCTGCTGGGCATGAGCTCATTTACTCAGTAGTCCATCCTTCTACTGTTGCCCTTTCCCTTGCTCTCCCTTTCGCTTATTATTATGTTTTGTATATGCAATTTTTTGACTGACGTAATGCGATTCGCCCTGATTCGCCGCACAGCATGTGATTTTTATCTGCTGTCAATATTGGGTTAGTATTGACCCCCTTCCTAATGAGTGATAAGTCTGTGAAAGTGGCTCAAGGTCACGACAAGAGAAAAGGGAGTGGGAATTGAAGGTTGAAGTGTAGAATCATTTGATTATGTGAGGTTGGGAAGGTGGTATGTTGTGAAGGGAAGGGTTTTAGAATAAAGAATATATGTAACATGCAGAAGAAAGCAACTGCAAAGTCAAAAATTGTATATATTCTGGATAAGAAACGGCAGTCGAGTCTATATAGCCCTTTCCATCTGTATAAACGTTAATATGTCAGAGATTATAAGAGTTAAAACTATTATATTTGGTGACAATATTCTAATTAGGTCTAGCGTTATACTAGAATTCAGACACGCCTCCTGCCGCCCCCGTAAATCTAATTTATTTAATTTATAGTTAGAATGTTAAATTTGAATAACAAACATCACAATCCAAATGATTTCTATGCAAGATCCTTAGTCCTCTTTCGAGTATATGAATAAAAGAGTTTCTAACCTCACTTTACAGTTGCTTTTTTTGTATATATATCCTTCCATTCTTATTCTTCACTACTCACACTGCATTTCTTGGTATTTCTTTGCAGCTCTGGCTCTCTTCGAGCACGTTAACTTGGTGTATGGAACTATTAGTGAATTTTGTACACAATCCGGATGCGCCGACATGACCGGACCGGGAAACAGGTGAGAGTTGATAAGCTCATCCTCATAAAATATATACCCTATAATAATTAAATGTATTCTCTTTTAGAACGTACTTATGGTTCGATGAGAAGGGCAAGAAGACGCGAGTGGCAGCGCCGCAGTACATTGACTACGTGATGACGTTCACGCAGAAAACTGTTAGCGACGAGTCGATATTCCCAACCAAATATGCGAATGAGTTTCCCGGCTCGTTCGAGTCGATAGCCCGCAAAATCTTACGCTTGCAATTTCATGTGATAGCGCATCTGTATGCGGCGCATTTCAGAGAAATCGCGCTGCTCGGCTTGCACACCCATTTAAATTTGACTTTTATGCACCTGACCGCGCTGCATCGACGCTTCAATCTGATTGATGAGAAGGAGACGGATGTGCTGCGTGACCTTGAGGTGGCGTTGCGTCTAACCGACGATAATAGCAGTGTGCAGGATGGCTCTGGTACATCCACAACATCCACATCCGCATCCGCATCCACAGCAACAGCAGCAACATCATCCACAACAACAACAACAGCCTCAGCTGCAGAACTGTTGCAGCAACAGCAGCAGCAGCACAACGGCAGCTCTGCCGACATCGTCGCGCTGCCAGTCAATTCACAACAACAACAGTCGACGTCGTCGTCATTGATTGACGGCGATGCAGCTGCCCCGCCCATATGCACACAGCCAGAGGCGGGTGCGGCTGGGAAGCCACCAGGCAGTGGAGGCCTACTGGGCGGCATTCTGGGAGATTTAACCAGCGGCGAGTTTGGTGATACGACGCGCTACTGCACATCGGCGGTTCCTTCTGCTGCGTCCTCTGCGTCTGCGCCGGCGTCGACAGCGACAGCGGATAATTACAATTTTAGCAACAACAACAGCAACAATCACAATTTGAATCATCTGAACCATCATCATCCACATCATCATCCACACCATCATCACCATCCACACCATCATCACGCACATCATCCACACCATGCAGCAACCGCAGCAGCAGCGCATTCGCCGGCGTCAGCTGCAACGCAGGGAACGCAGCACAGTGGGCTCATTCAGTGCAATGCGGCAGCGGTGGGTGGCGGCGGCAACAGCAGCACCAGCAACTCAACAGCAACAACATAGAAACAACAACAGAAAGAGAAAGAGAAAGAAAAACAAATAAAACAAACAAACAACAACAAAAAACATTAGAATTACTAGAATTACGCAAAAATGTTATTTAATGTTATTACTTCTATGATCCTAAAGTTGAAACTATTGTAAAAATAATAAAACAAAAGAAAAACAGCAATTATCGATACTAGTTTATCGATTGCAGTCGCTAGTTGCGTAGAGCTCCATAAGGCACACACACACAGGGAAGATAGACAGAGAAAGAGATAGAGAGGGATCGCTTAAGCTTTACAATACTTCAGCCTTAAAGGCCGCAAAATGCACTGGGAAAAATAAAAATGAAATAAATAACAACAAAAAAAAAAACGAAACAAAATCACACGCAAGTTACGGTCTCACTGGCAGCAAATCTACGGCTATTAAAACTAGTTAAATATACCATACTATATGTTTATATATTTCTCATTTCAAGTGTTTCCTATACGACAAAGTATTATTCCGGGAATATTCTAGACGAATTATTTGATTGTGCATAAAGTTAAGTTAGAACTATTTCAATAAATGTTTAAAAAGAACAAACACACAAAATTCACAAGCAGTAACATATTGAAACTAGATTGCTATATAGTCTTTATTTTCACCTTTCTTGAATTCATTCAACTTCGTTTGGCTTTGAACTTAACTCAAGCACTCACTAACTCTATCTTAGACTATTTATTCAGAATCCTTGGACTAACTTAATCTATATAGTCACTCGAGACACCTTTGTATGGTTGCACTATGGAACACAAAACTTGATATATGTACACAGACAAATTTGTTAAAATTGAACTCAAAAAAACGACTTGAGATACCAAAGGCAATGAAGCTAACATTACTTTAAAGAAAACTATGAGAACTAAACGAAACTAGATTGTTGTACGTACGTATGTGTGTGTGTTTATCTGTGCGCGTGTCTGTGTGAGTGTGCGTTTCATATTACAATAGATATGCGTTAGTTGGGAGTCCTCTGCGTTTGCCGTAGCTCCAAAACCCCACCCAAGACACAAACCCAATTTCCAATTCCCAATATCTGGCTTTAGCTAATGATAACTTCAACTAAACCTAACCTTAACTTATAAGATCCGTTGAGACTCACACAAGCATAAAAAAACACAACAATTATGAAATCTATAAGAAAGAATTATTATGTGAAAGAGAAAAAGAGAAGGGACTAAACAGAACCCTCGGATTCTGTGCGAGTTCCCAAATGGAATTAAAGCATACAAATACATTTTATGATGAAAGACAAAGAAAAATATAAATAAAAACGAAAAAAACACAAAGAAAAGATAATAAAGTAAACTGTTATGTTCAATAAAAACTGAATTAGTCAAATATTTTATGGAATACAACTTGATATAACACCATATTATTGTTTATACCTTTATCTGCATGTTCTGGGGTGCAAAGGTTTCAGACTACCGACTTTTTATTTAATATTTTTTGAAGACGTCGACAGCACAGTGACGTATACACAATATTTTTGATTTTATCTAGCAATTTAACTTTGAGCAAGCCAGAGTTTGGCGGGAAATTAGCTAAATTGGCAGCACCATAAATTACAGAACGTCTTTCTCTGTTAACACCATGCTTAGCGCTGTTAACTGTTGCAAAACATCGATAGGCAAGCAATCGATATGTGTTAGGTCAGCTGATCCAATTGACAGACAATAGCTGAACTGCTAAATAACTATTGGAACAATCGGAATCCCTGTAGCGGAATAAAACACATTCGCAATTCTATTTAAAATTTTATTCAATTATTTTTTAAGCAATCGTGCATTATACAAATTAGTGATTATTTAAAAGGAATACAGTAATTGTGTGTTATTAATTTAAAAATAAAGACCAAACGGAAAATATTTGTGATCTTTAGCGCTCGTCAGTGACACTGTGCGCTCTCCAGTGTGAAATCCATCGAGTACGAGCTTTTCTTCTTTAGTCAGTTCAAAACTGAAAATGTCAAGATTTTCAGCCAAGTGCCCCGGATTGGAGGACTTCGGAATGGGAAGAACGCCTGATTGAACCTGTAAAATGAATATTAAAAAAATTAAATCATTTCACTTTGACGTGTTAACTTACCAAATAACGTAGGACTACTTGAGCCGTTGTCTTTTTATATTTTTTTGCTATATCCTTGACTTTAGATGAAACTAAAAACTTTGGCTTCGGTTCATTGGGTATCGGTTTGCCTAGCGGGGCATAAGCAGTTATGGTAACTCCACGTTCCTTGCAAAATGACGCTAATTCCTTTTGATTAACCGATGGCGAGTACTCCACCTGGTTAGTAACCGGCTTTATCTCACAATTCTCAAGCAATCGAGTTAACTGTTCGCTATTGAAATTGGACACTCCGATACTGCGTACCAAGCCGAGCTTCACCAGCTTTTCCATGGCTTTGTAGGTGTCCAGGTAGTCAACGTCGCTTAATTCCAGCACTCCACTTTCATTTTGGGGTTGTAGTGTTTCCTCGTCGACATACTTGTAACCCATTGGCGTATGTATCAAATACAAATCTATATAGTCCAAACCAAAGATCTTCAGCTGTTTTCGGCAAGCAAACTCAACACGTTCTGGGTCATGATAAATATTCCATAGCTAAAACATTTCTAATTAAGAAATAATTCAGTGAACAACTTGATCTCTTACTTTTGTAACCAGGAAAATGTCTTCACGCTTGACCACTCCCTCAGCGATCTTATCGCGTATAACCTTGCCCACTTCAGCCTCATTCTGGTAAAAGTAGGCGGTATCTATGTGCCGATATCCAATATCGATAGCGTACTTCATAATAAATTCGCCTTCAGCTCCCCTCAACTAAGGTTACAAAGATACAAAAGGATAAGTAAAACAGATCTCATTTTTTAAAAGATTTTTGGATAAACAAATTAAGATAAAAATCTAATACTACAGTTTGCTTAAATTTGATAATAAAAGTAATGCACAATTTTCTGTAATCAGCTTGAACAAAATATTATTACGCATTCGAAAAATAACATATATTACAGATTTGTAAGTAGTTCAAATCGGTATCTTACGGTCAACAAATGTCAAGTGTGTACGTCAGTAAATGTTGACAACTATAAAGACTAACTTCTTATCTTCTGTTGTACAAGATTAGACACCCTTGCACTCTTCAACTGATTGCAATTAAATTACTAATATATTTATAGTCAAAATAATATTTTATTTATAAATAAATGCCTCTTGTTGTAAATTTTACTTACATTATTTGCGCCCAAGCCCAGAATAGGCATGTCGTATCCATTGTTTAAATTTACAGTTGGAGAGAGCTGCATGATCGTTCAAATCGATCGTATAATCAACAGTGGCGGAATCTTTGTTACTGGTAGAACTTAAAGACTGTAAAAGCCCGAAGCACTATCGGTAGTTCGATAAAACTTCTGTCGAAGTATTTCGAAAATCACAGTTTTGTTACTTTTATAGAGCAGTCACGAAATATCGATAATATAGCCAAGTATCGATATTGCAAATGTTGCAGACTATTTTTCTTGCAATACAAAACATTCAGATACTATGGAGGACAACGCAGATACAACACCAGATGTGGAATCCTTCAATGGATATGGATTCAATAACTATACAGCTGCAGAAGCCTTTATCCAAGGTCTATCGGGAATGGTTAACCAGGGTGACGTTGAGACTATGATAAGGGCACAAAAGCAAATGTAAGTTGCCATTGTTATTGTTTTGAGGCCTTACTTACACTATGAAACCTTTATTTCAGGTTGCAACGTTTTGAGAAGACAAACGAGATGCTACTCAATTGCAACGCTTTATCGCAGAGTCGTCTGAAGAGCGCAACAGACGATTTCAAAAGACACGTGAAACTACTCAGTGAAATGAAAAAGGATCTGGATTACATATTCCGCAAAGTGCGCATAATCAAACAGAAGCTACAGCAACAATATCCCGCAATATACGCAGAGGTGCAACCTCAGCGCAGTAGTTTGGCCGAGGAGGCAGAAGATGAAACGGAGAGTGCAAAAGCAACACAAGCTGCGGAAGTGGCCAAGGCTAAGCCATCTGCTGAATCAGGGCCTAAAAAGAGCGGGGCCACCATAGAGTACGTGCAAATGCAGGAGGCTATCGAGAACGGAATAGTTGAAGTGGAGAATGAGCTTATCAAGCGCGTGTGCTCGGTAGAGACTGCCAATCCTAATGACTCATCCGACTGCACTTCAGAGGATACTGGTTAGCCTCTCAGGTTTATTCATTATATAGAACATTTTTAGATATAAAATATTTAATAATACAAGTATTGTATATAAAGTAGATTAGAATATAATTTGGTACTTATACTGCTTCGGTACCTTTGAGATTATAACGCGTCCATCATAGCTTAAAGATGCAAAAATCCAAGGATCCACATTACTCCATTCGGCGCAGTACACAGAATCTTCGTGTTGGTCGAAACTCTGTAGCAGACCATCTGAGAGCACCTTATGTCGCTCCTGTGGACCAGATGTATTCGCTTCATTGATCTCAGAACTAACCTGAGCTTCTGAACTAACCGAACCAGCACAAGTCAGCAGTACCTTGCAGTCACTTGAGCTGGATAGGATTAGCTGGTCATGGAATGTGTTAAATCGCACACACCAAACCCAATGCGAATGGTCGTTGCGCTCAAAGACAGGCGCCTTAACCATGCGACAATCCCAGACTTTCACACATCCGTCATCTCCACCAGTCACCAGATGACACTGTTTATTGGGATTGCAATCCAGATCACGAACCAACTGTCCATGGGCATCGTCGATGCTCCAAGCAGAGTGCTGTGTATCCCTCACATCGTAGGCGCGTACGCTCGTATCGTGCAGAACCAGAAACTGATGGCCCTGATGATGGTGCGACCATTTCCCAGTTGTAAATGGAGACAAGTTCTTCGCAGCACTCGATGTGCTACTACTGGCTTCGGCAACCACACGAGTTGAGGCTTCGGCTCGCTGCATAATGGCCAACTTATTGTTGACAACACAGGCTATAGTTTGCTCTTGGCTCGGATGAAATTCGATTGTCTTGACACGTTCACCCAACTCGGCAGTGTCTAAGACTTCGACTTGTGCCCACGGTAAGTATTCACTCTTTAATTGCTCGTTACTGGCACCAACGGAGTCATCAGCTGGCAATGTCAATAGCGCTGCTTGGGAGAGCACCTGCGCTCCCTTCTGCACATTGTAAACGGATGCCAACAATCTTGCATCGTAGGGACAACTGTTCAGTTTCCAAACCTCACCCAAGGCGTGCTCGAATATCTATTGGACATATACATATATAGTAAATAGAAATATTTTAATGCTCGTTGTTCAACTGTTTGCCTTACCTTGGACTGAATGGTTCCCTGTTCCTCATCATACTGCAGCAAATGCAACTGGTTGGTTGGTTTTAAAGAATTCGTCGCTATAAAGAAGCACACATCGTTGCTCTCACCGTATTGTGGTGTCAGAGCACGCGCCTGCAACTCCAATCCATAAATCATATTACTTTCCTCCATTCTACAGAGGAATCTCAGCACGCCCTTCTTTGTCCAGTCATTTACTTAAAGGGTTCCTTATTGGAAGTCAAGTTTGAATTTCTCCACACGATTCTTTGTTCTGTTTTACGTATCAGTTCCATATGCCATGCACCACAAGACAATAGAACGGCACTATAAAAATGTATATTTGATTAGCAAAAGTTGGCAATGCTGAAAATTAAAAACTTACAACAATAAACATGTAAATAAAATTGTTTATAAGAGATGAGCTCAGCAAAATAAATTATCGAATAGGTTTCTGTTATCGGAAAGTAAAATTAAATAATTTTCCAAACTCCGGTCGGCCTAACAACTGAAAATCATTCGAGAGTAGCAATTTTATAAAATATTTATAATAAAAAAAAATTTATATTTTTCTAGTACTATTTGTGCAACTTAATTCCAATAATCACTCGAAATTGAGTGTGTTACCAGTTATGGTTCATATACCACAAAATACAACCCTGAGCACGCTCATATCAACACTGTGTTGTCTCCATCCATTTTGTTTTAGTGAAAAAAGATTCTCAAAAGTAACAGACGCGCATTAACAAAATTCATATTGCAGTATAGTTTGTGAAACATTTAGCATATTCCGTAAACCAACTAAATTCCCAGAGTGCAAAACAATGGCACAGAACATCAGCCCTGAACAGAGTGGTGCTGGTGGCAGTAGCAAACACAACGATGACTCGTTGCCTGTCAAAGACAATCATGCCGTGAGCAAAAGGTAAGGCGCCAAATTGCAAATGCATCTATGTACATATGTGCACATCGACGCGTGTCTGTATGTGTATGCCAACACATATGTACATACATTGAGCCAACCAAATGATTTGCAATAATTTGTACATATTCAACAGACTGCACAAAGAACTCATGAATCTAATGATGGCCAACGAGAAGGGGATATCGGCATTTCCGGACGGAGAAAACATTTTCAAATGGGTCGGCACCATTGCTGGCCCCATAAACACTGTATACTCGAGCCAGACATATCGCTTGTCTCTCGACTTTCCTAATTCCTATCCATATGCTGCGCCTGTGGTTAAATTCCTCACTCCATGCTTTCATCCCAACGTAGATCTGCAGGGCGCTATTTGTCTTGATATTCTTAAGGACAAGTGGTCGGCGCTATATGATGTTCGCACCATACTGTTGTCCATACAATCGCTGCTCGGGGAGCCGAACAACGAGAGTCCACTTAATGCGCAGGCCGCCATGATGTGGAACGATCAAAAGGAGTACAAAAAATACCTAGACGCCTTCTATGAGAAGCACAAGGACACCTAAGCAAGCACCATCAGCCACATCAGAAGCAGAAACAGCAACAGCAAACAACAACTACTTGTGGTGGACCGTTTATCCTCATTCTATCTATGCTCATATTGAGGCGTATTTATTTACATTTCTATGTATGGGTGCAGCACTGCCCCCAGAAGCAGCAACAGCTGCACACCACTCATCCTCCTCCAAACCCGCGCACACCACCACCCTCTATCAATCAATTTGCTTATGCTGTTTTGGCACGTGTGCATTTCTTCTAATTGTCATAGATGGTAGACGAACCACTCGATTTTTAATTATTTTTTCAAGAAATTAATTATATATATAATGTATTGGTATATGTATGTAATTCTCAAACCGTCTGTTTCTTTAAGCTTAGTTAATTGTTTTTATAAATGATTTTTGAAATATGTAAGCGGGCTTATGCCATAAACTTGTACTGACTTAAAGCAATTATGTATGCAAGCCCAGACCTTATGTGAATGTTAGCTAATTTTATAGTAACCAGCCAGATCCCCCAACTCAATGCATATATATATATATAATATTGATAAATATGAATTTACGTTTAATGCAGCAGAAGCAGTTTGTCGCCTACATAAACAAATATAAACAAGTTTTAGTATTTCAATGGATTGTAACAAGTTTTCATTTTAGTTCTACAAGAGTTATTGCAATCTCTTACATCCTACATATTACAAATATAATAATAATAAACGCGTATAATTGATCAGAGTTCTCTGCGATTGGATCCGACTAACCCATATCGTATTCATATTGTCCGGTGTTTCTTTAAATGCTTCTTCATGTGATCGGCAAGCGCGGTGCGAGATGGAAAGATGCGACCACAAGGTCGACAACGAAAGATCGTATTGTTGCTGTGACGCCTAATATAATGATCGTTAAGATTTTGCTTGGTATAGAAACGTTTCCCGCAGCCATCGCACTCGAAGTTGCTGTCGTTTTTACTATTGTGCACCAACTGGTGGCGCGTGAGATGTGCCCTCCTTCCGAAACTCTTGCCACACTTGTCGCAGATGTGAAGGTGCTGTGTAGTTCGGTTCGGCTCGCTCTCAGTGCTGTGATGATGTCTGACATGATAATTGAGACTGCGAAGTGCGCTGTAGACCTTATAGCAGTCTGGTTCCATACAGGCAAACGTACTACTGGCCTCGTCGTTCTGATGCGACTCTCGCAAGTGTTGGGCCAACAAGTTGGCTCTCGCATAGGTTTTGTTGCAATTGAAGACGCGACATTTGTAGGGCTCCTCGCCACGATGTTTCTGCATGTGTGCCTCGTAGAGGGACATTTTGTAGAAGCCGCGACTGCAGATGGGGCAATCCATCTTGTGTCGGACGCAGCGTGGACGCTTTGGTATGCCGGGTCTTGGATATGTTGCAGTCTTTTCCTTATCAAGGATTTCTTTGGCAGTTTCGTCTTCCATTATGTAAACTTCTTCCTGTGGAAGGAGAGGATGCATGAGTGAAGGTACATTGCTATACTATACAAACAGTAGTTACATGTACACATACATTGTACATGATTATCTATCTATCTAAATGTTTGCATTGCGCCGTTAACCAACACTGGCAGTTATCAATCCTTTTGAAAAGCCCGCGAACAAAGCTACAGAAAGCTTCCGCATCGGCAAAACATTGCTTCCACGTTGCGCCTCTTGTTTATGTTTATTTAAATAATATATATATAGTACATATATATGTATGTGTATTCATATCATTTTGATATACGAAAATATACTTTTACGCGCCTCTGCGTCTGTGTGAGTGTGCGTAACTTTTTTTATATTTGGAAAATAAATAAAGTGTTTAATGTCGTCTGGGAGTGGGAGGTGTGTTTATGTATGTATACATATGTATGTGAGTGTGTGTTCTCTTCCGTATTCAACACACATACATATGAGATAATGTACAGTTAGGCGATGCTAATCAACAAAATGTGATTAGATTATGCCGAACTTGAAGATAAATAAACGTAACCAGCAAACAAAACTAATTATCAGGTGCACAAACAAGCAGAACTATAGTAATTACCAGATGCACTACGGACGCACTTCACACACTTGTTCACCTACAATTTCCTTGAATGCACTTCACATTTGTTCACTTACAATTTCTTCCATTAGCTCCGATGGAGTTTGAATAGTTTCCTTGCCTCCTTCCACTTTGAGAACTCTTTCTTCCTCCTTTAACAATATCTCCTGCTTCTCTTTGTCATTTTCGCCCACTTCCTGCATGAGTTTCTTGAAGTTGCGCAGAGATTCCTCGCACATGCATTGGAAATCATGGAACTTCTGCACCAACTGATAGCAACACTCACAGATGCACTTGAGAACGAGCTGAGGGTTTTTCTCCTCCTCGCACAGATCATCATCTCTGGCGCCCATGCAGCCAAAGAACTTGGCTGCCAAATCCTGTTCCTGATACAAGTCATAGACGGCATCCTTGGCGCCCAAGAGCACCAGGCAGGCTCGACAAAGCGACATTCTCCGGGGAGGTGCACGAGGTAGAGCACTTGGCGTCGACGTCGTATCAGCAAGTGCTCTGCACGCGCCTCTCTTTCGTTTTGATTCAAACATTGTCGAATTACACACGGCGAGGCGCGCTGCCGGCATAAATTGACTTCAATTACCACAATAACAAATGCACAACAAATGAATTTTCGTGTGTATGCGGGTGTGTGTGTACCGTGTATGTGTGTATTGTCCAGCGATGCCCGCAATGCGGTGTGTGCCTTGCGCTGTGCGCGCTTTTACTGTGCTGGATAATAAAAGCTCTCAAATCATTCGTTGTGTGCGGCTGCTGCTGCTGCTTGAAACGAATAAAAAACTGTTACGTTCCACAGGGTGATTCGTTGTGTCACAAAGCTTAAATTCCTGCTACAGGGCGAACGCAGTTCCTAAAGAATAAATAAATAAGCAATATCTTTAATTAAAAAAAAAATGATTATGAAACCATAAAAATACATTCATGTATTTAGAAAAAGTTTTAGTTTTAATAAAATTCAAGAATGAGGCTTAAGTACACATTTATGTATACATATATACTTCAGCATACAAAATTACAAGGATAAAGCCTCTCGTTCTTAGGGCTGAAGTGACGGGGACCCATAGTTTTATAACTTATCTTATACTAAGGAAATAAAATTGACCCACTAAATTCTCTTTGAAAACCTGTTAATGGTTGGTACCCAGTGACACATAGCTAAGGGCCTGTTAGTAGAAAATCGTTTGAAAAATTTGTAAGGTAATAAAATTCTCTACGACGCAACCATAAATTTAGTGCATTAAGGAAAAAAATTATTTACGTAATGAACATTTGAATACAACAATCAGGTCATAAATAAATTACTTTTATTGCCCCGTAAAATGAAGTATTTCCTTTGCAAAATAAGTTAAGTAAAGCAAATCGGATCATTTGATCAAACTAAGACCCACAATTGTGTAGAGAAACATTATTAAGGGATAAACTATTGTACTTCAAAGTGTTTATAAAGTATGCACTGCAGCTGAGACTCTGTCATTCGAAATATCCTTATATGTAATCAACAGCTTTAGCATTTATCAGTTTGGTTTTATTTAAAACGCACAAAAATAGTTAAAATATTCAAATTACATGTATGATTTGGAATTGTTTTAGACTTAATCTGTGAATATGTGCTAGACACTATAAAAATACACGCACACACGCGTGCAAATACCTATATATGTATGTGAATACATATATATGTAAGTATTTAGGTAAAAACTTAAAGACTGTTCTCCGTTGTGGTCGAGCCAAGCGTTACTGACGTGGCCACCGATGAGATGGTCTCCATAGAGACGTTCAACTTGTTCTTGAATGCCTGCAGGGCATCCAGATGATAGATCTGCTGAGTACCAGCCTGCTGTTCTATGGACAAGGTGTACACATTTGTCTCACCACTCGCGCTCAGCAGCGTGGGCATGTAGTGGGGCAAGTAAAGGCGTTGCATCTCGGGAGCTTCGCTGCTTTCCACATGAGCCCCGCCGTTGCTGGCGAGCTGCTTGCTATACGAGCGATGGAGTCGGATAATCTGCACATACTGATAGTGCGAGACATAGAGGAATGGCTCACGGTACATGAAACCTGTCGGCGCATAGACCCAGTTCAAGTCATAGGGACGTGAACGGCAACCGAACTCATCGACGAAGATGCCACACTCGGCAAAGCAGAGCAGGAATTCCTGACGCGAGATCCGAACTGCCACAAATGGTTGACAATTGGATGTATGCTGCAATGTTTTGTCTGCCAGATCAACAAACTCTTCGGCTGCATAGTTATCCAAATCGATCTCATAGAACTTGTCCGAGCTGACAATCGCCGAGTGGCGTGTGTAGAAGATCGACGTCACTGGCGTGGCGGTGTCCAGAGCTCGCAGTGGTTTAAACTTGTGCAGCTTTAGATCGTACTTGAGTATGACGATGCGTGACGAGGTGGCTGCAATGGCCACAGAGTCGAGGGCATTCTCAGTTTCGTTGGATACCTGCACCAGCTTCCACTTCTCGTTCATCTTGCGATTGGCGAAGGGCAGCTCAATCACCGATGTCTCCAGCGATGGCTTGTGGCATGGAATTGTGCTCTGGCAACGTGACTCCAACTGACGATAGTCACACTGATAGAGCTTCTCTCCATCTGCACCCACCATTATGGCCTTGGCCAGGCGTGGTGAAATGGACAAAGAACTAACCGATTCAATGCCAGCAATATGCAACAATCTCTCCGTATCCACGTGATAGGCAAATAATCCAGTATTGCAGCCAAAGAGCAGTATCTTCTGTTCCACAATCTCATAGGCGCAGTTTATTTCGATTAGCTCATTGTGACTGCCATCTGAAGAGTCTCCATGTCCACCTGCGCCACTGTAGGCCAGTGTGCCAATATAGCTGCCGCTGGAAATCTGATCACTCTCCAAGGTATCCAAACTGTTCAGACTTGAACCGTCGGATGTTTCAACAGCTTTGCTACTGCACTTGTCACTCACTTTGGCGCGACACTTGCGATGCACAACGTCCTTGCATTCCTTGCAGCGCCAGTAGGGCGATCCGGCCATAATGGGATCCCCACATGCCAGACAGCTTGAGGCATCCTTCTTCGACTCCTGCAGAGCTAGTTCAAAGCGATGGTGTGTCTCTAGCTCCACTCTCTTCTCTACCTTCTTCTCTGGAGATTTGTCTTTGCTCTTGGTCTCCAACTGACTAATGCAACGCTTTAGAGGAGTCTGCTGCTTAACCGGAGATCGTGGCACAGTCACAGTGGCAATGCTGATGGGTCGCTGCTTCTTCTCCTCCGATTCGACATTAACAGCAGCACAAGCCTTGCGTGGCGAACGCAACGTGGCAGTACCTGGATAGAGAGGGAGAATATATATTCATTATTTTACTATCTATACGAAATCTGTATAATATAATTTACCATTCAGTTGATCCAATTGTTCCTGCAGCGACTTGGAAAGCTTTTGCTCGCGACGTAGCTCTTCTTTCAGAGCACGATACAGTATAGAGGACTCCACATCGCTGGGCTGTATATTCTCTTTAGAATTGCTGCTGGATCCAAAGATCTTATCGGCAAGTGTCTTCTTCTTCTTGGCCGACAAATCCTCCACCTTGAGCTGAAGTAATATAATATATATGTAAGTACACATTTAACATTTATATATCCATATATTTTACCTGCAAATAATCGATGAGTTTCTTGTGTTGCGCCAGCGTTGCCATTGACTTGATGTCGCGCTGCATATAGAACTGTTCCTTCTCGGTAAGTGTGTTCTGCAACTCGTCAATTTCGGTATGAAGACCTGTTTGCACGCTCTGCAGATTCTCGATCTCCTCTTGCAGATGACGTACCTCCTCCTTGTTGTGGAACAGATCACTCAATATGCGAGCATTCTCCTCCTTCAGACTGAGAAGTTCACGTTCGTATTCTACGTTCTGCGCTTGGTAATTGCCGCTCTGCGTGTCCAACTGTTCTGCACGTTCTTGGGCGCCGAAGAGTGCGTTCGTCTGTTCGACAAGCTGTCCCTGCTGAGAGATTAACTTCTTCTGCAACTGCTTGAGGTTCTCTTTCAGTTCTTCCACCTCTGCACTGAGAATTTGAGCGCGTTGCTCGGCCATACGCTTGCCGGCCTCCTGCGCGGAGAGTTCCTTGCGCAGCTCGGTCAATTGATCATTTCTCTCCCGCAGCTTAATGTGGCAGGCATCCAGCTGCGACTGCTGCGTCTTGTTACGTTGCTGCTCTGTCTCCAGCATTGTCTCCACCTCGGTCAACTGATTGTCGGTTATGCTGCAAGCATATTTTAATCGCTGGAAGTTCTCCGTAAGCTGCTTCACTTCTGCCTGCAGCGCCAGAGTTCCTTCGTTGGCAGTCGCATTGTGATCACGCTCCTCTTGCAGTTCACGCTGCAGTCGCTTCTGCTCCAATCCCAGGCCATCGCAACGCAGCTGCGTTTGGTGTAGCTTCTGACGTAGCTCTCTGGCCTGCTGTTCCAGCTTGTGAACATTTGCCAAGTGCTCAATGATCTCAGACTTGCACTTCATGCGCTCCTCTTCGGCCTTCTCCCACATGCGATGTTCCTTCAACACGTCACGTTTGCTGACGGCCAACTCTCCCTTTAGCTCCTCGATGCGTGCATCTCGCTGACGAACCTCATCTTGGGCTGATTTCAATACTCGTTGAGCTTCATCACGATCATTATGAGCTTTCTTCACCCGATCTTCGGTAAGTTCCATACGCCGGGACAGCAACTTCTTCTCGGATAGTGCCTCCTCCAGTTGTTTCTCCACCTTCCAGAGCGACAAGTTTGCTGTACGTGCTGCCTGACGCTCCACAATCATCTGCTCACGCACAGCAGCCAACTTGTCCTCCAGTTTCTCATTCTGACGCTCGAGCATGTCGCCCACTGCGGTATGGCCAGCGCTTGATTTGGACTTTCTTGGCGAGTGGCTTGGCTCCAACATCCTTTCCAGTTTTGTAACCATTTCCTGCAGCTGATCAGCGCGAATCTTCTGCACAGATTCGCTTTCTTTGGCGGCAACCAGCTCAGAGCGTAGTTGATCCTCAAGTACATTAAGCTCTGTTAATGATCCCGGTGCGGTTTCATACGGAGAGGCTTGGGAAGCCAGTGAGGACTCTGCTAGATTGCAACGGCACTCAGCAAGCTGTAGAGAATAAGAAAATTAAGAAATTTTCGTCAAGTAAAGTAGATTTAATTACCAACCTGCAGTTCACGTTCCAAGCGGTGGCATTCCGCATGCGCCTCCTGAGATTCTTTCTTGATTTGGTTAAGCTGCGACTCCAGTGAAGCCTTCGATGAACGCAGCTCATTGTTGGCGGTTATCTCGTTATTGAGACGCTGCAATATGTCTTCGATGCTCCGCTCTGTGGCATGCTTAGCCTCTTGGGTCGATTTCCTTGAACTAATGGACTCATCCAGTTCGCTGCGAATGTCCTGTAACTCGATAGTCATTCGTCGATGAGTATCCTGCGAATCGCGTAACTTGTGGCGCAGTTCCGACAGCTTCTGCTCATATGTCTCTCTCAGCTGATTCCTTTGCTGTTCATAGTTTGACTCTGCCCGGTTGCTTTGTTCCTTCACTTGCTTGAGCATCTCCTTGTAGTTGTCCAACTTCTCGCCAAGATGTTTGCACTCATCATTTTTCGCATGAAATTCCAATTCACGCGCCTCCAGCTTTTGTGTTGTGCACACCAGCTCCTGCTTCTTTTCGGCCAACTGCTTCTCGTACTTCTGTTCTGAGGCAATCTTCGCCTCCTCGTACTTCTGCCGATTCAGTCGCAGTAAGTCCGTGATTGTGGCTTCTTTCTTGGACCACATTTCCTCATCGATTTTGGCTGAGCTCTGCAGTGTTTTAATCTGAGTCTTACAACTGGTCAGCTCCATCGTTTTCTCCTTGATGATTTGCTGTAACTTTTTGATTTCACTTTTGGCCTCGAGCACAACTTGCGATTTGGTGTCTGTCTGCTTGAGGGATTGCTGTGCCCTAAGTAGATCCTGTTTCAGCATGGTAATCTCATTTTCACGCGATTTAAGTTTCTGCTGTAGTATCTTCAGTTTGTCCTGTAGTTTCGAGGCTCGTGCATTGTCAGCATCATCGGATGCAATACAATCGTTTTCCATATGAACGAAGCTATAGCCAATAAAAGGCAAATCCTTGCCGCTAAAGTCGTTCGATCTCATATTGGAAGTCAATGACTTTTTGGCCTGTTGTTCACGACGGGCCTTGTGACGTATACCATCCTCAAAGTTGGAGATATCATCGTCTGACTTTATAGTAGGTATAATCGGAGGAACCTGAGAACGAACACTACTCCATTGGATGCATTCGAAAAACGGATGCTTTATAATCTGTTCGTAGGACAGACGATTGGTTGGGTTCGTTACTAACGAACCAATGAGGCTCTTAAGATTACGAGAGATCTTAAGGTCGCTAGGAAAGTTAATAATCTCCTTCAGTGGGCTCTCTTCACAGTGAGAGAGTATCTTTGAGTATGTCTCATGTACGTTGTCCTCGTGGAATGGCGTAATCTCGCAAATCAACTCGTATCCAATAATTCCCATTGACCAGAAATCACAACTAACCTGTTGGCAATATAGCAAAGTCTATAAGACTCTAGACGGTAACAACAGCAACAGTTTTAAAGATAAATCATACAGTTAAACTCACGTCATGCATGGATTTTGAGAGCTTATAGGTCGAGATGGTTTGCAGCAGTTCTGGGGCAATATAGTCAGGAGTTCCAACGGGTGAAAGACTAAGCACGTGACCATCACGATCCAAGGCAGCAGCATTACCAAAATCAGCCAACTTTATGTGACCAAAGCGATCGATTAGAATGTTCTCCGGTTTAATATCGCGATGAACGTATCCCATGGTGTGCAGCGCGTGGAGAGCCAAGGTCAGCTCGGCAAGATAAAAACGTGCTAAATCCTCATCGAAGGGTCCATGGCGCGACATTAAACTCAAGAGATCACCGCCAGGCAGATATTCCATGATCAAATACAAGTTGTCGTTGTCCTGCGAATAAATGAATAACAGAAAAAAACATATTATTATTTAAATTTAAACTAATCGAATCTAAACTATCGTTGTTAGTTCGTGCTTACCTGGAAGGCGTACTGCAAATTCGTAAGCCATTCAGAGTTACGTCGGGACATAATGTCACGCTCCACTTGCGAGGTGGTTACCACAGACTTCTTGATCTTCTTCATGGCATAAACATCCGATGTCTGGCGTTCGACAACCAGGTGAACATTGCCGAAGTAGCCTTTGCCAATGAGTGCCTTAATAACAAAATCATCTACATTTACTCGCAGCTGGCGAGTCTCCTCAACAATAGGACGAACTGAAGAAAGATATATGAATATAATAATGTAATCAAAGCACCTTAAACATTCAGAGCTAACTCACATTTGGAAACAAATTCCGCAATGTTCCGATCGCGCTTCTTGAGTGTCTCCTTGTCGCATTCATTGTACAACAGGCAGAATGCATCGAGCAGGCCCTCCCGACAAATGGCTTCAGCGACAGCTGCACTTGTGATATTGATAGGGACGATGCTGCGTCTAGACGCGTTTGAAGCGGTCTTCTGTACGGCGCCAACTCCCTTGCCGAGTATTAGATTATTGAGACGCGTCGTACGCACACTGATTGGGTCGCGTTGTGGCGGCATATTGATTCACTCAGATTAAACAATATTTAATTGTTGTTTTCACATATAATTATAATGATTATTTATCAAAGTGAAGCCATTGAGAAAAAACACAAGCGACGCGTTGTTCGGATTCGGACGTTTTGAATGTTAAACGCGGTGAGTAACACAGGGTTGCACGCGTTGCTGCCAGGGTTGTTTAAGTTCTTTTAATTCCTCAATACTTTATTGTTTTAGTTAAATATAAAACATTTAAGATTATGCAAAATTTTTAATTGAAATTTTATATTTTTGGTATTGCATGTGCCATTGTTAATTTATTAAAATTAAAAAAGGTTTCGATTTAGCCATTTTTGTTTGGGCAGCCCTAGCTCTCGCTGTTTTCCAACACTGGTATTCTGCAGCGAGTGTGGTCGTTCGTCCGAGTTTCTTCCACTTTCGACGGGTAGGTTTTTGCAGACGGAAGGTGAAAAAATTTTCCACATTACGAATTGCGAAAATTAAACATTTTAATTAGTTTATTCATTTAATTTAATTGGTTTTTTGAATTGTGCTCTTTTCTGGTCATACAATAAATCAGCGAACTGAAAGAAAATAACCTAAACAATTGTACTGCAATTGGAAAGCTATTGCGTGCTTGTCAACGTCGAAAGGTTGAAACTGCAGCGCAGCAGGCAACACTCGCTCGCTCGGCAACGACGGAGCAACGTCGCGCTCGTTATAATTGTTTGCTTTCCTTGATTATTTCGATTCGTCGACGGTTGTCGGCCATACGCAAAAAAACAGTCAATTTAATTCCATAAAAAACCTGTGAAATATTCGCGAGACACGGCACGGTGATATAATAAGAACCAAACATGAGTGGTGGACTACCGGAGTTGGGCTCCAAAATCAGCCTGATTTCGAAAGCTGACATTAGGTATGAAGGCCGATTGTATACGGTGGATCCACAGGAGTGTACGATTGCCCTGTCGAGTGGTAAGTGGTATTATCCGAAACATATATACACGTCTGTATATATGTATGTATATACGAACTACATATTTTTACTTTTTCCCCCCACATACAAAAATACATACATACACCCATATGCAATTCTGCCCACACCAACGCAACACTTATGTACATCAAATGTGTAACCTGTGTGTGTGTGCTGTAAAACTAAAACGGTAAATTGCAAAGGCGGGTGCTAAAAAGAAAATGGTTTCTTTGGAATTTCTTGTTCACGTTTTTGGTTGCTTCAGTTAGTTTTTACAGTAATTTTGCTGCTACTGCTGCTCTCACCGCGCAAAGAGCTGGCAGACACTCGGCAATTGTCCACTCGCTCTCTCTCTCCGCTCACTCACTCTCTCGCCGCCTCTCTCTCTTATGCTTTTTGTTTGTCATGTTGTCGAAGCTCAGATGCTGCTGCTGTCGGCACAGATAGAGCTTCGGGTTGTACAGTGTTGCTCTTGCATCCCCATGCAAGCGAAAAAATTACATTATGTATGTACAAATGTTCGTATCGCACACACACAAATGTATGTGCATATGCAATGCACGTATATTTGTGTTTGCTTCAAAATAAATAAGTACGTATGTAGACATCCACATATATGCATAGATTTCTGTTCATATAAGTATTTGTATGTGCGGTTTTGCTGGCAAAAACAATTTTTAGGAGCCCAAAACTTTTTGGCGCCATGGCCAATTAACGGATTGTATGGCAACGCTGCTTGTAATAACTACCGTTAGTTAGGACAGCGGTAAAGCGAATTTAGAAACAGACTAGATAGTTATGTGCGCGTGAGACACTTCACGAACGATACTTGTACATATACATATAAATATATTTACTCGATATCAAATTGTTATTTCTCTAATACATATCAGTTTTAGCATCAATTACTATTGTTTCATTTATTTTTCTATTATACATAAATAAAACAAAGCCGATATTGACTTTCAAGGATCACCAAGCACGTCCACCTCTAGGGGCAACCATGTGTTTTTGCACTTGCCTGTATGTATGTATGTATGTACATACATAGGTCTCTCACGCACACACATGTTCTATGTAAAATACTTTCTCCCATATACAATCACATATTGAGGTTAAATCAGAAATTGTGACAAATTGTGATATTTTGCATTTCTCTCTTTAAACAGTCCGCTCCTTTGGTACGGAAGATCGCGACACGCAGTTTCAAATAGCTCCGCAATCGCAAATCTACGATTATATTCTATTTCGTGGCTCGGATATCAAGGATATTCGCGTTGTCAACAATCATACGCTACCGCATCACAATGATCCGGCCATTATGCAAGCACAGCTGCAGAATGGACCTCAGGTTATGCCGCAGCATTTTCCGATGAACGCGCCGCCGCAACAACAACAGCAGCAGCAACCTCAACATTCTGCTCCGTCTATGAATGCTGGTAGTGGAGGTGCTCCCGGTGCACCGGGTGGAGCATACGGAAATGGTAATCCTTTCGGTGCCTTGGGAGCTCCCAGCCTGGGACCGGGCTCATTGGCACCTGGCGCTGGCGCACCTGGAAATGGACCATTTATGAACATTGGTGGTAATCAACAGCAGCAACAGAAGCCTCAGCAGCAGCCAAAACAACCAAGTGAGTGTTCACATCTCATGTTCATCTATCCAATTAATCTCCATTTAAATAATGATACCATGTTTGATTATTGAGCATTATTTATGGAAGTTACACATCCATTTACACATACACATTCACATACCTACACATACTCAACAATAATTTAATCATATACGCACGTGTTCCCCCTCGTCTATATGAAAAGTTTCCGTTTTAGATATGCTTGCGAGCGCTTCGCGTTCGACAACGCCTATTAGCCTGATCATCAGTCCGACCGCCGACCTGACCCAACAGCACAACCAGCAGCAGCAATTGCATCAACAGCAGAATGCTGGACAAACTGGCGGTGGTGGCAATGCGCGCGATGCCGGTCATAAGCGCCAAAACCATCAACAACAGCAGCAGGGACAGGGACAACAACAGCGATCTGGACAGAATATGCAACAGCAGCAGAGGAACAACCATAACAACGACTTCTACAACCAATCCCACCCCCAGCAGCAGCAGCGGGATCGTCGTGATTCTGGCCGTCAATTGGATAATAATTACAACAACAACTATAACAATAACAACCAACGTAATCGCGGCGCAGGTGGCATGCAGCAGCGTGGATCTGGTGGTGGTAGCGGCGGTGGTGGCGCTGGCAACAACGGCGCATGGAATATGCATCGTGGTGGACCACAGAATTCCAACAACAACATGATGATGCGCGGTAACCGTGGCATGGGAACACGTGGGCCAATGCGACCCAATCAGGTAAATGACAGAGAAATATTATTAAGTGAAACCTGTACAATTCTTATCAACAAAACATATCGCATATAGATCTTTAAGGGGTAATCAATGGAATACAATTATAATATATGTATATACTTATATTATTACTTATATTACACATGGAGAGTTTAATCAATAATCATTGTATTTTGTGTATATGTATTTCAGCAGGGCTATCGTCCACAATCGGCTAATCAGAATAAACCTCGCAATAAGATCAAATTTGAGGGCGACTTCGATTTCGAGCAGGCTAACAATAAATTCGAAGAATTGCGCTCACAGCTGGCGAAACTCAAGGTGGGCGATGAACCTAACAACAAAACCACTGCTGCTACAACAGCAACAACAACAACAACAACAACTACTACTACCACTACTGAACAGGTATACGTTTTGTTTTCCTTTATTTGCTGCCTGTTTTCATTTTTGCCTGATTATCTGCAACTGCATTTGACTTTGATTTGAGTTTATCGCTTACTTTAACAAGCAAACAACAACATCAACAACAATAACACATAAAACAATTTGAATACAATTGCACAACACTCGTAGAAGTAGCAAAACGATGCAGAAGTAGTTATTGTAGAGCACAGCAACTAATTGTTTTTGATTAATATTGCTTAGTTGAATGGCGAGACCGATAAGAAGGATGACTCTGGCAACGAGACTGGAGCTGGCGAGCATGAGCCCGAGGAAGATGATGTACATGTGGGCTACGATAAGACCAAATCGTTCTTCGACAACATCTCATGCGAGGCAGCTCAGGATCGCAGTAAGAATAAGAAGAATGACTGGCGTCAAGAGCGTAAATTGAACACTGAGACGTTTGGTGTCTCGTCTACCAGGCGTGGAAGGTAAGATCTCTGTGTATATGTGACTTGCACTTTAATGAATAAACCTATTCATTCATTAGCTACCGGGGGCGCAACCATTACTACAACAATGGTAACACGATGAGCGGCGGTGCCGGTAACGGTGGCATGAATGCCGGCTATGGTGGTGCACCGGGCTACAATCGCAACAACTATCGCATGGGAGGTGGCGGCAACTATCGCAACCGCAGCAACAACCGTAACAATAATAACAACGGCGGCAACCGTGGTCAAACCAACATTACCAATGGTAATGGCAACCCCGCCGCCGCACTGAAGGCAGCCAACAATGCAGCGGCCGCAGGTGCGGGCAATACGGATACCGCAGTATCCAATGCCACAACAACGAAGACAGTTACGTCTGCGCTCCCGGAGCAGACGCAACAAGTGGCGGCAGTTTGTAAGTTGCTCGAATTCAAATCGAAACATGTTGTAGAGTCTGTATAACATCTTTTGCTTTGGTTTTGCAGCTCAATAATGTCGTACTGATGGAATTTCCTTGCCCAAGTTTACAAACTACGAAAACTGTCCTACTCAATGCAAAACTATTAACCCGAAAGCAACCTAATCAAGCGACCGATCGACGACAAAAAGGCTCTTATCATCAAGAATATCGAGTTATGGATCTTATGGAACGGCATAAACAAATAAAAATAATTGTAAAATTTTACTTAGTGTTGTAACGCTCATGACGTCCTGCGCGCACTCTGCCCGCGCCCACCGTGCTGCTTTGTGCTTATCAAAGAATGAGATCAAGAAGCAGCATCGTTTTAGCAGCCAAATATGATATGAGGATTTGAGGAGGTTCTATGTAAATGGCATGCATATAACGAGAGAAAAGACCCCCATCCCTCCCCCCCTTTAGCGAGGCAGCACATGATAGTGAGAGAGAACATACACACCTCTACATATATTTAGTAATTAATGTGAAGAAAATATATTAAACATAAGTCTATGAAAAGTTAAAGAAAAGAAACTCTAGGAGTCGCAAAACTATGAAATTAAAGGAAAGAAAAGCAAAAACAAACAAACAAAAAACAGATTAAATCCATGGAATTCCCAAAAAAAAAATAAACAAAAAAAACGAAACTAAAACAAAAGAACATAAATAAAAACGCAATTCACATGTTTATATATTTTAAAAAAGAAACGTCTACAACTATAATTCATGTGGGCAAACGACATAAATAAATTAATTCAAAGCGTTACTAGCATTTAAACTTTTTAAGAACATTTTAATGATGGGGAAAATGGAAATACAAATACAGAAGAAGAAGAAGAAAATAGAACTACATGCGTATATAAATATATATTTAAATTAGCAGCAAAACACATACATATTGAACCCGAAAATTGTAAAAAATATAATAAATCAAATACCCCTATCAACAGTAGTGTTGGCAACAAATAAAGCTACTTAAACTGAATGTTTATAAACAGCAGAACATACAAGAAACATAAACCAAACAATAATAATTACATCGTGTCTTTAACGGATTAGTTGAATTTGCAAAAACAAAACGAGAAAACGAAAAACATTCAAAGAAGAATATGAAAATGAAAAAGAAAACTTCAGTGTCTATAGCCAAAACTGTCTAATACTTAGTGTGTAGATTGTGTTTCGTGTGGGAGCTAAAATACAAGTACGATTACGAGTATATATATATATTTAATTACGCTACTTACATACTACATACATATGATAGGTACAAAGTATGTCTACACCAATTGTGTATTTTTCCACGGCCTTCTACAATTGCAAGAAATCAAGATAAATAGATATTGCAAGTGAGTTGTTTCCACTTTTCCAGGAATGCACAATATACATATATATTATATTTGTCTCATACCACAATAATTATTTTAATTTAAGGCTTTCGATTGTCAGTTAATGCATTGTGGATTTCTCGCGTAAGACCTTAATTTTAAAAATATATAATTTAAATTTTAAACACACACTTGTAATGATTAGTTGGAATTTAACGAAGTTATACATATTACCAGAGATTCGAAAGGATTGTACATCAAAAACTGTTTTTGTAAATGTTTCGTATAAATAAGCCATACCAATTCATATTAAATTCAGAGCAAAATAATCATGGTATTACTTTCATATGGTAACATAATCCCCAACTCCTTTATTGGGGCTCTAAATTCGGAAACAAAGAGGGAGATTTAACATCAATGTTGAGCACAAATAATGTATGAAATTGTAATAAATATATGTATATCTCGCTAATAAGTAAAAAACATAAAACATAAGTCATATTTTCCAATAGATACAATGTTTCTGCAGTTCCGCTTTATTAAGTTTTTGAATTTTCTACATGAGGGTTAAATTATATCGTGCCCACAGATAAGCATTTTGGTGGAAAATTACAGGTAGTAATACTTATCAGATTGGTCTGACGACTTAAACAACAACATATCAATTTCATATCATATTCACAGAGAGTGAGAAACCAAAATTCAAATTGCCCCATTTCAAACATCCATTATAAATAAACAGAATACAGCTGTGAGATAAATATTTTATTGTTTACCGTAGTAAGGGTAGTAATCAGGATGAACTAATTATTCTACAATAAATAGGAATTCAGTATGAGTTAATTTTGTTTGTGCAGGTTGTAGAATAACTAGCAGGTGCGGGTTTTTGGAATTGGGTTCTCTTTCTCAAATATAAAGCAGTCGAAATACTTCCTTAATCTACACAATACTGTAGACGCAGGCTTACTTCATAGATTCATAATTAACAAGGGTTGTAAGGTGCACCCAGGTGCGTTACCCACACTACTTGTCCCACAGACCCAGCTCACGCATCTTGGTTTGGAAGTAACGCTCGAGTGAATTGGCACAACGATAGTACTCAGTTTCGGGAGAATTATAGAAACGACAATTTGAAAAAATACGTGCCATGTCGGCCATAAACAAGCGACGCGTCTGATAGTAACCTTTCTTCAAGCGTTCACCCATTGTCTTCAAGTCCATGGGATATTTGATATGATCATAATAGTCGGGCACTTCGGCAGCAGTGACGGGGCGCAAGAAGGGCCAAGCTGTGGTATGTTGACGCACCGATTGCAAAACAGATGCAAACGATGTGGCCAATTTTTCCGGATCTGACGATTCCTCCAGGGGGCGGGATGCTCGAGCCGGGCGCATTTGTGGCTTCCAACCGATTTCCCTAAGGCCAGGAATTGATTCAACGGGAATCGATGGCACTCCCTCTTTGAAGCATGTTAGCCCAGTGCGAACCTTCTGCACCTCGTTGTGTCGCTGTGCAATGAGCTCCTTGAGGATCTCACTTTGATTTCGAATAACTGCACAAGCAGAGGGAACAATGATTAATAAAAGAACGAAACCCAAAATGGTTTCACGTAAACCTACCTGCAATAAATTGGGTATTCACGATACTTGGATGCAGCTCGCAGTGCATCAGGGTGGCGCTGTCATACTCCTTGATGTATCCAGCATAGACGGGGCGCGCCAACTTAATGTCCTTGGAGAATCCTTGCTTCTTGAAATACCCGATGGCATCGCAGTCGGCGAAAGTTAGTAAATGCTTGATGCCACGCTGTATGCTATAGTCCTTTAGGTGATTCATCAGATGAGTTCCGTATCCCTTGACCTGCTCCGCCATTGTAACAGCACAGAAGACAATCTCAGTGAAGCCTTGTGTGGGAAACGGCCTGAAACAGATGCCTCCAATGGGCTGGTTATCTTTAATCAAAGCCAAAGTCTTGTGCTTGGTATCGAAGACCAGTTGGCTAATATATTCGCGGGGCATCTCGGGCAATTGATGGGCAAACACCAGCTGCAGACCCAGCAGCCAAAGAACTGTTTGTTTATCCACGGCCTTTGTCAGCGAGTTGCCCACCACATGAAATTCAATGGCCCGCTTCTGTTCCTCTGCCTTGACATTCTCATCGCGGGACACGTTGACGGGGAACAGTATCTCAGCCTTGTTAGTTGTCTTCGACTCCGACACTGACTTGATGGCACGAGCTACAACATCAGCGGGTAGATCTTCCAAGTTCTCACTAAACAATAAGAAAAAAGGTGTCAGTATAATGATGCAAGAGGCAACAACTAAGCAACTTAGCTGCGAAATACATATCACATATTTCATCAGAGCTCGCAAGACATTCTATGAGTAATGTATAATCTAATTTATTGCTGGCATTGATTACTTACCCCGTGGGGCGTTCCACCGTCTCCTTCTTGACTCTCTTATGCAGCGGTTCTCCGCCAGCTGAGCGCTTGCTGCTAGCCACTGCAGCAGAGCCAGCAGGCCCCGAAGTGGTCGATAAGGCCGCCGCTTCCGCTGCTTGGTGTCGCTTTCGCTGTTGCATGACAAACGAATTCGGGGGCCTATAGCTGGCATCCCAAATGGGCGAGTCATCCTTGAGGAGTTCAGCACGCAAGGCTTCCAGAAACTTCGGCATTTGCGTAATTATCGAACGTTTGTCCTCCGGGAAGCGATCGCGTTCGGAGATGCATTTCTTTTTCAACTGCTGCGACATGTATTGGAATACGGTTCGCAGCAGGGTGCGACCGAACACCAGAGACGTCTCGAACTGTCGCAGCGAGTTGCAGAAAGCGGGCACATGACAAAAGACTAACCAGCGGGTGTAATTGATTTTGTAGGTCGAGGCGTCCTCATGAGTTAGGGTGAGGTCATTCCTTCGAGCGGATGGCGACTCAAAGTTATAATGATTTAGAAAATTTAGAAATGTTTTGGCCACCTCAGTCATTGTCTGCAGTTCAGTCGGATTCAGATGATTGTACTTGTAGAAGACAAGCGATAAAACCGCCTTGGTAATGCAGGGCGACTCAAATGGAGGATCACCCAACGGACCACGGATAACGGGCTGCTGGCGTGTCAGCACGCACTGACGCAGCAACCTAAACAGATACAAATAAACCTTCTTGGTGTCTTCGTCCTCAACTCGTTGCATCGACATGAAAAGGTTTTCCATGTCAATGATCGCGCCCAGAAGATCGTCCATACTCGTCTTGGAAATTTCAGTTAGGTGAGCGATATGGGTGCGTAACGAATGGCGACAGCTCGCGTTGCGACACTCCTCAGTGAATTCCGGACAGTACGATGATTCGACATCTCGATGCCTGTTCTCCTGCGGCGTCTTCCATCCTGTGCAACGACAGCCCTCGGCTTGACAAGCCGAATACATTGACAGCTTGGCAAGCTTCTGCGCCTCTGGCAAATTGAACACCTTCTGCTTGCGCTGTTGAATGCGCTGCAAACTATTCTGACGCGTTCCCTCCTGCGCGGGCGGTGGATTTGCTCCTCCTGCTGCACCCTGGGTTGATGCCGATGACCCTGCAGCCGCCGCCCCAGAATTTGCAGATTGTTGCTGCTGAGCAGCTGCATTTCCACTGTTGCTATTGTTTCCATCAATTGGTTGGCTTTTCAGCGTGATTGCCGGACCGCCAGACATGCCTTATGATTTTTGCTTTGTTTAATTAGTTATTTACCTCAAATTTCACAAGACGCAAAAATTATTACGAGGGATGGTGAAACTACGCAACACGGTCACAAGGTTCCTAGGGATGGCGAAACTAGCCAAATAGTTGGTTTTCTATACTTACGCACTTAATACATATTTAAAATATTTTTTTGAAACAAATAACTTGTATAAGTTTTTAATATACTGATTTTATTCTGCACAATCCCTCTTATATAGCTTCGTACATGTGTATGTACTACGCACATATATTATGTATCGTTGTGTGCCTGTATACAGGTCATCTTTGTGTGAATCAGTGTGAGTGTGTTGCGAACCAGTGAAATCGATAACAACGGCATACTATCGATACATATTGCTTGTAAAAATTTTATTTCATCAATTGATGGAAACTAAATGTTTATTTTTATTTCTATATAATAATAATTAGCAATAGCATCATTTAGAAAATAAATTTGTATTATCGCTATGGAAAATCCCAGTCCCCACGATGATTTGGAGGATCAGCTGGACAATTTTATTATACGTAAGCCGGATCCTCAAAGGACATGCTATAGAAAGGATTCGGAAGAAAAGATCTATGAGCATATACCATTACTTGTGGCAGACATATTGCGATCGTCTCCAGATCCCGAAAATGAATGTGTCTATACGCTCATAAATCCCACCAAACTTAAGTATCGGAATTGTCTAATCTATGGATATGTGGCGGGTCGAAGTGTTTGTAACGATTCATTCTATAAATATATTATCGACGATGGTACAGGTACCATGGAATTCAGTATATTCACCAAACCACAGGAGAAGCGACTCATAAGGTGCCTCCACAACGAAGCCGAAGCACTGGTCCGTATTCCAGGTACTCAGTACGAGAAGATATCATCGAGTATGGTTCGTCTTCTTGCCAAATCCATGGAACACATTGATGGTTCCACAATATTACCTGGAAGTAATATATTATTGTGGGCGCGGCCCAATATTTTTAGAAACCAATTAAGTTTAAATGTAATCTCATTTGCACTGGACAACGATAAGTCTCGCAAGTTGGAAATCACATTCCTGGATAGTTTGATTAACTATTATCAGAGTCATAAGAGTGCATAAATGAAATAAACAGCGCGTTGCTTGTATTTGTTGTATATATTGAAATTTTAATTGTTGTAAAAAATCCAATTTTAAATATACAGATCTTATGTTGTTTTTGCTCGAATGGCGGCACGCTTGCCTGTAACAGCTTGGAAACCAGACTTAATGCTAGCAACGGAGCACCGAGAACCGCAGGATTCGCACTGAAGGAAGAATAGACGGGTATCTTTTTGCAGTATTGTTTCGGGCGAGCGGCAGGTGTGACAAGTGACATATTCCTTAATGTAGCGACGCAGCACATTCTCAATCTGCTTTGGCTGGAAGCGACCCTTAATGATCAACTGTTGGTTACCGTCCATGGATCCACTTGTACCCAACTCAGCCAGCAAGAAGTCGAGAAGATGCTTCGGCAGACGATGCAAGGTTTTCGCAATATCCATGAAGTTAGCGAATGAGGTTTTCTTTGTTCCTACACGCAGCACCTGAGGAGGTCGCATAACAAACTTGGGTTTGCGTCCAGCGGCCATGTCCGGATTCTTGTCGAGAATAATTTCGAAGACGCGTTTAAGCAATTCGTCGTATGTGTAGTCACGATCGGAACCAGCCCACGTTGTACTGTTATCCTCGACTGAAAATATGGATAAAAAATTAAACATATATACAACATTGTCTCAGCATATATCGTCATAATAACATACAATTTTCTTTGTCTTCGCTTTTATCATCGTCCAGTTTGTCGGCAAACAACTCGTCCAGATCCTTCTTTTTACTCTTCTTCTTCTTTTTAGCCATTGAGAAGTCCATATCCAAATTGATTTCTTCCTCCTCTGGATCATCAGCTGTTGCTGCGGCCGTGACGTCATCAGCGCCATCGGGCAAGGCACCTTCCAGTTCGTCCAAGTTAAAAGGCTTCTTCTTTTTCTTCTTCTTTTTACCGAAGCTCTCTAAGTCAAGATTGTCATCCAGTTCAGTTGCTGTCGCGTCAGCGGCTCCTTCATCTTTGGGATCCTCTTTTTTTCCAGCATCGTCTAGTCCCAATGCGGCGTCCAAGTCAAAAGTGGTCTTCTTCTTCTTCTTCTTTTTTAATAAACTGGGATCGAATACCTAAAATTGAAAATATCAAATATTTAATGGAAACGCACGCACAAATGGGAGCACCATATGCATATACATACATAACCTCACACGTGGGAAAACAATGCAAAGTTTTTATTTGTATATACATATATGCCGAAACAAAACCAATTACACTCAGACATTTAAACTTACGTCTTCACCCTCCATTTTCGTTTCTTTTTCCAACAAGTGATTAATAAATTCTAAATTTCTTTTATGCACTACAAACCGACTTTTGCATCAGAAAAACTACACTTTAGTGACAGCGGGGCAGAGTTTTACAGCCGTCAAATTTTAACATTTCGCTGCAATGTTAATTAACATTAGTTCAGCATTTCACATGAATAGAGTATATTGCATTAAACTTTAATTTATGAATTACTAAAGAAATTATTTGTTTATTCACCTTATATTTTAAAATAAAGTAAAATATTATATGCTAAAGTATAATTTAACTGTTGAAGAACAACTCAATATCAATACCTCTATTAAATGTATTACATTACTTTTTGAGCATAACAGGATTTATCGAGTAAATTAAGTTATCGGGAAATTTTTAGACTTTCTAAAATTAAAACATTTTCTTCGCCAAACAAGAATGTAAAGGAAAATGGTTGTGTTATTAGAAAACATTACACAGTTTTCAAAGACGTCATGATTTTAAAAAATATCGTCAGATGCTCTACTTTCTATCACACGCACATAAACAAGCTGCCGCTTCAACGACATCGATAAATTCAATGTTAAGATCGATGTTTATTTATCCCTAGTCCACACAATACCGTGCATAGTCCCAATGTCGTGAGATTTTTTCCGCCAAAATCTGGCTTGTTTCATAGTTTATTAGCGGGACAAAAAAGGAAATACTAATAAATCTATTTATTTCAATACCGATAGTCAAACAGTTTGATAGTCAGCTAGTTTGATATGTAATAATATCAAGCCAAACTTGCCATGTTCTTTTTCGAATTGTTTTCAAGTATACATAAATATATAATCATTTTAAACGCATTTCTAATCATAGCGACTCCTTAAGTATATTTGAGTCATTATGATGAAATATAAATTCGTATGCCAGCTTTTTATGAGTAGTTTTATAAATTGTTTTGTGTTCAATATATTAATATGGATCCATACATAAGTTTTATTTAAAAACATTTAAGTATATCAATTTTTAAATTCTTATTTCATCTCCTTTGTCGTGTTTCTTGTACTCGTTATTGTCATACAGTCACGAAATTTCGAAAAAATAAAACAAAAACATCTGTGACATTCCACTATTACAAGGGAATTCCCGGTTTTAAATGATAAAAATCACTTGGTTATTGTTGTAGAATAGCACGCAACGATAGTACCACGACATAACCAATTATTATATACACCAATTACACAGCCCCACAAAAAAAAAAAGTTTCATGATCTGGATAAGCGGCATATGCAGTTATATGTATTTTGGGTCGCTGAATCCGAATCCGAGGTCAGAATTTCGCCATCACGTCTGGACTTCGACATAACCTCACAAAACTGAAAAACCTTAAAATATCCCCCAAAAGATATAGAATCCTGATCTGAGCATGCGATATATGTTTTATCACGTATTTTGTCCTTCTTAGTCCGAATCCGAAGTTAAAATTTACGTAGCACGTCTGAGTTTCGACTTAACCTCAAAAAACTCGAAACATTTTTGGAACCCCAAAAAATAATGGGGGTCATGATCGGGTCATGCGATATATGTTTCTATATGTTTTTAGACCTTCCAAATCCGAATCCAATGTCAAAACCAGCCTATCACGAATAAATTTCAATCTAACCTAAAAGTTTTTGAAAAACTTCCAAAATTTTTACTTTTTTTAATATTGGATTAGGATGTATTCAAATTTAATATAAAAATAGCTTTCTTTTTCAATGTACCCCCTTTTGAGAATTATTTTATCAGTATTCGGAATAGGTTCATATGAGTACTGATTTATTACGTCAAAACTGTATTTTAACTAATAAAAAACATAAACTAAATACGTAATTCTACATATTAGCGTAAATGCAGTAATATATTATCAAAAAAATTAAAAATTTTGGAAATTTTTCAAAATTTTTTTAGGTTAGGTTGAAATGGAGACGTGATTGGCTGATTTTGATATTGGATTCGGTTTCGGAAGGTCTAAAAACATATAGAAACATATATCGCATGACCCGATCATGACCCCCCATTATTTTTTGGGGTTCCAAAAATTTTTCGAGTTTTTTGAGGTTAAGTCGAAACTCAGACGTGCTACGTAAATTTTAACTTCGGATTCGGACTAAGAAGGACAAAATACATGATAAAACATATATCGCATGCTCAGATCAGGATTCTATATCTTTTGGGGGATATTTTAAGGTTTTTCAGTTTTGTGAGGTTATGTCGAAGTCCAGACGTGATGGCGAAATTCTGACCTCGGATTCGGATTCAGCGACCCAAAATACATATAACTGCATATGCCGCTTACCCAGATCATTAAACTTTTTTTTTTTGTGGGCCTGTGTTATTAACGATTGAAAATATATTTATTAATTTATAATTTTTAAAGTGAACAATATTAAAATCCGCAGAATTAGTCTGAAGACGAATCATCATCCTTTTCCTTTTTTTTGGTAAAATATTGGAATGTTTTAAATGCTGCAAAAGCAAATAGTACGGTTCCACCAACGGCACACATAAACGGCACCATGTCGGACGTGGGTTGTCCGCAGTTGCCCTGTTCGTTGCTGTATTTAAGGCCCTCCTCTCCACACTTATCATATATCTGACGTTTCTCCTTGTTTGAAAGTATCTCAAAAGCAGCGGCGACTTTCTGAAAATGTTCGCCTGCCTGAGGATGATCGTTTTTGTCTGGATGATACTTCAACGCCATTCGCTTATAGGCTTTTTTAATTTCATCATCATTTGCAGTCCTATTGATTTCCAGTATCGCATAATAATCTTTTTCCATTGCAATGGTTTGTGGTAATTCTTCTAGGGGTTTGAATATATGAAATTCTGTTAATAAAACTATTCGAATAAATAACAACGCACTGATTATTTGACTTTCTTTAGAGATTCAAGACGTAGCTTATACAAGGTGTAACGATAGTGACAGGTTGTTTCCAACTTATCATTTTCAAGAATGTAATTGAAATCAAATTATTTCTGAACAATTTTTAAGACTACTCGTACATTAAGAATTGTTTGATAAGTTTGTTAATTATTTCTATTAATGGTGATTAATATTCATAACTGTCGAAAAATCTACCTTCAATAATACAACCATGAAAACATATTTCGCAATGGTATTTCAGTATTTTATCATATATTTGCAGTCTAGCAGAGTTGCCACTGTTTAATATTTTCTTACATTTTCTAACACTTGTTTGTATTATTATTATTTTTATTTAATTCAATTCATTTTAAATTTAATATAAAATAAATAACCAAATAATAATATTACAAACTTAAAAAAAAGATTAGATTTAAACATATTATATTACTGGTAATAATAGGAAATTAAAAATCAATGAAAATCTGTTTCAATAGTTTTAATAATAATAATAATCTTAAATATATCTTATTATATATGAACATATTATATATGTACATTGAGCATCTTCATTTTATCGCATAATTTTGTCGAAATATCCAAATTTTTTTGATAAACATAAGTTTGTTCACAATGTTAGCTTTCAATCGAGTTCGACGATCGGAAATGATTTGGCCTGCTTTGCTAAATGCCCTTTCTGACTCGCATGAAGTTGCAGGTACACAGAAATATTTGCATGCCAGTTTGAACTCTCCTAAAATTAAAAATATTAATTATAATAACTCATAATACGAAATTCAGAAATTTACTTTCCAAAAAATTAACGGGTCGCTATTTAGGGCACATGGCGCTAATTTTTTTTTAAATAATCTGAACTTTCGGGTTGATTGGGCTGCAAACTAATAATTGAAATTGAATTGATTAAAATAGTTGAACAAATTCTAATAAATTGCATACATCGATAGTCAAAAAATACATCGATGATTCGGAAAATTTAAAAAACATCGATACATCGAAGTTAACATCGATGTTTCGGATTGTTATCGAATTGTTTTTTAGTCATATACATACATAAATATACAATCATTATTACGCAGGTTTTATTTGTAACCATAACAACTCTAAGTATTTCGGATGACCACTAGGCATTTTATTATTTTTAAAATTAAATTAAAAAAAAAATAGAAGCGACCGCCAAATAATTCTTTCACCTAAAATCATGATAAATATAGCCCTATAAGTAAAAAGTTGAAACAAATCGGTGATGAAGGCAGCTATTTAACCTTTACTGTGCTTATGACTAATTTGAATATTTAGTATGACACCCCTTGGCATTAACTACGTGTTAAATGCGTTTTTCATTGACCTAACTAATTTTGGAAGTTCATATTCCAATGGAATATTGTGCCATTCCTCAAGTATGACATATTTTCACTATTTATACCCTTCGACCATTGAAAATGGTCAAAAAAGAGAATACTAACTTTGTGCAAATGTATGTAACAGGCAGAAGGAGGCCTGGGAGACCACATAAAGTATATACATATATTCTTGCTCAGGATCACTAGCTGACCCATGTTTGTCTGTCTGTATGTCTGTGTGAACGCACAGATCTCAGCAAATTAAATTGGCAGGAAGACTCCCGTGTAATATAAGCCGATCAAGTTTATTTCAAATGTTAGGTGCCACGCTCACCGCCCCGCCAATCAATAATTAAATTTTTTAAATCAATTTGTAAGCGCTGTATAAAATATACAATTTTCTGATTTTAACATATACTATGCTGATTGTTTTATCTACGTATTCTCCATTGCAATCCGTTTGGACAATAAAAATAGAAGTTATTTACGAAAGTATGAGCAACAAGGGAGGCAGGGGAGCGCTAAGCGTGAGCGCCATCTGTCGGGAATAATTTTAAAATTTGCATATGCATTTGTGTATGAATTTAACAAATTAAACTACACCGGGACATAGCTCAAAGGGTTGCTGTTTTTACTGGATTTTGGCTGCCTTTCTGCCTCTTTTTTCTTCAGATATACCCATAATTTCTCTATGGGATTCAGATCGGGGCTCTGGGGAGGCGCTTCAGTCTCTTGACTCTCGACGCCGAAACACAAAATTGACTTTAGGCTGCCTCTGCGCTGGCCGGAGCATTCGCCTGTATTCGCATACATTCATATGCGCGCTTGTGCTTGCATACATTGAAACGATCGCACAGCGCAAAAAACCACGCGCATGCTTATCGTTCCGCTTTGTACTGAGAGCCGGACATGCATCTGTCCAGCCGGGCGTGCAGCCGAAGTCTCTCGAACATTCTGATTGCTACGGGCTCTGGGGTTGGATCGGAAAATCCAGCGGAAACAACTTCAACGCTGTCTGAGGTCACTATGTGCTAATTGCTTAGTCATGAAATTTCAGAAAACATATGTAACATTACACTGTTCTAAGGGAATTCCCGGTTTTTAATGATAAGAATAACTTGTTAATTGTGTTAAAGTGCCACGACATAACCAATCATTATCTACACCAATAATCAACAATTGAACATATATTTAATTTACATTTAATTTACATAATTTAGAAGTCGATGATGATTCATCCTTTTCCTTTTTTTGCTAAAATGTTTGAATGTTTTATAAGCTGCAAAAGCAAATAAGGCCGCTCCACCAACGACGACCCAAAAAATTAACATGTCTTTGGACATAAGTTCTCCGTTCTGTTTGTTGGAGTATTTAAGGCCATTCTCTCCATGTCTATCGTATATCATACGTTTGTCATTGTCCGACAATATCTCATAAGCAGCGGCGACCTTCTTAAAACGTTCGCATGCTTTAGGATGATTGTTTTTATCTGGGTGATACTTCAACGCCATTCGCTTATAGGCTTTTCTAATTTCATCATAAGTTGCAGTCTTGTGGATTTTCAGTATCGCATAATAATCTTTTTCCATTGCAATGCTTTGTAGTAATTCTTCTAGAAGTTTGAATAAATGCAATTCTGTTAATCAAATCAAAAAAGCACTCGCATGCTTACCGTTCCGCTGTCGGTGTGCGACTGAAGCAGTCGTCATGCTATGAGCTGTTTGTACTGAGAGCCGGACATGCATCTGCCCAGTCGGGCGTGCAGCCGAAGTCTCAATGCTACGGGCTCTGCTGCAGGTGATTCGGAATCGATTAATCGATGTCTTTAATTTTCTCTGATCAATCGATTTAATTTTTTAGAATCGATTTAATCGATAATTTGAAGCAAGTACTTAATTACTACTACTAAATTAGTTAACATGTCTAGTGGTGGTACAAGATTTTAGAGTTTTTGAAGAACTGGAGTTGGTTAATTGTTCAAAATTGTTCTTCATTATATTGTCTAAATTATTTGTATGGCATTTTATACCAAAAAAACGTTATTTTTTAGTTTCATCCCAAAAAACCTGTCTATATTACATTTTCCAATAAAATTGATTTGAATCGATTTTGTCCTTCAATTTTTGAAAATAAAACGATTCAGTGAGCAACGAATTATTTCCATCATTAGCTTATACAAGGTGTAACGATAGTCACAGGTTGTTTCCAGCTTACCATTTTCAAGAAAGTACAATAATTTAAATTAAATTATTTCTGAACATTTTTAAGGTCTAATCAGAATTATTGTTAAGAGTTATTTGATAAGTTCCTATGTTAATTATTTCTGTGCTTTTCATTTAATTATTATTCATAAATATGTCCAATAAATTTACCTTCAATAATACAACATGAAAGCACCATGTTCATTGCTTAGTGATGAAATCATATTTCGCCATGCTATTCCAGTATATTATCATACATCTGCGGTCTTTTCAGCGTTGCCACTGCTTAATATTTTTGTATTTAGTATGACACCCCTTGGCATTAACTACGTGTTAAATGCGTTTTTCATTGACCTAACTAATTTTGGAAGTTCATATTCCAATGGAATATTGTGCCATTCCTCAAGTATGACATATTTTCACTATTTATACCCTTCGACCATTGAAAATGGTCAAAAAAGAGAATACTAACTTTGTGCAAATGTATGTAACAGGCAGAAGGAGGCCTGGGAGACCACATAAAGTATATACATATATTCTTGCTCAGGATCACTAGCTGACCCATGTTTGTCTGTCTGTATGTCTGTGTGAACGCACAGATCTCAGCAAATTAAATTGGCAGGAAGACTCCCGTGTAATATAAGCCGATCAAGTTTATTTCAAATGTTAGGTGCCACGCTCACCGCCCCGCCAATCAATAATTAAATTTTTTAAATCAATTTGTAAGCGCTGTATAAAATATACAATTTTCTGATTTTAACATATACTATGCTGATTGTTTTATCTACGTATTCTCCATTGCAATCCGTTTGGACAATAAAAATAGAAGTTATTTACGAAAGTATGAGCAACAAGGGAGGCAGGGGAGCGCTAAGCGTGAGCGCCATCTGTCGGGAATAATTTTAAAATTTGCATATGCATTTGTGTATGAATTTAACAAATTAAACTACACCGGGACATAGCTCAAAGGGTTGCTGTTTTTACTGGATTTTGGCTGCCTTTCTGCCTCTTTTTTCTTCAGATATACCCATAATTTCTCTATGGGATTCAGATCGGGGCTCTGGGGAGGCGCTTCAGTCTCTTGACTCTCGACGCCGAAACACAAAATTGACTTTAGGCTGCCTCTGCGCTGGCCGGAGCATTCGCCTGTATTCGCATACATTCATATGCGCGCTTGTGCTTGCATACATTGAAACGATCGCACAGCGCAAAAAACCACGCGCATGCTTATCGTTCCGCTTTGTACTGAGAGCCGGACATGCATCTGTCCAGCCGGGCGTGCAGCCGAAGTCTCTCGAACATTCTGATTGCTACGGGCTCTGGGGTTGGATCGGAAAATCCAGCGGAAACAACTTCAACGCTGTCTGAGGTCACTATGTGCTAATTGCTTAGTCATGAAATTTCAGAAAACATATGTAACATTACACTGTTCTAAGGGAATTCCCGGTTTTTAATGATAAGAATAACTTGTTAATTGTGTTAAAGTGCCACGACATAACCAATCATTATCTACACCAATAATCAACAATTGAACATATATTTAATTTACATTTAATTTACATAATTTAGAAGTCGATGATGATTCATCCTTTTCCTTTTTTTTGCTAAAATGTTTGAATGTTTTATAAGCTGCAAAAGCAAATAAGGCCGCTCCACCAACGACGACCCAAAAAATTAACATGTCTTTGGACATAAGTTCTCCGTTCTGTTTGTTGGAGTATTTAAGGCCATTCTCTCCATGTCTATCGTATATCATACGTTTGTCATTGTCCGACAATATCTCATAAGCAGCGGCGACCTTCTTAAAACGTTCGCATGCTTTAGGATGATTGTTTTTATCTGGGTGATACTTCAACGCCATTCGCTTATAGGCTTTTCTAATTTCATCATAAGTTGCAGTCTTGTGGATTTTCAGTATCGCATAATAATCTTTTTCCATTGCAATGCTTTGTAGTAATTCTTCTAGAAGTTTGAATAAATGCAATTCTGTTAATCAAATCAAAAAAGCACTCGCATGCTTACCGTTCCGCTGTCGGTGTGCGACTGAAGCAGTCGTCATGCTATGAGCTGTTTGTACTGAGAGCCGGACATGCATCTGCCCAGTCGGGCGTGCAGCCGAAGTCTCAATGCTACGGGCTCTGCTGCAGGTGATTCGGAATCGATTAATCGATGTCTTTAATTTTCTCTGATCAATCGATTTAATTTTTTAGAATCGATTTAATCGATAATTTGAAGCAAGTACTTAATTACTACTACTAAATTAGTTAACATGTCTAGTGGTGGTACAAGATTTTAGAGTTTTTGAAGAACTGGAGTTGGTTAATTGTTCAAAATTGTTCTTCATTATATTGTCTAAATTATTTGTATGGCATTTTATACCAAAAAAAACGTTATTTTTTAGTTTCATCCCAAAAAACCTGTCTATATTACATTTTCCAATAAAATTGATTTGAATCGATTTTGTCCTTCAATTTTTGAAAATAAAACGATTCAGTGAGCAACGAATTATTTCCATCATTAGCTTATACAAGGTGTAACGATAGTCACAGGTTGTTTCCAGCTTACCATTTTCAAGAAAGTACAATAATTTAAATTAAATTATTTCTGAACATTTTTAAGGTCTAATCAGAATTATTGTTAAGAGTTATTTGATAAGTTCCTATGTTAATTATTTCTGTGCTTTTCATTTAATTATTATTCATAAATATGTCCAATAAATTTACCTTCAATAATACAACATGAAAGCACCATGTTCATTGCTTAGTGATGAAATCATATTTCGCCATGCTATTCCAGTATATTATCATACATCTGCGGTCTTTTCAGCGTTGCCACTGCTTAATATTTTTGTATTTAGTATGACACCCCTTGGCATTAACTACGTGTTAAATGCGTTTTTCATTGACCTAACTAATTTTGGAAGTTCATATTCCAATGGAATATTGTGCCATTCCTCAAGTATGACATATTTTCACTATTTATACCCTTCGACCATTGAAAATGGTCAAAAAAGAGAATACTAACTTTGTGCAAATGTATGTAACAGGCAGAAGGAGGCCTGGGAGACCACATAAAGTATATACATATATTCTTGCTCAGGATCACTAGCTGACCCATGTTTGTCTGTCTGTATGTCTGTGTGAACGCACAGATCTCAGCAAATTAAATTGGCAGGAAGACTCCCGTGTAATATAAGCCGATCAAGTTTATTTCAAATGTTAGGTGCCACGCTCACCGCCCCGCCAATCAATAATTAAATTTTTTAAATCAATTTGTAAGCGCTGTATAAAATATACAATTTTCTGATTTTAACATATACTATGCTGATTGTTTTATCTACGTATTCTCCATTGCAATCCGTTTGGACAATAAAAATAGAAGTTATTTACGAAAGTATGAGCAACAAGGGAGGCAGGGGAGCGCTAAGCGTGAGCGCCATCTGTCGGGAATAATTTTAAAATTTGCATATGCATTTGTGTATGAATTTAACAAATTAAACTACACCGGGACATAGCTCAAAGGGTTGCTGTTTTTACTGGATTTTGGCTGCCTTTCTGCCTCTTTTTTCTTCAGATATACCCATAATTTCTCTATGGGATTCAGATCGGGGCTCTGGGGAGGCGCTTCAGTCTCTTGACTCTCGACGCCGAAACACAAAATTGACTTTAGGCTGCCTCTGCGCTGGCCGGAGCATTCGCCTGTATTCGCATACATTCATATGCGCGCTTGTGCTTGCATACATTGAAACGATCGCACAGCGCAAAAAACCACGCGCATGCTTATCGTTCCGCTTTGTACTGAGAGCCGGACATGCATCTGTCCAGCCGGGCGTGCAGCCGAAGTCTCTCGAACATTCTGATTGCTACGGGCTCTGGGGTTGGATCGGAAAATCCAGCGGAAACAACTTCAACGCTGTCTGAGGTCACTATGTGCTAATTGCTTAGTCATGAAATTTCAGAAAACATATGTAACATTACACTGTTCTAAGGGAATTCCCGGTTTTTAATGATAAGAATAACTTGTTAATTGTGTTAAAGTGCCACGACATAACCAATCATTATCTACACCAATAATCAACAATTGAACATATATTTAATTTACATTTAATTTACATAATTTAGAAGTCGATGATGATTCATCCTTTTCCTTTTTTTGCTAAAATGTTTGAATGTTTTATAAGCTGCAAAAGCAAATAAGGCCGCTCCACCAACGACGACCCAAAAAATTAACATGTCTTTGGACATAAGTTCTCCGTTCTGTTTGTTGGAGTATTTAAGGCCATTCTCTCCATGTCTATCGTATATCATACGTTTGTCATTGTCCGACAATATCTCATAAGCAGCGGCGACCTTCTTAAAACGTTCGCATGCTTTAGGATGATTGTTTTTATCTGGGTGATACTTCAACGCCATTCGCTTATAGGCTTTTCTAATTTCATCATAAGTTGCAGTCTTGTGGATTTTCAGTATCGCATAATAATCTTTTTCCATTGCAATGCTTTGTAGTAATTCTTCTAGAAGTTTGAATAAATGCAATTCTGTTAATCAAATCAAAAAAGCACTCGCATGCTTACCGTTCCGCTGTCGGTGTGCGACTGAAGCAGTCGTCATGCTATGAGCTGTTTGTACTGAGAGCCGGACATGCATCTGCCCAGTCGGGCGTGCAGCCGAAGTCTCAATGCTACGGGCTCTGCTGCAGGTGATTCGGAATCGATTAATCGATGTCTTTAATTTTCTCTGATCAATCGATTTAATTTTTTAGAATCGATTTAATCGATAATTTGAAGCAAGTACTTAATTACTACTACTAAATTAGTTAACATGTCTAGTGGTGGTACAAGATTTTAGAGTTTTTGAAGAACTGGAGTTGGTTAATTGTTCAAAATTGTTCTTCATTATATTGTCTAAATTATTTGTATGGCATTTTATACCAAAAAAAACGTTATTTTTTAGTTTCATCCCAAAAAACCTGTCTATATTACATTTTCCAATAAAATTGATTTGAATCGATTTTGTCCTTCAATTTTTGAAAATAAAACGATTCAGTGAGCAACGAATTATTTCCATCATTAGCTTATACAAGGTGTAACGATAGTCACAGGTTGTTTCCAGCTTACCATTTTCAAGAAAGTACAATAATTTAAATTAAATTATTTCTGAACATTTTTAAGGTCTAATCAGAATTATTGTTAAGAGTTATTTGATAAGTTCCTATGTTAATTATTTCTGTGCTTTTCATTTAATTATTATTCATAAATATGTCCAATAAATTTACCTTCAATAATACAACATGAAAGCACCATGTTCATTGCTTAGTGATGAAATCATATTTCGCCATGCTATTCCAGTATATTATCATACATCTGCGGTCTTTTCAGCGTTGCCACTGCTTAATATTTTGTAACATTTTCCAACACATCTGCGGTCTTTTCAGCGTTGCCACTGCTTAATATTTTGTAACATTTTCCAACACTTTTTTATAGCTTTACAGCACTAGGCGAAAAACTCGTCCATTTGGTCCAAGTCACCACCGCGTATAGTTAGTGTTTTGGTAAGCAATTGTTATTTAATCTTTAAAAATAAGTGCCATCGCAATAGTTTTTGTTGCGCAAACATAAATTTGTTGATTAATCTATCGAGTTTTACCTGATAATCATGAAATATTTACTTATTTTGCAGTTCTTAAATTCATTCGAGTCCCTAATACACCTTCAAAATGGTTAGGGAGAACAAAGCAGCATGGAAGGCTCAATACTTCATTAAAGTTGTGGTAAGTTATCAAATTGCTTACAAAATGAACCAAGATCGAGTTGTTAAATTAATTGTTTTCTTTATTCGTTTAGGAACTGTTCGATGAGTACCCAAAGTGCTTCATTGTGGGCGCCGACAATGTGGGCTCCAAACAAATGCAGCACATCCGTACCAGCCTCCGTGGTCTGGCTGTTGTGCTCATGGGTAAGAACACCATGATGCGTAAGGCCATCCGTGGTCATTTGGAGAACAACCCACAGCTGGAGAAGCTCTTGCCCCACATCAAGGGCAACGTGGGCTTTGTGTTCACCAAGGGAGATTTGGCTGAGGTTCGCGACAAGCTACTGGAGTCGAAGGTCCGCGCTCCTGCTCGTCCCGGTGCTATTGCACCATTGCCTGTCATCATCCCGGCACAGAACACCGGTCTGGGTCCAGAGAAGACCAGTTTCTTCCAGGCTCTGTCCATCCCAACCAAGATTTCCAAGGGTACAATTGAAATCATCAACGATGTGCCTATCTTGAAGCCCGGAGACAAAGTCGGCGCCTCTGAGGCCACTTTGCTGAACATGTTGAACATTTCGCCCTTCTCGTACGGTCTGCTCGTAAGCCAGGTCTACGATTCCGGTTCGATCTTCTCACCCGAGATTCTGGACATCAAGCCCGAGGATCTGCGTGCCAAGTTCCAACAGGGTGTGGCCAACTTGGCTGCCGTGTGTTTGTCGGTTGGATACCCAACCATTGCTTCGGCTCCTCACAGCATTGCCAATGGATTCAAGAACCTGTTGGCCATCGCTGCCACCACCGAGGTGGAGTTCAAGGAGGCCACCACCATCAAGGAGTTCATCAAGGATCCCAGCAAGTTCGCCGCTGCTGCTGCTGCTTCGGCACCAGCTGCAGGTGGAGCTGCCGCTGCCGACAAGAAGGAGGAAGCCAAGAAGGTCGAGTCCGAGTCCGAAGAGGAGGATGATGACATGGGCTTTGGTCTCTTCGATTAGACAGCTCCACAATCTATCGTCATGTGCGACAAGTTTCAATGTTTACATCAGATCTAGCTCGATTGGCTGTGCGAATAATTGTCGCGGTTTGACAAACCCAATGGCAAGTTGCATTCAGATCTAGCAAACAACAACAACAATAAATATTATGTAAACTTGACATTTCATTGGTCTATTTAATTGGAATATTGTTATCAATTAATTTTTACATATTTTGCGTAGTCAGAAGATAATCAAGTTACTAAAGAAAGTTCTCTGAGTGTGCATAAGTAAGATGTATTGAACAGCCGACACATGATTATTGGAGGTATATTTATTGATTGTTATTTGTCTGCATATTGCATTAAGTGGAGCTATTGTTTTGTTCCCGAGTGTGTTGAGTTGAATTGAGCAAAAATAGGCAATGATTATTGAGTTGGTTCGATTTTAGTTGTTGATTTATGATCAATATACAGATAGCAGATCAAATGTGTAATTCGTACTGTCGAGGAACTAAGTACAACAAAAGTGATATCTCAGGATAAATTGTGGGGATGAAGATGATGATGAAGGCTGAACGTACAAAGAATGTGCTTACGAATGTATATGTATTTTATTGGCATTTACATATATCGTAGATTATTTCTATACCATCTGCCACTCAGTAATGTGAAGTGCTTAGCTAGAGAGATAAGATCCAGCGCCCTTTGCGCTGAAGTTTATTATTTATATAAAACAGAGGCCAAGTTTAAAAATGATTTTTTAATAACTGAACACTTTTGAATATGAATCTTGATTTATTTTACCTTGTTTAAATTACTTGACTCTTCATTCTAGTTTTAGTGTTCAGTTCACTTATTGCATGTTGCATGCTGCATGCTGCAGGTCTTTAAGCTTTTATTGCCCTCTTCAAAGAGGCTGGGGCTGCGTGTGCAGTCCATGTAACTCCGCGTCGGAACGTCTGCTGCATTGTCTGCCATCCCATATATATTTACAAAGTAATTACTTGTGATAAAATGAATTTCACAAGATGAGAAAAGTTTAAAGTTTTCGCTGGTTGCTGCCCCCGTTGCCGATGCCGTCGCACGGTTCGCACTGCGTCGGCAGCATCGCTTGCCACTTGCGATTGCTTTGCAACAAGCAGAGACGACACGAGACGACGGCGAAGACGCTCATAAAAATTCAATTTGTCTTGACAAAATACGCAAGAAATTAAGAATGTGCCAAGTGGCAGCAGAAGAAACTTTATTTCCCTTTTATTTATTTTTATTTTAGTGTTTTTTCGTTTTCTTTTTTTGCATTTTGTTTCTTTTGCCTGCTTTTTCCTCTCATTCGTCTGAGGCGAAAATGAGTTACGCGGCTGGCGCGTGAAAATGAAAACACCACGCCTTCTCATGCAATGGGGAGCCGGGGGCCAAGTTAAACACTGCATAAATAGCCGAGAGTCAGGACTCCAGTTGGTACACACACACACACACATAAACTCGTATATACAGTTATATAGAAATCTATTTACAATTTAGACTACATCTGGGCGCGTGAGTTAGCGATGAGTCAGACGATAGTTAAGCGTGAGCGAAGTATAAAATATAACATACAAATATTCAGGTTAATTTTGAATTAATCGAACCAATAATATATCGGAATCATCACGATGCTCTTTGTTTTATTAGTTCGGTAGATCAATCAAAAAGGTTGCCTACTTTCTGGCAGTTCGCAAAAGGATGCATAGTTGGCTGGCATTTGTTTGATATCATCGTCCGCCTCTAGCACGAGTTCCCATTTGGCTCGTCAATAAATTAATAAAGGCATTGCATAATTTCAGACGCCGCTGGCGGCGAAAATACACAAAAATTAACATAAATTGTGGGCGAACGATAAACCCAATTGCCCAACCTCAAACAGAATCGGAATCCTGAATCTCCACCTCTATGGTATATCCACCTAATAACAGCACTGTCACTGACATTCGAAATCAAAATGCGATTGGCAAAATGATTTGCTTCAATTTTTGTGATGCGCATAACAAATGAAGTTTGGACATTTGGACAATTGATTGGGACGCCACCAGCGGACAAACGGACGAGCGGACGAACAAACAGAATCCAGATTTCAGAGTTAGAATCAGAATCAGAGTCCAGAGACCAGAGAGACCCATATAGACAATATTCGATTGCACGCACACACACACACACATGTATACAAACACACACACAGACAATGTTTGTCATGCACAACAAAATGTAGCACAGTCGTCAGATTTGAGTTCTGGACTCGCAGTCTTCACACAACTCGACTCGACTAGACTCAACTCGATTTCGGTTCGGTTCGCTACGATTTGGTTCGTTTTGGTTTGGTTTGGTTTGGTTCGACGCATAGATGAATTTGTATGCATATTTTTGCTTTGGCATTTCGTTTGTTGTGTGCTAAACATCTGAATGCCATTGATATCTAACGATGATGCTGCATAACATCAGCATGTTCTTCCCCGCTTTCAAATTTTCGATGCGACCTCCAACGTTCTCTCTTCCTAGCAGCGCTTAACCGAGATTTGTTTTGGGCAAACAAAAAAAATGTACGTTTACCCGTTGGCAATGGATTTGAACTGATTCTAATGACTTGAACGATTTGTATTTGGCAATGAATGGAAAGTAAAAATGCGCAAAAAATGGCAAAAACTATGGGGAAAATCAAACTTAATAAAATCTCTGTTGAATAAACAGTATAGATATGTGTATATCTATTCACTATGTAGCTACGAGTATATCATCACTAAGTAGGTACCCAATGAATTTAATACTCACTATCAATAAGGCAAAATACGTAAGAACACGTAAGTAGCAGGCAGAAATATAGGGAGGTGTATACATAAGAACGTATGTATGTTTATATATTCTTGATGATGGATGATGTGTCTGTTTAAAAAACTATTATATATATCGGAAACTATTAGAGCTAGAACAACCAAATTATGTTTGTTTTCTGTCTTATTTTTTCACGCAGATTAAGTTTGCTTTGTCCCCCTCTTATGGCTCTGTAAACTAATATAAATTGTATTGTAATTTAAAAGAAAGAGGTTTATTTTTGTTGTGCTCCACACTTATCACCAGCTAAATGATTTCTCAAAATTTTATTGAATACAGATAGTTAATATAGAAATTATTAAAGAAATAACTTTAGTTGTTGTACAGATATCAAAGGCGCCACCTGCAAGTATGCAACACAAAATACGCTAAACATGCAAACTTCAAAATTGGCAAATAAATTTGCAACATGATTAGTTGAGTAATGTTTTCTCTTAAATAATAAAAACAATTAATGTATATCGTGAATCAATTATCGTATAAAAGTCATAAGAAAAATAAATGTGGAGTTTCAGATTTATTTCTTTTACTATAAAAGACACATTTCTGTTTGAAATTTCAAATGTACTCATAAATAATACAAGAATCCACGGATCTGTAGTTGTTTTGTAGCTTTTCTCACAACATTATTAATGCATTGTAAACAGTGTGTGCGGAACTAACCCCAACAGAAAGGCGCATCCCATTCTAATCTCATTCTCATAATAGGCACGTGAAAATAAATTGACGGCAATTGCTTTTTTGGATTTTTACGTGAAGTGCGAGGGCGCAAATTGCCGCTTACACGAAAGGGGTGTGAATGGGGAAGTGCATGAGGGGGACGTGGAGGTGAGGGCAGTGTGTGTTGATGCTGAGCTGAGAATTTTAGTGTGCGTGTGGGTGGGCGGTGGTTGTGACTGAAGTCGAGCAGTCGCTGCTGATTTATGTTATGTGTGTGTGTGGACGTTGTCTCTCTCTCTCCCCCTCTGGGCTGCTGTTGGCAACTGTGCAACATATGCATAGATAAATTATACGCGGTAAGCGCCCACAAGCCCCAAAATGTTGACAACAACAGCAACGAGAGGGGAGAATGAGAACAGCAAAATAGCAAATATTTTGATGTGACGAAACCAAATTGGGCGTGGCAAGGTGAGCATCACATGTTGCTCAACAGAATGCAACAGAAATTGCTTAGCATATCCTCCCCTTTTGCTCCTCGTTCCTCCTTACTACCCCAGTTATATTCCTGTATTTCTCTTCCTCGACATTCAAATATATTGGATGTCAGTCAGTTAGAAAATAGATTTTCAGTTATCATCGAATTGTGCTGCAGCTGCTAACGAAAGTTTCCGCTTTCACGCAGCTTCCAAATCAAACTTCCCCTATCCCCTCCCACTCGTTTCAACTATGACAGCGTCTCCCTTGACGTTCACAGCCACGCCCCCATTGAGCAACAGCAACTTCAGCTCAGCTCCATCAATTGTTACACTCTCCGCATTCTGTTGGAGTTTCTGTTGAGCTTTTGTTTTGCATTTTACAAGTTTTATTTTCTGATGCAGCCTGCCTTCCCCGGCAACTCAATGGCAGAGGCGTGGGCATGACGGGGGGCGTGGGCGCGCGCAAGGGCGTGGACGAGTGGTTTGCAAATTCAGAGCAAACTAGTTTCACTTGCTGCATTAGAGTTAATGAAAGTTTCACTCGAGTTTCGCTAGGCAAATGCGCATTTTTTAAGCAAAGCGGGCAATGGCAAATTAATAATTAAAATTACTAGCACAAAGTTCAAGGATACACCTACAAATATACATACCTACATGTACATACAGATGTGCATATATTACATATACATATATATTATTTCTATTCTGGTAAACAAAGTTTGCTTTATTATAATTTCACTATTGTTTTGAATATATCGAGTAGTAAGGGGATGCTAGGGAGATGTGGGATATACAAGAATATATAAGATTGATCATAGAGTAGAATATAGTATAGAATAGAATATAGCATATAATAGAATATACAAAGTAATATCCACAACAAAGTATGTACTTATTTGTGTGATCCTATTACAAATGTGATAAAGAACTGCTTGTTAAAATAAATGTCATATGATCATGGCAATCATTAATAGATTAGATTAGATTAGAAAGATTAAGTTAAGTTAACATATTTAGGTAATTTCATCTTTTTAATTGACTTCCGTTTTTAGCACTCTTAGTTTCCTTCTAGTTCTTAGTTCTCTATTTGTCTCTTTCTTTTTATATACTTCGACCATTGAAAATGCATAAAAAAGGATATACCAAATTTGTGCAAATACATGTAACAGGAAACATGACAGACCCCACAAAGTATATATATTCTTTCTAAGGATCACTAGCGGAGGCAATTGTCTGTCTATCTATTTGTTCAGATGTCAGTCTGACCAGATGAATTCACAGATCTCAGCTATTAATAAACCTAATTCTTTTTTATTCTCTACTCGCTCTATAATCTTCCTCACTTTTATAACTTAATGTTTTTATACCCTTCGACCATTGAAATTGGTCAAAAAAGGGTATACTAACTTTGTGCAAATGTATGTAACAGGCATAAGGAGGCGTGGGAGGCCCCATAAAGTATATATATTCTTGCTCAGGATCACAAGCCGAGTCAATTGAGCCATGTCTGTCTGTCTGTCCGTCTGTCTGTGTGAACGCACAGATCTCAGCTATTATAAAAGCTAGAGTTACCAAATTTGGCAGGAAGACTCCTGTGTACTATAAGCAGATCAAGTATATTTCAAATGTTAGGTGCCACGCCCACCGCCCCCACAAATCAATAATTTAATTTTTAAACTAAATTTGTAAGCGCTGTATAAAAGATACAACTTTCTGACTTTAACATATACTATGAGCATAAAATCAAGTGCTTTCGTCAGCTAACAAGGGAGGCGGGCGAGCGCGAAGCGCGATCGCCATCTGTCGGGATTAATTTCAAAGCATGTGCATATGCATATGTGTATGAATTTAACAAATTAAACTACACGGGAACATAGGTCGAAGGGTATCCCACTGTCGCGTTTTGCGCGACTATTGCTCTCGTTTTTATTTCATCTTCTTTGTCTCACTTACTCTACCCCTCACTATTCCTGTTCATTAGTCTCTCTCTCTATTTGTCTATCTCTCTTTATCTTCCACGTATTATACTTCTAATTCTCAAACACTATTTCTTACTCAGAATCGCTCTTTCTTTCACTCTCTTCTTATTTTTACTTTTCTCTATACACTCCATTTACTCCATCTGTCTAGTTAATTTCTATTCGTTTATTTATATACTTTTATCTGTCTTTATTTCTCTTAAACACAATACCACCCTCTCCCTTCTTACGTACCGCACTCTTCATGTCTTTCTTTCTTAGTCTATCTCTCTCTATAACTATTTTAATCTATTTATATATCTAAGGCTTTTGAGTTTATTAAGTTATCAATACCTTGTTTTCTCTACTTATTATCTCTTTCCTCTTTTTTTCTGTCTCTCTCTTTCTCTTTTTTTCTGCCTCGTATTCTGCCTCTTTCTCTTTGTTTCCTTTTGCTCCACGCAGACTTCTCAGCTGTTTCGCGTGCACTTTGCCTGCGTGCGCTAATCCCATTAAAATCGCATCTTTTTAATTAGAGACACAAGTCTTGGCCATATTTCGTTGGCCCGCAACGTGAGAGACTGTGCGGCGCAACGGCAACGGTAACGTTCACAATAAACGACAACATTTACGGCGCACGATGATTGCAAGGCAAACGAGCAATTAAAAAGCCGTGCGCCATCTGCCCCAGCAACGTTCGAAGAAGAATCCAAGGAAGCGACCTCGACCCAAGGTTGGGACTAACTGTGCACGGGAGTATTGGTGTTATGTGTGTGCCCACCCACACGGGTTAGAAGTGTGCGTAAACTCTTCCTTCGTCGGAATACCCACGACCCGGTCGTATCCTTGAGGCATTTTTACAGCCGAGAGAATTTACGCTGGCGTATTTGAAGTATGCACGTAATATTGCAAAATTTTAAGCGTATATCTTTGCATAATTAACTGAGAAAATACTTAGCGCGCTCAGAGAGACACCGAGATACGCACACAGCCATAGAGAGAGAGAGAGACACGGACACAGACACAGACTCAGACAGACATGGCGAAGTCTTTGCCTCGCAGGCATTTTTACCGCAGCCGTAGCAGCATTTTGCATGCAGCCCAAAAAAAGGAGAAGAATGAAACGCGACACAAAACTTTGCAATGATACTTTTTGAGCTCCACTCAGGCCGAACCCCAAGCGAACCCAACCAAACTGAACTCGACCCCAAGCAGCGCCCCAAACTGTGGCAGGTTGTGTGGAATTTTTAATCTGTTACACTGCAAAAGGGGGTGGAGAAGGGATGCTGTGTGGCATTGCCTCCTACTCCAAGCTATCCTATCCTTCTTGGCACGGCCATGTATCTTTCTTTACTGCGGGGCTTTGCATCTTTGCGCTTTGCTTAAATATTTTAATTTTTATTGGTCAAAGTTTTGCGCTGCCGCTTACCGCTTGCCATTTGATAAAGCTCTTAAGAGTTGAGAATTGAGAATTGGGAAGAAGCAGTAGAGAACGAGTTAACGAGAGAATAGACTGTAGAGACAGTTGCTGCGAGAGCATCAAAAAGCAATGATCTACAGTGCCATGGATTACAATTTGAAAGCTTATATGATGTGTGCCTCTGTTCAGTGTCTGCTCATGTGATTATTATGTTTATACCCTTGCAGAGGGTATATTCATTTTGGCTAGAATTTTGCAAAGGACCTAAGGAGATATCTCTGATCCTATAAAGTATATATATTCTTAAACAGGATGATCAGAGCAGTTGAACTAGCACTGTCTGTACGTGTGTTCGTCTGTTGTCTGAGTTGTATAACTATCTTGAAACTTGGCACACTTTTTTCTTATTGTTGCACGCTTTAAATAAATCATACCGAGCTGGATTGGACTGATATATCGTATAGCTGCCATACATACTATCGGCCGATTTTTGTTATATGTCAAGATATTGCAACTTTACAAATTTACTACATCAGACTATGTCTATATATGTAATGTGCCTATATAATTTCATCAAAATCAGATTGTTATAACATATAGCTGACATAGGAATAATCTGCCTTAATTAAGGTTTTTGTATGAAGATCAGTTCTGATTATAGAAATAATTATAATCAACATAAACAATACTTTGCAATTCTGCACTATTATATATTACTAGTATAGGAACGATCGGAGGGCATAGAACCTTCTGCATACCAAAGATAGCTTTTTATTCTGGTTTTAAGTGAATTGCCCCACAGTAAACCATCCTGACCAAGTAGCTAATTCATAAGTCTATGGACCAACGAAATCTAACCAACAACCAAGTTATTTCTCAAGGCTAAACTCTCGGGCTAAGCCACAGAATCTGGCTAATATGCATTTCTTGGTGTTGCCAAGGTAATCCACTGACTGGCCAACACTCTGCCTCTACCCCCTTCGACTCCCTCTAACCCAGCCAGCACTTGACCACAGACGACGACGACGGCGATGGCAATGGCGAAAGGCAATGAGGCAATGAGGCAAATTGCCGGCTATAAAACCCCCTTGAACTGTGTCTGCAGAAGGGTGGCAGGGGGCTGGTGATGGGGCCAAGCTAAGCTCAGCTAACTCGCACTAATAGCCATAATCATAAGCCATAATGACTGCTACCTAGACTATAGCTCAAATTGCACTGGCAGAAGGATGCCAGAGTGTGTCGGAGTTGGCTACCGGCACCACAGTGCGTATGCGTAATATGCCGGAGCCAGAGTGGAAACTTTGTGAATGACACCGAAACCGAGACGCCATGTGTAGGCAAGTATGTGTGTGTGAGAGTGTGTGTGTGTGCGCAGTGTCATTTGCATAAAAGTAAAGTTCACCCACTCGACAGCAGCGGAAAATTTGAATGCAACCTGCAAACTTTTGCCAAATTTAAATTATAAATAAGCTGGCAACGCCCCCCAAACCTTGCCCCCGCCCGGCTCTACTTGACATTGGCGCTGGTATGGCATGGTGTCTCTAAACAAAACCTCATATGCATCGAAACGTAACGGCAAAAAGGATTTTAAGTGAAGTTGAAGTTGACTACACGACCGCATACCACGATGTATAGCCACGCCTTCCCCCCCTTGCTCTGCCTATCTCTCTGGAGACCACTTACACATTGCAGTTGCAAAGTTTCGACTTTGGTTCCGACCAGAAGCAAAGGGTGAGGGTTATATGGTAAAGGTGAAGGGAAGGGGAAGATGAGAGGAAGGCAAGGATGGTACCTCCAAAAAACTAACATCGAGAAAATAAGCACAAAGTGAAAACTGCACGCGCATATTCCAATTCCGCCTCACCAGACAAAGTGCAAAGCGTTGTGCGTGTGTCTTTCCGTGGTTGTGCTAACCACCAGACGACACCAACACCACCAGCAAGGAACAGCAGCAGCCATAGCAGCGAAGACAGTAAAGAAACCACCCAAAAGCCCAACCCGACTGCAGTGTCAAAGAGCACGCGTGTGCTGGGCACACCGCACCGCAGCGCAAGTTTAAATGTCATGTAAAATGTTTCCACTTACACAAATTAATGTGTAGAATTTAATTTTGTCGCAGCAATAAGACAAACAGGCAGAGAGGAAGTCTAAGCGGTACCAGAGATGGGGTTGGGGTGTCTAACTGGGGATGGGCACAGGCAATAACTGTTGTATGCTAACACTACTCAGTTGCAGTAAATAGTGCGTGTTCGTCGGCTTAGTTAGACGATTCCACTTCAAAGTATGTACCCTTATCTGCATCAAATTAAACTAATGGATACTTCTAGTTGTAGAGGATTCATTGATATATTTAAAATAATGAAGAGAAAACCTGCATGCAAAATAAAACTGACTTTTTAGCACAATCATAGGAATAGACTGGTAAATATGGTATAACAAATAATAACAAATTTAAATAATATTCTTACAAATAATATAATACTATAAACTCCGTCATTAAGCAGAAATTGAAAATTTCAATTCTATATTCTCTTTTAAAATTGGAGTTTATTTTATTTCGAAATGTAAATCCCAAAATGAAACACATCTTCTAGCTTAGGTTTTGAATGCTTAACGTATAGCAACAGCCATACACAAATTAACAGCTGTTTAACTAAGAACGTGATTTATGTATATCCCAATGTGAGTGTGTGTATTTGTTTGTCTGTTGGGGTGTAGCGCATCTAAAGGGCTTTAATATGCCGCAAGCCGGAAGCAAGCAAAACTCATCACAACTAAAGCAAGTGCTGAAATTCATCACTTTGGACAGGCCCCATTCGAGTCGTAACTGCCAGGCAGAAGACTCCATCTCCATGCCCATTCAACGTATCCTACGCCCATGCTGGCTTTGAGATGTGTTTGCATTTGGCTACAAATTTTTGGCTAAATGAAGCGAACTCTGGCGAAAAAGGGGTTTACGCACATGTGAGTGAAAGGGTTATGGAGGTGCAAGCGAGAGAGAGAGAGAGGTGAGAGGGAGAGGGCGCTGTAGACTCTACTTATATGTGATATGCTTGAGAGACTTTTAGCTTCATTGCTTGATTTGTTTAAATGTCTTTGCTGTGTTTGGTTTATGGTTGTGTCATTGAGCATTGGTTTGCAGTGTGTGCTGGGTAAGTAGGTGGGGAGGGGAGGGGAACGAGAGAGGGTTAAAGGGATTGTGGGGGTTACTGCTTAACTTGTCGAAAAATCTTGTTTGTCTGCTTGTGCATGTGTTAAATGAAAAGTTTTTGGCATTACAGCTGCATTTGTTGATGGCCCCCATAGATAGAGGACGAAACTTATTTGCCCAAGCTAAACCAACTGAAAGCATGAGAATTTGTCTCGCCATCCCAACCCAATCCCCCTTCGTGGCGGCCAACCCCTGTGAGCAACATGGTAGTATGTGTAAATGTCAGCATATGCATATAATAATAAAAACAAATATGGCTAAAATCCTCTGACAGCTTGACTCAGCAGATTTGATGCGCTACCACTCACTTCCGTTTCTCCCCTCTCCCCTCTCTATTCACTTCTCTCTGTCCAGCTATAGTCGAAGTTTAGATACATTTGAATAGCTATGGGAATATATGTATCTGAGGCTTGCATAATACGTTAAACACATATAAATAGCTCAAATTAATTAATTGCCTCTGCCTCTGTAATAACATGATTAACTCAATGGAAGCGATGATGACGATGATGAGGACGATGATGGGGAGGAGGCTCCGTTTTAACGCTCCTTTGACCCCCTTCATCCTTGGCCTGAATTCAAGCAATTAACCCTTGAAATGAATTTCATGTAGAAGTTGCCGACTTGCTCAGCCGAAAGTATCTGAAACTTTGACGAGCTGTTTACATTGCACACACTGTGCTCAGGTTTACACAAGGGGTATACCGATTTTCCCACAAGGTTGGTGGCATATCGATGCTTTCTTTGTTTTTGCATTTTAAATTGTTTAAAATTGTAAGAGCTCTAACTGAAAATACCTTATCTAACTAAAAATATCTCCTTCGTTGCACATATCGTATTTCCCTTTGAATATTCGACTCAACTAGGTAGTCATTAAAATCTATATGTAAAGAATATTGCAGTATATTTGGCTTTTTTTAAGGATATCAAGGAAATTGCGTGTTCTTTTTCTTTGTTTTCGTCTTCTACTTGTTTTTACTCTGGCTGTTTGTTTACTCATAGAAATCCGTGCGCGTTTCACTTCATATTTTTCGCAGGCAAATTACAAACGCTGCAAAAACAGAAGCAGCTTAGCCTTGGCTAAGAAGGAGTTACAAAACAGTTGATAGGCTAAGGAGACTAGGAGGGACTTCCTCCGTCCTCCGTCTCCCTCTGCAGGCGTGAGGCGCGAGTGGAGTTCAGAGGTTGCAGTTTTCGGGGTTGAGTTGTGAAATGCTTACGAAACTTGTAACAAATACAAAAGTCAATGGCGCTGCAAAAGAAGTTTTTGCCTGGCAGCGCACACGGTAAATCTTGCAAGCTAAAACTTTCGACTTGCTTAAATAAACTGAACACACACACACACACACACACACATACAGTCAAAAATGCACAGAGACGCCCACACACCCACAGAGAATCAGGGAGTAAGACAGACACACGTTGGGATACAGATACTCAAATGCGAAGCTATAAGCGGCTTTTCTCATGCACACACACACGCGCACACACACACACATGACAAGTCCACAGTCCATGGCTAAGGACTCTAACTCTGACTTCAGCTCAGAACGTTTCCGATTGTCCTTCCAACCAATCTGAATTTTCAGCAATTTGATTACGAAGCACAGTGTGGCAAGTGCTGCGTAATGTGGTATGAAATATGTTTATTATATATGAATGTAGTATAAAACTGATTAATGACATTCTTAACATGTCCATGTTCTTCAGATTCTTTCCAATTATTTACTACACTATTGTTATTTACTTATTTGATTCACTTATATAATTTATTATTATTTTGACCATCAACATTCTTTTGTTCGCAGCAGATTACTGCTTAATTAAAATATTTAAATTGCATACTTTGATGTTGACACTCTCTAAATGCTATGGTTGCCATATGAATTAGAATCAGTTGTTCAAATCTATGTTCTAAGGAGCTGTTAAGTCTTATGTTAAGCATCTGTTAGATCTAATTCTAAGCAGCTGTTAAGACATATGCTAATCAGTTGTCAGATCTAATTCTAAGCAGCTGTTAAGCACCTGCTAATGTTTACCAATGTTTTCGAAGCACTTGTCAAATGCAGCAGCGCAATTATACATAATTACACGTATGTTATTAGCAAAAACACTTGTTTTCGAATTTGATCATATATACGTAAGGAACTCGCTTTCATAAATCACTGTACCCGTTAACAATCATTATAAAAAATATATTTCTTAATACGTAGTAAGGCTATTACATTGTTAAATAAATATTAAAAATGTAAATATATGTATATATATTCGGTTTAAAAAGAGATGTATTTCTTCTATTCTTGTTACTAACTTTTCTGTTTAAACTATTATAGGTTTCTTTTCTTATAAAGAGTAATACAAAAACTGCTATTTACATACATATATCAATATCGTAAAAGATTTGAAATTAGGACTATAAGTAGGACATTCCTAACCGAAATACAGTACCTATATAAATTAGTACTTCCTAACAGCTTCTATGTTACCTTCGTCCTCTAGCTGGTTGCACTGTGCGCTCCTTTTGTTACTATTCTGCCTTGTTTGTAGCGTCTTGCGAACGACCTTGCCAACAACAACAAAAATCATAAAGTACAACAACGATAACAACATGAACACACACACCAACAAATATTAACAACAACAAGTAGCGCAGTGTTGGCAAACAACTAGCCAAAATCAAACCGAAAAAGCCAAAGAGAAAGCTTCAACTGCAGCATACTCAGCATATTCGACTTGTGTTTCTGTTTCTGATTCCGACTCCGATTCCGATTCAGCTCTTGTCGAACTTGACGCCACTGCGAGTGAGTCAAGGCGAGTCGAGTTAAGTTCGGAATCGGTGGGGTTATTTGTCTGCTGAATTAATTGGAATTAGTCGCGACATGCTTATCCCAAAGTCGAAAATAAACAATAAAATGGATACCTATTCAAATAGGGCGCGCAAACACAAACAAACAGAGGCAGAAAGGAGGAGGACGACTGGCTGGTAGGTTGGTAGACTGGTAGAACGAGGACTTAGCCAAGTCAGCACGTCATGCTAAAAAGGGACACGAGGCCGTCGACGTGTTGTGGGGGAAACAATGCAAAGTTTTAATGAATTTTGGTTTAAGTTTTCAGCGAGTGCTCTCTACCCGCCCTTTGCGATTTCCTGTAAAATGTATTTTAAACGAGTAACGGAAATTGCATTATTTCAATTACAAATTCGTTAGGCTTCGCCGTCTTCAGAAAGATAGTAGGAGAGAGAGAGACACGACTTGAGACTGAGATTCGAGCAGACAGCAAACGCCACAGGCAATTAGTTGTGTCAAAGCTTTCATTATTGTTTTGTCATATTTGCTTTGTGTGTCTATGTGTGTGTGTGTGTGTCTGGTGTGTGTCAGTCACACTCAAAAGTCTTAATTAATGTATAAATATGTACCCGTCGTGTATATAGGAAAACAGAATAGATTTTATATTTAATTAGTGCAAACTGTGCAAAACTTGCCCTGACACTCGACGTCGCCAATTGTTGTGGCAACAAAGGCAAACAAATGAACTGGATATGGAAATGGAAGTGGAACTTTTGCCTGAACTCAACTCGACTCGAGACGAAAGAGCCCGGACAAGCCGGACGGAACAAGAACAACAGCTGTGAGCACCGCGGGGTGACATGACAGAAACGCCTTAAGGCAACCATCAAGGGAACGCAACTGGACCCAGTTGCAACTATATATACAGACTTACATTCATCTATCTATGAGCATGTATTTACAATATATATAGATATCCATCCGGTAGTTACTCAGAACTCCCGCTGAGTAGTTTGCCGGAGTGCAAAAAGTTTGACAGCTGAACTCGGGAATGCCCCAAGGCAGCACTAAAAGTATTCTTCGATTGCCCAATGGATATTAGCTGGGAATTATGCCATAAGGTAGAAAAGCAGTTTACAATGAACCCATTGAATAGAATTTAATTAATTTCGATACGTTTTAAAATAGCTTGAAAATGCTTGGCATATGCAGAAGAGTTAAATGAATTGAAAGAGAGTCAAAAATAAGTCAATTGAAGTGGATTAGCTACGCATATGCCAAATTAGAAAGTTACATATGAGAAACTATGCCTAATAAAAGAGGGTGGTATGCGTTGCACTAATAATTTGATATGCACCAAGTGTGTATTAGATATACTCGTATAGCCCTCATCATTTCAAGTTTAGTCATTTTCACTCTAACATAACTAAGATCAAAGAAATTTTTCACAATTTCGTATTAAAAATCTGAATATTGCATATGTAACACATTTGAATTGGTATATTCCAAACTGCAAGGCATAATACAAACTCCTATATACATTTTTATCCTATCTAATCTCGTTCTCTATATTTCCGATCGATCAACTTATGCATGAATTGACTTTGCTGAGAAAAAGCATTACCAAATCATTGAATTAGCCACCCCATCATGTTAAGTGCTACACCCACTCGGACCAAATTATGAGGGCATAAATATTACATATTATAGCTGAAAACTGTATGCGATTACACGCACACATCGCGCACATCACACACATCATCTTAATGAATTTCCATAAATTGTGTGGCAATAATTAAACGATAGCATTTCCTCATGTCAACCTTCATTAAGTGTCGCCCCTGCATGGCACTGACTGTACCTAATTACCGCTACTTTCAGTGAATGTTTTCTGTTTTCCCACATTCATGTGTGTGCATGTGTGTATGGATTCGTACTCACTCACACATGCACACTTACATTGACACATCAATTGGCATGCGGCCTATAAAAAATTGAATGTAGTCGAAGAAATAATTTCCACTTAATACTAATTAGAGCGCACGCTGATGATGGCCGCACATTGGCACTGCAATCAGTGACGCCGGAAGGGGTACGCGAACAAGGGAGGGGCAGGGCGCTTAGAATCAAATTCGTGTAAGTCAGTCAGTGCTGTTAGTGGGTTTTATGGCATAGGCTTGCTTCATTAGACCTCGTTTCAGGCCAGTCAGCAGCAGACTGCAAGCATTCATTATTCTCTCGCCACGCACTACATCAGTGCAAGTGTGTGTAGTGTGTGTTGTGTCTGTGTGTGTGTGTGTAAATGGCACTTGACTTGTTCGACATAAACATGAAAATGATGATGTCACATTTGCACAATTGTGCGTACAGCAGAAACAACAGCTACAACAACATTTAAGTCAAACTGCAGCAAGCATCAGAATTAACTTGATCAGCGCCAAAATACTCTGTAGAAATTAGAACTTATTTTGCAATATGACAATATACCTTAAAGCAAATGTGGAGTACATTTAAATTCTGCAAATATAATTTAAAATTAATTTAATTTACTTTGTAATATTCTGAGATTATGAAACTTATGGCAAATCTATAACAAACCAATTTGGTCTCTTTTTCTCTCTAATCTAAAATTGTTGAGCTGTTAAACTTCAAAACTAATAAATGCATCATTTAAATACGTACAAACATTTCTATACTCTTTGCAGTCAATTGAAAAGGTCCTGAATTTATTTTACCTTAATTAAGATAGAACGATTTTTCATAACTTATTAAATTTATTATCTTTATGTTATTTAATGCTGCATATACATACAATTACCAAATAAATCTACCCCATGCAATCTTATTTGCAGGGTACTATGAAAACAGTAATTGTTATTGTTGTGCTAGCTTTGGAAAATGCATTTTCCATGCTCTCCTGTGCCAATTTCCCTTTGCCTGGCAGTTGAGCGCTGCACTTAATGTGCGTAGTAGATCGTGCAAGCGTGAATCTGGTGATATGGCGATTAAAAATCCCAATGCCCAAGTGAAAAAAAAAAAAGAAAGACGAAACGAAATACGAAACGAAAAATGACTATGACAATGACAATGTCCAGAACGCATCGCATCGCATTCGAAGCGCGGCTTGCAATGGGTTTTTCTACATGGACAAGGCAAGGCACGTTTTATTCTGTTTTTGGCATCGACAGACACCGTGCGATAAAACAAAAGCCGATTTTCAGTTGAAAAGTTTAATTGAACAATGATAATGTTGCCAGCAACAACAACAATAGCGAACACGACAACATTGACAACAAAATATCGGAGCTTTAAAAAATCGAACAAAAGAATTAATATTGTTAAATTAAATTGCCGGAACTGGCACTTGGTATAGCATAAAATTGATGCCTAACAAAAAGCTCCATATATATTAAAAATTTAAAGTAAATTTTTGTAATATTTATATAATAATATTTCTAAGTTTATTGCACTTCTAAACTCCGTAATATCAGGGCCGTAGGGAAGATCTCCGGGCTCTTGTGCATAACTTTTTGGGGGCCCCTTTGTAATTGCTTTGCTTTAAAATATGAAACGTAGTTTAGTTCATAAAAGATTTCGCAAAATGAAAAAACTTCATACTAACTACTTCAACTCTTTTCTCTATTTTATATTCTTGTTAAGTATTAATAACGATCAATTAATTCAAGTCTGTCCGTTTAAACGTCAGTATGTCACCTATTTCTTTCTTGCTTCAATTCTTTCGATAGCAGGAGGCCCTTGTCAGGCGGGGGCCCTTGTGTATCGCACACCCTAAATACGCCTGGCTACGGGTCTGTATATTATAATTAAGCATATAAAATTATTATAATGTTAGTAATTTAATTTAATGTTATTTTTAATTTAATATAGTTCTTAAGCAGCTCAGACTGTCTCTCTTTGTGTCTCGTTCTTAAGAAATCCTCTATATTTATATATAATAATTTAAGAAAATTAATGTAATAAAAATATATATAAATATTTCTAAACTTATTGCAGACAAGAGCAGCTCAGACTCTCTGTTTATTTTGAAGTCCTCAATATACAATCAATTTAAAATATAAATAATTCATTAAAGTATCATGATGTTTCTAATTTACCGCATCGCATCAGTTCTAAAGCAGCTCAGACTGTCTTATTACTGTTGGTTTTTAAGTACTGAATTTTTCCATTACTTTTCCACTCGATTTCAACGCTTCATTGAGTTCTCGCCGCGAATTCCTCGCGAGTTCAGCCAATTAAAGTAGCTTTCCCTTGGCACGGTTTAAAAATACACTGTGCGCCATAAAACTGCAGCTGTTCATTTTGTTTTCGGCATCATAAAAACAAATATTAAAATTGCAGCAATGCCACAGCAGCGGTGCCACAATCTTTGAGGCAAAAACCAAAAAAAAAAGTGGGGAGAAAAAGCGAAACGCCAACGCTGACGACCATTAAACAATTTATGTTTGTGCCCGGCGCTTAAGTCTACCAATTGCTGCCAATTTCAACAAAACTCACGCAACAATGCACCACCGAAAAAGCGACAGAGACAGCGGGAGACAGAGAGAGAAAGGGAGAGGTAGAGTGAAAGAGAGAGAGAGACAGCGTCAGAGCCACGCTTACATTTATTGTTTTTACGAGGCTCAACCCGCCACGGCTAATTGAAAAATACTTTGTTGTGCAATTTTATCGCCTACACCCCTTTAGAAACGGAGGCCCTTCGTTGAAAATTGATCCCTAGTTGCAGGGGGGCTCGTCGGGATTGCGAGTACGGACAATTGGCACAGTTTTTCGTTTTTGCGCCAGTTTCAAATTCACTTTCCATACAAATTGGCAGCGCGTCGATGGCGCTAATGAAAATTAACATAAAATGCTGCTGACAGCAGCCAATTGAGCGCACAGGAGCCAAAACTGCTCGCAGCCACTATGCAACCTCCAACTCCCCCCTTCGCTGGGCAATAGCAAGCGTAGTATACGCTTTCCTTTCCCTTTCTGCCCTTACTCGTCGCCGAACTGCAGTCAGTGAAGATGCACCAACTGATTTTAATGCGATTCAACAGCTCTGCACGCGATGCCAAGCCAGGCCAGGCCAGGCCGACGAACGTTTTGCTAGTTCCACCAAAACTGGCCCCGGCTACGTCGTTGGTTTCTACCATTTTTGGCCATTGCCCGGGGCCAAGAACTGAGCCGCACGGCACGGCGTTGCATTTTGATGATGCCTGCGTCCGCTCGTCTCTCCCTCTCTTACACCCTCGCTGTGCCCCCTTGGCACTCTCGGTGTCCGTGTCTGTTGGTCGTGCCATGGCAGCGCCATTGTTAAGTTTAACCAAGGTAATCTCTGTGCTTCCATCGCCTATCGTGACAAACTGACATAAATGCCCGGCGGCAGGCACAGAGAGTCCAATCAACGCCAGCTACTTGCAGGGATTCGCCCAAAATTGCCAATGATATTGCCTGAAAGTTCAAGCACTTACGGGTAATATCATCAAGATGTTTCTGCAAGTTAGGATTAAGTTGGAACTGCATTATAATTATACGTTTTCTTTAATTTGGAAGGGGTTACCTTTTAAGATATACTACTTTCTTATGCACAAAATATCCTTTACAGATTTACATACATATTACTCTTTATAATATACCTACAAACTAACATATATTATAATTATATTCTAACTATGTTTTATATATATTCGTTTTCTTTGTCCACTTCAACAATCTGATCTACTTAGGATCTGTTCTTCTTTCTTTGCTGTATACCTCAAATTAATAGGATAAGTTCTTATCGAACCACTACATCATATATGGTAATGAAAGAAACTAAGGTTCAATAATTGTTAATAAGTATATTGTATCCTCAACTTTACACTTTACATTTTAAATTAATGCAAAGGAGTTTCATTGAAATAAAATATAATATGGTAATGATAGATACTGAGGCTTAATATTTGTTAATGTGCTATGTGTGCAACTCTACGAGTACACTTGAAATGAATGGGATAGAGTCTTATCAAAGGATTTCCTTTATCATATGGTAACGAAAAATAATAGGGTACACTTTCTACTTAATATACAACTTTACACTTAATTTGATTGAAAAGGAGTTTAATCAGTTATTCAACTCAAAAAATTAACACATTACTATTACAATGTACACAAATATCTCTTTAAATGTCATCAATATCGTGTGGCAGTAATCATGTCTGTACTGAGTCAAAGTTTCAGCTCGTGTCATTGCATCAGGCATTTGTGTCTGCCACTCTTGGGCGTAAGCGTCCCAGTTGCTTGCATCGCGACGCCCGCTCGACCTACCCGACAGCCTGTGCCCTGCGGTTGCCCTACTAACTATTATTATAGTAGTTCAAAAATTTTCGTTGCTTTTGGTGTTTCTGGTCGTGCACTTGGCAAAACGCCGCCATTTTAGCAGCCATTGCCTCTCGCTGCAATTGACGGAAGTTCATTGGTTAGCAAATGGCAGTTTTTGTACGCTCATTAGCATTATTTGTCAGTCTGCGGTCGGGTATTTCGGGTAAAGTGATTCGAGTGGATGCACCGGCCCAGACTATATACGTATATGAGTGTGTGTGTGAGTGTGTTACTGTGTGTCTGCGTTGTTGTAAGTGGAACAGTGCGCTGTGCAGGATTGATATGTGTAGCATATGTGGCACAAGTTGAGAAGTTGACAGACAAACTTGTTAGCCTGACTTCTAGTTTGGGATATTGCAAATTTATTTAGGCCCAAGCAATTTCAATTGAACCAAATTGAACGAATCTATATGCACCTACTATAGCCTGCATGTGTTTGTGGGTGTAAATATCTATAGGTTCTAGTTATATTGGGCCTTCAGCTCTTCAATTTTTGAATATACCATAACACATCGACTTTTGATTAGTTCTTGACATTTGTTTGATTTGTAGAATATATTATGCATTATATTCATTATAGATATAAAGAAAATAACAAATAATATATAGATATATTATAATAAAATGTATATCAATATAACATTATATATAATATACAAATTGGTCTCGAGTTAACCATATAATTGACATTTGTCGTAATTTCAGAGAATATGAATAAAACTTCTTCAAAAGTTTGTTTTAAACTGAAAAATGACTTAAATTACATCAAAATTTGTATAAAACGAAAGATACTTTTAATATGATTTCAATAAATAAGTGAATATTAGCAAATTCCCAGAATTCACTGTAGGTTAGCTCAGTTCCTTTTATATAGCAAATAATAATGGCATGAGATAAATGTAAATTCCAGGAACATAGGAACATTGTTGCCAAAGAATTCGTAAAGTAACTTGTCACAAATGTTCTCAGCTTGTACTTGACATTTTTCTAGCTGGGAATTCTTTGAGTACCCGACACTCATGGTGGGATGGAGGACTCGGATTGCTGTTGGCTCAGGTGGGGCTACTATTCAAATGGCAGCTCGTTAGTGCTAAAGTGATTCAACAGAATGCTTAACATGCCTAATGTCATTTGGCACAGCGCTCAAATTAATAGCCATCACTTTTCACCTGACCAGGACCCTCTTCCGCCTCTCTGTCTCTGTCCCTTTGCCCTCACGCGAACTGCGACCCCAAACAATTCGAGGCACTCAAACTTTTTATACGCACCCCAGATGAAAACGTAACATTCCTCGCAATTGTTGTTGTTATACGTATTGTTGGCTAATCCGAGAAGAAGCACAAAAAATATTTAACTCAAGTGGCGCGAGCGCGTTTATATCAGAAGCCCCGACTCGAATTCACATAATAAATGGGGCAGGCGGAGAAGGAGCTGCTCTCTGATTTTTATGCGTCTGCTTCGGGTATGCTATATGGCATTCTGCCGCTGCCGTTGCCATTGCCACTGGCTCTGCCGGGCAATAAAATGTGAATGCGACTGCGAATGCGAAATGTAAGCAAGTTGTTGGGGATCTCTTGGAGCTGCTCCAAGTGTGGCAAGTGGGTAGGCAACAAAAGCGCTGCCCATTATGACTAATGGTTGACATTTAACTTAATCTGCTTAAGATGATTATTGAAAATGAGTGCCACTTATGCCAAATGTTGCGTCATAAATATTCATGCACTCGCAATAGAACAGCAGCACCAGCGAAGCAGTGAAGGGGGCAAGATGGGGGAAACAATAAAAATCTCCGGCTTGGAGCCTACAAAAGATGCGAGCCGCAGCAGCCGCCGTTGCTAATAGGAAAGTCTTCCCTGGTTGCCCCGGCAGAGGCATAAAAACTTGCCAACATGATTTATACATAAATGTATATGGTATTTATGCTGTGCATAAGCGCACACCAATACACACACATGCACACCCACACATGCTTACACATACATCCATCCATATATAATGCATATGTTTGTATATTTTTATGTTCTCACCAAAACTCATTTCGAGTGCGGTGTGTGCGCGAGTGTGTGTGTGTGCGAGATTTGATTTATCGGAATTTGCCGTATATTTTACAATTTAGCGGCTATAATTCATTTTGTCGGTTTTGGCCATGCGCTTACCTCGAGTGCGGCATTAAGATATACACAGACAGTTTGTCACACGGCACGCCAAAGAGCAGCTTTAATACTCATGAAGATTTGTGCCGCAAAGATGCACGAAGAATGCCCACGATCGCACAGCGATTGGATATTCCAATTTCATTCCCCCACAGCAGAATCAGCCAAAAATAAAACAAATTACCGGGGCCGAATAAAATATACATATGAACATGTTTATTAATAAATAAAAATAAATAAATAAAAATATCTATTTAAGATAAATTTAAAATTAAAAAAATAGAAAAACAACAGTCATCGAAATATAAATATATATCGTGAGTAAAAATTTAGTTAAAAACTATAAATTATAAATTATACATTTATTATAAATTGTTTTGAAGCATACACATAGTAACAAATTGAATCAAAGTTGTAGCTGGATGAAAATTATATAATATACTTATTATTATATTTTATAATTGATCATAAATAATTATCAAATATATATTGGTTGTGTATTTATTGTTAAACATGTTAATTTATACTAAAATTAAAAAACACGTCAAAGTTGAGACTAAACTTTGTATTTAAATATGTTGTAAAAAATATTAAATAAAATCTATATTACGTTTATCAAAATCTATGGATAAAAAGAAATTAAAAGTATTTAACTGTCATAAAAATAAAAAATTAAAAAACTTTTCCATATACCATATATAATATTTATAAATTTATTTAAAATGCAAATGGAAATTTTATTGTATAATAAATTAAACGGAATGATAAAGGCACAAATCATAAAATAAATAACTACATTTATAAATCAAATATATCATATATAGTTGAATTTGTAATGGGTTGTATTAATAATTAATTTTAATTCATATCTCCTTATTCACTTCTTTATTTAATTTAAGCTAATTAATTTAATTAATTTAAGCTAATTTATCTTATTTCATTTAGAAAACTGGTGAATGCAGCTGTTTTAATATATATTTTCTAATAGAAACTGTTGCACAATCTTTTTTGCATGCCGGCAATCTGGCATGCGGCATGCCGAACCGTGACACCCTTGTGCTAAGTGCAGCGCGGTCTGCTCCGTCAGCTGTGTAGACTGGGCGACACGGGCTGTCCATGTTGTGGACAAACGGGTGGAGGGAGGAAGCGAGCTGCGACGAGCGAAGGCGGCGCTGTTTTTGGGGCATGGCCTGCGGTTATGTTAATGAGCTTGCACACAATTAGCAGCTGCTGCCGTCAGTGGCAGGCAGCACAGTCAGCGCAGGCAGGCTTTCGCTCGCTCTCTCGCTCTGGTTCTGGTTCTGGCGCTGTTGCTGCTGCTGTTCCTGGCTTGGGCTCGGTTTCTGCGTTCTCGGTCTGTGCTCGGTTTCTCCCGGTCTGGGGCTAGGCCCATATCCATGTAGTGGCATTTGCGCTTGTCACTTCAATTATGGTAAATATTTAATGCACGCCAGCTGAGCAGACGCCCACTTGCGTGCGTGGGCGTGGCAATGTAATAATCAACGCTAAAATCAGTTGTGCGTTCTAATAAATAAATAAATAAATAAATAAGTAATCGCGAGTGTTTGCTTTAATTACAAAACGCAAACGAGAAATTCAATTGAAAATAAAATGCTGTTCACCGCAATCAACCGAACTGAGCTGAGCGGGCGGGCGCCTTGCAACAGCGCAAATTGCATTGCAACAGCGTAATTTGCATTTAAAACTGCAACTGATTCTGAAGACTAGTCGCAATTGGACTGTCTCTCTCTCTGTCTGTCTGTATGTCTGTCTGCCATGGTATGGCATCATTTGAGTTATCGAACTGAAAAATTTCCTTTTAAATTACAAAATTGCAAATTAAATGGCTGCCAATAAACTGCAGTGTAGCCACCCCTATACACGTCTCCCCTCCCTTCACTTCTCTTTCTTCCCTCTCTCTACCTATTGCCACCCGCTGTGAATGTCTCTTAGAAGACACTTGGCACATAATTCAATTCCAGGCGAAATGTATGCAATTTCTTTTGGGCCCTAGTCGCAGTCGACCAGACCCGACCAGACCAGAGCAGAGCAGACCAGAAATATATAAGTAAAACATAATTGAATTCAAATTTGTGCAATCGTAAGTAACTAAGATACAATTATGTACGTGGCTCTGCATCTCTGCCTCCCTCGTTCTCTCTTTCTCTCTCTATGTCTACACGTACATATCTATTTGGCATATCTGTGCTGTATGCGACTGTCAAGTCTCGTCACGGCTACATTTTGACACACAATTGAAAGGCACGCATACACACACACACACACACTGCACACACACTACTTGTGCCTCCTTTTATACTCTCACCCCAGTGCCAAGAGCCAAAGCCCAAGACCGGGGCAGACAATGAAACGTAATCACACTAATGGCACCGAGAGCAATGAAGCGCACGTAATTGGTAAAGAGCTCGACAGTGTAGTGTAGTGTAGTCTCTTTGTGTGTGTGTGTGTGTCGGTTGTCTGTGTGTGTGTAGTGTGCTCTGCGCTGCCTGCGTTGCGGTGCCATGCAGTGCAATGAAGTGAAATGTAAAACAGTGAATCATCGTGAATCATCGTGAATACGCATCGTGGCTTCGCCTGGAATTCGACTCAATCAAAATGCACAAGTTAACAACATTTTTAATTAATTAGTTGGTGAGTTGTCATGCGCCACCTGGCGGTGCTGGTTTGAGCGGGGTAATGACAGTGCAGCGGAACTCTAAGCTGTTCTACATTACCAGCAGTAAACTGTTATACGCACAATTAACATGACTGTGCTCAAGCTGTAGAAATTACAATTAATTTACGTTTTTCTTACATTCTATATTAATTAATTGTTATATGAACTGTTATAAACTGTCATACACAAACTGTTATACGTTAAATTGAATAAATGAAAACAGGAAGCAATTATGCATATAGTAAACACAACTTAAATTTTGTATTATTTATTATTTTACAATTTTTATTCTGCTATAAAGTGTCATTCAAAAACTGTTATACCTGAAATTAAATAAATGGATATGTGATACTATTATACGGAAAGTAAATTGAATTAGAAAAATGTAATAGTCATTACTTAGAAAATTGCTATACGGTCTGTAATAAACTGTCATACACAAACTGGCATAATTGGAATTGGATAAATTAATATATTAAACTGTTATACGGAAAATAAACTAGACAATTTGCTATTCAATTATAGAAAATTGTAATACGTTCTGTTATAAACTGTTATACACAAACTATTTTTTAGCTCTAGAAATTTTATTCGATTTACCTCCTTCTATAATTAATTATAATTCAAAACTGTTATACATTGAATTGAATTTAAATTGAAAACTATGCACAGTCAGCGCTTTTCACAGCTGATAAACACATAACTTTTGATTAATGACGCAAAAACTCACACCAAAACCAAGTGAAATATGCAGTTATTTCCTGTGATAATTAATAGGTTCGCCGTGACATATCATATCATCATATAAGCTGTGATTTTCGCCCATCCCTAATGAGTGAGTGCTGAGTGCAGCTGCAGCTGCAGATTGGTTGGCTTTGCTGGTTGTGCTTTGGTTGGGGTTGGCGGTTGTCTTCGTTGCATTTCGTAGCATAGTTTTTGGGGCGTAAGCAAAAGTCGTTGACGCAACTGTTACCGTTGCCGTTACCGTTATATCGTCGTATGACATGTGATGCGAAGAAAGCGGCGCACTAAAGAAATGCAATTACACGTTGCTCCCTCCCCCGCTCTACATATGCGCATATGGGAGACAGACAGAGAGACAGGAAAGGGCGTCGAGAAGGTCTGTGTGTTTTATTAATGAGTTGCTGAGCGAGTTGGGAGCGGGCTGCGAGTTGCGTTTGCAAGTTCTGCAACGCAATATTGAAAAATGATGAAAGTTTTTGAGTTTTAATGCGAAAATGAGCGACTGTCAGTCGCATAGATGGGAAAGAGGCCAACACACACACATATACACAGAGGTGTATTCGGTGGCTTGCAACTGATGAGAGTAATGAAAAGTTGAGGTAAAGTACGGAAAGGAGCAGAAGCATATCTTGAGGAATGTGTGCGGTAAATTAAAAATCAATAACCCATTTGCCAAAAGCCGTCAAGCAAGCGCAACAAAGTAACAAAAGTTGTCACAAGCAATCATAATCACGATGATGAAGATGGGGGTGATGATGATGATGATGTTAATGATGATGTTGATGTTGATGGTGCTGGTAATGGGGAAACTCTTGAGGTGCACACTTTTGTAATTTGCGCAATTAATGCGGAGTTGGGAAAGAGTTGAGGCCGAGCTTGATAGGGAAATAATAACAGACAGTGGAACAAGTTTGTACATTCCTTAAGAATTCACCGGAATACCCGTTGAGGCTTCTTAAATATGAATAAATAACTTAACTCCTGTTGGTTTAACCTTCTGCTAAATCCCCTTACACGTTTGCATTTCATAAAGCTAATAGGTATCTTGTTATAGACAGTTTTTTTGTGCCCTCTCCTGTAGGAAATCATTTAATAGAACTGTCTGTCGTGTGCTGTAATACTACACCTGCTTTCTTGCTCTCTCTCTCTCTCTCATTCCCTCACCACCTTTCTCTGTTTTCTTTGTCCATTTGAACTTTCCATTTGTTTTCTCTTGTAGATTGTCTTCGGCAAAAAGCCATTTGCATATCCAATAGTTTGTCACATCGTTTCGCAACAAAAACATGCATTGCATTGCGTTTCGTTTCGGTTAGGTCGGGTTGGGGTTGGGGTGGTGTGGGTTTGGTTTAGGTTTCTTTTGCTGGCATTCGTCTAGCTATCGCTATCAGCCACAAAGAGTTGCACTAACGAATATCCTGGTCTGAGCCCTTTATCAAGTGCTGCTCAATATGCAGCTTCGACTCCGTCTCCGTTGCTGGATTTGCCTGCAGGCCGTGTGGCAGGTGGCAGCAGGAGCAACTTCTTCTGGTGCTGCTGCTGCTCCTTGCGGTTTTGGTTATCACAACTCTCAGCTTCTGGCCTGGCAGCTACGCATCAATTCATTGCCTAATCTATTTGCTGCTTTGTTACCTGGCGTCTGCTACCTGGGAAGCTTCTCTGCTTCATCTCTCTCACATGCACTGTCTCTCTGTCTCTCTCTCTGTGATGCTTCTATCTGCCTTTTGCCAAGTTGCTGTGTGTAATTTAAAACCCTTAGACGCTGACAGCGGAGCGTCTGTGCGTGCTGGCTTATCTGAAGTCCCATGGTCTCAGTTGGCCACGTCTTCGACTGCAATTCGAATGCATTTGTTTCAGCCAGCCAACCAGGCAGCCAGCCAGCCAGCTAGTCAGTCACCCATCCAGCAAGCCAAGCAGCAGGCAGCAGCCACAGTCAGGCAACAGCAGGAGGCAGGTTACACACGCATCCACATCAATCAGCTGCGGGAGCTGCGGGAGAGATTTGCCTGTTTGGCTATGCAAACCACAACGCTGACCGCCTGACCCAACAAATTACTCAATTTCATTGTGCTTGCCATACATATACATGCATATATATCCGTATCCTGGTCAGCTGGGAATATGCGTTGTGATGCGATGTGAAGCGAAGCGCCGCCGGCAGGCAGTCATCAACAATCAACTTGATGACGAGCACAATAAAAATGAAAACCGAAACCGATGCCAAACACTCCCCCCCAACTCGTGCACCTAACGCTGCTAGTCACTTGAGGCTGAAGCTATCTCAATCTGTTTTTCCTCTCAATCTCTCTCTTTCTCTCTGTCTCTGTCTCTCTCTATTACACTTGTCTGGCTGTCTTTGTTGCTCCTAAGTTATTTGCTAACTTTTATTAATGTCGAAACGTACGGCAACGATTTACAACGACAATAAAACGCGCGTCCTGCTATCATATCGCACAATGTCGCTCATAGTCATAGTCATGCCACTTGCCTCGGCTGCTATCTAACCAAGCCAAAGCCAAACCCAACCCAACCCATCCCCACCAAGTCCGACCCAAGTCACATCCCAAGTCAGGGCCCATCCTCGCACTGGCTCGTCCTGACAATGCCAAAGAAGGTGCGGATTTCGATTTATGTGCACTGCACGCAGTACCAGCAAAAAACCTCCATTGAGCTTATGTAAATGTAGACAGATGAGCGACGGGAGCTTACCCTGTAAAAGAGATAAAGAAGTAAGTGTAGGAACAATAAATAGATTGAATGTGTTTGCAACCGTTTTACTTTTATAAAATTTAGACTGCAAAAGTTTAAAACTTGAGTATAAGACGATTAACAGGTTAACAGGTGCTTAACAGATGTTAGAAACTCAACTAGAAATTCAATGATTTAACAGTTGATTATTAACCGTCATTATCGATATTATTATACGATAATCAAAAACAAACAGTATGTTAATTTAAAAGTGATCATAGGTGAATAAAATTTAATTCGATTATTGATTTCATTTGATTTGATTTTTCATACCAAATAAAATATATGTTAATTATATTAAAATTATTATTATTATTTGACCTGTATTGCGATCTATTTAGTCTACAGTTTCTTTTGAATAATATAATAAAATAATAATAAAATAATAAATAATAAAATTTAAATTTGTTTAAGTTTTTAATACTCCTCATTTTCGTTGTGCTTTGCCAAGAACTTCCTAAGTACATTTAATTTATGCATTTAATTTAACTAAAATGAATAACAATATAATTATTTCAAACATGAGTTCAAGATTTTCCACTCCCTTACAATATTTGTAATCAACACATTCAACCATTACAGGGTATCTTGGCTGTAAAAAAATGACTCGGCTCTGTCGCTTGTCTGAGGCAGACACAATGCATGGAATGTGAAAATCTTAAAGACTTTTGAATTGCTCGCCATAAATGCGCATTTATTTCTATGCTCAAGTTGCCGCCTGTGGCAGGAAGAGGCAGCGGGGCCGGGGCACGATGCACAGAAGGGATCAGAGCTGAGCAGCGGCACCAGTTGGCAGTTGGCAGTTGAAATCGGCAGTAGGTTTCCATAGCTCTGGGCTGGGCTGGGCTGGACTGGGTAGACTCGTGTGTGGAGGAGTCGCTCGGGCAGCTGCCTGCCTGTGCGTCACTTTGTCTCATTTTTGTGCTTCGCTGACAAATGCAGCCGTGCATATGCTGCGAACCCCCCCTTCCCAGACTTGCACCCACACATATGCATTGAGTTATATCTTCTTTTGGTGGCAGCGGCTGTTCCCCTGTCTCCTGCCCCCCTCCCAGTCAACGCATATTGGTAGCTAAGTTATCGCATTTGCGACAACAATGCCGGAGAGGCTGCCGCTGCAATTGCAGTCGGAGTTAGAGTTGGAGTCGGTTTCGCAGGCATCTCTTGCGCTGCACTTGCTTGCATATTTTTGCCATTTGAATTTGTAAAATCAACATCCATTAATCTGAGCTCTGTGCGCTGCTTTGGCTCTGGCTCTGTGGCTCTGGCTCCAGTGCTCGCCATCTGCATCTTCGTCGCCTCGTTTTGCATGCTCGGTTTCATTTTGGAGCTGCGCAAATTTTTCGGTAGTTGTCGTCGGTCTCTGCCAGCAGCCAGAAATATGAAAAATCTTCTAGTTATTCTACAAGCCATGCAGAGAGAAAGAGAGAGTGAGTGAGTTGGTTTAGCAGTGAAGTAATGGGTGCAATGGTACGAGCAGCAGGTTTTCGGGAGTGCGGGGTGGGGGGATACTAAAAAAGCTCTGGCAGTCACTGCCAGTTGCTATCGCCGTCGCGACGTCGTTGCATTATTTGCATTTTACGAGTTGCCTTTCGGTACGCTGGAAGCTTGCCACGCAGAACCCCAACGTTGAGGGTCGTCTAGCAGAGTGTGTAGTGTAGTGTGTAGAGAGAGGGCCGCCACCTTCCGAGTGGCACCCATACGAACATATCGCAACGCCCTGGGAAACACACCCATGCGACCTCGAGGCCAAAGTGATGAAAGTGTGTTAGCAAGCGATGCAAAACTCTCGTTTCAGCCATGGTCGACTGCCTGATCAGCTATGCTGTGGAAGATCGGTGGGGGAAAGTAGGAAGATTAAGATCAACAAGGTATAATATGTATTAATAATAATATCAGAAGGAAAACCGGTTAAAATAAGATGTAAAGTTGTTTTATGACAAACTTTTCGTTTGAAATTGGTCAAAAAAAGGTGTAATAACTTTGTGCAAATGTAAGTAACACGTAGAAGAAGGCGTGGCAGTTACCATAATGTATATATGATTGATCAGTATCACTAGCCGAGTCGATTGAGCCATGTCTGTCTGTCTGTATAAACACAGATCTCAGCTATTAAAAGAACAAGAGACACCAAATTTGGTATAAACGTTCCTGTATTTGTTGAATAGATACAGCTTATTTTGATTGTGTAGTGCCACGCCCACTGCCCTGCAAATGAACTATAACTGTATTGCTGCCATTGGAACAGTCGGTCAAAATTAATTTGTTTGTATGAAGACAAGTTTTGATTTAAGAAATAACTTACATTATCAGTGGCAATCAAAGTTAGACATTATATTGAATATACACAATACCATTCAATTCTGCAACATTATATACAACTAGTAGAAGATAAGAACCTATAATGGTATAAAACTTTGGACGAAGGTAGCCTTTCTTAGTTAACTTGAAATTTAATGTAGAGTTCCTAATTAGAGTTCCTTATAGATGACATGATAAAATATTTAATACAGTATTTATATTCTTCAATTTATATGCATTAATATGTATACAATATTCCGTAGTTTTGTTATATACTTAATAATTCACACTCTCTTGTTAGCAAACAATAGAAATTTTGTATAGCAAATAGATTTATGTGCTATAAACAAATTGCTTAATAAATGCAATGATAAATTGAAAGCTGCATTGAATGTCAAATTGATGGCAATACACGTGGAATGATAAATCGTCAAGGAAATTTCGCATTGCCTAAATGAAGGGGGGAGCAGAAATTGAAATTGAAATTGATTTTTGATGCGCTGGCAACAAAGGAGGATGGCATTCATCACGCGTGTTGCCACATGCCCGATTTGATCGCTTAGGTGTAGCGTGCCGGGGCTACCACTGCCACTGCCACTGCTGTTGTTGCTGCTGCCGCTGCAGCTGCCTGCCTGCCTCAATGCCTCAAATCTGCCTCTGGCAATGCCGCTGCTGCAGTCAACGCAGCCATCGCAGCTCGGCATCGCAGCCCGGCATCGCTGGCTGGCATCGCTACTGCTACTGCTGCTGTTGCTGTTGCTGGCGCTGCCGTTGTCAACATCGACGGAAGTGCATGTGTTTTTCCGTTGGAATAACTCCATTGTGTGTTTCAGCGCAGTCAGGCGGCATCATCGAGGGCGGCACCATCAAGCGTTGTCCCCCTGTTTTTGCGTGCTCGCTAACCCAACTGTGCTGCCGGGGTTGCTGAGGCTGTCGAGGCTGCTGCTGCTGCTACTGCTGCTGCCAACGATACGTATACGTAACGTAAGCCAAAACGGCGCCCAAACGTTACGTAATGATGCTGGAGCCGTGATAAAGATGCCCTTGCCCAAGCAGCCCGTGTGCTTCCTGTGACCACCCAATCCTCCAACCGTGACAAGCAAATGCCTGCACACATGTGCCAGGCACGGACACAGACAGGGACAGGGGCAGGGGCACATGGCAACGTGCGAAGTGGAACGCAACGGAACGGCAAGAAAGAACGCTGCAACGTCAATTTTCGCTAGACATTTTTAACTGCGATTTGCGTATGTGTGTGGAGGAGGAGGACAAGGAGGAGGCGTCTTAAAGCGCTGACAACAGCGCTCTGCAGCTGGGCACAGCCTGCAGGAGGAGTAGTGGGAGTAGAAGGACAACAGCAGCAGTTCCACGGGAGAGACGGGGACTGGATGCCTTAAAGCCTCTTGGCTGCTGACAAACTGTTGCCACTTGTTTATGCCACACGCTGCCTTGCGATGAATTATTGTTGGCGCAGGCACCAGAAAAAAAAGAGAAACAACAAGAGCAACGTTGACGATGGCGGCGAGGCAGGCTAAAAACAATTGGATACATAAATCATTTGCGAAAAGTTGCAAGTTTAGCGCACGACATAAATACAATAACTAACGAGAGAGAAAAATATAATTGTAAATAGCCAAGGCAGCAGAATGCTTGCTCGGCTTAAGCCACAATTTCTGATGCCACTGCTGCCTCTCCCACAGTTGTTGTTGTTGTTGTTGCTATTATTATTGCTTCCTCCCTTTCCACATTCAAGTGTCAAGTCCCGTGCACGAAGGGGGGAGTGATGAAGGGGGTCCGCTTGGGCTTTCCACACGGAGACATTCACATACCAACATAAATTGTTGAAAAGTGTGAAGAGAACATAATTGTAACATTCCTTGTCGGCCTAAAGCAATGCACACGGCCTGTGTCCCATTCTGCAAGGGGAAGCGAAGGCATGAGGTGTGCACAGTGTGTGTGTGTGTGTGTGTGCCTGGGTCTGGCCAGGATGATGTTAGAAGGCAAGCGTTTCTTTCAGGCCTAGTCTAGTTGTTGCTATTGTTGTTGTCGGTCTGCCAGGCCACCAGAGCTGCCTGCCAGCCTTGCTGCCAGCCTGCCAGCCATCCTGCCAGACCTGCCTTTTTCAAGCATTCAATTATGTATGTCTGGGACCTGGGCCTGACACACACACACATACACTTGCCACACACCCATAACCAGGCACACACAAAAACATGGCAAAAGTTTTGTAATGCCCGCCGAAAAGGGCATGCAAGGTGTTGGAGTGTTAGTGTGGCAGAACGACTGCCGGAATGACAACTGCATTGAGGGTATTCCGGGCCACAGATGCTGCTTGTCACGGCCGAAAGTCGCATTTCATGCAAAGATTAGAGGGGCGACTGTTAAATGAAGTGATTGAAAGCACAAGTAGGGTGGAAATAAGCAAATGAATACATTGAGTAAAGAATTATAGGAAAGTGAATAATATAAATATAATGTATAATTTGTATTATTATTATCATTGTTATTATTATTATATATTATTATATTTATATCTATTATATATTATATATTACATTTTTCTCATTATTAGTATTTTTCTCATTTTACTTTTAGAGTTATAACTTTAAATATTATTAATATTTTTTTATTTTGATTATGTTGGCCCTATTACATTTTTCATAATTATACTCTTTATCATTACATTTAAAATTATACTTATAATTATAACTATTGTACCTACTAGTATTTTCAAAATTATTATTATTGTATTTAATATTATCATTTATTTAATATTATTATTATTTATTTTAAATTAATAATTATTTTGATTTAATTATCAACATTATTGTTATTTTAGTCTTTGATTATTAAGATTATAAGCATTCATTGGTCATTATTATTGTTTTATGCTTATTATTGTTTTTATTTATATCATCAAAAATATTATATTTTTTTTATTATAATAATAAAATATGTAAAGAAGTATAATAACAAATAATAATAATAATTACTATTATTTTTATATTTTTATTCATTACGTTTTTCATTATTTTCATCAATTATTATTATTATTTTTTTCCTTTTTATGTTTGTTGTATTATTAATATTTCTTTTATTTTCAGCATATTTTTACGATAATTATTTTTCTTAGAGTCTTGGATATTATTCTATTATATTATATTCCTATTATTTAAAGGGCCGTCTTAGCATATCTGCGCCTTCGGTGTGACCAATTTGAAGTTATTTTGTAGATTATGCCGTTTGTTTAGTGTTGTTGTCGTTGCGCGCCATAATGTAAATGTAGCACAAACCTTTTTATAACACAAGCAGAGACATACTCACTCTCACACACACACCAACACACACACACACACAGGTGCACACATGTTAGGAGTTATGTCTGCGCTTTCGCTTTTTCGTAGGCGCCCCGCACCGACTTGGCATACATTGAGCGCACAGAGAAAAAGAGAAATATGAAAAAAGGGAAAAAATGGAAAATAACAACGCAACAAACGCCATGAAAAACTGGACCAAAAACTTGAATGTCGAAAGCCGAATGAGGCGAAGTCGTAGAGGCCCTTCTGCTTGGCCTGGCCAAGAAGAAAATATGCGTTATTTTTTGGCAGCTCTCGTTCGCTGTATGTGTGTCTGTTTCAGTCAATGTGTGTGTGTGTGTGGTGTGTGTCTGTTTGTGTGTTGGAAAACTTTGCTATTTAATTCAAGCCAGCTTTCAAGCAGCACTTCAACTGTGAAATCAGCAAAGCACGCAAACAACTCAAATGGCAAAAATATTTTCAACCAACTGACGGTCAAAGTTTATGGCAATACTAGTCGAAAAAGAGAGAGGGAGAAAGAGAAACAGAGACAGAGAAAAACAAAAGAATAACAGCAGGAAAATAAAATTTCTCAGAATGAGGTTAACAGAATCACGAATTACATATGTAAAGCGATTTCGGGATTTTCACACGGCAGCACAGAGTGAGCCGTAAAGCACCTCTTCAGAGGCTGTCATCTATTTATAGTACTTTATGCCACGCGCCTCAAATAGTTGCACATAGCAAATGACTAAGTGGCATCATTTGTGACACATTCGAGTTCCAGTTTGCGGCCAGACATTGGCTTTAAGTGCTTGATTTATGGATATTTCAATTGCTTCATACATAAATATCGTGTAGCTGACAAATGGTATTAGGCATTTGCCTAAACTGCCCGACAATCGTTGCGGGAGATGTCAAGATGCTTTATGGGGCTTATTACGAGAGATGAGAGTTTATCGATTCAATGAGAGCCAGAGAGCATGCTGCACTGAGTGGGAAAAGGCGAGTGCGCTTCTCATCTAGTTGAGGAGGATGAGAGTGAGAGAGGTAAAGAAGAAGTTGAGTATATTGAAGTGTTAAGTAAGTGAGAAAGAGTTGTAAAGACGAACACAGAAAGGAAGAGAAGTGATTCAAAATAAGATCATAGATAGAAAACACTGATTAAACTTGGAAAAATATTTTTATTTAGAAACAGAAATTTTAAATTGTTTTAGAAAATTAATGAATATTTATTGAAATATCATGAAACTATGAAATCAAATGTAATAAATAAAGGTTTATCATGATATTGTGTTAAGTTTAAATTAGGGTGCTCTGTAGAAGAGTATACGCATAATATTAATATGTAAAATATACTATACTATAATAAACTATACTACGAGTATACTATAGAAATAACTTTAAGAACTTTAATTATTATATTCGAATTTTGTTTTATTTTATGTTATGGTCAATATATTTAATAAATATTGGGAACATAGCTCTGTGGATCTTTCTTAAATATTAATCTACACCTTCTCATTATTAAGAAAAAAGCTTTGGGGATCTTTCTTAAATATAAATATATTTCTTCACAATATACACTGATATTTTAATTATCAAGCATCCCTATTGTAAGTACGTAAAACTGTTGCAAACCGTCGCAGTTAATTGCCATTTTGAGCGGCGTTGACAACTCTTTTCTGCAATAAGCTCTTGTCAACTTTTAGTATTAATGACTTTAGCTTTAACTTTGCTGATTTCGAGTGAGCGGGCAACGCAATATGCCAACAAAGCAAGGCAAATATATTTGCCTAGCTACAAAGGGGGCACAAAAACGAGATCCCTTGAAGCTTTCAAAGAAAACTGCAACGGAAACCGGAATTCCCAGCGCAAGATGTCAACCCTGCCAGCTCGCTAGCAAAATGGAAACGTTCAGAAAAAAATAGAAGAAGACGAAAGTCCAAAGACTTTTTAGGTGGAAAAACCCTCATCAGACAAAACGCTGCCCTGTGCCAGTCCAACTGTGACCCGTTCCTGGGGGCAGTTCCAAAAAAAAAAAACAAGAACGGGGCAGCATTTCTTCTAATAACTGCGCAAAAAGAAAAAAACAACGAGCAAATGAAAAACACCAAACACAAAAAACGATAACGAGTGCGAGACAGCGGCAATTTCGCTTACAAAATTGCCAAACCAAAAAGGACTTTGAATTCCAATTGCAAAGAGAAAGAGAGAGAGGAAAAGGGAGAGAGATACAGAGAGCAGCGTTCTCGTTGTTCGTCATTTCGGTTCAGTTTTGTTCGGTTTGGTTTGATTTCTCCCTCCTCGGAGCTCATCCCTCAGCGCGTCACTCGCTGCTCAGCCTGCGCTTTTAGAGTTACAAACGCAACCGCAAAACATGCACAGACGTGCACGGACGCGTCGCCGCCTGGCCACGCCCACACAACGGACCACCATAAATCATAGACAAAGAAGAAAACGACCAACAACAAAAAAAAGAATATACAAAGTGTGCGCACAACAACAAAAAATCTTCCAATATCAGCAATGCAAATTTTCAGCGAGCTGTCTCTGTATGTGTGTGTGTGTGTGCGTGGTGCTGCTGCGAGTCAAGTAACATAATGTAGAAAGGGGCGTCCCCGATGTCCTGATGACGCAACGCCCCTCAAGGCAGGACACCAAACGCGGCGTATTGAAATCTATGCAGCAGCCTGTGCCTCTGCCGCTGCCACCGCAGCAGCAGCAGCAACAGCAGCAGCGGCCAAGCCATCAACGATGAGTCAATAGAGTCGGCCTTCTGCTTCAGGGCCGACTAACAGTGGACACGAAAGCCATAACCAGCTGCATGGAAATTCAATTCTAGATACCACGTTGAATAAATGCCAAAAAACGAAGCATAAATAAGTCACGAGAATGCCAGGAATTCTTTGCAACAAATCAAGCGAAAATATTCCCCTGACTTCACTGGGGTGTACTCTTCCTATATGTGTGTTGCATGTGTGTGTGTGTGTGTGTCATATGTCATGTATTGTTACCAAATTGAAAGGAAACGCAACAATGCTTTTACTTTATATTGAAAACACTTAACGAAGTTAAGGTTGCATAAACGATCCTCTTTGATTTAGTTTAAAAGATGAAACCTATTTATTCGTATATGCTTTTATTTATCATGCTTAAGTTTTAAGTTTATTTTCAATATATAATATTTTACTCTGTTATAGAGCATTGTTTTATTAGCAAAGTGTAGTTGCATTAAAGTATCCAACTAGTTATCATGAACAAGAATATGTGTACTTTATAAGGGCGTCCCACGCCGCCTTCTGCCTTCTTTTTGACCATTTTCAGTGGTCAAAGGGCATAAATTCTATTCTCTTTGATTAAATTAGAAAGTTTAAACTCCGTTCTTGACCCTTTTTTTATGATGCTTCAGTTTTCAGTTGATTTTCAGAATAAAGTATAAGGAATTGCATTGAATATCCTAGAATATTGTTTTAATTAGTAGTTTGATTGCATCAACAAATATTTCAGATCGCGTGACTTTACTCTCACTCTCGCTCTACAAAACTTTCAAAAAACAGAAACAAATCTAATTGCGTGTATCTCTGCGCTCCAAGAGAATAAGCTTACAAGAACTTTGAATTGTTAAAGGTGTGATAAATAGTACAGTAAGTTTGGTAACTGATGATTTATAGACGTGTTTAAATATAATATATGTAACCGACTCTTAAGGCTTTTAACTGCCCTGCATCTATATGTTTGTTGTCAAAATAAAACTACAAATTAAATATTGATTAAAACTATATAATAATATAAACAACTACATTATAACTACTATAAATATTACAATACTATACTTTATTATAGACCTGTGGCTGTGCTTTCTCCTCCTTTCCAATTTTCTATTAATTAATAATTCATAAAAGAACTAAAGTCCTTTGAAAGCCCTTCAACATTTTCACACGCAACTTGCACGCCTTGGCTCCACAGTATTTGGGGGGTTTTGGGGCTGAGAGAGAGGGGGTGGCAAGGGTGCAATTGAGATCGCGCCGGGGCGCAACCCATTTGAAGAGCTTTATGCAAACGTCTTTTGCATTGATGAAAATGCAAAAGGGCTTTTGTCGAAAGTAATTAAAAATGCTGCAGTTGATGCTTAACTAGTTTTTAATAAGTTTTTAATTAAAAGTAAATATGCATTTGTGTGTGTGTGTTAAAATGATGAGCAGCGACCCAGCGAGCAAACGCACGTGACGTGGGCAGGGCACGTGGCAGGGCTGGTGGTGTGCAGCACTTTTCACTGTACCCCCTCTTCCTCCTTCTACACCCCTAACAAACCTGAAACGAGACTCAAACATTACCATCGTCATGCTCATCGTTCACTGCGTTGTCCTCGCCTCGTCATCATCTTTGTGTTGCTTTGTTGTTGTTTGTGCTACTCATTACATGGCGTGTAGACAAGGCAAACACAATTGAATTAGCATGGCGAGCGTTAAAAATCACGCATACGCCACGCCTGCCGCGGCAACCAACGCCGTTCCCCATAGATGACAGTGCTCCTTCGGGCTACTGGCTGTGCCTCCAAGCGCCATTTGTTGTCCTACAATTGCCCTCAATGCGATGAAGCGAGGGAGCTCCTGAGTTCAAATGCACAGACCGAAGATACTTCATACTCTCCAGCCAGAAGAATTCAAGATATTTTTAGAATATTCTGAATTCTCTTCAATTATAATTGAAAAATCTTTTAGTTGTTAAGGTTTATAGAATTATAAAGAATTATTACATTTTATATTAAAGTTATTGTGGCATATAAGAATGTTATATTAATGATTCTGCAGTGGAAACTTAACAATAAGTGTGGCATACCCGCCGGCCGTCTTTGGTATCTTGAATATAGGCACCTAGGCAAGATTTCTGCGCCTGGGCCCCGACCTGAATATCTGTGTATTTGCCTTCACTAACGAATGCAGGCAGGCAACCAGGTCTTTGGGGGGCTCTCCTGGGGTCTTTGGGGCCTCGGGAACTCGGGGTCTCTAAACGTCGCACGGCTCACAGCTGAATTCAAGCGCAAAATTATGTAGCCGCAGTTACGAACACACGCATACCCAGACAAATACACACACACACACGCTTATGTTTCTCTGTGTTTGTGGGACAATCAAGCAATGAAATTTCATGCGTTTGCACATGCGTTTGCCCCTCCCCCCAGTCCCCCAGGCAGCCGGGGGCGTCTGTTGTCCGCTTTATAAACAAGTAACACATTTTCACTTCCTTTGAACCTGTTAGGAATTTTAAAATTTTCGTAGATTATCCGCTTTTAGCCGACGCCCGCCGGTCACGCCCCCCAGACCCTACCCAAGCACACACACACAGAGCAAAATACACACACATACACGCGTCAATGCCGCACAATGCACAAAAGGCACGTACCAAAACGGTGCAGAGGTATGAGTTCTGTACAGATCTACTCGTCCCACTGCTTCGTGTCCATATCCAGTATCCCAGTTCTGGCCAACCCACCCACCTACCTAGCCACCCACCTCCCCACCTTCTCCCTCCTCCCATGCGTGCAGGCTGCGTGCGTCCGTTGTGTGCAAAAATATTACTTGACTGACATTTAAATTAACACAATCACAGTTATTGGAGCATTGGAAGCCAGCCAGAGCACACATACAACACACACCCAACTGAATAAACACACACACATGTGTAGCATTTGTGTGAGTGTGTGAAAGACTCGTACCAGGCTCAAAAGCCACTGCACAAATAAGCAATGAAAATGTTTTTTAGTGGCATCAAAATGGAGTCGGAATAATATGAAGAAGAAGATGTTGAAAAAATTATTCTGAAAAGCTTGACGCATCTTTTTGTACATGAAATTCTAGGCGACACTGTGCACATTGGCGTAAAAGACTTGGCAAAGGATGTTCGTATTATTAAAAACAAAAAAAAAGCTTTAAAATACTGGAACAACAACAAAACCACTGAAAAATGTCTCAGAAAACTTATTTAGAGTTAATTTATCATGTCGAATGAGCTTAATAAAATATGTATTTGTTTTTTTTTATATACAAAAACATTTAAAATACAGTACAAAATGCTTATAAAATACTGTCAAAAACTTTATTTGTTTTTTTATTTATTTAATATCGACAAAACTCAGTCACCACAAAGTTCAAAATATAAAATTAAATTTAAATTTAAATTACTTTAAATAAATATTATAATTTACAATAAATTTAGACATTTAAAGAATTAAAACTATACTAAAAATGTCTTGAAATTTATATTTATATTGTATTCATTTATTATGATCATTAAATTAAGATACAAATGACGTAGTTAAAACTTCAAGAGTGCCATGGAAAATATTAAAAATAAAATAATAAACATACTGATTATAGGCAAAAATACTGAAAACAGTAATAAGAAAAGAGACTTAAAAATATCTGAGCAAGTTAGTTTAAGTCTCTATAATTATATATCATAATGAAAAGTGAGAACGAAAATTAAACTAATTTTAAATACTTTACAATACTCCACTAACTATTATTCTCTGAATAATCTAACTCTGTTAGCTATAACTGTCTATAAAACGTAATCATTTTTAATTGATATTTCAGCACGAAGCGCCGGCGTGACTATGCAACGCCCAGTTGCACGTTTGCTTTCGATTTTGCCCCACACACAGACACACACACACATGCAGCGAATGCACTTTTGCCTATGACTTTTTGTGCGACATTTTTGGCCCATACATTTGACACTGGGCTGGGCCAAGCCACTGTGTGTGTTTGCACTATATACCAGCGTGTGTGTGTGTGTGTGGGTGTATTTGTGGGTTAGTCGTGTATCTGTGCGACTTACGCGCGGGGGCGTTTTTTAATCAAAATGTAACAAGCCAAAAGCAAACAAGCGCCGCCTCTGCCTCTGTTGCTTCCTCCTCAGTCTCCGGCTTCGTCTCTGGCCACGACCCAGCTGCATGACTAGAATGTGGAGCCGTAGCCCGGATTAGTACAGCAAAAGAAAGCCGACACTACAACAACAACAGCAGCAGCAAGAGAAGCAGCAACTACATAAAGGGCCCACAGATAGCCCGGCAAAAGCTATAGAAAGATAGTTGCTGCCTTCGCTCTTTTTATTGGACTTTATGCGCTTTTGTAGTGTCCCAGCCCAGCCGACTCCAGTCAGCTTTGTTCAGCAGCTGCACAAAAAGGTAGCTGAATCATATAAAAAGAAAAAAAAACCCTAAACGCCATGGCCGACGGCCAAAGCAACTCAATAAGCGTAGCATCAACCCGTCCAAACTCCTCAGCAGACCCAACAGAATCCTGCATGAAAAGGAAGTCTTACTAATTTGTAGGGCAGTGCTGCGAAGTTGATTAAATATGAAGCTATCGATTGCATATTTCTGTATACCCTGCAGGGGCATATACGAATTTTTGATTAGTTTTACATTGTCAACTAACATGGTAAACTATATAGATGTTAGTTTGTTGTTTGCATTTTATAACTACTTTGCTTGTTAATTATATTCACATCATTCAAGATTGTCAACATGATTTCTTGGGATTTTTATTTTGGGGTTTTTATTTGAAAGGTTGCAATATAAATACTTGGAACTGATTTATTCCATTTTAAAATTTCCACTAGATTCTTCTTTTTGGCAAACTGATTCAACTCATTTCATTATTTCCTATAGATTGTATTCTGAACTTTACGTCTTCTATTTGTCAACTGATTTAATCTCTTACAAAATTTCTTATACTCTGAGTTTCTATCCTGCTCTTCATTATATCTTCGCTTTATCAACAATTTGTTTTGTTAGAGTATTTAGACTTCGAACTGTTGTTAACCCATTCTAATGGTCAATGGTCTATGGCCTGGTCTGGCTGACAAGCATATCAATGTGGGGATTGATGCGGTTTCGAATACGTTTCGAATACGAAGTTTGTTTTAAGCGTTCGAGCGTGAAATTGTACGAACGTTACCAGGCGGAAAAGAGAGGGAGAGAGAGAGAGAGAGAGAGGCTTTGACCATGGCTAATTTGTAACTAAATTTACGAAACAAAAGGGCCCAAGGATCTCAAGGATGGTTAAGGTGCTCTGTATTGTTGGTCGATGTGGGTTGCACTGTTTGAGCTGAGCCGAGAATGCCGAGGCTAAGCACATGTAAGCACTTGAATGCGCCACTTGACGCCGGCCAGTTGTCCTTTGTGGCATTGGCCAGAAATTAATTAACCAGCAGCAGCAGAGGCAGCAGTGGCAGCAGTGGCAGCAGTGGCAGCTGAGGCAGTTTCTATAGAGCGATTCCCGTGCTGCAGCTATACAATAAAACAATAACAGAACTTGGCCACCGTCAACGCATTACAAGCCACTCAATGAGCTGCCACCGACGGCGCCTAAAGTGCCAAGTACACACACACACACACACTTGCACACACATACGCACAACAGGCCAACAGATGATGACCACAAGTACATGAGGGGCAGTAGTAAGAAGATGATGATGATGATGAAGCTCGATTTGAAGCTGTAATTTGCTGCGTACAATGAGCAGTACTCATACCCAGAGCTAACACTCATACACACACTCACACACACATTCGAACACTCAGTCTCAGTTAAGGCGTTCCTCGATTGGGTCTTTTGTTCTCTGGCACTGCGCCCCCCGTTTGGCTAACAGGCGTCCCAAACGTCTCCTAACAATGGCGACTTCTCTGGCTGTCCCAAAATGCCTTTCTATGGACGCATTCGGCCGTGTGGCTAAGATTTTTGTGCTGGTCATGATGATGCCTGGACAGCACTCAGGCAGGTTACACTCACACACACACACACTCACACACACAGGCAATCGCTTAGCCATAGGTAAGAGCGGGTTGCTCGAACAGTTCTCGTTTTGTTGAATGGACATAAGTGGCCTATTATGATATTATCGCATGGGATTAGCAGGAAAATGAAAAATACACAAGTTGAACAGTCATTGGGAAAATTGAAGGTCAGCATACACCTTGAAGCAGGTGGAATGTCTGTATAGATTATGACAAAAGCAAAGTCAAAATTGATAAAGCGAATGAAGTCAAACAGAATTGATAGAGAATAATTGAAGCAGAATATACGAACAATGGAATTGATCGCATCAGCGATAAAGAATACATTGAGTTGTTCGTGGAGAGAGAGAGAGTGAGATAGAGATGCTTCATAAGAATTGAATGATATATGGTTGGATATTTGTTGATAGTCACATGCAGAGGGGCGTATAAATGTCGCAAGAATAGAGCAAAGAGATTGAAAAGAACATCAAAGGAAATACTGAAGTTTTGGCATATAAAAAGGGAAACATTAATAGTCGACAATATGAAAGAATACTGCATTAATATTTAGGGAATTTAGAAGATAGTTGTAAATAGAATAAAGGTTTATGTATTCTTAATCATTAGCATACCAAGTACTATAGATGAGATATTTATTAGTTAAGGTTTGTTAATAGTACAAAGTGATGTTCAATATTTTGCAATAAAGTTTGAATAAATCTGCTATGTCATAAAGTATTTATAATTATAGTAGTCAAGTTCTTATATAGGCTACATTTTCTTATAATTCACAATATATTTCCTGCGTAACATTTACATATTCACCTACTGTGCGAATACCTTTCGCGCCACCCACGAAACTAGTTTGATTGTAATCAACAACTGCCTTTATGCCTAACGATGTGTCTAGGTTCGGGTAACGTCTTTGTTTCACTAGTTTCACATGTGTGTGCGTGTGTATGGGTGTGTGGGTGAGCATGCTTGAGAGTATGTGTGAGTGTGTATTGGTATTAAAAACAAAAGACCCATAAAGATTATGTCAAAAACAAACTATTCAATTAAGTAACTAAACTAACTGACAGTAGCACACAAGGCAAGGCGCAAGGCACTGAGTGAGAGAGAAAGCAAGAGGGACAGAGGGATAGAGAGAGAGAGAGAGGAACATATAGTCAACCTCGACTCCCACATGCCACATGCCAACTGTCGTCCTTTCTAACGAAACATGCGGAGGCAACTTTTGCTCTTTGTCAAGGCAAAAGGCAACAACAATTACATTTGCCTCTTTTTTGCTATAGTTTATTTGCATAGAGTAAAGTCTTTTTTTCCTCCTCTTTTTGCCTCCTTTTGTTACTTTGTCCCTCATTCACTCATTCGTTTTCTTTTCTTTTTGCTGTAGTCAGCTGCAATGACAAGGATTGGTTCGGGCTTCGGGATGCGTCTGGTCTCTCAAGTTAACAAAATATTATTAATACAGTTGAAGGGCCTTCCCTGGCGCCCCTTGCAAGTCCCTTCTCTGCCCTCTCCCACTCTCTCTCTCTTTCACTCTCTCCCACTCGCTGTGCCGTGTCCAGCCTGTGTGCTTATTGGCATTATTAGCAAAGGCTTAGGGTCCTTGCGCGTGTCAGCGCCTTTGGCATACCATATCGACTCGAGTAGATGGGAGTCTCTTCTTCACTGAGGATGGGGGGCGGTGCCCGGCCACGTGTCATAAAATAAACAATAATCCTGCTGCGCCTGCCATTCCACTTTAGTGCACAATGCTCGTAAATTGTATCTAATAATATGGCCTCGTGCGTTCTTCGTTCTGCGAACAAACGAACGAACAAACAATCAATCAATAGACAATATTTTCTCCTGCCTTTCAACCAGATTCCGATTGCCTTAAAACAAAAGCGCCCGCTGCAAAATCGACAAAAAAAAGAAAAAACATACCAACGAACAGGAATCAAGATGATAGAGGGAAGTAGAAAGAGAAGTATGAAAAGATAAATATTTATACCCGGAGCTGAGCGCAGTGCAGGCGACGCTCGACTTGTTTTTTCAGCTTCGCTGAGCGTATAGAGAGAAAGAGCACTGTGAGCATTTGCTAGATAATAAAAAACAAGTAGGTAAATACAATATAAATGCTGGTAGCAGCTACTGTCTAGAGTAACAGTGTGTCTGCGTGTGTGTGTGTGTGTGTGTTTCTTCGAGATACAATTCGGTTGCAGCCAGCACTTTTATTACATGCGACTTTTCTACAATTTGTGAACCATTGTCTTTTCTCCTTGCCTGCCCCTCACCTTGCCGACTATTCCCGGCTACTGCTCCTGGCTGTGCCCCTTCACCTTGCTAGCTCGCCCTTTCGTAGCTAACGGGCAAAGTGTTTGAATTTAGTAGCAAGCGGAAAAGCAAAGAAAAACGAAATGAACTACGACCCCGGCCAAACTGCCGGTTCAAGTCCAGCAAAGCAGCCAAGCAGCCATGCAGCCAGGTTCAGCTTCAGCTGCTTCTCCTGGACTCTCTCCGTCCATGCCGCGGGGGGTGGCACTGCCATTTTTATTTACCAGCCGCGCCAAAGCAAAGCAAAGCGTTTAGAACCACCTTAAGACAACGTGGAAGGAGTACAAACATTATTTGGATTCATTCAGCAATATGTACAAATACTTTTACCCTGCGGCCATAATAACTACGTAATGCCATTTGCTTTCCATCCAGCACAATCGATATATGGAGATTCATTTGCTGTTTGCATATGGTATAGTAATGTTAAAGACTGGGATGGACCAAGAAATTTGACTTCTCTGATCTGCAATTGAAAGTATTGAATGCATATATAATTACAACAATTGAAGTTAAGGTAAAAGTAAATGATTTACTTCTCTTCTTCTTTTAATTTATTATTATTATGTGTTCAATTCATTATATATTTAATATCCTTTTTTTATTTAACTTATTTATTTATTTATTGTTAGGTTATTGCTAAGAACTGAAGAGAATGAACATAAATAATATTTTTTTTATGTTGATTAATACACTCGACTCTAATATAAAAATATCTTAATAATTAATATAAATATTTATATTTAATCTGTAAATTTCTTGTTTATTATTTTTATTTTGTTTTCTTTTTTTTTTGGTATTGACTCAAGTCAATAATTATTGATATTCAATCGATTCAAAGATAAAACCATATAATTAATTTAAATAATAAATAATTATATTTAATCTGTTCTTTCGATTAAAATAATATTTATATTTTATTTACTAATTAATAAATTTAATATAAATTTCAATATTTAATCAGTAATTTTTAATGAATAAAGCCGTACTTTTATTATTTTAAATGTAATTTAATAATTTCCTTTATGAACATTTATATATTTGTAAAGAAAAAATATGATTACAAACTTCTTAGACACTTTGTACAATACCAAAGACCGAATTCATCAACCATTGTCTTAGAAACTTCATTAATCTGCAACATAATGAACAAAGGGTATAGAAGTACCGTTAAATAAGTCTGTAGTTCCAACGCGACTTGCCTTAATGCCATTTTTATTTTTATTTGTTGTTATTTTGCAGTTTTACGGAGCTTTAAGTACAGATATTAGCTCGCTTGCGCTTTTGTTCAATGTGCCGTGGAAACAGATAGAACGAGCAAGACAGAGAGACGGAGAGAGAGAGGAGTACGGGAGGACTGTTGAGTGGGAGTCAACTGGGTAGCTGGCCATTTGGACTGCTAAGTAGTGGGCAATTATTTTTACGACAACTAGTTAAGGGTGCGACGACGATGTGTGGACCCACTCGAAGTTGTTGCTTGTCTCTCTAATTGCCGATGCTCCTGCTTAGCACCCCCCACAAGGGCAGCAGAAGCAGGAGGAGGAGCAACCCAATTTATAAGGTCCCAGTAGCGAAAACAATGAGCAAAGTCCAAATGTGTTGATGGTCAGATATGAAGTTAGCCACGAAGACAAAGAACACAGTCTATTTTGATATGTGGGCAGCGCTCGTACCCGAAACTTGCTTAAAAAGTTGCCAAAGATAATGAGTTTTTAAGATAGATGTAACTACCTACACTGTGTGTGTGGTGGTGTTCCCGAAACTTGCCCTGGCCAAGAGATTAACTCAATGCAACACATAACTCAAACTGTTGAACTGTTCAACTGTTTTGTTGTTTTACGACTCAGGGCCAAGACTGTTGCCTGTCTGTGATAATGATAACACAGCGCGTTTTTGTTACCACTCACACACACACACACACAAAGAAGCCAAGAAAGCTGCACCCGAGGGCTTTCATTGTGTGTTACCCACAGAATGAGCTGTCTGCCTTCTGCACTTCCAATGCAAAGAGCTCAAGAATCAAGAATCTGTGCGAGACATTTTAGGGTCGCCTGATAGCTGAAGAAACGACTTCGAATTGCGAATGAGTGGAGTGTATCGCTGAGATAGCTTTGTCAGAGTGCACTACAGCAAAAACAAAAACAACAGCAAGTCGAAACAATCAAAGTTAAGCACAGACACACAGACAGACACACACATCCATAGAGATTGCTGTGAGAGTTCTTCAAACAGCTTAAATGATTTCAAATGTGAAGTTTGGGTTATTCTACAGGTGAAGAGCAGACAGCACAAACTCTGACAGAAGTTTAATTAAACTGGCTTCCGAGCTGCGGATTAGGCTTGAAGTTGGGAATTTTGTGCGATTTTGAAGCGACAAACAAAAAATAAAAAAAACTATTCAAGTTTTGCTTGCTATGCAAAGACTGAAATTGCTTTCTATTTGCATGCACTAAAACATTTCGAAGAACATTTCAGAAGTTTCTATTTTATTTACTTTTAGTAAATTATAGAAATCTGTAGTTTCTATTCATTGACTTTCTTCATTTCTGATATGTATCTAATCGCCAAATAAATTGGCAATGCATAATCGAATTGCCATTTATATTTCTCAGTGTCTAATTATCGAAATACATATAGTATATATACACAGTCTCTGCCCACACATTAATCTAGCATCGTTAATTAGTATTTCCAATTTAAAATTTAAACCACATTTTCGTTTTTTTTTTGGTTTTTTGAGCCCCGATAAAAAGCTGTTAATTTTCTCACGCTGCCTGGTTCCAGCGATTAAAGCATTATCAAACCAATTTTCATATTTGGGCGCGTTTACTAATTGAAATGCTTTATGACGTTGCTGTTGACATTTTTTAGATTTTAATTAAATTTATGACACAATGCTGCAGCTACAGTACATGTTGAGTCGTTAGTACATTTCGTATACATACCCTGTAATAGTAAAGTCAAGTTTGATGCCCATTCCGTGCTCTACGCTTCATTTCAAACACATTCTAAGCCCAAGTCTTGCATAATTCGCTGCTTTACAGCGTATCTTTGTTGTCTATCATTAGTGTACATGATTTTTTCATGTTTCCCGTTATGTTATAATCTATTTTTCAGTTGGTCGAACTGTCGACGCCGCCATAAAACTGGCAACTGTCATTGACAGCGCTGTAACAGTTGGCATAAAACATGCCCCCAAAGGTCGCGGGACCAACTTATCCCCCCTGGGCAGTGTCAAATTATTACACGGACCTGCTCTCCATATCGTAACGCTAACTCTGTTGTACTTTTTTCTACAATGTGCCATCATTGTTTGGTGTAGTTTTGCATACTCTGTACTGTTTAAATATGCGTGCCATGGGGTATACAGAGTTGAGGCAAGAACAACAGACTTTGTCTGGCAATCAAAACAAAGCAACTCTTGATAGGTCTATCTTGGTTTTGAATTGCAACTTGCAGTTAAAAAAGTTTTTGTGAGATTCATATGAGTTAATATGAAAGTATCTAAGAACTTTAAAAGTATAAAATGATAAACTAAATTGCAAATATCTAGAAATATCTCTTAGTTATCTCAAAAAAAACTGTTTCAAAGATGCAAAAGTATCTTAAGACCACAAACTATTAAGCCACAAACGGTACTCAATGCTACAAACGTATCTCAAAGATGCCAAAGCATAGCAGATACAATAATACAAGCACAAGCACAAACAAGTTCAACACGTGTGGTGCTTTGTTTTGATCGTCTGCTAGACCAACTGGCGCCGTCTTTGTTTTGATTGCGCTTAGCACGTGCCACCTGGCTAAATTCCTCTCGCTACCTCCCTCTCCCTCATTCTCTCTCTGTCCTGTTCGTCCTCACTCTTCAGGGTGTCTAACAGTCGACTAAGCTCACATTTCTTAGTTTTTTTTGCTGTTGTTTATCAAATTTGTACGGCTAGAAATGTTCTTTTGTGCTCGTTTTGTAACCACAAGCTGCAATGTTTTAATTGAAACTAAATGCTGCCCTTGTGTAATGTTAAAAAACAAACAACAAGTTGGGCTAAAAGCAACAACAACTACATTGGCAATTATAACTGCATCGAAATACAGTTCAGGCTGCTAGACTGAAATGCACACGATATACACGATATACTATATAGAACGAGTATACAAAAAGCGTCCGGAAATCCGCTTTGCGCCCAATCCACGTGCTTTTAATGCCAAACGCATGGACAGCGTTTGCCAAGGGGGGTGTGGTGTGGGCAGGAAAAGTACCACCACCCCTTCTGGTGCTGCTGGTCGCCACATAGCATTGTGAGTGGTGTGGGTTTTTGTTATTATTTGTCTGCCTTTTTAAGTACAGACTTTAGTTCCGCACGGGATTCGCATTGAACCCGCAATACAATGCAGATTAAGAGTTCGTTGTTGTTGTTGTTCCTGTTAATTCAGCATTGGAAAAAGGTCAATAATAAAAAAAATATGCTAAATAAATATTATTGAAATACAAGTAAAAAGTATTTTTGGAATATATTCATTTATTAAAAGCGAAAATCAGGCAGGGCTCATCTGAAAGGAACATGATGAAGATGAAACACGCTGTAAAAAATATATATATATATATATAATATTAATTAATGTACTGTAAATATAATAGAATAATATTGATATTTTTATACTGAAAAAATGTAATGCAACTCTTTGAAAGTATTCAGGTTAATTATGGTTAATCTCTAAAGCTATTTCATCATATAATGTGGACAAATTGTGAATAGCTTTAAGCGGCAAGTCGCAGTTCAATTTGTTGCTAATTAAAGTTATACAAATAGAAAAGCATTAAATAAAAATGAAAATAATTTACTGCTCATTAATTAATCATATTGCACAGACACATAAATCATTTCATATACAGAATATACATATATGCATTTCATTGTGAAATCTGAGCAATTGATAAAGTTATAAACGAGAAAGAAATTACGTTCGGCATGCCGAAAGTTTTTTACTCTTGCTGGTTTTTATATCCTTCCATTGTTGCAATACTACTTATATATAATAGAGCAGAATTGAATTCGTATATATTCAATATTATGTATAACTTTGATGAAGACTAATTTAATTTATTTCCTAAATAAAAACTTCCCTTCATACAAAAACCTGCATTGCGGCCGTGAAATTTTATAAGCATATTAAATATATGGAAAAAGTCTGATGTAGTAAATTGGATGCAATATTTTGCCAAATAACAAAAAACGGCCGATAGTTTGTATGGCTTCTATACGATATATCGGTTCGATCTGGCTCTTTCCGACTTATATACAACGTGCAGCAATAAGTTTCATTAAAATAGCTCTAAAACTAAGAGACTAATTTCTGTTGCAACAGATGGACGGACAGATAGACACACGGACAGACAGAAGGACAGACAGACGGACAGACAGATGGACAAACAGACGGATAGACAGACAGTTGGACAGACAGACATGGCTAGATCAACTTGGTGATGCTGATTCCAAATATTGTATATACACCTTATGGAGTCGAAGATGTTTGCTAAGGTGTGTTGCAAGCCCCTGGCCAAAATGAATATACCCTTTGCATGGGTATAGAATAAAACCTCCTCTGATAAAATCGTTTTTTATGATACTCTGTAGAACTTAAGTGGCACATGTTGCGTGTAGTTATAAAACAATCATTAAAAGAGGACTTAAAATATTGTTAGTACTTAGTTTATTTATCTATAAAGTGGTAGTCTTTACAGGGCATCGCCTAGTCGCTCTTCCTCTAACTGTGTTTTTTGTGCACGCAAAGAAGCTTAACAATTTGCATGTGCTTAAACCAATAAACAAATTTAATTGTACGATTGAATGTTGTTTTTTATATACGCTGCAATTCGTTTTTAGCCTTTACAACCGAATCTTATTTAATTTTTTTGTTGTGCTATTTTTATTTATTTTTTTTTTTTGTTAGAATTTTTCCATTACAAAATGTTTAAAGGCCAAAAGCTTAAGCCTTGTGCGGTCAACAAAAGCTGGCCGCAATGGGAAAAATAAATATGGGCTCAGTGCCAGGCAGACACACGGGGAGAAAGAGAGAGAGAGGGAGAGGGGAGAGAGAGTGACAGAGGGAGAGACAGAGAGTGGCACAGAGAGGTGCAGACTGTGGCAAAAGGGCGCTGTCCTTTGGTTTGAGCACATAAAAATGCATTAAATAAAATTTGTCATATAAATCTTGCAATTTATATGTTGGTCGAGCCCAGTAGAGTCCTGCAGAGGAGTACAGAATGGGGAAAGGGGGCAGCACGAAAAATGTAATTTACAAACCAAAAGCTGTTGGATTTCTTTCAGCTTCAGCTTCAGCTTGTGCTTGTTCTTCAGCTCTTCTCTCCCTCTTGTTGTTGTTGGTCTTGCTGGGCAGCGAGTTGGTCGTATAACTCATTAAGAACGCTTGTCGCAGGTGCTAATTCGTTAAAATGGAAATCAGAATTTTCCAATTAAACTGGATAATAAATTGGCCAACCAAAGCGGGCAGCGCTGCAAGCCGGAGTGGGGGAACTGTTCTTATACTTTTTTCGGAAAGGGGCTGTGGGGGGAGTGGGTTTTGGCCAGCAGCTGCCAGGCAAGGAAATAAATTATAAATACGCCGGAAGTTCCAAGTCAGCATGAAAGGGCGAAAGCGCACACAGATACACAAAGGGTACAAGAGAGAGAGAGAGAGAGAGAGAAGGGGAGAGGGAGAAAGGGAGAGAGAGACACCACATAGAGCAGCTCGTTGGCCACCCCATTGCCTGGGCCAGGTTTGCATTTCCGTTAGCTAGCTAATTTGTAAAAAGCTGTTGACCAACACACACATACACATACATATACGTAGCACATACACCCACACTCATACATACACCTACACCCACTCCTTCACACACACCGCACGCAGCTGAGACCCTCAGTAAGAAGATAAACTATGCGTCGTATATAAGCAGATACTTTAGCTGAGTGTGTGCGTGCGTGTGTGTGTGTGTGCGTAGCAAATTTAGACAGCACATGTGTGGCAGGGGTGCTGGCTGGGGGTGAGAGCAATTAGATAAAACAAACGCAACGCTGACAAAGGCAATGCAATTTTGCTTGCCAGCCACAGCAAAAGTTGCGCGTCAGTGCAAAAGTATCTATGAAATGGAGTTGAGATGCTGCGAGCAGCTGCAGCAGCAGCAGCACAGCCGCAACTTCAAGTATGCGTGGTCTGTGTTCAGAGCTCAGCTAACCTAACCCCCACCCCCCTCTACCCACCTCACCCCGCTGTCATCCCTCGGTTTGCAGCTCAACAATTCAATTTAAGCTTCGTGCGCAATTTGCGCAATGCGAGTCCTGCGAAAGCGTGGGCGTGGAAGACTGTGTGTGTGTGTGTGTTTCACTGTGTGTTAATTCATACAACAGACAACTTATGCTGTCGCTCCCACTTGCCCTGCCCCCGCTCTACTTCTTTTGCCGCGCCAGCCTTCAGCATTTTACACACAGCTTGTGTAGCAAACATTTTGGAGATTCGTGTACTTCTCTCGGTACAAGTTTCTCTCTATTGCAGGCTCTTTCTCCCTGTTTCTCTCTCTCTCTTTCTTCGTCTACACTCGAAACTTAAGCGAAGTGCAGAGAAACCTAACGCGTCATCACAAAGTGTTGCTATGTTTTTTCAAGTGTGAACTGAAGCAAATGCGAAAAATTGTTTAATGCGCTTAAATAGTTGATATAATTCTATGCGTTTCTCGGTTGAGCGATCAGTTTGGAGAGCACTTTTAATTACTATATAAATGTGTGCTTAATTAGCGTATAATAAGATAAAGACAGGTACAGAGAAAGAGAGATTATAAAACTATTGCATGATTGAAGAGTTTAGTATACATTAAGGTTAAAGATTGATAGATAATATAATAATGATAATAATGATATATTATTGATAATAATAATAATGATATAATGTTTAATTATAAAAGATAAATAACAAATACAACGGAGTATAAAAGAGACAGGCAAAACATTTTCTATTGATATTAGATGAAACCAACAAAAGAGTAACATGTTGAGAGACAAAAGACAATGATATCAATGATCAATGATATGAAATAGAACAAATACGAGTATTACATGATATAGTATGCATAATAAGGTAAATAGTAAGATATTTTAGTGTGGTACAGGTTATTCAGAATATATATTCCATTGAAAAAAATTCATATTGTAAATCGAATAAATGGATGGCTAGATAAATAAAAAATGAATAAATAAATTAAAAGTAAAGTATATAGATCGATATATGTTACCTTTAGAATAGAAGAAAGTTAGATAAATAAAATAAATAAATTTCTACTGATAAAACTAGTAATAAAGCTACAGTCGAGTGTGCTCGAGTGAGAGTAAATATATTCTCTATTTAGCGCATTTTGTATTGCATACTTTCAGAGAATAGCTTCGAAATCAGTACATATTTTAAATTTCTTAAATAACTTCCATCTTATTTATCGAATCGCAATCAAATTTATAGAAATCATTTTGCTGCCCATAGTTTTTTGTATTTACCAAAAATCCAGCGTTAAAATTATGCTTGAAATGCGATTTATGGAGGCGCAAGGAAGCGTGGACAAAATCCAAAAAGAGGTTGACATTTAATTATCATAAGCAAGTAACAAAAAGTAGACTGTATTAAGGCTCTTGAATTCAACACTTCTTAAATAAAATGAGCTGAGTTTGTCTATCCGGCTCAGTCTTTTCAACAGTCTGTCCAACTTGTCTCTCAAATTCTCGTCTCAACTTCTTGTTCAGCAAAGATAAAATTATATATTTTTAACAAATTATGCAATTTGATTGTTATTGTTATTTGTTTGACTTTGCGTTTCCCTCTGCGAATGTTATTTAATTTCTTTTATTTAATAATTCTCACCATTAAAAGCCACATGCACGCAAACACACCCACACACATGTCTCACACGGTTGCACACACACTGACAGATTCATATTTTGAATTGCCAAGTGAAGTTTTGTTGGCTGTCTGACCGACTGACAGTTACCCCACACTCACAGCTCGTTGCTTTCAGCTGCTTAACACTAAACCGTTTGTCTGACTGTCTAACTGTCTGCCTCTCTGTCTGTCTGCCTGTCCGTTTGTCTGTCTGTATGTCTGCCGGCTTGTTTGTCTGTCTACTTGTCTGGCTGTTTGTCTGTCTGTTTCCTGGCAATTCCACAACACACACCAGAGTTATTTGGCTTTCCAATGGTTTAATTAAAACATTGTTACTTCATTGTGAAAATGCGCAAAGTGTAATTATATAAAATTTGCAGAGCCACAGACAGCCAGTGAGGAAGTGAGAAGGGGAAGAGGGGGTGTGGAAGAGGCGCAACAGAGACAAACAAATAGCATGCCACACAAAATGTTGTCCATATGTTGGCGGAGCAAGTGAAGCTGCTTTGAGCTCTCCCTCTGTGTGTGTGTGTGTGTGTTGCGTGTGTGTGATGAGTGTGGGTGCAAATCGCTTGGCTTCAAAAGTTGACACGCATATGTATGTGTGTGGGTGTGTGTGTCTGTGCACGTTTTAATACGCAGCAATAAAATTAGAACGGAGCCCCAAAAAGTGTGCTACGCACACCAGAAGTTTTAAGCTGCTACACACCAGGCTGTGCTTGTGTGTGTGTGTGTCGGAGGTATTACTACTGCCGTTTAATATCTTAATTGAGGTGCCCGCTTTAAAGATGCATGCCTATCCCTGATCCCGGCCATGTCACGAAGCCAACTCAAACATAAGCAAAGGATTGCAAAATAAATTAACTTTTTCTGCAGATTTTATGTAAATCATATACGTATATAGTATATGTATATGTATGTGTGTGTATATGTGAAGAGAAAAACAGACTCTGTCGCTGGCAGACAGTGTGGCGACCCATTTATATTTATTTAATGATGTGACCCAAATTTATTTCTGTATGTGAGTGTTTAATTAGACGGTTCGCCTCACAGGCGACAGTTCTCGGTCTTTCACGACTCAGTGACTCTGTACCGCTTACTTCTCCTCCCTTCTTCCTACTCCCTCCTCCTTCATCTCTTCTCCTACTCTCTGTGCGTGTCAGAGGCCGTAGTAGAACCTTAAATGTTAATGCTGGTCTCAAGGTCACATGATATGCGCATATAAATTACCGCACCCCCTTTTTCTACTGGGGTACAGGGTATATAAGTAGGGTATGCCCTGCCATGATGGCATAATGCTTATCTTGGAGGCGGCGGCCTGTGCCAAAAATTTACGTACTGTTAAGTAAAGGATTTGTGGTTAATGACGGTCGCTTGGCTTGGTTTGCCTTGCCTTGCCTTGGCTAGGGTTCGCTACTGTTGGGGTTGCCTTGGGTTGTTGTTGTTGCTGTTGTTGATGCTGGGACCCACTTGGACCGCTTCCAATGGAATTTGAAGCTACATATGTTGTGCGAGCGGCAACTTCAAGTGTTGTTTTTTTCGGCTTGGGAATTTGTTGTTTTCCTTGCGATGCGGGTAATAAATTTGACTTGTAATCAAATTTAAATTAAAGTGATGCGTCTCTCTGGCCTCTGTGGTTATCTAATGTAATAGGATTCGAGTGGTTAAGTTGATATAGTTTTGGTCTACATCAAATTGCAGCAGGAAATTGCTTTGGGTATGTAGGAAAATGTGATAAAGCCAAAGGAAAGGAGTATCTTTTCAATAGAAACTATCATACTAAAGGGTACAGATCAATATAGTTCAATAATTGATGTGATTAATTCAATTATAATCGATAAGAGAGAGGAAATACTAGTAAGAAAGCTACAGAAGAGTGTGCTCATTTGTGATATATCCGCTACCCAACTAAAATTATTTTGTGTTGCATACTTTGGGGAGCTGATTCTTAAGCGGTTCGCAATACCCATTTCTTAAGTAACTTCAATCTTAATTATCCGATCGCAACCAAATTTTCAAAAATTATTCGACGCTTGTTAGTTATTGAGTTTTTCAAAAATGAATTGTCATGCATTAATATTACTCTTAGAATTCGGGTTTTATCGATTTAAGGCGGTGGAAAGAGGCGTAGTTAAATTGTAAAAAACCTGAACTGCGTGCAATAATAACACATATTGATACCAAATTTGGTATCCACAGCTATTATAGAGTCTGAGATATAAGTTTTAATAGGGACGGACAGACAAACAGACAGACAGACAGATAGACAGAGAGACAGGCAAGCTATTTCGACTTAGCTGTTGATGCTGATTATAGTACTATAGTTTGTAGGGTCTGCCACCCTTTTCTTCTGCATACATATATTTACGATTGGCACAAAGTTATAATACCCTACTACACTGTGAGTAGCGGCTATTTAGAGTATATTTCCGAAAGAAACTATCTAACGAAAGACTAAGAAGGGCACAGTTTTGTCTATACAATCCTTTATCAATTCAATTACAATCGATAAGAAAGTAAAGAATAATATATAATATTTTGAATACATTTTCATATCTATTCGATATCAATAACTTTTCCATTAATCTTAAAAGGATTTACCGATTAGCTATCGCCAAACAATATCTGTGCAGACCCTCGATGTTGTCAAAACAAAAGTGGAATACATTAATGCAATCGTTACGTGCTCGTGGAGTTACCAAAAGGGAAAGTGTGACAAATCTGGCAAGGACCTCAGCTGGCAAGCAGCTCTAAGCAATTGGGTTGCTTTTTTCTCTGCTCTCTTTTTTAGAGGAACGCCCCAGCTAAGCCAGGGCTTAGATGTGTTAGATAAGTTCAACAGCTGCGCTATTTTTGCTCTGCTCTCTCCCCTTTCAGCCATGACAGCTTTCAATTTTTTCCCCTTCCTTCCCTGTACGCAATTTCAATTTTGTCAGCACAAGCCGGACCACGCCCACCAGCTTAGAGGGCAATATTCTAATCCAATCGTAACATTTATCAGCGCAAACCGATCAAACTTGTGACTTATGCATCAAAGTCAAGTCGACAGAGATAGAGATAATCTTATGCTGAGCGCCGCTCGGCAATTACTCGCCCTCTCGTTTGCACTTTCTCTGAATTTTGATGAAATTTTTTATGTAAATGCAGCACTAAATCAAAAACAACAACAACAACAGCAAGTTTAGAACACATGCCAACAATTTGATGTTGCACAAAAAGGATAAACAGAGAAAGAGGGAGAGGGGGAGAAAAAATCGAGTTATATCTCTAACAATTTTGCTGTAATGGCCGCACATAAAAAATACGCAACAAAAATAATTTTTCACTTGCGTAACCAATCGATTGGCATATCCCATGTCCATGTCCATGTCCTACCCTACTACGGGGCCAGGGACTCATCGAGGACGTCGTGTCGTATCGTGCGAGTGTGTCAAAGATGAGGCCACGCTGATAAAATCCAATCACTATGAATTTACGCTCCTTTACAGGAAATGAAGCGGAAGAAATGTGCAAAATGTATTGACACCCCCCATCAAACCAACTTCACTCTCTCTCTTTCAATCTCTCTCTGTAGTCTGTTGGGGTTGTCTGTCTGTCTGCCATGTGGGGAGGTTGCAACTCCAAGTTATTGCCAGTGCAATTCATAAAACAAATTGATATTGCCTGCTATTACACACGTCAAATGCCAACGCCCCCGTCGAACCGCAAAATGGTAAACGCCTCCCCCAGCTACCCCTCTTCTGCCTCCCCTTCCTCCCCGCTTCCTACCTCACCTTGTGGGGCAAATTAAATTAAATATTTACTCACATTTGCGTGCGATTTTATTTCGTTTTATCGAAGCAATTTGCCAGCGACATGTTTTGCTTTGATTAGCTTCTCGCCGATGGGGTAATTTGTGTCACAGCATGTCAACGCCCAGACGCGGGCACAGAGACCCAGTCGCAGTCGTAGTCACAGTCCCCGTCTCAGTCCAAGACCCTCTCCGGGCCAGTTCGTCAAATTCTTCCAACCGCGCTCAGCCTTAGAACGTCAATTGGCAGGCGCGCTCTAATTATATGCAACAAGCAACGAGCAGGTTGCCTGAGGAGGCCCCTGCCTGCTCTGAGCTCCAGTCTGGCTTATGGCTCTCTCCATTCTCCTCTTTCCCCTCCCTCTGCACACTCTCCTCCCTCCTCTTGCCACTCCTTGCCGTATCCGGGGCCATGCAGTTATAAAATAATTTCTTTCGAAATTAATAAATTGAAGCCTGTTGGCCGGACAGGAAATGAAGGCCTTTGCGACAGCAGTTACCAATTGGTAGAGTCAGGCAGGGGCAGTGAGGGGAAAGGGGAGAAGGGGAGCAGAGTAGGCTTGGCCTACAGCCCAAGCCCGGACGGGTCATGCTTGCCAGCGCATCGACTTGGGGACACGTCCTTCAGTTGCATATGAAATGCGGGCCAAGAACGCTGGCAAAACAACACAAATCAGAGGCGTAGTCAGCAGGGGGCAGCAATATATATAATGAACGAGAGGCGAGAGCAACTACAATTGCAACTGCCAGTCATACAAAAATATGAAAGCGTTTATTTAGTCCTTATAAAGTACATTACAAAATCATAACTTTATTACTTTGCCATCTCTTTCTCTCTCTATTTTTTGGGCCCTAGAATTGAAAGTAAATGTTTCGATAATTTTTTATTTGCTTTAAGTTTTTTCTAATTTATTGATGCAATTATTAAATTACAATACTTTAAATATTTTTTAGCAAGCTGCAGGTCAACAATTCGGTTAGTATATCACACAAATAAGTTACTCAACCATTCACATATTTTAAATATTGTTACATTGATTTTCATTCATTTCAAAATTACGTGGAAGCTTGAGAATTAAATCTGACGCAATAAAGAAGGTATATATTCTTAATTACGAACGTAATTTTAAAGTTTGAAAGTTTATTTTTGATAAATACAATAATTCATATTGTCTAAATAATTTCTACAAATTTGGTTGTGAGCGTATAATTGATTTTGAAGTTATTTAATAATCAATTATAAAGGAGTACTAAATTCCAAGACACCTGCATAGTATGCAACAGTAAAAACGGTAGAGATAAAATTTAAATATTTAATAAATCTCTTTGGTCAGCTAAGTAGCAAATTTGTCAGAGTAGAGCACAACCGACTGTAGCTTTGTTGATCTTTTTATAACACATTAAAATAACTATACAATTTTAATATGCAGATGAATACGCTGTACCTGTACTGTAAAATCCACAATTTTCCACAACTGAAACACTTTGCTTTCTCGCAAATTTCTCAATTAAAACACCACCAATGTTGGCATGCAAAAAAAACCAAATAATAATCGATTAGTCGATGATTTAATCGATTTGCGAAACACTGAAGTAGCCGATTGAGGTGAGTGCAGGGCCCTCTCGGCGAGTATTGTGGCTAATAATGATGGCCAAACAATTTGCCCACATTTCGGAAACATTCAGAGCGTGTCTCGCTTTGCAACTGAGGGGGAGAATCAACACAACAAAACACACACACACAGAGAAGCACACACAAAACGTGAATCGAATTAATTTACAACAATTGCAACGGTTAAGTGACTCAGTGCGACAACAACACGGCGTGCCCCTCAATTCAACTGTCATTCATTAACAATCGATTAGTCAAACACTTTCCGCTTGCTACGACTCAGTTCCGAAGCTACCATTAATTATCGAGCAACCCTCGCTCCTCGCTAGTTCCCCTTTTTATGCCAGTGATCTGCACGACGCCACTGACGAATCTTACGCACAGTGTGGACTGACTGACTGTCTGACTGATTCGAGTCACTGTGCAGACTCCTTCGGACTCTTTCACACTGTCGCACAGTGTCGCATTTGATTCATTTTTTGTGTGTTTCTTTGCATTGCGCACATTTGAATTATGTGCGAGACGCCCCTTTGGTCACCCCAAAGAACTACTCACAGGGATCAGGGCAGGGGCAGGGGTAGACAGTGAGATACATTTGCGAGAGGCGGACTCGCATTCACACACTCACACACTCGCACACTCAAACTGCGCCGGGTCTCTCTAATAACACATTGCCAACCCCTAATTTACCCTAATTTCTTAACCAATTTCGACGGGTGTGCAATAAAAATTAAAATCCATGCCGACTCTGTCTCAGTCATACCCTTCTCCCTATCTTTCTCTCTTTTTGTTTTCCTGTCTCCCTTTGCTCTGTCCTTATCTCTCCTTGGCCCTGGCATAACTCGTTCACTGACTGCGACGGCGACTGCAGCTGAGCGTCGTGTAGGCCATAATAAACGCTGTCGCTGTCCTCTGACGATGAGGAGTCACAAAAAAATGTTAAGTGAAACCAATGTGCAGGCACAGGATCTAGAGATCAGAGTGTGCCGTGACACGAGCTGCTCAAAAGTTAATTGCATGCGTGGATTTGATGAATTAGAAAGAGATAGACGTCAAAGAAAAAGTAAAAAAAGTAAAATGGGATTGAAAATATAGAGAATGTAAAAAGCAATACAGAGATATAGCCAAAAAGAAAGAGAATGAAAAAAACTATGCAAAGGGAATGAAAACTAATTATGAAGCATAAGGGAAGGGAGACAGAAGAATGAAAAAGGATACAAAAATTAGAATCGACAAAGAGAGAGAGAGAAAATAAAAAATGAAATAGCGAAAAGATAAGTAAAATTGTGAAGCAAAAAAGGAATTGAATGAAAGCGAGAAACATCAGTTTATATATAAGACTTTTCAAGAGAAAAAGGGAAAATGATTAATAGGAAAAAAAAAACAGAAAAATAGAAAAGATAAGCAAAAATACGAGGCAAAAAAACAATTAAATGCAAGTGAGAAATATCAATTTATATATAAAACTTTAAGCCCAAGACAGTAAATAGTTAGTAAGGACAGACAAGAATAACAAGAAAGAAATCTACAATGATTTTTTAGAAATTTGTTAAATTTAAAAACTCTTTCTTAGTCTTTTCTTCTTGTTTCAGTTTATTTCTTATTTGTGATTTGATATTTTAATTAAAAATGGCAATGAAAACGTTTGCCCGTTAGAGCTGAAGAAACATCGATGTTACTTCGATAAATATAGCTGTTTCATATGAAATATCTTAGTAAACATCGATGTTTTGCCAGCTCTATTTTCCATGAACAACTGGGGACCATCTATTCCTATTATACTGAACAGTAGATGTTCTTAAGGAACACAATTTTATATTCGCTATTTAAAGGAGAGAGAGGAGAATTTATTACAATATTCTGTCAAATTATTCATCTTTAAATATGATTATAATAAATAATTAATAAATTTTGTATTTTTCAATTTTTAATCATACGTTTTCCATTTAGAATCTACACATATTTATATTCATTAATATTATTCATCACATTTAAATGATTTATTTATTAATGAAATCTTTTATTTCAACTATTTCATCGTGACACGAGCTCATCTCTAAAGAGTCGCAACACTTGGCTGGCAACTTTTGGCAGCAGCTGCTTGGACAGTCGCCGGACAGTGGGACATGGGTACAGTGGTACACTGGTACAGTGCGGTGGTGCTGAGGCAGGCAACAGGCGCGGGGCCGTGGTGCATGATTGGCCACACAAACACGCAACTACTGTCAATTATTTGACTGTCATTGACGCACTGGCTGACTGACAAAGTGACGCTGTTGCCTCCCCCCCTCGTTGCAACTGCCCTGCCCTGCCCACACACACTCTTTCCCTCTCACTTGCACTCGCACAGACTAGTCTGCCCTCTCAGTTATGGCCAATTCTCTTGACATTCGCATGTGTCCACCAAGGCACAATGTCTATCTAGCTCGTCTGGCTGTCCAGCTGTCCGTCTGCCTGTCTCTCTGTCTGCCTTGGCGTCTGTCTGCCAGTCTCACTCACACACTCTCCCTTTCTCACTCTCTCCATCTCTGTCTCGCTCTGCCTGTTTGATGTGTCCTGCTTGCTGCTGCTGTCCTGGCAGTTTGTGCTTGCTTGACTGGCCATCAAGTCGCTAACCGATGTCGTCGTCGTTGTTGTCGCTGTTGTTGTTGTTGTTGCTGCACTTGTTGTTGTCGTAGTTATCCTGCACAGGTATGTGCAGAAGGGGTCATCATTGACGCAACTGCGACAAATTTAAATGCGGTTTCGTACACGACGTCGCGTTTGCTGCCACGTTGCAGCAATCATCATTAAAACTTATTCAATAGCTCTGTGGCTCCGGCTGCGGCTTCAGCTGCCCCTGCCCCTGCCCCTCATCTCTCTGCTCTCTGCTCTCTGTCTGCATTGTCCTGCCATCGATGGCAATTTCGCTTTGGCTTTGCTTTTGTGCTGTGCCTTGCCTTTGCACTGTTCGTACCGAGTCGGGCCAAACGACACATAATTATTTAAATAAATTAAATTAAATTTGTACACGTCAAACATGTGTCGCAAACAATGCGAGCTTAAATTGTGTCGCCGTTGCCGACTCGACTCCACTGTCAAGTCAATAAAAAATTAAGCGTACCCCCCTCCTTCCCTCATTCCCCCGTTGGCAGCCACGCCTCTGTCCAACTGGTCAAAACTGAGCAGCGACAACAAAAGTGACCCAAATATTTTGCAAGGACAATGCACTTGCACAATGAACACACGCACACACACAGACACACAGACAGAGGCAAATACAATGGCAGACAGTGCGACAGACATACAAACAGAGAGCAGGAGAGGGACAGAGAGAGAGAGAGTGAGATGGGCAGAGCAGAAGCGCAGCTAGCACAAGAGAAACTGCCAGTAGCGCAGCGAGGGGATCCACTGTGCTGCAAGGCGCGGGGCGGCAGTGCCTGGTAATGGTCGAGTAAATAAACAAAAGTAATTGCATAAATTTATATAAATTAATGGAAATGCATCATGCAAATGGCTGCAAATGAATTTAAAGTGCAAAAGTTATGCAATCCTTTCATTTTTAGTAAATGACAAATGATTAATAAATACGAACTTCATTTAAGGTAGGGCATGCCAGGCTATACAGCATGGCCAGCGGGAATGCTGCAAGGGGGGGGGTTCTTAATCGACCTAGTAAGTGAATTAAGTCATGAAAGAAATGAGCTGATGATGGAATGCGCTATGAAAGAAGAAGAGGTAATGAACTTGCTAAGTGCACTAGAGAAAAGGTCGAAAGAATTGAGATAGAAATAGGTTCGTTAGAAAGTAATCTATTGTTCAATCATCAAATATAACAAGAATATAAAACTATTAAAAAAAGAATATATTACAATACATATAATAAGGGTCTATTTCAATACATATAACATGGTAAGAATCTATTACAATATAGTAAAATATTATGATAGGTTTAATAATATTTAATGTTTAAAAATATGTTAATTCTCTTTAAAACTAAGGATGAAATATATCTATTTCTTATTTCTTATTTATCCTTAACATTTTCTTGTTCATAAGATCTTTTACTTAATTTGCTTACTTTAATTTACTTTTTATCTTTATTATAGTACAATAACAATAAAATTATAGAGTTCTGTTCAGCCCAGATTTACTCTATGTAGCTCATTTATTAAATATGAATATAATCTATTTAATTCACGGAAATCTCAAACACATTTCCAGTAGCTGTGTAAACTTCTAATGGTCAATCCAAATAAACTTCCAAACATCCCGTATAACTTGAAATCAGAGTCAAGATCATCACACTTCACATCATTAATATTGAGTTGTCAATTTACTCATCATCTGCAGTAAAATGACAGCTCGTATATCATACAAGTAAATAAAAGAAAGTTCTTCCCTTCTCTCTGCACTACAGTGGACCCTGTCAAGAGAAGATTGTCTTGCATTAGTTCAATTAGCTTTTCGCTGGCTCTTCTTCACTTATGAGGGTATTGCAACAAGTATGCGATGATCGTGTTGATCACGCCCCTACACACTCATAGGGCCTCGGGGATAAACATGTCTTGCCTTATGTGCAGGTACGCAAATACTTCACGCTCTACCTGCAACCAATCCGAGCTCGACAGTGCCTCTGCTAAGTAGTTGTACGCTGGTATTTTTAGCCCATTGGTGGATGGAGTGAGTGCGAATGAGGAAGAGACGAGCAAAGCAATCAAATAAAAATGCTTAACCATATGAAGGTGGTCGTGTCGTGACTATCGCAATGCAATTCCCCCTAGTTATCGAGTAATCGAGACCATTGAGTGCGACCGCAGACCGATAAAACGCACGAGCCCCAGTCGAGTTCTCGTTTTCATAATTGCAATCTATCAATTTGTTGTCATCTGATTGATTGACAAACCCGTTTAATTTGAGTTTTTTTTCTGTATTTATTTCCCATTTTTTTTGCTCTTTCTTTTACTGTTTTCTGTTTTCGTTTTATTATGTGCATTGTCATCATCAAGCTGATGGACGCAATTAATGCTAACGGAACTTGTTCTAGGGATCATGGCGATAAAAAGTCTGTCATCTGTGTTGGCTAATTAAAAATGCACATGACATGTAAAATTAACTGAGAACTAATGGTAAAATCAATATTATTAATAAAACGAGAGGGTACCGCGTAAATAATTAATAATTTAAATGCTCGAATTACGCCTAACGACGACAACAACAATAACAACATCGCGACTTAATGCATAAATAAATTACGTGCAATGAAATGAAATCAAAATAAAATTCTCGTGTGCAGGCAAAAACGAGCAGACACTATAAATAAATACTGCAGAGAGCAAATAAATAATAAATAATGTTAAACATACACAATTTAGTTAATATAAAACCCAATTAACCAGCAGCAACAGCAACAACAACAGCAGCCTGGACATAGACGCATTAAGAGCGACGCGTTGCCAAAAAGAGACAGAGACGGAGATGGAGAAGAGGTAGAGCAAAACAGACCATTTAAAAACCCATTGAACAAGCCGAATGGCAAAAGAGCCGACGGTCAGAGGCAAATACGAAGAATGGAGAACGAACAAACACAAATACAGTGGAGTGGAGACCGAAGAAGAGGAGAGGAGAGCAGGAGTAGCAAGCAGGCCAGTGGAGTCTGCCGCATGTGCGACCGTCCGACAACGCCATGAATGAATGAATGTCATGAAGTCAACTAGGACAAAGCATATAACACTCATTTATTAATGTACAATTTCAACAACAACATAGCGACCCCCCACCAACAGCAGCAACAACAGCATACTGAGACCGGCAAGAGCGCAAAGAGCATAAGTGCTCTCAACTCTCTCTCTCTCTTCATGTTAAATTTTACATCATGTTGAACTCTCTAATCAATTCGTCGCTCAGCATGGGAATGCATTTTACATGTACGCTCTCTCTTTCTCACACACTCACAAAATAATAATGACATTGAAAACAACAGGCACTGCAGCGTAGTCGTCTGTCAACAGAATTGGGGCCAACTGCCTGCGGGTGCCTGTTAACAGCAGCAGATGCTGTTGATGGACCATCATCACACAGAGTAGAGAGAGAAGAGAGAGCGCAATCGGTTAACAAGAGCAGTAGTGAGACAACCGGTTATTAACAGCGCTCTGTTATGGTGTGAACTGGTTTTAGCAGTGTCTGCTGCAGCGCTGCTGCTGCCGGGTTGCTGTTTGCGGTTAGCAATGGAATGCAGAATGCTGCATCGACATTACTCAGGCTTCCACACACCCAACTCGAGAGACCGAACCCGACCCGTATCTCTGCTGCAGATGGATGTCGACGGGGCGCACTGTAAAGGATTCTTAATGCGTTTCATGTTGCTCGGGTATTAAATACCAGTTCTTAATTGATCTTCTGCTTGAGTGCTGCTGTTCCTTGATATTTATTTTATTTTGGTTTTATTTTCGCACAGGTTCTGCCCTGATACGACCATATTAGTTATGGCTGCTATAATTAAGACTTGAAAGTAAAAGTTCCGAATCACTTTGGCCTTGCGTGACTCGGCCTGACAGATCCAAGATTGATGGATGGTCTGTCGGATGATATTGAAATGTTTTCGTTTGCTCGCTATCAGATAAGGATTGAGACAGGAAAATGTTATTAATGGATGAAGGATTAAGTGTGAATGGCTAAAAGGAATTTAAATGGCACCTGTAGAATTCTTTTATTCATGTTATGCTTGGAATACTAATAAAATCTGTTTATTTTCAGCAATAAATTTGTTTTAAATGGAGTTTTATTTCCGTGAATTCACTCTGCAGAATTTCAAATCTCAAATGTTTAGCAAATCATATTTGTTATAGTATTTTGGTCATGTCTTTTATGTTTTTAGTGATTTGCTTAACATTGCCTTAGCAGCAGCACAGTAACTGTTTAACAGAATCGCGCTGCAAGTGCCTGCCATCAATTTAAATGTTAATGGCTCGTAGGGGCTTGCCATGCAGAGGAGGCTGCTGCTGCGCTGCCTCTGCTGCTGCTCACACTGCTGTTAATGGCAGACAAATGGGTCGTTTTACGCTCAACGCTGTCATGAATTTGAAATGTTAATGAGCCGTTGGGCTCGTCCGCCTTAACAGACTGCTAAAAGCAAATGCTGCAGTTTATGGGCCTGTGTGAGGATCTCTACTGGCAAGTACTACTACATGCATGGGTACTGTATCTGTGCCAGTTCCTGTGCCTAGATGAGCCCAACTCTCTATTACATGTTTATTTGCGGTTAACAGCCGAGGCGAGGACACAGACTCCGTCTCAGACTGAGACTCATGTGGGCAATCAAGTCCCGAAATAGAGTTAAGTATTTTTGGGCCAAGGGGGTTAATGTTGCACTTACGATTCTGGGCATTTAACACATTACTGATTATGTGTTAGCTTGTTTATGGAGTTCTTAAACTGTGTGAAATGTCTATGGAAATCATTTTGGGTTCCTTCAACATTTAAAATTTGAACCTACCATAACTGTTTGAAGTATGTTTCCTAGTTTACTCGCTCTTCTATATACAAATATCAAATTTACGTACACACACAACCTCCATCCCCTCCCCCTTCGCTAAAATAAACAAATAAATACACGACTCTGTCTAAGACATTTGTCGGTGTTTAATGTACATTCATTTGCATTATTTTACCGGAAAATGTATTTACTTTGTCATAATTAGCATACGTGCCTTGCATTCGTATTGTACATAGCATAGGGCAGCATAACAGCGCGCTAACAGCTGCAGCTGACATATACGCACACTCACACACATACTCGCGCACACGTGTCTCACAATGTTTTTGATATGCCGCCGCCTATGCACCTGCTACAATGTTGTCTGTTGTTAACAGCCATCTGTTGGGAAATACCGCACATAACATTTCGTTGCTATGCTACTGCTAACTTTGTTTCACCCACATTACCCTCTCTCTCTGTCTGTTTGTTGTTGTTCTCTTGGTATTTTGATTGCCGCTGTAAGTGCTTAAGTAAAAGGAAATTGAATTATGTAAACGATAAGCGCTGCTTAACAGCGGCATTCTCTCTCACACAGGCTCTCTCTCTTCGACTGTTGTTCAGCTGTGACGCCTGCGCTCTCTCACTCTCTCGGTCTCTGCGTATGTTTTGCACCCCCTTTGTTCCGGCACTGTTACCTCTCGCCGCCTGCAGCGTTGTAAACAAAAGTTGATTTTTTTCAACACACACACATACACTGACGTTCTCTTGCGCTCTCTCATTCTGATGCTCTCTTTGTATTGGCGCTGCCAGCAGTGAGGTGACCCAACCAGGTGCTGCTCTGCTGAAAGCGAATTCAGTTACTTCCGAAGTTTCGAAGCGAGCGGTACACGCGTCGGACGGCGATAGCCAAAAACGCAAAGCATTTCACGACGAGTTCAGCAGCGCAAGCGAAGAAAACACAAAAAGAGCGAGAAAAAAACAAAACAAAATACTGATTGACAAATATAAAATTATATTAGAAAACTCCAGATTGGCATGCAATGTGTGGCATGCAGCATATGCTAAGCTAAAGTAAAGTAAATAAACTAAAGTGCAAACATAATAATTGCGGTTTCATATGCAAATCGAATAGTCAACACACTGTGCAGTACGAAAATCAATTCAAAATTAAATCAAAACACACTAGGCGTACTCCATAATACCCGTTACATCCTTTATAACGTCGGACATTAACTGTTACGCGGACGTTGAGCGCGCGCGACAGTGTGTGTGTGTGTTTTGAGTCTCTGTTTTTGTGTGTTATCTTAACGTGTGTGTGCATGTGCGTGTGCGTGTTTGTGCCTGTCCGTGTTATGACAGAGAGTTGACAATAGGCAAATAGGCAAATCATATGCCGCCCACGTAATGTGTGACGAAATTTAAATTCGCCATCTATGCAAATACAATTGCACAAATCGTGTGCTCTCGTATACGTGTGTGTGTTTATGTGTTAGTGTGCGTCTAAATTCTAGTGGGAGATATTCATGTGGATTACCATAAACATAAACAAAGGATTAGAAAGAAACAACAGCAGAAGCAGCCGAAACTGTCGAAACAGCCGAGTGGAAGCAGAAGAACAAGCACAAGAAGAAGCAGAAGAAGAGGAGTAAGAGAAACCACAGAAACATTTTCTGGGATTACAGGAGCCGCAGCCAGCATAAGAAGTGGCTGAAGGAAGTAGAGGAAGATTCTACTATATCTTTACATTGGAGTTAGGAGCTGAACTCACAGGTGAGTTTCGTCTAGTTTTAGGTACTGTCCCCACCCACACTCCACTTAAATGATGTATTACCTGTGTTGCAATGTGCACGTTGCACTTGCGGTTAGCCCTTGCTATCTCTCTCCTTGTCTCTCTCTCTCTCTCTCTGTCTTTCGCTCGATGTGGCATGTTAAGTGCAATCCATTATGCAGATAAATATGCAAGCGAATATGTGCGCACTTTCCAACACTGTGCATGAAGCTATCTTTATTGCTTGAACAACTCGGGACCACAAAACTTGTGCCACCTGTGCCAAAAGAATAGTTAAGAAGAGGTAGAAGAAGAGGAAGCCGAAGAAGCAGAGACAGCAACAAGCAAAGCGCATCCATCAACTACCATGGAATGCCCTCAATCAGTTTATTGTTTTGCATGCAAGTTGCAAGTTGACAATAATTACAAAACGACAAGGCAAAAGAAGAATGGCTAAATAAGAAGCATTGGAAACGTATTCGCTGGCAATATATACTGTAGATTACTGTGCAATTGTTAAATCAAGATGTAACAAATATTTGGAAATCTATAAACACTAGAAAGATTGCGCAAATTGAAAAGAAATAAAAATAATAATTAATCATTAGAACGATGTAGAAAATATTCTGAAATCTTATAAACACTAGAAATATTTAAAAAATTGCAAGTCAATAAGAATAGTAAATCATTAGAATGATTCTGAAAAATTAATAGAAATAATCCAAAAATAACAACAAATTGGCAATTAATAAGAATTAAATATAATAAATAAAATCAATAAGAACTAAATACATTAAATCAATGAAATGATTTAACGGATATATTTAAAACATTAGAAAGATGTTGAAAAATACAATAAATTGGCAAACAATAAGAATTAAAAATAATAAATCATTAGAAATGTCTAAAAAGTTGTAATGTGTAAAATGAAACATAATAAACATTATAAAGATAACATACATTTTATTCTTGCGTTATCGCACCATTAAAACGATATACCCCTTTCAAGCAAGTACGATAACGAGCTAAAAATCCGTTGAACTGAATCGAAAAACTGAAAAACGTGAAATTTGGCGATGTAAAAACGAATTTGATAAAACGACACGAAAAACGAGAGGGAACTGCAGGTGCCACAGTAGGATGCCAAACTTTTGGGGGGAGGTGGGAAAAAAGCAGAAAAACTTTTGTTAAGAATATGCATAAAGCATAAAAGTGAATAAAAGATGGGCGCACGTAAAAACTAATTGAACAATTTTCGGTATCATTTTTGGCTAACCCAATTTCAGCTGGCTGAGAACAAAAGTGAATGCCACAAGTTTTCCACGCGATGCCGACGCGACGAACGAAAGTTTTCGACAATGTGCAAAGCGGGAAAACCGCTAACTGCGAATTTTCCCAGGGCAAAAAAAGAATATGCAATCAACTTTTACAGTTTACCTTAGAATTGGCCAAGAGATTTGGGAGACTTTAAAAAAAGTAGAAGATTAAAGAAGTCGCAGTTAAAATAGGAAATCGTAGGAATTGTAAAAGATACAATAGATATTAAAGATACTATTATGGCAAGCAATCAAAGCTACTTATTGACAGATCTATTTTAAACTTTACCTTTATATCCGCACACTCTGTGCCACATCTCTGGCACTTTCTATTTTCGTTTAGCTGTTCATTTATGCAGTCGAACCCTTCCTGATTTCTTTGTAGCTTTGATCCTTTGAAAAGAACTGCCAACCCATATACCATTCATACACACATCCGTACTCCATATGCATCCAGCGAATAATCCTCTTAGCTACATTCATGTTTTAATCAGTTCATTGTCACAATGTTGATTGATGTAGGTCACATACGATATATACTATGTGGGCATTGTCAAAACACAGCAGTCTAGACCTTCAGACGTTTCAAAATCAAAATACATCATTCATTTATGAGCAAGACGCGAAGAGATGGAGTGAGAGGGTACAGTCTGTCGAATCTGCCAGCCTTCATCAATTGAAATTGTTCAATATAATGCAAGGATCAAAAATGCAATGCGCTGCAATTTCGAGTGTATTCATTTGTTGGCCCCGGCAACTTTTTTAATTACTCATCCATATTATTATTTTGTTTTGCTTTTGCTTTTACTTTTACTTCTGTTTCTGTTTCTGTTTTGCTTTTATTTTGGGAGCCCTGCGCAAATATTGAAATATCGTTCTATATGGCGCGCTGTGCTCGTACCGCTTGTCATAAATATTTTAGCAACTACGGCCCAAGCGGTTTCCAACACACCCACACACACACACGCACACCCATACACAGACACACATGAAGAGGAGAAATAGTAACAGAAGCAGGCACTGGAAAAATAATCAAAAATAACAGCGGCTATAAAATTGGCGGAAACCGAACGAGAGAGGCCCATGCAGAAATCCTTTTTCATTGGGACAGTCTAACCAAAATAAAAATAAAAGAAACACAACAAAATACCCACACACACAGACGCACACACAGACACAATCACACACACAGTAGAGAGAGACAGACGACTGTAAACCAAAACGCATTTTGAAAAATATTTACACAAAAACCAAAGACCAGCAACGCAGCGGAGCAAAGCAGACTAGGCGAAAGGGTATGGAAATAGGAAATAGAAAATAAAGAAAACAGTAAAAGAAATATTGCGCGAGCTGCTTGAAATACATATATAAATATTATTGGCAAGTACACGACGCGTACATTTCCTGTAGACAACAATGGAAAATGGAAAGAGAGTGAAAAGAGTTTCCTGGTTGTCGGATTGAAAGGGGAGAAAGCTTTAAATCCTTAAAGGTTTATTTTATCTATACTATTCAATGAATTTTATGAATAAACCTAAGTTAGGTTAGTTTCTTATCCAAAATATTCACTTAACTTGTTGATAGCTTCAACAAATCCTTGGTAAACAGTTCATATATGAGATTCAATGTAATATTATGAATAATCTTGCATAACCTGCTTAGTAAAGATCTGAAATATTAGCAGATTGCATGGAAAGCTTGCGAAATCTTAGGTAAAGAGTTCTTTTAAGAAACTAATAGTAATATTATGATTAAACATGAATAAACTTCTTAGTTAGGATTCGAAATATTCGCTTAATACAGAGATAACTTTCAAAATCCTTGGTTAAAAGTTTAACAAAGAAATCTAAAGAAATATATATGAATAATAAATAAACCTTCATTGTTAACAACAATTAATTGATGTGGAAGGAGAGTCGTTCTTAAATATCTATAGTTATCAGATCATTTGTGAGCTGCAAACTACAAAGTGTTATTATTCATATCATTAATAACCTTCAATTGAAAGTGCCCCAAAAGAATGTAAAATACTGAAACATTCCCTTAGCAATGCAATGCTGTCCCTTTTCCTTCTTCTTCAATACGCAAAAGTTTCCATAATAAAGTGTAATTAAGTCCAAGACCATATTAACGAGATTTTAATCTCGATTCATTTCTTCGATGCTTCTTTCAGCAACTCGACACCTGTACAGGGTATGGCGAACAGAGAATCGAATACAATATATATATATGTGTATAAAGCAGTAGCCATTTTTATTTCACTGCTACAATTTCAGTCGCCAACGCTGTCTCTTGTAGGTGGCTGCGACTCTCTCTCTCTGTGTGTGTGTGCGGTTGTATCTGTGTGAGTTGCAGTAAATAAATATACGCGTATCTGATGGGGATTTATGGCGACGGCCGCGGCGCGTTGGGCCACAGTGTGCACTTGTTGTTGTTGCTGTGTTGTTGCTGGCGTTGTCACTGGGTTTTTATTGTATCTTTTGCGGCGGGCCTAGGACTTAAATAAATGATAGATTGAAATTTATATAGCCAAAGTGCCTCCATCACACACACACACACATACATAGAGATACTAACACGCCCCTGGCAAATCCCACGCTCACTTATATTGCACATTTTTAGGCAATTTTCGACCTAAAAATGTATTTTGATTTGCTTTGTTTTTATGCCGAGCTCTGATTTCCTAGAGGATTGTGTAATAGAGAGAGGGACAGAGATGCAATGTAAGAGAGAGAGAGAGAGAGATGGAGAGTGTGTGCAATTGTTGGCATATAAATTGACTAGGTAACAAAATATATGTGGCATTTATATAGTTGTTACTTTATATATTGCTCACTCTTCTCTCTGTATTCGGTTGTGAAATATGCGCGATAACAATTTTTTGCACAATTGTTCGTGCAGTTTGTTTAGAGAGATCCTTTAAATTCTAGCTAGATTTAGCAGGTATTATTGTTGATTAAAACAATCTTCAATAGATGCGTTGATATTTCACAATTGAATTGCATATAGAAAGTTGCAAGTTGAATTTTATTGGAATTTTTTTCTGTTGACAGTTTGCAATAGATTTATCTGGGGCTTTGTTTGCTGCAGCTTATTGCAGAGTGTATAATGTCATAATATCTATAAATTTGACAGCCTAACAAAGTCTAGAAGTGGCAGGAGTTGAACTACAGCTGTGATAGTTTCAGATAGAGAATAATGTTGATATTATAGAATAGCCTTTGTTTGAAAACAATGTTGGTACAAAGGGTTTTAAATCTATTTATAATTTAATTTTAATTAGTTCCAACTTGTCTGCACTGATTACTAGAAATATTCAGATCTATTTTATTGTAACAATAAAAAAAACTATTCGATATTTCGTGTATTTGATGTCGAAAACATTTTTGGTATTGGCATTTGGTCAGTAATTTCATTTAGAGAAATTACAATAATTTAGAATGTCCGCTCCAATGTTAATTGCACACATAATTTGCATATTTATAAATCACTTTAAATTCCTATACACCTGTACACACATACACACACATGCACACACACACACTCTCTATTGTATGCACTGCATTTGCCTTTTACACAATGTTCTAAACAATGTTTAATAATTAATTTTTGTGCTTTGCTTTGTGCCATTGCCGACGGCAATATTAGAACCACCTCTCGCTAAAATCGAGTTCAATAACAAAAGCAAAAAAAATAATGCAAATATATGGCTTTGTTTTAGGAATAATAAAATTTGCCAGCGGGCAGCAGAAATGACCGCCAGACTGAATACAATTTATATTAGGCAATTGAGCAAAACTGCAACTTAAATTCATTGAAAATTGCCTGCATGAAAATTTCAGAAGGGGAAATTTAATTTTCAGCCAATTTTACTGTGTAGAAATTAAGGTAGAACCAGAGAGCAAATAGCCTGTAGGTAAAATTGATGCCTATTGCAATGAATGAAATAGAAAATCGACGATAGAAAAGGTGAATAGATAAAGAAAATTGAAAAATTGAAAACAAAAATACCAACGAGAATAAAAGTTTACATATTTTTAGTTGCAAATCGAAATGAAAAGTTGAATTTGGAATTTGGAATTTAGAATTCGTGTGCAAAAGGCAAATGCAATTTCGTAATCCTTAAGCCCTTTTCTCTTGCATGGGGTAACTTGTTTGCAGATTATATTATTTCAAATTAATTAAAGAAACCAAAGTCGCTCGGCCAGATGTGGACCCTAGACAAATATGCAGAATGTCTGTAGCATTTTCCAAATAAAATTGTTCACATATCTTGTAGTGTTGTTGTTGTAATAAATATGCGAAGAGGCAAAGCCTGCTTGAAGTTATGAGCATTGGCATTATATAGGGATTGTGTAGGGAGGGGGATAAAAGGGGCTTTTAATTTTTTGGTGCACCACTCAAATGTTAATTTCATTTCCCGTACGCCTTTTGTTGAAAAAATACAGACAGAGAGAGAGAGAGAGAGAAAAAATGATATTCGTATTTAATTTCAATTTCAAAGGATTTTCCATGTATTTATTCAAGGACTTTATCTTAAGCATAAATTACGGGCCAACGAACGGGTGCGGGTCCCATTTGTACGACGTCTCGTCTGCTGCTGCTGCTGGCTGCCTCTCTCTCTCTCCACACACTGCTCCGTCTCTATCTACGCTTGGCGTCTCCATCTTTATCCCTCTCTGCATTTTCACCTACTTTCTAGCCAGGCATATAAAGGTGGCCTCCATAGTCCTTTTGCCAAACATTGTCTGGCTGCTGCTGCTGGCTCCGAAGGAGGATTGGGCGAGCAGGTTGGGTGTGTGTTTGCCAAACTGTGGCTGCCAGGTTATCTTTCACTGTTTCTTCTGCTCTTTGTGCGTGCGCGTGTGTGCGACTGGATGGGTGTGTGTGTGTGTGTCATCGCTCGTGCGCTCGTCCTGTTTGTCTGCGTGTGCATTTGGTTTTCATTTACATATGAAGCTCCTTAATAATCCTTTTGTGCAGCAGTCAGGCAGGCATCCTTGCCTTCTCTTGCCTTGTGTTGCCTGCCCTGGCATGGCCTGTCCTGCCCTGGCAGTCGTCGCACGTGCATACATTTCGTTTTCCGCTCGGTGCGTATAAGGAAATGTTTAAATATATGCAAATCCAGTTAAGTGTAATCATTTAGCGCAAAAAATGCCAACAACAGCCAACAAAAGCAAACTCACTCAGTCAGTAGCTTCTCGCTGTCTCCCTCACTCCCTTTCTCTTCATACTTTTCTATGGCAATTGCGGAAATTAGAATTTCAATGCAACTAATACAAACACAAAGCCGGAGAGAGAACCGAAATATGAATGTGAGTGCAATTTATGAATTACTTATGAATACAGCTTTACAATTTGGTAGCCTGCTAAAAATATATAAAAATAATATGCACGACACACACACAAACGCACACACACATGAGTTGAAATTTGAATAGCATTATAAAAATGTTGCCTACTTTTGTGAGCTTTAGGCATTAGGGCGATTCAGTGCAAAATGAGTTGAATTTTTATTGTATTCTAAAACTAATGAAACAATAATAAAGACAAGAGAGTTTTATGCGAGGGTTGATGCTATAGTTTTGTCTTTAAACATTCAGCTAGTTTAATTAATTACCATTTGAATGTGATAGAGAAAATGCCTAGCATCTGCTGCAATTGTGGCATAAATACTTTCGCTAAATAAACGCCTAAACGAACTAAACATACTAAACATATTTATATTAATATTGAATCAGCAGCTCAATCAGCTTAGCTTCACACTGTCTGCCATTCTCTCTCTCTGTAGTTGAAAATGTTCATGAAATTCTCCAAATAGTTGGCAGTTCTGTATGAATTTCAGCTCGGGACATAAACCCCTATTTACATACGTTAATAAGGCCTTAAATTCCTCGTTTATTCCCCCATATGTTGTTTGGCAATCAATTAAAATTGATGCCCCGAAATTGCACACTGAGTGAACACCCCTAAGAAGCGTCTCTGTGTGCGTGTGTGTGTGAAATGGCAATGCTCATAAAAATAACTCGCACACTGACACAGAAACACACACACACTTGCAAACATGCATCGCATTACCAAGTGTAAATAATAATAAAAATTGCAAAGCGAAAGAGTGCGACTGCAAGAGGGAAAGAGGCTGGCAGAGAGTGAGGGAGGGAGAGAGAGTGAAAATCCATTAACGCTTTGTGGCATTGCATTTAAGCCGCCTCATCCGCATTCGCGTCCGGGGCAACAGCTTCAGCTAACGAGCAGCGTTAGTTTAATTTCTAGCGCGCGCGAAATAAAATAAAATTATGAAAATAAAAAAAAGAAGAGAGAGAGAAAGAGAGAGACTGTGAAATAAAATGTTATACATAATGAATGCAAATGCTTTTGCGCTCATAATTTCATCATCGTGCAAGCATGCGCTGCTTCGCCAGACTCTATCATCAACTTCATCATCATCCGCACCGCACCGCATCATGGTCGTCGTCGTCGTCATCATGCGATGCCCCATCTTTGCGGTGGCGCTGCAGACTGCTGCGGTTTGGGTTCCAGGACGTTTCATGTGTCTGCAACGGATATGAAGGCATCACAAACAGGCCCAGCCAGTACCAGAACCAGAAGTTGAACCAAAGCCAGTGCCGAACAGGACAACGACGGTTGCCTATTTTCAAAAAACACGGCATAAGGATAACAACCTCTTAACCTAGTTTGGCTGCGTCAACTGGCAAAGCGTAACAGAGACAGAGAAAGATAGCGAGAGTGGGAGAGCAAGAGAAAGAGGCGACTGCATGCAGGCAGCCAGGAAGGCAGGCAGGCAGGCAGGCGTGTCATGTTGCTATGGTCCTGATCCAGGTTCAGGTCCTTGTTCTGCTGTTGCTGCTGCTGCTTCTAGCTGGTACCATTTTAAATTGAACTGTGCGCATTTAAGCGTAAACTGACAGCTTGGAAAATCGAAAGCAAAATAAATTGTCTAGTGAACTTGGTGGTGTCAGTGATGGTGCTCCAATGCTCCATTCTCCATGCTCCACTCTCCATTCTCCATTGTGGTCCATCGTCCATGGCCCACGGTGCACAACAGCTGAGCTGATTGTAGCCTCTGGGCTTAGTGTCAGACACGAGGCAGCTAAGGCAGTGCGGTGCCTAGTCCGGCCTAGTCACGGCAGGCACTGGACAACAGTGTTGCTCAGTTTGGCGTGATTCAAGCTAAAACAAAGCTAAATGTAAGTTTGATTGAATTTCATGCTGAATATAATTCTTCAATTCAAAAACATTTGCAAATTGCAAACTTTTTCCAGCTAGTTCTGGCTATTTCCCTCCGTTCAGCACTGCTCTTAGCTTTTGCTCTCAGTGTGGCTATTAATTGAAATTCGTTGTGCTGCCGCTGCTGAGAAAAGTTTTAAAAGCTTGCCGGACTCGGACTTAGTGTTGGACTTGGAGTTGGAGTCGGAGTCGTGCCGGCTAGTGTCACACGCAGCTTGGGCCTTAAAGAACATTAGAAACAGGCGGCGAAACTTGTCGCCCCCAACCAGGCTCGGCACACACACTCAGGAACAAAGAGCTCGACTAGGCGCAACTTATGGCACCCGAAACTATCAAAACTACCCCCGGCCAAATGGCATTTGCATATATATCATCTGGTATATCCTTTTTTCCCATTGTGTCCTTGTGTGTGTGTGTGTGTGGAAAAGTTGTACTGGGTCACATAGAAAAATACCCTCGATTTGCATATCTATAGCCACATTTTAACCAAGATAACCGGTTCTCTTTGCTGCCTGTCTGCCTGCCTGGCTTGTTAGCACTATTCATAAAATGACATACATCCTTCTCGCCTGATTTTGTTGTTCTTTCGGTTCAAGTGGATCTGGCAAATCTCAACGTACCTGGAGGATCTGTTTGTATAGAGGTTGCTGGCTCAGGCATATCCGAAATGAGTTTTTAATGATGAAACGCTTCTGTTTGATTAAATTAGGCATGCAAAGGGGTCTCGGACTGGCTGCGATAAGCCAAAAGGTTAATGGGCGCGATAAAATTAATCCTTTGACAGCTGCGCTAACATAACCTCAACATTGCTGGTCTGTTTCTCTTTAATCTCAGCTGCAGCTGCAACATGTTTCATTTGGAAAACAGTATAATACTTTTAACACTAACAAGCTGAGTTAACAAAGGTTGCAAGTCGGAGTTTTATTACTTTTTTTTAATTTTTAAGTTCCCAAATTTGTTTTTTTTTCACTTATAAAATAGTTTATAACCTCAATTTTATTACATTTTACATATAATATGTTGCAGAGTTAATTTTTCTGATTTCTCTCGGATCCACTTAATCCTAAATCAAATCCTACTTACCTTACTTATCTTCCTACGTATTATGCTATTCTTTTTTACTTGGCCATAACCTCACATTTGCCACTCGTTCTATTCCTTAACACATACTTGAATAGCTGCTAGCTATAGCACCAATGAATTCGAAAAGTTACCACCAGACCGAGTTGCTCACCTGCTGTGTCTCCACTTCTCTCCCTCTCTCTTTCTCTGCAACCTTTGCTCACCCAGTTTTTTCGCAGGTAACTTAGCTGGGCTTCTTGTGAAGGGGTTTTACGGCTAGTTTTTGAAACTTTTCGCACTGTGGGACGTCCCTAGCCTGGCCCAGAAAGTTTTTCACTATACCATTCATACAAACTATATATAGTACGATATACATATATAGTATACGTGCATGTAGTTGTAGCTCTGCTACTTTTGCTACTTAAAGTTTGCTTTTTGTCTTTGCATATCTATTCTGTGCAAAAAGAAGAAGGTGTGGAAAAAAGCCAAGGAAAGGCAGCCAAGGAGTAAGGGAAGAAAAGTTGACGGACTTGGGGCTTTGCTATCCAAATTGTGTGCAAATTAATTGAACGCAAAGAACGCAGCAGGCAAACACGGCAGTTTCTCTACCTGTCCCTTTACTCCTGTCCTCCTTCCCGATTCTGATCCTGATCCGTTGCTGTGCCAAGGTGTGCTGCTGACCAAACGCTTTGCCTGTTAAACTTAAAACGCTTGCCAGCTCGTAGTCCAATGGGGGGAAAAATGTGTGGAGGCGAAAGAAAAACGCAAAGTTTTTTTTTGTGCCATTCACAGTATTTTTTTTGTCGTCCGTTGCCGTGGCAGTGCTTGGGCTTCTGGGGTTCTTGGGAGCCCTGACTGCCTGGCTGCCTGGTCTGCCTTGGCAGCCCGTCTGCAGCCTGCTAATCCAGGACAATAAGTGTTTGTCGTTGGGATTTAGACAATTATTCACGTTAAGTTGACGTCTGAGACGGGGCCCAGGGACTCTCTGACGTTTTGTTATTTTCGAGAACGTTTCAATTTGTCCCGGTTACCCGCTCTACCCCGTCTCTCCTTCTCTCGCTCTACTTCAGGTCCCGGCCACATTTTGTATTATAAGCGCATTAGGTTTTAAGGTGTCAGCAGTGGCACTCGCGTTGATATGTCATCTGGAAGTAATTTTTATTTATTCGCGCGCTAAGTCGTCTGGCAATTTTATGATGACATTTCGTTTCCAAGGATTTTCGCAACCATTTGCCATATAAATTTTAATATATAAAAGGCCCCCAGTTACCCCAGCTGGCAATACCCTCTCTCTAGTCTCTCTCTCTCTTTCGACTCACACTCTCTTGCAAGCGCTTTATTTGATTTTGTCGCCACAATAAAACAGGCAACACAAGCGAACCCAAACTGAACCGGGTGTGTGTGCAACTTTTTACGCACTGACAAGTGCTCCCCTCCAACTGAAATTTGTCGCCCAATCCTGTAATGCCTCTGTTTCACATGTGCCGCCCAGTCTCTGGTCACGTACCAAACATAAAAGTATTTACAAATAATATTTCCATATGGTAAGACGTGACAAAGACTCAAATTAGCGTTGCCGTTTATCTGCTAGGGTCCAGTGTGCGACAGAGGGCAATGCTTTTCCCGAAAAAGTTCCTCCCAAAAACCAAGAAAAAAAGCCAAAAGAACCTGCAGGTCGATCCATAAACTTCCGGCCATAAACAAACCGTTTGTATGTGAAGCAGGAGGGGAAATTTGTACCCGACTCGTAAATATGCATTTTTATATATTATGGAGGGGTTCCGAAAAATGTTTGTACATAATTTTAATGCCTTCTGATTGAACCTTTCCATAAAAGTTTTCGCGGACGTCGCCCACGCCCCGATAAATACCCGAAAATTGGTAGAGGATCTTGAGAGGAGGGGCCGAGAGAGTACGAAATCCATTTGGAACATTAATTTAATTTCATGTTTGATTTTTTGATGGTTTTGGGGTCTCTTAACTGTATTTCTTTTTTATTTTTAATAGTTGATTGCTGTTTGAATGTTGTTCCCCATGTCAGGATCCCGCCAGTTGGCAACTTTAATGACTGCATTTGGCGGTAAAGTTTTCAAGTTTAATGACTCAAATTTGATGTGCATTTAGTTTATTGTACAGGGAATGCCGTCGGTGTTTCTCTCTCTTGCTTTATGATACCCCATGCCATTTGGCTTGCTTCATAAAACAGTTGGAGATGCTTGGCCGTGACTGTGGAGGAGGGTGACGACGCAGCGCTTCCTGTCGGGAGAGTTTCTGCACTGAGGTGAAACTAGTTTGATTCAGCGAGAATGAATATAGATGTGAAAGATAAGTTTATTGGCAGCAGAACTTGACGAAGAACATTTCATTGGTATAAGATAAAAGGAATTAGTTAAAGAACATCTGTTTTTATTGAACGAAAATTATACGGAAAATTAGAAAAAAATTTATTTTTTAGAATTTATTAACAATGGGAACAGCATAAAACCGTTTTCTGATTTCCTTAGCAGCTGCAAACTTTTATTATAAATGCAGAGAGACAGTTAGCTAACAAACACTTTATGTGATTTAATTTTAATTGAACAACTTTTCAGATTTCCTTTCGCACACAAAGGGCAACCCCCAAAAGACCCAATCAGCAGGTGCAGCTCTTGCTCCGTCTCTGGCTTCACCTCCAGCTTTCCCTAACTTCTTCCTAATTGTGCGCTTGCAGCTTGGCTGTATAAGTCGAGTGCTTGACTTTGGCCCCTCCTCACCAGTTGCCCCATACCAGAGGGACTTAAATTCACCCTTTCGGCACATATGTTTCCTTTGCTTACCTGTCGTTTTGTAATGCAAATCTTTTGCTTTCATCTGCTTGTTATATATCGCAAGCTATTAACCGAAAAGCCGTTGGAGTCTGGGGCAGCAGAGGAGAAGAAGGAGGAAAGAATTCACATTTCTATGCCGATTGCAGACGACGGGCTTTTGTGCGATATCCTTCTGGCACGCCCACGAGTCTCTTTCCCTCCGTTTTTGACATGTGTGCGCACGTGTGTGTGCCTGTGTGTGTTTGTGTATTTGCATTTGAATCATTCGTTTGTGCGAAATCAGATTAAATCGCATAATCGAATCTTATGCTATATATAAACGATGACAAAGACTGATGCAGGCAACCAGCCAACCAATAACCAGCATCACCACCAACTACAGCAACAACAACAACAACAACAGGAACAAGAGCAACAAAAATAAAGAAATTATGTATTGTATAAAAATCAATAGCGAGGTATTGAAAATCCTATGCACATAAGCTCGGGCACGTACAAAACGTTCTCTAAAAAAAAGGGAAACATGAACCAAAATAAAAAAAAAACAAACTGAAAAAAAAAGAAACGAACGACGAAAAACCACAGCCAGCCACAACAGGAGCACCAAAGTTATCCAGACACATGCGGCAAATACTTTTCAAAGTGAAATCTCATGCAAGAAAGCAAAAAAAAAAGATGTGATATAGGTATGTAACATACTATATATGGACATGAGGCAACACGAAAGTCAACGAAGGGTTGTAAACCAGTTGAATCTTGGCTTAGTTTTTGTGTTTGTGATGGCAGCTGATCTAAAAACAAAGGGGAGCACTACAGGAAGGGGGCCAATGACATTGGCTGATGATTAATCTATAGAGAGATATGTCTAGATATTGAAATATGGGATTTAAGAACTTTATCTGAAATATAGATAGTGGGAAATTCAGTTAAGGTTGAAATTGTACTTTATTGAAAGTATTGAACTTTTAAAGATAAATCAAAAGTTTTAAAATACTTTAAAGAGTTTTTTTGTAATATTGTTGATTACAATATCGAATTGGTCGCCTAAATATTGAAATATAGGTTGCAATAGGTTTATGTGAAATAAAATGAGTAGGAAATTGAGTTTTACTTGCAATTATATTTTCTTTATCATTAAGATCGAACTTTTAAAGATTTATCAAAAGTTTTTTAATACTTTTGATAATTTTTTTTTAAATATTTGTGATTACATTACCAAATTGGTCGCCTATTAGTCAAAATATAAGGTACAATAAATTCTTAGGTATATCTGAAGTACAATAAGTGTAAAACTCAGTTTTGTTGCAAAATTTAGTTTGTTTATTATTAGAATCGAAGTTTAAAAGATATATCGAATGTTTTAAAATACTTTTGAACATGTTTTTGAAATTGTATTGAATAATATACATTACTGTTACTGTAAAATATTTCCTTCTAAGCATCTTAAAAGTTTCTTGTCTGAAATTTACTAAATTTGATTTAATGATTTAAGAATTGGTTTATTTATATTAATCAAATCTTCCTTCCTCCTCGGCCAGTGTCATTGCACTATAAACACGTTGGCTTTTGGCTTGTTTGTTGTTGTTAAGAAATTCAAATTAACTCGATCATAAAAGCCCAGATGAGACCGAGTCAATACCTTTTTGACAGCACTAACCCTTTCCTTCTTCTCCCATCGCATTTTCACTCTGCTTAACCCTTGTGCACCCTCCTCCCCTGAACCCGCATTTTGCTCTACTTTGTTTGCTCACACTTTGTGTACCACATTTTTAACTTCAAATTAAGTTTGTGTGCACGTAGCAAACACAAAAAAGCAACAACAACAACCAGAAGAAGATGATGAAGAAGAAGAGCAAGAATAGCGGCAGCAGTTGAACCTTTTTTTTGCCTTTGATTTTCTTTGGTTTTTCTTTGCCTCGCTTGCACTTTTGCCAAATGCCGCACTCAAGTGGCCACAGTAGCTACGAGCAGAGCCAGCAGCAGCAGCTCTAGCTACACTCGAGGCTGTGAAAATAGTTCGTTAGCCTTTCAAAAACTAAATTGTATTTTCCCAAAAAAGGGCACAGGCAACACTCGACGAGCTCTACACGAGCACGGTGTGGGTGATTGGTTTGAGCAGAGCGAAAACCAAATTATTGGCATTTATTTCTCGTTTTGACTTTGCCATCCCCCTTTGCCACTGCCTGGCTGCCTGCCTGCTTGCCGCATGGGGCAGCAGCAACTGAACTACTGAAGCATCTAATGCGCTTTGGCTGCCAAACTGTGGGAGCAAAGTTGGGAGTTGTGGGGGTCATCATGTGCCTGGCTGGGGGTGTCTCATGCTGGCGCTCCTAATGCCGCCTAATTAGCAGCTTGAATGCGCTAAGACTACAAAGCAGCTGTGTAACAGTCAGCCAGCCTGGCAGGCAGTCCTGCCTGTGGAAAACTCTCGGGAGTGTGGAAAACTTTTGCCCAAATTGAAAATGCGCAAAATGACTTTGACCAAAAATCCCCAGTGCCAATTGGCAAGTCACAATAGCATCACAAAATGCTGACTAAGCAAAGCAGCTGATGAAATACCCTCCTAGCTAAAAGGTGCCTTGCCGTACCGTTAGTCTACCATATGTGTGAGTGTGTGTGTGAGCCCAGCCCGAGGGATTTTGTGTGAAAATCACATGCATTGTTTACCTAGATCATTTTTACAGCAGTCGCCGTCGCCGTTGCTGTTGCTCTTTTTGTTGTTATTGTTTCTACAGTTGGAGGGAAAAATTAAGTTGCTGAAGGATTAATCATTGTGGAAATTGGGTATCCCATATCAAAGCACATGCATGACTGAACTGCATCCAATTTGCGCATGTGACGATAATGATGATGATGATGATGATAATGGTCTACCGGGTAGAGTCTGCTGCTTATGTGATTGTTCATTTGCCGAAAGTGAAACTGAAATTGAAACGGAAACGCTGCAGATGTTTCCTCTATACATACAAGTATCATGAAAGTAGTTGAGACCGTTTAGCGGGTAGGCTCAGGAAATCAATGAATTGCAAAAAATCTGTTATTTTCTCTAATTGAAAGGGGACAGATTTGGCACAGCAGCACTATCGTGTATTATTGTGTTGGGAATTGGAAGTGTTGATAGATTCAATTGGGCTAGAAAGCCAGACGGCAATCTGTTTGAGATTATCCGACGATGAAGTAGAGAAAGGGAAGAACTGTTTTAGTTTCAATTAATTATAGTTATCTCTACTTAAAGTCAAACATGATAAACTAGTTTGGAATGCCATAAAATAATGCACTAAACTTGGGTTAATTAACATCTCATTATAAGTTCTTTTTAAACCATTGATGATGATTAGATTCTGCTGAAAAGTCATCAAAGTATCTCATCAATCAGAGTGCATTTCTGTTCTAGCCATTTTTTAGCATCTTCCTCTTTTATGAAAGTGCTAAGTCCCTGTTTTTTTTTTCTTCTCCTTTTGCTACTAATCAATCCACGATCATTTAGTTTTAACACTTATTTCTAACAGCCAACTAAAATGAAACTCTGCGCAAGATTCTCATCAACTCGTGGCGCATTTGCAAGTTGCGCTATTAACCGACGTTTATGAGACTCACCTCGTTAATCCACGTTCTACCATCTTGTGTCTGCCACTAAAGTTAGCAGTACCCTAACACCTTCTCCCATAACACCTTCTGCTATATTTTCCTCCTCCCGCTCTTCCCTTTATTATCATTAAGCTGTTTTTATGCGCCTATCAATGTCTCGGGTCCGTCGGGAGTGCTTTTGGCCACCTTTAAAAAGACTTTTAATTGCTTAAACTTATTAAACAGCTGCCAACTGCAAGGAAACTTTTGAATGTGCTGCCTCCACTCAAGCAGTGCAGCCAACTACTTTGTATTTGCCTCCATATCCTTCAAAAAAAGAACGAAAGAAACTAGAAAAATAGAAGACGTTGCTAAACTTTAAGCTGTTTCTGCTGCTGCTGCTGTTGTTGTTGTCATTGCTGTTGTTGCATAGACAAAGACTCGGCGTCTCAGACTGCGACTGCGAGTGCGACCGAGCTAAGGTCAGCAACTTTTATTTCTTGGCCAACACTTGCGAGCAGCACAAGGAGCCAAGTTGGGGCGAGGTGAAGCAAGGCGGGTGAAGGGTCTAACCTCTTCTCGACTCTTCTCTCTTTCTCTCTCTCTCTCTGTAGCTAGTTGAAGTGGCTCGCAGCATCGTTGTTGCTGCTCTGTTGCTGTTGTTATTGTTGTTGTCTGACAGCGTTTGCTTATCTTTTATATTGTTCTTGGCCAACATCGAGCGCTGAGTCTGGACCTCGGCTGCATTTTGGCATTTTGCAACGTTTTTGAAGTTTAATGCCAGAGTCGTGCCTCATATTTCGATGGGGAACAATAGACGATGCGGACGACGACGACGACGACGACGACGACGTTGGAGATGATGCCGCGAAGCTGCACAGCAATCCTAAGGCGTGCCAAAGGGGGCGGAGGTGTGTAGTCCGCTTGTTGGGTTCGTTTCTTTCTTTCTTTTTTCGTCGCTGATTTTGGTGGTTGGTTTTCGTTGTTGTTGTTGTTGTTGTTGTTGCCTTTGCCCTGGCCGGGGGTAATCCGCCTCAGTTTAGCACTTGAGCGGCGTCCTCAGCTCTCGCCTGGGTGCATGGATTTGTTTGTGTATATCGTTGTATTGTTCCTGATGCTGCTGCTGCTGCCGTTGGTGCTTCCCAATCTCCGCCCCTGCCCCCTTTCCATTTCAACACGCGGCGATGCGGCTGCAGATTGAGCAAAAGTTGCCAGTTAGTGTTGCTGTTGTTGCTGTTGCCGCTGGGAAGTGTGAACATTTTGGGCAACACTCTCAGGTGGTTGCAGGAGAGCTGGCTCAAAAGGTGTTGGTAATGATGATTTTGAATTATTCATGATTCACGACGATTGAAATTATTTGCGCGCACTCTTATTGTTGTTGTTGCCGCCGTCGCTGTTCGCGTTGCTGTTGCCGTTGTTATTGTTGCTGTTATTGTTGGCTGTTAAAGTTTTGTGCGCGTGTTGCCATCGTCGTGGCACTTATAAGGCCTGCCACAACAATGCCCCGCATTATGCTGCCCCAGCGCGAAACTCCACGGCGTGTTTCGTGTGTCTTACCTTTTCGCTTCGCTTTATGTTAAATCATTCAAATTGAAAAACTACAATAACAGCTGAGGGTCCCAGACGAGACGATGTGCCAATGTTTGGCCAATGTCTTTCACAGTATGTGTGTGTGTGTGTGTGCAGGGTACGGGGAAAGGTACTTGGAATGTTCTCAGGGGAGGAAGAGTCTGCACTGAGCAGGACTTATCGTTAGGGCGCAAGTGTCATTCGAAATATGCTGATTGTGTATGCTTATGTGTGTGTGGCTGTGTGTGTGAGTGAGTGTGCTGCGGGTTTTTCCTGAATTGGTTTGCCACTTTGGGTTCAGTTTGGGGAATGCTCTTTGTTTTGCCAGGCATAATAAATTTGACTTGCCTTCAATAGTCGGGAATGGGGACCTTTGTCTTTGTGGCCTTGCCTTTAGCATAAAGGTGCATCCATCTAATTAAATGTCATCTTCGTGAGTCACAAAAGTGTTGAGGTGACTATCTTGCAATCTTACGAAGAAACGAGAACATTGCGCCAAATGATATGTGGCAAAACAATGGAGTTTTGTATGGTTGTATAAAGAATTTAAGGTTCATTTGTATGGCAATCTACAAAGATCATCTATATTGTTCGCGTATTATTATGAAAGAGGTGGACATAATTAAGAAATTGTTTTATATTGTGGGAAACAATAAATAACAATAATAATAACTATAGTCTGATGAAATTTAGAATATTGCATGGGAAATCTGCGTCTATTTTTAGCTGCAGAGTGTAGACTCTGTAAAGAGCATGATGAAGCATCCAAGCATATTCTATGTGACTGCACAGTCTTGGTATGTACCAGAAGGAAGCAGCTGCACATGGACAACGAGGTTCCTGATCAGATTGCTAACTTCTCGACGAAATACCTGTGCTGTTTCAATTGTTTTTGTCAAGTTAGAAAGGGATCTTCAAGTACAAAAGAACTGTGGTAGACTTGCTCTATCAAATACTAATAATAAATGGGAAAAACTAAGATAATGAAAGAATTGATCATGACGTTTCTTAATGCTTATACTAATGTGTGGAGTGGTTAAGGTATGAAGGAGGTTAGACTTAATTTTCTTTAATAATTTAGTATGATATATGTCTGTTTATATTACTTAAGACATATTAAATTTCTAAGAAGTACTTTACCTTGTGATATATGGAATATATTTAGATCTCTTAACATAAAGACCTTCATCAAATTGTTCCACCTTTCTTTATTAATGTCTGCATACAATTCACATGATCTTGTTATGCCAAAGAGCACGCCCAAGTTATTGCTACGCATTCACATGCTGTGATTGTTTGCGCAATCATTTCATTATATAATCCAAATTATCTGATTTATAAGGCAATTGCTATATCAACACCTTATTCACACACACACAGCGAGCACAACGAGGCGCTGCTTCCCACATAAGAGACGAGCTGCCCTAGTGATTTGCAGTTGTACAATCACAAAACATTCGAAAAGGAAGATCTTCCCACAAATTATCACAAATTAGAGAGGGAGAGGGAGAGAGGGGAATTGCAAGATCTGCTCGTTGAACATGGTATGGAGCACATGTTTCAATCAAATTAAATTCGAACTCTGGCCACACTCACGCCAGCGAGTGCTCAGCTGCAGCTACGTAGATGTTCTACGTAGTATGATGGCACATAATTTTGCTCGATGCATGCCGATGTGAATGACGATATGAGAGTGCAAGATGAAAGAAGGGGAGAGCAGGCACAAGAAATATGTATAGCCATAGTGCTGGCAAGTTGTTGCCGCCTTCTCCTCATCGTACTCCTGCTTCTCCTGCCTCTCTTCCTGCTTCTTCTTCCTCATAACCCAACACGTACGAACAATTCACAGTCATCCCAGAGGCTCGGTCGAGCGAGGTGCTAATGCTGATCAACAGAAACTGATATCAACAGTCGCAGCCGCACTTGGACTCCAAGTCCGGAGAAATAATGCAAAGAAGCAACAGCAACAACAGCAACAACAACAATAGGAGTAGGAATAACAATACTCCTGGACTCTGGCACTTTTGCTATAGTTTTGAGAGCTGGCTCCTCTTTTTGGGTACCACACACAAAATTAAGTCAGACTCGCTACAGCCAGCAAGACAGAGATGCAGAGAGGGAGAGAGAGGGGGAGATAGAGAGAGAAATCCCCCTGAAACAATGCAGGCAACAACGACGACCGGTCGCAACGCCCGCTGGACGTGTATCTGATGCGGCCTCAACTTCAAACTCTGCGTCCGACTCCTCCAGCCCAGTTCGTAACACAAATCATCTTCCAGCGCTCACGAAATCGTTGCGCAAACTAAAAAGCCAAAAAAGCAAAAGGCAAAATACAAAAAAAAGGCTGAAAAAAAAGGCAACAAAAATCAGAGTAAAGAGCCAAAGCGTGAGGCTGGCAAAACAAAAGGAGGCGTTGGTGTTGGTGTTGGCTGATTGTTGTTGCCCACAGCCGCAGTGTGTTGCTGTTGTTGTTGTTGTTGTTGTTATTACCTGTATGGCACCAGCAGGCAAAGCGGTAAGCGGTGCGCGGCAACTTGGCTCTGGCCAGCGCGAAGTGGCCTGCAGTATGTGTGAACTGGTAAAACGTGACACATTTATATCACTTCGTTTGAATCGCAAAATAATAATAAATATAATAGCGAGTCGCCGCCGTCGTCGTCGTCGTCGTTGCCTTCTCCTCTGCAATTCTCCCAGGCTTTGTTTCTCCGCTGAGACTCTGCCGTGCCCATGTGCAAAAAAAGAAAAGAAAATGTTTATAAAAGTTTTGACCTGAGTAAAATCGACATTTTGCTGGCAGGCAGCAATTGTTGAGGGAGAGAGAGAGACTGAGAGAGAGACCAGGAATGTCTGTTTGATACCCTGTATAGCCCATAGCTAGATCTGAATATTTGCATATTTTAGATAGTCTTCGGCGCGAGCTTAGATGATGAGTCAGCTGCAGGGCATGCAGTGCGGGGGTGAGGTGTGCAACGAAATGTATAGGGATGGCAGAAATATCAATAGATGGTGTAGGAAGATATCGATAGGCAGCATAACTATACACTTGGCAAAGCTACTGCAGCTTAAATGAACAAGGAATTAATTAGTTATACAATATGGTATCCCATATAATTATTATCATCTTCAATTTCAATTTACAAAGTTTCTTTGAATGAAAGCAAAATTAATTTATTCGTTTTATATATGATATAAAATAAAATATACCAGATTATATCGTGTATTATAATAAATATTAATTATATTTGTAAAGAATTTAATAGATTAAACTAACCAAAATGTTCTTTTTATTCACTTGCAGGTAAACAACGCAATATAGTATTAAACTACACAAAATCGTACACAATATCGTATTAAAATAGGTACCCTATTTCGGGTAAGTCGAAAGGTTGAGGCACCTAACTATGGTGTAGAAATATCCTTTGTATCTATATGGCACCTTAAAAAACCATATCGTAGGATCTACCTACTGTAGAGTATCTTAAGCCTCATCTCAACTGTCTGTATAACTAATAAGCTCAGCTAGAATTGGACAGGGCATTGGGCAGGGCCAAAATTGGCTTAGCCACTTGGCTCAACTAGAAGAAGACTGAGAGGATTTTCATTTGTTGTTTGCTTTTGTTGTTGTTTTTGCAACTGGCCCATTTGACAATATACGAAATATTGCACCCCTGGGCCTGGGCCCCCATGCCTGGTACAGCTTCCTGGCCAGAGTTGTCAACGTGCAGCAACAGCAGCAGCAGCAGCGACAGGCAGAGACGAACGTCGGATGTATTTGTGGCGTATAATGTTACATCTGCTTAGCGGAAAGATAAATCAACGAAGCGGCTGCAACAGCAGCAGCAGCAATCGCAATAACAACAACAACAACAACAACAACAGTAGCAGCAGCAGCAGCAGCAGCAGCAACAGCAGCGCCAAACGTCGCACTCAAGTTGACAATGATAAATAGTGAAAAAGCGCCAGGCAAGCGAGCAACAGACGCAGATAGAGATAGCAAAGAGTGAAGGGGAGAGGGAGTGAGAAAGAGAAAGAAAGAGTGAGGTAGAGACAGGGAGAAAGTGAGAGAGAGATAGAGAGAGAGAGAGAGAGATGGGAAAGTGAGAAATGGAGACGCGGTTGTAGACGAGATGAGATGAGTCCCAGACGGTATATAGACGAAGCTGCTGGGATGCCAGGGTAGCCTCTCCACGGGATGGATGGATGGCAAACTCGGCCCGTGCCGAGTGTATGTGTGTGTGTGTGCAGCAAGTGGTGAAAGTTTTGTCGCTTGTTTCGTGTGTTTGTAGCGGGCGTTGATTGAAGTAAAACATTTCGATTAAAGTTTATGAAATGATGACAACTTTTTGCTAGTTATTGTTGTTGTTGTTGTTGTTGTTGTTGCTGTAGTTGCCGAGTGCAAATAACAATGAGATGCTCGACGACATTGTCGACCATAAACTAGCTACGTTGAAATTATTATATATGGGCAAAACTCGAAGAGGAACAGCAGAAAAAAAGAAGAAGCCTCGAGATGAGGATGCAACGAGGAGACAACGATGGGAAAAAGCTCAAACCTAACGAGCTATGAGCAGAGGAGCAGCAGTTGATTAAAAGTTTGTGCAACTTATAAAAGGCTAAAGGGTTGCTTGGGTTGCTGCCCTCATTCCCCTCCCCTGGCAGGGTCTATGTATCTATCGAACAGGAAGCTCAGAAAAGTTGTTGCTGTAGTTGTTGATGCGCTGCTTGCACTTTGCCCTAAGGCATCACTTGGTGCGGGTAGATCAGGTGCCGTTGACAGTTAGTTTTTTGGATGCCAGAAAGAGAAAGATAAGGCAGAGAGAGAGAGGGAGACAGAGAGAGAGAGCAAGATAGATACAGTTGGGTGGCCCAACCAGACCGCAAAGACCCGAAAAACTTTGCACAAAATATAGAAAATAAGCGAAGCTCAAGATGTGCAAATAGGGCGTGGTCTATGGGCGTCACAGCAGCAGAAGCACCAGCAGCAGCAGTACCACCAGCAGGCAACTAAATACTCTTTGAGGTACAAAATTTAAATATAAATAAAGTGCCAAACAAAGTCACAAAAAAGTAAGCGAAAAACAAAGTAAAATTGTGACCAAAGTCGGGGCTAGAAATAGAGACGAAGGGGAGAGTGAGAGAGGGGTGATGGAATGGGAGCAAGGAACGCGACTAGAGTCGTTGACGTTGCCGTAAACAGCTGCAAGATTACGCAGAAGGTAGCGAGGAAGACGAGGCAGAAGGTTGTCGAGACAGTTGAGGCAGTCTCGGAGACCCAAAGGAAGCAACACTAAAATAAATAAATAAAAATGCTACAAAATGACATTAAAGGTGAAGCGACAAGCAGAGTTACCCCGGCACAGAGAGCAGTACCAGGGCTGGGTAGGTAGACGGAGAACAGGGAGAACTATGTAGCTATAGCTATAGGCAATAGGTGCCTGGGTAGGGGCAATAGCGGAGGCTGCGAAGGGTGACAGGAGATGGTATATAGTTTAACCAAACAGAGAAGAAGGTAAAGAAGAAGGGGAGGGGAGGACGTGAGGAGGGGTAGGGGTACTCAGGTAAGGGTAGCAAACGGTTCAACTCGAATGCAAATAGCGTAGTGCTTCTGCTTCTGCCTCTGCTACCGTTAACTCAAATGAAAAAGGGGTGACAATTTAGGTTTAGGGTTTGAGTTTGGGTCTAGGGACGGTGCACGGGGGTTCCACCTTGACAGCCAAGCGCAGCGAAGCGAAACAATCAGCGAACTGGACATGATGGGTAAGTTTGTAACGATGTTAAACGAGACTGATGCCGAGCAATTTACCGCATAGCTGTGAGATCTTGCCAAAGGGTAGTTACGCAATTAGCCCAGTTAGGTTACCCCCCACTCAGTCACGCTGTGAGATCGGCGCCAGCAACTGATGCAACTCATTAATGAATTGCTTCGACTATATATACTTACTATATAGTGGTCTCTCTGAAGGGGTTGGGCATCCTTGGCTGTTGCCAGCTGACGCTCAGTTGGATAGTTGGTTAGTTTCGATTGGATAGTCAAGAGTCTTGAGTCAGTTGGAGCTGCAGCCGGCACTGGCGCTGGCGCTGCACTCTCAGCAGGCGGGTGCTGCCTGGTTTGGAGTACTTCGAGCTGAGCTGAGCGGCGACTGTGTACATTGGGGTGCCATAAAGCAAAGTATAGCCCAATATAAAATGCTAACAGGGTGCCACACTATGCACATAAACAAAACGCAGGCATGAACCGTGTTGCAGCGCCATGTTGCACATGCTGCCCGGAGAGACGCCAACAGCGGCAGCCAGTGTGATGAGGAGGTATGAGGTGCTATACACCGTCTGCGGCAACATGTGCAGTGTGCACTGTGCAAAAAAGAAGAGCTGGTTAGAAAATGAAAAGATAACAAGCACACAAATTGCATTATAATAGTAAACTAAATGTAGAATATGCTGAAATTAACCTGAAATAGTTTAAAGAGTTCTTTATTGCAGTTATTTTTATTTAAACTAAACAAAGTTACTCACAATTTAGGGTAACTACAGGAAAAAGAATAAGTAGGTAATGCTGTTGCATACAGAAAACAGAAACCAAAATTTGATGTCTTTTGCTTCTGTGTTAGCTGAGATCTCGACGTTCAAACGGACGGACAGTCCTAAGTTGACTGATATAGATACTGAACAAGAATATATATACATACAATACTGTGTGGGGTCTGCTGATAATATTCTCAATCGAAAATATGAAGGCTCGAAATATATATTTCTTAAAAACTATTGATGATTTTGTCAACATACAATGGCGTAAAGAGTCGATGTAGTTCTTAAGTTTCTTCATTTTATAAATGTTTTAAGAAATAACCTATCTACGATATTGTTAAGTCAATCAATTACAATGGGGTTGTCATGTACAGTGGCTAATGAAAACAACGCTACGGCCCTGATTGTAGAACCTCTCAAGAATTTATTTCATATATTTAGTAAAACCTTAAAAAGTTCTTCAGAAAGTTTCAAACCTTTTTAAAACTTTCCTATACTATTCAACATTTTTTAAGTTAAACAAATTTAAGAGCAATATAAAGCACACTCTATCACTATACAAGATAACTTATTATAGATTTAGAAACTTAGAAAGTTCCTAACACATTTCAACATGTTCAATAATTTCTATATATCTTTAAACATTTCTCACAGTGCACATAACCTTACTATGTACTGCATTCATATGTGTGTTTTTATTTACACGATTTGTTAGTTTATCTATGCCTGTGAGTGTGTATATGTCTGTCTGTCTGTGTGTGTGTGTGTCTGCGTCTGTATCTATAGTTGACATGATAGTAGCGTGGAAAGAAGTCGTTGACGAGAAAGACGAAGCATTGAAAATTTTTGAACTAGTTTAAGTGGCCCATCATGAAGTCCCAAGTTTCTCGTTTTCACCAGGATTGTTTTACTTTATAAAACACACAAACAGACACACACACTCGCACACACACAGACACTCACACACAGCGAGCAAACTATCGCTGCATGGTTATGCAAAGTAATTTTGTTGTGTTTGTGCTGGGGTGGGGCTCATAACGAGGCACGGGAGAAGGAGATGGAGCAAGGACGGGGCTGCAGGAGCAAGTTGAAGTAGCAGCAGACGGCAAGGACAACACATAAAGCATGCCCCGACTGAGAGTACCAGGACGACGAAGAGAGAGCGAGCGAGAGAGAGAGAGAGGGGGAGAGAGAGTGAGGGAAGATGCTGTGCACAGTTTACTTTTTGTCTGCTGAAGAAGCAGACCTCGAATAGGGTCTTAGGGGTTACGCAGGGGGTAGCTAGGCAGGGGACAGCAAGGAGTGGAGAGGGAGGAGTAGAGAGTGGGGGGTTAGGTGCCGCTGGACTGTGTAAACAGCGTGGCAGCGTTGAGCTCGCAGTGCGCTGCTTTATTTTTTATTGCCGCACACAAATTGGCAGTGTGCGTGCTCCGGGGTCCACATGACCCTCTTTTCAACAGCTGCACAACAAAATGCAGCCCCTCCAACACTCCTTCCCCTCCCCCTCCGCTCACCACCTCTTCAGCTTGCCACCCCCATTCAAAGCGCAGATAATTTCATTTGAAGTATGGTAAAAATAAAAATTTTTGCTGCGTTAAAGTTTTTCTTGCTCGCTCTCACCCGCCGAGTAATTTGTAGCTAAAGCTACGAACTGCAGCAAGCTTCCCAAGTCTCAGTCGTAGCTGGAAGTCCTTGCCCCGCACTAGTGTTTTTTTTTCGGGTTAGCTCAACTTGCAGCAGCTGAAAAGCAGCTCATTTCCTTTCGGCTAATGATGTGGGTCAATTATGGCAGCAGCAGCAGCATTTCCCAGCAGTCAGTTGGCAGTGCTCTCCCCTCTCTCTCACTCCTCTCTCTCTTCTCACATTTCTCTCGGTTCACTTTTTGGGCTATTCAGATTTTGTCTACTGGAATTAATGGCATTAGTTTTGTGCATTTAGTTTTGATTAGTGTGGGGACTTGGCTTCGAATGGTTTCCTTTTTTCGGGGCTTTGCATTTGACTGCTTTGCATTTTGAATTTAATCGCAGTCCTTCTCCGTCGACAGTTTGATAGTTTTTCCAAAAATCTCTCTATTGAAATTCGATGTGCTGCAGATTGTTTTGGGGTTCGTCCTTTCCCTTTCATGGCATTTCAAGTAATGCGAGTTTATGATAATAACAACAAGTTTCGAGTGCCCATTGATGATGCGTTGGCATTGCGGGAGTTATGCAAAACTAAGTTGGGATCAAGAGGAAGCTTTTGTATTATAATTGCATCCGTTTTTAGATAATGCCACAGAAACTAAGCTATTGTTGTTGTAATTTGAACTGAAAATGGTCAAGGGGAAGGCGGGGGGAAATACATTAAGGAAGCAGTTTGAGTGAAATACAGGAAATCCCTGGAGAGAGTGAAGAGAGGAGGAAAAAGGGCATAAGAGTTAAGCTATTGATTAATGGGAAGTCTAGGAAAGTTCTGAGACTATAGATAATATCTATGCTGTTTGCTTACTTGAAATACTTTAAGTTATAGTACAGTTTAGTATACATGATATCTGATTATTTGTACAACTTTGAAACACTTTAAATTGTGCCTGAATTTCATTGATCTATTACTAAAAGTCATGGATTTTATGTTAAATAATATCTACAATGTTTTCCTATATGAAATACTTTAATTTATAGTCAATTTTGTATACATAATATCTGACTATTTCTTTCTCTTTCAAAACACTTTAATTTCTATCGGAATTTCAATTTGTTTGACTCTCTGAAAATTATAGAATATAAATGAGATCAGTGATGAACTACTTGAATTACTTAAGTTTATGACACATTTAATTTTGCTCATATCGGATCATATCTTGAACTTTGATACAGTGCAGTCCCCATCTGAACTTCACTTCTTTTGCTCTCTTACTGCTGCTTAAAAACTCTTTTGTTTCGCTTCTCTAGACAATTTTTAAATGGCTTCAAGTGTCGTTTGCACATTACCTTTGCACAAATATCTTGGCCAACTCAACCGAAAACCGCATGCACGTTTTCTACTCCCTCTACCTCTGCCCTTCTTCTCCCCTTGCCCCTTCTGGCTGCACGTTGCCATGATTGGAGCTTTATACGTGCATAAAAATCAAATCCCGCTGTTTGTTATTTGTAATTTCATGTCGTTTTTTATTTTATATGTCAACAGCCAATTTTTTTATGTACATTTTTATTTTGTTATATATAAATTGTATATATGTATATGTATATATTTGGCAGAGGTGCGCGCCCTTTTTTGGCTTCAGTGCAGAAGATACCCCTCTCTCTCTGTCGGTCTTTCTCCCTCTCTTTCGTCTGCTGATTTACCCTCTTTCTCTTTACTGAGCTTTTATATTAATGCAGCTTCAATTGTGCGCTGATTGGCAATCGAGAATGTGACTTGCATGCGGCATGGAGGCATCTCTTTACCCCCTACCCCCTACACCCTCCTCTTCCCACTGTGTTTGCCAAAAAAAAAGAGAGCGTAACCGTTGCATGGTTTGGGTATTTGAATAGCACTGGCGTTTGCGCCACTTATTAAATTAAAAACACACACCCACACACACGCACACATATAGAGTAGATAGTGGCAGGGACTGGGTCGAGTGTACGAATAAATATCGTTGATGCTTTTTACTATTTAACGTGCATGCTTCGGCAATTTGATTGTGGCCGAACAGGCGTATGAAAATCAATTTCACGCTGAAACGCACCAAAAACTTTAATAATATTTGCGTCGCGGCACTTAACAGACACACAGACAGACAGACAGCGGAGGCAGGCAGATGCGAGAGAGAGAGACAACAAGGAAGTTGGCAGGATGAGGCAAGAGGCAGCTGCAGCGTTGCGTGTTGCACATTCATCGATTTATGGGACGCTGCGTCTCAAAACGAAATTAAAATTCAATAAATGACACTCGAAAGCCAGTCGAGGCAGCCTACGCAGACACGTTGAAAGATTTTAATGGCTCTGGAGTGGATCGAATAGGTTTTATAATGTAGTTTGTGGTTCTAGCTAGAAACGAGCCAGCAACAGTGGGTAGAAAACGTGGCAAAAATAGAGAGAGAGAGTGCGAGAAACTATTAAATGCCATGAGGTGTTAAAGTCCTTTGCTGAGGGTTTATTTATAGAATAAAGGGGAATAATGTTGTTAAAGGTATTTATGGCACATTGTAGAACATTCTAGAGGCGAAAGGAAGTCAGTGTTAGCTGCAGTTATATTCTATATACAATATGAACAGAAAATGAAATCAGTTTCTGCTTCAAGTACATGCAATACAAAATATATAATATAATATAAAATGTATAGTAAATAAATATGATCATAAATGGTATCGATATTTGATCTTTACTTGCTAAGTAAGGTTAAACAGGATTAAGACATCTTCAAGCTTTGGAAAGTCTTGATAAAAATATTAAGGATAATATCAATAATAAATATTGGAAAAAAATTAAAAATCGAAGACTCTTAGTTCTTCATTAGTATATTGTATATAATATATTACTCATATACAAATGACACATTTTAGAAGAATCTTAGTCCTGTAAGAAGACTACTTAAATCTTTAAAAAGTATGCATATCAATAAAATATATTTGAAATAAATATTCCAACAAATTCTTGAATTAAATTGATGCATCAAAGAATCGATCTACTTCATAAATAAACCATATATAAAATATAATATAATAAAATAGAATAAACAACACATTTGTTTATCCAAATTGTGTAAATGTTTACAGTACACTGAATATATAATAAATAATAATTACAGCATAATTAGCAGAAATAGCTGTGCTTAAAGTGCTGAGAGAGCAATATTTCAAAGCAGGTTAAAATGTTGCTCTATTGACTATTGCAGCAGCAGCAGTAGCAGCACCAGCAGCAGTGGCTGGCAGAGTATAAAAGCTTCCCATAGTACTCAAATCTACTTTTATTACCTGCTTGACAAGCACCAGGAATTTATCACCTGGCCAACGCGACGAAGGGACAGAGAGAGAGAGAGAGAGAGAGAGAGACAGACAGACAGACTGACGCAAGGAGGAACTGCACAGTGTGCAAGGTAGAAGCCAAGAGGAAGCCGCGCGCGCGAGCTTCAGACACTTGGCATAGTTTGTGGCAAAGCAGGAGGCAGTGCAAGCTGCAGCAGAACTGGGCGCTGGTCGCCCGTGCCTGCTCTGCTCTACTCTGCCCTGGCCTGGTGAGCCTGTGGAGCCTGTGTGAAACCTACACGTAGCACTAACTTTTGCTTCGAACATAAAGTGCGCGCAAAGAATTTACCGCATAAATTTTCGCAAGTAGCAAAAGGCAAAGGTAAAGCAGGCAGTGAAGAAGTGTCGAGCAGAGGGCTGCAGCAGGTGGGCAGGCAAGAAGGCAGCCAGGTAGCACACTGGGCAACGGGACGAGAGAATGAGGTTGGAAAAACTTGCAAACCGCACTTTGGCACAAAACTCACAAGACACTCATAACTTTTTATGTTGGTTCGCTGCACACCCCAGAGCCAAAGCCAAAGCCAAGCGAGAAGAGTGCAAGTTGACCAGCTTGGGCGGGTGATGGGACCACCCCAGGACACTGCACAGACACTGCAGCTGCTTTGGTAGCCCTTGCTACTGCAACAGCAGCGGCACTTGGCCAAATCCCTGGGCCGTGCTGCAAAGTTTTTGGGTTTGCCGCCGCGTCGCGTCTGGGCTTTTTATGTATTTTGCTGTATTCTCTCTCTCTCCAATCTCTCCTGCGCTGCTCATGTGTTTACAAAGTAATTACGCAGCCTGAAATTAAATTCATAAGAAGACGTCGCCGTCGCCGTCGTCGTCCTCGTTGGCGGCATTTAAAAAACGTTTTTAGTTGAGTTTTTTTCGCTGCACTGTTTGCTGAAATAGTTTTTGGGGCTGCAGTTAATGCACGCTAAAAGGTTTTTCCCTCTGATGTTGCAACAGTTGGCAACAGTTTGAGGAGACCTTGTTCAATGCCAAGTGGCGGCGGTTTATGCTATGCAGATTACTGCAAATTAAGGCGAGGTATTTAAACGCGGCTTAGCAGCAGCAACAGCAGCAACAACAACAGTTGAGACGCCTCCAATGCTGCCTGCAACTTGTGTGGCAAGCTGTGAACAGCCAAGCGGAGTTTAATTGAAATATGAGCAGAGAGAGAGAGAGAGGGGTGCAGTGCAAGGGGGTATGCGAGTTGAGCTATCAATAAACAGTAATTTGAAACGATTTTGGGGTGCAGCGTAATTTGATAAGATATAAGCTGCAGACAAGATAAAAATAACACGACATTTCTGAGAAAACAGAGGAATCTCTCAGTGATTTAGTTGACTTTAAATGATGTCAACTAATTCGAAAGATCTTCAAGGAATGTTCAGTAATTATAACAATAAACTGAACAGCAGAATATCAACCTTTAACTTATGATTCAATTTGAGACTGTGTGGGATCACAAGTTGAAACTAAGCTGAAAATCTGTAGACAAACGGAGAAAGAAGAAAGAAGGAGTTAAGACCTAAGAAGATCTGTGCTCAGACATGATTTATAGTGAAAGAATAGAAGATGCACAAACAAAACACATATCGAAAATTAATAAGAATCACAGTTTAGAATGGGTACAGCCATACAATGGGATGTGTGAATCGAAGGCAGCTGCAGTCCCAGAGAAGGGAAGAAATTCTATAGAAAACTAGAAACAATGTAGAGAAAAAACTGAAATGTAAGGCATATGTGTGTGTGAGGGAGTGTGTGTGTGTGTGTGTGTGTTGCAGACAAAAGGATAGCCAAGAAGACATAACAACTTCCTTTTCGGGTCTATCAAAATGTTACGAAGTTTGGACGACTTTAGGTTTTATGAGCTTTAAAATGTATCAACTTTAATGTAGACCGTGCACAGATTTCCATGTGCACAAAAGCAGCTTTTGTAGACATTCTTTTTTGTGAGGAGGGAGGGGGTGGGGGGGTGGCTATGCCTGACAATCTAAGCTAACCACCCGCTTGGCATTTTACAGCTTTCAAAAGCCGCACAGGGACTGAGCACGTGCTGCCTGAGTTACTTTTGGCTAAGTTGGGGGTACAAATGTGTCTAGGATATGGCGCAACGTATTAATTTTGAATATGTGGAAAATCTCGCGCGGCAGCAACAACAACAACAACAACAGTCCAGGAAATGGCAGCCAACAATGAAGATGAAGATGAAGATGCCTGACGATACAGACAAGTACGTCAACGACGACGACAACGACAACAAGACGCACAGTTTTCCCATTGAGTGTGTTCAGTCTGGCTGCCTATGCCTGCTACAGTGCCTGCTCCCTGTCCCTGCCCCTGCCTCTCTCCCTATGCCTCTGCCCTGCTAACTCCGCTTCTGCCTGTCAGGCAAAGGCGACGGCTGCTGTAGGCCTTTTATTGCTATTGTCAAACTATTGACTGTGTGTGTGTTTGTGTGTGTTGTTGTTGTTGCTCTCTCACTCGCGCACACACTCGCTGTGTATGTGTGTGCGAGAGTGTGTGTCGATGTCTGCTTGAGTTGCTTTTTATGAAACATCAAAATGTCAGTCAATGTCATTAAATGACTTTTATATTACACCTAATACGATGACAAGGCCTCTGCCTCTGCCTCTGCCTCGGCTCGACGAGGCTCGATGCGGCGTATCTTTTTGAGTGTATCTTAAAGATTCTAAAATTAGACAATTGTATTGCTGTTGTTGTTGTTGTTGCTCTGGCTCTGGCTCTGGCTCCGCTGTTATGGTGCACGACCCAGTCGCAGAAGTCTGGCGTGCATATGCGAATTGCGGTAACAAAACTGTAAAGATCTCAATGCCTGTCGCCGGCAATGGGAATGGGAATGGCAATAAGAATGGGAAGAAAGGGAAAGGAACTCGACGGAGATTCGCAGAGAGGAGAGGACTCACTCGATGGGACTCAGAGCATGGCAGGGCATGGCTCGCCGCGTTGACAGCCAAACAATTTGCTGAAATAAGTTTGAAATTGAATGAAATTGTCAAAAGCATTTCGCACATTTTGCCACTGCCAGTGACGCGAAAAAAAGCCAAAAAAACCAAACTTTTTCTTCTTCTTCTCTTAGCTCTTGTGCCACCTCTCCCTCCCCCCCGCTGCCGTGTACTTGCCGCAAATTTGTCGACGCGTCTCTGTTGATTCTTTTGCATTCGTCGGGGATTTTTGCTTTACTGTGCACAAGGGTCTCATATGGCTTTAATAAGGCCAACAGAAATAGCTGTCGATGTGCAATGAAAACCATAAAATATTTAATAAAAATATTTACTATGCATTTCGGGCCATTTGAACATCATACACGGAGGGGACTGGAGCATCATAAATTAGTTGTTTTTGGTGTATTCTGGCCAAAAAGACGAAGCAACGCTATGTGGTTATTATTTTCCAAGGGGGGCAGAGAGCGAGAGAGAGCTTGATTTATGTCCGTAACTTGATATCACGTTCGCTCAAGCATTTTCCTCTCTCTCTAACTATTCACACACACACATTCTCACATGTGTCTGGTTTATTTTTATGTAAAGCGCATAAAGAAAAGTTTTTTAGAGTTTCGCCGCCATAAACTGATTTTTATTTATGACCCTCGGATATCGAAATCGAGTCGTCATACTATGATGAAATGGGAGCACTTTCCTTTGAGACAGACACATAGATATATGGGGCGACGCACCCCCCTCCTCCTTTTCCCATACTCCCCCTGGGGGTACCCCTGCGTGTTTGGTAGCCAAATGCATCACGCCTCTTAATTATTACAGCTCTTTAGTTAATAGTTTTAGCGACGCAGCTGGAGAAGATTTGTGTTGTCTAGTGTTGCGCAGTTCTTTTTCCGGGTGGTTCACTGCATTTTGGGGGCATGCAACACACTTATGGGGGCTTAGTGGTTGGGGGCGGCGGATAAGTTTTGATATATGGCAGCTGTGCGCGGATGAATCCCTCTCTCTCTCCCCCTCTCTCTCTCTCGGTAGTGGAAATCAGCATATGAATAGCTTTAAAAGGCATTAAAACTTGACATTTATGATGATCTATTTAGGCAAACAAACTATTGAGAGCATCTCCCGTCGGGCTGATTGAGCCCTGGGCCTACCATAATAAAGTCAGTTCCCGCAGTTTCTTGAAAATTAGTACGATCATTCATATGCATAAAGGTCTTTGTGTTTGCCTCGGCGTTTCTTTGGGCCATTGTAAGGGGTAAGCTAGTATGAAGTTATTCAAGCCGAAGTGAGAGATAAAAATGACACAAATATGAAAAGATATTTTAATGAAGAGCAGTAAAAAGAAGACGCTGGCAGAGTTTTTGCTGCTATAGCTATAGCTATAAGCAGTATAGAGCTCCGTTATGCTTTCATTATGTTTTTACTGCGCTGCATTTAGTTTTTAGCGCATTTCTAAATTTATGTGGAGTATTTTTTGATGGTAAAAGAATCTTTAAAAATATGGTTTAATATATATATTATAAATTAATATAAGGGCCGTAGCGAGGGATTCCAGCATGTAGGTAACTTAAAAAAATATTTCACAAAATGAAGAAACTTAATACTAATTTTAGATCATCAAATAATTTTTTTGTTCCGGTATCTAGGGGCCCTTGCCAGGAGGCCCTTGTATATTGTACACACTGCATACGGCTCGCTATGGGCCTGTTAAATATACATTAAAAGTTTGGCCGATTTTTCTTTATGCTTGGATTGAAACAAGAGTCTTCTAGTCTATATATTTCTATATTCTTATTATTCCAATATTTTCGTTGACTTCTTTTAAGACTTTAGCAAGTTTTTAAATTCAAATTGCTTAAGCCGCAACTTCAAGTCATAAAATACTCAAGCCAAGAGATTTTCTCCAAGCTTTTCTTTATACAATTCTCTCTTTTTTAGCTGCTTACTCTTGTTTTCTGCCACAACCATTTTTTATGAGGCCTTTTTTGTTCTCTCACTCTTCTGCTGTTTCCACTTCTGTTTTTTCTACGCTCGCGTTTTCTTCTTCTTTTATTTTGCTTGATTTCTTTTAATGAAAAATTTGTTACAACGTTTTATATAACAAAATGCTGGCAGGCAACAATAACAACAACATTGTAGAAACAAAGCAAACGACTGCAGTTGCAAGTAGCCTGCCCCCGTCTACCCTCTTCTCACTCTCTTCAGTTGCCACTCTTCCTCATCACACAGTTGTGCTCTCAACATCTCCCGTTGCCGACTTTCATTTGCTTTACTTTGGCTTGGCTGATTATTTTTAACTGGCAAACAGCTAATTAAGTATGGAGTAGCATTTGTTGCTGCCTGCTGCCGACGTCGCTGCCTCATGCTGCCTGCTCATTTTGTTAAAAACGCTGGGGCTCCTTTGTGTTGCCTTGCTGCTGCTGTGAAGCTGAAGGTGCAACAAGGCGCAAGTGGCAACGCGCGCGCCAACAAAGTTGCAATAAATGACGTAAAATGTAATGCGGGTTCTGCTTCATCGTTGTTGTCGTTTGCCGGTAACTCAGTTTGTCGTAGTTATGTCGTTTATAATAAAAACTCAGCGCGACTTTAATGGCTGCCGCTGCTGCCGTCCACGGCGCTGCCTTTGCTGCGCTGCTGCAACTGCTGCTGCTGCTTGTGTTCTCCTACGTCTTTTCAAATCAAATGAGTGAGGCAGCGAACAGAGCAGAGCAGAGCCAACTGCTGCAGCAACAACAATAAACAAGAACAAGTGCGCGAGACAAGCGACATGTTGCGACTTGCAGATACCCTTTAAATACATTACACATAAATAGTCAGATATATGCAGATATATGAGATATATACAATTGATATAGTTTCATAGAGTAATTAAAATTAGTCTCTATTTACATTAATTGAAAAAGAGAGAGATCAGTCAGCCGAATGATCATAGTTAAAGTTTAAATTAATAAATAAAATGATATTAATATAAAAAAATTAAAATTGTATATAATTAATTATATATTATAATTTATTCAAGAAAAGTTGAATTTAATTTTAATTATTTTCAATAATTTATGCTATTTAATTTTATTAGTTCAGTATGTAGAATTATAGATTACCTTGATGATATTATTTAAATATTTATGTAAAATAAAAATATATATTGATGATATATGTATATATAATAATAAAAAAGATATTTCAATATTTTGTTTGTCATAAGAAAATATATATTAAAATTTTATTGACATCATCAAATGAACTAATTATTTTAAACTAATAATCAGATATCTTTCGAAATATAAAATCAAATATAATATACTCTCCACTTCTTCTAAGCTACCTCTCTGCCCTTGTCAACTGTGCTGGGAAACACATTTTAATTAGATTTAAGCATAGGGTATAAATAAAGCAGAACAACAATGCCAAGCAGTCTGAGTTGAAGTTGCAGTCGATGCTGTCGTCCCTGCCCCTCACCAGCTTATACCCTATCAACTTTTCTTTGGCAATGCCTTTGTGGTTTTACCAGTACTAGGGATGTACTCCTGCCTGCCTGCCTTGTGCCTGCATGTAAGTGGCCTGCGAATGAAACTGCAATGGGAACTGCAGGCAGGCAGGCAGGGCAGGAGTCTTTGCTGCAGTTGGGGGGTGTAGAGTCGTCCTTGTGGACTCCCTTGTACTGGTACTTGTTGTGTGCTCGCTAGCTGGCTGGCTGGCATATAACTACATTTAGCATTATATCGACATCTGTTCGGCAAAAAGTCATCAAAAGTACTAAAAAGCAAAACAAAGTTGCCCCACGAGCAGCCGGCAGAAAAGTTTTCGCCCAACTTGCCGTCGCTGAATGCTCCAGGATATGCGACTGGGCTGCAATGAGTGTGGGCAGTGGGTGTGGCAAGTAGCAGCAAGTGCAGTGCTTTCTCTTCATCTCCCTCTCTTTCTTTTATTCTTTCTCTCTCTCTCTTTCTCTCTGTCTGCCACTGCAATTTTGGTAGCTGTATTTTTATTTGCGTCGTTTCACAGTAAATACAAAGTAAGCGGCTTTGTTGAGCTCAGCACAGAAAGAGAGAGAGAGAGAGAAAGAAAGGAGGAGAGAGATAGGGAGAGACAGGATGCGACTCTGAGTTGGGGATATCAGATGATTGTTACTAAATCATGATGTTAATTTATTTGGATTAAGTACAAAGATAAATAGAGGAAGCGAGCAAAAGAGCTGAGCAAATTTAGTAAACTTTACCAGATCCTCTTTCATATACTCACTCCATTCTCTATTCATGTAAGTAAACATAATAAGAATGAAGTATTTCTTAATAACTGACAAAGTTGACTTGTTTACTTCTAGCAAAGCTCAAATCAAATACTATGAATACTTGAGATACATTTCAATTTCAATGTTTCAATGTTTAAATGACTTTGTGTAGTTCAATCTAACTTAAATTGAACACACTTTAAAGCAGTCGCACTCTCAGTCAGGTTTAACATTGCACTTCCTATACAGCACATTCGTATATATACCCTGAAATTGTATCATATTATTTTCCACTCTCTGGTTGCCTTCGCGTCGCGTCGCATCGCATCGTCGACATCGTCTGGTTGCACGTCTATTTCTATTGCACTTTGGCTTTGTTTAGTCGACGTAATGAGCAAGGAAATTGTGTAGTACTACAGTAAAAATTGCAACTGCCTGTGCAACTTTGCCTCTCTTTCTTTCTCTATCTCTATTGCTCGTTGACATTTGTGCCTGTTTTCCTTTCTTTTCCATTTGCTGTTGCTTATTGTCTCTGGCAACTTGTGCTGTAAACTCGCAATCCCGTCTGATACTCGAGTAATGAGCAACAGAGAAAGAGACTGACTGAGAGAGAGATTGCCAGCCAGGCGGACAGACAGAGAGACAACAAACTAAATGCATTTGAACTGCATCCTATTGTAGTGTTGGTATTAGTGTTACTGGGGATTGAAACATATTTTAGTAGACAGACAAACACAGACATACATATGGTACATATGGTATGCTATAAATGCAACAACAATGCCAATGATGTTGATGATTATGACAATATTTGCACTCAGAGTGTGCATATTTTTACAGCCAGAGAGGGAGACGGGGAGAGTGGGGACGGACGGATGGCGGAAGTTGACTTTATGCATTTGTAAAATGTTGACACACTATTCAAAAATTATTGCACAGCTTTTTGCCATCATCGTTATCGTTATTATTGTCATCACTGTTGTTGTTGTTGTTGTTGCTATGTTACTTTTTGTTGATGTGGCCCCAGCGCTTTGAACAATCGAACGGGGCTAATAGAAATGCCGCTTGAAACGATTGTACAACTCTCTCTCTCTCTCTTCTCTCTTTCACTCATGTAAATAACAAACAAAAGTTTTTGCTAAAATTTACACATACTACATATATTTTTTCTGATTTGTTTCATTACAGGTATGTTAACAAGCTGCAAACAGAGCCGTTGATTTAATTAAAAGTAAATTGAATCGAAAAAGCGCAAAAGCCAGTGTTGCAAAGCACCACACACACACACACACACTAAAATAGAGCAACAAAAAGGTAGCATCCGATGCAGTTGCAACTGCAACAAATATTTAACGTACGTATGCAAAACAAAGTCCGTAATAATTGATAGAAAGTAAGAGTAAAGCCAAAATGCTTTACGAAATTCAATTAGCAAAATAAACAATTAGAATTTGATACCTTTAGTACACACGGTAGCAGGCATAAACTCAATTTATCTTTTGGAATAGGTTAACAATCGATTTAAAAACAGGAAAACTTTATCATAGTTGTGCCTTTATTTTCCTCGTACATTTTCTACTCTCTTTCTTTCACACACTTCTTCAAAGACTTCGCCTTCTTACGCACTTTGCATACATTTCCAGCAAGTCCTAAGTGTTTTCTTCGGCCCACACAAATTATGACAGATATTTGCTTTCAGAGTTTAAAAGCCGTTTATCTAAGGTAACAAATCTATTTAGGTTCTATTCAAGGTATTTGCTACCTGTTTGACCTATTCAGTAATTGTTTTTCTTCCCCTTTTATGTATTTTTCGTTCTTTCATGAATATTCCATTGAGTTATCTATCGGATGACTCAGCTAGTTAAACGTTCTGATGAAATGCATGCATGGGAAGGAGGGGATTAGTTGTGTAGCATGTATGTTATGTTATGCATTCTCACGGCGATGCCACAGGCATCGGTTGGACTCACCAACAGGCAGGCAGTCAATACTATTTCCTGGCCACAGATAACAGCGAAACTTGGCTAATGGCTAGTCTTTAACCTTTTAATGTAGCACTTTCTGCTTATCACCAAGAGAACTTTACAGAACTTTATGCTCGGCAAGCCATTAAGACGACCTCTACCTCGGCGCTCTACCTCCGTGTGTGGTTTATGGAGGACAGCAACAGCAGCATGGAAGTCGAACCCAAAACAACTTTCATTGCTATACGACTACGATTCTAGGCTATAAAATGCTCCCATCAAGAAGTAGTAGACGAAGAAGAACAAGAACAAGAAGCACAGGGCTCAGTCCGGCCGGGACTACAAGTCCGGGCTCCACTCAGAAATTGTTTAATAGACAACGCCTTTTAGGTTTTATAGGCATTTTTCATGCACCGTTTCTGTAGGAGAACAAGAGAAACGACCTTGTTATACCCTGCAAGGGGACAATTGAAGATGTATGGGAAGTATAATGTGAAGAAGGAGCAAGAGAAAGAAGTTTCGGGGAATCTCATTTGAAATTATATGATGCAAGGCCAATAAATTAAAGAATTAACCTTGTTTATAGGGAGTGAAAGTTAGAAATTATTATTATGACAATTTATTTGCAGAGTTTTCACAAAATTCATATAAAAAAGATCGTTTTTCTCAATATTCAAAGACCTTACTTAACTCTTTTCAGCTTTACTTCTTCAAGAGTACAATAAAGGGTATCTTAGGCGCTTCTATCGTACTACTTTCCCAGTTTGTTTTGTTCTTCCTTTTGGTTACCATATTATGCGCCAATTTTTATGCACATCAGGCAAAAGGGGGCACCGATTTGGGTGCCCAAAACCGAAATTGTCAAATAAAACTAAAGGCTCTAAAATAGCTTTTAAAGTCATAAAATTACATGACTTTTAAGTCATAAAAATTAACGACGGGTGCGTGGCAAAAACCACCGGGTAGGGAAATATAGAAAAACAACAAGGAACAAACAAACAAACAAACAACAACAAACGTATTTGCCGCACTAGCAACGTTTGCTTTCATTGTTTTTGTTTGTTTTTGTGCTTTACTCGTGCCCTTTTTAATAGAATTTCGCTTAATTTGAGTAGACACAAGAAAAAAGAGAAGAGAGAAGAGAAGGAGTAGGAGGAGAAAAAAGAACTGAGCAAATAAAAAAGTTTTTCCAACTCTTTTAATTAAATGATTATTGGGGGTCGGGCGGGCATTGAATGAACGCACAAACCCTATCAGGCAATGTCAATAGAATGAACCGTAAAGAGACAGAAAGAGCTGGAGTGAGTAATGAAGAAAGAGAGAGAGGGGCAGATGAGGTGCCAGTGTGTGCGGAACGGGGACAGTAGCGCAAAGCGTAAAGCGTATTAATGATGAATATTTATGTCCAAGCCCAAAGCGGAAGCGGACAGCACGATGAGTGAGCGAGAAAGCGAGAGAGAGAGAGTGAGGGGGAGGTGGAGATGAGAAATGCGGCATAAATTAGACTAAAGTGTGGTTAGGGTGAGTCCGACGTCAACTAGGAAAGTGCTTGAGTGGCAGCCAACTGATAGTGATAGTAAGTGAGAGGGAAGGAGAGTGAGAGTGCGGGGGTGCTAAAGTTACTGGCTAATTATGCAATAGTGCGTAAAGGTCTAAGTGCTCTAGGGTTGTTCAGCGCATGCGATACGAAATAATGTAAGGTGAGAAGAGCCTAGCAAAGTCAATTTCTATTGTTTAATTGGTATTATACTATGACAGAGAGGGTAACGTTTTAGTATGTTATAGTAAGGTGTATAGAAACTGTTTTCATCATACTTATTATATCATATCATATATCATATGTAATTTAATAATAACCATTCAATTGCTGCAACACCATTTACTAACACTAGCTAATGTTAATGCAGGCTTATTAAACATAAACTGATTTGTAATTGATATTGAATTGCTTAAACAGTTGCTTAATTGTTATTGAATGCATGATTAAACAGCGCTTAATAAACAATTGCTTTATTGTGTTGCAATTGATAGATTAATTGGGTGCAGTAGAAAATTAAACATAGGCTCATTCTTTGTAGAGTTGTAATTTGCATTTGTGAAATATGCAAAGAGATATTCAAACTGAAATTCCATTTTGTTTCTAGATGGATAATGGGGAACTGTACAAAAACCTTTTTGATCTATTCTACCCCTACTAAGCTTAGAGCTTCATTATCAGTTCAGTTTTCTTATGACTACAAAGAACTTTCCTAGACTGACTGACCTTATCTCTTAAATATCGAGCAGGTACCCTGCTGGTGTTGCTCAACTTATACAGACCGATGCCGAACATACTGAGAGTATGTGCTCTGCTGTATCAGCCTCCATGAAGTTCCTCTACTTCATATCCAAGTTTAAGCAATGCTTACTTAAATCATTGCCATTCTGTGCGTACATTTCCCATATTTTCTATATGTAAATAGTTCCGACTTTACATATATTTCCCTTTGCAATTTCTTGATTGAAAAAAGTAGTCGGCACTCAATACAGATTGCGCTGCGAGAGCTTGGAATAGTTTCTGATTGTTTTCCCACCTACCTACGTAACTTGTTGCCAGCTATATTTAAGTGTTCGACAGTCCTCACGTCCCCCTCTCTTTGCTGTAGGGCTGCTGCTGCTGCACTTATCATAGATCATTTGCTTGGCATTTGCTGTGCACGGCTAAAACTTCGGCTACCCGACTGCCGACTGCTGTGTCCCGGCAGTGGAACCTGCGTAAATTCCGTTTGCCACACGTCGCACGTCAAACAAATGGCCGCACGCACAACGTGCCACACACACACACCCAAACACACACACTGGCATCTATTTCCCTTTCCATTTTTATCCCCCGCTCTTCTGGCAGCGACTGCCCCAACACAATAATCCTGCAACTCAACGGAACGTCGCCAGCAATCTAAGAAAACGCCAAAGGCAGCGGTACAAGCTGCCTCCCTTCTCTCGTCTCCCCACCGCACCCCACACCACTCCACTTTGTCCCCTGCTTCTCCATCACCTCTACAGCAGCTGCTGCTGTCGCTCCATTGGCCCTTTGCTGGAGTGTGGGTGGGCATGGGGCGCACTCTCTATCCCTATGACGGTTTGTCACATTCAAGCTGTTCTCCCTGTGTGTGTGTGTGTGTGTCGCCAAGTTCTTCTTCTTCTTCTTTAGCGAATAAGAAAAATTCAAGTAAATTGATTTTTCTTCTGCTTCAGCTTCGGCTTTGACTGCTGCCGCTGTCAGCTTGAAAACGCGCTCCCGTTGTCCTCAGCATCCTTTGCAGCGTATTGTCGCTGTCCCCTCTATGCTCATCCCAGCAACCTCCCCCTCTCACTCTTCAATCCCGCGTTACTGCCATTTTTGCCCATTGACTGCCCTGGCTTTCTTGCAATTTTGCTTTTGGCGCGTAATCGACTTCATGCTTTTGCTTTTAATGGTATTTTTCCTGTGGTTCAAACTAATATCCATAATGCATAAATATGACAAGCCCAGCCCCAGCCCCAGCACCCTACTATGTCCTGCCCTTTCGACCTATCCCCCCTAACTGTGCACGCCCCTATTCAAGTCATGCGTATGCTGAAGCTGCCTTGGCATTTTTTCGCTAACTCTCAATATTTTTTCCTTATGATTTCAAGTCGTTGACGACGACGTCGATGCCTTTTTTATATGTATAGTATATATGGAATATATATATATAAAGTATTTTTTATCATCGTTCGCTTTTCATACAATTTATGCGCAAAAATCTATACTATGTCTGCAATTTATTGCATTTTGCTTGTGGAGACCATTGAAAAATGCTCCAAGTGAAAACAAAATTTTTGCTGATTTTAATGTTTTGTCAAAGTAACCGAACATCGTCGTCGTCGTCGTCATTCTTGTTGTGCTGGCTCAGCCTGCGCTGTTGCTGTTGATTTGTTAATAAACAATTTTATGCCCTGAGAAGGAGGAAGAATTTGAGGGGTCAGCATAAAACTCATACGAAAAAGAAATTTTATGACTGAGCCGCTTATTGTTTTTATATCCTTGATTGATAGGGTAACAAAGGGCATATTGAAGGCGATAACTGGCGGAAATAAAAGTAGCTCGTTTGTTCTGTAAGGCTTACAGCAGCTAATTGACTAATAGGTATTTCATTTATTGTATGATATTTAATGCTTGAGGAAAAACAGTAAAAACAAAAGGTACTCCAAATTTTAGATTACTTTTAAAACATTGTCAGCACCTTAACAATCTCACAATAAATAGAGAAACATTTGAGGATATACATTCCAATATTTATCGTTTATTTCTTTTCATTTCGTGCTTCCCCATGTGAAGATTATATAAATTTTCTTTAGATTTATTTCAACCTCATTTCCATATTAAGTTGCCTTGATTTATTTCCATGCAATCAATCAGAGAAATTATTTATAGAACATTCCATAGTCGCCTTAGCCGACTGTCAATCTGATATTTATTCCTTTTCGTATATTTCGTATTTTTATTTGTATTATCTCAGCATCTTTTCCGCCGACTATGAGGGCAACAGCTGTCACACACTTTTTGTTGTTCCTTGCTGCTGCTGTTGTTGATGTTGTTGTTGTTATTGTACTTTGCGGGACATGTGCCACCTTTGGACGACATCAGCTTGGGCGGATTCTCTGCTGCTCTGCGATGCTGTCTGAGACAGTGTGTTCTCGCTCTTAACTTGCGGCCATATATCTTGCCACGCTGGCTGGCCTGGCCTCGCCTGGGCTGGGCTGGCAAATATCTAGCCATTTCTTATACTAGTCACAGTTCTATAATTTCTCGATTTATTTTGCTGCCAGTCGAGCTGCTGCCTGTCTGTCTGTCCTAGGTGTCCTGACTGCCTGCCTGCCACAGACAATCCAAACATTATTCAAAGTCAAACTTCATTCGCACTCACCAGCAGCAGAGTCGCTTCTCTTCTCACACACACACATGCAGGCAAATTTTTAACCACATTATTTATTTACTGCTCGCCGGGCCCCACGTGCTCGCTGCTTCGCTCCTGTCGTGAGTGTGTGTGTGTGTAGTATCTATCTGTATCTATGTTAATATGTTGCACACTTTGTTGCTGTTGCTGTTTGGTTTTTGCATTTATATCAGCCACAATTTATCAGCGGCCATAACAAAAGGCGCCTGCTGCCATTGTCGCCAAGTTGGCTGCCAAAAACCAATGCCACAACCAAAACCAAACCAAAAACTGCCGCTGCCTCCATCTCTCCCCCTCACTCCAGCTCTCACTCTTTCGCACTGTGTCAACGAAGCCTTCCAGAAAAAATGTTATTTTCCATTTTATGGCTCGCATTTTCTAACTGCAAATAATAATTTCGCTATGGCAAAATTATATTTCATGCTCTGAATATTGTGAAAACGAAAACAATAATAAAAGTGCCACCAACACACAGTCAGAGAGAGAGAGAGAGAGTGGGGAGCGAAAGAAAAACAATAATAAAAAGAAACGAAAACGAACGAAAATGATTAGCAATAAACAAGCGACAAAAACAAGCTCAGACTTGTTGTGTGCTATGGGGCTGAGAAATGAGGTTAAACCTTTTGACAGGTCGTTAGTCAGATGCTCTTTCGACCACACAAACTGTGTGATATATGTACGAGTTGAATGATAAAGGATAATGTAGAAGTAACTACAATTTGGCAACATTCATTTGAGGACAAATAAAACATTTAAGAAACTTTAGTTTAAAATTAAAAGATTGCTAAAAAATCTTAAATAAATATTGTAAATTTTGCTTTTAGCCTCAAGTATTTTTCTTAGTGTATATACCCCATATTTGCACCCTTTTTGCTAGCATTACTTGCTTGCAATGTATATGTATCTGTTTGTGTGTGTGGCTTATTGGCTTGTGCTTGTTGTTTTGGCATATTTTATGCATGTTTATCATTTATACGCTTTTTTGTTCAACTAAACGACAAAGAGTTTTGTTTTTTAGAGAAGGAGTGTGAGGGAGAGAAGGCAATAAATTAAACAAATTGTAAAATATCACTCGATAGGGTTGAGAGACAGACGCCAGCGGGAGTCAGTGGATGATGGGAATGGCTGAGGCCAAGTTGCCAAGCTTTTATTAAATTAAATATTTCAGTGTAATAAAGATTATCAGTTGGCAAAAGCAAATGATAAAGCAAATAGACACACACAGACAGGCCAAAAGACAGAGGGAGAGACATGCAGAGAGACAAACAGACAGAGGGACAAACAGAGAGACAGATAGAGAGACAGTCGGACATACATGCAGACAGACAGCCAATCAAATAGACAATGTGACTCGCTGACTCTCAAACTGGAAAAGGAAGGGGGATTTTCAAGTGCTTGCACGAGTGTGTGTAAGTGTGTGTGTATGAGTGTGTGTGGGTGTAGAGTCGCTTCAACATGAGCGTTAACATTGTAAGCAGACCATATAAATGTAAATGAACTGCTCTGCCTGAGCTGAACTGAACTGAACTGAACTGTTCACAGGCTGATGCCGTTTCCGTTTCATAGTCCTTGCTACATAGCATTTCCTGCCACACACACACACGGACGCACACACTTACATGTACAGTTAGGCAGCCATTTTTTGGCGATGCTGCTTGCATGTATATCAGCCACAGTCACAGCCTCCGCTCATGTCCCCCCTTCCCCATCTGCATCCCGCCTTCCACTTCCCCTTCCTGACAGGCTGCTTTGCATGTGTCTCTCCCGTTTTTATTTGCTCAAACAATATTCGACATAGTAATTTTATGCTTCGACTGCGGAACACATAAAATTATCTTTTGAATAAATAAAGATAAGAGCCAGAGCACAGAATGTTTTCCTAGCGCACACACTCACACACACACTCTCACGTACATACATTTTAATGTTTTATTCAAAAGGAAACAGCGTCGAGTCAGAGACAGAGATGCAAATTAAAATATCATTCAATGTTGGCAATTTAATATATTATTTTTGATAAATGAATACGACACACAAACACACACAGACAGAGAAACACTGTAATACATAGCAAGTCTTACATTGGGTACAATATAATTGAATAGCTTACACTCACACTCACTCGCACTCACCCGCACCTACAATATAAATCTTCTGCTTTATGCATCGCCAATTCTTGGCATTCTCTCTGTTAGAGAATTCATTTCTCGTGTCTTTGCCTATTTGGCTGCCTCTTTTGTTTTCTCTCCTGGTTATTATTATTATTTCTTTACTTTCATTCCTTCTTCACTTTTTTGTTATGGGTTATTATTTTCGTTGCCATTTTCACTTTTCATGCAAGCAAGTTGTGCCTAAGCCTGCGATTAGCCAATGGGAATATTTTGCTTTAACTTGGTAAATGTTTTTCTGCTGTCTTCATTCGCTATCTCCCTTTAGTTCTCTCCCATCTCGTTCTGTGCGTTCTGTAATTTATTGTAAGCATATTTCGAAAGCTGCTTTCCCTGAGCACTTCTTGGCAAATTGTTGTTGACGCACATTAGACGCATTAAGCTCTTTATTTTAATTAGAATTTCGTCTTTGAAAGGGTCGAGAGCAATTGAATTAGTTTAAGTGATAAGCTTTATGGGCAGCCATTAAGGGAGATTTTCAATGGCATCGATATGAATTTCCAAAATTTGACAAGTGTGAGACAGACTAATGCCCCAAGAGATGCAATTAATAATATTGTTGCAGACCAAAGTGATTGAATCAATGAAAATGACAAGAATTTGTTTACTTAAGAAAGATAAATGTAAAGCTATTTATAGAGCCAAAAGGAGATATTTTAAAGGATTAAAAACTAATGTAAAATTATTTAATACAGCGAGTCTTAATGTCATAATCATATTGCAATTTAAAAACAGGTTGAAAAGCTACAGTTAAATGTGCTCGAGTTTTACTTTTTTATGAAGAAAAAGGGGTGTTGTTGAATTCTAACACAATTTGTATCTTCGTGCTACAATAATAAATATAGCCACTAAATTTGGTAAAGCCAGCTATAATTTGTGAAAACTGATAAACTTCATATACAATGTCTGAATGAATTGTTATCAATTTTCGTTGCTTCACAATGAAATAACTTGCAGTATTTCACTTATACTACATATATCGATTGCAATATATTATGTACGATATCAGCTTTTCAATTTATTCCCGTTGTCTGTTGCAGTTTTCTTTCTGTAGGGCAGCAGTAACAAATTTTCTATCGCGAATTTTTGCCTGATTGACCACGCGATGCCGCTGCCTGCCTGCCTTCCTGCATGTTGATTGGCAAACTGATGTGCTCAATGTGCGCTCGTTTCAAGGCTAACTTGAGGCGGAACGAGGGGGAGATATATTCGGATACTCGGTTAGTCGGAACACACACGCCAACTGGTCATTCATTTCGGGCTCGCTTTTTATTGATTAAAAATGTGCAAACATTTTCGCAGCAATTTCGTTTTTAAAACCACTTTCATTGGAACTGCACATGTGATGAGGGCAGGCGAATGGGTGTGGCAGCATATGAGGAGGGCAGGGGAGTACCTCTCCCCCCCCCGTTGAGTTGGCTTTTAAGTTTGTTTCTTGCATGGACATCACGTATTCAATCAATTGCAACGATGTCGACGACGACGACGACGATGACGACGAGTGCAGTGCGAGAATTACGCTTATTTTCGGTTGACCCATTTTGCAATTGCCCTCCCCGTCACTTCCCCTTCAAAAAAAATGTCTGCAGTGAGCCGGGGCACGTTGAGTTGCTGCTGCTGCCAGCCAACTCCATTTCCAGCTTTGTCATCTCTTTCAGGTCTGTGTAAAATTAAGATACGAGGCAGGTCACAAAAGTGCAAGCTGATTGCAGGACTGGCTTAGACAGGGGCACAGTGCGCACACGCACACTCAACACATATGCATACACAGACACACACAGTCACATTCATATCTAACAAGAGCTGCAGCCACAGCCTCCTCTGCCGCACAATGCCGCACGGGTGTTGACATTTATGTCCAATGCAGATTTTTGCCAGTCCAACAACAGCAACACCAGCAACAATAAAAATTCCGAAAAACCTCAAACACAGTTGACTGTGACGGCAGCTGCAGCAGGATGCAGCAGTGGCCAGGATGTCAGTGTGTGAGTATGTGTGTGTGTGAGTGTGCGCTGTATGTGAGTCAGTCTATGCCACATCAGCCGCCCCCATCGTTAAGCAGGAGGAGGCGAACTGTCCTTGTGCTTGGCCACAATGTAAACGTTTCATGTTGTTACCAAAAGTTGTTATAATTTTTAGCTCCCTGCTTTAGCTCCTAGTAAAGCAACTTGTTTTTTCAGCCACCCCCCTCCTCCTACCTCTTTATCCTGCTTTAAAAAATCATTGCATACTGCGGGGCGCCTTTGAGCTGTGCACAAAATTTATTGAGCAAAGTTGCTGAGCTGATGTATCGCATGGGCAGAGACTGAAGGGGGCTCTGACGGGGGATGGGTTACGGGGCGGACAGTTGGCATACTTTATCATCAGTGACGACGACGATGTCGACGTCGGCACTGAGGGATACCCAAGCGCAGGATGCAGGATCAAACCACAAAATCCAAACTGATGCATACAAATAAAAACAAGCTGCTGGCAGGCGTTGTTTGACTAACTGACACCCTCTAATTGAGGCGGAAATATATGGATAAGCAGTAAAAACAGTTTGATGATTTTTTAAATATTTGAAATATTTTTATAGCCGGATTTGAGCGATATATCGTATAAGTGCCACGCATACTATCGGCCATTTGTTGTTATTTGTCAAGATATTGCAAAATTTACTTCAACGGACTTTTACTATATAAAATATATAATATACATATCAAATTTCATCAGCATCGGAGCACTTTAACATAAAGCTGTCATAGGAACAATCAACTAATTTGAAGGTTATTGAAAACTAGTTTTGATTTTAGAAATTACTAAACTTATCAGTGCCAATCAAAGTATGACTTCATATTCTGCATATTCTGAGGATATAAGAACCTGCAAGGGCATAGATCCTTCGTCGAAGGATGTTTACGTTTTTTAAGTTTGTTATTTCTTGTTAATTAAGCAGAGCATGCCTGCTTGCATCTATTTGTGCAGGGTATCACAAGCGAGGCGAGGCTGCAAGCGCACACAGTGCCAGACTTTGCTGCGCTGCCTTTCTCCCTTTCTCTCTCTTTGTAGGTTTCCCTTCTGTGTGTGTGTGCCCTTTCACATGTGCATTACTGCCAAGGGGGGAGGCATGAGGGGAGTCCTTTCGGGCAGGTCGCATTAAACGGAAGTTGCCGCTTCGCTATGCGTTTGTGTTCTCGTTGTTGTCGTTGTTGTTATTGTTGTTGCCACTGCTGCTGCTGCTGCTGTTGTTGTTGGCATTGTTGTGTTTAAAAAGTTTTATGCTCGTCACGAGAGAAATTTATTGCACTCCGGTGTTCAAAGCTTTTATCCTTTTTTATCATTTTTTTGTTATTTTCGTTTCTCTTTTTATTTGTCTGTGTGTGTTCTCTCTCTTCCACTCCCTTTCTCTGCCTCTCGGACTGGGCGGTTGTGAAAAGCGGATGTGATTTATTTGGTAATGCTAATGATGTTTTTGCTCGTCCTCGTCGTCCTCTCGTCCTCGTCCTCTTCGTCGTTGCCTGCCATCAGTTTATTTGAGCTTTGGCTGTAACAATTTTTATCGCATGTGTAGACAAAAAAAAACCCCAAAAAAGAATGAAGGAAATTTCAGCAAAGACTGCAAAGAAACCGATGAAAAACCTGCCGAAACTTTTCGCCAACTGAAAAGCGTCAGCGATTTTCAATGTGGGCAGAAAACAAGGAAAACTGTGCAAGGAGAAAAAACGAATAAAGTAAAAAGCGAAACTGAAACCGAAACCGAAAACCTGCACAAGGAAATGTGTAAACAGTTTGCCATTTATCTTGCGTGGCCAATAAATCGCATTGTAGTCCCGTAGTCCACCCCGATACCAATACCGATACCGATACCTCGCTCCGAGTCGACTCTGACAGCGCAGTTTAAGGTAGTCGGAGTTAATTTTTTAAATGAGCAGCGATATAAGTATGTCCCCAGCTCGGTATCCTTCTTATACGTACTTCATGTAGGCTTTATTTATGTGCGGGCTTTCTATAGCGTGTCACTGCCTGCTATTGACAGCGGTACCTCCTCTACCCTTCTCTCCCTCACTGCCTCTGCTTTAATTGTGCGACTTAAGGTTTGCTTTATTACAGCGACTTAGTTGTATTAAGCTTTATTAATTGTTAGAGGGAGGGCAAGCAGAACTTTGCAGGCATGCGAAGTTTTGAAGAGGGTGACCCCAGCCTGGGTAAGGTTACGCACAAGGTCAAGCTCGAGGGAAGATTCCCTGCTTTAGGTTATATGAAACTCTGCAAAACTCGAAGAAAACTCTTGGCAACTTGTGTGTAGAGTCAGAAGAGAGAGGGAGAGAGGTTAAGTCCAGCTGACAGAGAGATCACTCAAGTTGTGTACTCTCAAGTATGTCGAGTAGTGTTCAAATTAAGTGAGCATAAGCATGTGCTGACAATCTACACATGTACACAGTTTATAGTGCAAGGCAAACGTTGGAATTCTTTGTCGATATTTCCCACGGAAATAGATAACAATAAAATAAAAAAATGAACATTAGTAAACTGCGGGCAACAAACTATCAAAAATGCATAAACTTTTCTATAATTGTACGTAGAGTTGAGAAAAAACGAACATCAAATTAAAGTTTATTACAATTTTTATGACTTCATAAAATGACAAAACGCGCATTTCATATGCAGTTCATTCAGAGGTTTCTGATACTGTTTTGTTTTTTTATTTAGTTTGTGGGCGACAAACCTCAGGGCGTAGGTAAAAACTAGAAATATTTCGTAGTGACATTAATTAAAATTTTATGCAGCACACGTGGCGGCAACAACGACGACGACGACGATGCAACGTCCGTCCCAGTTTTCAGTTGCAGTCATTGTCCACTTTGGAGTACGTTTCCACTTTGCCCCGTCTGCTCCCTCAGTCCACCTGTCCCCCTGTCTATCTGTCTGTCTGTCTTTTTGGGGCCTGTCATGTCAACCGTTAGGCCTCATCTATATATGTATGTCGATGTGTGTGTGCGTGTGTGTGTGCACCGCGGGCCGCGCGTTCGGTCAATTCGATTATATTCATTTTTCACCTTTCGTTTAAACTTTCACGTGTCGTGGTTGTAGTTACAGTTGCACTTGTTGTTGTAAATTCCATGTAAATTAATTAAACTTGCTTGGCATACACAAAAAACAAATTGCCAGTAGCAACAACGGGCAACGTGGGCAACACGGCCAGGATGTGCTAGGGCCCAGCGACCAACCAAACGTCCGACCGACAGCCTGCCTGCCTGACTGGCATACATGGCAAATTATATATTGCATGTCAAAGGGCAACACACAGACAACGCCGCCGCTGGCCAATGGGGCGTAGAGAAAAGGGTATCAAGGGTGGAGTAAGAGAGAGAGAGAGAGAGAGAGAGAGGGAGTAAGTGAGGTGGGTAGTGCCACTTAATATTTTTTATACGCCACAAATCGACCGCACGATCAGAGGACGCCAGTGGCCATATGGCCCCGTATGGAGTAGGGTAGGGGGACAGAGGCAGCCTGCCAGGCGGAACGAGAGAGCTTACACAGAGCACACAGGTGCGCGACAACAATTAACGAAATTTATTCAATTTGCACCGACTCCGACACACAGGCCTTTTAAAATTTAAATAATATATATCATATTGTGTGCAAAGCTTGAAGTTTTGTTCGCAAACTTTTAGTGCAATAAATTGTTTCATTAAATATAAATAAATTGATATCGCCTGTTCTTCGCTCTTTTAAATTGCTCAATTTTCTACTCATTCTCTTTGGCGTGAGGGAAATTGTTTTTAATTCGAAATTAATGTGATATTTCATATAGATTTATTGTGCATTGCATATTGTTTGTATATATATGAGGGATATATACATATGTGTGTGTGTCTGTATTGTGTGCCCCCAAACAAATCGCATATTATTGGCGTGCCTGAGCGTGCGTTTGAATTGCCAATTTAATATAATATTCTATAAATTACGTGTAGGGGTTTTTGCCGTGGTCAAAGTTCAGTTCCTCTGTTCCCTAGAATCCCCTACCCCCCCTCCCGTTGTAAAATATGCATCATTTTTCAGTAGGCAACCCACGACCCTTAGATTGGTTGGAGGCAAACGTTTGAAATTCAAAACAGGAATTGGGTTCAATTTTTTGGTTTCGATATTGATGAAAAGCAATTGAAACGTGCATTGTTGGGTCAGTGTTGGAAAATGAGCAGCATATACAGCGATTAGTTGTACAGTTGTTTATACTATATGCAATATACACCATAGGATTTTGTGCGGATTAAGTCGCCTGCCTCGTCGGCTGCCAGGGCTGCCATCAAATATTTCACAAAATTTCCATATGAATTTTGTTGCAGCAAAATAAATTGCTGAATTTTGTGAACTAAATTGATGAAGCGAGGCTCACTTTAGTTAGTTTATATTGCTGCTGGTGATTAGCAGAATTTAAAGAGACTGTTTGCAAGGTTTTAGCTTTAAAGAGGAACTAAATATAACAATTGGGAATACTTCTTAAATTTGAAAATATCAAATTGAAGGCAGATAAGCACCAAAATTAAAGTCGTGTGTGCTCGACTGTGATAAATACGCTACACACCTGACTAAAAATAATTCTTTAGTTTTGTGATGCATACTTTGTGGTGCTAATTCGGTAGCGCCTTTGAAATAACGATTTCTTCAATAACTTCAATGTTAATGATCCAATCGCAACCAAATTTGCAGAAATTATTTGGGCGCTGCTAGTTTTTATATTTACTAAAAATGAACTGTCCTGCATTTAAATTACGCTTGGAATTTGATCTATGATCCATGTGCAATAAGGATAACGTATATAATAATTCATTTTAAGAAGAAGAAAGTCATTATTAACGTAAAATAAAAATAATAATATAAATAAATACAATATAAAGTAAATTCTACTTATTCTACTTCAAATAATATTATGTAGAGACTCGTACACTAAAATCTCTTCAAATAAAACACCAAATCCTTGCGATTGCATAAATATCCGCAAGGAAACAAAAGTTTCAGCTTATTTTCTTGGCTATAAGTAGCTATAATAAGCAAATAGAAGGCTTGTCATGGCAGTGTCACAAGCATAGCCCGTCTTCTAATATAACCCTTCAACAAGTGACTTGTTTTTCCTATTCTACTCTGTGCTGTGCTCTAGATAACCCTAGTTGCTTATGCAGCCCCTCGGCAGGCGGGCAGGCAGGCAGGCAGCTTGGCATGGCGCTGTCATATGCTAAGCCAACTTTAGCCACACTTTTCAGCTACATTTCCGTCACAAATACACACAGACAAAAGGATTGTCTCCCTCTCATCAAGAGCATGACATTGAAGAAAGCGCCTGGCAAAGTGGCAACAACAGCTGCTCAAGTGTGGGTGGCATAGTATGAGTGTGTGGCAGTGTGTGTGTGTGTGTGTAAATGTCTCTCTTGTGGCATGCACAATTAAAAGCGTAACCCAAGTTGTAATAATACAAAATATTTACGCTTGAATGGTTGCTTTGTGCTCGAACTTGAACCCCGTAACGGGCAGGAAAACGATGCGACGCGACGCGAAACACACACACACACACAATGACACACAGATACATACACACACGTACGTACTGTGCATTGTCATTGAGCACTCTTGATGTGTCTCTCCTGCTTTGGATATTAATAATTTATTTGTTTTGTCATTCAGCATTGTAAATAATGAGAGAGATTTTCAATAATCTTCTTTGTTAATATTGAAATTAATTTGTTTACTGTTATGCTACTTAATTAAACAAAACGTACACACGCACACACACATACAGATACACACATGCAAACCGCATCGCACTGAGCCGTACTCAGTTCCCTCATCGGCTTACCACAGCCCATAAATAACTGAGGGCGTACGATGTGTTTGGGGTGGCTGGGAGAGATGAAGTAGGAGGTGCAGGTGGGGGAGCCGTGTGCTGCTCCAAGGTGGTACTAGTAGTAGTAGTAGTGTTGCGCCCAGGCCAATCTATATGTAAATAGTTTGTATTTACATGGCTGCATTTTAAAGGCTCGACAGGATTTTGTCCTGTTCAATTATGCAATAAATTTATCACTGATTCCAAATGCAACGCAATCCACAGATGAATGCACGCCGTCTCCGGCTACGTCTCTGTCTCCGTTGCAGTGCAGTGCGGTTTGCTTTGCCTTTCGGGTAAATCGCACTCTCTTCCTCCCACTCATACTCCCCTCTCTCTCCCTCTCTCTTCTTATCAGCAACTGGCTCTGGCATAAATGTATCTTTTGATTTTGGCACGCTCTATTTGCATTTGTGGCAGTTGAATAGCCGTTTCAAATTACACGCACACATAGACAGACACACACACATACTCACAGACAGTCACACACATACAGACACACACTTGAGCACACACAGATTTCAATAACGCAGCGCGTAGGCAGCACAAGCAGCTCTTCAAGTTATGAAATATTTATTAGCCAAAGCGCTGAGGCACTTGTTAGCTAATGTATCTTTAAGATGCAGCTATTAATTTCTCCTCTGCCTCTTTGCGTGCCTTGCCACAGCGTGACGCATTTAAATTAACATAAAAGCCATAAAAACAACAAATTTAATTGCAACGCATTTGTTGATTTTTTCAACACAACAAATTGAGTGAGAAACATAAAATTTTGTCGCTTCGCCCTCTGTCTATGTCTCCCCCCCACTCCTTTTCTCGCTCGTGCATAATGACTAAAGTATGTTTGATATCCATGGTATTCAGCCCACGACATGCACACACACACACACACACACAGACACACACATGCTGAAGTTCGGTAGAAGTCAGCATTTTCCACGTGAGCCTGCCAGATCTACATATACATATCTGTTCATCTGTTTATAACTAAGTATCTCACACTATCTGCGCCTATTGTGAGTGGGGGATAAAAGACAAAGACGATGAAAAAATTAGAACAACTTAGCGACAAGGGAATAACAGAAAACAAACTCAACACCGCCGCCTGTCATCATTTATTTTGTCAGAGTCTAAAAACAATTCCAAAACAGATACAACATACTACCCTGATGGGCAATGGCAGAGTGTGGTATGTAGCTCATAGATACAAATAAGATAGAAAGCGATCACGGGGCAAAGTTAGACCGAAGATTGAATGCTCTGCCGGCAGAGGGAGATGTAGTTGGGAAACTGAGAGAGAGAGAGATAGAGAGAGAGAAAGAGTGAAGTAATACCTAAACTTATAATGTATGTTCCCTTTCAATGTGTCATTTATATCCAAATCTGTACTATAGATATAAATAAGATAGTAAAAAAAAGTAAAAGAAAGAGTAGAAAAATCGAAATATTATATATTAAATATTTCTAATTAATGTTTCATTTGTATTCCAAACTGTACTGTATACATAATCAACTAAGATAATAAAGAGAAAGAGAGAGACTGAATATCGAAACTTATAAAACAGTCCCATTAAATGATCCATTTGTAACGTACTAAGTATAATAACAGAGACAGAGGAGGAATGGACAGAGAAAGACAGAGCAGGAATATCGAAATTTATAAAGTATTTCCATTCAATGTTTCATTTGGATTCCAATCTGTACTAAAGATATAGTTACATTCCACCACAAGTCTCCTTTTTATGTAAGCTACCTTAGTGCTGTCGAAGAAGGTCCATCATTTCATTATTTTAGCATCTTCATTACAAAGTCATTATATTTATCACGCTCTATAGTGTATATGGCTTGTGTGGTTTAACAAAAGCTCCAACTACATACAAAATATCTTTGCTAGTCATGGACTTGTGTGTGTTTCTGTGTGTGTGTGTCTTTCTTGCTGTCTCTTAATGATGTGTTGCCTGGCTGCTGCAAAGATTTTGGACATCCCATAGAGAATCAGCGTCGCATTGGGACAGTGAGACGGACGGACGAATGGACGCACGCCCCGACCACAGTGTGTCTAGCACCTACACAGGCGCACACACGCACACTGGGACAAACACACAAGTCATTAAGTGTTAATTTAATGGCCAAGAGATCTTTGTCGCAGATAACAAATGCATGCATTTTTATACGCACAGACAGAGACAACATTCGAGTGAAGAGAGAGAGAGACAGAGAGTGAGAGGGAGAGAGGAACGACTGGCAAGGCAACATGAGTTCTTTTGGGCCTCCGTATCAGAGCGCTGGCATCTCTTACAAGTTTGTGGAAAACATTTTGTGCGCAGCAGGTGATATATGTGTTGTCTGCTTATGGAAACAACCAACAACAAACAACAACAACAACGCGACAAGCGTCAACAACAACAACAAACGCCTCCTCCTTTCGGGCTGGTCATATGATATTTGTGTTGTCGGGTTGCTCGGTTTGTTAACGCTGACAGACAATTAAGTGTTTGCTTTATGTTTATTGGAATGGATTTGCCGCAGCGTTGCCGCGTTCCTCTTAACAAATTGATTGATGACAGACACCATGGAGTGAGATAAAGCGAGGGAAAGCTACAGAGGCCTGACAAGCCAGAGAAAGAGAAGAAGAAGCTGTGCAGGCAAGCGACAAGTTGTGAATAAAGTCTTGAATTACCAAAAAGGCAACTGGTAGCAGCACCTGGCCATCAAATTTTGAGGGCTACTTTAAGTAATAAAAGTGCCAAATAACAAGTAGTACACATAGGCCTTGGAAGGAGGTTGGCCAGACTACCTGCCTACAGTGTACACTGTGTACTGTGTGCCTAGAAAATGATGACGATGTAACGGAAACTTTTTAATTAAAATTCGAAAAATTAATTAAATATTTTTGTGACGCCAGCGAGCGCTGACGATGACGATGACGACTTTGAGATTAAATTTCCAACCTACCTACGAAATGCAAACCCACTGAGAGTGAGCAAGAAAGAGAAAGAGACTGAGCGACTGTCGAAAAGTTTGGCCGAAAAATAGCAACAAGAAAAACATGAGGAAGCAACAGCAACAACGGCAACAACAAGTGCCGGCCTGACTGTCTGCGAAGGCAACAATATCAAGTGCAAAATGAGAAAATTCACTTGCTGTTGCCGAAAAAACAACAACAGAAACAGCGAAAACTGTGTGAAAACAGTAGAGAGGGGAGTAGAGAGAGAGAGGGGTAGAGAAGGTATATCAAGGGGGAAGCTGGGCAAGGAAAGAAGACAGAAGAAGGAGTCCCTCTCAAGACATAGCAGAACTCGACGCTAGGCAATAGATAGAAAAACAAAAGAAAGTTTTCTTTTATTTTCGCAAAGTGAACGGAGTAGCAAATGCCAAAATGAGAAAGGAACGAAAGATGAACAGCCAAGGAGAGAGAGAAAAAACTTAATGATGCACAGCTGATAAGCCAGAAAAGATGACACACACAACTGCAGAAGAAGCTGCAGACGAAGAAGAAGCGGCTGTTGCAACTGCGATTTTCTCTAAGTTACAACGGGGAAACCAGTTGCATTTGCGAATAAGTAAAAGTAGGCTCATTGCGAAAGGTAAATGAAGAGGAATTGAGGTTATCAGATGCTGTGCTCACTGTGCAAAAAGTGTGTCGGATAACTTGCAAAGGCAAAGAGGCAGATGACACTAAAGATTGCCAAGAATTAGCATAGATAGCAAAGTAAATCTAACAGAAAAACTACCATAAGCAGCAGGCAAAGAAACAGACACAATCATGATTAATTGTAATACCATGACATTTACAAAAGAAGGAAACAGAAAGCAGATATGAAAGTTTCAGTGATTACTTGTGAAGTTGGAACTGTGTGTAAGGAAGAGCTTCCAATAAGCCAATCCACATTGCCCTTGGGCTAATCAGTAAGCAAATGTGTTTTGATAGTTACCTCTCACTAGGGCGATAATCACATATTAATCATTTAATCAGGTACATTAATGTACTCCCGTATTACTCAGTTAACCAGCTGACGATGTCAAGACCCTTGTTGAACCCATAAATTTCATTGCGCCTCATCTTACACACTTACGAAAAAGGGTGAAATGAAAGACCCTCAGCCCTTCCCCTTCTCCAACCATGCACAGTGTCTGACGAGTCCGAAGTTCTTTAGTTAATGTTGCCAATCAATCATTCGCTCACTTGATGGGGCTACAAATTACTACAAAAAGGGAAAAGTGGATAAGGGCAAAAGCAACAAACAACAGCGGAAAATGGCAAAAGTTACAAGGGCAAAAACTTAGTCACATATGGTTGTTGCTTCCTGCTGGCGATAATGAATTATATTATATTCTAGGGATTTTTTCACTCTATCTCCTCTCTCTCTCTCTCTCACTCTTTTCCTATGCTGCTGCTGTTGATTGAAAACATTAACGTAGAGTGCGAAACTATGTTAAAGGCTGAAAGTAGGTTTCAGAGTAGAGAATTAACCAGATAAATGCACTACATACGAGTATACGATAATGTAAGCTAATAATTGGTACGGTTTAGTCAGTCCCCCACAGAATAGTTACATCTACAAACATTCGTTTGCATTCACTTGAATCAAGAGGATTCAGCCAGTATCCATTCATTTAAGTCAATTGCAGTGTGCATAACTTTCTGGCTTCTCTCTCGTAACTATGCGGAGGCAAAGCCAATTATGCTAAAGTAAATAACAATCTTACTCCATTTCCATCTCTCTCTCTCTCTCTCTATCGCTCTCTCTGTTTGGCTTCAACTCATTCTCAGCTCTTCTCGTTCCGTTCCGTACTGTTCCCATGCTTTGGCCGAAAATGTTAAAAACTTAAACAACGCTGACATATTTCCCCAGATGCCTTCAAACTTTTATGCCCAACTTCTGCAGTCGAAAAGTCTTTTGAGTGGCTATACGAAAAATGTGATGTCAACGCAGCAGCAAAAAACAAAAAAAAAACGAGTAGAAATACTGCAAAAAATACGGCAGGGAAGGCATTTTCATTTCGTGTTTAATGAAAAATGTCAAATAAAAGTGCCCAAAACAGAAAGGCAGCAAATTGCAAAGCTTTGTGCGATAGTTTTCAGCGTGCACAACTCCAGGAGTCCTTGAACAGGTAAAGCAGTAGAAGGAGCAGAGTGGGAGAGGGTACTCAGAGAGGGTAGTCGGAGAGGGTAGTGCAGTGTAGCGTATGCAGTGATGAGGGGGGTCTAACAAGTGGCCACTCTGCGAGCTTGCCAATAAAATAATAAAGAATAAAGGGTGCAAACAAAGCTGTCTCCCTCTCTCTCCCTCTCTCTTCCTCTCACTCTGGCTCTAGCACCCTACAGCAAAGATGGGCAACTCTTTGGCAGCACTAATTACTATTTATTTCAAACGAAAATTGCTAACGAGCAAAAGATATTACCATACAACGAACGACTAGTGGAATAATCAAAAAGAAAAGAACCAGAGAGACGAGAACTAAGAACAGAGAGAGGAGCACAGGGTGTGCTGGGCGAGTGCCTGCGCATTGCACTACTTGGGTTGTGCCCGGTACTGCTGCCCTGCCCTGTCCCGCCCCACTCTGGCTCACCCGTTAGAACAAATTATTATTTTTTATGATTATTTAAATTACGCCGCCGGTAGCCAAACCAGCAGGTAGAAGCGGACAGCCTTCGGGCAGGCAGAGAACCGATGAAGCTGGAGCTGGAGCTGGTGCTGCTTCTGCTTCTGGTTCTGCTGGAATGTCGGTGCAATTTACAAAAGGCAGGCACTTTACAGCTCTTGAAGCAGCACTTGGAGTAGCATGGCAGAGCCTTCTCTAATAGTTTTCATCAGGCTGAGAGCCCGTGCCCCCTTTCCCCTTGTAGCTTTTAGTGCAATTGGCTGCTGGCAGCTTGTTTAATGATCATTAAAGATGAAGACGACATACGAGCAGCAGCGGCGCAGTTTTGATTCAAAGCGCTCTTGACCAGGCCGTAATAAATGAGCACAGGTTGCCAGTCAAGCCCAGCCAAGCCAAGCCGAGGCGGGCAAGCTCAGACTTGATTTTATGGAGCCAAACTCTTTGGGATCTTTTGGCTTGCGGGCAAGTGCCTTGGACTCACTCTAATTAGTCAATTTTTTCTACCCATCTCACTGTCTCTCTCTCTACACTCTTTCGCTCTCTGTCTTCTTCTTTTTATACTCAATTAAATCTGCAGTAGCCTCAGTTGCAGGCACTCGAGTAAGCAAATGATGTGCAGTAATTAGTGGGGCCCCCATACTGGCACAGTCACACACACACACACATACATATATATATATATATAGTTTATATGTATCTGTGCAGGCGAGGCCGCTGGCGAGGACGCTTCAGCTTCAGCTGCAGCTTCAAGTTCTGCGTTGTCGTCGGACTGGCCGACGACGCTGATAAATAATAATTTTCTTGCTGCTTGGGCAATTTTTTGTGGCAATGCCACAGGATGACAGGTGCAGTGACAACCACACAGACACGCACTCACAGTCGTACACACACAGACAATGTAGTGCACAAGCAGGTTGCAGTAGTTACCCAGTGGGACTTGCTCTAAAATACTTGATGAGGTATGACAAAAAGAAAAGTGTATAAGTTTGTTAAGCCAAGAACAAGTTGAGAAATATAAGAGAGCTATATGTTATAAGTTTATACTATATACAGAGTATTCTTCACAAATTACATATTATAAATTTATACTCATCAATTCTGCCTCAAACCACAAGCTTATGCAAAGGTGCCTAAGTGCATTTTACACTTGTTCAGCTCTTGGAGGCAAAATACTTCTCAGTTCTAGTTACTTCCTACACTTGACGTTGAACTAGTGCATCTGGGTAATCTGTTAAGCAGTCATGTCGCTTCCAACTGGGTAATCCATGTGCAGCAGCTACAGATACACACAACTTACATGTCATACACGCTGCCTGTACATTTATAATCAAGCAGCAAGCCGCACAACGCCGCCGTCGCTCCCAGTCCCAGACCTCAGTGCATGGAGACTACACTGCACTGCCGGATCCCAGACTGGCTTCCTCCCTGCTCCACTCCCTTCACTCCACTGCACTCCACTACACTCTTGTGCTCACCGCAAATACGCATTACATTGTGCACGATGAAGCATCTTCAAGTGGGCAAAGCCAAAGCGATTCAATGCTCCACAGATGCCTCTGCCCGGTAGCGCTCACACTGAGTCGATTGCAGCTTGTAGCTGCTAAATGAAAACATACATCGCGGTCGCAGATTGCACGGCTCCACACAGCTCCACACGGCTCCACACAGCTCCACACGGCTCCACAGAGAGGCACAAGCACAAGAAATTGCCAAGCGCACAGTGGGGCAGAGCGCGGCATAAATAAAATGAAATGAAAGTCGAAGAGGGAGATGGGAGAAATGGGAACGTCTAATTAGCAGCTGGGATAGGCATTATTGCCAATATTATGCCAGGTTAGACATGTGTATTTGCGAGGTTAAGAGGTTGCCTGCCAATGTGAAAGGCAAGTTGGGGTACAGCGTAATGAGAATATGCGAAAACAGGCAAAGCAAAATGTTATTAATGGCCCGGCTAAGCACTCTGATTAGTTTGATGATTTGGCAAAACAGCATAATGACTAGAATTTTGGGATATTACTTAGGCTTAATTGATAATTCTTATGTGAAGGAAGGAACAAGCTTGTTAGCAATAATACTTTGCTGATGTGGAGTTGGTCTAGTGATATTAGAACTAAATAGTGTTGGAACTATTTAACCAGAGTACATTTAGCAATTTGAACAAGCATTAAGATATGTACACTATTTTTATAAGATTTTTTAACATTTCTTTCCAATTTGAAACAGTTTTATGCTATGGGAACTGAAACGATTCTTTACTTTAACTTCATGATATGATATTTCATTTTATTTTAAAGGATTTAATTACACTTTTATAAATTTGTGTAAGGTTAAAGATATGAGAACAGAAATAGTTCATCAGTTTAATTTTATAATATGAAATTTGCACTAATTCTAGTAGATTTACTATAACTTGTTTGAATGTGGAAAAGTTTAATGCTATGAAATGCTAATTAATTCTCTTCAGTGTGGCTGCACCATTTATAATTAGTTGAGTTTAATTCCAATATTTCACACTCATTTTAGAAGGTTTAGTAAAACTTTTGCGAATTTGCATAAGGCTAACGATATGAATACAGTAAAATATCCTCAGTTTAGCTACACAACTTGTAGTAAATTGACTTACAAATTTGCATAGCTTGCAGATGATATTTCTAATCAATAACAAATGCCTTCAAAACCACTGTGCAGCAGTAAAACATCCTCATCAATGTCGTTGTCGTTGTGTCGTTGTCGCTGGCACTGCCCCGCAGTCAGAGCCAGAAGAGACTCAGAGTCAGAGACAGAACTAGAGGCCAAGCTGGCAACCAGTCGCAGTCGCAGTCAGTTGCAGTGTTGTCCCTGTGTCCAATTGTCCAACCAAATGCACCGGCAGTGCTCACTAGCCCCCCGTCTCCCTCTGCCTTTCTTTCCCTCTCTCCGTCTCTACAAATCGTGCAATGATGAAAGCGATGGACAAAGTCTTTGACTTGTATTCAGTTTTTGTTATTACTTGTGCCGCAGCAGCTTCTGTTCTTCTCTCTGTTTTTTTTTTGCTGTGTGCCGCGCGGCGCTTGTGGAACGCTTTTATGCCCATTCAGTGCATCTTGCTTGTTGCAGCTTGCCCCCTGTTTGCCCCCATCATCATCAGCATTGTCCGTTCTGTTCCGTTTCGTTCGGTTCGGTTTGGTTCCGTCTCTCGCTGTCTTCTTTGTGTAACAGCGACTAATGTGTGTCTACGGAAGCCATTTCGTGCCTCTTAGCCTGTGACTCAGTCCCGACTGAGGCAGAGACTTGCAACCAGTTTGTTTTCTTCCTCTTCGTCATCATAAGAAAAAGGCGCAAGAAGCAGAAGAGAAATAAATACAAAAAAAAGTAGTTAATTCGCCAAGTAATAATATTATACTCGTACTTATGAATGTCGTCGTCGTTGTCGTCGTCAGAGTAACATGCTGTGCAGTTCCAGTTTCCCTGTCCCAGTCGATGGCCAGGAGAACCTGCCGGACCAGCCCCTTCAGGCTAAATTGGCTTGAATTTTACGGCTGCTGTTGATGTTATTCGCTGGCAGAAGAACAACAATCGACGATTTGGCTCGCCTCGCTTCGGCCTCGGTCTGTATTTAAGCGACATCATTCATCTGCCCGCCCATCAACAGCAGCAGCACCAGCACCAGCAACAGCACCATCACCACCGGCAGCAGCAACATCAGCAACAGCAGCAGCAGCGGCGGCTGCACAATGCCAATGACGACAGACGCCTGACGATGACGACGCTGTGTGGATGGGATACGAATGATGATGATGATGATCATCGCGATGATGACGACAGCAATAATAATAACAAACAACAACAACAACAACAAAGGGCAGTCAGAGGCAGGCTGCAAGGCATGGGCCCTGTGGCCCATCAGACAGAGACAGCTCTACGTAGTACAAAGTACAAGTCCGCATAATTATAATCAACGTCATTTAACGTTGCCGGCCGTCACTCAGCGCCATCTACAACATTTACAACAGCCGCAGCAGCAACAACAGCAAAGGGCGCTACAACAACAGCTTGTAAGCCCAGAGTGGCCCATCAAGCTTATTGTTGTGTATCTTTTGGATACATTTTTGATAACACTGAAAGAGAAAGAGCATAATAACTTTGTCATTAGGTTAGGTATGAACTAATAAAAGAAAAGAGACCCCAAGAAAATAGAAACATTACTAAATTGCTGAGGAATAACTGTAACTGTAATAGGCATAATAACTTAGTTCAGACTGCAGCTTTCTAGAGAAAGAAAGAAGACAATAAAGTAAAGAATTTGTTATATAGAAAGAACTTGTGGAATATATAGAATAATACAGTTAAGTGCCAAGATACTTAACATATGTTATTATGCAGTTTTATATCTAAATTCATATGCCTAATAGAGTAAATAAAATGCATAATCACGTGGCTAACTTGCATAGATTACGTGTAAATATGAAATTAATAAACGATAGACAGAGCACGTTTGCATCACGGTTAATTTATTTCAGATATCACGTAGACTGCAGCCTGATAATGTTTAGTATAGATACTGCATTTAATATTAATATTATGATTCTATATCATCCAATTATGCATTCCCTCATTCGTTTATCTTTCTATATATTCCCCTTAAAAGCACTTTGGTTCTACTGTGTGTGTGTGTGTGTGTGTGTGTGTGTGTGGAGTGTGTGCTAATCCTCCGGCTGTTTGTACTTTATATTTCTCAAGCATTAAAACAAATCTCATTTCTCCTGCCCCTCGTCGCAACGGATCGCATCGCCGTTTACTAATTCCCTTAAGGGCATCAAATTTTCGACTTGTCGGTAGATTAGCTTTTCGTCTCGCTTTCTTGGCTCTCTTCTCCGGCGTCGTCCCCAACGTTTGTTGACCTTTGTCAACTTCAACACGCGACTAAGCGCTTAAAATTGGTGCAAATACAGTCGACGTACAGTCCGCTAGAGAAGTAAGCGCACACACACAGACTGTGTGTATCTAGCGCCGGAAGTGCGCTATTTATAACAAATTGCCGCGTGTTTGACATTTAACCAAACGACGACGCAGCCGTGGACGACGCTGACGCCGATGTTGGCTTCACATTAAAGATTAAAACGTGTTGCCAGACTTGCTGGCGAGCGCGAGAGGGGAGCAGGCTGTTGAAACTGGAGGCGTTGCCAGGCCACCGCGCACTTTTGGCATGTAATCAAATGTAACCGCACGCCAAATATTCCCGGACCCGGACCCGGACCAGAGCCTGACTCTGTCCGCGGTGGCTAAGCCATTTAATACAATAAATCGCATTGCGGCACGAAGAAGAAGGTTACCCCCCCCCCAGGAGAGCTCGGGACTACTGGGGTAACCTTCTATCTAAGAGCTGAGTTCAGTTGCGCGACCTTCTTCATTAAAATTATGACAAGCTGTAATTATCTTCGATTTGCTTTGACCAACGCACTAATTGCGTGTGAGACAAGGGAAATGATACTCGACCCGACGTGGTTGCAGAGAAAGAGGGAGAGAGAGACACAGAGAGAGGGAGGGAGAGGGACAGAAACGAGGCGGGTGGTAAATAGAAAATTGACGTATACCTCAAGTGTCGCTCAAGTGAAACCAAAGAACTGGTTTTTATCGAAATTAGTCAGCCAGACGAAGTGACTGACGGACGGACGAACGGAGTGACTGACTGAGTTATGACCGGGTTAGTCACACACAGCTGACAGTTGAAGCAGCACTTGAGTGACTCAAATTATCTCGCGGTGGGAACGGTGTTTATGAGTAACCTCAATGCGGATAGGTTGCTTTGCTTTAGTAGAGCTTGTCGATGTGTCAGATATGATACGAAGAGGTTCTACCTATGAGTAATAAATAAAACTTCAGATTTGTATCTGCAAAATGTTGCTCTGTTTATAGATACTAATAAATTCATAAGAGTTATTCTCAGAAGGGCTTAGTTGTGGTTTGACAGTTACCACAATATATTGCCCCAGCTAGCCCTGTTTATGTACCTGTGCTGTCATTAATTATATCTCAGTTGATCTTGCAATAAATATAGAAAGCATTTAACACATGTCTAATTTAGTTTAGACACAGTTTGTTCATTGATAGATGTCTTTAAAGTTATGCGATAGTTTTCTTTAACGTAGGTTACTTCTACAAACACTTCTGCAGTTACTTATAAGTGTCTGTCTAGTTTTTTCATTATCCGTTTTCTATGTATTCAATTTCCTCTGCTTGTCGCCTGGTTTAGCCATTAGCTTCCACCCTTCTTCGTCTTCTTCTTGCTGTTCCCCTGGCTGCACTCGGCCCTCGATCAGATCGTGTGTTCCTGAGAAACTGCGTGACCAGGCTAATTAAAGCTTTGGAAAATGTTGACGAACTGCTCGTAACTTGAGACGTCAACTATGTTGTGCACTTAGGTGTGTGTGTGTGTGTGTATCTTGCAGATACCGGTTCATAATTTATGTAATTATATGCATTTAAACATTGCAGCGCAGCACGAAAGAGAACTGAGAGCTGCGTCTTTTGTGCTATTATAGCTCGACATCAAATTATAGCAATTATATAATTTTTCTTTCCTTCACTTGTCGTCTATTTACAGAGGGTCGTCCACATCCGACAGACAGCAGCCGTACTGTATCTCTGTGTGCGTGTGACAAGCGCAACTAATGAGCACAACAGCAACAGCAGCAGCAGCAACAAGAAATCGGAAACAGGAAGCAGCAACAACAACGGCAACGGCAGCAGAGACGACGAATGAAAGTAAAACTGCGTGGCCATTATTATCATTACTAAATAATCGTAACTGTGATAGCACCAAAGAAAAGCAGCCAAGTTAAAGATACAAGAGCAACACAAGAGCAACAGCAACAGCCACCAGCAACCCATAAGCAGCAACAGATACAAGAACCGTTGCTGCCGTGCGTAATTTCGTTTCAGTGATTTTCAAACTAATAAATGTCGTACGCGCAATTGCCGACAACAACAGCAACAGCAGCAACAACAGCAACAACAACTATTTGCTAAAGCCAAGCAGCCGACAAAACTTCGCACAAAATGGCGCACAAAATGAGGCAAGCAACAACAAGCAGGCAAGCTGCAAGAGCAACATCCACATCAACATCAACAGCAGCAGCAGCAGCAGCAGCAGTAGCACACACGACAGCAACACAGAGCTCCACAGCACGAGCAACACGAGTCGGCACGCATTCAAGTTCAAGGCGGTCATCGTTAATCACATGTTTTATATCCTGCCACACGTTCAGCACGGCCTTGTTGTTGGTATTGTGCTTACTGCTAGCCAGCACGGCACAGGCAGCCAGCAAGATGACCAGTCGTAACAGCAGCAGCAGCAGCAGCAATACAACATCAACGGCAACAGGAACAGCAACGGCAGCGGGAGCACAACAGCAACAACAACAAGCGACGCCCGTTTGGGATCATGCCATCGATTTGAATGAGGATTTTCGCATACTATGGCAAATCATTAATCAGGATATAACATTCGAAATACAAGCACGTACATTAGGTTATGTCGGCTTCGGATTCTCACCCGACGGCAATGTTGCCGGCGCGGATATGGCCATCGGTTGGGTGGACAAGGGTCAAACGTATTTTCAGGTGAGTGATAAAATCAGCTAGATAAGGGGGAACCCAAAAAGAGAGAAAAAATATAAAAAGGAAAGCCTGTACACACACACAACAAAAGGGAGTAGCTTCTTTTCTTGCTTTCTCACTCAGTGTTAAACCATTTTTCATTTTCGTCGGGTTACATTTTCATTTTCCAATGCGTGCGGCCGGAAATTAAGGCAGCCCAACTAAATGAAAAGTTGTCGCCCTAATATCATGCAATTTATTCTGCACGTCTTCAAGCAAACATTTTGATAAATAATATTAAAAAACACACAGAAAAGAGAGAGAGACAGAGAGAGGAAGAGAGATGAAAAAATGTTGGCAAAACAAGAAAAACATTTTACCACTCAAGTTGGTTAGTAATTAATTTGTTGGGTGGCAAAAAAAAAGAAGGAGAGCAGAAAAAAGGCAGGATAAGAGAAGAGTGGGGCAGAGAAGGGGAATAGGGGAGAGGGGCAAACAGGAAGCGGAGCAAGTTCCGCTGTAAAAGGCGCGCAAAATATGTGCATAGTCTTAGCCGGGGCAGGTCCTTAGACCGGCACGGCATATGAATAATGACAGGCTCATTTGTAAGGCGACTTGACGGGTTTTTATTTGAATGTGCCCGCATTTTCCTGTGCCTCCCCTACCCTCACCCCCCTCCACACTCCATCCTTTGCTTAGGCTTAGACTTGAGCTGTCCGGAAAGTGTGCGGATTATGGCAATTTAAGTGAGAGCATAATCCGACACAGAAAGAAAGAAAGAAAGAAGAAAGTTACCCAATTCCATTTAGTATTTTCAATTGAATGAGAATTCCAGTTAATGTATTTATAACTTTGATTTGCGTTTAATGTGTAATTAAAGCGCTTAATTCCCTTTCGGTCGTCATGCGAGACGCGCTTACCTTATTAATTATAAATTTAATAAGCGTGTTGAGTGCCCACGTTGGGCGCCACCCCAATCCGTCCCTGAACTTAGCAACGCCTGACTGCGTGGCTGCCTGGCAGTCTGTCCTGTTTTTGAGGTAGGTTCCCCATTTGGGGGGCTATTCTCAGCCATTTCTCTTGTTTCTTTTCTTCGTTTTGGGGTAACGCCTTCGACGACGTCATTTGGCTTGGCTACTGTAGTGCCCCTCCCCCCCCCTGGCCCGCCAACGGGCAAGAGTAATAGGAGTCGTCACTGCAAAGTGTCTAATGAAATGCGAGTATTGCGTGCTGTGGTTGCGTAGCTCTTCTTTGCCTTTTGTGTGCGTGTGTGTGTGTGTATAGGTTGCTGTTTGCTGCCTGGCAGGATATGCGTGTGGCACCCCACACACACACACGCACATACGTACCACACGCCCATCGTCATGTGGGTGGCCCAGCGTCGGCGGGTGGGCGGCCAATTGTGTCGCTGACACAAACAGCAACTTGGCTCGAGCGCATTTTGTTCTCGCTTTTTTGCCCGTGTACATTTGTGTCTGCGTGTGTGTGTGTGTGTATGTGATTTAATGATTTTCGAGACAACAACGTCAACTACATTCACACACACACAGAGAGAGATACATATGCAGGCAGCATGTTATTGTTGTTGAATGTTAAATACCAGATACATTAATATGTCTCTCGCTCTGCCACCCACTCCGTCTGTCTGTCTGTCTGTCTGCTGGTCTGCCCCCTCTGTCTGTCTGTCTGTCAAGCTCTGCGCTTTGTGTGACGGTGTTAATTTCACATCTTGACGTGTCGTTGGTAATTGCGAGTCGCTTCAAATTGTACTCGCACACACACACACACAATCCGCATAACGAGTCGTGACTGCCTGGCGGTCTTTTTGGACAACCTTGTGCCCTCTGCCTCCCCTGCCTGCCTGTCTCACTCACTCTCTCAGGTTACCTGCCCCTATTCAACTATCACCTTTGGGTGCTTTTGTGTGCGCTTTGCTGATTTGTCAAAATGCTACGCTGCGTTGGCCGCACGCCCCATACAGGCACACACACACACATACAGAGACAACGTGTCAAAGGTTAATTAGAGCTGAAATAGATATGCCTATTAATATAATAATTAAGTGTTGAAGTGTAAGTAAAAGGCCCCCGAAAATCATCAAGCTAAGTCTCGACCCGCCTCCACACACTTGCCTGGGCAACTCTATAAGCTGCCTAGGCCTGGGGCACAATTATCCAATTGCCTGCAATTGTTGAATTATTGAATTAATATGCAATACTTATTGAATGCTCTGCCCAGTTCAATTTCGCGTTAATTGAAAGACAAAGAGAGAGAGAGTGAGAGAGAGTGCAAGACAATTGCAATTTCAGTGCAGTTCAGAGCATTTTCGGCAATGGAAAATTTACATTTTCATGGCGCACACAAAACCACACAAAATATTTTCCAGCACAGGGAGCACATTTTGTGTAATTGTTCAATTGGCTTTAAGTGCCAGTGGCAAGCCCAGAAAACTCTCATGCGTGTTAACCTACGTCCAGGCCAGTCTCCGGTTAGCTCGGTCGCGTTGACAGAAAGGGAGAGAGAGAGAGAGAGACAGTGAGAGTGTGCGAGAGAGAGAGACGTCTAATATAAAGTGTCAGTCCAAGGACAAATGTGTGAATGGCAGACATACAAAAAAACCAACTACAATACACAAGGCATTGACATAGTTCCCTCTCTATGCATATCTCTCTCTCTGTCTTTCTCTCTCTCTCTGTGTGTGGTGGGAACTGTGCATGTTTGCTGGCATTTCATCATCGTCATTATTGTATTTGCATGCCATGACATAGTTGAAATATTTGGAAACTCACATCAATTTGATGCCGGCAGAATCTATGATATTCCATTAAATTGTGCGGTTAGTTTTTAAGTAATAGTAAATTAAACTATTTATAGCTATACCAAGGGGGAGGCAGAGAGAGTGGGAAATGTTTAACATATACCAATTGTCTGTTGTGGTTAGCTTTGCTGTCTCTCTCCTCCTCTCAGCATAATAAATGTTAATTCCTATTAAATACTTTCGTTTTTAGAACTTAATTACATGTACATAGCCAAGGAAATATTTGAAAGTTTCTCTTGAATTCCATTGTAAAGTTTCAATTTACAAAAAGTTGCTTTAAATTTCTGAACATTAGGAAATTTCCCACGAGTTTCTTTTGGGCTTACAGTCAGCTGCTTTATAACACACACAGTTGACATCGTGTGTAATTCAATATTTCAAGATCTTAACCGTTCTGAACATTCCACAGCTGGCGGGGCACTTTCACCCACAGCCTAAGACAAGCAGCTGCTAAATTGCCGCCAAGCGCCAGTTTCACAGCCTGACATAATACACAAGACAGAGAGAGGGAGAGAGGAAGAGGGGATGCCTATTAGTCGCCCATTATTTGTAGATACTTTGCGATAAGCAGCGACTGTCGGCAGCCGACAATAACGCCACACCTAGAAGAGGAGCCTAAAAAATACTTTATAAAATACCAAAACCAAAAAAGCAGCAACCAAACTGGTGTAATTTATTTTCAAGTTTTATTAGAAGGGAAGGAGAAACACAAGTAGGAAGAGGAGGAGGAGGAGCTGGGGCTCTGGCGCTTATCAAAATTTTAATTAATACGCATCAGGGAAACTTTACCAAAATGGTTTTTAACGCTCGCCAGCCCCAAAGCAACGCTCTGACGTTAATTAGTGCCATCCAAAGTGGCGACTACGTTGCACTCGTTTCACTAGCCCAACAACAACAACAACAACAACAGTATTAACAATGTATAGTGGGGCCGCCTGAAGCCATCGTAAAGCAAAAACAAGCCACAACAAGCCATTAGCAAAGAGAAGGAGGCAGTGGCGATTAGTATCTTTAAAAGTACTTAAAAGGTCATTACACTACGCTCTGAAACAGCTGAAAAACTTAGACCAGCGACTAATTATTTAATTTTAAGTTTTAAGTATACTCAAACCACACTGAACGAAGGCAAACCAACCTAAACCAAACTGTGCAGAGCTGTCAGTCATCTTCTTGGGCATCGCAACAAGCTTTGTGGCCCCTTTGGCTCTCCGAAGCTAACCCATTAAGCAGCGAGAGATAACAGATCCATTATAGAAGAATTACGAGTACGCAACATCAACTCAAGCAAGCAACGCCATCGCCATCGCCATCGCCATCTCAGCCATTACCAGCGCCGTCTCTACATCTCTCCGACCCCATCTCGAGCATCGTCATCTTTCGCTAATGACCATCGATGTCGATGCCTCTCGCATTGCGTCGTAGTACATCACTCAACTGCCTGGCAATGGCCTCGGCTCGCTTCGGATCGCATTGGACTGGGCTGGGCCAAGTTGGGTTGGTCTACTGCGACTCTGGGGTTGGGTTTGCTTAGGTTTCAATTGGTTTGCATTTGGGTTGGGTTAGCTTAGCTTAGCTCTATCTATTCACTGTGCCATGTCTCATTTTCAAGTGGTTACGCGGCACAAACTACACCGAAATGCAGTTGCTCTCAACTGAAGTACTTAGCACATATGTTAAGCTAAATCAATTAGTAAAGTAGTAATACATTCAGCATGATTGGCAGAAATTCGTAAAAGAAATTTTGAAAAACTCATTAAGCATTAAGTTCCTGCTGAGAGCTGAAGAGGGAAAAACGAAAAGCGAATTACGAAAAACGAAAAACCATTTGGCAACCTTTTTGAACTTTTGCGTGGCCCTGGCCACATGACGTGTGCGAGTTTCATACGCATTGTGTGTGAGTTGTTTCTTTTTTTTACTAGAGATACATTAACATTAGCACGTTGTTCTATTTGGACGGACTGCGCTGTTAATTATAAGTGAATGATTAATTGTGGCCGACGCCAAAGCATCGACAAAACACAGCACCCGGCAACTCTGGGGTCAGTTTTGCGGCTTGTGTTTTTGGTTGGGTTTGCTACGGTTTGGGCTGGGTTAGGGGTTTGGTATTTGGTGTTCGGAATCGGGACTCTTGATTGGCATATGAGTAATGAGCTTTTTGTTTCCCAGCGTTCAGTCTCAGTTTGGTACTCGACGTGCATTTGTGTGAAATTGTTTTCTTTTTTTTTCTTTTCTTTTCTTTCCTCATCATCATTTTTACAACGCTGCCCACACACACTACAAGAGCAGCTTGCATGTCATCACTCGAGACGAGTTTTTTATTAGGGGGAGATTCTATTTTGTTTTATTTTCTCTCTCTACTTTACTTTCTTTGCTTACTTTCTCACAGCTGTTGTGGCCGAAGAATGCGAATAGCGTGTGGAGCGCTTAGAATTCAATTAGTTTTTATAGACATTATCCAATTTGCTGTAGTTGTAGCTGTTGTTGCTGTTGCTGTTGCTGCCGTGTGCGTGTTTCACATAGCACACTCGAAATGTATCTGTATCTGTAACTGTCTGTTGAGCGACAACGAAACGATTCGCGTGCTCCGCATTGAGCTCTCGCTCTCAATGGCCCATCCATTTTTCTATTGTTCCCTAAGCACTATTTGTAGTTGTAGCAGACACGCACACAAGTACGCACACACACACACGCACGCACTCCTCCTACGCACACACTTAATAAATCATAAATACATGCCGGCAAATTATATAGATGAGTTCCCTCTCCCATTCCCATTCCCCTCCCACAAATGTCTGTTGACTGCGCATCGAGTGCCAGCAAATAAATAATAGTTAAATTTTTGGAGTCTCCCACAAAAAAAAAAAAAGAAACACATTTCGTTATTAAATTTTATGCCATCCCGTCGTCGTCGGATATTACAGCACAAATAGTTCCGAACTGGAGTGAGTACTTACTACGCATTTACTTTGGATGCCGAGCAAATTGCGTCAATTGTGCGTACAAAGTCGAGGGCTTAGTTTAAGATGCTTTTATAGAACTTATGAATGTGCCTAAGCGTTGAACTCGCCATTCATGTTATTGTTGCGGATATCATATCATATCGCATGAGCAGCAACAACAACAAATTGTTTACTGTGTGCCCCAAAAATAGTACAAAGAAAATTGACTGTGGAAAATGACATACAGAAAAGTTAGTCTAGCATGCTAATGGAAGACAATTGAGAGGTGAAAATATAGGGGGCAGACTAAGCATATAACTGACGGAATATAACTTAAAGAAACACTACTATAGTAGGACTCCAACTAAGCATTAGATGTGAACAAATAGTATTATGGCATATTGAGGAAAGTCAGGCAAATAAAAGAAATTGTTATTATGAGTGAGAAAGATTCATAAAGTAATAACATAATAAAAGATAGTTCCCATTTATAGATCTTCTACAGAAAACAACAGATATAGTAGATGAATATGATGTAATTCAAAGAAATAGATAGGATGATAAATATATTACTGTCTTGAGTCATAGAAAAGTCACTTTAAAAGGAAAGAATATTCATTTCCTTGATATATATTCTCTTATCTAACTAAAATCATCAGATAGAAATCCATTATAAAAGTTGAAGTAGCCAAAATAAAAGATATTTTGATTATGTCTGGAAAAAGATAACATAAATGTTCATGAATAAAGAAAAACCAATCAAACGCTATGAATTTAATTTGTATCATACTTATTTATAGTCTGATTGTACGATAATGAACCTGTACTAAGGTATTTGTCATGTGTGACATAGAACATTGGTTATTGTATTTACATATATTGTAGCTTCTATATAATAGTTATTGCTGCTTTAGAGAGGCGGGATGAGGCGTGTCCAACTTTGAGACACTGCAATATACACGAACGTGCTCACAAAATTTTATGGCTCTAGCTTTGATAGTTGCTGAGTTCTAGTCGCTTATACAGAAAAACAGACATGGCTTGATCTTCCCGGCTCTTTAAGCTGATGCAGAATATAATTTATAGAGTTGGAACTGCCTTCTTCTGCCTGTTACGCACATTCATCCTCTGTCAAATACATCCAATAGATCATGAATTTCTATAAGATCCATGGCCTAAGCATAATTCCTTTCTTTTAAAATATCTATGCAATTATCTATCATATAAGCTCTAACAGCTAGATAAACTGCAGTCAGAAATTCCTTTAATCGTTAAACATCTATGACAATCAGCCATTCCAGTCTAATACACTGCACTCCACTCACTTTGGGGCAGACACTTTGAAAGCCATTGGGATTCGACATGTCTAATGGCCCAGAGCATTAACTTTGTATGCGAAACTTGAGATTGTATCTCGGACTTATCAATTTAGGCAAGTAGTTAGTATCTCTTGTTCGGTCAAATCAATTGGCAATGTCATCAACGTAGATCAATTAACTGTTAAATCAATTTACAATTTATGCATAAACTTTATAATCAAGCGACTTGGCAAGTTGGCCAGAAACCGGAGACACAAGAAATAGACAGAGACAGAGACGGAAGAGAGAGAGAGGGGGGGGACTAAGCCAAGTTCTCAACGTTGCAATGGCCAACGATGCATTAAAGCCTAAGACAAAACAATTACCCAAGTCGTTTCGCAAAGAGCCGTGCATGGGGGGGGAGCTGGGGATTGGCAGGCAGGTCGCCTGGCTGGTTGCCTGGCCGGCTTGCTGACTTGCCGGCTGGCTGGCTAAATCCGTTAGGCCATAAAAGCTATAAATGCTCAATTACAGGAAGTAAATATGCACACTTGATGCACAATCTTGCGTAGATGCTGCCACATGCAACGTTGCAACGTTGACTTTTAAAATTATCGCAGAGCGACAGAGAGAGAGAGAGAAGGAGAGAGAGGAGGACGCAGCTGAGGACAAGCCAAAGTTTAATAACTTCTCTCAAGACTGTGTGAGAGAAATTTAATTTCATTACATTCATGTGACATAAACCGTTGGCATCGTCGTCTCCGTCGTCGTCGTCGTCGTCGTCGTCGTCGTGTCTATGGGCCTGGCATTTTGATAATCTATTACACATGGCCATGGCCATAACGCAAAACCTCAACCTCAAACCGCAAGACGCCGCCGCAGTTGCAGCCGCAGCGACATGCAACCCGAAAAGAGGACACAGCTGGGAGAAGCAGGCAAAGCCTTGGCAATAGGGGGGAGGAGGGGAGAGTGTGCAAAGGGGGGAGGGCTGCACACACTGGGGCTATTAGTGCGTTGTCTTGCCAAAGACTTGAGCTGTCTTCAGACTGTGGTACAATGCCAAGTGCGCGCATATTTGCTTTAGCAACAGCCGCAGCAATAACAACAGCAACAACAACAACAGCAACAACAGCAGCAACAACAACAGCAACATCAACAGGCCGCAGCAGCAGCAGCAGCAGCATCTTCTTCCCGTTGCCAGAGAGACACAACGATGATAATTGCAAAAAGTACCGTTTGCCGTATGCGAAAGATTTTCTTGGACCCTCGTTGAAAAACCCCACTTTGTCCCGCCTCTCTACAGCTCCTCCCCCTGCCCCTGCCCCTGCCCCTGCATGGTTGTGCCAATAATTTCTTTTCAAGTGAGGCCTTCCTTGGCTCTCGCATGCCTCGCATTGCGTTTGCAAAATATTTTTTGCGCCACTCGAACAATTTATGAGCGTTGAAAAGGCTTAGAAAAGGCCAAGCAGATGAGGAGGCTCTGGCAGCAGAGCATGGGGAGGAAGAGGTGGGGAGAGAGGAGAGGGGAGCAGTGTTGGTTGCCTGTTGATTATGTTGATAATGTCGTGTGGTAGACCCACAAAACACAAACCGAGCAGCGCAACGAAGCGAACCGGTTTCGCATTTTGTGCAGCATCTTCACGGTGCCAAACCCCAAACCACCTCACTCCCTCTCTATCCCCCCTTCTCCGTCTCCCTCTGTGTCTCTGCCTCGCTCGCAGGTTCCACTCTCAGAATTGCGCTAGTCATATTAACGTGTACCGTTCGTTGTTGTTGTTGTTGCTGCTGTCGTTTGTAGTACCTGTTGTCGTCGCTGTTCGCTGCTGCGTACGACAACAACAGCAACAGTAACAACAGCAACAACAACAACAAACAGCGCCCGAATATGGTCAACGCTCTTTTAGCCATGTTTACACGTTAAGTGTGTTTGTGTGTTAGCCATGTGCCGGGTTCACTTCTTTCTTGCTTTCTTCTACTGTCGTTGCTGTTGTTGTTGTTTTGCCTGCCGCATTTGTTCCCAGGCTGCAGTTGTCTCATTGTTGTTGTTGTTGTTGTTTTTGCTGCTGCCATGCTAATCACATTTTGATTAAAAGACAAGAGCGGCACAACAGGTGACACAACTGGCAAGAGACAAGAGCTAAATGCGCTTGACAAGCGAATACAGAAGATAAAGAGAAGCTCTGAAGATATTTAATAATAGAATGGAAATATTGTAGTATGTATGAGTGGAAATAAATAGAAGACACTGTAGAATACTTGAGAAATTACTTGAGGCACTACTTAAGGCATTAATATATAAATGAAATCGTATAATACAATTCAGTTTGTAGATCTGTAAGTGAGCAAAGCATTGTCGAAGATTGTGTAAGTTAAATTAAAAAAAACTAATTTATGCATATATATGTATATAGCAGAATAGTTTCGATACTTTAAATAATTACAGAAGAAAGCCTTTTGCAATTCTAAAAAAAAGGAAATTATTCCTATTAATTCAATAATTGTTTATTTTGTATAAATATGCTTTTTACTCCATTTCTGATTTACTGCTTGGCGAATGATATAAAATTCATAAATAAAATGTTAAATATAAAGCTTAACTTATAGTACAATATATATAACAATATACTGAATATATAAACTTCAGTGAACAAAATAAACTAGAACTCTTTATAAGAACTAAAGAATGCTTTAGTAAATTATATAAAACATTCTATTGCAAGAGGAATCTGCCAATAGATTGTAGTTGTTTCGTGCTGATTCATCTACCATGGTACATATCTTAAAGATCAATAAACTTGTAGCAGATCAACAAATCTAAAGCTCTAGATTTCCAATGAAGAGAGTCTCTTTAGAACATATTTAATAAAACTTCAAGCAACTTCCCCTCTGCCCAAAAAATCTCTACAAATATTCCACAACCTCGTCGCATAGTCAAAGCCTAAGCCCAGCATTATCATGATATCATATCATAATATCCACACAACACAATCGAGAGCAGCGCCATCTAGTGGCCATCTGCTGCCATCTGCAACTACAACTAACGGTACTCGCATACTAACAAAAACAAGAAGAATAACAGCGACAAGCGCAGCAACAAAAACCTTGTATCTGATATATCTGATGCTGAAGCTGCGTGAAAGCATATTTATGTATAGATTTTGAAAGGTCTCTGCAACGGCACAGCCAGAAAAAACTAACAACAACTTAAATGACACACAAAAAAGAAGGAGAAGAAAAAAATTGGCGAATGGTGAATGTGCGCTGTGTGCACTGTTGCAAATGCCAAGAGCCACTCCCCCTTTGCCTGCTCCTCCTACTCCCCCCACACAAGTCGAACAACCCACTTAAGTGAGTGGAAGTGCGTGTTGCATCTTTGCCATAGAATTTCCATTATATTACACTGGCCTGTCGCACCTCCACCTCCCCTCCTCTCCTGCTCCTTCCTGCTGCCCCCTGCCACCAACTTCTGCTCTTCATGTATGCGGCAATTTTTATATTCATCATTAATTAAGCGCTAAACAGCCGCCCGCTGTGCACATTTATGCCTAGAGCGATGAGTGTGTGCGAGTCTGCGAGTGTGAGAGCAGAAAAACAGCATGACATCATTTCGAGAAATTGGAAAGGGAAGCCTCTGATACCCCATGCATATAACATATAACATATATCTCTCTATATATGTACATATATCTCTCTAGTCATGGAGCATGTGCTATACACGATATACTTGTATATATTAAAAACTGCATGGAATTGATTTGAAAATAGCCAAGCGGCAGGCGGCTGGCGGCAGTCGGCAAAAGAAAATTAGAAATGTGCTGTTAATGACGATGACGATGATGATGATGATGGCATGAGGTCCCCCCTGCCGTCTGGACTGCCTGTGTGTCTGTGTGTGTGTTAATTAAAAGCCACTGGACGTTGCGGAGTTGCGGAGTTGCGGAGTGCAACAACCTTGGCATTTCCTGGGTACTTAGTCAACCCGACGCAGCCTCTTGATTAAGGCGGCATATAAATATGAGCTCCACTCTATACTCTCTGCTCTCCACTCTCTACTCTCTGCTCTATATATATAACTACTTGAAGTACTTACTATGTATATATATATGTATAGTGGGTACATCTACTGCAGGCATATTTATGTGCGTTTCATGTGATGCGTAGGCTGCTGCACGCGTCAATATGCAAGAGGCAGAACGGGAGGGAGGGGGGAAGGCAAGAGAGACACACCACACATCCCACAGTTGTATCGCTTTCAATTCTAAATCCCAATCCCCCAGTAGCGGTCCCTGCCTCTGCCTGCCCGGGCATTAATGTCCGCTGACTAATGATGAAATGCGCGGCATTTGCCAAGCCTCAAACCGGGTACGGGGCTGGACGCTGTGTGCGCTGTACTGGGCTGCTGCCGCTGCTGCTGTCGTTTCATTTATGTAGAAAAGGATTAAGGCCATAAACCAAACGGTTGACGTTGGAGCTTAGCATGAAAAATGATTACCGCTCGACAGTCGGCAGCAGCAGCAGAAGCAGAGGCAGCAGCAGATACAGCAACAGCAGCAGAGACAGCAGCAACATCAGAAGCAGTTGCCAACGGAGTCGCAGTCGGCATTGGAGTTGGAGTTTTAGGTAGGTGTTAAAGTGGCCGTGGCTTCTGTGGCTCTCCGCGCATTTAAAAAATGTGACAGAGCTCAGAGGGTTTGGTACCGTGCAACGGGCAGCGATGCTACTGGTTGCCTCATAAACTGAGGCGCGAGACAAGTGCAGTTTGCTGGGCATTAACTTTGCTTATATCGTAGACTTGATTCCCCTCCCGTTGGGCGTGGCGCAAAGCCTCTGAACTATGTGCATTTAATGGCATTTGGGCTTGGACACTTTCCATAGACTTGATTAAGGCCAAACGGCGCTAAAGGTCGTTAACGCAAGCAGCTTAAGTATTTTTATATATATGTATATAGCAGAGGAACTGACTCATTCAAAACTGTGTGAGATATGAAATATGTTGAGAGCTATAAGCTAATTAATAAGCCATACAAATCATGCGCAAGAATGCGAGAGGGGATTAGCAAATTTGACAAAAGCAAGGAGAGTCAAAGAAAGAATTGCATAAATTAAATGTCAAGGCTCACACTCATCGAAGTCAGTCTGAATACACTCAAAAATAACACACTTGCTGCCTTAAATTTTAATCTTTCATCGTCATATCTTAATCCTTTAACGGACATCCTTTCCCCTAAGCAAACATCAAATTCATATTAATATTCCATTTAGTTTGTGGGCACAAAACTTTTAGCTACGCTTCACAGAATTCAATCGCAAAGAAATATATTTTTATACCCATTACACATAGGCAGAAGGGTATATTAACTTTGTGGGAATCGTAAATGTATGTAACGGGGATAAAGATGGGACAGAGCCCACAAAAAATGTAAATTTTGAATCAGCAACAACAGACGAGTTAATATAGCTTTGTACATTTATCCGTCTATCTGTCTGTCCGTCCGTCTGTCTGTCCGTCCCTATGAAAACCTGGATCTCAGATACTGTAAGAGATAGAGCTACCAAATTTGGTGTCAACATGTGTTATTATTGCACGCAGATTAAGTTTATCTAAGATGTTGGCCACGCCTCCTCCCATCCCCCACAAATCGAATTACAAGCGTAATTTAAATGGAGGACAGTTCAGTTTTGATAAACACAATAACTATGAACAGCCAAATGAATTCTGAAAATAATGGTTGTGTGAAGATATAAATTATTTAATAAATTCTTAATATGCAAAATACGCACAACATTGTTTTGTTCTGCTGTGTAGAGGGTATATCACAGTCGAGCACACTCGACTGTAGCTTTCGTGCTTGTTTTGTGAGTGAATTTCCAAATAAATGACTTGGCTGCTTTTTGCTCTTCTTTTCTTTTATTATTACTAAACTTATTCTATTCTATTCTGGTATTTCCATTTTGAGTTATGCATTCAAGCGACAGAAATGATTTACAACAAATGTAAAAAACTTCTTGCTAATACATTTGTCCATTTGTTGAACAAATTTCGAAGTTTGCAAAGTTTTGTGCCTGCGGCACTTAAAGGCAAACCCAACTTCGTGTCTGAATCCGAATCCGAATCAGACTCCAAGTGGACACAGCAACAAAGCTTGACCACAAAGCGAGCTCAGACAATGGCACCCAAAGGCGCACTTACTGTTCTGCCTGTTCACAAATCAAACTTTTAAGGCAGCACGAAGAAGAAGAAGAATCAGAAGAGGAAGGGGAAGCTGTATATATTTTGGGGGCACATCTACCATACTTGCTGTGTGTGTGTTTTATTAAAAAACCGTAACTAATGATGCCTAAATTCGCAATAAAAATGACGCGCTGCCAAAAGAGGGCCGACAATATGGTCCATTAGTGTGGTTTTTGTTGTTGAGTCTGTGTACCTCCTTCCATTGCAATTTGAAACAATTTTAATAAAAATAGAAAAACGACAACGAAAAGCGAAAGCCAGCAAGGCACAGTAGAAAAGAGAGGGGGAAAGGGGGGGAATATCTGGCGCCATTGCGGTAGCTTATTGTGACAAATTTTAAGTAATTTCATTTTTATTTCTCCAACAACGGACACAACTTTATATTGTTCTCGAAGAGGAGGAGAGAGAAAGACAGAGAGAGAGGGAAAATATATTTTGAAATCCAGTCAAAGTCAAAGCGACTTGCTGAAAAGTTTCTTTCCGTCTCATTAAAGCAAAGCAAAGCTGAAAGAAGTAAAAAGAAAAAGAAAATAGAAAACATTGCCTGACGAATTCCCTGCGCATTTATTTACACCTTTTCATGCTGAGGGTTGTGCCAGCGTTGCCCTTGTCCCATTTGATTTTCTTCCGCCCGCAAAACTCAATTTGCGAGTGCCCCCTTTTGTTTTGCATGTGCTAAAGGTAAAAAGCCACACTGACTGCCGAAAAGCAGCGGCCCAAAGCCAAAGCCAAAGCCACATGGCTCTAGGCGCGTCAAAACCGAACGGAAAATACACCAATCAGTGTAAAAGAACAAACACACGCAGCACAAGAGAGTGAGGGAGGGTGGGGAAAGGGGGAACAGGGCAAAGGCGAAAAATAATCAGTAAAGTAAAATCTGTGGCACACCCACACACATAAACAATGAAATCGCTGTGCCACAACATACACAAGCACACATATATCTCTTTGCTTCGATGGACTGAAAATATTATTGTTTTCAGTGTAGCACCCGCTTTGCACACCCCTTAGAGGCTACTACACCTATGCGAAAAAGGTGCACAATTGTGCTGAGCTTGGAAGCTCCTTGAAAACCTATTGAAGCTATAAATCCTTTGTGTTTTCAATTTTTATTTTATTGCTCTCCACAGGCGCGTGTGCTGCTGGTAAGGGGGTCTAGAGTGAGAGAGAGAGAGGGGGGTTACAAGGGATATGTCGATACGGGTTCGCTAGCTGGCGTGACTCAACTGGAAATAACAGCCAAAAAGCAGGCAACAGACCCAAACTCATTGGACTTTACCGACAACTGGTCGCTAGCTGTGCTCCCTTTACCCCCTCCCTCTCTCCACACCTCTCCTTCACTCCCTCCCCCTCTTGCCTAGCACTTTGGACAGCCGATTGCACAAAAGTAAAATTTAAAAAGATACAACACAAAACACTTGAGTGGCGCGTTTCATTTCATTTCGTTTCGTTTCGATTCGTTTCGTTTTGTGCAAGGCAACGTACACCCCCCCCCCACTTGATATTGTTGTTGTTGGGGTTTCTTGTTTTTTTGTGTGTGTGTGGTGTTGTTGTTTTGTTGAGGGTGCGCCATGTGCGCTACAATTTGAGGCAATTGAGTTAATCTAGCAATGAGTTGTTTGGCAGGTAAAGCAATTGTTTTGGATACGTGCAAGTGCTATCTAGCATTGCCCGCCACCCTGGGGGGTAGTACAAGGGAACAAAGGGGAAAGGGGGAGCACTGTCAGTTAGGGGTTGGCACTCACTTAAATGTCCATGTCTCTCCAGAGTGTTATGCTGCAAATTATGCAGATGGCTGCATCACACTTGGATAACCTTTACTTTCTCCAATCAGGGATGAATTCCGCAAGGATCTTGACTTTATCAAGATATTATGCAGAGCTGCAGAGAGATTGATTACAACTAAGCTGCTTTACAGTTTATTAAACAGTTATTTATTATTATTTTATAACTATATTTCTTATTTTTTAACTGTTGAATACACTTTAAAGAAATCTTATTAAATAAAACTCAAAAACGGAATTGATTAATGTGAGTTTATTAGCTTTAAACATATAAATCAGCGAACTTTACTCATATATATTTTGGCGTAATTTCTATATAATTTACCTAATTGCTTCTGCCCTCCCAATACCTCAGCTCCCTCTTATCACTGACAGCCTGCACTCGATTACAGGGCATACAAGAATCGTATCAAATTGGCCTAAATCTTTTCTTTTCATGCTTCCGCCATTTCTCGTTGTTTTCATTGTTGATGTTGCCGTTGTTGTTGTTGCTGATTGTTGCTACTTTCAGCCATTTCCTGTGTGTGTGGGTGTGTGTTTTACTTGTGTGCGTTTGCAGTGGGTGTGTTTGTGTGTGAGTTGGTGTGTCTGCATGTGTTTTTCTTTTTTTTTACATTTGTTGCTTTTACCATTTAAACGTAAAAATAAATGACTTCTTAGCCTTTTCGAAAGTTTATTTTAACCTCAATGTGAGACGCAGGCGGCAGCGTAGAAAAGGATAGAAAGAGAGAGAGAGAAAGAAGAGGGAGAGAGAGAGAGGGGGGGAAGTCAAGCATGGGGTGAAGCAAGTCGGGGTAGCGACCCCACCGAGAGGGCCCAAAGTGCACGAGCAATAATCGAATTTGAGTGAATTAAGATTGGGGAATTGATGCGAACAATAGACTAAATGGAAAGGGGACACATACACACAAACACACACACACACAGGCAAACAAACACATGTGGCTGGAAAATTATACTTAAAGCAAACAGAGAGCTAACAAATATGGCGTGTATGCTTGTGTGAGTGTGTGTGTTGCTGCGGCGCTTTTCTGCTGCTTTGCTACTTTGCTGCTTCTTCTTCTTGCTCTTCTTTTTTATATGTTTACCGATAACACTTGGCACTAAAAGGGCGACTGCTTGCCAGCCTTGGCAGCGCTGTCCTGACAGTAATCAGGCGCTCAACAAATAGCAACAAGCCACTCATTCGGCGTCCCCTTTGCACTCTCTTCCTCCCTCTCCCCTCCCTCTCTCCTTCACTGTTTGTGTTTGTATTTTCATCAAATAAAATTGACACACACAAGTGTTAGCCGCTTTAGCTGTGACAGCGTCTGCAGTGCAAGAGGAAGAAGAGGAAGTAGAAAATATACAGCCAAAGCCTTCCCCCTTTTCCTTTGCCTTTCCCCCGCCCTGAGCTGACTTTAAGCGCTTGGTTAATTTGGCTCGAGCTTTTGATTTGACAGTCTAGTTAAATTAAATTGAGGACGAGCTAAACAAACCGCCCTCCCTCCCTCTCTGCACCCTCACACACACTTTACATCTCAAAATTGCCTTTTTACCTACATCAAAAACGTCTTATATAACAATCTAGTTATATCCCAAATCGCCCACATAAACACAGGCAGCAACACTCACAATCACACACACAGACAGACAGAGAGACAGACAGACAGAGAGACACACAACCCTGTTAAAGTTCAAAAGCGTTTGGGGCGACATGTTGGCCGGGGGGAGGGGAAAGGGGAGGCGGGCGTCAATTGAAGTTTTAACATACAAATGTAATTAAAACGTTTTTCGCAGACGCCTCAGGGCACAACAACAGCAACAACAACAAGAGCACAAAGTGAAATTGAGTGTGTGTCTGTCTGTGTGTGTGTGTGTTTGTGTGTAAAACGGAATTGTCCAAAAAAGGGGAAGTACCGGCTCGTATAACACATAGAAAGCGAGCAAGAGAACGCACAACAACAAGGCCGTCTCCAAATTGTTGCCGGCGGATGCAATAAGTTGCGATAAGGTGTTCATTCCCTGGGGCATATTTTCAGCCAGGGCAAGCAAGGGTGGGGAGAAGTGGAGACTGGAGCAACTTGTCCAAAATCAGAGAAAGAAATGAAAACGTGCAACGACAGAAAGACAGAGAGGGAGGGAGAAGGGACGAGGTAGTTGGGGAAAGCACTCGAGGGTTGTGTGTTTGTGCCAAGGCGAAACAATGGCAAATGTCGTTGTTAACCTTTTTTGCGCCAAGTTCAAAAACATCTTTACACCCTGCCCCAGCCCTGTCCGCGCCCCCTTGACGCTGTCCTGCCCCTGGCACTCTCTGCACGCCCACTTCCAGCCCTGGACTATGACGCAAACAATGATATTTACATTTTTTATCTGCCTACGTAAAGTATTTTTGCCTTTTTTGCGCCAGTTTTGCTATTCTACTCCCTCCTCCTCCGCTGTCATCCTCTCCCTCCACACCACCTTTCTTTTTTGCCTGCGTAAATTTGCCTTGAAATTGGAGCTGGAGCTGGAGCTGAGGAACGAAGGCTGCTGCGCACGTTTGGGCATTTATAAAAATGAAATAAAAAAGGCCAACTCATATCAAAGCGATCATGGATTTATAGCCTTAATAATAGAACGGGGAACAATGTGGGCTGGAGTGGGGGGTAGGGTGGGCGTGGTAGATGTGCGGAAATTGCCAAAACAAAAATGTAACGAGCACTTTTCCTGCCCAGAGCCAGACAAGTAATTAGGCAAAGGATTTGTGTCTTGCTTTCGAATGCGCATTTCCTTCTTGCTTTATGTGCATGTATTTTTGTGCGCGCACAAAAGTAGGCTATAAAAAATACGTGAGCCCCTGCGTAATTTGTTTTGGTCCAGCAGGCAACAGGCGACAAAGTTGTCAAGATTAATTTAGCGATCTTTAATTAAAGATAACAGATTATAAAAAAACTTATCAGCTGAATAGATCAAATTAAACAATTAAACTTAATAAGTAGAATATTGTTAATAAACAAAGTAGAAGACAAACACTCAGATTTATTTGAACAATATAAAAATATTCAAAATAAAATCAAATAAATATTTCTGCAGCTTTTTAAATACGCAATATAATCTACAAAGTAGAAAGCTTTTTGAGTATTTATAGGAATTTCAGTTGAATTTCCTTTAATTGTTTTATTAGTAATCAAGGATAAATTAAACAAAACAGGAATTTAAATGTACTTATTAATGTAAACTAATAATATTTTATTATTGGTTTCATTTACCTTGGTTCATTTAAATCAGGTCAATTCATTTTGGAAAAAACATAGGAATCCTAAAAAAACTGGACTTATATTGGACTTCTAAGCTTGGCAGGGATATGACAGACTTATATTACCTGCCTATATTTCAGTAGAGATCTCCTTTTCAAATGATAATATCAATATTAAAGAAATATATATCTTACTTTCAATTTGTTGTCCATTATAAACACACTCATTCCATTTGTCGCCTGCACCAGTTTAGCATATCATAGCATATTATATGCCTGACAATCGCACATGTTTCTAAATCCTTGTTGTGCACTTTTCCCATTTGCCTTTGTGACTAAACAGAACCCAATGGAACCCGACTTCGCTTAACTGATGTACTGATGAACTGGTGGCATGTGCGGGGTTGACAGTTTATCAAATTGACGCACAAAGTCAAAAAAGAGAAGGAAAGAATGGAACAGCTGCCAAACGACCAAAAATGCGGGTGAAATGTGGGTGAATTTGTATATGTGGCATAGGTTGGGTGGGTGTGCAGCAGCTAGAGGGGGAGGGCAGGCAATCGTCATGCGGCAATCGAGCAAGGCGGCAACCCACGAAGAGCTCATTAAAATAATTTCGCACAAACATTAATGCCAAACACTTTTTAAACACAGACGTCGCTGAGGACGCTGCGTCTGCACTGCTGCATGTGACATTGAGTGGTTGAGTGTGCCCGAAGTGTTGCGAGAGAGCTGCCGAGCAGGATCAGGATGAATTGAAGTTGCTCGGGGGAGGGAGGGTGGCAAGGGGAAGGGAGGGTAGCGAGAGATAACGCTGCGGCAAAAGTGTCAAAAACGCTTAATAAACGTCAATGTCAGCATTGGCAAACAACAATTTTAACAAAACACTTTTCAGCGCATTTCTGTCAATGTCTCGCTCTCTCTCTATCTTCCTCTCTCTCTCTCTCTCTCTCTCTTGCGAGTGTCAGCTGTTTTTGGGTTGAGCCAGAAGTGCCGGTAGAAAAAATCAACGCAATTGAATTGCGCACTCAGTCAAACAGGCCGTCAGTCACTCAGCCAGTCAGTCTGTCCGTCTGTCTGTCTGTCTGTCCGTCAGTCTGGTAACCCAAGCACGGACCCAATACCAAATCCCCAGCCAAATCGCAAATCCAAAACTCAAACTCAACCGAATTCGTATGGCAACCTTCGGTTTCTGCACACTTTCATTTCACTCTCTCGCTTGACAAATGGAGTGTCATAAATGCAGCCCTTAAGGGCGCACAGCCCTCAGATCCCAACTCTCCAACTCACCCCATGCTGCCTATCACATTTTGCCTTTATGCTAAACGACACGTAGCCACACACATACACAGAGACACACACACAGAGAGAGAGAGAAAGAGAGACACCCAGAGCAGAGTCTGAGGCTGAGTTCGACTGTCGCTAAAAATGCACAAGGGGATTTTAAATTTATTTGAATTTGCTTTTAGTTTCGGGTCTCGTTCTCTCTGTGTGTCTGTTTGTCTGTCTGTATGTGTGTGTGTGTGTGCCACATTCAACAGATTTCGATGGCAGCCGTTACACAACGCATTTAAAAAGTGGTCTCAATATACAAACAGCAGACACAGAAGCAACAGCAGACACAGACACACATGCAAAAGAAAGCGACACGCGATGCGCTGCGATGCGACGTCAACATCAGAAATCAAGTGAAAACGAGGATAACTGAAAGGGATGAAGGGGGGGAGGAGTAGAGCAAAGAGGGGAAATGGGGTAAGGGGGAAAAAACTGACAGCCATCAGCATTAACAATATGACAAATACAATTTTTCATCTTCCACTCGCTTTTTGATAATTTCATTTCATTTTACTATGAAAACGCATTATTATATAATGCGCTGGGTGGAGTGTCCAACTCCCTAGGCGGGGAGTGGGCGTGGCAGTCAGCAACGCTTGGGCGTCGACGTCTCGTTGCCGGACAATTGAAAGTGATATAAAATAGTCGCTCATTTTTGTGTCATCATATCTGGGTATTTTTTTCTGTGGTATTTGTCAGCAGCAGGTTGCCACAGTTGGAGAGGGGGGTGGGGACCGTAATGGGATTGGAGTTGGGGAGTTACTGCTGAGAGGGGGGTTGGTAAGTAGAGCGAATGAAATGACGCCTCAACGCCGTCGAGTTAATTTTGAGTGACGTGCAAAGTTTGTTAATTGAATTTGCTTGCCTTTTGATATGATGAGTGAGTGTGTGTGCCAGTATGTGAGTGTGCCAGTGTGTGTGTGCGACAGTCAGTTTTGATGATGCACGAGTTACAGTGGGGACCAGCTAAGTGGGTTGCTTACATGACGTTAATTGAGTGAGTGAACAACTCCAGCAATACATAAATGTGCCCAGGGAGGGAGCGAACAAGGGAGCAAAGGCAGAGGGAATGAGGGAGACAGAACGTGCGACAGGGAGTGCCAACTAAATTGCTCAAAGGGTTGAGCAGTCGAAAAAAAAATAGAAGAAATTGTTTTAATGCAAATGGGCAGGCAAAAGGTTGTCCCAGGGGTAAATAACTGAGATTGCGGTAGAAGCACAGCAACGGGATAAGCAGGACTAGGACTGCGTATAACCAGATAACCAGCTGAGTCTCTAGCTCAGGGGAACGGGGGAACACTGCTCGCTGCAGATAAAACTGAAATCAGTTATGCATATGGAAGATACCACAAATTGGTTTTATTTGCATATTAAGTTGACTTCAAATCGAGATAAAGGGGAGACAAAGTGCTAGACATGCAAATAAGTAACTGATTAAATATTGAATGAGAATATTTAGCTCTGCTTGGCTTACTTAGGTTGTTTAGAACCAAGAAGGTACAATTACAAAGGCATTACTTTCACAAAGGCAGCATTTCATTACTGTATTTGGACAGTAAATATAAAACCAGAATTGCAACAAAGAACTACAAACAAAATGCAAGCAACGAGAAAATATTCAATTAACAAAAAGCAATTTAATATCTTTATGCATGGCAAATATTTCATTTGAATTGTTGAAAAAAAGCGATCATATAACGTATACATATCATGCAACTGTAATCCATAGGCAATCTTTCAGCTGTTCACTTCTCCAGTTACCACTGTTAATTTCCATTAATCCATGAAGCCACAATTTTTTGTTATGACCGCCAACTTTGATTGTTTGCACAGGCTCCGCATTGCAAAGCATATACATAAATGTATTCCATACAATGCATAACGTTATACTCAGGCACGTAGCGAGGTTGTGTGCAGGGTGTGCGGTGCATAAGGGCCCTCGACTGCAAAGGGCGACTTGCTATAGGGAAAATGGAACAAGTAGGAAAAGTTATTGTATTCAGATTATTTCATGTTCAGTTTAGTGTCTTTAGTTTGGATAATAGTCATAATCTTGACAAACGGACGGACATGACTAAATTGATTGATATTCATATTGAACAAGAATATATGTATTACATTTTCGTCCAGCAAGTTATAAAATTCTTCTGTCCACAATGGGGCAAGAATGATTGAATGGATTGGCAGTACCATCAATCAAATATAAGAGGGCCCGACACATAAATGTCTTAAGAAATGCTTAATTAATTTAATTGTTTAATTTAACATTATAAAATTGAAAAGAGTCGATATAGTTTGTATTAAGTTTCTTGGGAATTCATGCTACATACATTTTAAAGCAAGGCAATTAAAAAAGAGGCCCCGGAAAAGGTAAGCAGAAGGTCACGCGGGACTGTCGCTACGGCCCTGGTTATACTGCCTATGAATGCATTTAAGCGCACTTTCAATCATTTTAATAGGTCACTTTTTGTAAGCTTTATGCCCGAATGCATTTAACAGCAATATGGCAAAATGGATAAGTAGAAAACGTTACAAAATTATGCATTCTAAATTATGTTGTAACCTTTTATTGATGAAAATTGATTCGCATTTAAATGAAAGGCTACAAGTGCCACAGGCCGGTTTTAATTTCCATAAAACGTTTGCCTGCTTAACAGAAACAGACACGATAAGACAGACAGAGATAGATACAGGACAGAGAAAGAGACAGAGAGAGTGAGAGAAAGAGACATTTTGAACACTTTGGCAAACATAATCGTATGATAACTCTATACGAGCCTGAACCTGAACAGCTTAGCCTGCTCTCATTGCATTGCTGCAATTTGTTGCTGTTTGCTTTTATAAAATATTAACTAGCAATTTGCAGTGTCTGCATTTATACGATAGCATATGGAGAGGGGAGTAGGGCGGGGGCTTGGCAAACAAAACTTGGACCAAACATGAAGACGAGTCAGACAGACAGACAGACAAACAGACAGACAAGCTCAAAGTAACTCAAACGATTTAATTTGGCTAAACTGCACTCTCTCCCCCTGTCTCTCTCTCTCTCTGTCTCCCTGCCTTCCCTACTACACAGTGTGCAGTCTGAAAGGCACTTTAACTATATTAATTGATATGGTCGCTTGCAGCGATAATTTGCACAAACTCATGTCAAAATGCTGCCAATGCCCAATAACATCATCGACTCGAAGGCGAGTTTGAGTTATGTCTGGGATTCGGATTTAGCTGGCCAGGAATTGGGGTGTCTGACTTGATGGCTTTGCCCGCTGGCGCGAGCAATTTGGCGTAGGGTGCTGGGCCACTTGGCGTATACGTAATCAAATGTACATGAGCCTTCAAATGGCGCTGCTGACGCTAGCGTCGTCAATTCCTCTAAGCCAAACACACAGAGCGAGAGCGAGAGCGCCTTTAACATAGATCAAATTGGGCAATGCCAGCAAAGCAGACAGACAGACAAGCAGGCGAGGGCAGAACATGTCTGTGGGGCAGGAGAGTTGGTCCAGAGCACAGGAAAACAATTTACAATGCCACTAAGTTGCTGCGGAGAAATTGCACAAGATTTTGGCACTGCCAAATGGCAATAGATGGCAGATAGACGAGCAAAGGCCGCAGCGCACAGCTGCAAAGAGGGTCGATTTGAAAGTGCACAGAAAACAAGAAGACAGACCAGACAGATCTTGATTATCAGTTAAATGCACTTTTATGAATGGAGTGGAATAATTTGAAAGAGAGAAAGAGAGAAGCAGTTGTTGATTTGATAAACAATTATAACAAGGAAACATTTCTTACACTAAATAAAAATTAAATAAGAAAAATTAAGAGAAGAGAAGAGGCAAACATATTATAAATATTACCAACTTAAATGCAGATACTGTTAGGAAAAAACTTAAACAGATCAATTATAAATATAAACACTATAAAATCAGACACTTTATAATAATGTTTCCTTCTTCTAGAATCCAATGCCCTAACTATTTCAGTGCTCTTTTCTCTATCTCTCTCTCTCTTTGAAACCTTTCATAAATTTAATTTCATTGCCAGCACTTACTCGTTCCGCGCATTGCTCGATGGTCTTTGCTTGAAGTTCTTTGGACTCCTTGTCTGTAGTTCTCTTGCGGTTTTCGCTGCTGTCTAATGGTTTTTGCTGCCTACATTCACCTGCTGCTCTGCTCGCTCATCTCCGCGAGCAGTGAGTGTGAGTGTGAATGCGGGAACGAGTGGAAAATAAATCAAAGCTGTCGGACAGCATTTTGAGAACCTTTCTCAAAACTTCAGCTGCTTCGACTGCTGCACTTTGCCAGACTGCATGACAATAACTCGCCAGCCAACCCACTGAGTTATACTATATAGTCTGCCATATGTGCATAGATACATATATAGTTTACTCCATGCACAGATACTTGGATGGATGACTAGCATGCTGATACGTGTGTCTGTCTGTGTCTGTGTGTGTGTGTGTGTGTGGGTGAGGCAAACCAACCCTTTTGCTGTATGTGTTTGTTTATAGAGCAAAATCTGAACATGTAACGAGACTGGGCATTAGTCTGTGGGTGTTGCACTGGGCTAAGGGGGTGGGGGTAGTGGGTGCAGGGTAATAAGTTTAATGTGTGCTGCTAGCATATTTTAAGTCTCCTGCTGCCTCTCCGCTTCTATCTCTCTCTCTCTCTCTCCGGTTCGCTTGAGCTTTTCGCTGTTAGCCAGCTGTCAGTTGTTGTTGATGGTTGACTGCCTCAGCTCCTGCTGCCTGCCTGCCTGCCATCCTGGATGGCTGCCTACTGCCTGCCAGCTTACATTAGCAGCATCCCAGTCATGGACTTGAGCCTGCACGCCTTGTGCCTTGATTCAGAGAGAGAGAGAGAGAGAGAGAGAGTACTTGAAGTGTACAGTGAACACTGAACACTGAACTGTCCCAGCTGACGTTGAATTATCATAAATTGCTAAAGTTTGTTTTTGGCGTAACAAAACTTGGGACTGCCACTTGCTGCTGATGATGGGCTCTTTGCTGTTTGCTCTGTCTATGTGTGTGTGTGTGTGTGGGAATGTGTGTGTCTGCGTGTGTTTGTCAAAAGTTTTCATCAAGCGAAAATCAGCACAATTAGGCGCATGTTATTATGCCAAAGGGTTCAGAGCACAATCGGTTTATGGAGTGGGCTCTACAGAGAGAGGCAGTTAGAGGGGGAGTGGGTGGCAGGCCATCTTGTGGCACATCTTCTGCTCTTAAGTGCAGTGACAGAGCTTTGCATAAGTTTGTTTGGCTCTGCCTCTGCTGCGTGGCAACGTCAATGTTGCATAATCCTATTAAATTCTCGTTGCGGCTTTGCTATTTCAAAAAGCAGCAGCAGCAGCGCAAAAGGTGCTTAATTTGCCGCGCTGCTTTTATTGATTTCTTCTCCAAGCACACACACACACACACACACTTGCACACTGGGACACTCTGCTGGCAGTTTACACTCTTTTTTTATGCCCCTCTTGCCTCGCGCACATATTAGAGGGCGGCAGCTAAAAGGCATTAAAGTCTTGACAAGGCTATTAAATGCTTAAGAGGCAGCGACGTTAATGACAACATCGAGCACGGGGCAAGGGCAAAACGAGGGCAACTGAAGACGCGACGTCATCGTCATCGTCGTTGCCGTTGCCGTTGCTGCTCAAGCAAAAGTAGTCGAGCGCAAGCATCGTCGCACTGCGCTCAAGGATTACAATTTACGAGTCCTGCGAACCATGAAGGTGTGATAAAATTTCAGCAATTAAAAAAACGTGTGCGTTGACAACGACAACCGCGAGCAGGACCAAGTCCCTACAGGAAGGCAGTCAAGCACCCGGCTCCGCCCCAAGCTTACAATCTACTTGCCAACCTACTCCACCTACTCTCAGCCAGCTCTGCCTTCTCCAGCCAACGACACTCACGACAACGCAATCGTGGCATGCAACTTAAAATGAAAGAAACCTTGGCAGGCATTGCCCTGAGTAGTTAGACGACTTTTTCATGCTCTACGAATAGTTATCTATAGGATAGAAGTGTACAAAAACGTTGTGCCAATCGGAAATGTATGTAACAGGCAGAAGGATGCGTGGCAAACTCCACAAACTATATATATTCTGCTACCAAATTTGGAATCAATATGTGTTATTATTGCACGCAGATCAAGTTTATTATAGACTTTGGCAACGCCCACGAATTCCAAGCACCATTTTAATGCAGGACAGTTCATATGTGGTAAATACAATAACTTTGAACAGCTAAATGATTTCTGAAAGTTTGGTTGTAATCGGATAATTACGATAGAAGCTATTTAAGAACTTCTAAATATGTGCTGATTTCGAAGCTCCTCCCTGAAAGTATGCAACACAAAATACAAAAACCATAAACGTTATATATTGAAGAAATCGCTTTGATCAGGTCTGTAGCGTAGATCAACATTGAAAGATTAAGATTATAAGAGATTTTAAATTTGTAAAGAGTCCGTGCCAATGGCAAACAGCTGCAATGAAAAAGTGATGGTCAGATTATGCAATTTATTTCTAATAAAAAATAAAAAAATAAAACAAGTCTCAATTAATATAAGACTCCTTCACTCCTCAAGCAACTATTCCTCGTTCTTTTCTTAACATCATTCGCTTCCTTGGTTACATATGACATGATAAGGAAAGACATACCCTAACCTCAAAAGGGTTCCCGAGACGACATTGGCGGCATTTGAGCTGCACGCATAAAAAGTTGTGAGCAGTTAAAACGTCGTTGGCATTTGAAACATTTTTCGAGCGAGCAAAGGAGAAGGAGAGAGTGGGAGAGGTAGATAGAGCGAGAGCAGCAGCAGCAGCAGCCCGAGAATATTGCAAATTTATGCGCCTTCCTTTTGCATAATTACCCCACAACGAGTCGACCCCCAGGCGTACCCCAAAAAGGATGCTCGCCCCTCTACGACCCTATGGCCTCCACTCACACACACTTGCGCCCACGCACACAACACACACACAGTGACACGCAGAGGCACACGCAGATTTTGATAACGTCGCTTGGGTGCTTGCAACATTGCAGCGCGTATTTTTAATTTCCGTCACAGTTTGCCTCTCTCTCTCACTCTCTCTCTCTCTCTTCGCGGTATTCGCGGCGTATACGCGACTTTTGGCTGCTGTTGCGATAAGCGAGAAACATGTCAAGGTGTGCGAATTGTGAGTGTGTGTGTGTGTGCGAGGTAGATAATGTAAAATTAAAAGGGAAACTGTGCAAAACAGCAACGGGAACGGAACTGCGCGTTTCAGATCTTGAATTATGCGTTCACAGATTGCAAAACAGTCAGACAGACAGACAGCGAGACAGGGAGACAGTTGCTAAGAGTCTATCTCTGGCATAGATAGAGAATATATATATGTACATTTATCTATATAAATTCAGCTGGAATTTATGTTAAATGTTTTGTGCAAACTTTTAATTAGCCCAGCTAAATGGCAAATGGCAAATGGCGCAGCGTGTGATATGATTAATGAAATGCTGGCATGTAATTGTGGCCAACACACACACACGCACACACGGGCACACGCTGAGTGGAAACACGCAACATGGGACGCCCGAGAGAATGGTATCGGGGGTCTGATGATATAAATTGGGGCAAATTAATTGCAACAGCCTCAGGTGTGTGAAAATTTCTGTTGTAATTAGATGATGGAAACACTGCGAGGCTGCGAACTGCGAACAGTGAGCGAGAAAAGTTTCACTCCATAATGTTGGGCAATGTGTCAGAATAGGTAGAACATCATGGGAAGGGGGTGATATATCTGGGAAACTGTACAGAATGCTGCTCAAGTGCTGAAACAAATGCTCAAAATAAAGCGAGGGAGATAGGAATAGGAGAGAGAGAGAGAGATAGAGAGAGACAGAGAGAGATGCCAGAGCATTAGGCAATATATAAATCAAATGTGAACGAATTAAACCAAATTGACCAGCAGCTGCGGTTCACAGATTTCTTGCAGAGAGCAACAAAATTAATGGTTGATGAAACCACAAAGATAGCATTTAATATTAATTATAAAACATTAGCCAGGTAAAAGTGGCCAAAAGTTTGTTGCACATCATGAGTAAGGGCAGAGAAAGGGGACACCGCAGCTGTCAGTGGAAGCAGGAATTAATTGTTGCAAAGGGCAAATGTATTAGATATATAAAGAACATATATTATAATATATATTCTATATTTTATCTCTCTGTTAACTGGCAATTCTCTTTGTGTGTTGAACAATTCCCCTGAGCAGCTTTTAAACTTGATTTCTTAATCAATTCAAAAGTATTTTAGATAGTTTCAGACAATCCATCAGCTTTGGTAATATCTTGGCATTTGCAAACGAGATTTTTGGAAATTTCTATAACCTCAAAGCATTTGTAAATTGCATTGAAGCATGTCAAGATTGTCCTGGCCCATTCAACTGCAAGAAGCCACTCCAAGCCAGAAAGAAAGTACCAAGCAATAAATGCAATAAAAACATAACAAACTCTGCAACATATAGCACACATACACATACACCGATTTATATATATGTATATATAATATATTTGTGGCTGCTGAAAGCTTCGATATCAGTCAAACGACAACAAATAATTAAATCAATAAAATTTTGAAATATCTACATAGAGAACTACTCGAAAATTCCATCAACTTCAATTACGGTCGTGCTGGCAGTGTGGGAGTAAGGGAGGAAGGGGAAGCAAAGGGAGCAAGGGCGAACGACTTTTGCAACATCATCAAAAAATTTTTGCCATACCAAAAGCAACACAACAAGTTGTCCTGCTCCTGTTCCTGTTCTTGCTGCTGCTGCTGTGGCTGTTGCTGGCAAGGATCTGCGCTGAGCATGGTAAACATAACGCCCATTTGCAGTCAACTGCCAATATGCGAAGCAGCCGCCCAACAACAATCACAGAACATGCCCCAGACCCGTTCTACCTCCTCCTTCTCCTCCCACCAGCTACACACCCTTCCAGTGTCCCATGCTGCGCCTCCTTCCAAAATATTTTCGACAGAGGCTAGTAAATGTATGCGAGACTTGGGTGTGAGACTGTATGTATAAGAATTTACATCGCACACACACACACACCAATACACATCCATACACACACATTTTTCAAGTCAGACTCATCTGGCGGCTGTGTTGAGGCCTGGCCAACATGTGCAAAAGAATCGAACAAGTCAAGAGCGAGACCAAAAAGAAGAAAACTTCTTCTGTCTGTGTATATATATTTTTTGGTATTTTTTTGGTATTTTTTATGCAAAAAGGGGTTTTGTTTATGCAGCGAGAGCTGGGGCAACTACTCAACTTTAACTTGGTAAGGCTGTCAAAACAGCAAGTGAGACAGGGAGAGCGAGGGAGAGAGAGAGAGGGAGCACAAGAACGTAGCGAGTCGGCAACTTTTGTAAAATATAAATTATTTCCCGAAATAAAAAAAAAACACATAAGAAAAACGCATTGCACACATGTTGTGTGTGAAAGTTATGCTGCAAGGCAGAGAGAGAAGGAGAGGGAAAGATAGAGGTATGAGCGAGAGAATGCAAGGGAAAGAGAGAGCGAGAGAGAAGGGCACTTCGAGTGCGTGCCTGTGGTTGAGAGTGAGAGCCAAGCCGTGCCGCATTTTGTTTAATGACATGAAAATATGCTCCGCCCCGCCCTCGCTTCCACTCTCTCTCTCTCGCTCTTCTGCGTCTCACACATACCCCGTGGCACCGAGCCCAGCGCACAAAAGTATGCTGCAAATTAAATATTTCCGTACATTTTTCATTCCAATTAATATAAGCGAGCGCGCCTCAAGCGAACAGTTACACACACACACACACAGGGATACACGCACACGTACACACATACTCCCACTCTTAATCCTACTCTTACTCTTACTCATAATACCGTTACTGAAAATTTGCCCCTTTTCTTTCCGCAGGATCGACACGTCACACGCAATGGCGACACTGAGCCCGTTGTGGATCCCTCACAGGATTATATGCTGATGCTGGGCTACGAGAATGCCACGCACACCGTCCTACGATTCCGTCGCAAGTTGGACACATGCGATGCCAGCCATGACATCGCCATAACGGTAAGCACCGTCGACGTTTAATAGATATATTGGCCAAAGTTTGTGCCAAGTGAAATTTATGCACTCACTTCACTCGAGCATATTCCACACAGCCACCCCCCCTTCCCTCCACCACAACACTAGCGAATTGACTGCCCCAGTGTGCGGGGTGGGGGGGTGTGTTTGCCTCATAATTTATGTTAATAAAAAGTTTCTTATGTCTCGAGTTTTGGGCTGATGATATAAGCGCTGCCATCAAAATACTAAAGTGATTCCTGTGGGGAGTAAACAAGCGGCACGTACTATGTTACTCACCCCCCTTACCGAAACTTGTTGTTGGGGTTTATTTATTTTTTCTAAGGGGGTGGGGGGTATTGCAAATAACTACAACAGGCAACTAGCATGAGTTGTACAAGTTGGCGCAATATCCCTAAGCAAATATCAACAGAGAATGTGTGGCTTACAATATACTCTCTAACACCATGGGAGACAGGGTGTAGACAGACCAGACTGGGTAGACAGGGGTGTAGCACAAAGGGGGGTTTCCGTTTTCGTTCAGTTCCGGAAGTATTTGCCATTGGATATGCTGATAGGAAGTTATTTGATGTGTGCTTAGCGGATATGAAGTGTAATCGATAGGCGCGTCAAGCTGTGTGGAGCTATTAATCAATTCGATTGATCTATCGATTACTTGTTACCGCTTAATAGTCAAAGAGTTGCTACGACTTCTGGTAAGACAAGATTTTATGAATATTTGACTTATTTTATTCTATAAATAGAGGAAAATCGATATACAAATATAGATTAACTTATATTGATAGATTTCCATCGATAACCTTATATCGATAACTGTTTTTATGAGTTGGTTATGAATACAATTGATTGCAATTCCAGTTTAATCGATACTTAAATTAAGATGAGTAAATTATCATGTACTCAATGCAATTAATCGATTATTCCAATCGAATAATATTGAAATACGCACATTAACTTCCACTTTTTCACACAATTGAATACATATCTCACGTTATTTGCCCGTCTTCACATACCCACTGTATCTGCTGCCCCCCTTTGGCGCCACCCATGACATTTGGCCGGGGCAAAGAGCTCTACTAAAATCGCATCACTTCTCGGCATTGGCAGCGTCATCCAAAAGAAAAAGTCATAGTGATAAAAGTTTTATCACGTAAAACTTAAGCGTAAATCTTAAAGAAAACTTTCTGGTTAACTTGAGCAAACAAGCGGCACCAGGCTCAAGCACAAATACTCGACAGACACACATGCACACACGCACACACACACGTACACTTGGCGACAAAGACGCGCGACAATCCCTACCACTAAAGCCACACACACACAGAGAGAGAGAGATATTTAGATCTCGTGCTAAGAAAAACAGCCGAAAGGCAAAAGGAAAGGGAGCAAAAAAATTATGCACAGTCGCGTGTGTGTGTGTCTGCTGTGTGTGTGCGTGTGTTTGTACTGTGTGTGTAGACACATTTGGTTATTGCTTTATCTAAACGGTTTTTCCGGCTTGGCATGAGATTGGATGGACTATTTTATTTGTCTGGCGTATTAATTGGGTTTTGTCGCGTCATCAACGGGCATTGGCCAAGGCGAGTTCTTTCTTTCTATCTTTCCCCTTCCCTGCTCGGTTAGGGGAGGCTCGAAATCTTTACTAAATCGCCCAGACAAATTAGTTCGCAATGGGCTAGTTCATTCTTCTTCTTGTTGTTGTTGTTACTGTTGTTGCTGTTGCTGCCAGTGTTGCTGTTGCTGCTGTTGCTGTTCGTAATTTTTGGAGCACAATGCAAAGTTTTAATGAATTTTGTTGCCGTTGCTGGCCTTTCAGTTTGCTTAAGTTTGCACAAAGTTGGCAATTTGGTTGTTACTTTTGTTTCCTCTTTTGCGCTTTGCATTTGTGCTTTATTTCCCTTTACTTTACCTCACTTTGTTTTACTTGCATTTCCCCATTTCTCCCATTTCTCCCATTTCTCATTTCTCTTTTGCACTTGCGTTTGCGCAATTTTCCAGTCAAGGTATTTTGCATCTTTGTCCATTCGCGCGTTTAATATTTTTGCAAACTAAAAAAAAGGAAGTGAACTTAAAACTACCCTGCAACTGGACGTGAGCAGGTTACCCGGCTGGGGAGTCGGGGGGTCACTTGAAGGGGTCACAACCATTTGGCAAATTAAGCGCCATTTGTTGTGCGTGTTGGCAAAGCAGGAGAGAGAGGGGAGAGAGAGGGGGAAGGGGAGAAGGAAGAGTAGCAACTACTGCGCACTGGAGTTAGCTAGGGGTAGTTAAATTAATAATGTATTGTGTGCAGAGCGGTTGCAGGTGCACCCTGCTGACTACGACGATGATGATGATGATGATGATGATGATGATGATGATGATGATGGTCAGTGTTTGTGCAGCACGAGGAGGTCAAGAGGTGCACAATTTGCGCTGCAGTTAAAAATTTATTAATTGTTTGGATTTTTACTACCTTTAATGAGCAGCAATTGTGCAAATTACAATCAAATTAAGGTGTTATAGAAGGACGAGCAGAAGTTAAAGAACAGCAACGAGTGAAGAGGGAAGCAAACACAAGAAGTCTATTGGAAACTTATTCAAATAGAGAGAAGAAGCAAAGCATAAGTAATAGGAGATGTTTTCCTAAAATATCTTTGGCTTACCATACAGATCTATGTTTTTTTTCCCATCTCCAACTTCAAATTCCCATCAGCTGTGCCCAACATATGCCCAACTCTCCGGCTTATCCCAAACTTACCGAACATCCTTTCTGTTCAATTTTTCAATCAGTTTTTCAGTGGGCTGCCCAAGAGAAAATACATATTAATATGCTTATCATATTTTCCATGGCACTTCAAAGCGCACTGAAGCCCAACATATGGTTTTAACCTAAGCTGCTCAAGTGGCATAATCAACCCTCAGGCCACTCCGCGCCCCCAAGGCAACCCCTTGTCCATGTCCTTGGGCTATCCAATTTTATTTTAGGTAACCAAATTAAGCCAGCAAAAAAAAGAAGAGAATGCAAAGCAAAATCCAACAACGACAACAAAAAAGGGAAAACTAAAAAGCGCCTGCATTTTTAATATACTTACAAGAAGCGAGCAAACAATATTTCCAGCTGTTTAAGCGCATAATGAAATCCCCCATTTAAATAACCTTTAACCTTTGCACCGAGAGAGACAGAGAGAGTAGAACATTTGCCGTAGACTTGTAGGTAGCAAGCGAACTCTTCAAAATTTGCCCCGAAAAAAAAGGTCGCTAGGGGAGGGAGAAATTGTGTTTTTCCAGTGGCTCAGTCAATCAGTTGCTCAGTTGCTCAGCCTTTCAAGTTGCCAATGTTCAATTAAGCGTGCCCCAAGCAGCGTCAATAAATTTTATACTCTACGGTTTTTTATACTCCCCCTCTCCCCCTGCCCATGCAGCTGAAGTTAGCTGGAACTTTCCCCTAGCATATGTGACGCATAACCCGAAAAGTTCAAAGTTTATTCGCTGCTTCTATATATGTTACATATATACACGGTATATATACGTACATACGTACTCGCATGTATTTATATAATTAAATGAACGGAGGCGGGCAACCCTTTCGGGCAATATAAATAAATAAATAAAATACAAAAAAAAGCCACGCCAGCAAGCTAAATAAAACGCATTTATTGCACACCGCAAAAACGTCAACCACAAAGAGGGAGCAACAGAGAGCGGGGGGAGGGGCAGAGTAATGCGTTGAAAAAAGCGAGGGAATTACAGTAAGAGCAAACCGCCAGACGACGTGAAATATCAATCGATGTGGGTTCATTTGTGTGTAATGAACATTAATGAAGCGCAAAGAGCGTGACTAATAACAAAATTACCAATTGGCCAAAAAGAGTCGTGACAGTGCAAGGGAGAGGGGAGGGAAAGAGGGGGAGAGAGAGAGAGAGGGTAATACAGTCTGTGTTTGGCGTCAGTTGGTCACCCTCATCGTCCGTTTATGGTCTCCTTCTTCGCTCTTGATGAAATGGCCAAAAGTGGAAAATGTTGGAAAATTGCAGACAGTCAGAAGAGAGAGAAAGGGAGCGAAAGAATCGAAGTCGCATAATAATAAAATGCGCATAAACCATAAATGCCATTAACTGCGTCATTTCAATTTGATTCTTGCGTTCAGATTTCTGCGGCCCAAGCTAATGTAACCGCCCACTTTATGGGCAAGGCAGTCAGGCAGTCAAGCAGGGCCCATCGTGAATGAGTTTGTCTGTCGACGCCATTTGACAGAAGCACTTTGCATAAGAATACCGCAAAAGAAGAAAAGATGTGTAAGTCAAACAGAGCAAGACAGAGAGTGTGCGAGAGAGAGAACGACATAGAGAAGGTATTAGAAATAAGAGAGAGAATATTTGATGGTCTCCCTTTGTTGGACAAGTTTGTCGATTTGCATTTCTTTCATTTGAACAGTTTTGCTCTGCTGATGATATTTTTATGAATTTCAAACGGTTTGTTTGCACATATAGCCAAGAATTGGTAATGGCTCAATTAGATAAAACAGCATTTTATAGGGATTTCAAACTAAATACCCCCTTTCTCTAACTTGCCGTGTAATAAAACAAACTCATCTGCCGATAACCCGCCTCATTAATGTTGATAAATTAATTTCAATTTATTTCTCTCTCAAACAATGGACACAATTTGAGCTGGTTTAATTAAATCTCTTACCTTTTAATTGCCTCCCCACACACACAGGCACACACACACACAGAGTTAATCATTAAAATCTGCAGTCGGAATACTCGTAAAACAAAAAGCGACAACTTGACGAGCTACATAAAATTGTCATTAAGTAGCTCGGCGAATTTCTCATTTATCCCACACAATCCGCAAATCGGAATTGGGAAAGGGAATGAAAAACTTTTTCAAGTGCTCAATAAATGGGGAAAATCTCAAGGCAAAATTAATGAGGACAGTGGTTAGGGGCACTGTGCAAGGGAGTATTCTGCTTGAACAAAACTTTGATTTATGCAAATAATTAAGTAATTACGATTTATGCATTAATGCGGACAGTTTGTTACTGACTTTCATGTCCTTATTTGCTTAGGCCGAATTCAAATTCTAATTCAAAGTCGTAATGGAAATGGAAAATGACAAAAACAAAGCAATAACAATAATAACAAAACAACAGCAGCAACAACAACAACAATAGCAAGAAAGAAGACTCATTTAAAATGCAAATTTGCTCTAAGCATGGCAAATTACAATACTCACGTAGTACTACAAGATTCCGGGCCCGTAAGTGACAATTAACACTAATTGTCATTAGAATAATTTCATATTGTACTTCACTTGTTGTTGGAGTTATTGTTGTTGGTGTTGCTGTTGTTGTTGGTGTTGTTTATATTGCTATTGTTGCTGTCCGGCATTGAAGTAATTGTTTAAACTTGCCACGGCATTTCGCTGTCTGGCAATTTAAAATGCAAAAATTCTGCATAAAAAGTACAGAAAAAGAACAAATAAGAAAAGTTTGCAGAGCAATGCGTGACTGGAGTATACCCTGTAAATTGCAGGCTAGATAATTAAAGATTGATCGTTTTTGGCATGTCGAAAACTATCTTGATATTATAGATATAACATTCGACTACAATCTATATAGATCTTACTTCAGTTCCTGCCTTAAGATCTCTTTGCAGGGTATTGGGTTCAACTTTGCCGTGTGAACAAAAGTTACAGCTTGTGGGTCTCGTTGCAAAAATATTGTTTTTAAAATAGTTTATGCTTTATATGGAGAGGGAGGTGTGTGCGTGTGTGTGTACAAGGTGTGTGTGTAGCTTTGTAATGGAATTATGCAGTCTGCTCTACGGCGCTACACATGCTGCTACAATTTTTGCTATGTGTTTATTATTTTAACACGAAACTTGCACTCCTTAATGGCAGAGGCGGAGAGGAGGGCGAGGGGGAGGGGCGTGTGGCACTGCCACTACTGCTACTCGCTGCCTGCTCCACTTGTAAACAGTAATTTTGCCCATTAATGGGCCTTAGGTCTTGATTCTGGGGGCACGACTCGACCTGGGTCTGTGCACGGCTCCGACTCCGGGTCTGGGTCCGGAACCCATAATAACTTTCAACACACTCACATCCCGTTTTATATATGTGCATGTAGTGAGTGCTGTAATTGTTATTGTTGTTGTAACAGTTGTTGTAGTTGAGTAGGGGGGACATGAGGGGTAAAACAAAAAGGCAACAAGTCAAGTCGACAGTAATTTTCAACACTTACAGCAGGGTAGACCCCATAGTCCTAGCAAATGTCCACAGTAAGTGGCTACCGTGCATTCCACAAAGTCTTTTCGCCACAAAACAGTTGAATTTGTCAAGTGGAAAATATTGAAATAATACAAGAGTAAAGTTTAAGTTTTAGGTAAAGTTTGTCAAGAGTATCAACGAATTTTCTATGTAAATTATGTAAAACTCTTTCAGGCAGATATTTCATAATATTTTTTTGGTTGGAAAGACCATTGAAACGCATTGGGGGAACACAATTTCGTGGTTCAGCTTATTTCTTTGCTTTGACTTCTGTGCAAAATGGTGCTATAAACATGCACACACACACCCGCTGCCCCTTTACCATATTCCCCATATATATAGCATATACATATCCAGCGAGTTTCTCTTACGACTCACACATATGTGTGCAGTTTGTCACGACATAAGCTCGCAACTTGTAGAAAAGGAGAGTGAGGGGAGAAGGGAAAACGGAGTATTAAGGCGGAATTTCGCGTCACAGTAAAACACAAAAACCAAACCAAAGCAGTGACTTTTATAATGAATTATTAGTGCTGAAGGAAGGAAGGAAACAAGGGGGTGGGGAGGGCAAAGGAGAAGGGCTCTGATGGCTGGCGGTTGCTTGTGTGGTATTTGTGGCTCTTGTGGTCTCCGCTTGGCACTTAAAAATTTAATAGTGCTGCAACAAATAAAAAACGCAAGCGTCGAAAGCGATGGCAAACTGAGCCAAAAAAGTATGCAACAAAATTTTAAATTGGTTTAAATTTGGCTTTAAAGTCAAGTGGAAGAGGGAGAGCGAGCGAAAGGGAGTTGAGAAGCGTGTTGTACAACAGCAAACAATAACTAAAAAATGCTTTTAACTTTTCACTGAAATATAGAACTCACAAGAGCATGACGAAGTACTGCAGCTGCCCCTTACTACGCTTCCCCTCCTGGTGTAGCTGTAAATAAATGGCACTCAGCAGGCCGCAAAGCCAAAAGTGGAGGAGGTGTAACCGCAACACAGAAATATTTGAGCTTAGCGAGAAGTGTTTTTCGGTGCTGTGCTTAACCCCTTTGCGAGTCCTTGAGGTCCATTAAAAGCAGGTTTTAAATAACTTGCACAGAGATTTGACCGCTTTTCTATTTCCATTTCCAATTTTTACCTTGGCAAAAGAGCTTTCACTTAATTGAGAAGAATGAGAGAGAGATGGAGAGAAAAGGCGAACATGACTGGACAGCTTTCAGCTATCAATGCAACAGGAAGTTGCAGCAAAAAAGATTTGCAACGTATTTTGAATATTTCATTCATCTATCTGCATATCTATTTACCCATGAGACTTTTTACTACCATTTTTTGCTGTCTCTTCAACGAGATAGATAGCATGTGTGTGTGTGTGTGTGTGTGCACCTTCGAGGCAAGCTCCTTGTTGCCTAATTCATATTCATTTATTGTGTTGTGCAGTTGCCTTTCTACTAGTTATCCCATCTATTTGCATAGTTTCCGTTCATCCTCCTCTCTGCCCCTTGGGCTCCCTTAGTTGACCACAGAGTTCAAGCAAACTGGCATATCCGTTGCTTTATTACATTTCGTTTAGTTTTGGCCAACTGACCACTTTTTTGCGGTTACTTTGTGTGTGTGTATGTGTGTAAATTCCTCTTTATATATGTATGTATGTGTGTGTGTCTTAGTTGCTCGGGTTTTGTGGTTTTTTCGGTCACTGACGCGGTATGAGCGAAAAAAAAATACAAATATTTCTAGACCAAAAAATTGAATTTACTAAACTAGTTACGCTATGCAGGAGGAAGGGAGAGAGGGACAGAGAGGGGAGAAAGAGGAGAGAGAGAGAGAGGGGGAGAGAGAGATGAGGTTGCGCCATTTAACCATAAATAATAAAATAAAATAACTACAGGTTGCCAACTATTCGCACACTTTATGGCGCAGCGCAGCACACAGAGAGAGAGAGAGAGGGAAGGAGAGAGAGAGAAAGAGAGATAGAGAAAGAGGGACAAGCACAGAGGGAGGGTACCAACTGTTCTAATATTTTTATAAACAAATTGTTTTTACAGCTCAGCTCAGCTCAGTGGCCAAAAATTGTTGCCGTATGCTGTTTGCGGTTCTTTCCATTTAGAGTATATTTTAGTATATAGTATATACTGCATGGTATGTTAGTATTTTGCTGCTGGCAAAGAGGGATATATCGTACTATATACGTACTAAATGCTGCAGTCAATGGTTGCCAACGGTTAATTACTTTCGCTCTAAAGATGTGCGGATTTTGTTCCGTTTTCATCTTTTTCGCTGCTGCTTTTCTATTGCTGTTGCTGTTGTTGTTGCTGTTGTTGGCCTGTTGCATTTGACATGGCGGTAAAAACGTTGAGAGCAAATCCAGCTGGCAAGCTCGACTCGTTATTTATGGCCTCAGCAGCGACAACAACAACAACAACAACAGCAGCACAAAAATGACTGAAAAATGGCCAAAAATTGTAACAGCAGCAGCAGCGAACTGAGTAAAGCAATCACCTAACAAAAACCACCTTCAACAAACTGGCGCTGCCTCTTACTCTGCCCTCGCTCTCTGCCTCTTCTGCTCCCTCTTTTCCCCTCTGCTGCTGCTCTTGACTCATGGCTGCCTCTCAGTCGGTTGCTTTGTTTGTCATTGCATTACTTTGGCTGTTAAATCCCTCACCGCGTTTTGTATTGCTGCACTCCTCACTCCCTCCCCTTCCCCAACCTTCGCCATCTCCTTTCCTGTTTCGTCACACAGTTCTCTCTCCTCTCTCAATATTTGTCGCTTTAGGGCATTAAAACAAACGTTTCTCGCTGCGTTTAGCTTCCTCCTACTTTCTTTTTTTGGCAAACACACGTTTCACATGCACTTCTAGTGCCCACAACAACACAAACACTTGCACACACACACGCATGCAACAACAGCAACAACAACAACAACAGCACCAACAGCAACAGCAACGGCAACGGCAACTGGAGCAGCACACACAGTGCGCCAAATTTGAGAGCGAAACGCGAAAATCTCTGCCTGCCCCAAAATAAAGCGCAACAAGAGGCAACTTACAACCTCTGCAAAGAGCCGAAGTGTAAATGCACTTTGAGAATCACTTTTGATTAAGGAAAATAATAGCTAAGTTAGTAAATGAAAACCAGAATAAAAAGAAGGAATCCAGAAACTTATTATATATATGGTATTATGGATACAGAATTAATTTACCATGTAGATATGAAAAATCACTTCTATTATTTTGATAATAGTTGTGTACATAATTCTTTGAAAGTACTATAAATTTCTAAATATTAGGTTTCCACACATACTTTGTATGATAGCTAGGTATACGTGTATGTATAACTTCCAGTCAAGTTGAGTTATTCTCAGGAAATCCATAATTTTTCCTGGACTGGTCGATCTAAACTCTTGATTATCTTGTGGTACTACAATATATACTCTTTTCTTCTATATCTTAATATTTAAAGTAGACCTTTCCCTTTTATGAATATACTTCTTATTATAATATATAACCTGCGATAACTTAAGTTCCCTGTCTCGTTCCCATGCCTTTGATTCCCTCCCCAATAATCTACCCCAACGCATTGCCAATTCAAAATACCCAACAACCTTGATAGTGTATTCAAAGCCCTGGCCATTTCTATTGCCGGTTACCGTGCAAGCTCATGCGAATCTCTGCAGGTTTATACAAGTGGCGCCTGCTGTGGCGCTCGCAACTGGCAGCTCGCAGCTTGCAACTGGCAACTGGCAACTCGGAGCTCGCAACTCACAACTCACAACTCATGTGTAAAAAGGGACAATGGAGGTTTTAGCTTTAATAAAGCGACTAGGCAAGCCTTTTTGCCTGCTACCCCCGCCACTCAGCACCAGCTCCCCCAGCCCCAACCGTGGCCTCAACCCGATACTCATGGCCAGCATCCATGGAGAGCAACCACTTTTTCGGGTTCGGCTTCTCGTTCCTCTGCGTTCATCTGGCTACGCGTCTGGCTTGCACGCCGTTTTCCCCGGGTTTTAGCTGTTTTTGACTGTTTCCCGACTGTTGTTGTTGTTGTTCTTGTTGTTTGGCTGTGTACTTGATTTTTGGGCAAAGCGGCAAATAACATTTTTGTTTGGCTTTGACGTTGTTGCAATTGCAACGGTTATTCCATTTGCTTGACAAATACACGATGACGAGAATGAGAACGCGACGATGACGATGGCGAAACGTTTAGTTCCTCATCCAGACAAAGAGAGAGTGAGCAAGAGAGAGAGAGATAGAGAGACATAGAGAGACTGAGAGCAACAGCAGAGATTGCCAGATTTCCAAACTTTTAGCGGGAATTATGCGCATTTTTGTTTGGGCTGCGTTGCGACTGGCGACTGTCGACTAGGGAGTGTATAAGGCTTAAGTCCAACTGCCTGGCCTGGCCTGGTCTGCTCTGGGTTAATGGCCATGTGAGCAAGAGCGAGCACGCTTGAGCATGTCTGTGATTGCATGTGTATGTGTGTGAGTGTGTGTATGGCATTGGCAAAGGCTTTTAAGCAGCTTGCAATATACATTCTGTGTTGCATATTTCTTTGGGTTCTCGAACTTCAAAGCCATCAACAGCAAAACCACTCAAAGCTGCAAAAACAAACCGCCAGTGTGCGAAAATACCGCCAAAAAAAAATACTAAAAATACCGAAAAGGCTTTTAAACGGTGATGGCTTTCATTTGTGACGGGCAATTTGAGGTGCCACAGCAAGGAATGGCAGCACCCGAGTGTAAAATAAAGCTTGAAATGGTATAAGAGATCCAGGTTCATAGTGAATAAAAAAGATCAATATAGCTATGAATAAAATGTAGATTTACCAGATATTCTATATAGTTTTATACAATATTATCATATAAAAATATAAACAGAAAAATATGAATTGAAATAAAAAAGAAATATTCCAAATTCGTATAAAATTATTTTAATAATTTTTACAAGAAAACTAAAACGATTTTACATCTTTTTTTTTTCAATATGATCATAAAATATTATTATTATAATAGTATTTTATTATTATACTATACTACTACTACTATATACACTGCTCTAATTATTTCTGCACTTCTGATGACTTAAGCAAGACAAATTTGAGTTATTAATTGCAGCCAAGACGTCACGGCAGCAACATATGCTAACATTAAAACAAGATTCTAATTTTGGCATGGCAAATATTTAATTTTGTCAAAAATCTACTCATTATTCATCCTATGCAAATCTTATAATTTGGTTAAATGAACAATTTTGACAGCTCCAACGAATAGAAGTATTAAGAACACCTGGCCAGAGTCTTTGGTAAATCTAATTAGTTTAATTTCAAATGAAATTGCAGTAGTAGAAGCAGCAGCAACAAAAGCTGCACTGGCTATAAATAAATAAATGCAATTAATGTCAATTGCAACTAGGAAAAGAGGGTAAAGAAGAGGAAGAAGAGGGGCAAGACTACGAGGTAGATTAGCTGAAATGACTCAACTAAATGCAACAAAAATGATTAAGCCACTTGAGAGTGAAAGCACAGAAAGAGAATTAAGCCAGGTATAAAACACAGTGAGGCACAAATACAGATACACACCTACACACACACACACCTGGTGGCAAATGAAGAGCCTGTCAGCATTGGCTGACAGCCGACTCGGTCTGCAGCTGACTCCAGTGCTGCGGCTGGCAATCAGAGCAACTGACACGGCAATTAGAGCACAACAAAAAGTTGGCATTAACAGGAGTGAGGGGAGTGCGAGGAATACGTACAGCTGCAGGAGGGGGGCGTGGCATTTTCGATCTAGCACTTTGCATATTAGTTATTGAAATCAGCTGTCAGAAAGTTGCAGGCCACAGCACACACACACACACACACACAGGTTGCAGGCAGCGCACGAAAAACTCATTGATGATTGAATTGGCAATGCTCTCACCGAGGAATACGAGTCAAGGCAGCACTCACACACACACACACACACAGAGAGGCACTAACACGTGCACTCACACACACAGAGAACATTGAAATAGCCGACGTGACCATGGCAACCTGCTGCTGCTGCTGCTGCTGCTGTTGCCGCTGCTGGGAGCTAGAGAAAGACACCTCTTGAAATGCTTCTGGGGAACGGTTGATTTGATTGCAACTTTGCTGCTAAGAGCCGCTTCCAGTTGCCAGATGCCGCATGCCGCATGCCGCATGCCGCTTGTTGCAAGCTCAGCTGCTGCTGCTGAAAGTTTAACAAAGCGACTCTCGTTGCTTATATTGTGTGCAACAGCAGCAGCAGCAACATGGGGAGAGGAGCCAACACTGCACACAACTGTACTGCGTGTGTGTGTTGGTGTTGATGTGTGTGTGTATGTGTTCGTGTGTGTATTTTGTTCTATTTATAATTCAATTGTAAATGCATTTCAATTACGTGCACATTAAACAAGCTGGCAAAGACGAAGTTTTCTGTGGCCCCAAGCCAAGGCCCTGACTCGGACCTGCCTCGAACCTGGCCAGGGCAGGCCACAGGGAGGCGGAGCACAAGCAAGTAGAGCTGCTACTGCTGCTGCTGCTGTTGGCCAGGACACGGTTCAACTTGACCACTTGACCATTAGCCATTAGCAGCAGCACAGTTCGTTTCGTTTCGTTTCGCTTCGCTTTTGGGACAATTGGACCATTATTAAAACGCGTTGAGATGGCAAAACGCAAGTGCCAACAAAACATAGTAGCAACAACAACAACAATAGCAACAACAACTGTAACGTAAAACTCAACTCAACAGACGCAAAAGAGCTACCAATGCAGCAATAACAATGCAATGCCAGCAACAACAGCAGCAGCAGCAACAACAACAACTAGCTGTAATGGGCTGTAAAGTTTGCCAGGCACATCAGGTGTGTGAAAGAGCGTGTGTTTGTCTAAGACGGAGAGAGGGGGGAGGTGGAGAGTGTACAGGATTAGATGTGAGTGTGTGTGTGTGTTGAGGATGCAGCTAAAAAGTGTGTATAAACAAAGAAAACAAATGGAGATCTAGTTAAGCCTTGGCTGGGAGGAAAGAGATCTTTAAGTAATTGATTTTATAAATTGAACTGAATTTGATGTTAATATTAAGTTTATTTTAAAACTCAAGGTAAAAAATGTAAGCTCGATTTCTGCATTATAGCCTATATAGCCATTATTTCTCTGCCAAACACAATAAAACTTGTCAAAATACAAGCTGTGGGCTTAAATATACATATGTTTCACAAAGTAGCCAACTTCTATATTTAGTATACTAATGTGGTATTTAAAGTGTTCATACACACAATTATTATTTATTTGAAATTAGAATAAAACTTTAAGGCACTTTACTCGACGTGCATTACTCGTATGATCTCCCTTGTTCAATTTTCCGCTACTAACCTGACCTTCTTCTTACCAACATGCTTAATACCGCATAATAATTATCAAGCATGGTTCAATCTATATACAACTCAACATGTCCCACATAAATATCTTTAATAATTGATTATAATAAAGACAAATAAAAAAGTTAACTACAAATAAAAACATCAACAACGTTAATTACATTTCATTTATAAACGCAAAATTTAACACAACAAAATAATGAACAAAAAAACAAAAATAACACTTGACTGTCCCGACAGCATGTACTGGACCAAATCAGAAATCAATTTAGCTTAATTTTCTTGCTCTTCTTGACTGCATTCACATTCAAATGTCTTTTGGAACACGAGTTGAATGGTTTCTCAGGCTTTACGGTACGATACGCACGTCTCAATGTGATCCATAAACAGGGAATGCTCATATTCTCACAATTCATGGGCAGAATCGCTGAATCAATGACTCCAGACAAGAATATTTTGACCCTTGTAATCTACAGAGAGTGCAGAGATATATCAATAATATAGGAATATATATAATACATATATGGATATGTTATTTAATATTTATGTATTATCCATGATTATTACTCTTATCCCGATCACTCACCATCTCGTCGGGACACTGCAAGTAGATTCTCTTAGGCGAGGCTACCAAAATGAATTCATTCTGATTGGGGCCTGTATTCCTCACGGGCTTCGGAGTCGACAGCACGGCGGGCCACAGTTTGTTGACTCGCATATGCAGCTCCACCTTGTGACTCCATTCCTTGTAATTGTCGCGCCCAGTTAGACGGGGAATAAGAAATGCCCGATAATGAGCAAGCATTTCTCTTATTTCTAGTTTCGATTCGATCACAAAAACAAAAATAACAACAATATTTCTAGTAGCTATTGTTCGGGGCTGACAACTGTGGGGATGATGGCTTTCTATGTCCAAAGTGAGTTTCTTTTTTTGCCGTCATCCTTTTTTTTGTCGAACAAAAGGTTAAACGACCTTTGAGTGCACTTAAGCTGAGCACTTCGTTTCGAATTGCCGTGCCAAGCCAAGCGTTCAGAGAGACCAAGCTGAACACAACAGCAACAACTATAGGAGCAGCAACAACAACAGCAACAGAAACGATAGCAGCAACAACATCAGTAACAACCCTCGCACGGTTTTTGGGCCGTAACCAAGACTCTAATGAGTCCTTGTACCCGGCGCATTTTACAATTAGCCAAGAGTCACCAAAGTGCAGGACACCTGTAGTGCTGTACACACACACACATGCAGGGAAAGACCTTTGTCCATCGTCTTTGGCAATTAAGTCCCTGGCCGAGCGTTGACCACACGCCAAATGACCGCAGCCAGTTTGCTTTCATTAATTTTTGGTTGTAATCCTTGTTGAAGCTTTTCATTTCATTTTAGTTTGCAGCCTTTCTCTTACAGTTGTTGTTCTTGTTGCCATTTTCACTGCTACTGTTGTTGCTGCTGTTGCTATTGTTGCTGTTGTTGGAGTTGTTGCTGCTGCTGATGTTGTGTTCTACGTGCGTGTGCATAGTTTGTCGCATGCTTTTTCACACTTTTGTCTCTACGTGGCCTGATACACTGCAGCTTCAATTCGAGACTGCTGACTACTATGATGATTAAGATTGGACTATTTGTATACATATATATTGGGAATCCATGCTATAGGGTTATTTGTAGAGCAAATACAGATATTAATATGAAATCGCTGGACATTTATATTATAAACTTGCTTTCTCTGCTGTGAAGATATAAATTAATAATGCAATATACAAGCATTTGTGGTTACAGTCTACTTAATTTTATTAAAATTATGTTGATTATTACTCTGATCATGCATTCATTCTGATCAATTCAGTGGCTGTTGTTAATATAATAAAAACATTTTATTTAAAATACTGAAATTAATTTCTTGATAACTGATAGTTAAACAACTTTCATTATTACTGTATATTCATTATTAATTTTAATTGAGGTTCTTCTGCCTTCAATCCCTTTCCATTTTTCTTAACATTTTAATCCAAAAACGCACAAGGAACATTTTGTTCTCTATTTCCAATCTACAAACTCTCCTTTGAGCAGTGCATTACACAGTCGACTTCATATTGTTTTGTACATATTACTCTCTCTTTTTTTGTTGATCCTGAATGACTGTTGAGTTTTTTCACAGTGGTCATGTTTTTACAACTGGGCCATGTCCAGCAGTGCCGTAGCCACGTTAATGACTTTTGTGCTGCGCCTGTCGCACGGCAAATGTTTTAAAACTGGCCAGTCCCCTTCAACTTCCTCTCTCCCGCCGTAGCCCAAAACTCCTGTTGTGTGCTGGAGTAGAGCCTCCTGGATGGCAGGCAACCGATTGGCGGCCGGTTAGCCGGCGTTTGCCGCTACCGCCCGCAGTGTTTGCCAGGACGGCGGGCAACCGACTCATTTGTACAGGTTTTTTTCCAGACTTTCGTACAGTGCGAGGGCGGAATGGCCGGAAGGGTTGCCGGCCCGATGGCCAAGGAAAGAGGAAGGGCGGCAGCTGGGGGGCTACCCAGGGAAGGGAATTGTTAATTAAAGTATTGTCTCCTCGTTGCTGGCAAAATGAACAAGTAGACAAGGACTCGTCGCCGTCGCAGTCGCTGCTGTAGTTGTCGTTGTCCTGGGCATGGCCCTGGCTGCCCTGGCCGTCAATTGTCGAACATGGTGCTCTACAGTTCCACTTAACAGCTACAATGGGCACTTTGCCACAATGAATTCAAATGGATGCCCTGACCGGGTTGCAGATTTTTTTTAACAAACTCCTCCCTCCTGTCCCACAATCTTCTCCGCTGTCCTCATCTCTCCCCCTCTCTCTCTCAGTCTCTCTTGCTCCCATGTGTGCTAGTTGCTGTTGTTATTGTTGTTGTTGTTATGTCGCTCACACACACATAAACACACGTGCACATGACATGCACACAATGACAGCTGACTGTTGGCTTCCAAAAGCCCCCGAGGCGTACGAGTCAAGTACAAACAGAGTGAAGAGCAAAAGAGCGAGTGAGTGAGGAGAGAGAGAGAGAGAGAGGGCAGCAAGGCAAGGTGCAGAGTGCAGAAGCCGCTGCTGCCACTTGCCGCCGTCGGGCACATTTTACTCGACGCGTCGTCCGTCGTGTTGTGATTCTTTAATGAAAGCTTTAATTTGGGTTTACCAATTAAAACTACGTGGCAAATGAAAAATACATACAAACCACATGCATAATACAAAAGAAATGGCCCCAACAGACTGCAGCCCCCTCCCCACCACACCAAAGGCAAAGACAGAAACAGAAACAGAAAAAAACCGACTATAGATGTGTAAATTGAAGCCAAGATGCCACGAGTCCTTGACTGTTATCCTCGTTGGTTGGTTAAGCCAATGAAAAATTACGACTACGCGCAGCGAGGGCGTACTGCAAGTTTTGCGTGAATGCTCGAGGAAGGAATTGCTGTAATTTGTGGTGAAGTTTGGCAACGTCGCCTAATGCATTTAAAAGGTCAAGCAATTAAGTTAAGTGAATTTCCATTAGGTTGGCTCAAGTTTGCCTTACTGTTACTGGCGCTAGACTGCACACACTGCATATTTAACAAGCAATTTACGAGACGAATTAGGCAATGCAACTGAAAATTGGCAACGTTGCGTGGTTTGATTGGACACAGATAGAATAAGGAGGCGACGAAATGAGCAGAACTTTTAGACGTTTGAAGTTTAAGATGAGTAATTAAAGATCTAGCAGTATTAGTTTGATTCGATTAGAACTACATAAGTTAGTAAAATTATTTTTATATATATGCTATTTTAAAAAACTGAAAATTTGCATTAGATATGAATGAGTAGAATTTGTAGGAGAGTTAAAATAAAAGATGTACAAGAAAATATCTATTTATTTAAATTTTGTTTTCCAAAGCAGAAAATTGGCAACGTAGCATATGAATTTTTGAATTGAATGGATAAAAATGAGCAGCACTTATTAGACAGTCAAAATTATAAACACAAAACAAAGGAATATTAATTTAATTTGATTAGAATTATATAAGGTAATAAAATTATATTATACAAATTAAAATGCTATTTATAAAAGTTGAAAATTGGCAACGTAGCGTTGAATTGATTGCATATACATAAATGAACAGACCTTGTAAGACAGTTAAAATTAAATATAAGTAAGCAAAGAAGGAGAAAAATAAGTTTAATTTGATAAGAACTTTATAAATTATTTACATTATGTATAAAAATTAAAATTACATTTCAAATAGTTGCTCCACTGTTGCACCTCTTTATTTACGACACCTGCTCAATCAGAAAACTGCAACATTGCTTAGACTTTGCTGCCTTTGTCAACACTTGTGCACTGTTAATTAATCCGCCCATAGAATTGCGGCAACGTCGCTCGCTCAGGCCAAAGTTGTCTGGCACGCCCCCAAGCCCAGTTGCAAGTCGAGAAAGAGTCCTGAGAACATGAAACATGAAGCAAGCATACACAATGCACACGAAACTCCAAGCAACAACTCGAACTGCAGCTGACCAAACAACAACACCTGCCCCACCTTGTTGTCCCTTTATCCCGTTGCCCAATGGCCGCAAGGCGACTTCCGTTTCCTTCCGCTGCTCAGCTCGTGCGCAGCGCTCTCTTTTTTTACTTAATTTAGCTGGGCAGTCGCCAGCACCTCTTCCCTCCCATTTACCCCCTCCTGTATAGCCCCCAGTTGCAGACAGTCCATCCGTGTTCACGTCAGCAGCGACATTATTGCTGTTGTTGGGCGGATGGGCAAGCGGTTGCTTGGCTCGTTGGTTGCCATTGCCATTGCTGATGTTGATGTTGCTGCATTGTTGTTGTTTTTATTGTACATTGTGCTGTTGCCTGCTTGCTGGCAACGCCATTATAACGCCATTTTGTGCACTCACACAGGCAGAGTCAGCCTGGCACACACACACACACACACTGACACACACCTTTGCCAACTAATTTTTTACACATTTTTCAACTCTCTCTCCATTATCCTGATGTTTTTTTTTGCTTGCCTCTCTTTCAGAACGACACGATGCGCTTGCTGTACATGTATCACGCACAGGATCCCCCACACGGCTCGGTGCGTCCCGGCACTCTGCCCGACCCGGCGCGAGCCTTTCGTCCCTATCGCCCCATGGTGCTGATGCAGCGTGCCCAGCTGCAGCTACCATCGCCGCATGATGAGCGCGTTCGTGTGCTGGAGCTGCGTAACGAGGATGTTGAGCTGCCTGGCGGCGATACACCACTTTTCTGGTGCAAGATGTTCAAACTGGAGGATATCAATCGCAAGCATCATCTCATTCGGGTAAGCACAGTCGCCCTCCCTTCCTCCTTATGCCCCTCCTGCAGCTAAATGTTATTACTTAAATAAAATGCATAATTGAGGCCAAGTGCACAGGGTGGTCCGTTGCATTCCGGCGTTGTCATTGTGTCTGTCTGGCGCGGATGACGCTGCTGCTGCTGTTGCTGCTGCTCCTTGGCCTCGGCATAACCAAATTGAAATATTAAAAATTTATTTATCTTTGTCTCTTCCATGCACGCTCTCGCTCTCTCTCTCGCTGTCTACCGGTCTCTCGTTGTCTCTGGCCTGTGTTCATATTCTTTTCATGGATCCCGACAGTACGAGCCGATTTATGATTCATCGTCCAGCGTGCACTACTTGCAGCACATAACGCTACACGAGTGCCAGGGCTCGCACTCGGAACTGGAGGAGCTGGCACGCGAACAGGGCAGACACTGCATGGGCGCCCGCTCCATACCGCTGGCATGCAATGCCATTGTTGCCTCCTGGTCGCGGGGCAGCGAGGTAAGCATCAGATTCAACTGAACTCAACTCCACTCGACTCAACTTGAACTCATCCGCACCCCACACCATTTCCTCCAAAAAAATAACATTCCCAACCAGCAGCCCCTACCTGCCCCACGCTCCCATTTCCTATCACCATCAGAACCATAACCATGCAATATTAATTTAACCTTCGCAAATGCTTCCTTTCAACACAAAATATAAGTAAGCGATGGTTCTGAGCACGAAAATTGAAATACCCTGGCAGAGTTATAGACCGAATGACAGAAGTTGATCACAATTTTAGGGAATTAAAAAGGAATTAATGAAGGAATGCTCGGTATATAAAAGAAATAGAACTATTATTTCATTCCTTAAATATTTAAAGCATAACTTTAAATATCTAGATAGAAAAGATTTATATGAACATCTCGAATATGAAGCTGACACTTATCCATTGTAATACCTGCAATTGATACTTTGTTCTACAGGTTCTATAAAAATACTTCATAGTTAAAACAAAGCATTAGGATCTTTATAAGAAAAATATAAACAGATAATGTATTGATCAAGGAACTTATTGAATTTATTCCCTTCGATTAAAAATCAAATTCTATATATTCAAAGTATAATTTTACTTATTTAGTCTTTTATAGAGATAAAGTATAAAGTCTTTAATATATATTAAGTATAATCAAGAACTTCTTCAATTTCATCCCTTCGATTGTCCATCCAGTCTTTAACAGATTCTCCAAAAATACTCTATATAAACAAGAGTTTCAAATAGTTACATATTTCAATTCAAATATACATATCTATTCATATATTTAGAGCATACCTGCCTGTAGGGTATCTGTAACTCCTATACACCCCATAGCTGCAAAGGGCATCTCAATAAAGCAATGGCTTGGCCTTCTGCCCCTTTTTGGGGTAACCTTTTTGCCATGCTTTTCATAATTTCATCACAGGAGCGCCATAATGCAGTGCCATGCAGTACCACTTCTGGTCGCCAGGGGGCGCTATACACTGCAGCAATGCAATTGAATGGCGACGGTTTGCCTTCGTTGCCTCCTCTACCGCTGCTGCTGCTGTTGCTGCTGTGCATTTAAATTGCACATGACCATGGCATCAACTTCCGTCCTCCATTTGCCATCCATATATACTATACATATACATACATACATATATAAATACATATACACATGCATGTAAAATACAAACAGCACTCGGAAGGTTTTTTCTCTGTTTTCTGTTTGGGTTTTCGAAGGCTTTTGTTTAATTTCTTCTCTCTCTCTCTTGTGTGTGTGTGTGTGTGTTTTGCAGGGCTTTACGTATCCACACGAGGCCGGCTACCCTATCGAGTCGCGACAGGCGAAATATTATTTAATGGAGACCCATTACAACAATTTGAAGCCGCACTTTGCCCAATTGCATGCCAGACAAATGGCGGATAATTCCGGTTTGAAAATCTACTTTACGCACGTGCTGCGTCCAAATGACGCTGGCATATTGTCAATCGGTAAGTACATCTACCATATATAGAACATAGATGTAGATAAATGTGTGTTATGTACACAAGTGTGAGTGACTGCAGCTGTGCAGTGTCTCTGTGTGTGTATGTTTTATGCAGTGCTTCTATATATGCAACTCATGTCATGCAATTTATGAGATTGTCGAGACCCAAAACGACATTGGGACTACCCGAAGAGCAACAACAACAAAAGGAACTGATGGCAGGACAGCCGCATTGGTGGCTAGTAAAACAAAAGCTTATGAGTTTGCTCTCCCTCTATCTCTCTCTCTCTCTCTGTGTGTGTGTGCTCTGGGCAAGGTGTGTCCTGGCGGAGCAGTTGAAACAGAACCAAACAAAGCCGCCGCACACACACATTGTCTATGTTCCCAGACTATATTGTACTATGCCATACAATAGAAATTTATATATATTTAATTGCTTATCAAGTGCGTCGCTTCACTCTCTCCTGCTCTGCTCCTCCTCTTCTGTTTGAGGAACGACAATTTATTAAGCGATTTTTTGTAGCCATCAATTTTTAATTATGAAATGGTAAAGCGATGCACGCATGCAGCAAATTAATAAATTACTAATGGAAACTCATTGCATGACCAGCAAAAGCTCTCGCACTAGTTCGATAGTATTCAATTTTCATTTTAATAATTCAGTTGTATGTGGGGAGGGGGGAAGAATGAATGCGTCAAATGCGGCAAAATTCAATTGAGTTTACACCAGCGAGGGTGCAAACTGAATTTGTGAATGAAATGCTGAGGTTGGATAGTTGAAAGAGAATAAAGAGAATTAGAAGAGATGGATTATAGTTTGATATGCAAAAGGAATCTTCTCTTTTTCTAATTAAAGCGAGGTAGATAAAGTTAACAAAATTTGAATTATGAAGAAATAGAATTTATATTTAATGTATTTGTTAGAAATATAGAACTAAAGAGGTTTATATTATGATATGTTTATACTTTAATTACAGATATATTTAATGTATAGGTGGGAAAGATAGAAATCAAGTAATTTATAATTATAATTTTCTTAGTTTCAATTTATAATCTCGCAGTAATTTCTCCTACATTTCTTGCTCAATTGCACAGCTTACTTGAGTTTATCGCGTTGCAATCTCTAGCCTCATCTATATATCAGAAACTCATTAGGCAACCCATGCAGTGTTCGTGTGCTCGCCAGCTTAATCGCTTTTGTAGCATACTTTCCGGCACCACCCACGACCCACCTGCCTACGCAGAGCGCTCAACAAATTTTCAAGTTTCCCTCTCTTGTATATATATAGGATACATATGCATGTACCGTGCACAGGATAACTAAAATACTAATTTCACTTTACAATTTGTTTTCTATTTTTTGTTCTCATTCCTTTTTCGTTGTTTTTGTTGATCCTACTCCCTCTACATCTATTCCCACCCCGCCCCTCTCTGTCTATTTCTTATTGTTATTGTTGCTGTTGCTGTTTCTGTTCGGCTTTTGGTTGCTTCGTTTGGTTTTTGTGTTTGCTTGTGGCCAGGCCAGGAACGTGCCATGGGAGGGGGAGCTGTGGCCGCTGTGTTGTCGTTGTTGCTGTTGCTGCTGTTGTTGTAATTGTTATTTTACTTTTGTTCATAGTCACGCAAACCAATATAACTTTGTTACAACCGCACAGAGACATGGCCAACACACACACAGACACACACAGTTTGCCCAGTGGGGGTAGGAAGTAAGAGAATAAGCCATACAGGAAGAAGGTATCAGGCCACGACCCTCAGCACACAGTCCCCTCTTGCTCCCCTCCCTGGTGGCCACACGTTTTCGTCGATGCTTTTTGAGTAGGTGTTGCCAAAACTTCCGGAGTAGTAGCAAAAGTAGATTAATACATTCTGATACCACAGTGCAGTTTCTAAGCGGACGGGAGTGGGACGAAAACAAAATAAAGAAATGAAAATGGAATTTTATTTTATTTTTTTTTTTGAGGGCTGTCGCCATCATGCAATGCGGCAGCTACCTCCCGCTCCCCGTTCTCCCTTTCTTCTTTGCCTATTGAAATATTTAATTGAAATTTAACGCATAGCACAGTCAATAAATATAAGGAATATGCGCCTACAAACAAATCTATATATATAAAATTAAAAAAGAAAACGAAATCAAAAATAAAATAAATGTTTGCTACATTTTATAAATTGAATTACGTTCGGTTTCCCCCTGCGTAGGAGGATATGGCAAAGCTGTTCGAGCCACACGCGTAAGTAGCTGCGAAATTGCTACGCTTCCTGTGCGACTCTCGCTTCCCCTCTCCCTCTGCCACACCTCTTGTCTGTATATTTGCCTCCTCTGGGTGCGTCTCTCTCTCGCGTCTGTGTGGCAAAATTTAATTTCAATTTAATTGGTTATTGATACAGCGCGGCTCCATTGCGTATGCAGCCCCTCGTCGCGTCGCTTTGATTAATGTTGCTGCGGCTTGGCGATTTTTTATGGCACCTTGGAGATTGCAGGATGGGTGATTGGAAACTGGGAAGGCAGCTGAGGGGGGTAGTTGGGGTAGTGGGTTGCTTGTTAAGCCCAATAGGATTTATAATGGAACAGCTCACAGCTTATCGAAATGTTGGCATTTATTTGCCTCAAGTAAGCTAGAGAAGAGAAATGAAAAGTACACGAAATGCTGGCAAAACGTTTTTTAAAATCTGCCGATTTAACTTATTGATTTTGCTGTTGCTGTGGAGGAACACGATAAACGATAACACGCTTAAAGTAGTTCGATAATGCGTGATGTAAATGAGACTCAAGTCATTTCTTAAAGAGTATAGGGAGTATAGAGAGTATTTTATGAATAACAATAAAATACTTTATATTATATGAAAGTTAGTTTTTATTAAACTAGAAGAGAAAATTCCAGAATATATGTATAAATATATATATTTAATACTCTATAATATATAAACACAATATCTAATAGATTCTTGCATATAATACTTCATAATATTATTAAATTTACAAGGAGAGCAGAGACAATTTCACATTTCTATTCCTCCACTAACAAATTAAGGTCTTTATTCTACACATATATGGTATACTATATACACTCACTATACACATGCATTTCTAAAGTGTGCCGCTTAAAACACCAATTTAATCTGATGCTGTTTTGTGCCACAAAAATATCACATTACCAACGTATCTTTAAATATGCCAATCCTATTTAAAAGTTGAAATTGCTGGCACATTTTTGTATAACAAATGAATTGGTTGCTGGCCGCGAAACAACCTGTGTGCTTAAGGGGATGGGAAGGGAAGGGGGCGAGGTATCTATACAAACTTTTTGTCGTTTCAAACATTTTATACAAATTTGCATTGCATATTTGCCTTGAATATTATTTCTATTAATTTTCATAGCACTCTGCCAACGCACTTGATTTTGGGCACAACGCGTTTTTGTCATCATCATCATTGCCAATGATCGTCATCATCATCATGTTCTTGTTGTTGTTGCTGAAATCAATTTTCAATTACGGGCACGAATTTTAACTATGCGATGTTGGCTTTAAAACTTTGAAACTGCCGCGTTGCGTTTATCTTTTGTTGGTCATTTTATAAAATGTCATTCAATGAAATCAATCAACATGCAGGCGGAACGAGGGGAGGAGGGGAAGAGAGTGTTGGGGGGAGTGTGCTGGAAAAAGTATCTGGCAAATATTGCCAATGCGCGTTCAGTGGGTAAAATCATCAATTTAATTCCGAATTACAATTCATGCGCGTTCATAAAACTTTACCAAATTAAAGCGCAAAAACTTTCAGTTATCTGCAATTCCCGAATACAATTTCAACCGAATTTCGTGTTTTTAGAGCTTATAGAGAATGATTATATGAAAAATACAGAATTGTTTTTTACTATAGATACATATATATCAATTATATATTGATGAGAGAAATTGAGAATTTAATTGAGGCTTCTCATCTCATAATTCGATCGTTTGCAAAGAGCTTTGCGCAAATTAAAGTGAAAGAGATTTCAATAACACTAGCGTACATAAATTACACTCTCCCCTCTACTCTACCACCTCTACGCTCTCCCTCTCTCTCTCAAACACTATATGTCTATCTGTTTCTATCTCTCTCGCAATGCTTTTTGCCAATTTCCATTCATTAAATCAAATTCAATATTGGCCAAAGCGACGCAACGAGTGGGAGTTGATTTAGGGATTGTGGCAAGTTTGGGGCTAGAAGTGGGAGGAGAGAAGAGGAGTGCGGGGCAGGGCCTGGCAGCTCTTTGGATATAGCAGCTCAATTTCTATTTGATTTGCCCAGTCGACACTGTGAAACAGAGCACACAATTCATAACTGCATATTTTTCAAATCGATATTTAACGCTTGCATACAGCATGCAAGGTATACAAGGGGCAGGGGGCGTGGCTAGTGGAAAGAGAGAGGAGGGGGTAGATTTGGCAATTGGCAATTGGCTTCGCAGTTGGCATTGCATTTGCCACACGCCACGTTGACAGCAGCAACGCGATTGTTGCCACACACGCTAACACACACACACACTCGCACACACACAGCCGTGTGTGTCGCTGGCAATGCAAATTGGTGACTGTATCAAAAATGGCGGCAACTTTTCTAATTATTTTAAATGGCAATTTGTGTCAAACGCGCGCGCAGCTGTAGCAAAAATTCAATTTCAATTTTGTTTTTGGGTGCATTTTTCCAATTTGATTAGCATTTTTGGACACGGAGAGAGAGAAAGGAGAGTGCAGAGAGCAAAGAGCAGAGAGGAGAGTGCAGAGAGCAGAGAGCAGAGACTAGCGCACTTTGCGCTATATCTCGTATTACGCTTTTAGCCAATTTTCAACCAAATCACATTTGACACAAAACCAAAAATCGCCAACGACACATCTGGGCCAATTTGTAAATGCCGCTTTGGTTGGCCTAATGCCTAACACATTTCTAACTGGGCCAGCAGAAGAATATCTATAATAAACATTAAACCCAATTTGTGATTGATGCTCTCGTGATGGTGATGGTTTAATGAGCTTAGCTCCGATGCATGTCATGAAAGCGCAGAGCTCGCTATATTTGTCATCAATTGACGTCATCAAATTGTTGACAAAGTGTTTTTTTGGTATCGCAATTTCGAAACATTCTAATTAAATTTGCAATTTATTTAGCGTGTCTATCAAATAACCGATAATACTTTTTGTGATTTATTTGGATATATTTATTGGAGGTACTTTGTTTAGTTTAAATGAAGGAATCTCGCTTTGTTAAAACTGTTGCAATTGATAAAGATATTGTTTAGATTATTATATTTTTAATATTTTAGAAATTGTGGAGGGATAACTGAAAGGATTGTTTATAATTTATTTAGATGTATTGAATAGGGGAATTTACTTATTTTTAATCAAGGAAACCTAATAGAAACCTGATAAAAACCTATTACAAATAGGAATGATATTTCTGTATCTATTTAGTATTTTTTTATGGATTGATTACCTTGGAATAACTGAACTGAATAGGGAACTTTAAGCTCAGCCAGCGGTACAATAAACCTACAAAGTCGCAGTACATCTCTTATCTTCAATTAATGAATACTATATCCTAAACATTATAGAAATTCTGAAATGGAAATAGGAAAATATATTGTTTTTCGTAATTGATTCAATTAATTCTAACGGATTTATTTATGTTTACGATCTATTTATAGCCGATATTTGTAGTTCACTTGTTTATAAAAGATATTCGCAAATTGCTAAACACTTATTGTTAGCTTTGATCAATGATTTATCGGAATGTGGCGGTAGGTCGATATAATTAAGCTGAGGAGAATTAATCGAAGCTAAGATGCGAGGGAGCAAATACGTGAATTAAGTAAAGAGATTTAACATAATCCAAACTAAGTAATATTAAAGCATATAATAAATATAAGGTCCAGCAATTCTAGAAGGTTTCTCTTAAATTAGCATCCCCTTGGCCACAATCTTTGCCCCATTCATATCGAGCACTCACTCATAAAAGGAAAATCACTTTTATTCCACTTAAATTGCATTCCACGCACACCACTACATGTGCACCTGCACCTGCACTACCCTAGGTATTATAGCAATGCAATCAACTCTGTGTCATTCGCAATGTTTCCTACACATGTTGCTAACCGAGCATGACTAAGCTATAAATACACACACACACACATGCAATTCTTTTCAACGTAAAAAGGCTTTCTCGAAAAACAACAATTGCAAAAAAGCAAAGAACCCTAACGGATTTACAATAAAAATCAATTGCCAGCTGGGCACGGACAGAGCAAAGGGGTATTTCCCCAGCAATGCCAAGCATTTTCCGCGAGTATTTTGATTGGCATACTCACGCCCTCCTCCCGCGACACCCACGCACAACAATTGAAATGCCAAACAGTGGTAAAAAAAGAAGGAAAACAAGTGCCTTATGTAGCACATGAATTTCAAATATTTTACAACATGGCAGGCGACACGCGGCCCTAATTGCATGGCAGGATGAGATGTGTATGTGTGAAAGGAAGTCCCTTTCATATGAGCAATATTCCAGAACATTTAACTAATAGAAGCTGAAGTCGCGTACGAAATTCGTTTAGGGGCTAACGCATAATTCAATTGCCCGAAAAAAAGATGTTAATGGACAAAGAGAGATTCTAATTGAGATGGAGATGGGAGACGAGTCTTCTGTCTGCTGTCTCTGGCATTTTGGCGGTTTTTGTCTACGTTAGCAGCTGCAGCAGAGCAGCAGCAGCAAAGTTGTTAACAAACATCAAAAGCAGCAATTAAAATGTAATTACACGTTTTACGCCAAATCGAATTAAAAAATCAACGTTCAAAGCCAAAGCGAGTGCAGAGTGTCGTGCAGACGTGGAACAAAGGCACAAGGGCGTGTGAAGGGGGCGTGGCTAGGTGATTGAGTGTGTGTGCCAGTGTGTGTGTGTGTGTGGGAGGTTTTGATGAAGCTCAGTTCGCACCACTCGAAAGCGTTAATTAAAAGCATTCTCAAAGCGCGCTCATTCTCTCTCTCTCTCTCTCTCTCTCTCTCAATCTAACCCACTTACTCACACTGTTTCCCTCTCTTTCTCGCTTGCAGGCATGGATCCCAACTGGCGCCACATTATACCGCCGGGACAGAAGCGCGTGATATCCGAGGGCCAATGCATTGAGGACTGCACCGGGTATGCCTTCCCCGCGCAGGGCATCAACATTTTTGCGGTCATGATGCGCACACATCAAATCGGCAAGGAGGTTAAACTGCGTCAGGTAAGCAGAGGGGCAAAGGGGCAACACCCCTGCCTTGGCTTGTATTTGCATACACAGCAGGCAGGGCGCAATTGGGGAATTGAAAGGCAATGCTAATGAGCAAACTAACTTTGCAGATACGACAAACCGAGGAGCTTCCGCCAATTGCACACGACAGCAATATAGATGTGGCCTATCAGGACTTTCGACGTCTGCCACAGTCGGTGCATTCCATGCCCGGCGATAGACTCATTGCCGAATGCATTTATGACAGTTCGTCACGGAAGGCAATTACGCTGGGTAAGTGCTACAAACCCCGAGGCAACGCCTACCTGTCCCTTCTTCACCCACCTTCCCCGAGAGTAAATAAAAAATTGCACAAGGCAAGTGCAGAAATTTCAATGGTTCTGCTAGCTGAGCTGCGGGCGTCGTCGTCGTCGTTATGACACATTTAAATCAGCCCAAACGAAATGCGACAGGCAACAGCAGCAGCAGTGGAAGGTACCGTCAGAAAAGAGACAAGAAGAAGAAGAAGCAGCAGAAGAAGAAGACTACATTGGGTGCGATGCACACAGCACAAGTAATGGAGGAGCCGCTGACGACCTCATTGTAAAATACATAAACCAAGACATTGAAACATTTCACTTAGCACGAAACTGCCAGGTGTTAAGCGGGAGAGAGAGAGAGAGAGACAGGGGGAGACAGAGAGAAATGGAACTCAACTGACAGCTGTGCAAGTCTCCAGCAAAGTGGACAATGTGACAGTCGGAACAGAGAAACAAGCAGCATATTGGCGCTGTTAAAAGCCAGCAGGAGAGTGAAAAAATAGCGAAATAAATGAAAGAACCGACAACAAAAGAAGAGTTGATCATAGTAATTGTAAAATGTATTTCATTCACTAAAGTTGAAAATTGAACAAAGAAAGAAAGCAACGGCAAATAGGTAGACCCATTCAGCAAGTACAATTGCAAAATAGCAGTTCGTATAAATAAGAAATGCAGAGCAGAAAGAGAGAGAGAAAAATAAATCTCTGATGGTGAAAAATACGCAAACAATATTTAAGGGAAATTATACACAAATGAAATATTGCAGAATGTGAAGGGAAATATTTTAAATTGAAATTGAAACTGGCAAAGAAACTTATAATCTTTGAGAAATTGAAAGAGAAGGAAAATTTATATTATTTTAGAAAGTGAAGGGGAAAGCTATTTAGATTATTTGAGAAAATAACAGAGAAAGTAACTTTGAATATTTGTGAAACTAGGATAAAAATGAACTTATCATATTTGACAAATTAAGAAAGCAAAAAACATATCATATATTGGCAATGGAATTAAATTATGTAACGCATTTTAGTATTCAACTTTATTATAAATTACAAATTCTAAGACTTCGTTTAATAGTTCTTTAGATGTAGGAAATTTGCTAACACTAAGCTATCCTTACTACAAAGATACTCCTTCCCACACTAAACCATTTTATACTTTGTACTCTTGGAGTAGTAGTTTTGAATAGGTATGGAAAGTACTAAGAACAAACAGGCACACAGATAAGGAATCAATAAAATACACATTAATTTTGAATTTAGTATAAATTTAGAAATGAAATCAAGTTTCTTACATACTTTTCTTAAAAAAACGTAAATTGTTAATTAGAAATTAAATTCTCTGGGTCGTGTTTCTAACTGCAGAAATATGTAATTTGTACTATATTTTCTTAAATATAGTAGAGTACTGAGTACAGGAATACTCCTTAGTACATAAAACCATTTCTTAGTAATGCGTAGAACAGTAAAGTAGTAAAGACAGGACAGACAAACAGATGGGGAACAAGTACACCTAACATAAAATCGACTTTCTTGCTTGCTGCACTAATTTAACACACACAAACACACACACTCCAACGGTACAATGCCAAAATCTGCGCCATCTCGAACAGATCTAGACTAAGTGAATGAAGAGGGTGCAGGTAGAGTAGGGGAAATGGGGGGAGGAAGGGCGTTAGCAACAATTGAGTGCAACTTGGGGGAGACAAACAGTCGTAATAGACAAATCTAACGACATTGCACTAAAGGAGAGTGCAATGTGGATATACGTGGATATCAGAGAGACAGTTACAAGAATAGACATGCAGATGGAACAGGGGAAGAGGCAGGAGGGGGGCAGGGGCAGCTGAGCAGTAAAACAGGCAGTCAAGCGTATGCGTCGAAAACATAAAGCTGCGCAACTCAAATAAAGCAGAGACGATGGCGATGGCGATAGCGATGGCGATGAGGATGTTGATGACGCTGGCGAATGGAGATGGCGCTGCTGAAGCTGCTTCTGCTTGGAGCTGGAAGGTGCATGCCACGGCCTGCTTCCATCAATGTCTGCTTGCGGAATATTATTATGATGGCGCCTGCTGCTTTACTGCCAACTGCCAACGGCCGCTTAATTTTGTCTTTTGTTCAGAGTCAGTGAGGCAGCGCGACTCATTGGGAATGGGAAATGGAGGAGACAGGCAAGAGGGGAGGGTAGGGGAGGCAACTTACCTGGCCAGCCAGCCAGGAAATTGTCCTGACTGTCGCCAGCGCTGCCTCTGCTGCTGCTGTTCCTGCTGCATGGAGTATTTTTGCATTTTGTGTGTTGTCAGCCGTGCCATATTTTTCTTCTTCTTTTCTTCTTCTTTGCCTACCCTCCCCCATGCCCCGCCCCTGTTTTTTGTTTATTTTAAGTTTTTGTTTCCGTTGCATTTCTTATGCGTTTCGTTTGCTCGCTTTTCCCTTACAGGTGGCCTCACAATGAAGGAAGAAAGCTGCACAGTGCTGACACTTTACTATCCACGCCAGAAGAAACTGACAACGTGTCACTCACTTCCCAGCCTGCCCACAGTGTTGCATTCCCTCGGAATCGAACAACTTGCAACGTAAGTACCCCTCCCTCTCTATCACACACACACACATACATACTCAACTCTGTGTGTGTTTGCCGGAATTTACATTAAGTCCACCGTGCAGTGGAGAAAGCTTTTGCCACAATGGGAGCGAAAATCGAATGACGACTTAAATGAAAATTGACATGCAAGTAAGGATATCGATAGACTCGATTGGCATGTGCAGACAGCTGGCACAACGAATGCCAAAAATAATCGATAAAAGAACGAAAGTACGAGTATAAACTATTCTGTATTTATATTTTATTTTGATATATTCTGCATATATTTACTGGGAATTTGTTGAATTAGTTGCCATTGAATTCATGCAACAATTGCAAGCCGAATTCTGTCACAATTTTATTCAGTTGCTCTGCAAGTTTTGCCCCATTGTATGCAGAGGTTCACCCACTTTATGCACCCACTGTGACGCCACTCGACACTCGGTCTTGTGTATAAGGAAATTTGGTTTATTCCTCTGTTGACTAAAGTAATTGGTGATTTAATGATGTTGTTGCATAACCAAATCACCTAACGAAGTCGCAGAGCACAGCACAGCGCAGTGCACAGAGAAGAAGAGGATGGAGAGGCAGAGAAGGAAGTATTCAGGTATTCTCGGTTTTGAAGTATTTGCCCAACAAACAATTGGGAAAATGAACTGCTGGCTGCTGTTCACAGTGCGTTCTCTAATTGTGAATGTGGAAAAATAAATTACGAGACATGGCTGAGAGTGCAATCGAAGCGAATTGAATCGAATCGAATGGAATCGAAAGCAACCCGCACCCGCCACAACCTCAATGCGATTCGTTTTATTTAGAGAATATTGATTTCTATTAACGCCGAGTGCCGAGCAAACAGACGTCAGTTCAGTTCAGTTCAGTTAGTTCAGGATGCTACTGGCAGCTCTTGACCCCTCAATGGGATGCCAGTCTCTGTCTCTCTCTCTGTCTCTGTCTGTCTGTCGTCTCTTCTCCGCTGGCAATTCAAATGCGGTCGGGCATAATCACCTCGGGGAGGGCATAAATATTGTATTAAAGCATTCGCTGAAAATTAGTCGAAATTAAACCTGAATGGAAGTCAACGGGGGGTAGGCAGGCAGTCCTGATTGAGTGGGAGGCAGCGCAGTTTGAGAGAGAGAGAGAGAGAAATCCAAGACTCGGAGGCACGCTCTATTAATCACTTCCTATTGACACAAGAGCGCGTCGGTCAAGTCAAAATCAAAGATAATTTTCTATGCTTCTTCCTTCGCTTCCTCTTCCTGTTCCTTCGTGCGAATCAAAGTAAACGGCATAAATAGATTAAAGACAGGGGAGCAAAAGGCAAAAACGGAAACATTGCCGCATAAATGAGTTATGAAGGAGGCAGGTACGCTGAGCCTTTTGAGACTTGATTGGTTTTCGGCCCAAGCTGAAGCTAAAGCAGAAGCAGACGCCGAGACAGAAGCCATGGCCAGCATGTTAATGGTAAATAAATGAGGCTAAGCTCAAGGTTTTATCAACAAATGGAAACGTTTAATTGCAGATTTGTTTGTGGTTAAACCGAACACGAAGCCAAAGTTCATTTCGATGATTATTCAGTGGAAAAAGCGAAATGAAATGTAAAAGCGAAGCGAAATGTATTTGCAGACGACATTTGCATAGTATATGAGAGAAAATTAAAAAAGAAAGCTTTTCTTGGTTCATTGACAACAAAATACGGTGCTTATATTTTAAATATTATATATACGAAAGTGTTAGTAAGACAGATAGATAGACCGATTTATAGATGAAGTCTTTAGAACTGCATTAGTCATAGATTATATCATTTTATATTTGCCATTTGAGATCATCTCGCATGCTCAACTCAGTTTGTTATAAGAACATAGCATTCTGCCTCTCCTTCTCTTTTCTCATTCTCTCTCTCTAGTTTGCTCCATCTGTTTCTTTTAGAATATACCTCAGTTATCTAGAAACCCTTTAGATCTGCATAAGTTGCTCTTGCCATATCATTTGCAGTATCGAATTTAAGATGATCTCGCATACTCAACTCAGTTTGTTATAAAGAGCACACACTCTTTTCTTTTCTACTCTTCCTCTACCTCACTCTTTCTCTCCTGCTGTCTTCCTGTCTCTCTCTCTCTCTGTCTCTTTTTCACAACTGCATAAGTTTCTCCCACAGCATCATTTTATGCCTGGCATTTAAGATCTTCCTCGCTCAGCTCATATAATTACAAGGGACACAGTCTCGCTCTCTCACTCTCACACCTTCCCTCTCTGTCTCTCTCTTTCCCTGTCTGCATCTGCCTCTCTTGGGGCCACATCATCGGCTTCACTCTCTTGCCATTTTCTTGCTGTTGGCCCGTTGTTGTCGTCATTGTTTGCCATGTTGCCGTTGCCGTTGCCGTTGTTGCTGTTGCTGTTGCTGCTGTTGTTATTGTTGTAAGTGATTGTGAGGCTCTGCCATACACTGGCTTTTTGTCCTGACACGGCCATACAATGTCCACTCGACTCATCCACAACACAGCAGCACAAACACCAACACACACACACACACAGACTAACACCCACACCCACATTGAGTGTACTCTGTGAACTGCGTGTACCGAAAATCGACATGAATTGATAAAGTCATTTGCAATTGTCTGTCGTTATGCCCGTGCTCTTGTTGCTCCTGTTCCTCTTATTGTTCCTGTTGTTGTTCTTGTTGTTTCACGCGTTTGTTGTTGTTTGCTTTATACAATGGCATAAATGCCTGCTGCACTGTGCTGTGCTGCTGCTGTGCTGCTACTGTTGTTGGTCAGTTATTATGGCAACTGCAATTTTGTATCGCTTAATGGTTCGCTTCGATTCGTTTCGGTTCTGGTTCTGGTTCGCAGACACTGCCCTAGGTCTGCCTGAACCGAAAGTGCGAATGCGATATGAGGATTAAAATTCATAATGAAAGCCCAACACAGCAGCAGCAACAACAACAGCAGCAACAACAACAATAATGAAATTACCATAGTTGTTTTGCAACTACAATACAATAAGTACGCAAGGTGGAGAGAATGAATCGGATCGAATCGTAGGGATAGTGGACAAGGGACTGTGGGGGTGCAGGGATTGTTGTGAGGGGAACTGAAATTGCGGCTGGTTTTCCGGTTCAACTGGGATGGACCACAAAACCGCTTGTGCGCTTCAAGTTTAATTAAACAATGACAAAAACTAGACGATGCCACAATAGACAAAGTGCTGCGCCAGGATTACAATTAGATTTTTGAATAGCAGTAACAAATGTTTTTCGTAGCGAAGCCAACTGATTGTTGTCAAGCGGTTTGCTAAACGGTTGACGGTGCTAAAGAAAGTAAATAAATGATTAAATGGGAGCTTATCTACTCAGAGATAAATTGAAAAGAGCAGAAAAAGAAAGTATATCATATAAAAGGGGTGTATTAGTTTTAACAAAGGTGTTATATATTTCTATATTCTTGATCTGCATCATTAAACGAATTAAAATAGCTCTGTATTTCCGTCTGTTCGAAATTCAGTTTGTATGAACGCGCAGATCTCAGCTAATATAAGAGCTACACACTACAAATTTGCCATTAATATACTTCTATAAAATACGTAGCTACAGTTCATTTAAAATTTTGCATGCCACGCCCACCAGCCAAACAAATAAATAATTTGACTTTAAAAGCGTTTCTTCAGCAAAACATTATAGCCTTAACTTTCTTCGAAAGCTTCGAAATGAATATAGCTTTATATAATATAAACCCATTCACAAAATTTCATTATGAACTGAATATAAACAGAGAAGTTATTCAAGTCTATCGCTCTATTACAAACTGTTCTCTGCGCTTAAGTTTTGCGTGTGTGTCTGCGTGAGAGTGAGATAGCAATAGCAGAGTGTGTTTGTAACGTAGTAAGTGTAGTTAAATAAGTTCCTGATTCAAACCTAATCCTACTATACTATTTCTAAAGCATTATTAATCCCCGCACAGGCGCCGGCTCAACAAAATCCGCAATTTCGCATGCAGCTCAAAGGCCTCTCAGAGAGAGCCTCAGTGCACAATTTGGTTGTGGGTCGTCAAATTGCGAACTCATGAATGATAAGCTAATGATGCATAGCTTGAGATCGAATGAGCTCCGGCGTACTAATGTAATTATAAGCAACTTGCCATGACAACCTTTGCCCGGTCAAGCGGATTTGCCGCCTACTGTCGGGCCTGGCCGGGCCTGCCTAGTCTGGCCTGCCCTGGCTGCCTTGGCATAGTGCTTGATTATTATGGTCGAGATTCCATTTAATTTGATACGCACGGATTTTGTGGACTAGTGTAGTGCACACTGCACTGCACTGCGAGTCGCAATTGTAGTTGCAGTCCACACGGCCAGTCAATTGAAGGGGCGAGGGAGCGATCTACCCCCAAAAATTGTTTGCAGTTCAACTGTGGCTCAATTGACCAGCCCACTCACTCGCACACTCACTCGCAGACTAACGAGCTGGCAGGCTCAACGGACGAGTTATGGCCGCCTGGACGAACTTGACGGACCAACTGCTGTGGTGCGGAGCTATACGGCTATGTTGAACTCTCATCGTCATCGTCGTCGTCGTCGTCGTCATCGTCGTCATGCAAAACTCATTGATGTCGTTAGCGTGCGTCCTGCGAGTACCCAAGGACATGAAGCACAATAAAGGCAGCCACTGCATTGATCACACACACACAGACACACACACACACACACACATACATGTAGTGTGCACTCCTGTAGTTATTGGCTTAATTTACGTTTTACGTTTGCAGTTTTGTTGTCTGATTTTCCCTTCATTTTTTCCAACGACCTCAAATAATGTGATAGTGGTTTTTGCAATTTACGCACTCGCCATGGCACCGAAAATTAATTTTAATTGTATGTGTGTGTGTGTGGAAGAGGGACAGACATAGAGAGAGGCAGACAGACCGAGAGTGAGAGACAGACAGAGAGAGATAGAGAGAGAGAGCTGTGCATGTGGTTAGTGTGTGCCCTTTTTTAAAAACGAGCCAACATTAAAATCAAAGTAATTATTCAAGCTGCCACACCCACTCCCCCTCTACTCCCACTCGAAATTGCCTTAATTATGCGCTCGCTGTTGTTGCTGTTTGTTTGTTAATTGTTTAAGTCTTTTAACTGATAAAGATATCGCTCGTTTCGTGAGTTTCATTTTGGGCTTTTTGCCTTTGCCTGCGAAGGAGCCTCATTAAGGCGTCGATATCCTGCCTGATATCCTTTATTACTTTATGACTTCTTGTTTTACAGTTTCTCTTTTGCCTTCTTCTTCTTCTTTCTTCATTCGTCTCATTCTCATTCGCATTCTCATTCATTACGCTGGCCCAGCAACTGATGCCATCGATTGATGCGTTTTCTTTCTGTGCCGCCTTCTACTTCCTCTTCCTGCTCCTGCTCCTGCTGCTGTACCTCATCTTCTTTCTTCCTGGCCATTTTTCATCCGTAAACGGGCAAAAGGATATCAAATTGCTTCATATAGCACGTGGCTGGAATAATTTTTAGTCTGTGGTTATTTTTATGCTCCATGCCACGAGGCAATTATGCTTAATGAGAATCTCGGCAACAGCTTTAAATGAGCGATAGTTAAACGGAATTTCAACTGCAACACAGCAAGCAATAATTAAAGAAGGCTTAACCAGAATTCTTAATGGTTAATTGGTTAATAATAACAATTTAATTATATTGTTAATTTCATTTAGCAAACTGCAGCAAATTGTAAACTAAATTCAATTCGCACTTAACTTCTAATCCGTTCAGTGTTGGATATAATGTAGACATATCTTGGCCATATCTCTTTTCTCGGCTAATTTAATCGTTCCACTATTCACACACATCACTGCACTCTGCACACCACACAATGCATAAGTGTGTGTATTTGAATTCTTCAGTCCTACTGTCCCTTTCGGCCATTTGTGCAATTTTAGTTTTCATTTGTCATCAACGTGGCCATTGCTTTTAGCCGTTTTGCTCTGCTGCCAATTGCAATTGCAATGGCAGTTCAAAATTGAATTTCACCCACACCCGCACACACATGCAGACAAACAGTTACAGATAGACACACACACACACACACACAGGGACATAAAATCGCTGCCTTCATAACGCTACATAAATAAACCCATTGGAAAGCGCATTGCAGTTGCAGTTGGAGTCGCTGCTGCAGTTGTGTAGAGTTGCTGCTGTTGTCGTAGCAGCAGTTGCAGCTGGAGTTGGAGTTGCAGTTTGCCCACTGCCGGTTGCCGGTTGCCAGTTGCCCTTTCATTTGTGTGTGGCTTAGTGTTGCAACTCGCATATACGCCCTGCAGGGCAATCTGACGTTGCCTAGGCCAAAAATGAATATTCGGTGCTTTGGCAGTGCTTGCCTGTCTCTCTCTCTCTCTCTGTGTGGGAGTGTGTGTTTGTGTGTGTGTGCCATGTGACGTGTGCGCAGCCATTGGATTTTATAATCAACAATGCCAAACCAAAGTGGAGTCAGAGCTTTTGTCCTGGTCCTGCTGCTGCTGCTGCTGCTGCAGGCTCATAATTTTAATTATACTGAGTGCCAATGAAGTCAACAGCGATAAGACTAAACCGTATAGCGATTGATGGGGCGGTACAGCGGGATCAGTATAATCTCTTGCTCTCTCTTCCTCCTCCACTCTCTGCCTCTCGCTCGCTCGCTCGCTTTAACATTAGCAACAGCTGTGCGCGTTTCCAGTGCATTTATATTTATTATGGCTATGCAGGAAGGACACAGGGGAGAGGGTAGCATGACGTGACGTGAGGGAGGGGTAGGGGGAAGGGAGGAGAAGGGGAGGAGGTTACGCTGATGGTTGGTTACGGTCACGCGGTGCCCGGATATATTAGCAACGCGTCGAGCTGCGGATGGTTCGCTCAATAAACCGCAAAACGTGGTTGATTGCGGGCGAGGGGAGGTGGAGGGAGGTGGGCAAAAGGTTCAGGAGCAGGACCAGGTTCAGGTTCGCCATGTCAAGAGATACAAGTGGGCAGAGTCACAAGAAGTGCAGGCAGCACGGGTAGCAGGCGGCCACAGTGCGACAGTGCGGAACATATGGATGCATGCAATATTTTATTTTCATATATTATTATTATTATTATTGCCGTACAATGGACCAGACCACACACACACACACCCTCCCACACACACACACACGCACATGCATTAAGGGGGACTTTCGATTCATACAAGTGGCCAGTTTTAGTTTTGTGGGTGCGCTGTGGCTGGATAGGGCAAGGGGGCATGGCAGTAGAGAGGGGATTGCAATCAATCCGCAGACATTAATATTTTTCGTGTTGCCAACCACAAATTGTTGCGGCTCTGCAGCAACAGCAGCGTCCTCCTCCCCTCCGCCTTCTCTCCTTGTGCGTGGTCTGAGGCTGAGGCAGCACAGACAGTCAGCCTGCCCAGGCCCGTTGGTGCTTGCGTTATCAGACAACCCTCGATGCGGATTGAGTGGAATCATAAATTAATTAAAAGAGATTTGTTTGCGGCTTGCAAAGGATTCTGCCACACAGTCGAACAGGAAACGAGGAAACAACAAAGAAAATGTGCGTTCCCGTTGATGTTTTACTGTTACTCTTTGTGGCAGTGGGTGTAGGTGTGTTGCTGTGTGTGTTTGTGTGTGTGCTAGAAAATTAAAGCAACATTTTTCGTAATGCCAACCAAAGAACAAAATTAATTAGCCTAATTGTAAGGGCGGTCGAGACGAACGAAGCCAACAACAGAAGGGACAGCGCGAAACAGGCAGAGAGAGAGAGAGAGACAGAGAGGGGAAACAGGCCATAGAATATAAGTTGGGGGAGAGGAAAGGAGATCGGGACTTGCACTGAGGCAATCATAGAGCGCGCGCTAACGAAACGAAACGAAGCGAAATGAATGAATGGGAGGAATGAATGAAATGAAATGAATGTATAAGGAATTTATATTGCGCCAACCATGCAGGGGCGTAGGGCGTGGGGCAAAACTATTTCGATTTAATTCTGCAGTGAAAAATACAAAAGATAATGCCAACTGCAGAAATGGCAGCGCGAAAAGAAACTAAAAGACGCGGGAGCGTAGTAAATATTTAAAGGGAATTAAGCTGTCAATATTATCAGAGCCAGTTGCATGCTAAAATGTATATAAATATATTGTATGTGATATATATTATACATATATTTGTAATCCGTAAGGGGGTATATATATTATAAAAGATTTGAAGTGCATATATTTAAAAATGCAGCTCCAGTAGTAAGAAATATGCATAATAACATTGACATATGTATTCATATTGCATATATATTCTTGTTCAATCAGAAGAAATGTCTTTAGTCAGCTGCAATAATAGAATATATGTATGTGCTCATAATAAAATGAATATATGTATTATATATATGTACATGTATTTAACTTGCATATATATTCTTGTTCAATCAGAAGTTGCATACCAAAATTGCCATTAGTCCCTGTAAAGATGATAAATGGTCGCATTAGTCAAGCTGAAGCAGTTGCTTACTTAATATTTAAAGAACATATATACTTTTTTGTACCTACATATACCTTATATATTCATAGTTCATTAGATATACACTAAAATATAAAACATTAAATACTAATGAGATATATGCATGAAACCATAACAATAAGTATTCAACTTGCATATATATTCCTGTTCAATCAAAGACTGCACACAAAAATTGCCATTAGTCCCTGTAGAGATGATAAATGGTCGCATTAGTCAAGCTGAATTATATATGAGCAAGGGATAAACAAATCATTTAAGCCAAATATGCAGTCCCATTTGCTAGGGTTGCTGCAATTGCATAATGTATACCATATAATTCCCTTAGCGTGTCACAAAAGTGGGAAAAAAACGAAATACGAATGAATTTCTAAGTCAACTCATTAGTCACTCGGCACCTTCTGCAAACATTTGTGGCCACATCCCTTTGTGAAGTTATTCCCACAACGCCACTGATTGCCACAGCGCCTGCCAACTGCTTTGAGGTTTTACACTTTTGGCCCATTTGTTGTTGGGTTTTTTGTGGCTGCGGCTGCGGCTGCTGTGGCTCTTTCTTTCCTCTGTTCCCTTCCCCCCTCTTCCTCCCTTCTCTCTTCACTGATGCTATGCGGTTTTTATTTCGTTTGGTCGCGTCACCCTTGGCATACCAAAAAGTAACGTATTTGACGCGTCACAAATGAAAATCTAAAAGATTAATTAGCTCAAGTTTTTCGTCGACCGTCTGTCTGTGCCTTCCCCCGCCAGTCCCTGCCCCCGAATGGAAATCCTGGCGCAAATCTACAGCGACTTACCAACTTACTGAGAAAAGGAAAGAAACCAAAAACCTCCCTCGCAACTTGAAAATCTGCTGGCAAAGCGCCTTTTCGAGGGGGTCGGTAATAAATTTTAAGTCCTAATCAAAGTTGACAATAATAATAAAGTTAATAATGTTATTTTGCCTCTCTCTGTGTATTCTCGTTCTCTCCTCATCTCTCTCTCTCTGTCTCTCCTCAATGCCTAATGTTCTTGTTCTTCGTCTTTTGCAGCGACTCAAATCCCGTGCTGATTTCATCGCCGCCAGAATTGGCCGGAATGACTCTGGAGGCACGTCTGATATCCTACGATTGGGAAAATCAATTTGGCGAATTTCAAGAGGCCACACGCAAAGGCAGCTTTAAACCCATCTGCTGGGGAGCCAAGAATCATGTGGTGCCGGTGAGTAAGCAACTTCGATTTATGCTCTCGATAAGTCTACCCAAGTGAAAGTCACATATAACGAACGATGCGACAGCAACAGCGCGAGTGAGTGAGACAGGAAAACCAACAAAAAAATAAATGAGCTTCTTTAAAAGATTCTTCTTAATTCGAAGCTTAAATACTCTATGAGTTTTAAGGGGATTTGCTTTAAGAAATGTATTAATTAATTGAGAATATTGCAATTTTGTATTATGAAAATCAAGAAAATAGATAGTATAGATGAATTAGATCGAGTCTTGAGGCTATAGTATATTATAATTAGATTATTATGACTTAAAACCTTGTGTTCTGTATGAGTTCAAGGTGGAATTTCTGCAGAAACTTATGGATAATAATATAAATAATAGAAAAATGTTATATTTTTGAATGGAAATCAGTAAAAGAGATACATATATTCTTCTGGTATTTAATAGCTTGGGGCATGCTATACTTATCTATCGTTTTACAACTCTTCATAGATAAACTCTTCATAAAATTATATGTAATAAGATATCCTAAGATACTTCCTATGCCTATTTATATCTTTGCTAGAATTTCTAGTGTATTTTTAGTTTCCCTTCATTGTTTATATGTCACTTTGTATTTGTCTCTGCCATTCAGACCAAGTGGGAATTAAAGCCAAACAACCCGAACAAAGAATCAAAGAATTGAAATGTGCCTAACCAGGTTAAATGTAGCCAAAGGGGATGAGCAACACAAGCTGCTGTCACACAGTTGAAATCGCATTAACCCTTTTCTTGTCGACTCTCTGTTTTATCTCTGCTCTGCCTCCTCTCTTTCTCTCTAATCGCTGGCAACATTTCGCTGCTCTCGCTGCTGCTTTACATCCATCAGCTTAATCAGCTAAATTGCTAGACAATATCGGGGATAATTTTTCTTGCTGCCATTTGGTTTAAGACTCACGGCTCAGTCGGAGCCGCCCACCTACAAATGGCACAATTCAATAGAAAAAAAGAGAGAGAGAGAAAGATACAGAGTGGGATAGATGTAGAGAAAGAGTGAGGTATGGTGCGAGGAAGAGAGAGAGAGAGATCCTAGACAAGTGCTCATTTATTCATTGCGCTGGAGTATGGGCAAAAGACATTAGGGGCATCCCTGGCGCAGGCAGTTAGCCAACCCCAGCCCCAGTCCCAGTCCCACCTCCGATGGGCCCGGATAATGTGGCTGCAGCAAAGCGGGTAATGTCTACCGGAAACCGCACGTTATAAAGTGCAATCAATTGCAGTGCTGGCTTGGCTGACTCTCTCTCTCTCTGTCTCTTTCCCTCTCTCTCTGGCATTGGGCAGCCGAGTCGAGTTTGTTAGCGCCACTTTACAGGCCAGACGAGGCTCAAGAGCAGCGTAGAGTAGAGCAACGAGACCCAACCGGGTCACATATATCAGTCCTAGTCGATGTGGGAGGCAGCGGAAGCAGGAGGCAACTGGGCCTGGGCCTGGGTCTGGGCCTGGTGCAGTAGCTGCAGCACGTACAACTTCGACAACGATCATTCTAATGGGTCACACACTAAAACCAAGTCACTAGCCAGCTGCCAGTCAGCCACACTAATTCACGTCGAATGGTTCAAACAATTCGTTCAGCCAAGCCAACCAAGCGACCAACTGACTGACTCGCTGCCTCCTCCTCAGTCAGAGTGCTCCCATATGAGCTGGCTGCTCTTGTACTCTTGTGCTCTCTTCTACTAGTCGCTGGAAAATTGTAGGAAATTGCTTAAGTTGGAAATTGTTGGCATTTTTATGCCACTGCCACTGGTGGCAAGTAAAATTATCAACGCTTGAATTGTCATCGATTTTCCGTGCTATTGCGTTAAATGTTGTTGCCCATTTCAGTTCAGCTCAGCTCGGTACGGTTTGGTTTACGCTTCTCTCTCTCTCTCCTCCTCTCTCATCCTCTTCTCCCTTGTGTTTTTTCTCTTCTTTATCCGCCAAGTCAATAATTCATTGACATGCCCCAAAGGCATTCGACGGCTTCTGTGACAGGCCCATTGAATTTATAAACCCCCTGCGCAGCGTCCAAATTAGCAGCAAGATATGGTGAAAAAAAGAAAACTTGAAGCACAACAAAAAAAGATATAGCATATAGTATATAGTTGGCTATTCTCGGGTCGGGGCAAATGAGGCAGCTGCACACACTGTGGCAGGTAAAATGCGGCTCAATCTAGCGTGAAAACTCACACGGCACCTTTGACACAATGACAACAGCAACAAAAAAGTTGGCCCGGAAAACTAAAACGAGCCAAGGCACAACAGCAAAAAAGGAGCTGCCAAAGAAGTTGCTGATTAGTTTTATGAAAATTCGTTGGGCTGGAAGGCCTACTTCCAGTCAAGGGAAGCCGGATAAGAATAGCAGATATATTAAGGAATTATCTTGGGATTATTAAAGTCAAGTGGGCGAGACCCTTTTCCCACGATTGACTTTATTTCTATGCAATTTGTAAACGGGGTTAAAATATTATGAAGGGTCTGCTTGGGCTTAATCTTCGCGATTAAATTGTATTAAACTGCAGATTATTTTTGAAGTCCCCTGGAACCCTCATTGAAAAAACAAAAACTAAATTCAGCTCTAGACAAAATCCATTTCTAATCCCACTGGGGATTTCATATATGTATGTTCAATCTGCATATATTTTTTGTTGTCTCGCAACCCATTTCAAAGTCACACCACAACATTTCCCTATTTTGCCCGACTCGACTGTAATTAGCATAAAGCAACAACAAACACGAAACGGTGAAAAATAGAAAAATGTGTTGCATACTTTTTCGGGAGAACGGATCGCATATCAAACTCAAAACTGAAACTCGAACTCAAAGTCAATGTCAAAACTGGCAGTGGGCAGTGCCCGTAGCTAATTAGCATCTACCGAATACCCCAAAGGGAATATATTGGCTTTATTTTCGGGGCTTGGCAAAAAGTCACAGCACGGCAATTAAGGCCTTTAAATTTATGCAGACATATAAAGTGCACATTTTATAGCGCGGCTGTTGCCCACCTTAACATGCTCGTACATTCCTTTTCAATTATGATGTCTGTCTCTGACAATGACAACAACAACAACAAGAAAGGCCCCTCACTCTCCAACACCTCCTAAAGCACACAGACCCAAACACACACATGTACACTCACACATACAGGAACACCGACAAATGTCTGTCAAGCATTTACTTTATACATTTTTTGGCTTTGCTGGCGTGGAAGGGAAAGAGGCGACTCGAGGCTTATGGCGAGAAGAAGGTAGCGCAAAACGCTTCACAAAATGCCTTTTGAAAAATTCAACAACCAACAACAGCAACAATAACAACAATGACAACAACAGCAACGGCAAACAAACGAACGAACGAACGAACCGTTGGTTCCTGATTCCAGATTTCAACGTTGGCCCCGTCGCACGATTTGCATAATATTATTAGTAAACACTCGTTATGAAGTCGCTCTACCCGACTCCCACTCCCTCGCCCTCCCTCACGCCCTCCACACCAGCAGCCGCAGCCCTGCCACGCCCTTACCAAATGCAGACATTCACTAGATTTAGATTTTTTGACTGCCATAAAATATTTGACCGCAGCCCCAAAAAGATGGAGGTATGGGACAGAGGCAGAGCTGCAAAGCCGTGCCCAACACACACTGTACAGACCCCATTGCCCGATGCCCAATGCCATTGCCTATTTATAAACACAAATTTATGCAGCGTAATTAAAACGCAAAATTTTCCCGGACCCGTAGCCGTAGCCAGAGCTAAAACTGTAGAGTAAAACGACGAATCTGATGGCTTCATTGTTTTGTTGTTATTGTGTGTAGGTGTTGGGGATTTGCGCCTTTTTAGAGGGAAGAGGGAGGGCAGCAGATCCTAGACTAGACAGCATAAAGTATGCTTAATCATGGCAATCGTTTGCCATAGAGAAATGCGCCCTGCTTATCTCCACGAATTATTTCATTTGAAATACGCAGTGCGCTCTTCTTTGCTACAATTGAATATTCCTTCTGGGCTTGTAAACAGAGTTTGGAACACATAATAAATCAGTTGGGAATACCAGAAGGTGTGTTTAAATAACATATTGCAGGGCTGATTAAGGAATTCCTTTAAAGTTGTGGTAATTTATTAACCATTCCTGATATCTTAATCAGCCTCATTTAATGCTTTACCTAGAACTTGATATTGAAAGTCAGTCTATAACAGTTGATTCTTTCACAAATATCTCAAAAAATCAGTTCAATATACAGCATACTGTTTCTTTTATATTTCACTTGTGTTCTCAGTGCTTAATACCCGCACTGAGTCTCTAGTCTGGCCTCATTAAATGGCTCCATTACAACATCAAAGACATAAATAAGCTTTTTAATTTCCTCTCGCTCTCTCCAACATTTGCGCCCAACTGGGACATGATACATACTACTATATATATATATGGCAGGTTGAGGGGTAAAAATTTAATTAATGTTGTAATTTATTAGATGCAAGCGCAATGCTAATGTTTATCCATTTCCTTTTCTGCAATTTTCTTCAGGGCTCCGAGTTCCTCGAAGGCTACAGCATAAATGTGACCAAAACCTATAAGAAGCACAAGCGCTGCAAACCGAAGCGTCTCTATGCGCCCATTACGGAGCGCACCTCGCCGGCGGCGGATCTCAGTGAGTTGCCGGTGCTGCATGAGTTGGACAACAACAACATTATCGAGGGAGCTGCGCGCAGTAGTCGCAGCTCGGCGACAGACGGCCACGGGGGAATGAGTGCTGCCACCAGGAATAATTGTGGTCAGCTTTCCAGCTGTCTGCTCTGGCTGGGCGCCTCGTCCTGGTGGCTCCTACTGATGCTCAGGACGTGAGGAGCAGGCGCCACCAACATTGGCAGAGCAGAGCGAAGGAGCAGCAACAGCAGCAGAATCAGCACAGGCACCACCGTCTAACTTCACTATCTATATACATCTATATATACATATATTATAAACTTGGATAACAAAGCAGACAAGAAGTAGAAAAGGCAACTACAACTCTTTAACTATAAATGACAGCTCTTAATCCTACAGACAACAACAGAAACAGAAGAAAAATATGAAAAGAACAAAAAATGACAGTACTATTAATTATTCATAATAAGCTAGATCCCTGCTCCCCCCGACTCCTTGAAGTCCCCGCTATCCTGCTGTTTCTTCCCTGTTTATTTATGCCAAGTCTCGCACATTTTGTTGTTTTTGTTCTAGTATTTAGTAAATTATTAATGATTATTTTCTAACGTAATTTAAGCACACAGAATAATTATAAAAAAAAGAGGAATAAAACAAGCAAAAAAAAGAATGAAATGAATGAAAGAAATAATCGCGTACCGCATTTTAAAAACCGAAAAGCAATAATTAGTTGTTGTTGTCGTTATATGATATACAGAAAAAAAGAATGCAAAATATATATATATATATAGTACATACGAGTACATAATTCATATTATAGAATATATATAGATAACTACGCATGTAAAACTAAAAACTAGTACAGTCATTCCTTCTACATAACACTAGTTTTACTATACTATAGCATATAGGAGCGCGTACGTCTAGGGTTCGACTTATGTAAAGCTTGAACGTCTAATGAATTTTGTTGGGCATTGCAAGACACAATCGTAATTGAAGAAATTCAGCAAACACACACAAAAACACACACACTTGAGCAAAGGCAAAGAGTTGGATATGTTAGATCGTAAAAAGTACATCATATATCATACATCATAAAATATACATAGATCATAAAGCAAAACGCATACAGCATACTTAAATCCCAGTTAAGTTTAGTCACATGTAGTGCGTGCAAACTATGGAACTAAGTTCGGGAGGCAAACATGAGGAGACTCCATGCATTACATCATATAAAATTATACGTCCATATATAGAACAGAAATAAGCAGATCAGACAACCAAGTGAGACATTTGTTTGGTTAACGATGGCGTAAAAGACTAAGAAAATTAATACAATTATCGATAGTTTCTCCTATTCAGTTAAAATACTATTTAGCCACAAGTGTAGAAGAAGTTCGGAACGTTAACTATATTTTTCTTTTACTATGTACGATTGGGAGACTTAGGCAAGTTAGATAGGTTCTGTCTCTGCTATTAACCTAACCAAGTACTGTACATTTTTGTTGATTTACTGCTATACATACTCGCTTTAACCGACTATTATTTATACGTACTACTAAGTTGTGTTCAGTTACTCAACTCGATAACAATGCTCTACACTCAAAGTGTTGCCTTTCAATCACTCTCTCTCTATCTCTTTATGTTACCTTCGACTTTAACAACTCTCCCTGTATTTCTACTTCACTATATCTATCTTAAGATGTAACTTAGTCTAGATCTAAGTTGTAAATACCTTCTATTTGGTAAGGCAAACGATGCGATTTGGATGAAAAGGAAACTCGGTTTTCGGTCAGAGATTTCGCACGTGAGAGGAGCTAAGCATTATACAGGGTGTGTGATTAGGTATTTGGAATGGGCTTGGGTATATATATATAGTATATATGGGTATATATGTACGCCTGCATAGTATACAGAACACTACTATATGATACTCCTAGCCATGACGATGATAATGAGTTCTGCTCGAAAGTAGTAAAAATATACCATATACATGCATAAATACGATTACGATATACATACATACATATAAAATAAAATATATATATATACATACCTACAACTATAAAGTCTATATATACAATACAATACATCTATAAGTAGTTACGTGGTTCGTAGTTGTAAATGTGAATGTGAGTATTTTATACAATGGAAAACAAGTAAAAAAAAAAAAAAAAAAGAAAACATATTAAATAATATGACGAAAGATAAAAATAATAAAGAAATGCATAAAGCTACTAAAGAAAATCCCAGAAGTAAAGTTACAATTTTTATACCAAACCGGCAACCATAAGATAAAGATAAAGATCGCAACTTGAGCGGATATACATAGATATATACACACACGTATATATATAGACGGAAATCATACATAGTATATATTTTTAGGATAACCGCTATTAACTGGCATTAACTATGGATTAGTGACAAGTTGGCGAATGCAAAGTTGAAACAATCAAAAAACATATTTAACGTAACGTGCAAAAAATGCGCGCAAACTGTTTGAAAGTTTGCCACAAATTAAAAACTATTTGCGCAAACCTCCCGCAACTCTCCTCCCCTCGATACACACACACAAAGGAAAACACACAATCACGTATATAGAGACAAAACACCTAAAAAAAAAATGCTTTAGTCCTGTTAGAAATTATAAACAAAATAAACGCAAAGGAAAGTTTGTTGTGCTCTGCTCGAGGACTGCGCCTCCGGGGGCGTGGCTGTTAAATATGGGCCAACGTGTTTGAGGTTTACGTACTTTTTGCACTCTCTTCCTTTCCCCCCTCCCCCGCGCACTTTTGCATCAGGCCACTTGACGAGCAACTTTTTAATGGGCGTCGAGTAAGGCACTCTGCGCCAACCTCAATCCCAGCGCCAGTTGCAACCCAACCGAACCCAGCGGGGAACCCTTTAAGCTCCTTCACTATGCCACGACTTTCAAATGAATTCCCACAAAGCTTTGACCCAGTAAAAGAGAGAGAGAGAGCGCGCCAATGACGACAACAATGAGTGTGTCTAATTAGGGAAAACCGAAAAAACCGAAAGAACCCAAAAACGTAAGGGGGAAAACCGGCAAGCGAGCAACAAGCAAAGGTTTTCATAGTTTGGCTTTTTCCTCTTTCTCTGAGGCTTTGTCATGGCAACCTGACAGTTTCTACTTCTGTTTCGTTCTCCTCTACCTTGTCTGGCGTTTTAATTAAACTTCTGGCTAAATTACATAAAAGCCAAAGAGAAAAACTGGAATACAAAACGGGCTCGAGCATAATTACAGTCGCTCAAAAAGCGGCAAACTCTGCAGCATTTCCTATTCGATATTTGTTGATTTTGCCGAGCAGCACAACATCCTCAACGGACATTAGCTACACTACACTACACACAACAACTAAACTAGCAAACAAAATGAAGCAAAAAAAAAAGATTCATATAATTTAATTAAATGCAAACAAAAACGGTTTTGGAAAATGTACTTGCGATAGTTACGACACAAAGTCAGAAAATAGTTTAAAAAACTACATAAACAAGAAGAAGAAAACAAAAAAAAAACACAAGCGAAACTAACATACTAGAGAAGGGAAAAATGCAAAAACTCTGGCTAAACAAAAAGTAAACGGAAACAACATACTACATGCAACATACATTTAAAATGTAGCTAACACACACAGCACACACCCACACACACAAACAAGCAAATATTTAGCAAACAGTTTAGTGCTTGTGCTTTGGGAGCCAAAAAGGCGATTTGTAGGCGGATTCACGCGAAGCTGCGAAAAATATTAGAAGTTTTGCATAAAGTTTTGTGCTAAGTAAGCGGTTTGCAGAAGCCTTTCAGTGGAAAGTGGTAATTTTACTTCTACTTTGCTGAAAGTGTAAATTACTCGCATTTTTCATCTTATAATTGAGAATTTTAACTATTTTCCACTTTGAATAATATCGAACACGCGCTGAAAAGTATGCAATGGTTTGTGTAATATACTGTACATGCCAATTAATAGACATTATTGCCGATGATTTATAATGTTCACAGATAAAAATTTTGCATTAACTTGGTATATTTCCCCAGGTTTAAATTAAAATTGTCTTCATGTTTACAATTCCTTTTCATTTAGCACTTCTAGCAGCTTAGCCAGCTACACTTTCTTTTCAGCTTGTTCGCTTTGCTTTTACCATCTCCTTACTTCAATATTGAGCTTAGTCTTTGTTCTACCGCCTCCCATTCACGGCATCTAATAAGTTTTTTAAAACTGACCCAATTAGCTTGCCTGCAGCAGTTTCATCCTGTTTCAGGCTTCTTCTTGTTCTTCTTCATCTTAATTTCGAATCCGCCGCAATGCCAACAGATCCTTTGTCTCTGCATGGCTCCGTGCAGCTCTTGAAACAAGTACCAGGTACACTCAGTCAAAGTAGCACAAAAGACAGAACACACACACACAGAGAACACACACATAGAACAGAATACACAACGTAGCATGTTAGTAGCGTACTAAGTCATTAAGATCCCTTTATTGAAAGTTTTATTTTTGAAAAGAAAACCTATAAGAATAAAAGTGAAAACCCAAAAAAATGAAAAACGAAGGAATACAGAACCTACCTAAAGCGAATGAACAAGAACCTAACTATTTTTAGTGTGTACCTTGATTTTTCCAAAAAGAAGAAACGTAACGCAGAACCCTGAGAAGAGCGCAAAAGATATAAAGAGAAATACCAACTCCCGAAACGAAGCAAAAGCAAAAAGCAAAAGCCTATTAAGAACTAAACATAAACTAAACATATACGAGAGAAGCAACATAAACGTAAACGTAAAAGTAAAAGCAATAAAAGCGAATGCATAGCTATCAAAATAAAACAAATATTACGGCTTAATGAAGTGACGGCAGATAGGTTAAAGATAACAAATAATGAAACAAAAAAGATCAGAAAACAAAAGAGATTAAGTAAATAGAATAGTGCATAGAAAGAGAGATTAGTTTTGGGATGATGAGTGAAAAGTGTAGCACACTTTCCCGATGCGGACAATGGCCTATTGGCCGTTGTTAATTGGGTGCCGTGTGCGAGGAGTGTGAGGGAATTTAACAAAATGGCATATGATTAAAGTAAACAAGAAATACTATTTTAAAGTAGAGCAGTTGCAAATATTTAAATGTGTCGTTGGTAGAACCGAAACAAAAAACAAAATGAAAACCAAAATAGTAGTAGCATTGTCGTTAGCCATAGAAGCAAAAGTATATAAAACGGATAAATCGCAGAATGGGCAGGCGAATGAAAAACATACATACCATACATACATCAATCAATCAAATAAATAAGAGAAAGCGAACTACATACATCATAGCGTAAAAGTAAAATGAGAAAACGAGAACGAGAACGAATCTAAGCATCAATGTTTGTGTATAACTCCTGCATGAAATGTAATACAAGAATACATACGACGTACATAAGCAACATATGCATTATATATATACATATATATACAGTAATAGTAACAGTAAACACGCGCATTTATATAGAGAGCGTGTGAGCGTGTCCCCCCTGAACCCTCCACAGCCCATGCAGATCCAACAGCCACAAGAAAGTAACTAAAACAAGTAAAACATAAACTAAACTAAAGCATAATAGAAAATACGGTATAAGGCATTCGATGATAAGATAGACACAGTACTGGCTGTTCCTAAGACACCCCAAAAAAACCTAAAAACCCAAACTTAACCTCAACCTAAAACTGTGAGCCCAGCTTGACCTCAGTTTAAAACTAATATTTATCCCCACTTTTGACATAATCATCGCAGCCAAACCTCAATCACAAGTCACTCCCAGCACCTTGAACTGAATTTCCAAACTCAAACCCAAACCCAATGAACAACAGCAACAAGAACAACAAGTGCTCAACTTAACCTCAATCTGTCAAAGGAGCCTGTTCGCTTGCTGCCAATTTTGGCATTCGGTCATTAACAAATGACAGGCACCTTTTGATGTCAAGCGAACAACATACTACTGTGAACTACACAACTACACCTACACACACACACACCAGTCTATTGTGAACTGCATTGTTTGATTGTGAGCTAAGTTCCGACACAGTACAGTTTTAAGTCTTAAGTTACTGACTAAATCACTTTGTAATATACTAAACCACAAAGCTAAGCTACTTCTACAACTATACAGGCGATACTCTACGATATATATCGAATGATACACACACACATACATAGATGTACTCAACTCTTGTTTGTTCAATCTGCTGTACAACTAGCTAGTTAAGTTCCATTGAGAATTGTATTGTGCGCTGCAAAGTATGCAATGCTTTTTCACAAACACAACAAACACACACTCATAGATTGAAGTCCACTGAATAATGTACGAATACAAATGAGTTCTGTACTTAACTGGGTCCACTTCTTACTCGGATACCCGATTAAATGCATTGCGTATTTATTTATGCAAATTTAGTTAAATGCAAATTAATTACATAACTGCTAACTGCCAGCTGAAAAGCTGAAAGCGCTGCCGCAAAATGAAAATGTTTACATACAACAGCAACAATAACAGCAACAGCACAGCAACAATAGCGACAGCAACAGGAGCAACAACAGCTTGGGCTACTTTCCGGGGCGTGCAAACAAATAAACACACAAAAACGACAAAGCCTCGAAGCAAAAATTATTTTTGCATCATTAATTTACATTTATATTCAATTAAAGCGCAAACACATGAGGCATTTAAAAAAAGGCGATGCCCTCTGCGGCTGCCAAATGGGCGTGGCGTGGCTGATAAACAATGGACAAAGTTTTAAGTAAACAGAGCAAAAAAACAGTCTTCAGAGAGGGGGCGTAGTGTGTGCAGAGTGGAGAGAGAGAGACAGATCAGATAGGATATGCGCGTTATGCAGATAAGGGGCATAAATGAGGGGCAAGTACATGAATAATATAATAATATTTCAAGCGAAATAGTCGCTTAATTCAATACAGGGAAATATTGAATGCGAAGAGGACTGTAAAGGGTATTTTAGACAGTATTAGTTCCGATGTGGCAATCTTATGGTATCCCAGAAAATCTGTTCAATCGAAAGTTCTATTGTACCTTGAAAGTCCTAAGTATTCCACTTATAATGTTTCTCGCCCTTTTCTCTTCTAGTTGAAGTGAAATTCCAACTTGTGAAATTCATAAGTAAATCGCAATTAATTACATATTGCAAAGTTGTGCCAAAGTCTTCTTACTGGCAGTAAATTTAATCAGCACATTCCATTAACATTTTCAATGTCGTCAGGTAAAAGTTGTGTTCTTGCATAACATAATCCCAGTTGGGCAAAAGTGCGGCACTTGTCACTTTGGCAACTTTGAGAACAATTTATATTAATGAACTATTCGAAATGGGCTTTCACATTTGGCCTCGTGGCCACTTAAACAGAGTCAACACGTTCAAACAATATGCATACTTATATAACTCTATACATAACTATATTTCTGCATAACTACTGCAACAACAACAACTGCAACTAGTGCATATATAACGGCATATGGAGGCGAGTTTGTCAACTTTTCGGCGAGGCTATTTAAACAATTTTCGCAGAGTGCATGAAAAACACACAACTCGATGCTGAATTGTTTGTCCGTCTGTATGTTTGTTTGTCTCTCCCTCCGTCTCTCTCTCTCTCTCTTTCACTCTCTGTGTATCTGTCTCTCTTTCGATTGTTTGTTCATTTTAATGCTGCTCTTGTTGCGGTTGTTTTGCGATGTTTAAAATCAGTTTAAGTTTTGTGCAGTTGTCAGTTATGGCAAAATTGCTTTACAAGTGATGCATTTATAATAATTTGCATATTAAATTATTTTCAATGGCAGCGCAATGATTTTCCAACAACACACACACACACGGAAATACAATAAATACAACAGCAACAACAAACGTACATATAGTATATATAAATTACAAAAGCAAAAAATCCCTCAAACAAAATGTGAAAAAAATGAAACCCAGCAAAGATGGAAGGAAAATAAAAAAATATAAAACTGAAAACTGAAAAAAAAACAAATTTGCAAAATAAAAAGCATGAAAAAATTATGAAAAAATACATTAATATTAAAAAGCGTTTAATTTGCCAACATTTTAAGTGCAGCCGAAGGGCGGATCGGCAGCGGTAATGTGATATATGGCCGCGAGTGGCTCTGTGGGCGTGCCTGGCTGCCTTTGCATACGCGGCAAAGTTTCCATTTATAGCCAGTCTCTGTGTGTGTGCGTGTGTGTGATCATTAAGCAATTTTTAAAATGGCATTCAATTGCAAATTTTAAAATTAAATTATGTGGACAAAACGACAAATGCGCTGGAGATGGGCGACATGAGGAATGTCGATGGCAATTTGCCAACGTTGCGTATGCTTAATGAGCGTATAGAATGCCCACAATGAATGTGCAATTCCCCTTTCCTCTCCCTCTCTCTCTCTTGCTATCTGCATTGCTGTAATGTGCATTGAATAGAAACGAGCGATATGAAATGCAATTGTTAAGCGAGAGAATATGCCAATCACTGAGCTATCACATGATGGCGATGATGCTCATCGCCATCAGCCCTGGCAAGCAGATAAGCAAATTGCAGCAATTGATGACTAAATATTCTGTCATGGCAAAACGGACTAAAGAGTGGTTTGAATAAAATACTACTACACCACGAAGTATAAACAGGTGTTACACTTTTGCCTTGTGGCCTCCCTCTTCAGCCTGCCTCTGTTTGCCTTGCCCATTTGACCTTTTGTTGCTGGACACTTGATGCGCAAAGGTAAACATTCCAAGCCTTTTTTCACAGGACATCACAACTCATTTGCCTAAGTGATACGATACGATGATGAAGTTAGCCCCAGAATGGAATGTGAATGCGAATGTGAATGTGAATACGATATCCATTTGGCAGTCGAACAATCGATACCTACTCAGGCACTTGGCATAATTTGAGCCTAAGAGCGTGCATAGAAAGGGCACGTTAAGGGAAATTATACAATGCAATAAAAATAAAAATAAAAAATGTAAAAGCAAAAAAATAAAATGCTGTCACATCAAATTCAAGTGGCAATTTGATCAAACTACGCCAATGCTATTAATTCTACACACGCAGCCCCAAAACGAGAAGAAAGGGTAAGAAATGAGTGGGGAAGGGACATGGAAAACAACTTAAAAAGAAGAAGTAAGAGAGAGTGTGGGAGTGACAGATGAATTCACCCCGAACGCCTAAAAGTATTTCAATAATTTCCGGGGGTAAAAAAAGAATGAAACCAATACCTGCTGACAACTTTGGCATTTCTCTTTCGCCATTAACCCTTTTATGGGCCATACCTGGCGCAGTAGGAGCAAAATGTTAGCATATTTCCACAGTTTATAACGCAAATAATGCTGAATTGTGCATTTCTAATAGACGGCAAATGGCAACTGTCGAGTTGCAAAGCCAATTTCAGCACTTACTGCCATTCGGGCCATAAAAATCTAAATTTCAAAGCAGCAGCAGCAAACATCAGCCGGCCAGAGCTTGTGGAAGATGCTGGCAAAACACTATGAATGACAGAAATTTTCGACACAAGACATGTGCGGCATTTAAGTGCAGCTCCTGCCCTGCCCAGCCCAGCCAGCAGCACCTTCTCAGTCAGATTCTACACAGAACAGGCGCTGTGACAGCCAAGCCAGCATGCAAAAATCTAAGCCTTTTGCTGATGAGCCACATATGCATATACACTGTCGGTCTGTCTGTCTGTCTGCCCGTCTGTCTGTCTGCCTGTCTGTCTACTTGTCTGCCTGCCTGTCAGTATGTGTTTGTGTGTGGCTTTGCTGCAATCACCTGGAACTTGCAACGATGACTTGCCGATGAGCAGGCAAGCAAGAGAAAGAGCAGGAAGAGGAGAGGCTGCCGCTGCTGCTGGGGGCAGCTGCTGGTCGTAAAGTGCAATAATGCCTGAATTTATGCAACTCGAGTGTAATAAAAATATGCATAATTCTGCAATAAATGATTTTAAGCAACACACACACACGCGCACACTCACACACTTATGTGTACAGTTCTTATGGCTCAAGTTACATGCGATGAGTGACAGGCGACAAGTGTTTCGCTTGCAGTTTCGATGAGTTGGGAAATGGATTGAGTGAAGCATTAATAATAATGTTGATTGTTTGTTTTTAATTTGTAAAGTGCTTGAACATGATTTGATTAATGAAAGCCTGAGCATACACAGACACAGCCATTTGTTTATTTTCATAGACTTATCATGAAGCCTGTCAGAGAAACAAAACAAACGATTTATACCAGATTAGACTCATTTCACTGGATATATATTCATAATTACTATATAAATTGTAGAAAAACACAAAATAAGCTAACTATGTGTCTCTGTTCGTATTAACACCAAGATCTCAGTGACTATGAGTGCTAGAGCTACCAAATTTGGTATGAATATGTCTTATTATTGCGCGTAAATAAGTTTTGTTTTATAATTTGGCCACGCCCCCTCCGTCCCCAGTAAATTATTAAAAATCGATTTAGTGCATGTATGTATAGGCGCCGCAAAGCATGCAGCATACTCTGCTTTTAGCAGTTATTTAAGTAAAATGAAAAGTAGGCTATATTGGTCTTTCTCTCTATTACCTTTTTGGCAACTTAATCTAATTTTAAACGATTATTTATGTCTACATTCTTTACACAAATTACATATTAGCATAATTATAGGTGCAAAGAAATAAGATTGAGAATTAAAGCTTTGTATTAAAATATTAGTTTATTTAAGGATATCTATGTCAAGGCCCGTTTAATCAGGTCTTAATGGGATGTTGGCGTTTTAATCTTTTTCTGATGCTTGTTCGAGGGCTGGAAGTATATATATCACTGTCGAGCCCAATTGGCTCTAACATTCGTACTTTCGCTAGCAGCGTAAAGTATTTCTATGAGTTGGAATATATTTCATTTGTAGTTATCGACATAAGCATTTCAATTGTAAATCGAAGGCAATAGAGACAAAACTTCACCTATCTTCCCTGTTGTTCTTAAAGATTCCTTTCAATTAGTCTCTATGCTCATCGCCTTCACAGTTTAGCAACTTTCCGTGCAGGTTTCTTAGGTTTTGTCGGCTGTCGCACATCTGGCGCCTTGCTATGTTGCTTAAGTGTTATGCACTTACTGCATACACATGCATGCGCATAAAGACGAAATCTTTGGGATTACAACGTCAGGGTAAATATGCTACCTGAAGAAGGGTGGCGGCGCAGTGCACAGGGCGACACTGTTATGGCCGGTGTGGCTATAACTGTTGCAGCTCTCGGGCAAAACTTGAGCAGTTTGCAGGTGTTGCAGCGAAATTGCAGTTTATCTAGTCGAAGCTGGCGTTCTTTTATTTCTCTCAGTTTGGCTTGCAAAAACTTAATGATCTGTGGCATATGTTGCGGGTCGTTTACGTGTTCCAAAAGCAGTGGATGGGGCCAGTGGGGGAAGGGGGCATGTGGCAGGAAATTAAGTTTTTGGCTTGTTGTATTGCGTAAATGGCTTTTTAGTTCGCTCGTGCCGTTCGCGGAAGTGAGTTGCATAAATTGCGCAAAGCGCGTGTAAAAGCCATGAAATCGAATTCGAAACTAGCTGACCCACTCCCCTACTTCCCCACTTCCCTACTCAGCACACTCCTCCAGTGATTGACGAAAAAGCAGCACCAGCAGCAGCAGAAGCAGCGGAAGCAGCTGGCCCGCAAAGCAAGAAACGTAACTGAAGCGGGCACATAAATCTTCATTGAATATTTTCGGGGCAAGCTGAGGCAAAGCGAGAAAGCCGTCGAGTCATGCCAACTCGGACGGGGTCCACATCCAAAATGGGGACTCGATACGACCCTGCCATAGTTTCAGTTCCCTGTGCCTTCTCCTCCTCGCCTCCGCTAACATTGCGCCATTGTTTTTGGTGTGCAACCAAACGTAAGCAGCCACGATAGAGAGAGAGAGGGAAAGAGGGGGAAAGGGCAGCAGGTGGAGAAGGGGCAAAGGGAACTCAACAACGTTGCCCGCCTCCGTTGAGGCGTAGAACAAAGGGCCATTATTTACAGGTGCTGCGCGCCAAAAGTGCCAAAACAAAGCAGACGCACTCACTCACACCCCCCTCACACACACATACACACATACGGACACAGGAACATACGCATGGGCACACGCATAGGCACACGCACACGCACTGAAAGGTGGCTGTGGCAGGGGCAGGGGCACGTGCAGGGGCACAGGCGCAGACACATTGATTAATGAATTAATGAGGTAAACTTTGCACCTCAATGACAGAAAAGGCATCGCAGCTGGAGCTGCTGCGTGTAATTCCCTTCTCTTCCGTTCCGTGCCCTTACGTTACGTTAACCCCACCCCACCCCCTCCTTACTGCCGTGAGCGTTTGCTTGGTTGCTGTCTCTGATTTTGGTTTGCTAATGTATCGGTTCAAGAGGTCAGTCAGCAGCTGACAGCAGCACAGAAAACTTTCAGCGCCCGAAAGTAGGCAATGAAAAGCTTTGCCAATCACTGCAGACACAACACCTACATACAACAGCAGCCATCGTGGCTAAAGATGGGCGCGTGAGTGAAGACCAAACGATGTTTAGATAAGGTAATAATACAGGCAGATGTTTAGATAGGGTAAAGTAATAATACAGGCATATTCTGCTGTAGCTTAAATCACAATTAAGGTAATGTGATTTACGGTATATTATCAAAGGTACATTAATAAAATTTAATTTAATATATCGCAGAAATTAAATATTAAATATAAATAAGTCAACATATGTATAGATAGTTGGGAATTTTAAGGAAGTATTAAATATAGATTAGATTATATTATTCTTATTCTATAATTATTCTTATTGATAAGTTTGATTTTTCTGTTAAGTAATAATTTATTATTAAAGAACTTGTGAGTTCTGGTTTATTTATGTACATATTATTTATGTAAATATTAGGCAAAATCATGGAAAATAACTGCGACAAATTTATGTATATACCGAAAATAATACAACAATAATATAAATTTCAATATAATATGCAAATACGATATAATAACAATAAATACAATATTATTAAATTGTAATAATAGTACAACCACAAGGTTGTTTACTAATTAATGGATATTATTGTTTCCATGCTATCATAATTTGACCAATTTCTATAGAGCTCTATAAAATAGAATAAAATCATAAAAAACTTAGTTTTAGTTGTAGTTTCAACTTTCATAGTGTAAACTGGTGTCTGACTATAGCCCCAGTTTTCCGCATATAACAAAAAACATTGTGGTGTTAGCTATCGTACAAATATATCGTTTTTGAGAAACATCGATAGCGCCTAATTTATATTAAATGTATCATATTTTACAGCCAAGTTTATTTAAAGTTTAGACAAAACTCTAGCTTGAAAACACTTCCAATTACTAAACTTCAGTGTACTTAAAGTAATGCAACGATTAATACGTTATCAAAGTGATTTCCCACACCTGAAGCTGCTGTTTAAAGCGCAATTAAGAAAAGGCAGCATAATTTAAATCGAAGCGTGTCAGCACACGCACCCATCCCTAATGCTGAGGCTGCAGGAGTGGGCGTGTCGCAAAGAACTCAAAGCTCGATGCTGTTGCTGACACGTGATAAAACGCTGCCAACGATGCCGCATCCTGCTGCTGCTGCTGTTGCAGATGGTCATGGGGTGTGGGAGAAGTATGCGGCATGGGGCAGGGCGGGGCAAGCTCGCTGAGGTACGCCAAAGGTGCACAGGGCACTGGCATTAACATTTACATGACACTCAGGCAGTCAGCTGCGAAGCAGCAAGAGGAATGGGGGGAGGGAGGGGGAAACAACAACTTTGCCGGCACAACACTCGCTCACACACTTGCCCACATGTGGCCCGAAAAACTTGGACGATTCTTTTGTGATTGGTGCCCAGGTGGTGGTCCTGGTGTGCGTCCTGGCATGTTAGAGCGCTTCGCAACGCCTCAAGGCAAACGGAAACTGTGTAACTGACGCCCCGATCCATGCAGCCAGGTCCAAAAGACCAGGACCAGGCACTGGGACTGCCATTAACGTTTCTATTGTGAGCTCTTGGCCTTAGCGAAATAAATAAAATTCGACAGCTGCTCGGGAGAGTGACCCAGCAGCCGGGAGAGCTAGACAAGCCCACCCACATGGCAGACAGTTTGTGGTTTTCAAATTTAACACAGACAAGCACTACACACACACACACGCACTCGCACACACAGTGCAGACCAACACCTACTGCTCAGCGTATTTATCTATTCATGCTCACAAAAAGCAATTCGACAAAGGGGGAGCAGGCAGGAGCGTAGAGCACAGGAGGGCAGAGAAACTTCAATGCAGCTAACGATGTAGAGACAACAACGGAGGAGCAGTAGCAGCAGCTGGAACTGGAGCTGGAGCTGCAGTCGGAGCTGGTAGTACCAATGGACTCTCACTAGCTCGACTTCCCTCGCCACGCCTCGCCGGCAAGTTGATTCCGTGATTTTGGGCAAAGTTTTCTATGACGCTGTTTTTCGGGGTCGTGTCGGGGTTGTTACGGCTGCATTTTGAGCTTTTATTATGCTGCCTTTTCCACGTTGTTGTTGTATTCGTGTTGGTTCAAAGTTGAAGTTGCAGCAAAGTTGCAAATAAAAGCAAAAAATACTAAAAAGAAATCAAAAAAAAAAACTGCCGAGTTTTCAGTGTTTTACACAAAAGCGTCGACATAGACATGAATGGGCAGCAGTAGAACAAGGGGGAAGAGGTGGAGAGAGAAGAGAGTGGAGGAGAAGAGGGGGAGGAGGAGGAACTACTACTGGACGAATGGTTAAACGCTTCGCTGGCTACAAACAAATAGACAGACAGTGGACGAGGGCGCACACTACTTCCCTCTCTCTCTTTGCTCTCTTCCCCCTCCTTCCCCCTCTTCCATCTCTCTGCCTCGCGACTGCAACGTGCATTAGATTGGCAGTTGGGGATTTACTTGTAAAATGCAAATGCAATGAATGTACAATTTAGAAATTTTTACACCCAAAAATTCTGAACTAGCTGCACCCTCTAGCAGTAACTGAAGAAGGGGAAAGGGGAGACAAGCCTGCACTACAAATTGCTTGCAGGGACGCATACAAGAAGGGGGTGTGGGGAGGGGGAACTCTTCCTCCCTCAACAACATTCGCTTTTGGTTGATTTGAAATGCAAGTCGTTGTTTTGTCTGAGCTACTCGTAATCTATGCTAATGAAATTGTTTTTTGGTTTTCAAATCAAATTCCAAATAACAACAACAACAAAAACAACGACGAACAGCAGCGTCAGTGGCAGTGGCAGCGGCAGCGGTTTGTTTGTATAGATAGCTAATTTTAAATTAAAATCTACAGATGCTTCTTCAAGAAGAAAAACAGGATGAAATCAAATGATTATCCTCTTAATACGCTCAGTCAGGAAGTTGCAACACCAAGAGAGGCATTTTTCACTCTTATAATGATTTACTTGATTCTTATTTTATATTTATTTATTAGATTTATCTGTCTATTATAATATAGAGTAAAATATGTTACTACCAATTGTTATTGGTTATTACATTGTACCAATTGCAGATGACATTAGCAAAATAGTTGAGGAGTTGTTTGCAGACTTACGAGACTTAAGAGATGTGATACAGACACTAGTGGTACAACATAAGATATCGAATTCATATCGATATTAAAATAAGTCGATATTTAAGCCATATTTTTGTTGCGATCGTCAACATGCCGCAGAAATATCTTATTAAATTAAAAGGAAGATCTGATAAAAAGAATTATTTAATCATTAAGTAATAATTAATGATTTTAAATAGCTATAAACAAGAACACGCAGTTGCAGCTGCCTCAAATGGAACTTCTTTGGAACTGTCATTAGAAAAGCTCATTAGGTTAGCAGAGTCGCAGAATTCTGGACCTGCATTGGTATGTGTTCCAACCACAACGATTTCAAATGCCATCGATTTATACATACATAGATATGTATGCATTTATGTACATATGCCTTGTCGAACTATGGTATGATGTGCAGCATGTCTATTGCCACAGTGCAGATAACTCTGGTCCCCCAGCTGGCATATTGCAACTCAGAACACGGCTTTGTGCAGAGGTATGCATACACATGCAATTCAAGTACATGTACATACATACATGCATATGCATCTGTGTGTGTTTGTGCCATACATATTGAAGGCATTCATCAAAATCACTAAGGCAACTCGAAATTCATCAGACGCCGCAGCGCACAGATATTTTGGCCAACTTGTTACAACTACACCTACACATTGCACTGGCCAACAACAACAACAGCAGTAGTAGCAGTAACAAGAAGAAGGCACTGTCTGAGGCAGCGGCGTGCTGCTTAACCCTTGAGTGGTGCACCAGGCACTTGGCTGGGGCTGTTGGGGCTGCCTTTCTGGGCGATGGCTGCCAACGGCCGTCGCATGTGGCGTTGTTGATTACATTGTAATGTTGTTGTTGTTGTTGTTGTCTTTGCTGCTGTCGGTGTGGTTTTATTGTCTGCGGTATGCCCCAGCATCCTGTTGTAGTTGCCATTATTGCAGTTGTTATTGTTGTAGCCCGCAATATAAAGAATTTGTAAAAGTTTTTTAACAATTTCTGCAGACCGCGCACTTGACGGCGACGACTTCCGTTGCACTGTGCCTGGTGTTGATGCTTTTATGTATATGTATACGTGCAAGTGTTCGTGTGTTTGTGTGTCTGCAAGCAATTGTTGCCTGCTATAACTTTGCCTGCCTCTTCACAGAAGCGTCAATAGTTATTTTACAACAGCAACAACACGAGAGAAGAGTCTGACGTCGACAGCGGATGCGAAGTACACGAATTTCAACGTGTTGTTGTCCGTTTCTCAGCCTGCACACATATGCATAAATACATACTCCCACACACACACACACATTATACATACACACATGCACTTACGTCGTAACGTACGTATTGCGCCCCAGGGGCTTTGACGTTTGAGAGCAGCTGAAAACTTCTATGACGTTAGCTGCCTGCCTGCACACCCTTCTACTACGTACTACGTACACTGCTTGCTACTGCTCGTTACCGTCGCGCCGTAATATTACAGTGATTACGTTTTGTAAGCACTTGCGTTTACAATTTTATTGTACGCCGCTGCTGCCCGTGCCACCACTCTCATCGCAGGGGAACTTCTTTGCCGTCGCAGTCGAACTTTGCAATTGTGCGAATTGCTCTGTGCACAAACTTAAAAAGTCGAAATGCACAGCGGCAACGCGAGACACAACGCAGAAGGACGACAAATCTAGCCACAGGCAGACACACAGACATACGTATGTATGTACACATGTACATACATATGTACGTGCAGGAATCCACCTGCATTACCGAAGTTACCGCCAAATCAAGCAGCGCACGTAATGAATCAGTCACAGTGATTAACTTTTACAACGGCAGCGAGTTACGGGCCACAAAGTAGTCTGAAAAGTCACATGTGGCCAATTGGTAGTTGGCTTACGTATGTACATATGTACGATTTCATGTATGCTAACATGCAGTGTACATACGTAACTACACGTGAGTGAGTACATACGTTGCAGCAAGCAGTGCACTATGATCACAGCAGTCAATAAGCAGTGTACACGCCAGCTGCCTGCGCATGGCAAGCAGTGCACAGGGATCACTGCAGTCGATAGCAGTGCATATCCAACCAGTATTTATGGAATTTACCAGGAATTTATGTTTGTGCATAATACACTGATAACAACTGGGTTATTCAAGTAACAACATAATTTATGAATTAATGTCGGGTAATATGTAACTACGTATGTAAAAATATGTAAAAAAATGTGTGCAATCGTACGATTCCATACGCGTAGCAAGCAGTCCATTGGGATCACTGCAGTCGAAAAGCAGTGCCCAGCAACCCAGTGGGAATTAACGTACGTGCAAATCTCACTAATAACAACTGAATTTGACATGTCCAACTTAATTTTCAAATAATTCCATGATAAACGCACTATCCACTTGTTTTTATTAATAAAATATATTTGTATATTTAAGTTTAGTTTTTTTGTAAATTTTCAATTAACAAATATTGCAGCAAATTTCATCTATTAAGTTATGAATTACATTTACGTATATTAATACAAGTATTTACTTTCGTTGTATGTATGTGTGTGTTTGGCTTACAATTAACAAAGTTCTCAACAATTACGAAACAAAAAATAAATCGCACAACACACGAATACAAAATATGAATGTATGTACACGTTTGTTTGTTTGTTTGCATATTACGTATACGCACTGAGTATGTCAATTCTATTTCGCAGCCCGTGTGTGTCTCTGTTTCTCTGTGTGTGTGTGGCTTACATGACTCCACAAACATCCCGTGCTACCTCGCGACTTGCACGCCGCTGCGATTGCTGCGTGGGCGTCGATTGCGCTGAGGAGGGATTAGTCTGATTGCCGTTGGATTTGGACTTCGATTCGAGACTGGCATGTCGGGTCAGACGCTGCTCCGAGGTCCACTGATTGCCATTTGGCAACTGCTGCAACTTTGGCACAAAATTATTATTGGGCCCGTCTAGTGTGTCGTTTTCCAACACTGATGCCGCATCGCCGCTCAGATCATTGCCCTCGTCCCCACTATCATGGACTGCGGTGTCGCCCAGGGACTGTATATACTGTTCCAGAAGATAGATATGCGGCTGCAGGGTCATCACAAAGCCACGATACAGTGAGCCCCCGTTATCGAAAGTGCACTGGCTAAGCTGCTTGAGGGCGGCCTCAATCCGCTTGCACGCGCCAACCGATTCGCTGCGTATAACGACGTTGACAATGCGCGATATGGAGGCAGCATCCTGCAGGAGAATGGACAACATCAGGGCATAGTCCGTGCAATTGGCCTCGATGAACAGTTGCAGCAGATAGCGCAGCTTGATGGCCAACTTATCGTTGAGATAACTTGCTGCCACGTTGCTGTTGTCGTCCTCCGAGGCGGGCAGCGAGTAGAGGCGACGATAACGGAAGTTATCGAATGATAACTGCGAATTGGAGCGATTCTTCAGCATAGGTAACGAGCTGTGCTGCAGTTCCTCCTCCTCCTTGATGCACGGTTGCAACTGTGGCGACTCCAGCTGTGCTGCCAGACTGAAATACCCCGATTCCGAGGTCTGTGATGAGCCACCGTTGACTGCTCCACCGCCTCCCGGCGTCAATGACTGGCGATGCGTATTGCGCAAGTGGGCAAAGTCATCTGGCCCCGCCGGCGGAAAGGGACTGGGCAGCTGCAACTCCTGATGGATTGTCTGCAATGCTGCTGCAATATTGTCCAGCTTGGCTGTGCCTGCAGCCTCCTGTGTTAGCCAGCTGACCAAATGGAAGTCCAGATAGGCGCACATGTAGCCCAAGTCGAGCAGCTTCAGCTGCTGAAGCAATTGACGCGCATGTCGCTGCAGTATGAGATCGATGCAAAAGGTCTCTGCCCGCTGCTGACGCTCCTTGGTCGATCTGCGACGCACAACCGAACCGCTGGGAGCAGTGTTGCTGCCGCTACCGCTGGCCGCCTCGCTGCGCTCCACAGATGCCGTTGCTGCCGTTGCCACGCTCTGCTGCTTATTGTCCTTGGGCAAATTGCTGGTGACTGTCGTCGAGTAGCTTCGCTCGCGTGTTGCAATCGGACCCAGCACCAAGTTGAAGACATCTGCCTGCGTCTGGGTTTGTGGTTGCGGTTGTGGTGGAGCAATCTTTACATTCAAAACCATGGAACAGCGTGGCGAATCAATCTCATTGGGATCGATGGCCTTGAGGAAGCGTATCAGATCCTTGGCCAGCTCCCATTTCCTCTGGTTCAGCGCAATGTCCAGCAACATGTTCGCATATTGTTTGCTCACCGATGACGGCTCCAGATTCTGTATGATGATCAAGTAGCTGGCCGCCGTTTCCAACTGCTCGGCCTGCAGGCAGAGTTGGAACAGCTCCTTCGGCTTGCCGGCCATGCTGAACAGATAAGGCCAGAGGGCAATCTCCGTTTTGCGAGCACATTGCACAATCGTCTGCAGATACACGGGAAACTCACGTATAAAGTCCAAGATGCTGGGCAATTGGGCATCCGGTATGGGTTGCTTGCTGCTAGCCTCCTCCTCCAGCACCTCGTGCAGCAGCAGCTCCAAAGCATGTGGAAAGTAAGGCAAACTTCTGCATGACTGGGCTATTTCCCAGGCGGAGTAGCCAAGATTCCGTTTGATTAACTGTCGCAACACCTTGTGCAGATACACTTGAGACTTGCGTTCCATCAGGGCGAAGGGCAGCGAGAAGTGCGAATTCGATTCATTGGTATATAGGGTGCTCTCGTTCTCCACACCCAGCACGATGACGTTGTCGAAGAGTATTACAAGTGGATAAAGCTTCAAAGGGAAGCTCAGCATGATCCGCTTGGACATAAAGCTGTGTAGTCGCTGTGCTCCACTTTGCTCCGCCCGCTGCTGCAGAATAGGCAACCAGACGCGCATGCCGTGTGCTCCCGAGTACAACCAGAGGCAATCTCGCATGGCGCAGTTCTCCAGATTGTGCGACAGCCAAAAGCATTCCACACAACTGGCCAGGCATGTGGCGAGCAGTGTGTTGGGCACCTGCTGAGCCGCATCCTCGCGCTGTATCATCAGAATCCTTCCACACACGTTCAACACAATTGTCTCGGCCTCCGACTGCAGCTGCTGGTGCTGTTGCTGAAGCGACTGTTGTGGCTTCAGTTCATTGCGCAGATTCGTGATCGTCAGGCTAACTATGCAGGCTGGATGTATGCAGATGCTCTTCACATCCAGCTCATAGGAGCACTCGATATTGATGATATACGCCGACTGCCTGTGCATGTGGAACAAGCTGACGATGCCGTCGGCCGTGAGGACAATCAACTGATCCCGAAACACATTCAGGCTGATGACAGGAGCTCGCACCTGCAGCTTATGTCCATATTGATTGTCCAGCTTGCACTCGGCCGGGTAACAGCGCAACTCATCTGTACGATCCAGCAGCGAATAGCAGCCCATCACAATGAATCCCTGCCACCAGAGCAAGCCGCCAGAGACCACGAAATCCTTCTCCTGCGACTCGTTGCCAAACAGTTTCCATTTCTTGCTGAGCATTGCGTAGTGCGCGAGTCCAGTGCGACCTGCCACAGCTACATGAAGTCCTGCGGCATCGATTGCTGCATACCTTATGGGCCAATTGGTGGCTGCATAGTTCAGTGGCAGCTGCAGCAGCGTCCAGTATTTGCTTTCCGTCAGAATACTGCCCATGTTGGGACTCTGCTTCAGCTCCAGACAATCGTCATTTCTAGGCGTCGCGCTGCTGCTGGGAAAGGTACACTTGGTGTTGCCGTATGTCTGCTCCAAGTTGTCGCCCTGATTGATGTAGAGACAGTCGTCACCCTGCAGCAAGATGTGAGAGTGAGCACTCTGGCATGGATTCATGCTTAATGCGCTCTTCACGAACTGCAGCTGCAGCACATTGTTATCCACTTCCTGGCGGCAGGTCATGAACAGTTGATAGCCCTCAGTGGACCATTCCAGGCGTCGCAGTTGCAGCGGATTCTGTTTAAGCAAGTCCACGTGCAGTCCAAAGTCCCAGCTTAAGGTGGACATCAGCAGAGAACCAAAGGTACTCCACAGCGACAGGCCGCCGTTTGTCCAGCTCACGGCAAGCACACAACCATCAGGACTCCATTTGAGTTCATTCACAGCGCCCAAACTGCCAGGCAACACATGCTCGGTCAACATTAGCCTGTGCGAGTACTCCAGCCCAGCCGTGGCATCATCTATGGCATAAACTGCGACTGCTGAGCTTTGCTGCCCATAGGCCAGTAGACGAAACTTGTGATTGACACTGCAGACACTCGCATCTGTCACATCCGGCACCCAGCAGCCATGCATGTGTGCCGTCTCGAAGCGCAGATGATCCGCTATAAGAAATGCAGCGCGATGATCACTGAACACTGCTGCACAACCTCCGATAAATGGTGAATACTCTAGCGAAGCCACATACGCTGAGTTGCCGATGGTGGGCAAATACTTGGCAGGCTGCTGATGCTGCTGTTGCACATAGAAGGGAATGTCACGCAGTTTTATCACTGCCAGTGGCTGCAGCTCCTCCGCTTCAGCCACCTCCAGCTGGGACCATTGCACACGTAGTAATTCACACGTTTTAGTGGCCAAAAGTAATTCGCTTAGACTGATGCAGCAGACATTAGATATGACTGCATCCAAGGTGATACAACGCACTTCACGTAAACTCAAGCGAGGAATGTTCTCCTTGATGAAGAGTTCTGCTGAATCCCGTTTCAGACTCACAGCAGGGGGGTCGACTTGCATGAGGATTCCACTGCCATTGGCATCGAAGTCCAATTGATACAACAACAGAGAGCCTGCATCAGTGAGCACGGCCAACTGCCTGGAGTCGGGCTTCCAGATGATCAAGTGATTGTTCCCAAACTTCTGCAGAGATTCAGTACTACGGCGATAGTACGCAATGGGAAGCAACGGATTGGCATACCAAATGCCCAAGAAATCGCTGCCAATGGCAGCGACGAGTATTTTTACAGCATCACAGCAAATATGACAAATGTGGGCTGTTTCACCAGGCAGCGCGAGGCTGACACGCTTGGGCCAGCCCAATGGAAAGTACATCTCGACTCTCCACCTGAATTGCTGTGGTGAAAACACACAAAAGAACTGAGCATTAATTATACATTCCAGCATTTAAAAGTGTGACTAATTACTATAGGTACTCACACTTTAGTTAGGTATAAATTACACGCCACAATTTACATGTCTAATTACGAATTAGCACTTTAACAAAACATTTGCATGCATTTGATAAAAAAAAAATCACTATGATTTACGCGTATACAAATATCAGTGCTGCATAGTGTCTCAAAAATCTCAGCTGTTTACATGCTGACATTTTGCAGCACCGAAATTCCGCATTAGTTGGCAACTCTAGTAAGGTACGCTGACCAAACAAATCAAGCCAATTGGCTGATTGTGTTAAATCGAAACAAAAATAAATAAATAAGCAAATATATTTATTGCTAATTTAATTGTAGTTTAATAACTTTTTCATTTTCTGCTGCATGTGGAATAAATAGTTGTGCATAAACTAATAATATTCAATTAACTCACACAACAAACTGCATACTAGGCTAATTTCAGATCAAGACGTCAGTTGTGAAAATATTTCAGCCGGTCAACAGTGTGTAAAAATAAAAAGAATAATTTAACGCAAGTATAGGAAAAGAAAATGACTGCTTTCGAAGGTAAATTATTACTATGGTTAACTTTAATAAGAATTAATTAAATACTGCTGACTAATTGTTTAACAATCGATATTGCAGAGTTTGGTGTGTTGCCGGAACTGGGAAAAGCCACTGATGAATTGGATTGGACGTAAGTGCATTAAAATCCATTCAATTTGTGATTTCTGTATGATTGACTAACCATTTATATTGCAGATTGCCAACAGATGTGCAGGCGGAGGCCATCCCACTTATCTTGGGCGGTGGCGATGTTCTAATGGCTGCAGAAACCGGCTCTGGAAAGACAGGTGCCTTTTGTTTGCCCATTCTGCAAATTGTTTGGGAAACACTACGTGACTTGAAGGAGGGTAAGACTGGTGGTAAAGACGGTAATACAGGCACTGCAGGTGTTGCTGCCCCGTGGACTATGTCGTTTTTCGATCGTTCCAATGCACTGGCTGTCACACCCGATGGTTTGCGCTGTCAGTCAAGAGAATTTAAGGACTGGCACGGTTGCCGGGCCACCACTGGCGTCTATGGCAAAGCGAAGTTCTATTACGAAGCCACAGTCACTGATGAAGGATTGTGCCGCGTTGGCTGGTCCACGCAAATGGCCAATTTAGATCTGGGCACATGTCGCTATGGCTTTGGTTTTGGTGGCACCGGAAAGAAGTCAAACAACCGCCAGTTTGATGACTATGGTGAGGCCTTTGGCAAGGCAGATGTCGTGGGTTGTCTGCTTGATTTGCAGCAACTGGAAATCAGCTTTACCAAGAATGGATCGCCCTTGGGAGTTGCCTTTAAAATACCCGAGAATCTACGTAACGATACTTTCTATCCAGCTGTCGTGCTCAAGAATGCCGAAATGTTGTTTAACTTTGGCAAAACCGACTTTAAATATCCACCCGGCAATGGCTCTGTGGCTGTATGCCAGGCGGGTGCAGCTCATAGCTCTCCCAACCCATTGGCCAGTGCCAAAACAAACGCAGCCGCAGCAAAGCCGGCTCCGAATGCTCCTCAAGCGATCATCATCGAACCGAGCCGTGAATTAGCCGAGCAGACTTACAATCAGTTCGAGAAATTTAAGCTACATCTCAGTAATCCCGAGGTGCGTCCACTTCTGCTCATTGGCGGCGTTCGTCTCGAGGAGCAGAAGGCACAATTGCAGCAAGGCATACACATCGTGGTCGGCACTCCTGGCCGCCTAGAGGAGATGATCAACAGTGGATTTGTACAGCTGACGCATTGTCGTTTCTTTGTGCTCGACGAGGCGGATGCACTCCTGAAACAAGGATACACCAGTCTGATTGACCGTCTGCACAAGCAAATACCCAAGATGACCAGTGATGGCTGTCGCCTGCAGATGATTGTCTGCTCGGCCACACTACATGACTTCGAGGTAAAGAAAATGGCCGAACGTTTGATGCATTTCCCCACCTGGGTGGATCTAAAGGGTGAAGATGCTGTGCCAGAGACAGTGCATCATGTGGTCTGCATGGTGGATCCACAGGCTGACAACAGCTGGCAGCAGTTGCGACAATCTCTGCGCACTGATGGTGTGCACGATCGCGACAATGTGCATCCCACAAATCAGTCTCCTGAAACACTTTCACAGGCGGTCAAGCTGCTCAAGGGAGAGTACTGCATCCAGGCTATTGAGCAGCATAAAATGGATCGTGCCATCATATTTTGTCGCACCAAACAGGACTGTGATAATCTGGAGCAATATATACGCCAGCGTGGAGAGCAGCGCTACTCTTGTGTCTGTTTGCATGGAGATCGCAAGCCACAAGAGCGGAAACAGAACCTGGAGATGTTTAAGCAGAAGCAGGTCAAATTTCTCATCTGCACTGATGTGGCGGCACGTGGTCTGGACATCACAGGATTACCCTTCAGTGAGTCGTTGCCCAAACTAGAGATAACATTTATACTATCAATCCTTCCCTCTTGCAGTGATTAATGTAACTCTGCCGGACGACAAGGCCAACTATGTGCATCGCATTGGACGTGTGGGACGGGCCGAGCGCATGGGCTTGGCCATCAGTCTGGTCTCCAAAGTACCCGAGAAGGTGTGGTATCATGGCGAATGGTGCAAGACCCGTGGCCGCAATTGCCAGAACACTAATTTGACTGATGTGCGTGGCTGTTGCATTTGGTACAATGAACCAAATCTGCTGGCCGAGGTGGAGGATAGTCTCAATATAACCATACAGCAGGTGGATAAATCTATGGATGTGCCTGTTAACGATTTCGATGGCAAAGTGGTGTACGGCCAGAAGAACCTCAAGATGGGAACTGGCTACGAAGATCATGTAGAGCAATTAGGACCAACTGTGCGTAAATTGACCGATTTGGAATTGCAATCACAATCTTTATTCTTGAAACGCTTAAAAGTCTAAGTGTTTGGATTTGGATTTTGGTTACTACACACTCCGAAATACTTTCATGGTTACGAGTACATAAAATACATAAATAAACTAACATTAAAATCTTGTGTTTAATGAGTACAGCCTCAGGTTGTTGAAGTTGTTGTTTTGTTGCGGAGAGTTCCTTCCCCCTATCAATTAGTCTTCCTCCTCTTCTTCCTCATCCTCCTCGTTGAACTCAGTGCGCATTTGCTGGAGTTGTCGCAGTTGGTGGCACAGCTGATTGCCAAAAGATTCAACATAACGAGGACTTATCTTGTCAAGTAGCCCGTACGGTGTCTCGAATATCTCTTCCTCCTCATCATCATCGGTATCTAGCGAAGATTTTAGTACTTTATCATTGTCGATAGTGTCGTATTGCGAAGACACGATTTTGAATCCACGATTGGTAACTTGTACACAGCAGGTTGCACTCTCTATTGTGCGAATATTAAGATAAATCTGCGTGGCACTGCTCTCAAGCTTGGAAGATATTACGATTTCGGCCACGTGCCCCTTGACATCATTAATTATGGCATTCGCCTCGTCAATACAGTTAAACTCCTGCTCATCACACTCCTCCATGCTGCACTGTTAATAGCTACGTTTTTAATTGAATTCTCTTAATTTTTCTTCGATTTTACAAGCGCAACATGTTTTTTCTTGCCGTATGCTTCAAACAGCTGTATAGAGAATAAAAAATATATCGATTGTAGTGAGAAAAATTATCGACTTCATTTAATGTCAGTGTGTATACACTGTCATAACCGAAACTCTGTGGCGATTCTGTTCCGAGACGTCAAGATTTGAAAATTGATCCTTATAGATCTCGATGAGATACGACGAAAATACTAAGTAAATATTTTTTGTTTTTAGCTTAGTTTAGGTTATATAACCTCCGATAAGTCCCGATTTCCTATACGAATTCTCAGCTGAATTTTGAATTTATTAACGTTGGGAAGGGGTCTGTTATGGATGATTTCACTCTTTGAAACATGGTCACACTGGTAATTTTAGTTAAAAATTTGTATGAAATTTGCTTGCTATCGATATTTTGTGAACGATCTACACATGCAAGACATCGGCATGGCTAAGACTCAAATTGAAACGGCTGTGGAAGTGCTTCTCCGAGAAGCTTCGGAGTTATGTGTTGGTGGACAAATATCGGAATTGCAGGAGTTGCCCAGTGCCCTAGAGTTTTCACGTGAATACTATGCAAAGAATGCTCCCGTTGTCATACGCCAGGCCGTAGCTCATTGGCCTGCCATAAACAAGTGGACGCCGGAGTACCTGCTAAGCACCCTTAAGGATAAAGTTGTGAATGTGGCCGTTACACCCAATGGCTATGCTGATGGTCTAGCCAAACAGAATGGCGAGGAGTATTTTGTGTTGCCGCTGGAGACTCAAATGCCGTTATCTGAGTTCTTCGAGCATCTTGATGATCCCATGGGCGCCATACACTATATACAAAGGCAGAACTCCAATTTCAGCGAAGACTTTCCAGAATTGGCCGATGATATCTTGCCCAGTGATCTTGATTTTGCCCAGAAATGTTTTAATAAGCCGCCAGATGCCGCTAACTTTTGGCTAGGAGACGAACGTGCAATCACCTCAATGCACAAGGATCCTTATGAGAATATTTACTGTGTAATTTCGGGCTACAAAGATTTCATCCTGATACCACCACACCAGCTCTGTTGTGTGCCACGGCGCAGGTATCCCACTGGAATATATAAACGTAAGACCAGCGGCCAATTTTATATTGAGCAGGTGTTGGATAATGATGATCCGCAGCACACGGAGTGGGTTAGCATAGATCCACTGGCACCAGATTTCTCCACATATCCGCAATATGCTAAGGCACGCCCTCTGCGTGTTCGTGTTCGTGCCGGGGATGTTCTCTACCTGCCCAACTACTGGTTCCATCATGTCCAGCAGAGTCATAAATGCATTGCCGTGAATTTCTGGTATGACATGGAGTACGACAGTCGATATTGTTACTATCGCATGCTTGAGGAGCTCACAAATCCATCGGATAATTTAAAACAATCATAGTACATTCATATATTTGTTATATTTTCCGTGATCTTTTATCAAATGGTTAAGTGTTACTTAATAAATCATTTATGTACGTGTATATTGAAAATGTATTTTGTATTTAATTTGGGTCAAATCAAAAGGAATGTGATTTAAAGAGTTTTTTCTTTAATCAAACAAATCTCATTTTGACTGTTAACTTGTGAATAAACCAGATTTAATTTGTTAATAACCTACATATGAATTTAGTTTCCGATTTTCTTTATTATCATTGCATATCAATAAAATAATTTGATCTTCATGAGTTTAAGGAAATTATAGTTGAATGGTGAATACTCTTCTAGTTAATATATATTGACTGATCCTTTTCAGTTTACAATTAAAATAAATAAATGGTTGTCTAGTTTTCCGATTATATAATATATAATTTAATACAAACTAAATGTTAAAATGCCAAAATGAAATTTCAAAAGAAAAGAAAAGAAATTCAAACTGTCCAATGCAGTTAATAACTAATCGTGGTTGCTTATACACATAATTTATGAAATTGGTATGATAGTTATATAAATGTGTGCATGCATATGGTTAGGAATGTGGTTTAGGTGGTGTCACTTATGGAACTGGATATTTAGTTATTCTAATTCTAATCTGAGCTCTTGTTTTGAGCTTCTTCTGCTGCAGCTGCACCGTTAGCCTCCTCCTCAGGATTCTCATTGTTCTCGCATTCAGTGTCTCCGTTCACAGTTACCTTTTTCTGATCTGCCTCGGCTAAATCTGCATCATTATTTGAATCCTGTGAAGGCGACTGGGCACGAACACGCTTCTTCAGCTGCTTTTTCTCTAGAGTGTCGGGGTCAATTTCCCGCTTGGCATTGGTTTTCGAACTGCATCCACTGCCACTTGGCTGTTCTAATACAAACAGTTGCTCTAGGTATGTACGATACCAGAGTAGGAACTCATCACGTTGTCTTGGCATTTCCATTTTCTTAATCTTTGCATAGATTCGCTTGGGCGATATAAGTGGCGATGTGGTATTTGGAGTCCAGTTGGCGACAGAGTTCTGAGCAGCGTTCGCCGTTAGCTTGGATACCTCAGCAAGCAGCGAGTCATTGATGATGGTGTTGTTGTGCGTCTGGTTACGTATGCGTTTGATTATATACTCGATAAGCTCGTGATCAGGGGCCACCTCAATGTTGGCTGCGGCAGGCGGTGCTTCATTGTCAATGACTACTTCAATAATTTTCTAAACGAAAAACGAATACATGCAATAAGCGGATGCAGCAGAAGCTATAGCGGAGTATACTTACAACTTCGTTCCGTTCTGGTGCAGCAGCTGCTGCAGCTGCCTCTCCATGTTCTTGTGGAGCTGCCGCTGCAGCAGCATCCTGCTCTGGCAAGCATTCTTCATCCTCTGGACGATCGTTTGCTGGTTGCTCTTGTGGTGGTGTTTCGCTACCACTCTCTGTGGCCTCTGATGCTCCATTGACAACGACACCTTCCAGTGGCAGCGACGCAGCTGCCTGTCCCTGGTTAATAGTCTTGCGCAAACTGTGTACCTCATTATAGAGATGCTGCTGCGGTTCGCCTGGTTGCTGTTGTTGTATCTGTTCCTGGTGCAGTTGCTGCTGCTGTTGTTGCTGCTGCTGTTGCTGTTGTTGCTCGAATAGCGTTTCCAGCCTTCTGTAGACATCCTCTTTAATGGATTCGTAAAACTTTGTGGTGAATTTATCATTTTTCAATGCATTAACCAACAAGTTACGATTCAGTTCCTCCGAAGCAGTGTCCTCTGTCTGTTCCATAGCGGCATTCGATTCATCAGCAGCAGCAGCGGCAGCAGCAGCATCAACATACTCCTGAGCTGTGACATTGTATAGGGGCCCATCTGGTGGTGCTTGCAGTGTCGTTGTCGGCAGTGGAAGATTGTAGTCTATAAATTGAGCTGGTACATCGAAATCAAAGTGCAGATGGCGCTGCTGCAACGGTGTTAGAGCAACTGCTGAGGTGGTCGGCTTAGTGGGAACCTTATTGCGTTGATAGAAAGGACTATTCACATTCATATTCAGGAAGTTGGATGAGCTGGCAGCCAAACGTCGCAAAGTGGCGTCTTCATCGCGTAGCGTTGGCAACTGAGGACGACGACGATTGCGCCGTCTACTGCCCGTAAACAAAGCCGTGTCGTTATTGTCATCCTCCTCCACGTCCTCCTCCTCATGTGCATCTTCCCGCCAATCACGACTGCTGCTGCTGTTGTTTAAATTGTTGCTGTTGCTGCTGTTGTGCAATTGCTGCTGCTGTGGTGTTGTCTCATAAAAGTGTCGATGTGATTGCGCCTGCGGCTGTTGCTGCTGCTGTGGTTGTTGTTGCTGCAACAGAATGCTTCCACTTCGTGCGGAATGAGGATAATAGCTTGGCCGTTGGCGTTGCCGTTGGAACTGACGGTAATGATGTTCGACATTGAGTTCCTCATTGCTTTTGTTAGACAGCAAGTTCTGGCGTGTGTGGCTGCAAGGCGCAGAAATATTAATGGGTTAATAAAAGCAAGCAACAATAAACAAAAGATGCAAAACATGAAGCAGTAAATAGATTATTGAATTAAAACTTCAACAAATAATATAAGTAAAAAAGTTATACTTAATGCAAAAGATAAACTTAAATTAATCAAAAATAAAATAAATTGCTTGTGCTGAAGCTATTAATACATATCAGAATATTGTTAGTCAGTAAAATTTAACTATGCATTTCTATGTTATTCTTATTGCAAGTCAAGAACTTAAATAATCAAAAAATCACATACATAAATTAAATGTTTAACTTGTCTGTAAGTTAAGTACACAATCTATTTCCTTACTTACTTATTGTTTATAAATAAATGACTAATTGAAAATGAAAAAGTTGTATAATTCGATCGTTTGCACATTCGTTTCAAAAAATATATACTTTATTATTTTAGTAAGATTTCAAATTAACAACTCTTTGGTTCCTAGTTCCAGTTTAACAAGTAAAATAAATATATAATATATACCATCTGCCTACACCATACAAATAAAATCAACATTTATAATAATATGCTGGCGCATTACCTTCGAAAATTATCCCAATAGTTGTTGGCCCGATTTCCCGGTGGCACCTGATTGTTCAGCGTGGGCGGAGGCACAGCAGACTCGGGCAATGAGTGCAAATTGTTAGCATGCTGATTCTGTGTACGTAAATTGGCATTATTCTGGTGTATGGTATTATTGTGATGATTCATAAATATTGGTCCCGGACTGGCGCGATATGAGGCCGGCGACAACGGCGTCTCGTTGTTATAATGCGTTGCTGTCGGCGGCGGCGGTGGTGGTGGCGCTGGCACTGCGTTATTTAAATAGGTTTGCTGCTGATGGGGATCGGCGCTGCTGTAAATATTATTACGATGACTACTCCGATGATAGTTACTGAAGGCGCTCTGATGACTGGCTCCAAACGCGTATAGCTGCTCTGATTGAGCTCGATGATTGCTGGCGCCCAAGCACAGATTATTTGGTGGAAGACCTCCAGCAACTGGCAACGAAGCCGGGGGCACAGATTCAGAACGCAAACTATAGCCATGATCCTGACAAGAGTTGTTTAGGCGCTCCTGCAGCTGTGGAAAGAAAAATAAAATCATATTTTAAAGTGATTGTCACGACTATATATAATCTGTTCATTCTATAGTTTCTCTGAGTTCATACCACATGAATTTGATTATTGAGATTATCGATTTCCCGCTGTTGATGCCACAATGTTTGGTTGCACTGGCAGACGGAGTTGATGAGCATTTGCTGGGTTTGCATAAACTGCTGTAGAAGCACGGCATCTGGGGTGGCATTGCTGCTCGAAGCATTCGAGGATGCAGCGGCAGGTGGTGCAGGGGGAGCACTGCACTGCGTGGCCGGCACATAGGGTTGCTGTGCCTGCCAGGAACTGCTAGCATTATGGGCAGCTATAAAAATTAAATGTATATAGTTAAAGGGAAACTTAACTGAGCAGAGTGCACTGATTCTTACCACTCCACATTCCCTGAACTGGAGGCATGGGAGGCGGCATGTACTGCGACCTTGTGCTGCTCGACTTCATGCTATCATTACCCAGGGACATGCTATCAAGGGTCATATTCAGATCCTCCTCATTGTTCGACAGCGATTGAGGAGCAACCGGCAGTGGGTGCTGCTTTGGGGGTTGCAGTATCTTCGATTGGCTACGTCGTTGTTGAAGCTGCTGCTGTTGAAGTTGTTGCTGCTGTTGCTGCTGCTGCTGATGATATTGCTGTTGCTCTACGACAGTGCTAGAAGATTGCGCACGTTGCAGGGTAGCCGAAGATTCAGTATGAGCATGTCCAAAGAACCTATCGCTATCGGTATCATTTCCTTCATCATCCGCCTCAGATGTTGTGTTGGTGTTATTGTTATTACTGTTGTTGTTACTGCTGCTATTGTTGTTCCTGAACTGCAAGTCATACTCCCGCTGTTTCTGCTCATACTCGTGTCGCAGTCGCTCGCACTGCGCATGCAACTCACTGCGCGTCGGCGTCTGCACTTGACTGGCCTTCTCCTCTTCCTCGTCCTCTAGTTCGACCTGACGCTGTCTGCCAGGTGTCGGTGTTGGTGTCAGGCTGTTACGTTGCAGAGCCTCCTCGCCCAGCTGCACTGCTGCTGCCGCCTGTAGTTTACGTCGTTCAATCTCAGCTTTTAAAGCCAAAATGCGATCACGTTCCTTTTGCAAACATGCCGCCTCGGCACGCAACTCTGATGTCACATCATTCAGAGCATGCACACGCTGTGTTATCTCCACGGGCAGCTCGTTACGCTCTTCGCTTCGTCGCTCAAGCACCTCCCCCGCACTGGGAGTGCTGTCATCTATCTGATTAACGGTGTTCAGCATGCTCTTAAGCCTGTTCATTTGTGCTTTTAGCGCATCGATATCTGCAGTCTTTTGATTAATCATTGCCTGAGCATGCAGAGCACGCTGAGCCGCACTGGCTGCCTCCTGACGCAAGATGGGCACATTACGCTGATATTCCACAGGCACCACGCGCTCATTACTAGGCTTGGCGGCCACTTGCTTAGGTGGTGGAGGTGGAGGTGGCGGTGGAGTCGCTTCCTTGCCAGCTGACTCCTGACGCACGAATTGGGCTGTCTCTCTAGCCGTGCGATTAATGCTATTAAGCTCGTCCACCAGATCGCGCATATCCTCGCGTTGTGTACGCAACGATTCCAGCTTTGCTTGCAGCGCCTGTTGCTCGGCCATAATATCAGGACCATCATCACCCAGAATATTGCTAAGTTCATTTTGATTGTGTATAAACTCCGTCAAATTCTTCATACGTCCGACAAGCGATGCCATATCGTCCTGAACCTGCTGCACTGATTCATAATTGGGGCCATCTCCATTGCCGACATGGGGCAAGCGTCCAGCATGATGACGCAATTGTTCCATTTCATTAAGATGTGTTTTGGCCATATTCTGTATGTGCAACAGTTTCTGCTGCTCATCCTGCAAATGTTGCATATTGCGATTGGAGGCGTCCAGACGCTGTTGAAGCTCATCAAAACTGGGAGTACTATCCGGCGTAGGTGTCTCCATTATGCTGTGCAACGATTGTATCGACTGCGCGCGATTGTCGCTCATCTGTGCAAATTGAGCACAGAAATTAGTAATTGAAATATTAAAGATAAATTTTAAAGTTATTCGCTTACCTCACTTAATGCAACATCCTCCAAGCTTGTTGAATTGACGATGCTTCCATCCTTTTCGGCGGCACTAGGATTTATTTCATGAACCATATTGTTCAATTGCTGTAATTATTTTAAGAGAAAGTTTTAACTCAATCCCTGTTATGCCTACTAATATTTAGTTTGAAAGTTCGAAATGAAAGTTTAGATTACTTATTTGATCGGGTTTACCTCTATTAAACCGCTTGCTGTCTGCTGTCCACTGTTATTATTCCAATTCTCGTCCAGTCCAAACAATGTGCGCAATACTTCAATTTGTGATCGCGTTGTATGATGAGATGTTTCTCCAAAGAGTCGATTAACCAGCGTCTGCAGAGCTGATGGTGACTGAGAATTGCTGCTGAAATTGTTGTTGATGATGCTGGTGCTGCTGCTGCTGCTTGGGATGCACTGCAGTTCGTCGTTGCCGTTGGTTGTGTTGGGTGTGACGACACCTACTGCGGCATTGGACGTTGTTGGCTGACGCAGACGTAGCACTGTTGATGATGCTGCTGGCGGCGGTGAGGGTCGTGGCTGTTGCTGATGCTGTACACGTTGCACTGGACGCACGGGGAAGCAATAGCGCTGTTGTTGCTCCTGTAGTTGATCTGCAATGCAAATAAATATTGAATTCTCTTCCTTTTGTTCGACACAATGACGCAGTCAGAAACTGGCCAACTGCCCACGGTGATCGATGCTGCTGCTGCTCTCCGTGGGCGTTTATTTTTGTACGCTGTTCTAAATTTAGAGGATGAACTAGCGCACATTTCTTGTAGAAGGCACAGAATCTTTGTCCCAGGTGCGTATACATATAGATAGATAGCTACATTGAAATATTTTATTACTTTACGCTTACCTGTTGGATCGTAACTCTGTTCCGCAGCTAATTGACGCAGCACCTCCCGCTGTTTTTGTTGTGTGCTCAATTGAGATTTTGTCACTGTAGCACGCTCCAGCAAATCCTTTAAGCAACAACAAATAAAGATTAGGAATATAACTGAGATCACAATCGCAGCAATTTTGCGGCTTTATTTCGATTTATATATAGATAAAAAAGAAACAGTCTCGTCTCGTCAGTTATGCGATCAGTTGGAGAATTCGTTGTCTGGTTTGGCGGACGTCGTGTGTATTACTAAAACGGCGCCGCAGGCTTCTCGAAAGTTTGCTGGCAATATCATGAGTGGGCAATGTATTTTTAAATGCAAAGAGCACAGCCCAGAGGCTAAGAGATACAATATCTGAGCACATGGATCAGCAAACGAAGGGGCGTCATGGCAACGCCAACGAGAAGAGTATGATCAATCGATATAAACAATAAACCAGCCGAATGGAAAGTATAAACACTCATAGAGAAATGCATATACACAATATATATTGCACTATTGGCTAAATCGGTTCATGGTAGTCAAGTTCAATTATGGCAGATGCTAATTAGCATTACACATTATTTTATAGAAGGTATCTATGCAAGTCAGATAGCAGATAATGCAAGTTTTATTTACATATTTCGGCGAATGTCTTTATTCAAATGACATGCGCTGTATATCAAAGGAAACTTACGAAAAGCGCTTTGCAGGTGCCACGTTGAAGTGGCGTTGTTAGCTTCACATCCCGATCTCCTTGCTGTTCCAGTTGTTGTTTGATGAGGGACGAATTGTGCGCCCGACTGGCAGCAGAACGGGAGGTAGACGTCGGCGTCGTGCTTGTGGTTACCGGCGATGTTGTTGTTGCTGTTGGTGTTGCTTGTTTGGGTACGGCGCCGGTGCTGCGACTTGTATCGCAGTCGTTTTTCATTATTAACTTATTTATGGGTGGCGTCGGTGCCATTAGAAAATATATGTATCTATTTCCAGTTGTTGTAGTTAATAAATATAAACTAACACATTGAAGGAAGAAGCTACACCCACTATCTTCTCTTATGAAATATCTAAGTATGATTCAATACAACGCGATGTGCACATTAAATATTTATAAGTAACCGTTGGAATAATTTACTTCTTAATATATAGGAGATTCGACTTGTTATTTTAATGCGATTTAGTAACTTTTAACAGCACCAACAGCTGCGTCCTGATAGCTACAAATACATCGCTTGCTATCGATATATTTTTATTTACGATATTTTATGTGCCCATTGGTGTGTCCGATAGCTGTTGGCGATATTTAGAACAGACAATATCGATACTTGTATTGTAACGATGATCTAATATATCAGAGTCCATAAGATAACAATTTCAAATATATAAAATATGTATTTTGTTTGCAAAGGATTATATTTTCATCAAATTTATAAATAAATATATATATATAGGTAAAGTAATCAGCAAAGGTTTTAGTTATTCGAGTAATTAAATATAAAATGAATTTCTTTCTCTATTTGCTTTCTTTGCGCTGTATAATCTCCTCCTTAAGAGTTTTGATTCGAAGGCGCTCTGCACGCAAACTCTCTTCCTGACCACGCAAATCACTTGTGAAATCAGTTACCATATTTATCATTGCGTTAAGAAGTTCCGCGTTATCCGGAGCAGCTCTTTCGCCAGATGTGACCGCTTCCTCCGATGTTGCCGTCTCCGATGACATTTGGCTTCTGCTGCTGCTGGTGCTGCTGCTGCTTGTGGTGCTGCTGCTGGATTGAACCGACTTCACTTGTCTGCTTTGCACCACAGTTGAGGATTTTGACTCCATGGAGGATAAATGTTGTTCGATGAGCTTTGTGGAGTCCGTCATTTCCTGTACGCGTTTGAATTGTGCCTTCAAATTAGCGAGCTCCGACAATTTTTGCTGAAGATAATCGGCCTCTTCTTTGTTCTCCTCCTCTACGACTGCAGTCGCAGTAGCTCCCTCTGAAGGTGATGGTGATTCTGGTTCAGATTCCTGCACACCTGAGCTCACTGATCTGGTGGTGACCTGTGAATGCTCCTCACTGGTCGCAATTCGCAATTGCTGGCGATGCGCACTTAAACGTGTTAGCTCTTGCTGCAGCTGTCGATGTTCCTCTTGCATTTCCTCTAGCTGACGGTTGGAGGCCACCAGAAGCTATAGAATATCAAAAGAAAGAGACAAACGGAACGTGCGAGAGGGATAGGTCATAGATTATTCATGCCATTGTTCATTGTTATATATTTAACTTACCTCGCTCAATGCGGAATTATCTTGGGGCTTGTTCAGCTCATTTACCATCTTGAAGACTGTTCCTTAAAAGAGAATTCTTGCGATGACTATGTAAATCGACCATAGGCTAGTGTGTTTTAGTGTATTCAGTTAGCCATTAAATGTTGTTTTCAAAATATACACGCGCATTTAGAGCACCCGTGTCTATAAATAACATTTTTCTTGTTTCGCACCGACTTTCTGGTAATTTTGGTGTCAATCATCTTGACGTTTTTTCAATTTAACAAACGAGAGACAGGCCTCAAGGAACAACATCATTATATAAACTATACTTACCGCGAGGAATCTGCACTGTACTAATAAATTTCACAAAAATATTATGTTAAAATATTTTAATTTGCAGCTAGACGTAGGTATGTGCACAATGAGATGCCAATATTCTGACTGAATGGCTGTGCCGAAAATGAAAATATTTTATACGATAATTTATAATGTGTGTGTTCTTAAACATAAAGATCTCTTCGCTGTGCAGGCGACAAATGTTTCAATATAGATATCTCTAATACATTTTCTTTAATCATTTTATTTCACTAAAGATAAGATAGTAATAATAAGAAGAAGTTTTCTATTAAAGAAATTAAAGATATCTTGGAAGAGTTTTGGGTTCCCATCAAATGATAAGATAGTTACCTCTGTTATATAAATCGGGCTGCTGTGAGAGTGCGGAAAGTAGTCAAGTTGCAGTATTGAATGAAACAAGAAGTGGGTATCTCTCAGCTCTACTTTATCTCTGTTAACTTAAATTTTGTTCTTCCAAAAAGTGAAATCGAAATTGTTCTTTGGCATCTCAGTTCTATTTTTGCTGCAGTATGGCATGTTAATTGTTTGGGGAAATGGTATAGAGGCGCCAGGCCCCGAGGATGATAACGATGACAGCAATGAAGTTGATGTGAACAGTATCTTCGTAGGCAACCTAAGTCTTTGCCAAAATGTGTCCAATCGCGTCTTTCTGCCTTATGTTGGAGACTGCAAAAAGTATTATCTTTGCTGGTGTAAGTTGAGGTATTTTTAATATTACCATAGCCTAATATCGTATTATCTTTAAAGACGGTGAAGCTATTGAGAAACAGTGCAAAAAGGATTACCATTTCAATGCACGGAATCAAAGCTGTGGGTATCCTAACAGCGATACCTGTTTGCCAACTTGTGATTCGCAAGATTTGACATTGAAAACCTTTGCTTATGATCGCACCTGCACCAAGTACGTAATCTGCTACTACGGCATTCCAGTACTCCGGAAGTGCCGCGACGGACTGCAATACAATGCACAGACAGATCGTTGTGACTTCCCTCAATATGTGGACTGTGTGGATAATGAGTGTGTGAGGTTACCCGAACGAACCGATCTGCTCTTCTTACCCAGCAAGGCCTCATGTAGTAAATACTATATTTGTGCCCATGGCGTACCAAAGAACTACACTTGCACGCCAGGATTGCATTTCAGCACAGATTGTGATTGCTGCGACTATCCAGAGAAAGCCAAGTGTCAGGTAAGTTTCTATAATATATTATTGCAAGATATATGGTGTCAGGTTTGCTTTAGATTCCTGCAGTAAGGCGCAACATTCAGCCATATTCTCGTTCGCCGCTACAAAAGGCAGATGCAGATTGTCCAACTCAAGGGGTGCACTTCCTTGCCCACAAGAAGCGTCGAGATGCGTACAACTATTGTGTGAATGGTCACGGCGTCACCTTGGATTGCACACCAGGCTTGTGGTACGATCCTAAGGTTCAAGAGTGTCGCGATCCGAAATATTTGCAGTAAAGCAAGAAAAATAAAGTTGAAAAGGAAAGTTGTATAACTCTCTGAAAATATTTCTGAAAACAAAAAACCAATTATTTCTCTACAATTATTTTCTAGTATCTTTGTAGATATTTTTGGAATTGTTAATTTCCTTCTGCCTGTTCAGATGCATATCTAATTTCCTGGTTTCTATATGACATTGTTCGTTTGTTTTTCACTTGTCGCCTGGCTGTGCTCAGAGAGCACCGGCATAGCTAAAATTAGCCAGTGAGAGGAATAATACGAGATAAACGAAAATGCAAAGAGACGAAACACACATTCATTGAACTTTGAAATTTATTCGGCAGTGGATCCCATGTCCCTAGACACCCACAAATTGAGGTTCACGACATTCCTTGCGGTTGGCATCGTACACCAGGCCAGGGGTGCAATCCAGGGTAACTCCACGACCATTCAGGCAGAAGTAGTAGGCTTCCGGGCGGCTCTTGTGGGCAAAGAAGTGTGTACCCTCCGTGGGGCAAGTGATGTCAGCGCTGCGTGGTGGCACCCTGGCGTAGGGCTGAATGTTTCGCTGCAGTGTTGAGACCTAAGAAAGGAATTATATGTGGCATCATTGACTGCTATTGAGATCCAGATTCATTATAAAGACTCACTTCACAGTTTGTACGCGAGGGGAAGTCACAGGAGTTGGTCTCCTTATTGAATTGCAGACCAGAGGAGCAGGTTTGGTTAGTGGGTTGTCCATCCACGCATATATAGTACTTGTCGCAGACCGATTTGCTGGCTATGAAGACAATATTGTTGGGATTGTTCTGACGCACGCACAGATTGTCCACACAGTCGACATACTGAGGATAGTCACAGCGATCTGTCTCCGCATTGTATTGAAGTCCATCCACGCATTCTCGTACAACTGGTTCGCCTGCAAAGCAGAGCACATACTTGGTGCAGGTGCGATCATAGCAGAAGGAGCTCAGCCCCGTTGCGGGGCATTTGGGCAGACAACGGACTTCGCTGACATCCACACACTGCTGATCGCGGGCATCGAAATAGAAGCCTGGCGTGCAACTACGTACAATGCTCTGATTGGCTAGGATTATGACGAAGAAGAACATCAATCAGAGAACCAATTTGAATATATTCTAATGATCTCGTTTACTTGGGATGTACTTACCAATACACAAGTAGTATTCACTGCAGTTGGTCACATGTGGCAGGAACAGATTGTCGACCACGTTCGAGCATAGATTCACCTCGCCGAGTCCATTGCCTATAAGCCCGACAAGCACCAGTACCGTTAGCAGTTTGTACATCACTAGAGGAGAAGCATAATAAGTTCCTCTGGTTCGTTTGGTGTCAATCATTATCTACTCACTTCTGTGTGTTACTCCGGGTGCAACTAATTGCCGATCGGAAGACAGACTTCATTTTATAGACAACTTTTTTTGGCAATCAATTGCAGATATGAACTTTTATTTGCTGGTTAACATTACCACTCTTATCTGATATGAAAATGTTGCGATTTGTTGGTAAGAGTGACAAGCGCACTGCAAGCATTTAAATTGGAAAGATACGAAGGGAAACATTCTGCACATAATAAGAAAAAAAATCTGTTTAACAATCTTCTGATTGAGCTGTACTACAGTCTGGTAAAATGATCTATTAGAGTTACATATGTTAACTAAACTTACAGCATGTCCACTAAACTTTACACAATAATTGAAGGCGAAAGTTGTTTTGCTCGATCTGTGCTATATGAGCAGTTTATGCAATGAAGTTCATGACTTCTTGATTTCGTGACTTCTTAGAAGTTTGCGGATTGAAACAATATAAATATTTTACATATTATTGACAATGTAATGTACATTTTTTATTCAAAAAAACTTATTTGTATTCTCTTCTATGCTATTCTGCAATACATAATATGTTATTTTTAGAATATTTAACAACATAGTGTTTAAAAAGCATACATTAAATTTATTTTAGGTTTATCATCAATAGCAGACAAGAAAACAAATAAAATGTCAACACCATTTACTAAATTAAGCTGTACTTTTCCTCTGAGAGTACCTATACGCGTGCCAAAAACAATGATAAGGTAACTTTCCAAGAATTCATTAGACCATTTGTCAGATTGATTGCTATTTAAAACTAGACATGAAAGAGCAGAAAAAGAAAGACAAAACTCTGGAATTGTCTTTCATATAAATTGAAGAATGTCTGGAATTGATTCACAGTTAAGTTCGGGAACTGATGCTGCCAAGAGTAAGTAAGACTAACTTTCATAACGAACTCAATCTCGAACTTGACATTCTCGTTTCAAGTGAGGTTGCTGCTGCTCTACGGATTGATCCAGCTGGGCTTGTTTCAAAGTCTGTGCGCACAGCGGAATTTACTAACTTCAATTTCGCCAATTGAATTGATTGTACCGCCAGATCCGGATGATTTGAATTCGAATGATAACAAGCAAGACGATCCAAGTATTAATCTGGAATTCGGCGTATTTGAAAATGGAATAAGTCTGTGCAGCAATATGGCAAATGGTTCCTTGTTGCCCTATGCGGGCAATTGTTCCCGCTATATTGTGTGCGAAAGTAATTAAAATAATGATAGCAAAGTAAAGTAATTGATAATTAATACTCGATACTCATAATGTTAATTTTTCACAGATGGTACTGGAGTAGTGCAAGATTGTTGCATAGATAAATTGAATTGTGAATACGAGTACTTCGATTACGAAGATCAGACATGCACCGATAGCAATAACCAGTGCCTGAAATCCTGTGAAGATGATAGCCTGTCTACCTATTGCTATGATCGTACCTGCACCAAGTACGTGATCTGCTATTACGGCATTCCAGTGCTCCGCGAGTGCCGCGACGGGCTGCAGTACAATGTGGAGACGGATCGATGTGACTTTCCCCAATATGTGGACTGCGTGGATAACGAGTGCTCTGCATTAATTCAGCCGGAGAATATCATCTTCATGGCCAGCAAGGCGAACTGCAGTAAGTATTATATCTGCACCGATGGCAGGGCTTGGAGTCAAGAGTGTTCAGCTGGCCTAGTGTATAATCCTGAATTTAAATATTGTGATTTCGAGTCGAACTACAACTGTCCGGTGAGTAGACGATTCGGTTCTCTATTTATTTTTCTCTACTTCAAACCTTGAATATTACAGACCAGTAATATCGTAAAGCGTAACATCAGACCCTATTCCCGTTCGCCGCCTCGTCGTGCTGACATCACTTGCCCCAAAGGGGGTGTCCACTTTTATGCCCATAAGAAGCGTAAGAACGCGTATTACTATTGTGTGGAGGGTAATGGCCTGACTCTGGATTGTACTCCCGGTTTGTTATACGATCCCGATGTTAAAGAGTGCCGAGATCCCAAATACATTAACAAACAATGAGCTGAACTGAATGAAGTTCCTCTGCAATCAGAGCTCTTTTCTATTTTCGAAAATTATGATTGCTCTTCTGTACTTTTGTATGGTTTTATATGAATTCGAACATATATTATATATATTGATATCGCTTATTCTGTGTTTTATTTTAATTTACTAAGATAACGAAAACCAAGAGTGGAAATAGTACGTGACTGATAGTTATCGATAAGTTCAAAGATATAACGCGATATATTATAAGTTACAGCACTGAAAAAAGCTGAGTAAGAAAGGTGCTACACGAATCGAAGAATGTGTGTATAATTTCTGTATGCATATTTTCAATAAACTTAAACAAATTTAAATGTAATAGCCCCTACTTCTCTTATTGCAGGGTATAAATATCATAGTTTGTGCAAATGCTAAGCTTATTCAATACTTGAACCACTCACAATGGTGGCGCTAGCACTGCGCAGTCGTTGTGCAGCTGGCGTATGTTTTGAGAGCCAAGTGAGACACCATTCATAGGCCATGCAGGGGCCACCCACTCACACGCACAGACACACACACACGCCTCGTAACCAATACTGAAAACAAAAACAAATGTTGCCTGTCTCGAGTTTGCTTTGCAAAGCAATCCATACACACACACACCCACACACAAAGAGGGGAGAAAAAGTAGAAATAATCTTGAATCTGAACTCATGAAAAGTGAAAATGTTTTGCTAGCTGCATTCAGAAATTCAGTTGGCGTTGTCAGTTCGCTGCGGGTCCTTGCGCAGGAGGCAGCAGAGGCAGCACAGCACAGTTTGCCAGATATTCGTAGTAATATTAATGAACAATGAATACATAAAATACATTTCGCGCACTGTGATTCTTTTGTTCGACGACAGAAGGCGACTTAACATTCCGAAATCAAATAAATGTATTTTGTATTGTATTTAAAGCATTGAGAGAGACAATTTGTGTCGCGTGTTTTTTTATTCAAGGCTGACAAAAAGGATTCGTTGTTGCCATTTGCACTTGCACTTTGTGTGTGCCGTGTTTTCTCTATATGAGTGTGTGTGTGTGTATCGTATCAGGTCAGTTGAGCGTTCAAGGACTTTCTCGTGCAACAACGACAACAACACAACAACATCAGGAACAATGACAACAATATGCGTGCAATAGCCAAAACAACAACAAACAAGGTGCCACAATTGTGCAATAAATAAAGTGAAGCATTGATAAAAAGTTGATAAAAACAGGGTTAAAAAGTAAGAAGTGTTAACAAACGGCATGCAAATTGGCATGCACTTGAAAACAACCACAGTCAGACAAACACACAGACGATACATACGCAAACCCACACACACCTGCAGATACCCACGACACACAGAGTAACAACAACTACAAACACACCAACGCATGTAAATTGCATTGAAATTGCTCGCATTGCTCATTCGCAGCGTGTGCCAAAGTCGCAATCTGCTGGACAGACTGACAGATAGACAGACACCCAGAGACACCAAAGTCGTGGGCACACACATCCACCTACATCTGACCCAAGCCACATTTTCACATTCTGCCTTTGTAAAGAATTTCCCACAACAACAGCAACAACAAATTCGCTTCCCGCCAAGGCAAACGACGACGAGGCGGAGGCATAGCGGAAAGGTTAATGGCAAAAGCAAAGCATCGAATAATAAAAGGCTGAAAAGTCCAGTTAACTAAGTGAGAGTGAAAGGTTCGGCAGGGTCGCGTGTTTGCCACTTTTCAATTCTTGTTTTCTTTGGCATATTTTGCAATGGCCTTTCTTTGTGGGGGCACCCATTTTATAAATTGGGCAGAGATAAGGAAGTACATGCAAGTATAAGAAGAAAGCAGGAAGAAAAATGTCCGACATGAACTCGCAAATGTCAAAAGTCTAGACAAAGACTTTCTCTCGGGGTACTTTGATGTTGAAAGGGGCGGAGAAAAACTTTATTTATAAAACAGCCTGTAGAAATACTTGGCATTCTTTAAGAAGATATTGCGAAAATAGAAAAGAATTTTGAGTTTGTAACATCAATTGCTATTTATTGACAAAGTTATAAAATGGTGGGTGGGGTCAGTTCGGGGGGGGGATATCGTTATTAAATTGTTCCCAAATTAATTTAAAAAAAAGTATCATCTGTTTCCGCCCGGGATCGAACCGGGGGCCTTCTGCGTGTTAGGCAGATGTGATAACCGCTACACCACGGAAACAGCTGGGAGCATACGAGACAAAAAGGGCACTTATATTTACGGCACGTACTCCCGTTCAAATGGTTTTCAAATAGTTACAAACTGGTATGGCAAACAAGTTATTTAAATAATAAGAAATAGTGAATGGCAGAGCCTTGACAAATATTAAGTGTTTTATATGAGCAGGTGTGTATGTAAATTTGTTTTTTCTACATGTATATACACATAAATAATTTTTGTTATACAATTCGTATGATGAGCGGGCTTTATGTTTATAAATACATATTATAGAAACTAGATTATTGCCTGACATTTTCATTTGATTCCAAAGGAAATCTAATCTTATCACAATATAAAAGTAAATAATTATTTGTTTAATATTCAAAAGCCATTTCAATTTGATAAGATTTCGTTAACGTACAAAATTGTAAATGAACTATAGTATATATCCTATATATATTCTATTTTATTTAATTATATCTTAATATATTTGTAGTTTTAAGTTAAACATTCCCCAAAAATAACCTGCAATATGTATGTACATACAGAATTATTGAATACAAAGATATATAAACATTTACTATTGCAAATATGGTTTATAAAGAAATTTAAAAACCAGTAAGGAAAGCAACATCCGCGCGACACGCGACAGTTAGCTGACAGAAGCACTTGGTTGTATATTCTTACTTTCTTAAATAACTTTTGTGTTTGTTGTCCGATCAGATTGTAATTTTGAGAATACGTAGATATTTCATTCAGCTTAGTATATGTTAAATTCAGAAAGTTTTAGCTTTTATACAGCGCTTACAAATTGAGTTCAAAAATTAAATTTTTGATTTACGGGGGAGGTGGGCGTGGCACCTAACATTTGAAATAAACTTGATCAGCTTATAGTACACAGGAGTATTCCTGCAAAATTTGGTAACTCTAGCTTTTATAATAGCTGAGATCTGTGCGTTCACACAGAAAGACAGACAGACAGACAGATATGGCTCAATCGACTCGGCTTGTGATCCTGAGCATGAATATATATACTTTATGGGGTCTCCCACGCCTCCTTCTGCCTGTTACATACATTTGCACAAAGTTAGTATACCCTTTTGGACCATTTTCAATGGTCGAAGGGTATAATGAAATTCTACGATATTCACAAAAAAAAGGCAAAAAATTATCTTTTTCTGTTTCCGCCCGGGATCGAACCGGGGGCCTTCTGCGTGTTAGGCAGATGTGATAACCGCTACACCACGGAAACAGTTGAAACTACCGCAGCGCAAAAGTTCATTTGAAATTCCAGTCAAACTGACCCCAGCTATAAAACGGATTTAGCTAGGAAATTCACCAGTTGAATCTATTTATGCATTTTGGAATGCTGTGATTTGCCAATTTAATGTTGTTATTTTAATGAGGGAAACTCAGCAAGGAGCTGCACAAATCAGATAATGCGTAGAATCAAATGTTTATTGAGTCAGTAATTTATGTACATTCCATGAGTTATAAAAAATATGTAATTATGTTCGAAATGTAGAGAGATAAAGGGTGTTTGTTTGGGAATTTTGTTTGCCTGATAAAATCTAAAAAAACCCTGCACAAAAGATTTGTTTTATGGACGTAGACAAAGGATAAAAAATGCGTGGGTGGCAAAGTTTGAACTTTAGTGCTGGGGTCAAGCTAAAACAGTAGTTGAACTACACAAAAGTTTAGCTTGTATCAATACTCGATATGAGTAGCAGCAATTTGATCACTTTTGGAGTCAATGCCCATTCATATTTCGCCGACAGATATCAAGAATACTTACACACTTGACCACTTGAGGTAAACGATGCTACAAATTCAACTCTGTACGGCGAAAGTCAACTGTAATAATAATATGCCAAATCCATTGGGTATTGGAATAGGAAATGGGCTAGAGGGAGAGAGAAAGAGATAATGGGAAAGTACAAATCAAGTGTGCACAATGCATTGAACCTTGAAGCCAAAGCAAATTGTTGGGCAAATACGGAGGCGAGAAGAACCGAACAGAATAGGACAGAACAGAACAGAACAGAACAGAATAGGACAAGAAGCTGAAATGAACCTATCAAAAGGTTGTCAAAATGTCTCTTTTAAATACAAGTATGTTTATTTTATTACTTTTGCTCGTGCTTGAGTATTTATTTATTTGTGCACTGCTCTGAGTGCCGTTGTGTAACTTTTCTCACTCAAGAAGAAGTCGATGACAATGCGAAAGCAATGAACTTTGAACTTTGATGGGAACAGACACTTGGACAGGCACATCTTCAAGCCGAGTTGTAGGGAGGTTAAGATTCAAAAGCAATGAAAATGAATTTATTTATACTTATGGCAATTTTATTATTTGTGAAATTTTTTATTTCTATGCGCGTTTTACTTTTTATACAAATTCTTTTGGTTGTCATTGTTGATTGGTTAATGTCGTATAGCCCAACCACGAACCACACCTAGCCACAGAGTCTGTGCCACAGACCCCACTGGGAACAGTTCAACGAACAGCTAAGCGAGTTAAGCGGAAAACGCAAATGTAAACACAGTGTGCCCCGCACACAAAGCAAACAGTGGGTTGGAAAAACTTTATAACTAAAACAACTTAATTTATAAAGCCAAAAATAACTAAATACAATTAAATTCAAGTTAAAATATGACAATGAAATAGTTAAATAGGATATATATGTATGTACACTAATAGTCTTATCGGTCTCTTCACTTGTTTCTGTCACGTGGTATCATTGCAAATACACTTAATATATTTGGCATAAGCTTAGCAACAATATTAATAATAAAATAAAAAAAAAGTTAATCAACCTGTTTCCGCCCGGGATCGAACCGGGGGCCTTCTGCGTGTTAGGCAGATGTGATAACCGCTACACCACGGAAACAGCTGACGCACCACATGCCAAATAGAGTATTTGCATTGAAATTGTGAATTATTTTTAATACAGTATGCTCATGATGAGACCACTGTGCGTTTACCAGGTCGCCTTGTTTCCTAAACTCGCAAACAAACACCAACCCCAACCCCAACCCCATTCAGTGATATTGTCTGCATTTATTTTTTGGCGCTCTTGGCTTTTGTGTTGAGTTAGTCAGTTGTTGATGGGTATTTTGGCTTTGCTGCCAATGACACGGGAAGTGAAAGCGTGTTCAGAATATTGCCGCTGTGATTGGTGTTGTTTAACATTGGGGAGTCTTTTGACCAGGCGGCAAACCTTTGTTACCTATGCAGCAGCAGCAGCAGGCAGTGGGGCTGCTGTTTGGGGCTGTTGTTGTTGCTGTTGCCGTGTCTGTTGCTGCCCACTTCATTACGGGGTAGTTGAACTTGAAATAACGCACAAAGAGGAAACAGCAGACAGACTTGGAGTGCAGCATAATAAAAACCGATGCGCACGTTTCCTGCTTAGTAATGTATATGTATCTGTGTGTCTGCATGTGTGTGTTTGAGTCTTTGTATGAGATAGAGAGATTCCTTCTTCCGTTGTGTGATGCCAAATGAGTCATGCGCGCTTTGTCTGGCTTCGCAGACCCCTTTGCAATGTTAACATAAAATAAGTTTCGCATTTGTGTCCCCATCTTTACTTGCAGTCAAGTGTCTAACGGAACGAGATGCATTTCTGGATAGATAAACGTTCGCAGCAATGCGGATTCGGACGTTCGCGTGTTGCTGCCTCATTGTCGCACGCGGGTGGCGGCCTCAGCTACGGCCATCCGCCGCGTCGCAGCAAGTCCAGCAGCAACAGTAGCAACAGCCACTTGGCCAGCAGCAGCAGTGCCAGTGGTAGCAGTCACAATCAGGCGCTGGCCTCAGTGCATCGTTCGCTGGCGCCCTATGGCGGCGACTGTCAATCTGCCGCGGGAACCAGTCGCCAGGCGCATTATGCAGGGGGAAGCAGCAGCAATAATAATGCACACGCTGGCATGCAGCAGCAATATCAACATCAGCAACTGTTGCACCACAGCAACAACAATAACAGCAGCAGCAGCACCCATCCCATAACGACAACAACTACTGCCAGCAACAACAACAATGCCAATGCCACCGCCTCATCGGCGGCTGTGCTCACGGGCAGTGGAACTATTGTTCCACTAGTTGCACGTGGATCGCACTATCATCATCAGCAGCAGCCGCAGCAGCAACAGCAGCACAGCACGCGGTATCAGCCAAGACCACAACATCAGCAGCAACTGCAGCAGCACCAACAGTTGCAGCAGCAGCATCACTACAGTTACAACTATCATCATCCGCAGTTCGGCAACATGGCTGTGCCCGTGCGGCAATATGAGTCACAGCACCAACACCAGCAACAGCAACATGTTGGCGTCTATGCGTGAGTATTAAAAATAATTGAATTTCCCAGTCAAATATTACTTTTTAATTCCTTTGTTTAATACTACAAAAAATCTTAATTTATTTTCATTATTATTTTATCAAAGTTATTCAGATTATTTATGATGATTTTGGATTATTTGAGGAGTTATTTTCTAAGTCTTTCCGATCACTAATCTCGCCGCCAACTCCACAGCGACGATGCGTACAGCGCCTATCATAATCACCACAGCAGCAGCAGCGGCAACAACGCCAGTAGCTGCAACAATGTCAACAGCGGCAGCAGCAACCGCTATGCAACACCTCGTCGACACAACTCCAGCAGCAACATGCGATACGCTACAGCAACAACAACCACAGCAGCATCAGGTGCATCAGCAACAAGCAACAACACACAGGCTACTGCCACGCCTATACCACCTACACAAACAACAGTGCACAGCAACCAATTGCAGCAGCAACATCACGCGCTGCTGCAACATGCCGACTCGCAGCTGCTGCCCAGCCACCTGAAGTGCGGCATGTGCGCCTCCTTGGTGCTCGCATCGGTCTTTGTGGCCGGCGCCAAGTTCTACTTTGACCATCAGGGCACTGGACTGGAAGTGCTTATCTTTTGCGCCTTCTCAGCCACCTTCTTTCTGGCAGCCTGCATGGTGTCGCTATGCCGCATACCCAAGGGTCTGCTGCCAAGTCGCACTGATGGCCGCGGAGCCGTTTGTCATAGTCGTGGCGTGAATGCCAGTGCTGGCAATGCCAGCAATTGCATGCTGGAGCTAAGCGATGTTCGTTACATGGATGAGCGTCAGGTGGAGATTACGGCAGCAACGGCGGCAGCAGCTGCGGCTGGTCCACCGCCGTATCATATAGCAATATTGTTGCCGGAACAGACACCGACGACGCTGGGTAAGCAGCTGCCATTGGATGAGTCACCGCCGCCGTCCTATGATAAGATACTCGTGTAGAGATTAGGATGGATAGAGAGAGGGCTTTGGTTTTATTTAGGAATTGAGCGTCAATTTCAGTTTTAAAGCCAGCTATCAAACCCAAATCCAAGAATACCATATGCTCTTGCTCAATATTTTTCTATGGATATCAAAATTTATATAAACATATACACGGCAAAAATGACATTTGCATATAGGATGATATATACACATATATATACACGTACATTTATATGAAAGTAAAGTATATTTTTAAGCTCCAATTAATATTTTTACACTTTGAACTTTCTAATCCGAGACACACGAATCCAAACTCCAATCTCTTTACTAACTATGTATCATTTTTGTTCTGTGATATGCTCAAGAGAAAATCATACGAAATAAACCATTAGAATCAAAGCAAAGCAAAGTAAAAAATACAAATAGTGGAAATAGAGGCCATATATGCTACTTACATATTAATATGTTTGTGACGAGTATAACTAAATACACATCAAGCAGCCAAACAGTATTAGTAGCCAAGTAGAGACTTAAGTAACAACTACTCATATGAAACATTAAATAATAAATTGTAATTGTAAAGGTGCAATATACTGCAAATAAATAAAGTACGAATTAATTTCAAAATTAACTGAGACTGTTTAATTATTTCATTCATCAACTGTTTGAATTGCAAATATCGATTATGTTATATTTTAATAAATACATATGGATACACTGGTGAAAGAACAAACAGCTGTTATGAGTAACTTATCGATGACAAAATGTATTCTTGAGCATCGTCCGCATACGAGAGTGACCGTTTACAGTATTTTTTTCATACTCTTTTCAAAAACAAACAATTTATCGTTATCAGCGCGGTACAACTACAAACAAAGGGGAATAAGCACAAAGAGTGTTTATTATTTGAGCAGTTTAGTCACTAAATAACTGTCAACTATGTTCGATCGGATCGAGTTGCGACCTTACTACCGGTATATATCAATTAATAATACCGACTTGGATTATGTAAAAATTTGTTCTATGCATTTTGCGGTTTTTATACCCACAGAAAAATTGAGTTGCTCACACCTGAGTGGCCAACCGATATTAACGTGGAGTACATGCAAATAGCAGCTGCACCCTATGGAGGTCCACTTGCAATCATACGAGACGCCAGAAAACTGGTACCAGTGAAAGGCATATGCCAGGATGTGATACGAATATTCGATACCGCCGGCACAGAAATGGGTCACATATTAGTAAGCGACTATGAATCAAATTCAAAGTGAGAAAATACATTTGCATTTCTTTCAGTGGAATCATGGCAAACTTATTTCTATGGACTGGTCGGATACCGAAGACCTTATCTGCATCCTTGAGAGCGCTAAGGTGATGGTCTTCGATATGTTTGGAAATGAAAAGGAATCCTATAGTATTTGCAGTGAAGCAAACATTATCAAAATTGTTAAAGCTAAAGTATTTCAATCTGATGCTGGTACTGGAATTGCAGTTATGACAAAATCCGGACAAATTTTTTTGAAACATAACAGTAAAAAATCCGCACGCAAGCTTCCCAATATTCCAAGTAAGAGCGAGAATTTGCCACTATGACGCATAATTGATATGTTTGAAAATTACTTCAGGTCCGAGTGGAAATATATTCGAACACAAGCTACACGATGATCCAAGTAAGAACACAAGTTTACCGCAATGACGCATAATGTACAATATATGCTCGATATTTACTTTAGATTCGAATGGGAATTGTTCTTGCTGGGAAATTATTACCGAAGGTCGCAACAGTTACTGTTTGCTGGCTCGTGATACTGAAGTTATTAGGCTGATACATGGCCAAACTGTGGGAGGTGTTACAGAGATCTTGTTTGAAAAGCCATACGATCGTATTGTCAAGATATCCGTGTCGTACAATCATCAGCACTTGGCACTCTATACCAATACTGGACTTCTATGGCTTGGCAGTGTCGATATGCAACAGAAGTACTGCGAATTCGATACTGGGCGCCAAAATGTGCCGTTGCAAATTGAATGGATTATGAATACTCACAAATCTGATGCTGATGCTGTAGTCATTTCATATGCTTCACATTTGCTTATTGTCAACCGCTATGCGGAAATGGTTAATGTGGGAGATTATTCCTTTGATCCAATTATGTGTTTAGTCCCCGAAATGGATAGCGTGCGAATTATAACCCAAAGCTCTCATGAAATGATACAAAGTTTGCCCAAATGTGTAAATAATATATTTAACACATGTAGCTTAGAGTCCGCATGTCTTCTCTTTATGGCACAGAAAAAATTCAAACAGAAATCCGACCAAGCATTTGAATATCTTGGATCGTGTCACGAACAAATAGAGTTGGCTGTCAAGGAGTGCATCGAAGCTGCCGCATATGAGTTTTGTTCGGAAACTCAGAAGAATTTAATGCGGGTAGGTTTGAAAATCGAACTTCATTATATTTCATTAATGTATGTCTTTCTTATTTATATACATACATATATATAGGCAGCCTACTTTGGCAAGGTTTTCATACCATCACATAACCCAAGACACTATTTGCGCACCTTAAAGGTATTGAGAGTTCTTAATGCATTGAGAGACAAGAAAATTGCCATGCCGCTTACCTACAAACAGTATAGTCATCACATAATATCTTATATGCATTTCATTTTATTAATTTAATTATTTAAAATAATTTCAGATTCTTTCATCTCAATCCCGAAGTCGTACTGGGTCGCGTGGTCTTCCGCAAGCATTATGGAGTTGCTATACAAATTTCCAAGTATTTGAATTTACCCGAGTCTTGGATTTTTGAGCATTGGGCTTATCATGAAGCTATCAAAGATCCTAGTATGATAGAGCTGTTGACTCCCTATTTCATACAATCTTTTAATTAACATCTTTTGTTGGCAGACCATACTGATACTGAAGTAGCCCGTAAGATCACAGAGAAGATGAAGAACTTTTCAATTGCGCACATTTCCTTCTGCAATATGGCCGAGAAGGCTCATCAAAGTGGACGCGATGAATTGGCCATCAAACTCTTGGAGCTAGAGTCACGGGTTTCACTGCACGTTCCCTTTTTGCTTAAGTTGGGCGACTTTAATCGGGCCTTGTCCAGTGCCACCCAGTCAGGCGACACAGAGCTGATTACATCGGTACTCTTGGAAATAATGAACAAAATGATACTTTCAGATATCCACGTTAGTAACCTTATTATTAAGTACAGATCCACTGTATTCAATAACAATATTAATTATTTTATTTATAGATGTTAATACGCGATTATCCCTTGGCATTGGATATGTACAAGAACATTATGTTCAAGTGTAATCCTTCCGCACTCTTTGAAATTTACAATAGCGAGGATGATCACAAGTCTATTGCTGAATTCCATTTGTGTAATGCCATTGATAGAGACGAACTTGAGTCGAATCTGTCTATTATTAAAAATAGTTATACACAGGGCAGGTGCATCGTGGAGGCCGAACTGTGCACCGACACTGAACGCATGCTGAAGGTACAAAAAACACTTGCTATCGGGAATAATGATGATGATAATTGCATTAAAGGTATGTCCATACATGATACTATTATGCTGCTTTTGAGAGAAGGCAATTTAAGGCAAGCTGAGCAAATCAAAAGCGAGTTTAAGGTACCAGACGCACGATTTTGGTGGATGCGTATATTAACCCTAAGCGAGCAGGAGAATTGGGTGGAACTGGAAAAATTCTCAAAGAGCAAGAGGAGTCCCATTGGCTATCAGCCTTTCGTTGAGGTTTGTCTGCAAAAGAATAATTCACGAGAAGCTCTAAAATATATTGAACGCTGTCCGGATACACGCAAAGTGCATTGGTTTATGCGCGCTTAGTAAGTTCCCCGATACGGTTGGAAATAAATACTATAAATATTACTATATATATTATTTATCTTTATTTATAGCTTACACGAAGAAGCCATTAATTGTGCTTTTAAGCATAAGGATCTACAATCGTTATATGAAGTGCAGACAAATATTCGATTGCTTAAGAATCCTGCACTGAACGATGAGCTTGATTCTCACATTGCGACATTAGAAGGAAGACGTTAAATTAAACATTTTGCAGTAACATACATTTGCAATATATCTTATTGTTGTTACCTATTTAAAAACTACATATGTGCATACAAAATTATACAAAAACATAATGAACAAAGTTCCAAATATAATCACCGTTAATAAAATAAATAAATGTAAATCTTATAAGTGGTTTTCATGGTATATTTTTAGTATATTTTGAAAATGCAACAGTAAACGATAGTATTTTTTTGAGAATGGCAGTATATTTTATAGTTATTGGCGCGGTCACACTGCGACATACATTTGTTATCGAAGATATTGTTATCGTTTTGTTTACTGAGAATTGTTTACTGCTTGTTTATAATTTTTAAAAAAAGATGACTCGTCATGCTCGTAATTGCACTGCCGGGGCTGTTTATACGTACAACGAGAAGAAGCGCGACGCCGCAGAGTCAGGATATGGCACGAATGCCAAACGACTTGGAAAGGATTCAGTAAAATCATTTGATTGCTGCTCTCTGACGCTGCAGCCATGCAGAAATCCAGTGGTAACCAAAGACGGTTATCTCTTCGACAAAGAAGCAATTCTGCAATATATTGTGACCAAGAAGAATGAATATAACCGTAAGCTAAAGGAATACGAACGGCTGCGTCGTATCGAAGAAAATGAATTAGCGCAGGAGGCGAACAACAAACAGCAAGCGCGCATGGATCAATTCGTGAATGCCGAGAAGCCAACAACAACACCTGCCCACAATCCGAATGCAGCTGTAGTAAAGCCGAGTGATTCAGACTCCATGCCAAGCACATCGGCAGCAGCAGCTTCAGCATCTAGCTCTGTTAGCTCCATTTCCAACATGGCCAATGGCCACGAGAAGAAATTGCCCAGTTTCTGGCTACCCTCAGAGTGTCCCAATGCTGGTGCCGCCAAGGCAAAGAAACCTGATGCCACCATATTTTGTCCGGTTTCCCAGGAGCCTCTGAAAGTTAAGGATCTTATCGATGTTAAGTTTACACTACTCAAAGATGGTGACAACAAGCGATCCCTGATTGCCAAAGAGGCCCGCTACATGTGCCCCATCACACACGATGTGTTGAGCAATGCGGTTCCATGCGCCGTCCTACGTCCCACGTAAGTAACGACGAAAATGGCTCATGCGTATATTACATTTCAATTTGCTTGCAGTGGCGATGTAGTCACCATGGAGTGTGTAGAGAAGCTTATACGCAAGGACATGATACATCCCCTTACCGACCGCAAGCTGAAGGAAAAAGATATTATTCCCCTGCAAAGGGTAAGAGAGGCTGGGATTACAAATGAAAGACTCACTCTATATATTGTACTTCTTATATTCTTATCAGGGAGGCACCGGATACGCCATCACCAACGACAATCTGCAGGCTAAGGAGAAGCGTCCCATGCTGCAAGTTTAGACAGAAATAGTAACTAATGTTATGACTGTAGAGTATATTTAAAACAAATTAGGAAGTGAAGGCCCCATGCTTCAATGTTTTTACAGAAATTTAGATAAATAATATCTACATAAAATAAATACAGCTAAATTAATAGCTTGCTAAAGACAAAATGTTCTTTATATATGTGTTTTCAAAGTTGTTCCAATTACTCTGCATTCTATTCATATTTTATATATTGACATTTAAGATTTTTATTAATATTTTAGGAATTCTTTAACGATTAGAAAACGTGTTTTTTTCGTTCTTATCGCAGGCTTTTAGTCAGTACACGTTTCTTGTTAATAACTGACCTTGACATACTCCTGAATACAACATTCGGGAAAAGATAATGTTTGCCAAAAAAAAAGTATTACATATGTTCGTGATAAGAACGCAGATAAGTCTTTCTAAGCGACCTTGAACAGTGCCATAAAAGGGGAGATGCCAATGCGGAATTCATAACAATTAAAAGCATACCAAAGCACACACAAGATGTCTCAGTTCCAAGAAATTGCCAAGCTGCTCTGTCTACTGTTCCTTGCTGGACGATTCCACTTGTGCCAGGCCGAAGACTTTCCACAATGCATTAATGTGGAGCTTGATACCTTTGTCATGGCCATAGATGATTGTACCAGCTATATATATTGCAACGGAGAGAACTCCTTCAGAGACAGCTGTCCGGATCAAACATATTTCGATGCCAAGTCACAGGAGTGTGCCTTTGACGACGAGGGCGTGTGTCTACATACGCTTCTGGAGGCGACAACAGAGCCAAGTCTGGAGATAGCTGTGAACGCAGAAAGCGAGGTAGATCTGGAGGTGGAGTTGCAAGCCGAAACAACAGCTGAACCATCAGCATCTCCTGCTGGCAGTAGACCACATTGCGATACCTCCGCTGATGGCTATTATCCTCATGGACAGCGCTGTGAATACTATTACAGCTGCATTGGTGGATACCTGACCATAGTGCGATGTCCCTACAAATATGGCTGGGATTATGCGGAGAAGCAATGCAAGCCCTTGTCACAGGCGAAATGCCTTAGTTTATAAGCAAATCACTCTCTTTAATCTCTCTAGGTGAATAAATGGGCTGGGCTAACCCAATTTCGGCAAGCCGCAGCCTCAGCGAATGACAATAATAAATAAGTATTTCTGGCATTTTAATGAATTGAAAAACTGCAGCAGCAGCAGCAACAGTGCGCAGCGGTGTCTCACCACGAAGGGGTAGACAAAAACAGATGGATGGTCTAGGGGGGTGGGATTGGGTTTTGGCCCAGCAGCGCTTCCAATTCGCCTCCATTTGTATTTGTCAGGCGTTGTCAACATAATTCAAATCTCAACAGCAGGTACGAAAATTTATTTTTGTAGCACTTTTTCCCCTTTATTTTTTTGGCGGCTGCAACGCGGGCTACAGTTTCCACATTTTTATTGCAAATTAATAATGCACACGTTGCGAAATTTGCATAGTGCATGTGTTAGGGGTGTGCGTGTGTGTGTGTGTGTGTGTGAGGGGCTTATGGCCATGTCAATTGTGTCTCGGTTAGCAGATGGACTACAACTTGATGCTCATTATGTTTATGTGTACTTATTCAGCACTAACAAATGTTATGATTAACTAAATGTTCGCGCAGCCAATTAATTAAGCAACAAATTGTGAGTACAAAACTGCAACAATTTCTCTTCCCAGTCAGTCTGTTCATTAATTAGAACATGGAACAGACGACGACGACGACGATGATGCTGCCTCTGCTACGGCTGCGGCTGATGATGAGATGAGATTGAGATCGTTAGGAGCTGAGCAAAGACATCCACAGCAGAGGCGACGACGACAACAAGCGAGAAATCAAATCAGCAAAACAAATGGCAACAAAAACAAAAAAAAAACAGAAAAGCGAAAACAACAACATGAGCGGCAGCAGCAGCGACAGCAACAAAAACAACAACAACAAAAAACAAGCGAAAGGCACACAGCAAAAATTGTCAAGAGATGGACATTCGAAAAATAGAAAATCTCCAACTAAAACCGAAAGAATTGAAACATTTTCGGATATTTTCATTTCAGATGCGAGCAGCAAACGGTTAACAAAGGTGCGCGCTTAGCAAATAAGATATATCTATGTAAATATATATATATGTATATAATTATATACGCAATCGAAATTGTCGCGTGAAAAACCATAGGGAAAACCTGCAGTCGCCGTGAAGGATTTGCAATCCACAATGAAAAAGCGAAACGAATTAAAATAATAAAAACCTTATGTAAATCGAATAAAAAAGGTGAACTTCAATTGTAAATAAATAAAGTATTATAATAAATAATAATAAAATATTGTAATAAATCGATATAAAGTAGTATTAAAAATAAAAATGTCTGCTAACTATATTTATAATTGGTAAAATTAGAAAATAAATCAAAAGTTTAATCAAGGATATAAGTCAAGGAAATATAAAGTTGACTCAGCGCGTGGCAAACTAAAAGAATATTTAAAAAATCCAACGACTTCCCATAAATTAAAAACATTGGAACGGGAATAACAACTTTTATGTGTTGCCCAGGAAAAAGATTAAATAAATCAACATATGATTCTAAAACAAAATGTGTGTAAAACAAATCGCGTGTGTATATAAAAAAGTGACTCAAAAAACTACTTTAAACTCAAGAAAAGAAATGACAAACTAAAAACATAAAATATTATTTCTTTTCCAAGTGATGGAGCGGATTATTAGCTACACTGTTACCCTGAGAAATATGTGTATATATTTTTAAATATGCGACAAACGACATTAAACACAATATAAAAATCACATAATCGTTAATGTTCCACACAAGTCTTCAATAAAATGGAGCAACTGACACGACACGAGAGTGCCGACAATCAAAAAGACTTTCGCCACGATATTAATTCTATACACTTTTTGATGTTCTATAAACCTCTGCTGAGAGGACAGGAAATCATAAAATTGCAGCGTGAAATTGTTGACAAATGAAATTCCAGAAATGAAAGCTCCTTAAATTCAATTGGACCTACCAACTATAAATAGAACATCTTGCCCTGGGACAGTGGAAAATTCAACTGGACTGACACGCTTTAAAACTAAAAAAACAAAATAAAAAAAAACGAAGATAAAGAAAAATAAATCTAAAACCTCAGCGTGACAAGTGAAATAATAAATGGACGCAAATTTATGTGGACCCCTTTGTCATGGAACAAATGAAAGTTAAAGAGCGAACGTGAGAAAAATTGCAAATCCTTTTGAAATGGCAATTTTGGAATGGCAACGCGGCGTATGAGCGATTATGTGTAAAATATTACGCATCAACGCAAAATGAGATGTGGCCAGGGTGGGGTGGGGGTTGTGGTGTGTTAGGGAAAGGTGCAGATGGATGGCGGAAGGGAGGGGAGGGGGGCAGATGATGAAATCACTTGACAAAGACAGCACTTGGACAACAAATCAAAATAGACAGGCTGGCGAGAGCGTTTAGCACAGTTCTTGTGGCGGCTATTTAAAAATACAGCAAAGCAACAACAACGACAACAACAACAAAATGAAACAACAAAAAAAAACGAATTTCGGAATATATCAAGTAAAAACTGAGCAGAAATACCAAAGAGTTACGGAAAAGACACTTTCTGTGTGAACGAGCGCCAAAAAGGCCATACCCCAGAGCGTCCTTCTTCGTCTTGCTACCCTCCTCACCCCCTACACACCTCCCCCTCCCTTCGCTGCCACCCCCTGATCTGGTTGCTTGATTCGCTGGTTCTGGTATTCTGCTGCCTTCGTCGCTCAATAGAAAAATGCTTAGATGCGATTCTTAGTCCGCTGTGCACATAATGGAATGAAGAAAATTCCGTCTGTCTACAACAACGACAACAGTGCAACAACAACAAAAACACTAACAACATCAGCAGCATCAGCAAATCGCATGCTGGGCACCAAACGGCTAGCAAAGATGTCGTTGTTGTCACTTTCGGGGCCTCCAATGAGTTGCAGTTTGCAATTCTCACACAGTTTCTTCTATGCATGTCCGATGCACACACAAAAATAGCCCTCGGACAAAAGTAGTGGGTACCCCTGCCCCCAGCCCCACCTCCATCTGCACCTCCCATTGTGTTGATGCTAAGTAGCATTGCTCTTCTTCTGGCAACAATGGAAATTGGCAGATTTATAGCACAGCCCAGAAACCCACAGATAGATCAGAGAGAGACGGACATACATATGTATATGTATGTTGTGGTAGTAGTTATTCTACCCAGGCTAGGCCAGAGACCAGCCAAAAACAAGCACAACAATAAAAACAACAACAACAACAAGCATAGCAAATTAATTTTATTTAAATAAATTTAATTTAATTGCCAGCCAAAGCACATGCTATAATCCCCGCCAGCACCTGCTGCCACAGCACCCCTTAGTAACCCGTACTATGTGAATGTATTCCTCCTTTTAACGTTTTTATTGTAATTTCGTTTTGCCAGCCTGCCGAATGTGCGCTGACAATATTCGTGAAATAAACTAAGCAAAGTAGACGGTCCAAAAAAGAAACTACCTTGGAATGCCTTAGTGAAAAGAAAGAGCAAAATGTATAGTGGGAAAAAGAATGAAAGAATTTGAAACAATAAAGGATCAGGTTGACAGTATTAAAACGTAATTTCGTTGAGGTATCTAAAGCCAATCAGAAGTTAAGTAATTGTCTGTTATTTATAGTAATTCACATGACTTATACTTTGAGTTTCTTCAAAATCTTCCATATACATATTTGTTAGGCTTTATTCCACTTCCCTATTTGAAGGTACAATCCATTGTTAATTAATCCCAGCCAGCACATTCCCTTCCACACGCGCTACACAAGTTCCCCTCACACACACACACACACAATGCTTGCCATCTCACACAGACGACGTCTTCAGCATGCCATGGCATATGAGTAATAAAGCAAATGCTACGACATAATACGTATACGCCGCGTGCACGTCGACAGCGTAGAACGACGCTAGCTAAAGATCAACGCTCTATAAAGAGCACTTTGTGTGTGTCTCTTAAAAATCAAAACGAGACGAAACGAAACGAAAAGTGTGTGACAAAATGTTCAATAAATAAACAAATAAAGACGACAGCCGAAACGAAACGCTAGACAAACAAACAAACAAAAATTATGCAAAGAAAGCAATATAGCAACTAAAAACACACGAATAAACAACAACAAAAACTATGTAACGAATGTCATAAAATAATTATTTAAATGTTTTTGCAGTATCATTTAATGTGTGGAACAAGGGTAGAACTTGATGAATTATGGAACATGTAAATACAACAAACACACGACAACAACATCAGCAGCAGCAACAGTTGCAGCAACATCAGCTGGAACAACAGCAGCAACATAGCGATAACCAACAACAATTTTGCCTACGATGGCATAATCATCAGGTGAGAAGTGACACTCATAACTAACTTAAGATTTAAGTGGGAAATATTTCTGAAGAACCAAAATGAATATTCGGAATTTCCTATAAAGATACTTAAGCTTAAGTTATGTGTAAATGTCTCATATAAATTGGTATTAAAATATGTTTTTCCAATGAAAATCTATTTTAGCTCAAATCATTCATTCGTTTTAATTCAATGCAAGATGAATAATATGAGAATTTAAGAAGAATTTCTCATATATGTGAGCAGCCTTCTCCCACTCCAGGTGCTATTAATTGCCAACTACTTAGATCATCTTGTGATTTATTGGCTCCTCCAATGTGTTCAGGCACACGAAAACTTAAAATGAATATGAATGCTCGCTTTTATAGGAAACGTCAGCAATGGCGACTCATGCCCGAGACAGTTTATGCGGTGTATTATCTAGGGGCCTGGCCTCGGTCATAAAATTGACTGGACATCGTTCACAAGAAGACCAGCGACCAGAAAAATGTCATCCGTCTATATATAGGGTACACACTCGTACGTGAGTGAGTGTGTGTATATGGTATAATCTTATTCACACATAGTTTTTCCGCATTTCATATAGTGACAATTTTGTTGCTCGCAAATGTTTACTACAGATCGCCATAAGGCGGCACAAAAGCTGTCCAAAATAGCCCAAGTAAGCTGAGGAGGTTCAAAGTGGGCAAAGAGCAGTGAAAGCAAATAAGAAACGGAAGATTGATCGGCTATGGGAGACCCTGTAGCCCAGACGGGAAATCGTTGAATTGTCTTGGGAGCATTATATAATCGATTCATAATCAGTGATTATAATATATGACTGATATCTCTGGGATCTTAAGTATTAACGGGTTTCTAAAGTATTTTGAATATTACTATATATGTTCCTGTGCCGCATTCTTCTAAAAGCCCGAACAGTGAGTCCTGAATTAACTTAGGAACGTGATATAAGGAGTCTACTTAAATGACAGATATTTCTGAGGACTATATAATTTACTTAGTAGCGTGCTCTAATCGATTTGTAATCGGATATTATTAAGATACTCTCGGCTCATAAGTATCTATGTTCTTTTATCGTGTAGAGGATATTTCTTTATATGCCCCTGTTACATCTTCCTCCAAAAACCTGAACAAGCTATCTTGAACTGACTAAGGAACGCAATAAAATAGATTTATAATCGTTGATAGTGATGTACAATATGTTATGGGGTATATCTTAAGTATATTTGTATGTACTTTGTACTTATATTATGTTCAGAATATTTATTTCTATTTCCCCGTTCCCCCAAAAGTCCAATAAACTCCCCAACGATTTCAAATGTCAATTAAATACAATTTTCGTGGCACGAAAGAATTTTTAGTGGCTGGCAAATCTAATTTGGAATCGTTGCAGTTTTGCAATTAATGCTCAGCTGCCATTAAGTGTCGCCAGGCGCATCTGCTCCAAATGTTTTCCGGGCGCTCTGCTGCTTGCCCAGCCGTGTAGGGCCAAAGCACACACACACACGCACACACAAATTTAGCCAGTCAGCCCAGGCTGGGTTAGGCTGCCAGATCAACTTGTAGTACTATTTTTACGATCAAGTGACCCAATTGCCCTCAACTGCAACTGCAACTGCATCTCCTTCTCTCTCTCTATCTCTCTCTGCCTCGTTCCTTATTCCAGACAAGTTTGCTGAGCACATTGCCCGTGCTGCTGGACCAATCGCATCTGACGGATGTGACCATTTCGGCGGAGGGACGTCTGCTGCGCGCGCATCGAGTGGTGCTCAGTGCCTGCAGCAGCTTCTTCATGGAAATCTTTCGTGCACTGGAGGCCAGCAATCATCCGGTGATCATTATACCCGGCGCTAGCTTTGGTGCCATTGTTGCGCTGCTCACATTCATGTACTCGGGCGAGGTAAACGTCTACGAGGAGCAGATACCCATACTACTCAATCTGGCCGAAACGTTGGGCATCAAGGGCCTGGCGGATGTGCAGAATAATAATGTAAGTGGCAAGAAGGATCTTTGTTATATGATTTGCAATATCTTCTACCTTCTGTCTTGCAGCTTCCCAAACCGGCAAAGAGCACTCCTGTTTCCACTGCAACGTCATGTGCAGAGCCCAGTGGCATGGATAAGCCACTGGGATTTGAGACACCACGCACACCCTCGCCTGCACCAGCGCCCACGCCTACCAGCACACCCAGTCTGGCGATGCCTCAATTACCCAATCCCACGCTGCAGGCACCTCTGCTGGCCAACAAACTGGGCACTCCGTTGGAGAATTTCTTTCTCAAATCCCTGCAGTTCTATCCGAATCTCCTGCCGCAACCACTCAACTTCTCCCAGACGGCGCTGAACAAGACCACAGAGCTGCTGGCCAAGTACCAGCAACAGTGTCAGCTCTATCAGAGCAGCCTAGCGGAGGAGGATGATTGCTATGGCCAGGCCAAGAGGCTGAAGACAAACAGCTTGTCCAGCACTGGCAACGCCACATCCAAGGATGTGAAACGCATTGATAAAATCGTTGAGAATCTGAGAACTACGAACAACAGCAAGTCTCCTATGGAGTGTGCTGGGGCGCCCAATTCAATTGTGGCCACTTCCCCAGTGGCACTGCAGGCACAGAGCATGTCGCACTTCTCGCCACAGTTGCCGGTGGTCAAGTCCTCGCCTAGTTACAGCAATCCAATGGGCTCTGCCGGACAGCTGTACAGTGGCAATGCAAAGTTGCCCAGTTACAGTGCCGCTGCCACGCCCACAATGGCACAGCAGGCATCACACCAGGTGGTGGTGGCAGCAGCGGCGGCACATCATCATGCCAGCAGCAGTACACCTTACATAACACCCGAGGATCATGCGAAGTTGCAACAGCACATCGAACAATACGCGGCATGTCAGCGGGAGGCGGCTGCAGCGGCAGCAGCTGGGCAATTGGTTAGTGCCAAGTCGGAGCCGAATCTCTTGTCACTGACTGCCGAGAAGATGCCCACGGCCAGCAAGCCGCCTTCCAACTCAAAGCTCTATGCCACATGCTTCATTTGCCACAAGCAGCTCAGCAATCAATACAATCTACGGGTGCATCTGGAGACGCATCAGAATGTGCGGTAAGTTGCTGGTGCCTCTTCTAAGAAGTTTATTCCTTTCGAGACTTAGTTCCGTTTTTATTTCAGCTATGCATGCAACGTGTGCTCCCATGTGTCGCGTAGCAAGGATGCATTGCGCAAGCACGTCAGTTACCGTCATCCGGGTGCGCCGTCTCCCTGTGAGAATGAGGCGCGTCGCAAACGCGTTACAAAACTGACAGCCCAGTCGACGTTAACATCAAGTGCTGCTGCTGCTGCTGCCGCACCAACGGCAACTGCCACCAGTGGCGATGTGGCAGCAACTGGAGAGATATCTGGCACGTGCTCGGCGGGCTCTGCTTCGAATCCGTATCTCTTTCTGCCCAATCAGTTTCAACTGGCCGCAGCTGCGGCTGCCGTTGCTGTGGCAGAGTCGAACACAACGCCCGCTCTGGACTTGGCGCACGAGGTGCCCATGTCCCTGAAGAGTGAAACGCCCGTGGCTGGCAATGGTGAGGCAGGCAGCGAAGCAGGCACATCCACATAGAGGAAATCACTCACAGGCAACAACAAAATACAAAATACACCTTACACACACACAAACTCACGCAAACTTACCCCACCGCGTACCGAACCTACGTCTTAGACCCGGCTGTGATACTTAGCGCAATTCGTCGTTCGTTTTTATTTTTATTTATGTTTTTGTTTTAATTATAATTTTAAATGAATTCTGAATTCTTGTTAACTTTAGCGCCATTTGTTAGAGAGCTTGTTTATCGATAACGCGCAGCGATAGAACTATCGCCCCTAAGTTGTGGCAGCACTGTCACAGTTTTGGTGGCACTGAGTACTCTCAAACTGTACCATTGCGAGGCTTTCAAAAACACCTTATACAAAAACCAATGAAACAAATACATATACACACACACACTCTTACACTCACGCCTACACATTCTAGTAAATTAAGTGCAATTTTAATAAATATTATAATTATACACCTGCACACACAAACACAAGCACAACATGCACACAAAAAGACAAGGCGAAGACCTACAAAAAATCAAGATCAAAATAAATATTAAGCCACAAAAACAATACACACAAATCTGGTTTATTTTTTATGCAAAAACTATTTTATTTCATTTCATAATACAATAATTGACGTACGCATGCGCACGTCTTACATATGTATTGTTTAAACTGTAGTTCAGTTACATAAATATCAAAAAGTTCTTTTAAAACATGAAATAAACAGAAAAGGGATATGGGGGCGGGAAAGGTAAGCAATGATAAGAGGGGCGAGGATAATCTTTAAAAGAATACTCATAACTAAATCAAAAAATTGCATCCATGATATGATTAGCAAGACATGTTTGAGCTTAAACTAAGACGGGCATAATGAATGTGCATAATATAGTATAAATAGCTAAATTTAAATAAACTGTTTGACTTAAATGAAATGAAGCATTCGCCGAGGGGGCGAGAATAGTAGATTGGCAATTAATTGGATCCGGATCTGCATCTGTGTCGGCATCTCTGTAATTAAGTATAAAAATATGCGCTGGCCTGCGCTGCTTTCTTGTCGTTGTTCTTCCCATTTGGCGTTCTCTTTAAATAGTTTCCACGTGCCAGACTTTGGTATTGCAATCCTGTCCAGTGGAGATCACAGTATTGTTGTCCAGCCACACGAGGCGAGTGATTTGCGACTGTGGATGCGCATCTAAAAGAGAGAATGTTATGTAATAAATCAGCTAATTAATTGACCATCTACTCTTCCACTCACTTTTGATGATGGTGTGCTTGGCTGGGTTGGTCACAGACCAAATGATGATGGTGGTGTCCAGAGAACCGCTGGCAACAAGCAACGAGTTTGGTGACCAAGCCACAGTGTTAACACGCGCATTATGGAAGCCCCATTCCTTGTTATGAGCCGGCTGTAGAATACAGAAATATGTTAAATTTCACTTGTAATTCACACATCTTTCGTCGCATTTACCTTGTATTCCTCTACCGAATAGAGGACAACCTTACGGTGAGCATCGCAGGCAACCAAATACTTTTGATCGGGAGAATAGGAAACATCGGCAACAGCTCCCAGATGCTCCAATTCCGTCTTAAGTTCCAGAGTGTTATTCTTGAGCGTATAAATGTGCAACTTCTGATCATCACCGCCAACAGCCACATCCAAAGTCTCCGAATTGGTAGCAATGGAACTGGCCTCGTATTTGATAGGAAGCGAGAAGATCTTCTTTTGATCCTGAACCAAAGTAATCTCCTTAATGCAGGCCAATGCAATGATATTCTCATTACGCAAAATGGCCAATCCACGTGGCTGGCAATTGAGCTTGACCACATAGTCAGTGTAGGTGTTGCCCTCGACGCTGAACTGGCGCAGACTGTCGTCAATGCCGCAGGTGTAAACAAATTCATCCCAGGCAGCAATGCCGTTTATCTGATTGCCATGACCAGTGCCAGTGACGCGATCGTTGGTACCGTTTCCAGAGTTCCAATTGGTCACTACACCATCATGGCTGCCAGTGTAAATGGTACTGCGATCGTCGCTCAGGCCCAAGACAGTGATTGGCTTGTTGTGACCCTTAACCACACGCAACGGTTTGCTGGGATCATCTACATTCAAGTAGGTGATCACTCCGGACAAGGAAACAGTAATTAGATGCTCTCCCTGCCACAGGCACGACACCTGCTGATCATCCACAGTATTTCCCATGATAAACTCGGAGATCAGTTCACGAGTGTCCACCTGCCAGAGTCGGCAGGTCTTATCACCCGAGCAGGTTAACAGCTGAGTGCCATCGGGTTTCCATGCGACAGCGTAGACTCCACCTTTGTGCGCTGGCGAGCCGAATTCACCGACGAGCTCTGAGGTAGCACCGTCATACAGAAACACTTTGCCATCGAAACCAGCCGAAGCAAAGTACTTGCCATCGGGCGAGTAGCGAACTGCCTGCACGAAACGGGAATGTTCCTGCTTGGTCATCTTAAACTTGAACGGTGGTCCCTCGAAGACGGCAATCGTGTTATCCTCACTGCCAGTGACAATGCGGAAGGGCCTGGCAGGTCTGAAGTCCGAAGAGTTAATAGACTTGGATTGTCCACTAATTTCGCCCACAGATGTGCCCGTTTCAGACATGAAGACATGGCCAAAACGTTCACGTCCTTCGCCTACGGCAACCATACGTTGATTATCGGCTGACCAGCTTATGTCCTTAATGGGTCCGGCAATAGGTTGGAATTCATTCTTCATCAAATGTTCCTTGTTTACCGTATCCCAAATGCGAATTTTGCCCGAGGCATCTAGAAAGAGTTTCAAAAAATGTTATTAAGCTAATTGACAAACTAATGCTTAGGCTAAGCTAATAGACTACCTATTACAAGGCTTTCTTTTATTATTAATTTAAGACGAAAGACACTAAGTTTGTCATCTATACACACCCACTCTAAGAATCGGATCACACCTTTAATTTCCTCACAAACAACCCTACGCTTGTTTATATTATGAAGTTTACATTAGTGATAATAAATTAAGGTTTATAATATAAAATAAAAAGTGAAACATCTAGAACCTCAAAAGACAATGATCCAAATTTCCAGAAGTAAATATATGGACTTTCCCAATTAAACAAACACTGTACCATATAAGGTTATAAGATAAGTGACTAGTTGTCCACAAAAAGATAACATAAAATGCCAATCACTCAAGAACACGAAACTATACCAAACATGGGACTATAATCTAGATTAATATACCTAAGAATTATGAATAGATTGAAACTGACAAAATAGCTGAACTAACAAAAATGGCAATGGATCAATAAGTTAACTGAAAACTGGTAGTAAACATAGATTCCTTATTTGGTAGGCTCTTTTACTGATTGGTTCTTCTATTGTTGCTTACTGTGCGCTAAAAACAACATTTGATAACGTTGCAGCACCCTTTTCCGGATAAGATAATGGTAAGTTCGCATAGTATGGTAATGGGAGAGCTCAACAGCTGACGTGAGTCATGACGAATATGATTATGATGGTGGTCTCTCTCTTTTAAGGTTTCTTTCACGCTGAATGCCTGGGTTAACTTACCACCGGATGCAATGTAGAAGCCACTTGGCGAATACTTTGCCACATTCACTGCACACGAGTGCTCCGTGTAGACATCAGCAATTGCTGGATTCTAAGCAAGCGACGGCGATCAATCGGAGCATGACGAGGCAAATCAAGAAAGAGAGAGAAAGAGGACAACAAAATAACAATTTTGAACATATTATTAAACAATATTTACAAGAGATATTTGTTATTCTAACTGATTTTGCGTGGGCAGCGAAAAAAGAAATTTTCTTGTTCGGCACGCCGGCAACAGCGACAACATATACACGATATATAGCTAGATATATGCAAGTGTATATGTGGTAAATAAATATAGATCAGCCAGCACATCAACACACACACAGACATGGTCGCTGTCGAGTGGAAAAATAACGCTTGAAAATTGCAGCTGCTGTGTGCCGTCCAAAAATAAAACATTATTCGCTTTATGGAGCACAGCACAGTCGGCTCATATTATTTGTCCCAATTTTATGGTAATATGACTAGATCAGAAATGAACTTACCTCAATGTTTCTGATTATCACCGAATTTCCATTGGTGTAGAGAAAGTTCTTGCCTTTGGGATCCGCACCCAGCACAATGGGTTGTCCACGTTGGGTGCGCGGCAAAGTTGCATATATATTTTCTGCAAATTACAATAAGAAAATTAACTTCAACAAAGATAAACAGCTGTAGTAAAGGGAGGTAGAACAGGGTGCGGCCGGCGTCTGTCTCTGCCGGCTTATGTACTTTGCTTTCACCGGTTCGCAAGAGTTCCCCTCTACTATTGTTTATCTAAACATGATGATGACGATGCGACGGCGACGACGCGGTTTCGGCGATCTCTGAATTCCATTTATGGTCATATTAAATCGTTTCCGCTGTTTTTACCGTTGTCCGTTGACTCATTTTTTTCTTTATGCAGGTCTGTCGTGGTTTTGCACTTTTTTGCTGAATTTATTAACGAATCTATAACTCACTGTTTTCGTAGGCTGGTTTTTGTGGTTGTGCCATTGCTCTTGCTCTTTCGTTTATGATATATGATTTCTAGTCGCGTTTGTATAAATAGGAATACTTTTAGCTTATAAAAAACACCCGCAATTGCACTGTACGCTAACAGGGCTGCCAACTGTTTGTAATCACTCCGTTAACAGAGCTCTAACAGGGATGTATTTGCTAACAGATAATTTATTTGCTGAAAGTGACCATAAATAAGTTTGGGTTGTGGTATTTTATAAATGTGCGGTCACACTGACAACAATAATAGATTCATTTGTTTTGACAAAATGTTGCAACGCGTTCATCCCAAGGTAGAAAATCCACGCTATGGCCAGCTTATTATTGGTCCACCTGGATCCGGCAAGACGACATACTGCAATGAGGCATATAAATTCTACCGTGAACTGGGCCGGCAAATTGGCGTAGTCAATTTGGACCCGGGAAATGACAACATGGCATACAAGCCGGTTGTCAACGTTATGGAGCTAATAACCGTGGAGGATTGCATGGAACACATGAAGCTGGGACCCAATGGTGCCCTCATGCACTGTGCTGAATACCTTGAGCAACATATTGATGACTGGCTGCTGCCGGCGCTGCGAAAACTGAGTGCCACACACAACTATTTCCTCTTCGACTGTCCAGGTCAAATCGAACTCTATACGCATCACAATGCCATGGCGCGTATCTTTGAACGCCTGGAGAGGGAACGTTACAGTTTGGTCACTGTGAATCTAATTGACTCACATTACTGCTCAGAGCCTGCGAAGTTTATATCCACTCTTCTGATGGCATTGAATACAATGCTTCGCATGAGTTTACCCCATGTGAATGTCCTGTCTAAGGCGGATTTGTTGCGTAAACATGAATCCAAGTTGCATTTCAATGTGGACTATTATACGGATGTGCTGGACTTGAATTATTTGCTGGAGAAACTGGACGATGATCCAACCATGCGTAAATATCAGAAGCTGAACGAGGCCATTTGCTCCATGGTTGAGGATTACGCCTTGGTATCGTTTAAGCTACTCGACGCTTTTAGCACTGACAGCATGCTCAGGCTGCGAAATCATATTGATAAGGCAAATGGTTATGTTTATAAGGCAGGGGAAGAACAAACTGTTAACTCTCTGCTGGCCTGCGCTGTGGGAGCTGAAGCGGAAACACTGCGCCAACAACATGACGTCGACCCTTATACAAAACAACAGTGACCAATGGGGTGCACCATCGTGGCTTAATAGTTGTATATTTAATTTTTGGAATTGGGATTATCAACATCCTGTCACTGAAAATTCATTTAAAACTGTGCAAGCTGAACCTCTGATAATTCTAATTTCCTGTGATAAATACATTATTTCATTATCCAGCATCCCTGCAAATTGCATATTTTATTTTTAAAGTATAAATTATAATACTAGTTGAAAAGGGAGAACTATGGGATTTTTTAAATTATTGCGCTTGATATACCAGATGCTACCCATCGTCTTGCAGACTACACATGGGTAGCATTGCTATATGGGCATTTTTACTGAGATACAATCGATAAGCAACGTTTTCATTCACAATCAATACGAATTTGACAGTTGTTGCCGTTAGAGTTACAAGAAAGCACGCGTGTAGTTAAGTTATACAATAAACTATGAAAGTTCATTGTAAGCTGATTATAAGCGTAGTTTTTAATTCATTCATTATTACCCACGTAGCGATAAAGTTAATTGCGACGTAATTTGTGATTTACTTATTCCCTATGTAATATATTTATAGTCAGCCTTGAAATACTCTTTAGGTCAGTTTCATATTTTTATCATTGGGCCTCTGGCAGCTGTACTATCGCCATTAAGTTACTAAATTGCAGTCGAGTCAGTAGAAGCTGCTTCAACTAGGCATACGAAATGTCGATAAGACCGAAAAAAGTGAATTTGAAACGCGCACATTGTAGAATTCTGCTGATATTTGACGTTGACTTTGAGGGAAGCTTCAAAATTCTGATATGAATGAGTCAAAATGGCGACTGGCATTAGATTTGGACCTATAAAAGGCGCTGTCGTTGTACAGCCTTATTAGTTGCGTTCGCGCGGTTGCCTCGGCTTGGAATTACTATATCGAATATGTTTTAAAGTGAAAAGTGAAGTGTTCTCTGCAGTGTTCATTAAAAAGTGGATCTAAAGGATCCACAGGATAAAGGATTACCAGTGAATTTTCTAACTTCAAAAGGACCAAGGATTACCAGTGATATATGAATCTTGTGAATTAAAATAGTATTTTTTGCCAAGCTTAAAAATGGCAAATAAATATTTATACTCTTTGACTGTGCTACTAATTTTAAGCAGTGCGATTGCTGAGGATGGTGATATTGTGATGTCAGATGATGATGATGAGAGCCTGGAGTGAGTGAAAGTTTGCATTTATAATTTTAAATCATTATAAATGTGGCATAAAAATTCCTTTGTTTTATAAAGTGCTGTGAAAAAAATATACAAATTATTTATTTTATATTATAGATAGCAAAAGCTATTTATAATATTATAAAAGTATTTTGCTTTGCAAAAATAAATATGTGTTGTACATAATTCAACTGCCTTATCTAATGCGAAAGAAATAAAATATTTATAGGCCCCTAGCTCAGGCTGTTCCGGATGTCAGTGATAAAGAACGCGAAGCACGCCATTTAAGTTTTGGAAGGATTCAATTCCCCCGTGATGATAGGTAGGATTGTGAAGTCCTTTTTGGGAAATACTGCAATAAACATAATTATATTCTACCTGAATTTTATAGTGTAAGCTATAGTTACAGTCAAAATGAGCTTGGCGGTTACGGCAGAGGCAATGCCGGAGGCTATGGAGGAAACCACATGCAGATCGGTGGTTTTAAGACATCAGGGAGGTGAGGCTCATGGTAACCTTGAAAAGGGAATACTTTATAAATAAATTTGTATTCATTTAGCGGACTTGTGAACAAGGCTCTCAACATATTTGGCATTGGCGGCGGGTAAAAGATTTTAATTAATATCTCCTAACTCGATTTAAAATATTTAAAATCTTTAGAGTCAAAACCAACTTTTATGGCAGTCCGACAAGGCAACTGACAGCTTACGGCAAATGCGCAGTGTATGCACTACCTCCAAATGTACAGTACGAATGCAACAGACCCGGCCGTTGTCAAGTGTATTGCCCCAACGGTTATACCTTCCTTCCAGGCGTGAATAAACTCGATATGTTCTGCTCAAATAATGGCTGGATAATAAGCAATTCCGAATTAACCCAAGTGCCACCGTGTCAGGCTATTTGCATGCCGCCTTGTGAAAACAACGGGATATGTCTTTCCGCTGGTAAATGCCAGTGTCCTGAGAACTTCTCAGGTCCGCTTTGCCAGAACAAGAGGTCCGTTTGTGCAGAACGTCCGCCAATACCCAAAAACTCCAAGATAAAGTGCACGAGCAAGTAAGCCTTACAAGAAATTCGCATCGGTTTGCAGTTAAATAAACGTTGTCTTTCAGCAACTGCAATGCCGAATGCATGCGAGGATTTCAGTTTCCCGATGGCAGCGGTATTGCCAACATTGAGTGTCGTAATGGACAGTGGGTGCATAAGAAAACTGGACTCACTAAGATGCCCGAATGTCGACGTAAGTCAAGACTTTGTTTCCTGGGTTCACCTATTGTCTAATCTTATAGTAAATCCACAGCAACCTGTTCGCCGGCTTGCCAGAATGGCGGTCAATGCATTAGCTTTAATGTTTGCTCGTGTTCCAAGGATAATCGCGGAGCGTTCTGCCAATACAGTAAGAAAATAGGTTTTTATAGAGTATAAACATTAAATATAAAATATTATATAGGTATTGAAAGCTGTAATGTGACGAAAACGGGATTCAATGGTAACTACAAGTGTGCTTACGATAATGAGGAGGCCAGATGCATGTTTAGCTGCCCGCAAGTGCCAGGACTGCAAGTACAGGGTCGCCTCGACATTGAGTATAAGTGCAGCTATCAACGGGGCGTCTATTTACCCGCACCAGTACCAAAGTGCATTTTTCGTAAGTCTCCCTGAATATACGTTTGCGATTCGTGTCTTCCATAAACTACTTCCAATTTACAGCGGCTGGATACATTATAAAATCTCGCAACGAACATACAAAACATTCTCAAAAGGCAGGACAGGTCTATCACAATGCCTTCAGTGGTGAATACTCCTCGGAAATGCAGAGTCAACGTGAAATTCTGTTGGCGCTGCTGGCTAAGTACAAGGATTTGGAGAGAAGAAGCGTAAGTTAGGATTTATTTTATAAAACATCTAACTTTTAATATTAAGTTCGGAAATTTCAATGATTATTTCATACAAAAAGGATTCACTTGAACAGAAAGATTTGAAAACCCTATAATTCATTATCCTTCCTTTTTAACCTTGAGTGAACCCCCTACTCTATTTACACAATAAAAATTGTACATACAGCATACGATAAGAAACAATAAACCCCCAATGAAATTGGACGGAACTGGTTATCATTATCTACGAGTGTGCTTGAGAGTATGCGAATTTGTTTTGATATTATATAATATCATTATATAATATTGTATATTATATTTGGTTGCGAAATAGCGATACGAACGTACAGCATATAGAAAGATTAAATGGAATCGTGCTTACTTTTAAGGAATGGTGGTCGTCAGAGGAAACAACAGTTACGGCCGGAAGTTACTCCCTGTACACAAGCAGCGAAGTGGATGTTGTTATCGATAAGGCCCCTCGACCAGCACTGTGCACCACTTGGGGTGGCATTAATATGAAAACATTTGATGGTCTTGTTTTCAAGTAAGTAAACGAATAGTTTTAAAATATAAATCGACAATGAAACACAAAATGAACTCGATGCTGTCATAGGGCTCCCTTATCCTGTTCGCATACGTTTATTGAGGACAAGGTGTCGGGAACATTTAATATAATACTCAAGGCGTGTCCTTATGGTTCTGGTTATGGTTGTGCTCACACCCTTAAGATTCTATGGCAATCGGTGACTTATACCCTGGAAAATTTAAGTGAGTAACTGGGCAATAATATTCGTTCATGTAAATAAAAACTATTTACCCCATTAGATGGCACAATACGCCTGTCAACGCCTACCAAACAGTTTCCCATACCGGTGCAAATGATGGGTATGAAAGTGATGCCTGTGGCGCAGCATGTGCAAATCGATCTGGAATCAATTGGCCTCAAACTGGACTGGGATCATCATCAGTATGTGGCTGTCCATGCTGGGCCAGCCATGTGGGGCAAAGTGGGCGGCCTGTGTGGCAGTCTTGACGGTGATTATAGAAACGAGTTGGTGTCCAGAACTGGCAAAAAACTGGAGACAATCAAGGCATTCGCCGATGCATGGCGTGTAGATGACAGCAGTGAGATGTGTCGCGTTGAAAACAGCGCTGAGCTAGAATTTGGCATGGAATCCTGCGAGCCAAGTAAAATACAAAAGGCCGTCAGTATTTGCGAACGACTCCTGGCTAATGAAAAGCTAAGCGACTGCATCAAGCCCTTCAATTATGATGCACTCATACGCACCTGCATTGCGGACTATTGCAATTGCCCGAATCGAGACCAACCCGAAAGCTGCAATTGCGATGCCCTGGCTATGCTGGCCAAGGAATGCATGTTCAAGGGAGTTCAGTTGCAACATGGCTGGCGTAATCTGGAAATATGCCGTGAGTATCAAATTGATTTCGAAATATATATATTTAAATAATTAATCAACTACATTTACTTCTTACTCATGTGCCCCAATAGCCATTAGCTGCGGCTTTGGTCGCGTCTATCGCGCCTGTGGACCGGATGTGGAGCCGACCTGTGAATCCGACTTCTCATCCCTCACCCCCACAAAGGGTAAATGCAATGAGGGATGCTTTTGTCCGGAAGGCACTGTGCAGTACAAGGATGCGTGCATAACCCGCGAGCTGTGTCCCTGCACTCTACGTGGCAAGGAGTTCAAGCCGGAGGCGACAGTGAAGAAGAATTGCAACAAATGCACCTGCAGAAACGGGCAATGGAAGTGCACAGACGAGAAGTGTGGTGCACGCTGCGGTGCCATCGGTGATCCTCATTACCAGACATTCGATGGCAAACGTTATGACTTTATGGGCAAATGTTCTTACTACTTGCTCAAGACATCCAACATGTCTGTTGAGGCTGAGAACGTTGCCTGTTCCGGTGCAATGTCTGAGGCGCTTAACTATGCGGTGCCCGATGATCCCTCATGCACTAAGTCTGTGACTGTACGCTTCGTACTGCGAGATGGCACACCGGGTGTAATCAAATTGGACCAAGGATTGACCACACTTGTCAATGACAAGCCAATTGCCAAGCTGCCCAAGGTGCTGGGCATTGGTGAAGTGTTGATACGCCGTGCCAGTTCCACATTTATGACTGTTGAGTTTGCCGGTGGCATACGCATCTGGTGGGATGGCGTCTCGCGTGTTTATATTGATGCGCCAGCTAATTGGCGTGGCCAGACGCAAGGCTTGTGCGGCACATTCAATTCCAATACGCAAGATGATTTCCTCACACCTGAAGGGGATGTCGAGACGGCTGTAGAGGCATTTGCCGACAAGTGGCGCACCAAGGACACCTGCCAATTCCAGGCGGAGACACATAAGGGACCGCATCCATGCTCGCTCAGTCCTGAGAAGAAAGAAAAAGCTGAGAAGCATTGCGACTGGATATTGCAAGACATTTTCCAAGAATGTCATTTTATGGTCGAGCCCGAGCAGTTCTATGAGGACTGTCTCTACGATACCTGTGCCTGCAAGGATGAGCTTGCTAAATGTTTCTGTCCCATTCTGTCTGCATATGGCACAGAGTGCATGCGACAGGGTATTAAGACCGGGTGGAGAATGACTGTCAAGGAGTGTGGTAAGTGAATAATTATTAAATACTTAGCGAATTATATATACAAATCTTACCTGAATTTCCAGCTGCCAAGTGCCCCATGGGACAAGTGTTTGATGAATGTGGCGATGGTTGTGCCTTGACCTGCGACGACTTGCCCAGTAAGAATAGCTGTACCCGGGAATGTGTTGAGGGTTGCCGTTGTCCCCATGGCGAGTACATCAATGAAGAGGGCGTGTGTGTGCCAAAGCATAAGTGTCACTGCACCTTCGATGGCATGAGCTTCCAACCTGGATACAAGGAAGTGCGTCCCGGCGAGAAATTCCTTGATCTTTGCACTTGCACAGATGGTGTTTGGGATTGCCAAGATGCGGAGAATGGTGATGATGTTAAATATCCGCCTTCTTCGGAACTGCGCAGCAAATGCACAAAACAACCGTATGCGGAATTTACGAAATGTGCTCCCAAGGAACCTAAGACATGCAAGAACATGGATAAATACGTTGCCGATTCTTCAGAATGTAGACCCGGTTGTGTGTGCATGGAGGGTTATGTCTTTGATATGTCCCGTCAGGCTTGTGTGCTGCCTACCAATTGCTCTTGCCACCATGCTGGAAAGAGTTACGACGACGGTGAACAGATCAAAGAGGACTGCAACTCGTGTGTATGCCAATCCGGCAACTGGAAGTGTTCTGAAAATGGCTGTGAATCCACCTGCAGTGTGTGGGGAGACTCACATTTCAGCACTTTCGATGGTCATGACTTTGATTTTCAGGGTGCATGCGATTATGTGCTCTCCAAAGGCGTCTTAGACAATGGCGACGGTTTCAGTATTACTATTCAAAATGTACTCTGCGGCACAATGGGAGTCACTTGCTCCAAATCGCTGGAAATCACTTTGAATGGACGCGTACAGGAGTCCCTATTGCTTAGCACCGATGCCAGCTATAGCGTTGATCCCAATAAGTCAGCCATTAAAAGTAAGTACTCTGTGTTATATTTATTAATCATGAACGTAGATTGTTATCATTACACTGATAAATATTCAATTGAGCACCGATTCTTCCACTAAATTGACGTTTTCTCAATATTTAAACTCACAATAAGAAAACGTAATACAATCGATATTTCTTCTAATAAATCGACATCTTATCGATAAATGTTAGATTTTCATTCATTCACAATAAGAAATTTTTAGATTATCGATATTTCCCTTAACCGAAAAGTTGATCGATTCAAATTTAACTGTTAATTTTTGTTTCATTCAATTAGAAATTCGCGATAGCGTCAATTCCAAAGGTCACAACGCATTCCACATCTACAAAGCCGGCGTATTTGTTGTTGTCGAAGTGATACCTCTTAAGCTGCAAGTCAAATGGGATGAAGGCACGCGTGTGTACGTCAAATTGGGCAACGAATGGCGCGGCAAGGTCAACGGTTTGTGTGGCAACTACAATGGAAACGGACAGGATGACATGCAAACACCCTCTTTGGGCTTGGAAACGAGTCCCATGCTTTTTGGGCATGCCTGGAAACTGCAGCCCCATTGTGCTGCACCAGTAGCACCAATCGATGCCTGCCGACAGCATCCAGAGCGCGAAACTTGGGCGCAATTGAAGTGTGGAGCCCTGAAGTCTGACCTTTTTGCGCCCTGCCATTCCGAAGTACCGCTTGAGCGCTATTTGAAGCGTTGCATCTTTGATACATGCGCCTGCGACCAGGGAGGCGACTGTGAATGCTTGTGCACAGCGGTGGCTGCATACGCTCATGCATGCTCCCAGAAGGGTATCCAAATTCGCTGGAGAACGCAACACTTCTGCCGTAAGTAACTAACCATGTAGTTTTAAATGATATAAACTAATTTCCTTTATTATTAAATTGAACAGCCATGCAATGCGATCCCCACTGCTCGGACTACAAATCCTGCACACCCGCTTGTGCTGTGGAGACTTGTGACAATTTTCTTGACCAAGGCATTGCCGAGCGCATGTGCAACCGTGAGAACTGTATTGAGGGTTGTCAGATCAAGCCCTGCGAGGATGGTTTCATCTACTTGAATGATACCTACCGTGATTGTGTGCCCAAGGCGGAATGCAAGCCCGTGTGCATGGTGAAGGATGACAAAACCTATTATGAAGGCGATATAACTTTCCAGGATGAGTGCGCCACCTGTCGCTGCTCCAAACGTAAAGAAATCTGCAGCGGCATTAAGTGTGATGTCCCTGTTACGCTTCCCCCACTTGGCCCTGTTCAGGGTAGTACCGAACCCCCATTGGCAACACAGAATCAAACGAAATGTGTGCGCGGCTGGACCCGTTGGTGTGATAAGGATGTAGATGGTTCGCAGAAGAGTGTGCGATTGAACGACGAGGAGAAGTTGCCACGCTACGATCGCATGGAGAGCATCTATGGCACCTGTTTGAAGCAGTATATGACAAAGGTGGAATGCCGTGTTAAGGATACACATGAGCCGCCCGAGCGAATGGATGAGAATGTAGTGTGCAACTTGCAAGAGGGATTGCGCTGCATTGGCAAGTGCCACGACTATGAACTGCGTGCGTTCTGTCAGTGCGATGATGAGCCCGAAGTGACCACACCAAAGCCAATTGAAAAGCCACAAATTGGTAAAACTTGCGATGTAGGCGTGGTTGAGTACAAGGAGTATCCAGGAGATTGCCACAAGTTCCTCCACTGTCAACCGAAGGGTGTTGAAGGCGGCTGGGTTTATGTTGAGAAGACCTGCGGCGAGTACAGCATGTTCAATCCCATACAGTTCAACTGTGATCACATTGCTATTGTGCAAGCTCTGATACCCAGCTGCGGCAAGCCCAAACCAGAACCAGAACCTGAGATTAAGCAGTGCGAAGAGGGCAAAGTGTGGTCAGAGTGCGCCAATCAGTGTGAGCACACCTGTCACTACTACGGAAGTATTTTACGGAAGCGTGGCCTCTGCCAGTTGGAAGAGCACTGCAAGCCTGGCTGTGTGGATAGCAAGCGTCCAGATTGTGCTAAGCTGGGTAAATATTGGCGTGACGTGGACGAGTGCGTGCAAGCCGACGAGTGTCCATGCATGGACAAGGCAGAACAGTATGTCCAGCCCCACAAACCCGTTGTGGGAGAGTGGGAGATATGCCAGTGTATCGACAATACATTCACCTGTGTTCCCAACAAGCTGGAACCGACGCCGGCACCAATTCTACGTAAGAGCACTTTAAAGATAGAGAATTGGGCTTTTAATTTTCACTACAATTTTGACTTCTCTTACAGCACCACTTGAGCCAATTGTACCCATTATTCCAGTAACTCTGACACCACCAATTCACTGCGCTCCCGAACGGTAATTTGGAAACATTTCATTACTTAAATGAACACTCTAACTTTGTTTCCATATTGTAGACTTATTCCGATGATTGAAAATGGTGAACACTCTCTGCCGGATAGCGTTTTTAATGCCACCTCCAATTTGACCCCAGAGCATGCGCCAGAAAAGGCGCGTTTGCGTAAGAAGCCATCACCAGACGGCGGCAGCTGGTCACCAATGATCAACGATCAAATGCAGTATCTTGAACTGAACTTGGGACGCACTGAGCCCATTTATGGTGTCATTATGGCTGGTAGTCCTGAGTTTAACAATTACGTTACCCTTTTCAAGGTAAATGCTTAAGGAATAGAATGCAATCTTAACTGAACAAATTTAATGTCGTACTTAGATTCTGCACAGCCACGATGGCATTGCTTATAATTACCTGGTGGATGAGACAGATAAGCCGCAAATGTTCAACGGGCCGTTGGATTCGCGTGAGCCAGTGCAGACACTTTTCAAGATACCCATTGAGGCCAATTCGTTGCGAATTTACCCATTAAAGTGGCATGGATCTATTGCAATGCGCGTAGAGCTGTTGATTTGTGGCCAACTACCAATTGTCGTGCCACCGCCACTGCCAGTAACCAGCACTGAACGTCCACCAGTGGCATATGAGCTGGAGTGTGTCGATGAACTGGGCGTGAATAATGGCGTGATGTATGAGCAGCAGTTGCAGGCGAGCAGCTTGTGGCAGCTGCAGAATACGGCGCAAAAACAACGTCTCCTCGATCTGTTGAAGCTATCGACAACGCAGGCTTGGCGTCCACTTGCCAATACGCCAAATGAGTTTGTTGAATTTGATTTCATGGAGCCGCGCAACGTTTCCGGTTTTATAACCAAGGGTGGCCCAGATGGTTGGGTTACTGGCTACAAGGTTATGTTCTCGAAACGGAAGCCAACGTGGAACACAGTGCTGGCGCCCAACGGACAGCCGCGCATATTTGAGGCCAATGTGGATGAGCATACGCCGCGTACGCATCACTTTAAGAATCCGATACTGACACAATACTTGAAGCTGGTTCCGGCCAAGTGGGAACGTAACATAAACATGCGCATCGAGCCGCTGGGATGCTTTAAGCCGTATCGTAAGTAGCAATTTTATAACTTGTAGATTAGCTATTATATTATAACCATTATATAATGATCTTGTATTCTTCCAGCTGTTATCAAAGAGGAGATTCGCGAGCCAGAACTAAAACCCACTAAGTGCAATGTCTGCGATGGTATTACTAGCATTAGCACCACGTGTCAATGCAACGAGCAGCTTTTCTGGGATGGCAACACATGTGTGCAGCGTAATTTGTGCCCCTGCGTGGAAAACTATGTCAGCTATCCGATTGGCAGCAAGTTCGAGAATGCAGCATGCGAGGAATGCGTCTGTATATTGGGTGGCAGGCACAATTGCAAACCCAAGAAGTGCCCACCTTGCGAGGCACGTCACCTTCGTCCGGTCATAACAAGCGATTGTTTCTGCAAGTGCGAACCGTGTCCCAAACACCAGCGCCTCTGCCCCTCAAGTGGAGATTGTATACCGGAGGTGCTCTGGTGCAATGGAGTACAGGATTGTGCGGATGATGAAGATGCAAGCTGTCATGATTCGTTCACCGTTGAACCTGAAATAAAACGCGAGAAGAATCAAAGTGAGTCAAAATTAACAGTAGCATTATTTGCACATGAATATTACATATATATATTTATTCTCCAGCTACGATTCTAACTTGCCCTGCGCCCGTGTGTCCGCCTCAAATGAAGATCAAAATCATTGAGAAGAAGGCTCGCAAAATGTCGAAAATCTTCTCGTTCCACAAACAAGTCTCCATTGTCGATGATGGTGTTAGCATAACGAAAACGAAGTTTGTGTCATCCAATGAACAAATATTGGCAATGCCAAGTAGCGATGTCAACTATCAGGAGGAGGAGGAATGCAGTGAATTCACCTGTGTGCCCATACCAACAAAGGAAGTAAAACAAAACGAATCGATCACCTGTGTTGAACCCAAGTGTCCCGAGAAATACGATGTCGAGCTGGATATGAGCAATGCCAAGGCGGGAGACTGCCTCAAGTACACGTGCATGCTGCGACCCAACAAGGATGATGTATGTGAGATAAGCGGCAAGAGTTTCACCACCTTCGATGGCACGCTGTTCAAATACAGTCCGTGCAGTCATATCCTTGCCAGAGATATAAACAACGGCCATTGGACAATATCAGGTAGACAATTATTTAATTGTATATCTCAAATGTTTCTAATAATCTTCTTTGTTTCAGTTCACCAACAGTGCACCGATGAGTCTCGTAAGGTTTGCCACAAGGTGGTAACGATTGAGGACCTGCAAGCGGGCAATCAGTTGGTGCTGTTGCCTCAACTAAAAGTCAAATTCAATGGCTTCGACTTTACCGTGCAGCAGCTAATCAATTCACCGATTTGCAAGGCTTCGTTTGTGGTCTCCCAGCCGGGCAAGACGCTGCTTGCTGTCTCTACTAAATATGGCTTCTGGGTACAATTGGATGATATTGGCATACTCAAGGTGGGCATCTCATCCAAATTCCTACGCACTGTGGACGGTCTGTGTGGTTATTACAATGGTAACTCACGCGATGACAAGCGCACTCCCGATGGCCAAGTTCTGGCTAATACGGAGAAGTTCGGCAACAGCTGGTATGATAAGCGTATCCCTCTGGAACAGTGCGGAGACCAGAAGTGCACTAGACAGCTGCAGGCAAAGGCCTTGCAATTGTGCTCTATTATTAAGTAAGTATTTATATTATATATTATATATAATGCATAGAGTTCTCAAGATATTCTTTATCCTCACAGCCATCCTACATTCGGCAAATGCCACAAGGCGGTTAACTACAAACAATTCTCGAATAATTATTGCCTGGAGGCAGCTTGCGATTGTCTGTTGAAGAATAATGGAGATGCCTCTGCATGCAAGTGCAGCATGCTTGAGAGCTTTGTTAAGAAATGTCTCAGTGTTAATCCCCTGGTGCAGTTGTCCACTTGGCGTGCCGTGCATCAATGCGAAATTAGTTGCCCGGCACCCTTGGTGCACACCGACTGCTATAAGCGAAGATGTGAGCCTTCTTGTGACAATTTGCATAACGACGATTGCCCAGTGCTGCCGGATGTCTGTTTCCCAGGCTGTTACTGTCCGGAAGGCACTGTACGCAAGGGTCCCAATTGTGTGCCCATTGCCGATTGCAAGGATTGCGAATGCAAAGCATTGGGCAGCTCCAAATACATGACCTATGATCGCAAGAGTTTCAGCTTTAATGGCAACTGTACTTACCTGCTGTCGAGAGATGTTGTGCTGCCAGGAGTTCACACCTTCCAGGTGTATGCCAGCATGGATGATTGTAAGAAACTTGGACACGTGAATGCCATCGAAGGTGCCAGTTGTGCCAAGTCACTGCATGTGCTCAACGGTGACCATGTGATACACGTACAGCGTGTCCCGCAGCAGCCCAAGAAGTTGCAAGTGCTGGTCGATGGTTTCGAGGTGACGAAGATACCATATAAGGACAGCTGGATTGCGTTGCATCAGATCGTCGGAAAGGAATTGGTTCTATTGTTGATCGAATCGCATGTTGAGCTCAAAGCTGCCTTTGAGGATTTGACTTTCACTCTGGGTGTGCCAAGCATTAAGTATGGCAGCAAAATGGAAGGACTTTGTGGCGATTGTAATGAGGATGCCAGCAATGACTTGCAGCTGAATCCGGCGAAGAGAAAGCCAGGCATTGATGTCATTGAAAGTTGGCAGGCGGATGAACCGAAACTTGGCCTGACCGATGGTCAGGAGTGCTCGAGTGAGGATGTGCCCAAGGACAAGTGCGTGCCATTGCCACGTGAGAAGGATCTCTGCCAGACATTCCTCAACACGGAGCTGTTCGGCAGTTGCCCGGTTGCTGTTGATCCCTTGGCCTATGTGAAGGCCTGCCAGGAGGATATCTGCAAGCCAGGCAACTCGCAACAGGGCATCTGTTCAGCCCTGGCAGCGTACGCCAAGGAGTGCAATGCAAAGGGTATCTGTATCAACTGGAGACGACCAGAGCTGTGCCCATTCGAGTGCCCCACCGATATGGTATACCAGCCTTGTGGCTGTGCCAAAAATTGTGATACCATCAAGGCGTTGTCCGAGTTTGATGCAGTTAGTATAAAGACACAGAACGTCTTCCATACATTGAATAGCGATGATATGTGCCCGAACTCAGATCGATTTGAGGGCTGCTTCTGTCCGCCTGGACAGGTCATGGATGCAGGCAAGTGTGTTCCGGAGGCAGCGTGCACTAAATGCGATGATGGACTGCATCTGCCAGGCGAAAGATGGCAGCTGAACAAATGTACCGAATGCGAATGCGATGACAAGGGTAAAACTGCTTGTGTGGAGAAGAAGTGTCAAGTGGAGGAGAACATCTGCGCCGAGGGATATAAACCGCAGACTATAGTCAAGCCCGACGAATGCTGCCCACATTATCGTTGCGTGCCGGAACCAAAGAAATCGCAGGCACTCTGTCTGGCGCCGCTCATGCCCGTCTGTGGCCCTGGACAGTTTAAGAAGCAGAAGACTGATGTCAACGGCTGTCCACAGTACATTTGTGGTTAGTATTACTATTATTATTATTTTACTAATTTATTAATGATAATCAATACTTCAGAATGCAAGCCCAAGGAGGAGTGTGAACCACTTGTTCCACCACGTGAACTACTGCCTGGTGAGAAGCTTGAGAAGATCGAAGAGGGCTGTTGTCCCACACAGAAGATTGTCTGTGTGCCAGAGCAGTGTCCACCAGTGCCTGCCAGTTGCCAGCAACGCTTCTACGAAGTCAACACACTGCAAGAAGACGGCGCCTGTTGTCCAACACACAAATGCGGTGCGTAAATGGCATCACAAATGATTTGGCAATTTACTAGTATAAATATTTATTCGATTTGTTTCCATAGTGCCTCCCAAGCATCTTTGCATTGTTCAGTACGAACTAGAGGAGGCAAGCAGCTTTACCAAACAGGTGGGAGACAAATGGGTGCACGCCAAGGATGTGTGCAAACAGGAGCAGTGTTCGTATGGTCCCAATGGTAATGCGCAGGTTATCAGCATTCAAGAGCAATGTATAACAGATTGCGGTGCTGGCTATAGCTATCAAAAGTTGAATCCGAACAAATGCTGTGGTGAATGCGTGCAAACTTCCTGCGTATTCGAAGATAAACTGTACGATGTCGACGCTCTGTGGAGCTCGCCGGATAATTGCACACACTACATGTGCTTGAAGAAGGACAAGGTGCTGATGGTCAGTTCCTCGGTTGAAGTCTGCCCTGATGTCAGTCGTTGTGCACCGCACAACATCTACTTGGAGGGCTGTTGCAAACACTGCAAATTGGAGCCCATTATCGAGAGTCACAGTGAGTGCTAAACCAATTCTTAATTCCAATAGAAACTGACATCCTCTTCTATTTTTCTTTTGTAGCCTCCTGCCTGCCTGTTTCTCGCGCTGAATCGCAGACAATAGAGCTGATCAAGTTTACCAAACCTGGACATGGTGCATGCTTCAATGCTGAGCCCATTCAAGGCTTTACGGACTGCGAGGGCTCTTGCAGCTCGGGATCCAAGTACAACAGCCTCACCGATGTGCACGAAAAGTTCTGCACATGCTGCAGCATTAAATCCTATCAACCGATCTCAGTGAAAATGATTTGCTCAGATGGCTTTACATATACGCAGCGCGTAAGTTCCTCATGTGTTTCATAAATTGTACTCCACTAAGTTATGTTTCTTGCTTCCACAGCATGAGGTTCCCTCCGATTGTGGTTGCTCGCCGTGCGCTGAGTTTACCGAGAGCGTGATAGATGTGCGTATGCAGGGACCCCGAGATGTACAAATGCCTCTGCTGCAGTTGCTCGGGCAGCGACACTAAGTAGTTAACACGCCGTGCAGCTGTAAATGCAGTTAAACATCAAAAATATTTTATTAAGTAAAGAAAGTGTATTCAAAAATCAAGTGGTTTTAATTGAATAGATAAACTAACCTTCCCTAATTTATGTATGTATAGGCATTGTTGTTTACTATACTCCCGAGCTCCCAACTTATTGGATTATATTGATTTTACGAGATAGCTGTTCTCCCGCTGTTGTTGAAACCTTACTCAAATTTTTAGATTTCAATTGAAATCCAGGCCCCGCTAGAAACTTTGGGCCCGGTATAATCCTGCTATCTCCTTGATAGCTTTTAGAATCTTTACAGAAGTGGAAAGTAAACGTGACTATCTCTTTATCAAATACAAATACAAAAACTATTGGCTTATCTTTTCATAAGTTCGAGTTCCTCAGGAAGTTTACTATCTCATCAAATTACTGCGAACATATTTCATATACAATCTTATCAGGTAAAAGATTACTACCCATAATAGCCACTATATAAACAGCTGTAGCTGGACTTCAATTTACATTCTTTCCCTCAAGCCGCAAGATGTACAAAGCAAATTTCCTTCTACTTGTTAGTTTCATTGGATTCCTTACAGTGATCAACGCTGTGCCCTCCACATATGGTAAGTACTTCCCAAAGTGATCAATCCTTCGCAATATTTAATTTATTTTCTTCTCTTTCGTTAGATACTGAACATACTTGGGTGTCCGGCAATTTGTCGTATCCCTTGCCATTGAACGCAGTAGTTGGAGGCTTTGATCCCTATGGGTACTACATCTATGTAGGTCGCATAGTATATGCAACCAACGTTCTGCCCGCCCGAGTCGTGAGCGAAACCGGAGTCGCTTACTTCAATACGGACGCTGTGAGCTATAAATTGACAACCTACCAGTTGTTGGTCACCGAGCCGGGTGTGGATTACGTTTGGCAACGCAGTTACGACGGCTACCAAGAGAAGGGTGCCATCTCTGTGGGTACCACCCATTGGAACGAACGCGTTTTCATCTGCCGTGCCAAGGCCGATGGCGGTTTGTTGGTGGGAACACTCTTCTTATCGAAGAAGGTCTGCATCATCAAGAACGAAGATCTGCCTCTGCGGCAGTTCGACAAGTATGAGATCCTTCTGGCTAAAGCTAAAAGCAACTCGACTTTCTAATAAACTAGGCTCTCTATAAACTTGTAAACTACAAATGATCTACAAATAAACGCAAACTAAACTGCAATACTTTAAAATCAGATAAGATTATTTTTTCGATTACTGGACAATTCAGATCTGAAGTGCCTTATAAATTAATAAAAATTAGTCAGTACGATTGATAAACAATTTAAGGGGGTTTCACTGTTATCTTTAATTAGTAACTGCCATTTCTGTAAATTGATTTCTATCAATGATTGCCATATAATCTATATAATATACGAGTATTTATGTTTTCACGCGCACAAACTGATTCATTTCCCAATTTAATTGGGATTTATGCCAAATAAAAAGGTTCTTTCCAAATGATTTAAAGATAGTTCGACATGACGTGATATATGAATTTAAGTAGTCTTTGATTCTAAGTTCTGTTTTGTGAATTATTACGTTCTAGATTAACTAAAGTAAATGATGTTGTGTCTGAAGAACGCTGGTTTTATGGTAATGTGGACGGTTCCACTGGCTTACTTGGTTCATGCTGAATGGGTAAGTAGGAACGCACTAGATGAAAAGATTGAACTGTTGGAGATAACTTTAGCTCAACAAAACCAAGTTATTAAATATCAGAAAGCGAAATTGGAAAAATTAATTAGGAAATCAATTAATTTTACCAGTTTGATGAACCACAAGGACACTCAAATAGATCAATTAAACTGTGAAGTATTTGAACATAAAAAAAATCTGCGACCATTGGAAAGGAAAATAAAATTTCTGGAAAATCAGATCGAATTGCTTTGTGGGAATTTAACTCAACAAGTGGGTGAAATCAACGCACTCCTTTGTGATATAGAATTGAAAGATGCGGAGATTGCCGAATATAAGAGACAACTCGAAGACAGTGCAGCTGAGGATTGTCTGCCATTCGGCAACTCTACTCATTTGCATGCAATTCGCATTCAGGGGATGGAACCATTTCTAGCACCTTGCGAAAGTCGTATCGCAGGGCCGGGCTGGATGGTTATCCAGCGGCGCATAGACGGAAAAGTTGATTTCAATAGATATTGGCAGGATTATAAACACGGTTTTGGCAGCGTTCATGGCGAGTTTTGGATAGGACTTGAAAGACTTCATAAGTTAACAAATAGCCGGCGATATGAATTGTTTATCTATCTGATTAACAGCACAAATTCCTTCCCTCTCTTTGCCCGATACGATCACTTTTTAATTGGCAGTGAGGCAGAACAGTATAAACTAAAGGCACTGGGCAAATATTCAGGAACAGCAAACGATAACTTAAGTTACCATGAGAATATGGCTTTTACAACGCTAGACCGGGACAATGACAAGGCTAAAAGTATGAACTTAGCCGTTTATTTTGGTGGACCTTGGTGGCACAAACTTCATGAATTCAGGTAAATAATTTGAATTTCATTTTAAACAATTTCTAAATTTCTGTTTTTTTTTCGAGTTTAGCAATTTAAATGGAAATTCTTCTTCTGATAGTCTGTGGTGGGGTCAACCACTGAAGTCTTGCCAAATGCTTCTACGACCTTGGCAGTAGAATATCAAGATGGTAAAGAGTTAAATACCAAAATTGATCTATCCCTGAAAATATAATAAAATACAAAAATTTAAACAAATTTAAAGTGTTATCATCTATATAATAATATCATGATATATTACAAGGTACAAATAATTCATTAGTTACATTTAAAATACAATATTCAATACTATATACAGTACACGAATATCTAGTTTTGCGAGTTAGACAACAATATTACAGAATATAATACTAATAAACAATATATATACATAACACATTTTCTAGCATTACTCAAAACAGTTTCTGGCCGAATAATACTAAAAGTATAAAGTAATACAATAAGAAAGTAATCGGAAGAAGGGAAGAGCCTCGGCTGCGTTCATCTTGCCACCAGGTCCATTCATTATTAAAATACCGTGGATCGCACTTGGGGTCAGTTGGCTTATTGCCCGGTTCACGTGCAGTTCTGTTAAATTGCTCGATTCGCTGCCATAGGTCCTGCACGAAGGACTCGTTGCGATGTTCCTCAAACAGATTATTTCGTTCGCAGGGATCCTCATCAATATCGAAGAGACAGGGTGCTACCAACGGTAGACATGGCTTGATAGTGGCAGATGCTTCTGGACACTGAACAGTGGCCTCCAACCGCATCGAGCTGATGTTCACCTCTGGCAGATCTCCGCGCAGTCGCTGTAGCTGCTGCCATACACTCGTATTACGGATTACCACCTCGTAGTGTGCAGCACGTGGATCCATCTCACCATTGTAGCGTTCCGCCAGCCAACCATCGTAGAGTCCTTGGCTTGTGGTGCCATTCACAATCTTCCATTTACCGTGTGTGTAGGCCAAGTAGGGCTCCAGACCATCGATATTGTGCACAATCTCGCGTTCCACCGACTCATAGCCATATTTCAGGGCAGACCACAGATTCAAACCGTCCAGTTTCAGTGAAGCATTGAGCTGTATGTCTGCCGCAGCTGCCAATGTGGGCAGCAGGTCGCCAATGTAGAAACGCTGCTTCCACACACTGCCAAGACGTTCGAAGTCCTTGCTCCAAATGGCAGCCGAACTACGCAGTCCTCCCTCCCAGGGTGAGTTCTTTTGCTGTAATATATACAATAATGCCAATGATCAGTTTAACCTGATAGCAGACAACCTAGTACTTACACCTCTTAGTGGATAGTTGGATGCTGTGGTCGAATGCTGTCCCACCGTGGGACCTCCATTATCCGAGAGAAACAGAACAATACTTTGCTGCAACATCTGTTGGCGTGCCAGGGCATCTATAACTTGGCCTACACTACTGTCCATTCGAGACACCATAGCCGCATAGTATCGTTCCGTCTCGTTCGCAATGTACCCGAACTTCGATAGTTCATCGGTTGGCGCTTGCATTGGATCATCTAAATTAGCTGAGTGTGGTGCCAAGTGGTTTAGCAGCAGGAACAGTGGCTTAGCGCTGGCATTATGTTGTTGGATTAAATCCACTGCGGCTTCAGTCAGAACATCCGTCATATAATGACCCAAGTGATCGTGTGAGACTCGCAGATCATTGCGAAAATCATGCCCACGTGCGTAGGATTTGCCCTGTTAGAGACATAATTGAATTGATTTGGAATTTGTAAGGGATTACTGCCAGATTACTAACAGGTTGCTCATATGTCTGATCGTAATAGTCCACATAGGCGCCCAGATAGCCCAAGTGATGATCGAATCCGCGTGCAGTGGGCGTGTAATTCCTTTGTGACATGCCCAGATGCCATTTGCCCAGTAGATTTGTCTGATAACCATGTTCTTTGAAGATCTGCGCCATGGTTGTCTCGTTCAAGGGCAATCCCCAGGGCTGATCGTTTACGATCACATAGTGCTGCATTCCTGAAGATAACAGAATGATCAATGATAATAGAAAGTTTTTGGAATACAGTGTGATCATAGACTTACCAGTGTTTATAGGGTATTTTCCGGTCAGCAATGCTGCTCTGCTTGGTGTACACATCGCCGGTGTGTACAGGTTATTGAGGATTACCCCACTATAGGCTAGTGCATCGATATTCGGTGTGAGAAACTTATTTGAGCCGCGAAAGCTAACATCATCAAAGCCCTAGCAAAGCAAATATCAGCGTCTCAATAGATAATTATGTAGTCTGCACGCGGAATTACCAAATCATCGGCCATGATGATAATAATATGCGGTCTACCACTCCCAACTTCAGCTCCGTTCTGGCCATTTACGCTGGCTAGCGCCAATGCGAGAGCCAGTCTTACGAAAAGCGTTCGCATTTTGCTAGTATAGTAAGAGAAATTGTATTGGGTAAAATTACTATTTCATTTGATATATTCGATTTATTCTAATTGATCTGTTAATTTTCTTTCGTTACATTTTGACAATCCTATTAAAAAGATAGGTAAATGCTCCTATAAATTCGCTACTCTAATTAGTCATAGTTCACATTTTTTACACATATTTTTGAACTATACCTTACAGCTCGAAGTCATAAATCGTGTTTCTAACAAAAGTTCCCAATTGTTTAAATATTTTAAACAGCTGTTGTTCTGTAAAACTTTTAACAATTATTTTTATTGCAAGTTTCGCCTGATTAACTAAAGTTTGTCATATTCTAAAGATTTCACTCTCTGTTCTACATACAGGGTATATATTTGTTGTTAGCTCATGTACTAACCGAACTGTGACAATGTGTCATGCAAGTTTTACAATAGTTTCAAAAAAGAATCTGTTAACTTCCGATTAATAAATAAATGTCGATTGTACTACAAATGATCTCTTGTTATGAAATTGTTTTTCATAATTATTGAACAATACACAAACAAGTGACAAGTTCGCGGTTCGTTTTTAATAATAATTGCAAATACTCTGGAAGTATACATAACTGTGTGCTAAAATTCCTTATTTGCTTATGATAATTTTCTTTTCAAATCTATCAATTTATTGGGCTTTGTAATTATTGTTTCTCTACCATACAGCAGCTTCTAATTTTGTGCTTCATCATTTTCTCACACAATATTCAATACAACACATGCTTATCTACGTTTTGAGTGTTTTTTTTTTGCACTAATACAAATGTCACTGACCGGCAAACGTTGATCTCGTTCTCCGTCTGTCTTCGTCAACTGCGCTCGCAATACTAAAACTCCATAGAGTAGAACCGGTTGGTTTGTTTAAGTTCTCTGGCTACTTTTATCTGTCGGTCTCTCGTGTGGGTGCGGAAACACTGGAGATCATCGGGTGGGAGAGCTAATGAAAGTAGAATTGATAACTACAGCATACTCTTAGGCTGTCAAACACAAAGGAGCAAACAAGAAATTAATTTAATTGAAATAGCAGAAAAAAATAAAGCAATTTAAAATTATTTTAAGCAATAATACTTTGTGAGTACTATCCATGTATAATATTGAATTTTTATTGATAATTGTTTCCGTCTAATTTACAAACTGAATATATTTTATGTAATATTTACTGTTTTATTGACATCTAATTATATTAATTAGCAACTCAATGGCTCACCACATGATTCATAAAAAAAAACCGGCATGCCATAGAATTGTGACGTAAACAAAGAACAAGTACAAATTTAGGGATTATCATCTGAAAACTGTCGGTCAAAATACCCAAATATAAATTAATTAGCAATATATTGTTATTATTGCGTATGCAAAATACTCGCGCATATATGGTATTGTGTATCTTGTACGTACCCTCGATGATAATTTCTAACATTACGTAGGCAACTCCATTTATCGGGAAAAAGTCTTAGATGCGGGCAAAACTGACGCAACAAATACCGAGCATTGAATAAGCAAGAGAGTAGAGATGAGAGAGAGAGAGAAAAATATTTGTTTGCCGGCTGCCAATAACCGGTGAGAGCTTTTCTTCTTCGGGGTTGTCAGGTCAAGTCAAGCGACAACCAACAGAATGCAGTGTACGGCAGTCCATGGCGACCGTAGAATAGTTGGCAACCCAGTTATTCTCTCTCGCGCTAAAAGATGAAGAGAGCGCCAACTAAAAAGAGAGAGAGACTAACATAACATATTGAGCAGCTGGCAGTTGGCACAATTAATGTTTTGTTTTTGGCTACCTTCTGCCTGCTGTGCCTGTTGCCCAAGTCACTAGAGCACAGAGCACATGTCGCGTCTGCAGTACCTCGCACACTCTTCGCACAGCTACTACGTCGACGGTCCGCATGTGCTCCATTCCAGTTTCCATGTGGAAAATTTAATTAGAATTTGATGATAAAAAACTACAATTGGAACTGATTGAACCTATCGAAATTGAAGAATAAAACACTGCAAAATGGATGAGCTATCTGATTTCTTTGGGTAAGTAACGCGCCCTGCTGACATTGACTGTTTGACACGCATGCTACAAGTGTCTAAAATTAGCAGTAAATGCATACGATTGTTATTTTTAGGAACCGTTTAGCATCTACCTGACGACCACGCGATTTGTGGCGCATATCAACAAAAGCAAACAATATTAAATTAGTAGTATTATATCAATACAAACTTGAGAACTCCAAGATCTCCAATATGAAATTGCACAGCTAAAAAATGCCCTGTGGAATGTGAGAGCAAAAAGTTTCGAATGCACAGTTATCAAAAGTGTGTCGCGAAAGCTCTTTTACACTATCTACATTTTATTGTTCTAAGCTATAGGACTATGAGTGTGGAAAATATCTTTAAAAAAATATTTATTTTTATCAGAAAAAACATTTGCCTCAAGTTTTCTTTTAATTAAATCAAGTTAAATATAATTATTACATATGTTTACGTAGTTCACAGTAAAATTCCACTGTGCACAGCTCAACTTTCATAAACAAATATGATATTTGTGTACAAGTGTAGTTATTTTGCCTCTTAGCAATAAATATTGTTGGTAATCAATAAACTTTTCTACCCTTACAACTACATATATTCCATTTGTTGCCCTTTCTGCGGCTTGGTGCTATAAATAAAAACCGCTAATCGAACAAGACAGAGTGCACGCCGTACCGCAGTTCACATAGGGCAAGCCACTCAAACAACCCCCACCAAGCCGGGCTTCACATAGTTAGCCAGATTGTCCGACCGACTGTTAATTAGCTATATGTATATACTCGAATCAATGTAAACACAGTCACAAGCACAGCCTCATCGGGGCAGCCGTCACTTGTGCTTACCAGCAATATGTATCTCTCTGCGGTTTAGCGAGGATCGCATCGCTAGCGTCGAGAAATTCACCCGTTGTTACCCCCAAAAGCGTGCTTTCCAACTGGAAAGCTTCTCACGCGCCTCAACTCACCACGATCATCACTTTGGCCGTGTGCTCTGGAGCTCGGTCCGTACTCGCTGTGTCGTCGGTATTTAACGGCGTTCGCATTCACGCCAAATGTTCAGACGTAATTTGATCGCAACCGGCGTCAACCGACTTCTGAATTCAAATTAAATAGAAATCGAATCCATTTATCAATAATATTCATATCTCAATTTGACTTGACATATTTGCAAACGATCCCCAGTATGGATTGTATGTTGTGATATTTAAGGAGCTCTGTGTGAAAAGAACAACTCAAGTGAAAGAAAAATAGTAATATTTCTGTTATCAAGGATTACAAGTTCCTAGGTGAAACTAAGTGGTATTTGTTGAAGTGAATTAAAATTTTAAGAATTACAATTTAATTTAAATATAAAGAGGTTCTTAACTTAAAACATAAATATAAATAAATTTAAGTTTTAATAATAATAAGCATTAAACTTTAATAAGTTTATTTATGTTCATTAGATAATTTTTTTAATTTTACTATGTGATGATGATGTGAGATAGTATGTTTTCGTTTTTCAAATTAATTACCAAATGACACTTAGTCATAATCAATGAATTTCCCCCCGAGAGATCACAAGACTTACCTTAAAGTAGATTTCGCGTGGCAATCAAGCGATATATAGCGTATATATACAGACTATAAAGAAACAACTCTGCAAATCTCGCATTAACACCCGCCTACTAATCATCTTATAGCGTCTGTATGGTCATAAAGTCCCGTGTCATGGTTCGGAATCAAATCGAACCCATACGTACCACCCACCTCGAACCGCTTTCAACGGTACATGTACACGGGGCTTGACATACAATTGAGAAACGTGTTAATATGTCGATTCGATTAACATGGTTATACAAAAATAATTACACGGCTAAAAGAACAGTTTCGTAGAGCTAAGCAAAAAATTTAGTTAAATTTGTTTATCAACATTTTTCACTCTATAAATAAATATATGTTTTTGTTTTTTTTTTTTTAGAAACATGCCCAATTGGAGCGTGACTAGTGTTTTTCGCGTGCTTACACGCCGTAAACCGCTGGAGGATTCCACGGAGTCCAAGCTGGCCAAGGTGTTGTCTGCTTTTGATTTGACGGCACTGGGTATTGGCAGCACCCTCGGTGTGGGTGTTTACGTGCTAGCCGGCGAGGTGTCTAAGAGCCATGCAGGTCCTGCGGTGGTCATCAGTTTTCTGATCGCTGCCATAGCCTCCGTATTTGCGGGTCTGTGCTATGCGGAATTTGGCGCACGTGTTCCCAAGGCGGGATCCGCGTATATTTACAGCTATGTGACCATTGGAGAGTTCATTGCGTTCCTCATCGGCTGGAATCTCATCTTGGAGTACGCAATCGGTATGTTTTATTGGCGACGTCGACAACTAATTGATCAAATTAATTGGTTAGCATTTGTGCCAAATACAATTGATATACACACACACTAACTCACATATACTATTCATACTCAAATATATAAATATTCTCGCAGGTTCTGCCAGTGTCGTCAAAGGGCTGAGCACGTATCTGGACTCTTTGTGTAACTACGCTATGCGAGACTTTTTGTCAGAGCATTTGCCCATTAATGTGCACGGCCTGAGCGCCTATCCGGATTTGTTTGCATTTATTGTGACCATTCTATTCTCCTGGGCCATTGCATCGGGAGCCAAAGAGTCCACCAGGGTAAATAACATATTCACCATGCTGAATCTCGGTGTTGTCTTGTTTGTCATCATTGCAGGACTTTTTAAAGGTAAGTCGAACAAGTAAATATACGAGAAATATCTAATAGTGGACACAAATACACTCAGTAAATGCTTGTGACGTCACACACTGCAAGGATAAATTGATTATTTTAACTGCGATCGATCTATTCCTTTACGTTTCGATACAGTAATAACATGTATCGATACAATTTCGTATTTACGGTTCAGTGGAATTTATTCAGATCCTTCGCAGCTGATTCAATCTTATCGCATAATTCCAAATCGATAACACTGAAACTCAAATATCGATATTAATGGTAATAGGAAACCCTTGATAATTCAATAGATATAAAATAATTAAGACTGTGTATTCATTTTCCCTAATTGTTTATTATATTCTGCAGTTTCCAGCAGCAACTGGAGTATACCAAAGTCTGCAGTGCCCGAGGGCTATGGAAATGGCGGATTTATGCCATACGGCATATCTGGAATAATCAAAGGTGCCGCTGTTTGTTTTTATGGTTTCATTGGTTTCGATTGCATTGCTACCGCCGGCGAGGAAGCGAAGAACCCAAAGAAATCCATTCCATTTGCTGTGATCGTATCGCTGGCGATGATCTTTCTGGCCTACTTTGGTGTGTCCACAGTTTTAACTATGATGCTGCCGTACTATGCACAGGATGAGAGCGCACCATTGCCGCACGTCTTCCGCATCTACGGCTGGCATGTGGCCGAGTATGTGGTCACCATCGGTGCCATGTTCGGTCTGTGCGCCAGTCTGATGGGTGCCATGTTCCCGTTGCCCCGCATCGTGTTCGCCATGTCCAACGATGGACTTCTGTTCAAGTGCCTTGGCGAGATTAGCACTAAATACAAGACTCCTTTCAAGGGCACCATGCTCACTGGTCTATTGTGCGGCATTCTGGCGGCGATCTTCAATCTCAGTCAGCTGGTTAACATGATGTCGATTGGCACCTTGTTGGCCTACTCCATGGTGGCCAGTTGTGTGCTAATCCTGCGCTACGAGGTGGACGATCGTCGTGATAGTCGCATTCTGGGCAATGGACGTTCCCTGAGCATGGCACAGGAACAGCCCTGCGCTTTGTGGCGACGTCTCTTCAATCTCAATGGACAGACGGTGTCAACCAAGGAGACGGCGCGTATTGTTACAACGGTGATCACCCTGTTCTGTAAGTTAAAGAAAACATCATTCAAGGGGATCCCCTTTTAATAATACATTTCCCTGCGCTTTCTCAGCTGCCTGGTGTCTGGTATTCTCGCAAATCCTGACCAAATTCGAGGAGGATCTCACCAACGTCACGCAGTACGATGTGCTGCTTCTTATACTTGCCGGCATACCATTGATACTCATGATGTTCATCGTCTCGCGTCAGCCCACCTCGGGTGTCCAGTTGTCGTTCAAGGTGCCGCTAGTGCCTTGGCTGCCCGGCATCTCCATTATGATTAACATCTACCTGATGATCAAGCTGGACATATTGACCTGGATACGCTTCTGCATATGGATCTCCATCGGTCTGGCCATCTTTCTATCCTACGGCATTCGCCATAGTACTCTGAGGCGCCGCGAGGAGAGGAATAATTCCATAGCCCTGTTACGGGACTCGAGTGGTACCGCCCTGCTCAGTCAGGATCGTTCGAAATATGGCAACGAGGTGCCGCTGATCCTCATGCACAGCTCGTCCTAAAGACAAGCCTCATAATTTTACTAAATTTAGTATTAAATTGCACCTTTTATCATTACACACACATACAAACTACGCATACACAGACACCCACTCGTATTTATATTGTATGTAAATATACACACAAGAAACTGTCCTACACGAAACACTCATTGCTATATTTAATAGTTATAATTAGCAACCAAAAACTGTTTACAAAGTACAATAAGAGAAGCTAAAAGCAATAAACATGTGAGAAACAGAACTTTTGATTGTATCTATTCAATAACATATGTATTTAGTTGTGTTTCTTAGTTTTCCAAAATCCCTTTTGAAACTACCAGAATCAATAGACTTTTATCCAAGGCCTTGAATAAAGCGGTCGCACAAAAAAAAGGCGACCGCAGAGCTAAAATGCGAACAGTACTTAACTGAAATGTCCCTACAGTTTTTAAAACAACGTTTTTAACAGCGTACCAAAAATTAACAGAGGACTGTTAAGGGCAGTTTTGCGTTAACATGCACAGCGCTCAAAATGCGTTCCGTGAAGTTGGCTGCAAACTCATATTTGCGTTGGGGTGACCATGTATTTTTCAAATGGTGTAAAAGCTAATGTTTCTATTTATTAAATTAAATGTTTTTATTTATTTACATTATTATACAAATCTAAACTTATCTTATCATGACTACAGGCTAGTTTTTATTTCTACATGTATTTTCTAGAGGAACAAGGAATTAAATAGATCAATTTATTAATTTATTTAATAATTAAATTCAACATAAATACTGTGAATTTAAAAATATCCTATTAAAAATACATTTATATCTTGATAATAAAAAAATATGTATTTTAAAGAAAACTGTGATCGATAAACCTAAAAAAGTAAATGAACCTAAAACAACAACCAACTACGCCAAGGTACGAGATCTAACGGTGCACAAAGAAACAGGTGTTACTTTGGAGTTCAACATGCCACAAGTAACAAGGTTATCAAAGTCAGCACGATAAGTTCAAGTTGTTCTTGCTGTGAATCTACAAGTTTGCTAAACTGTTGGCAAACTTGTTGATTGTAAATATATGCAACAAGTTTTTGTTGTTTTCGATGTCCTGGCAACCTGCAACGTAAGCAAGGTAAACAATAAATTGGGCTCAAGTTCAGCTGTTGCATTGTTGCACAGGCAACGCGAGAATTGTTTGATCGATGCAAAGTCGAAGGATAAAAACAGAAAAGCCACGAAAATATTACTCAAAAATATACAAAGTGAAATCTCAACGGAAATGTCGCGTTATAAAAATTAAAAACATATTGAGAGCTGAAGCTGATCCTGATATTGATCGGGCAGCATGGGAAATACGGAGAGCAATGTGACCAGTGGCGTCAAGAAACAGGCGGGAGTCTCTACACAGGCGCTCTACAAATTCGTCAACCTCAAGGGCGGCGGGCTGCTTGTGGACATGATGAAACGTGCTTGCCAGACGAAACAGTTTGCTGAAATCGATCATGCGATCAAGACCAAAGTGGAGCCCTTCTTATATAACAAAGGTGCTGGACGTTATTTCCCCATTTCGAAGCTGGTACTCCTACGCAATAGGGACAGGCCGAGGACAAGGCAACTGCCCGAGATACGCGCCCTTGAGAATCCCGATGACGACTTTAACATACACGACTATTGCCCCGAGGTCTCCGAGGCGGAATATATCTCCAATCCGAGTGCCTATCGCTTCGTCTGCTGGGATCTGAATGTGAGTGGAGTGGAGTTAGTGGAACTCTCTGTAACTATCTCCTTTACAGATGCGTGGCGCTGTAGGGGAAACCATCTTACATCTGTGCCTGCTGAACGCCTCCTCCCTGCACGCTGATCTAGCCAAACGATTGCTAAAGTTCTATCCCAAGCTTATACTGGACATCTACATGAGCGATGAGTACTATGGGGAGAGTGTGCTACACATTGCCATTGTCAACGAGGATCCGGCAATGGTCAAGTATCTGCTAGATGCCAATGCGGATGTGCAGGAGCGGTGAGCTTGATCTGTTTCCTGCTGAGTGTGTAGCTTATATGAGTTCCTATTTTTCCAGCTGCTGTGGCGCCTTCATGTCCGCAGAGGATACCAAAGCCTCGCGCACAGATTCCCCTGAACACGAGTACGTGGCGCTGGCGCCTATGACCAACTACGATGGCTATGTCTACTGGGGCGAGTACCCGCTCAGCTTTGCAGCTTGTTTGTCGCAGGTAAGCACTTAAAAGAACATGTCCCTCTGTATACTCCATTGATTCAACATGCCTTCACAGGAGGAATGCTTTCGCCTGGTGCTGGCGCGTGGCGCTGATCCGGATTTCCAGGACACCAATGGCAATACCGTACTCCATATGCTGGTCATCTACGAGAAGATGGAAATGTTCGATGTGGGCTATGAGGTGGGCACCAATATACACATAAAGAACATACAGAACCTGACCCCGCTGACACTGGCAGCGAAGCTGGGCCGCGTTGAGATGTTCTTCCATGTGATGAGCATCGAGAGGGAGATCTATTGGCAACTGGGCAGCATCACCTGTGCCGCGTACCCTTTGCTAATGATCGACACCATCAACGAGGAGACAGGGAACATTAACAAGGATTCCGTGTTGAACTTTGTTGTCTTTGGCGACAAGTTGGAGCATCTGGAGTTATTGGACGGCGTTGTTATTGATCTGCTCAAGACCAAATGGGACACTTTCTGCAAGTCTCGGTTCTACAAGCAGTTCTACATGTTTGCTTTCTACTTTCTCATATCGCTGTTCAGCTTTATTCTGCGACCCGGTCCACCGGTCAAGGAGGACGACGATGAGGAACAGGAGGGCACGTCCCTGACATCCTCGAATGCCAGCACTTCTCGTCATGATCTCTACACCAATGGCAGCACGCTGGCTCAGCATACCAAGCGAGGTGCCTCTAGCACAGAGTACAGTGAGTGCAGCAGTTCCTCAATGTTGCACATCTTTATAACTCCTTAACTCTTTGCTAGAAACCTTTTGGCTTAACTTCACGGAGTACTACGATCCCAACGAGGTGGAGACTCTGCCTGCTTGGTGGCAGACCTATGCTCAGTGCCCGCTCATGAATCTGGAATCCGATCTGGCTAAGTTGCGTATTATTGCCGAGCTGATCAACTTTGTGGGAGCTATACTGTACCTGCTGGTGGCCTTAAGGGAGGCTCGCTTCTTGGGCTACAAGATGTTCATCGAGAATTTGGTGAGATGAAGAAACAGGAAGTTAAGCAGAGAGAATGCTTGGATTGCAATGAAAGTCCTTAAGATAAAGAAAAACTCATATTTATATCTTTATACCTCAGTTATTCTAATTAAATCTATTGCTCATGATTAATATAGTTAAGATAAAGTTGAAAATTGATCGCCTTTATAACTTGCATAATACTTTTCATCTCCTCTCTACCCCTCTCTAGATGACCGCCCCATCGCGTGTTATGTTTCTGTTCTCCTGTGCGTTAATGATGACCATTCCTTGGCTAAGAGTATCCTGCCTGACCGAGATCGATGATCATGTGACTGTGGTGATCATGCTAACCACTGCTCCCTACTTCCTCTTCTTTTGCCGGTACGTACAGATCCCAGAGCTTCATCAATCCAAACTGAAACTATACTAATCCTATTTCAGTGGCTTCAAGACCGTTGGACCCTTCGTAGTGATGATCTATCGCATGGTGATGGGAGACTTGTTACGTTTCGTTTCCATCTATTTGGTTTTTGTGTTAGGCTTCTCTCAGGCCTTTTATATTATATTCCTGACATTCGACAATCCCTCAACACCCGAAGATCAGGATGCCGAATCGAATCCGATGCCATCGCCCATGGAGTCCATTGTGGCGATGTTTCTGATGTCGTTGACCAACTTTGGGGACTACTACGGTGCCATGGTATCGACGCAGCACGAGTACGAGGCGAAGATCCTGTTCTTCCTCTTCATGGTGATTGTCAGTGTGCTGCTGGTGAACATGTTGATCGCCATGATGGGAAATACCTATCAGAAAATTGCTGAAATACGCAACGAATGGCAGCGACAATGGGCGCGAATTGTGCTGGTGGTGGAGCGCAGTGTTCCACCTGCGGAGCGCCTCAAGAACTTCATGCACTACAGTCAGTCCATGTCGGATGGCAGACGAGCTCTGGTCCTGCGTCTAAATATGACCGTAAGTTGAGGCATTGAAAAGTAGAGAGAATCTTTATTGATTGATCTTATTCCATTACAGGACGAGGAGAAGGAGGAGATGAAGGAGGTGCAGGAGATGAAGCGCATCCATCAGCGCTTCTCCAAGAAGAGGCAAATGGAGCGCGAGGCACGCCAGCTACGACGCCAGCAGGAGTATGAGAAGTTCTTTGGTGCGGCCCCAAAGACCGACAGCATGGAAAACAACAATATGTGAATGGAGTTGATGGATCCCTTGACCCACAGTATCAGTTCAAGTTTTATTGGACTAAGTTAAAGGGAAGAAGGCAAGAGAAAGAGAAGAATTTGTTCAGTTTGTGCAATAAATGTTTAATCTATGAACAGTTTCAACCACCATGGGGCAAGTTGAACTAATTTATGCCATTTTGGGGGGTCGTAAAACGCGACTTAACGACGAAGCGACGCCTTCTGCTCATACAGGGTGCCAATAATGCGCCATTTGAATGATAATAACAGTTTTTATTATGGACGACGGTCCAATAAATCCATACGGACTGGTTGAATACCCCCATATCACTTAAGTTCGGCTTGCTACATCCGTTTATCGATTGTGAAAGCGGAGGAGGCAGCGGAGGGTGAATGGAACAAGAGGTTTGTTGTTATTCGCCTTTCATCTTCATCTTGATTACGTAATTGCAACTGTAGCAAAAGGATCCCTGACACCTTTCATCAACGGCGGACGAGGGTGCAAGTGCACACAAACAATGAAGGAACCATTCTTTTTGGGATATCATCATCGGGATGTGATGCTGATTATCGAAATTATCGCAGACTGATCGACGGTGCGTGGGATTCTCTTTTTCACATTGCCTCACCGGAAACGTTTAGGCCTTTTGTTGAGCCGAAGAAAGGTGCTCAACGATCGTTGCTTCTACCTATTGAAAGTGTTAAAGAGCAAAAGGAGCGAGGTCGAGAGGATTCTCCAGAATCCTGGCGTTGCGCAGTTTGCTCAGCTTGCCCAGCTTGACTTTAATTGCGTTTGAATGAAGCAATTTAGTCCATGCTGTGCCTGACGCGATACCCCTTAAAGTTTCAGAAAGGGTGGAGTGGCGAGTGGGTCGTGAGTTCCCAGCTAGTTTGACATTGTTGCCACTACTCAAAGCGATATTACACTGAAAGAAATAACCCCCAACAAAGGCGAATTAATACTAATACAAGAATGTTCAATCAAAGTTCGATTCCTTAATTGAGCTAGAAGTGTTGGAACTGTTTTGGTCAGCTTCTCACCTCGACTTCTGTGTTTCATTTCGTCCCATTGTACGCAGAGCCCTTGCCCTTGCTGCGGTCGTACAATGGGCACCACAGCGCGGCTAGCGGCGTTAATGATATGTTGGCAACCCTTCGCCGATCACAACAAAGGCTTAGCCATAATTTGAATATGTCACAGGGAAGAAAGCAGGCAAAAATTTCCCAGCTCTGAATTGGCTTTGAGCCACAGTCGCACTGCCTCCCTCCCTCTCTCTCTCCCTCTCTCACCCGTTCTCTTACTGTGATTGTTTGGCATTTGATTCTCCTCCGTCCTTGCTACGTAATTATAGAGTCCTGTCGAGGTGTCGAATTCGTTGTAAGCGACAATTTAATCACATGTTTTGCCAGCAATACGTCGCCAGGTCGCATTGTTGCAAGGTTCCTTTGTGCCCGCTAATGGGGCAGCTGACAAGGAATGGAAATGGGTGCAGCACGACGCCCACTTCCCTTTGTCCTCGGCATTCTTGCCAAGGCAGCTTCTGGCCCCGACTTCTCCGCCTCGACTGCGTTTGCTCCTCAGTTGCTTTCGAACCGTGCGATTTTTGGCATTGCCATAAAGTTATAACCGTAAAGATCCCTCTCGATCTTGGGAAATGTTAATTTTCCAGTTGTAAAATCCTGTGACTCGACTAAAAACTCTAGAAAGTTGGCAAAACTCGCTAAATTGTTTAATTACTCACACACACGCACACGCCCGCGCACAAACATTGTAAAACAATAAAGAGAACTGAACGAAAAGAAGGTTAGGTTTTCTCGGGAAAATCGGTTTATGGCACTTGCGAGGGGCGTGTTGCAAATGACTTTTAAATGCGGCGAGTCGCGAGACTCGTCCCTGATTGCTTTTTATTCTGCACGAGTTTTCCTCACCGTTTTTTTCCAAAAGCGATTTATATATTTTCTTTTCTTTTTTTGGTTTGTTTGTTAACTAACGTCGATTGTCTGGACACTTTGCTTTGGCAATGCCCAAAAGGAAAAGTCCTTTGGGAGAGAGCAAAAGAAAAATGCAAAAAGTATTCAAATCAATTGCACATTTAAATAAGAATTATGGCAGGGTTGCCAGGTTGCCAGGTGAACCCCCAAGTGCACAGTCCCCAACCTCGCCTGACCTCAGCTTAAATCTTTGCCAAACTTTGAAGAGTTCTTTGAGTTTATTTAAACTAAATTATTTATGCAAATAAAGAAAGGCTGAACAAAAAAATCGCTTGCAATTTATTTTGACAGTCTCAAGGGGGGTGAGGGGAGTATGTGGGCGTATATCGGAGCCAGCAAGGGTTGCTCTATTGTGCCTTGTTTGCCTTTTAGCTCAAGCTATTGATTTAAAACTGCCAAATCAAAGCAAATAAATCGAGAGTTTTTCTGCTGCACGGGGGAGGTGGCAACCCTAAAACGATTGTGATAATGTGAAAATGTATTTCGTAAGTTAAATTATTGAAAAACTGTCTTGGATGGCAACTCTGCCAACTGCCTTTCTAACCCTCTAACCCTTTCCCACAATACGTCTCTATTTGCATTTAAAAATTTGTTTACTTTTTGGCTCACTGACATGATTGTGCATGTCTGTGCCTGTCATTTGCATCTACACTTGTTGAACAGTTTTGAAATCATCTATCGATTATGTGTTCATGCCATGGAGAGTCCGTTGAGGGCATTAAAAGTTCAGTCAATACAAATTTCGGTTGTTCTAGCAGGGGCATGTCGAAGGGGAGTAACTCTGGCTATATATGTATTTATTTATATTTAATTAATAGGTAGTATAGAGGTAATAATCTGGTTATATATATGCATATATAACAAATATAATTAGACTTCCAAACACACAAATTTCGAACTCTGATTACATAGTGTATATTGTATAGATTTTTCAAGAATTAACTCCTACAAATATTTGTTAAATACACGTGTATACTTAAATTTATTTCATTACTAGTATATTCATTTAAAAAGGTTTTTAATAATCCGCTCCCTCTAAAACTTACTTGCCTACGCCTCTGACTCAGGCATAGAAAACAGAAAAAAAGAGAGAGAGAAAGAGCTCTCAACTGTTGAGAGTAGTTGAGCTTTGATAGAGTTGCTGCACCCACATAAGTGTGGATGTGATTTCTGATATAAAAACTCTACAGAAAGGAATGTAATCGTTGTACAGTTAATAAATATATCTTAAATAGAACCTGAATAATGTTCAATATATTTCCTATGTGATTTACTATTCAAATAGAATCTCTGAATCAGTTCAAAGCCAGCCTACCTTGTCTTTTGATTCGTTCTCAATTTATCAGCGCCCTCTTTCTCCTGCTCTCTGTCTTCCTCTCATTCTGCTGCTTCTTGTCTACTTTCTCGTTTTGATTGGGAACCACTTGACGTTTGTTTAGTGAGGAGTGGGGGGTGTGGCAACAACAAAAAACCGCAAAGTTTTAATTGAATTTGCCGAACAAAATAATGTTTTGCCACTTGAGTCTCGCGGGAGACGCTAAACAAACAAATCGACAAACGCAAAGCAGACCGAGAGTGAATGCCAGGCCAGGCCGGGCCAGGCTGATTGACTGACTGACAGATTGATGGAATGAGGTGGAAGAGGAGGCGTGGCAAGGCTAGTGGGAGGTATGCAAACACACTCGAGCTTCTACTTAAATAAATTCAATTCGCAAAATCAAATCACTTGAGTGAAAATACGCGCCACAATAAAAGTTGCATTAAAAATTCGTAGCAAAAGCGGAAATACACAACAAACAAATGGACCCAAAGGGGAAGGGTAAAATAGGTTGGCGGTGAATGGGGGAGGGGGTTGGCAGCCATTGCAAAGGCGTCGAAGCGCTTTTCCCCATTGCTAAAATCGGTCTTTGATCTTTGACAGCATTAAACACGCGCAATAAAACCCTTTGAGTTTTCCCAACTGCGACTGCGAAACCATTTGCCAAATGAGCGAAATTAATTACAAGAAGCCACAGCAAAGAAAGCTATGTTAAAGAGAACAACTGCTGGCAAGGCAGACTGGGTAGATACCCTGTAAATCAGTACATCTTGTCTAAACTATACCAGAGGCAAATACTGAGTAAGTTCTGTTTAGTAATTGATATTTGTGGCTCGAGAAGTTGAAGTTAGTCCATCAAGATGAACTGCAGACATTAAAGGCAATGAATAACTAATATAATAGTTTCCTGATCGGTACCGGGAACTCAGTGTAGGTGAGTTATCTCGACTAATTTCTATTTATTTCCATTTTGCAACTGGAACTAAGTTTAATTTGGAATCTAGGAATGTTTCTAAAGAAATAAAACAGAGTTTATAAAAGAAATAATGCTTGAAAAGAACAAAACACTGAGTGAAGTTGACTTTTTAAAATGGAAAAAAGTTCGACCAGAAATAAAGTTTAGTCTAGTATAATTCTTGTATAATTCTATATAAAGGTATAATTCTTGTAAATCGATAAGCTACTCAGTTAAGTAGATCTTCCTTGATTAGATTTCTTTTAAAATAAAGGAAATTTAAAGCTAGCACCAAGCTAAATCTAAGAACTGTTTAAGGCAGTCTCTACTCAAACCATCTCTGCTGCACACCCCATACTGGCCACCCTTTACAGGGTACACTTATGAAAATATCAAAGTGTCTGGTCTGAAGCTGTCAACACTTTTGACTGCGACTTTGCGATTGCTGCCGTTGACGGGCCTCACCACGTGTCGCGCTTTAGAAGAACCTCATTTGCCAAGCTGACAACGCCCACGTCCACGCCCACGCCACCACGCCCAACCCACCGAGTAAATCGACTGATGATGATGATGATGATGATGGCCCGAGGCGACCACAGCACTTTGACACATTTCGGGCAGCTAATTCATCGTCCCACTGTGCTTGTTGGTCGTAAACACACACCGTGGGATCCGTGGATGAGGTTCGGGCAACGGCAATCTACATCGGGTAGAAGGTTCCCGTTGCCGGAACTACACTCCAAGCAGAAGTCGCCTTGAGTGGCCACTTCGGAACGGCGACGATTTGCGGCCTCGAAGTTGACAACAAAAATTAGAAGAAACCAAAGCACTCCAGAGCCGGGCAACCCCTAAGAGTGACCCCTAAAGTCAGGCGAGCATCATTCGTACTGCAGTTGAATGTATGTATATTAAGAATATTAAGGAACTTACGAGCTGAAAAGCGGATCTTAAGTGGCCCGTTTCGATTACATGGCAGCGAGACTTAAGATTTCCAGATTCAAGACGGATTCGGGGCCTGTGAAGTGGCCACTCTCACTGAGCTGGAGGTTGCGCTTGACTGCAACCCTTTCATTCTTTCATTCCCTATTCGCAATTCGATTTTGGATTGAATTAACGTCGTTTAGCCAAGTGGTCTGAGGAAGTTCGTGGAACAAAGGACGAGGCTCCTTTTTTTCTGCATATGCTGTACATTTCTTAGTTAATCTGTTATGACATCTAGTAGCTGTAGGGGGGTAGAACAGGGGTGTAGGGGGGTGCAGGGGGGTTGCCCATTTGCTAATGAGCTCAAATCGAGCTTGCTTTATGAGTGCCATCGATATGGTATGCTCTGACAGCTCCGCGATTGCAATTTGCATTTCCCAGGCGACGAACTTCCCACAGATTCTCACACGTCTCTCTCGCTCTCTTTCTCCTGTCTCACTCCCCCTCTTGCACCTTTGTCTGTGACTTTGTGGGCTTACACATGTTCAGCATTGATCCCTTTTGCGAAAATTCATAATTGTCCCGATTTCCGTAGGGGCCGGAAATGCAATGCAACAAAAACACATGCAACACAATGTAAACAAGGTGCATGTTGCATTTATTATCATGTTTTTGTTTTATTTCTCTGTGTGTTTGTTATTTTTTTCTCTCATTTTCCGAATCCGTATTCGAATTCCGTTGAATTGCGCACAATAAAGGATGACAATGGGACGAGAAGATGCTGAGACAGCAGCAAACAATGACAGTGCAAACGGAAGTCGGACTCCTCGACCTCCTTCTTGTCCCTGCATCACTGTGTGACCGCCCAATGCGCGGGTCTATTCAACGCTTTGTTCGGCCCGTGGCCAGTCTGACCCTAATGGGATCAGCTCCGGAGTTAGTTGAACTTATTATTGCTTAAATTTGTCTCATTTGTTCATTTTTTCGCTGGAACTAGACAAGGAAGAGGGCAGAGACGGTACAGAGAGGGCTCTAATTATTGTTAAATGAACGGATGTTTGCTTGAAGAAAGTATTGTGCGTTTAGAAGGAAGAAATTACAGTTAAAGACAATAATAAATATTAGAACTGAAGGAAAGGTTAAATCTAATAATAAATATAGTAAATAAAAGAAAAGATACTTAAGTCAAATACAATATAATATAAAGAGAATATAATGAGAAAGCTAGAATCAATATTCTTTTACCCTATTAAGTCTATTAAAAAGCTTTTTAAGAGTAGTTTAAAAGTGCCCGAATCACTTTGAAGGTGTATAACAATTAACTCAAGTTAATTTAACTACGTTTAATCTTTAAACTATAACAATTTAATAACTAAATATCTTAAAGGATATGTTTGAATATTTATATAGAATAACTTTATTGATTTAACATTAATTTTCCTTATGTTCTGTTTGCTATTTTTAATTTGCTTGATGATAATTAATTCTTTCAGATTGTTCTATTTTGAGCCTAACATCACCACCCACTTATAGTCTATAACACTCTCCAACACTTAGCTTGCATTGTACCCTCCTCTCTCATCTATCCCCCTATGCTGCTCATCAATTGTTGTACCTTTCTTTTTATGGTATATCAGAGATAATTTTCCTTCCGTCTGTACGCTTAAACATGTTCATTATTCAAAATGCGGCGTAAGTTTTGCGTTGATTCCGCCTACGCTCCTTTCTTTTGAACATCAGGCATTCAATTTTTCATTTTTCCCGAGGAAAATGCAAAGAAAAATTGTTGAATTTCGTGTGCATGCAAAATGCTCTTAACTCGAATGACACGTGAAAAGCGCAAAATCTGTTAAGTAATCAAATGGACACGTACGCCTAGGAAAGTGTAATCAAATGCGTGTGTGTGTGCGGGGGTGGCCAGTGGGAAATGGGAAAAAGGAAAAGTGGGAGACTGCAAAATGAACAAAGGATGCTGAACTACGTGAGAAAATGTCAAACTAGCTGAATTGAGGTTTTTCCGACAGTTATTCTTTTGCCAGGTGCAAGGAATACTGAATTACAGGGTATGCATGCCAGCAATAAATATTAAATTCAATTTGCAACTAATGAAACGATTCAATTAATGCAAAAAGTCAAGCGAATTTAACCTCGTTTAATTTATTGAAAAGAAGCAGACTTTTTTGTATTGTTCCCCTTTGCGCGTCTTTATCATCTTTGTCATTATCACATTGTTTCCGAATTTAATTTAAAATGAAATAAAAAACGGTAGATATTTGTGTGTGTGAGGCCCCAATTCATAATTGAAGAATTCACAATGCAAACAACAACAACAACAGATGGCAACAATGGAACGCGCGAGTCGCGGGATTCAATGTAGAAAGAATGAGAAATTGGGAAGAGCTGAGCTGATGAATGAAAGCGAGCAGAGAGAAAGGCGGACAAGTCCTGTGCACAAAAGGGTTAAGGGGTGCAGGCCTGGGGATCGAGCGTAGGACTCTTCTATAATGCGTTCCATAATTAAAGAACTGTTGATTCCACTTAGCAGAGTATAGTGTCACATTTAGAACTGTTTAGAGTAGTGTACTTGTGGAGTGCACACAAGGTGGATCTGTATATAGCACCTGACTGTGCATTGTCACAAGAAAGGCTGCCACAGAAAGGAGAAGAATAGGGAAAAAGAAACATATCAAAACGCAAACTATGCTATCGCAGCTGCCTTTGAATGCGAGATGCGTGCGGCAAAAAGCAAAAGTCTGTCTTCCTTTTGGGTCCCCCTTTCTGTACGTCCTCATTCCCCTCTTCTCTGTTCGCTTGCTAAGTGAAAAGTAGAATGGATAGAAAGCAAAACGCTAGCTGAACAAAACTTTTTCCATTACACAACACATCAACTTTTCATTCCTCTCTTTCTCTCTTTTTTTCTGCTTTTTTCGGTGGGCAGCACAAAAGGAAACGTTGAAAGCGCTGAAAGCTTTTTGTGCCCTGCAAGTGAAAAGGGTAAGCGGGGCATATTAGTTTGGAGGACGGCCAAGGGGAGCAAGATTTGAGATAAACTGCGCCCTGAACTATGCTACGATTATAAACTTGCGAAAGTTACTTGGGGAACTTAGGATTGAGGCAGATGAATGTGAATTATCCTCATATGTACACATATGTATGCATATATGTATTTATTTCATTGGGTATGCGTGTTTGTGAGTGTAGGTATCTGTGTAATGAAGACACATTGTATGATTTAGTTATTCCCTCTGGTCTACTTATTATAATTGATTAGTAAACGTTAAGCACGTTGTGCCTCTTCAGGCAAGAAAAACACTTCATTTTTTATGTTTTTGTTAACTTCTTTGCTTTTTTCTGCTCGTGTGCATTGTGTAATCAGAATCAGAGCGCTCTCTACACACTCACGGTCATGCATATATGTACAGCTTATAAGTACACATGTATACATAGTAGGCATGTGTGTGTGTGTGCGCATATAGTACCTTTATATACATTTCCCCAGCCATTCAGGGCTTTTTTTCTCGTTTTACGTTTTTCGTTTTCCGTTTTGTTATTGTGTTGTGTGGCGCATTGTGTCGCTTTTGCTTTTCCACTTTTCTTTACCAAATAAGTAAATAATTGCAGTAATATCCTTTCGTGCGCAAAAAAGAAAGAAACGAACAACGGCAAAGAATGGAAAGCGTGTTTCCATGTCCTTTTCACTAACTAAAATGTGCTTTTCACACACTCACACACATAGCTATGGCGCACACACACACACAGAGACGCACGCCTAGACACTCTATATGCGGCTGTATATAGCACAGAGAGGCACACAAACACCCACAATGGGCCTGGGCATACAAAAATTCACACCAAGGCGCCATTGTGATTGGCTGAAAAGGCAAAGCCATCGGGCCACGCACACACACTCACGCAGACAGAGAGACAGCCACAGCCACCGGCTCTCTGAGCGTATGCGTTTTAGCTCTCACACTGCCGAAGCTCTCTTCTCTTCTCGGACAAATAACAATGCATGCCGCGGAAGTGCAGCGCCAGGCAAAACAATAACGGAAATTGTGTGCCCACTGTGTGCGAAAAATCAATGCAATTTCAGAGAGAACGGGCAAAAGAGAACTACACAGAGACAGAGAGAGTGTGAGAGGGAAAGAGAGCGAGAGAGATGGGTGCACATAGTGTGGGAGTGCGAGTGCACCAGGCGTGCTCCAAACGAGGTCGCTGCCGCAAAAAAATGGGAGCAGAGCAGCCAAAAACTACTAACAAGGCAGGCGACCAGACACGAACCGAGCCGAGCCGAACAGTGAACGAGAGCACGTTTATGTTCTCTTCGTTGTGTAGTAGTAGTTGTTGCTGTTGTTGCTGACTATTCAGTCTTTCTATTGAACACACCCCTCAATGGGCAACAACTACAACTAACAAGGCGGCCGATATAAAGGAGCCAATGGAACAAAGCCGACAAGCAGCGTAACAAAGCAGCAGCAGCAGCATTGAGAACAAGACCGAGAGTGAGACGGAGTGAAAGAGAACAAGAGAGCGACCAAAGGTATGTATGCGAGAACAAGCCAACCCGACTGCTATTTCACTCATACGCACAGATGCAAGGCAACAGCACAACACACTGAGGGTTGCTGCTAGTTCACTGTTGAAGAGAGCGCGAGCGAGAGCGAGAGACCAGCAGAATGAGAGCGTCGCGTCGGCTGAGCAGAAAACTGGATTTGACTGTAGTCGTGTCAGTCTCAATTATTGCGCAGACAAATCAGTCAGTGTGTAGCTGTTGAGCCGAACAGAAGCAGCAGCAAAAGCTACAGCAACAGCAACTGTCGTGCAAATAGAAACACACAGAGAGAAATTCATTAAAAAAGAAATAAAGACACATTGTGAATACAGTGAGAAGTGAGAGAAAGAAGAGAACAGAGAACACAGAGTGTACATTGAAGAATAATATCAAGTGATAAAGACAAACACATAATAATGGCCACATTATCGTCACATCCCAACTACGGTTTCCATCTGGGCACCGGTCAAGGCCTGGAGCTGCCCTCGCCCGGCGACTATGCCTCTCAGGGCTTGGGCAATGCCCAGCTCAGTCCCAGCATGGACATGGATATCAAACGCGTCTTGCATTACTCACAGAGCGGCGGATTGGCCGCCAGTCTGGCTGCCATGGGTGGTTCCCCTGGCGGTGGACCCGGCAGTGTTGGCAGCCAGGGAGCAGGCAACATGAGCCACCACATGGCGCACCACATGCACAACGCTGTGGCAGCCCAACAGACACTGTCCCCGAACAGTTCGATTGGATCCGCCGGCAGTTTGGGCAGCCAGAGCAGCCTTGGCAGCAGCGGCATGGGCGGCGGTCTTGGCATGGGCGGCACACACAGCTCAGCAGCGGGCACTGGTGGGCCAGGCAATGGATCCATGCACAGTCTGGCCACATCACCAGGCCAGGAGGGACACATTAAACGGCCCATGAATGCGTTCATGGTCTGGTCCCGCCTGCAGCGTCGTCAGATTGCCAAGGATAATCCCAAGATGCACAACTCGGAGATATCGAAGCGTCTGGGTGCCGAATGGAAACTGCTCGCCGAGTCCGAGAAGCGTCCCTTCATCGACGAGGCCAAGCGCCTGCGTGCTCTGCACATGAAGGAGCATCCGGATTACAAATATCGTCCACGTCGCAAGCCCAAGAATCCTCTGGCTGGCGGTCCACAGGGTGCTCTGCAGATGCAGGGCAACATGAACATGAATATGAACATGAACATGAACATGAATATGGCGCAACAGAAGCTGGGGGGAGCAGGCGCTGGCCCAGCGGGCGGTGGCTATAATCCGTTCCATCAGCTGCCTCCGTACTTCGCACCCTCGCACCATCTAGATCAACCGTACCCAGTGCCATACTTCACCGGCTTCGATCCGCTGGCGCTTTCCAAGCTGCACCAGAGTGCGGCGGCCAACAATCAGACGCACGCAAAGCATCTGGAGGCGCAACAGGCCGCCTCCCAGTTGCCACCCACCTCGCTGAGCAGCTTCTACTCGGGCATCTACTCGGGCATCTCGGCGCCTTCGCTGTATGCCGCACACTCTGCGAATGCTGCCGCCGCCGGACTCTACACCTCATCCTCGACATCTTCGCCTGGCTCCTCGCCCGGCACCATCACGCCCAACGGCATGGATGGCTCCATGGACAGTGCGCTGAGGCGACCGGTGCCGGTGCTCTACTAGGACACAGGCACAGAGTGCAGTGGGCACAGGGTACAGGGTGCGGGTGTCCCAGAGTAAAGTACAATTTGCTGTTTGTTGAAGAGTTCCCAAAGTGATCCACTGGTTTTAAATCTTTAAAAGTTTAAAAGCTCTAAGTAAGCCAATCTCTAGTAGTTCCCTATCGATACGCTATAGATCTATAGTTAATCCCCCTCCCCCCATTCCCCTCGTCAAGCAACGCTCGCAAAAGTCTAGTACAATCTTTGCACGGAGAGATGAAGATGAAGAGGCCGTTAAAGACCGTAAGAAACATTCCTAGCCAATAAACATATGAATAACTTTACACATATTATATATAATATTAATAATATTATATTACCAGATCGTATCTATAATTTATTTGTCACTAAATGTCGAAGCAAGCGAATATAACGAAACCTAATTGTAAATTAATTTTATTTAGTTCTAAGCGCGTGCTCCTTGTTGTTTTTGTCAGCACCTTCTCATATCCTAGTTACGAGTATTAAGCTCCTCTATCAAATTGTATATATCATGTCAGAGTTCGTTATAGTGTCGCAACAAACCCAAAAAAAAAATAAAACAAAAATCACACAAAACACATTCGAAAATATATTATTAATTGTATTAAATTTAAAAACAGAAAATAAACGTTTATTATTAAGCTGAAGATTACGAAATATTTAAAAATGAATAAAAACCAAAACTGAGAAACCTTAATTACTTGTGTTTTTAATTGATATTTTACTGGATTTGCAAAAGAATTGGTAAGGAATTATCAATTTTGAGTTTATTTTTCAAAATTGAATATTAATATATAGAACTGTTACTATATACATTATTCTGTAGAATGTACAGAGTATTAGCACTCACTTATTTGAAGTCCTTCAATCTTGTGTAAATTTCCATTGAATATCTATAGAAAAATATATTTATATATTATATATATTTGTATATACATATATATATAAACCTTTCTTAAGTTAAATACAGCCTAAAATTCACTATATCATAATTCTATAGGTTCTGTAACAATTATTTGCGTCTCTTTCTGCTGCTCTGACTTCCCCTAATGCGATCGACTTTTCAGCTTTGTGAAAACCTTCGTGCAATTACGAGTTCGGAACTCGTATCAATATTAACCTTGTCTCCACGTGTTGCTCTGCCAAACAAATAGGTAAATATAATAGAAATTATTTTGCTCAGTTTTTTTATCTTTTCATTGTTAGATGGGATTTCGTCCCGCAGAGAGCGAAGCGTTTTTCAAAAACTTTAATTTGATTTGCAAACAGAGAAATATATGAGATATTATACAACTATTTGGCGCGTTGTATTAATTTCTATTGATTAATGCGCTGTTTATTTTACGCCTTGGTCGAACAATGATATGCCACGATCATTCGATGATGGGTCGGGGGAGGGCAGATCATGGGGAGAGAACACAAAGGTTGCCAGAGTTGCCTAGGGTATCTAGTATGTGGCCAGGGCATCTTCGACTCGCGCTCTATCGACCTATGTGGGGCCTTTGTTTCGGGCGCAACGGGGGCTCGGGCCATTGAAATTTTAGACGAAGAAATCAACGAGTTTTCAGTCATTATTCCGTTGTTTTTTTTCTCACTCTTCGATCTTAACTTGTAATAATAATAAGAATAATTGCGGTCATTAATAAATCCACTTGCATTGTCTTCCACTCTATTCGAATTGTGATTTCTATGTGTGTGTGTGTGTGTGTATGATGCTTCTTTGTAAGTGTGTGTGAAATGTGTTAAAACATCAAATATTGATTATTGTTGTTATTATAGGCATTATTGTTGTTGTTGCTTCTCCTCATTCTTCATTCTCCTGCCGATATGAATTTCACAAATATTTACCTTGCATTGACGTGATATTGAATAATTATATAAAGAATGAGGCTTAGGCTAGTTTTGTGGAAAGCGGAAAGAGTGAAACACAAAGCAACAGACTCAGAGAGACAGTCCGAGAGATTTTTCGGGAGGGTTGGAAAAAATGAGGAATATTTGTTTAGCGGATTGCAGGGGATTAGTAAATTAAAACTGTATCAGTTGCTGAAGAGGCTCTCTGGCATGAAGTAATAGTAATTGTAGGAGTATTATAGTATATAGCATATAGTATTTTATATATTTAATGGGCTCTCTTGATACTCTTTTAATATCTTATAAAAAGACACGACTTTTCTTTCTTTTCTTGTCGAAAAATGTATCTGTAATGTTTAGGACCTTTTTTGGGACCTTGTTTAGTAACTCTCTTAAAAACTTTCTCAGGATATTTCTTAGACACCTTAAGATGGAATTCAGATTTATGTTTTATTTATACCGGAGCTTATACTGACAGTATGTCCGGCTCTTAAAAGAAGTGTATCGCTAGATAATCACCTTCTCGGGGTTAACAAGATAAGGTCGACAAGTCGGATCCAAATTATGAATTTCCTTTAGAGTAATTGGACTGTATATGCAGGTCTAAGCTCAGCAAGGGGTACTACAGATTTAGAAGGTCGCAGTATATCTTCCCCCACCAAATAATGTAATACAAACATACACTATAATATTGAATGCATTTACAAATTGAACCAAAGTCAATTCAAGAACCTTCAACTGCCTCAATCTCAACTAGTTGCTTTCCTTCATTTACTCTGCCTTTCGCTCGAACAATATTTCTGAATACTCTGCAGATTTACGACCCCTAACAATCCCGTTCCCTGCCCACCCACAGCCAACCCGATTTCCAGCAATGTGTACGAAAATAATTTTGCAAAACAAAAGACGATGACAAAAATAAATGGCGGGCATAGTATTTTCTTTTTTTACGGCTTTATTGGCGGATTAGCGTCGCAAAAGGAGTGTGCAATGTGCGAGGTGTTTTATTATACAGTACAATCACTATACATATGCATAAGTTACAATAATATAGTACGAGATGTTACTGTGTGTATTCTTTTTTACCTGCTCCGACGGCACCCGGATTAACCACAGAGACAAGCGTCGCGACGTCATCATTTTTGTTGTTGCCGTCTGATTTTCGTCGTTTTTCCAAATTGTTTTCGCTTTGTTTGTCTCTCTTTTTTAGACGAAACGCTAATCCGGCGGATTAGCGAGACGGATTAGCATAAAGGTGATACAATTCGCTACAATTATTGCTGCACGAGGTCGAAGGCAACGTTGCTCATCGTTTTTACATGGAAGGTTAAGATGCCATAAAATCAACATCTACAACAACAACATTAACAGCAACATCATCATCAAGAGTGACAACATCACTGCGAAGGGGTCAAGCAGCAGTTGGCGTTGTCGCTGTGTCGAGTTGTTGTTGCTGTCGCTATTGCCGTCTCATTCTCAACAGCCCCTGAGCAATATGGCGACACTGTTGCGAGGGTGGTGGTGCTGGGGAAAGGGGGGTTGGGGCCGTGCTGTGCCTGTCTACCACGTCCTGTGTGTCCCACGTCTGGTTTTACAGCCTAATTTGTGGGTGGTGGCTTTTGTCAAACTGTTTCACATTTGCCTTTCGCATAGGGGATGCTTTGCGCTACACTAGTCAACAAGGTTAAAGGTGTGCTTGTAAAAATATTTGTCTAACGACTGCAGATATATATTAAATATAAATAATAATAAATAATAAATAATATTTGTCCAATATTCTGGGAATAGAACTAACATATCGAATCAAATTAAAATTAAAATGAATATAATAAATAATGAAATTAATGTTAATGATAAATAAAATACTATACATGGTATATAGAAATTATATGATATTATATTATATAATATCTATTATTATATTATTTAATATCTATTATTATTATTATAAGGTTTGTTTAATATGGGGATCTGTACCACCACATATTGTACCCCTTTTGCTGTTAGAGCTCCATTGTCAATACAGTATCTGTAATGAATTATAAGATATTTCCTACAGTTCTTGTCTTTATCTTTTCAATTTCGTAAAGGTGTTTCCCTACTATTTCTATAATATAATATATATAATATATACATTATTATATATACTTTAATATATTTATTATTAATTTTTATTATTATTTTTATTTATTTTTATATTTATATTTATATATATACATATCTTCTATAACAACACTATATAAATATTTTCTATTATCTTTATATTTCCTCTCCCAAGTGTACCTCCATTGCCAAAGCAACATCCAATTATTTGCAACTTATTCACAATACCCCGCATCATGTTGTGCAGTGTTGTTTTGTGCCTGGACATGAAGCATATTGTCGGGGGTGGCGCGTGGTTGACAAGTAGCAAAGCGTGGCGGCTTTTAAGTGCTAGTTTGACATTTTTTTGTCGCAGTGGTTGTTATTGTTGTTGTTGTTGTTGCTGCTGTTGTCGCAGTGGTTGTTGTTGCTGTTGTTGTTATGGGCAACCGAGCTAACCAACCAGACCGTCAATAAGTCGCAGCTAACAATTAATTAAAAGCCCGCGGCACACACAGCGCACTTAGGCAAATGAGCAGCCAGCCGAGGAGCGGCCCACGAGGCGTATGTGCGATGCCAACTGGGACGTAATTTGTCAGGGCGCGTCAAAGCAAACGACAAGCGGCAAACGGCGAACGGCAAATGATGAAACGCTGCAAATGCAATGGGAAAATGCAAAGCGCATCCAAAAGGATAACTGCGATTCCATTCGCCCGCCCATCCATCCCACTGTATGTCTGTCTGTCTGTCTGTCCCACTGTCTCTCTGTCTGTCATCTCGTCCGCCTCGAGACGAGCTCTTGAGTGTTGTCAACAACATCATTAACACGGCACGACGCCAAATGGAAATTAAATGATGATAAATTTGCAACTCGACGGAGGCAACAGGAGTCTCCTCCCCTTCCACCTCTGCTACTACAGGAAGCATTTGCATAATAAACGACGGAAGCCGGTGAAAACTGCGGATACCGAGGAAACTGCGAGGCGCATTCAATTGTACGAAATTTGATTAGGTGCGAGAGACATTTCATTTGTCAGGCCGAAAGGTTGATGCGACCACGAGCTGCGACACATTGTGGCGCGTTCTGGTTTGGCTGCCACAACCCTATCGGCAACTCCTTGCCCTGCCAGTCGCTCTGTCTGCATGTCTGCCTGACGCACTGTCAGAGCTGACGGCGATTGATGAGCTCAAAGTGGACGCCCATGTGGTGGCACAACACTTACGCCCGATTGACGGAACGAGGATCATCGCAACGGGGGGTGGCACGAGCAGCTGAAGAGCCAAGAGGGTAGGGGGACAAAGTAAGTAGGGATTAACGACAGCAATGCAACTCAATTGACGAACTTCAAAATTGACTAACAGTAATCAAATAAAAGTGCATGAGAATGTATGCGGATAATGTTCAACTGATCTATCAACTAACTATACCTTCTGCAGCGATAATGTTCTACTGATCTATCAACTAACTACAACTTATGCAGAGATCATATCTTCGCTGTAGGTGGTTAACCATACATATATATGTATATTGTATATACATATATGGTATATATGTCTCACACGCTAGATCAAATGATGATCGATTCATTTAAAAAATCAACTATTTTCGCATTATGAAGTCTATCCTCTTCTTACTTGTTTCATATATTTTATACTTTTATACTTTAAAGGAAACCTTTGTAAAAAATCTGTACAAATGTTTATATGTATTCTTATATAACGTATATTATTTTAGGAGACATCTCCGATCCTATAATGTATAAATATTCTGAATCGGTATCACCAAGAGAAACGAAATAGCCTTGTCCGTCTATCTGTGTGTCCGTGTATTCGAGTGTCCGTCTGTTGCAACGCAAAATAGTCTCTCAGTTTTAGAGCTATCTTGATAAAACTTGGTACATATATTTTTTATGGCTGCACGCTGTATATAAGTCAGAACGAGCCGGATCAGACCGATACAAACTATCGGCTGATTTTTGTTATTTATTATGATAATGCAAACAAATTTTGTACATCAGCCTTTTTTATTAAATGTAATATAAATACATATAAAATTTAATCTAAATTAGATACCTATAACATATATCTGCCATAGAAACAATCAACTGAAATGAAGGTTATGGTATGAAGACCAGTTCTGAATTTAGAAATAACATCTCATTTCCAAGTGAGACCAAACATTGAATGTACACAATACCATTCATTTTTGCACCATTATATATAACAAGTATTGGAATAATCGGGATATAAGAACCTGCAAGGGTATAAAACTATCGGCATACCGAAGGTAACCTTTCTTCCTCGTTCTTTTTTATTTTCTTTTGACAAGGTGCTCTTAAGAGATCTTATATTATAAAACAAGAATTTGAAGCACAACTAAGGTAATATTAATATGTACATATATATACAATATTCGATTAGATATATGTAATATTTATTTCAATTCGTTGAATATACCCTATAGAATCGAAGTGAGAGTTGCAACACGTTATCCCCCTTAAAGCCAGTAAAAAGCTTTGTCCGCCTGAATGGTCGAGGTAGTTAAAGCTGCCCGCAGGCGTCCAGAGTTCACATGACAATGAGCGAAAGGGATTTGAGGCACGGCATATCCTGTTCGTGCGGGGGATCTTTCACGTATCGGCATTAGCATGGAACGCCCGCCGTTAAGCTTGCCCGGCACGGCCTGCCTCGACCCGGCTGGGCATAGGGTGTGCCTGGTGTGGCATGCATTGTCTGCTGACCGGGCGCATCTTCAGCTCCTTCCTGTGTGCTGTGGCTGTCTAATGCATTATTGTTCCTGTCCACTGAGGAGATGCTGCTGCTGATGCGTTCTCTTGTCGGCTTTATGGAATTTCATAACTGCCTCTCGAGCGTAATTTGTTTCCTGTTTACGCGCAGCAGGACATTTCGCATCCGCGTGCGCATTGGCGTATAAATTATTGCCCGAATCATGAGCATACGGCAAACCCACCACCACCACCACCGGGCAGTACCCGTAACCCCCTGGTACTGCCAGCGGTCCTCAAGTGTTTGCCCATTAATTTGCCGCCTGTGTGCGGGGTGGATGCGCTGCAAATATTTGCATAAATTTGTAATAATTTTATCGTCAATTTGTATTTTATTAGCGTGTTGCGAGCCACTCGGCTACATCTCTCCCCGCCCCCTCTCAACCATAGCCTGCCACGCCCATTGTCTAAGCATCTCTCATCTGTGTGTGGTTGTCTGGCCGTGATTTGTGTGGTTTGCGGGTGCTTCATAACGATTATTTCATTTCTTTTTATTAATTTGCTCAAAATTTGTCACTTTGCCTTTGTTCGGTTTGCTTAGCGTCTTTTTCAATGAGCTTTGATGTCTACGAAGTACGAAGTGGACGGTTGAAGAGGGGGATAGGCGGAATGGGGTTGGTTGTTTTAAACTAAGTACAATTTTGGTATACGCTTATTAGGAATGAAACTGGAACAGCATAAAAGTAAAATTGAGAATTCTTTAACTCATTTATCTTTAAATGTACTGCGGGTTATTGAACTAAGCAACAATATAAAGTTAGTAACTCTAAGGGCAGATAAGTTATTACTCTTATTCATATTATTCTTATTAATATTAATATTATTAATATTATTATTTTTATTATTATTATGACATAGTGACAGTTTGATTTTGTAAGTTCGCTTTAGATATTTTGAATAAAAACTACTGAATGAGCTGACTTGTAAGCTTTTTTTACTGATACGATTCGGTTTTTATTGATTTTTGTATTATATACACATATATTACATACTGTGATGTGATCTGCTGCATCTATGTATGCATGTACATATACACGTTATCTATAACATGTTCCCGACGACTCAATCGGCGACCAGAAGCTGATAAGAAGAATATGTGTGTTTCAGATTGTATTCATTTAGGTTGCCCTCCGAGTTTTGCTCAGTTTGTGGTTCAGCACAGTGCGTTGTGGATTAAAAAGTTGATTGCTCCGAATAATTAAAAATTAATTAAAAGTTACGCATATTAATTAACAACATGTTGCGCTTAGTCGTCGCTATGATTTGGACGGTTCTTCTGGGATATTTAGTTCATGCTGAGAATTCGGTAAGTTAATAAACTTAACATATTTGTAATTGCCATGTAATTGATAATTCTGTGCAAATTCTGTGTATAACAATTAAAATGGTGTGAATATATGTACATATATATGTACATTTCTATACATGTCTGTTTGGGTAAGCAACTTTCCTGGATGCAGGTCAAAAGTCGCGCAGTTTTGATGAATTTGATAAGAATTTTCGCGTCACGTCACATGTTTGTATGTATTTATGTCCACATGTATGTATATGGTATATGATGACGTAAAATAATATTAAAACGTAGTGTAATTCAAACAACTAAAACAGAATTCTTATCGGTATTTTGTTTACTTATTTATTTATTTAATTTAATTTACTTTTAACAGTGCTGCAGGTCCGTTGAAGGGGATTTCCAGCAAACTGCTTTGTTTTCCAAGATCTTCAAGCCGGTACTTCAATATACTGCAGAACTACGACAACAGATTGAAGAGTACAAGAAGAATTACCATCATATAGATGAAAAGATAGCAATTATACAGAAAAATGAAACTCGACAGGAGAACATAATTAACTACCAAACAGAACAAATCACAAAACTAATTCTTCAAAATGACCAACATAAAGATACAGTGAGGGATAAGAACGGGCAAATTAAAACATTAGAATCTCAAATTGAATTAATTAATAAAGTAAACAAGTTTGAACACGAACAATCGAACAGTGAAATTTCAAAATTAAGGTCTGAATTAAATGATAAGAATGACCTTATAGACTCCTCCCAAAATGAAATAACCTTACTCAAAAATGAGTCAGAGACTTTTGCTAGGGAAGTAAATTTGAAAAGTAACGAAATCACTTCACTCAGGTCCGATTTACAAGCAAAAGACGAGCAGATCTCAGAATATCGACAAAAAATGAAAGAATATACAGCTGAAAGTTGTTTGGAGTATGGTGACTCCAATGATTTGCAAGTATTTAAGATTCCCGGAATGGGACCGTTTGTGGCACCTTGTGAAAGTCGTATCGCTGGATCTGGGTGGATGGTTATCCAGCGACGCATAGGCGGAAGTATTGATTTTAAAAGGAAATGGGAGGACTATAAACATGGTTTTGGCGACCTTAATGGAGAGTTTTGGGTGGGGCTTGAAAGGATTCACAAGTTAACAACAAGTCGACGATACGAACTATATGTTCACATGGTTAACCAGACAGATCACGTTCTTTATTCACGATACGATGCATTTGAAATTGGCAGCGAGACAGAACAGTATAAGTTAAAGCCCCTTGGAAAGTATCAAGGAACCATTAGAGATTCTTTGAGGTACAACGAAGGAATAAAATTTACAACGTTTGATCGAGACAACGATGCCGATTCAGATAAAAACTTAGCGGAATTGTTTGGTGGTGCTTGGTGGCATATAGACCCCGCGAGAAGGTGAGTAAAAATTCACATTTATTGAATTATTTTTAAAGTTTTGTTTTGTTATTTCGTCTTTAGTAATTTGAACACAGTTTTTGGCGAAGTTAATATGTGGTGGGGTCAACTAATAAAGTCTTGTCAAATGCTTATTCGACCCTGGTAGCATAAATAAAACATCCAAATTGATTGGACCCACGAAACACATTTATTGTTCTTATATTTGCAAACTCTTTAAACAAAATTTTAAGCATAAAGTTGAAAGTAAAGTCAAAAATATCTTAATTTGTATTCAAAATGAAATGTAAAGTTAAAATGAGAATTTAAATATTAATCAATAAATAAATAACTAATGTTGCAATTGCTTATTGATATATCAGATTGATTTTGAAGTGACAACTATTGGTGAGTAAGATAAGACAGACATAGATATACTTTGTCTTTATATGTCTGTTCCATGTATCCAACAGTTATATCTTACATATCTGGCACAGCTGTATATCTATATATCTATATATCTGTTGCAGTTTATCAACGGAGGATTGCAAATATCCAAATAAAAGAGATTCTGAATTCTCCGATAAGCCACGTGCTTTGAAAGTATTATAAGAATGTCTTTCAGATGAGATACCTATGCACAGGAAGTCGGCTCAGAGTGAGGCACGCTCCAGAGCAGCGGGTTAGGCGCTGATGGTGCAGCAGCTGTCTCGGCTCCAATCGGATGACTGCGTGTGCTGGCAAACAAAACAACTGTGCGAATGTGTCTACAGCTGAGCAGAGAGAAGAAGGAAGAGAGAGAGAGAGGTAGAGTGTGTGAGAGGGGGACGCAGCTGAACAACTGGCAATCCAGATCGAAGCTATTATGACATAATTAACTTCTCGTTTACCCCAACGAGGATTACACAACTCAATTGGGTCTCAAGACTGGTGCGGGAGGGCGAGGGGCGGAGGGATTACGCACAAAGCGAACTGTTTACATTTTGGCAACACAAAACGGAAATGCAGGCTCTAAACTGCTTACCAAAACTGGCCAAACAAATAACCCGTACGTACAGAAAGAGAGAGAGAGAGAGAGAGAGAGAGAGAGCAGTAGACTGAGGGGGAGCCGAGGGTCTGGCAAATACATCGTCGGACAATGGTAGCAAAAACGGTTTATTCGATTTGTGAGCGCCAGCTGCGAGGCAGCGAAAAAGAAAGCCGAGTTCGAGAAAGCAAAGAAAGAATTACAAAACCCGCAACAGGAAAATATAAATAGAAATAGAAATAGTTTTTATTGATAACTGGGTTGGTTCATTATTATTATTTGTGTGGCTCGATCTGTAGATCTCAACTGAATGGGTTAAACGCCACAGAGAGCTACAGCTGTTGTAACTGTTGTAACTGGCAATAGCTTAGGGATTATAACTGTTCCCTATAACAATGTGCAGTAGAAGCAGAACAGCACAGACAGAGAGACAGGGAGAAAGAGAGAGAAGGAGAAGTAGGGAGAGAGAGGTGCCCACATAATTGTTGCCCATTGTTGCCCACTAATAATATTTAATAACATTTTGGCGTTAAGTTGGCGAACAGAGTTCTCTCGTCCCCTCCCGTCTCTCCTACTCCACTGTACCTCTTCCTCTCTCTCTCCCCTTTACCATCTCGCACACAAGACAGACCTCATCAATGCCTTGACGAATCGTAAACAAAGCAAAATTTGAGTAATCAGCTTCATTCAAGAAACGTGTAGCAAAAGACACAGGGACTAGTTAAATAAAAGACAAGAAACGAGAGGAGCTTAACGAATTTAGAAATACCCTACACATATTATGGAATATCTCTGGCAGCTCTGTTAAGTTTCGGAAGTTCACACACTAAGCTTCTTTATATTTTATGTTCCCTTTACTTTATTAGTTTGTTTCCCATACTAAAAGTCAACTTTATATAAGATATATTTGGTCTAAGGTTTAGTCAAGTATATGTACGATCTATAGTCTTATATTTTTCAGTTTTGAATCAAAATTTTATTGATTTAAGTCCGTAGAATATGCAAACAAGAGCTTCAAGTGAGGGTATTAAAGAGCGCATTACCAGAGTCTCTTTTCAATATTTATTTCAGATTCCCAGCGATATCTTCGAATGGGGGCCACTGCTCAGGGGCGTAGGTGTGTAGGTGAGGAGAGGGGAGGAGAGGGTGTGAGCTGCAAGTTCGAAATACTGCGGATGGAACAACAAAAGCGCTTAAATGAAACAAAGCAGTCGAACAATGGGCGCGCATTATTTTCTAATTTATCGGCATTGTCTGCGCGAGCTCGGATTCGGTTTGGCTTCGGGTTTGGGGCTCGGGTTCACTAGGGATCGGTTCACTGTTGTTGCTGTTGTTCTGCTTATTGATTTAAACAAATCGAGATGCGAACAAGTGAAGAGCAGTCGCCACAGTCGGTGCTATTAATGCGCTTTTAATGAAGTAATAACAACAAAGTCGGCGAGCAGAGGATGACGCAGCTGCTGCTGCCTTCATCGGGTTTTGTACTCTACCTGCAATTAGGGTATATCTGGCCACACTGATCTCGGCCTGCAATCGCGACTATTAATTGCATTTTGTCATAGCAAATTTGCCAGTTGCACGCACGGTTCGGGGCTTGGCCAGCACTGGAACTAACATAGAACTGGGCTTGGGTGTCACTTGCACAGAAGGGGGGATGACCAGTCCCCCCCCACGAGCATGTTACGTTCCAATAATTATGTATAGAGAACAGTATATAGGGTTGGCCGTTGACCCACTTGGAGCTGGGCAACTAACTATAACAGGGATGGGAGTGGCGCCAAATGCTGAATCGGAATATTATATGGAAGTCTGTACAATACTTTGGCTGCTGATGGTTTAAAGGGTCTGTGCTGTTTACCGGGAATTGTAGGGAATGTGCTACAAGTGGAGGTGAGTGAGATTCGTATATTCCTGCTGTCTGTGTCAACATTTGAACTGTCGCGACAAAGTCAATTGAGACAGGGTATCCTTGTGCGCCCCCGTTAATTAGGAACAGTGCAGAGGGCGACAAATTCCTGCTAATCGAGGCAGACAGAGGAAAATAAAAGATGCCTAAAACCATTGGATGATGTGGACAATCAATTAACATGCAACTAAACGTTGCAAGACCAGCCAACGCCAGCTGACAATGGCCAACTACTGTTTGGTAATACGTGCCTCACAAATGTACATGCTGCACTTGCAACACGGCTGCATGGATACTCTGCAGAGTAGAGCAGAGTTTATTTATATATATATGTGTATATGTATGTGTGTAAGGCATTTGCTAGTCGACTTGCACAGGTGATATTGCACATACTCTATAGAGTAAAGTAGAGTAGAGTAGAATTAACACTGCGCACCTCATGCAATGTAAAGATAAATGAACTACACCTAGGCACACGTATATCTGCATGTGTGTAGAGTATTCCCTAGTCGTGCTGATCTTGCTTATGCCAGTTATTGTTTGATTTGACTGGACGTCACTAAACGATGGCAAACAGAGCGCGAGTTGCCCTTTTGGGCTCGATTGGCTTCTAATCGGCTGTGGCGGCGTCAACTCTGCAGCGGCAACTGCTAAATGCAACTGAAGCAACTCGGGCAACTGTTGCAACCAGCTGGGGAGGGGGGATCTAGCAGGGCAACCATCTCGGAGGCAACTGCAGTATGCAAATGAGCTGTAACAACAAGAACAGGGGCAGAGTCGCCTCGACTGTTTGTCTTGGCCATTTGTAGACTTTGGCTGTGTTTGCCCATTTAATTCATAGGCCTCAACGAGTTTTCCACTCAGTTCTTGTTGTTGCTATTGTTGTTGTTGTTGTCAGTGTTATTGTTGTTGTTGTTGGCCCGCTTAACACTCGATTGGTTTTGTTGTTTAGCACAATCGCGGTACAAGCCTCGTATATCAACGATCGAACGCATTTCAAACAGCCCCTCCTCTCTGTCCCTTTCTCTCTCTCTCTCTCTCTCTGTCTGCATCTCCCTCTCTGCCAGGCTGGTGATCGGGCTATATCATTAAGGTTCATTATGTTTTATTTGCCCATCGCTGTGTCCGCATGTCCGGCCAAGAGAGAAAAATAAAGGTGTTTTTGCTGTGTTCCGTTTCATTTTTCGCTTTATTGTTTGATTTCTTTTGCGCTTGTTTTGTTGTTTTTGTTTATGCTCGACACCATTGCAAATTTTCGATACAAAAACCTCGTCATTTATACACATGCGAACATAATTACGTTAATTTCATTGTGTCATGAGGGTAGCCCAAAACCAAGTACCCTCCGACTAGTTCAGACCCCTCTTCCCTATGCTCTTCTCTATCTCTCTCCCTTATCAAATCATTTGTTTTTGTTTCTTTTGCCCTGCATCTTGATTTATGATGTGACGGAAGTTTAGTATTTTGCAATTTATTAGACAAAACATTGCGCGCAGTTTCAGTTTCTGTTCGCATTCCTCAAATCTGCCGTTGGTGAAAGTGAGCAGCATTTGGCAACGCCAGCGAAAGGGACTCGAAACTGTCACACAAAAAGGAGCAACAACAACAACAGGAGCAGCAGCAGCGAGGAGGAGCAGACTGTCAGTAGCAGGAGTAAAGTGTCGCCCATTTGGACGCTGACAGTCGTCACATGGGACACTGCGATGGCGAGTGGGTATGAGAGTGCTCAGCACTCGCTGAACGACCCATACAAATATGTTTTTCAGCTTTTACACCTTTTCCCCATGTGCAGAGACATTTACCAATGCGAAAAAAGGCAAATCAATTGTAGAATATATTCATGAATTGCAATTCGTAGTTTAGAGAAGGATTCAAGGGAAAGAAAATGCAGTATAATGTAGAGAATAACATATATACTATAGAACTAACGATGTTACAGTGTAGAGATAATACTAAAGAATGCAAATAAAGCTATTTGAAAGTATACTAAACATTTGTATAACACATTTCAGCTGTAATACTGCATAATAGGAACTAGCTAATACTCCTAACTCTGCACAGCATAATACCCTTGCAGAGGTATAGAGGGTATATGAATTTAGCCAGGAGTTTGAACCTTAGCATACGATTTTAAACTTAACATATTTACTATTTTGTATGTAACATATGTACATATACTATATTTTCTGAATATGCATCAATAGAGCAGTAGAACTAGATGTGCTTGTCTGTCTGTCCGTCTTGTAGTTGGCTGGTAGAGGGTCACACTGATATATCGATACTTATATAACACGATGACTATGACAAGCTTATGTTAAACCTATGTAAACCAACACTAAGACTGAGAGAGGTATTCTGTATTAGCGTGTCAAATAAAGAAGAAGTACTGCAACGTGGTGTGTGAATTAATTTAGCTTCCACAGTCTGTACTTTAATAAGGCTAAAGATTGCCTTTCTTTCCTAGTCCATCCGTATCTTTCTTCCCTCTTAGCCCCTCCCCCTATCTTAAGCAAAACTGTTGCAATTCTGTTTTAACTAATACTTAACACAATAAATGAAAGCAAACACAGTTTGTGTTTAATATGAAACTGGTTCAAGTCAGTTAATCTCCAGCTTTCCAGTTTCCAGTTTGCTGTGCTTCCAGTTTCCACTTCCAATTACGCAATGAAGCGGGGCAAATCCAAACTGCGAACTGCGTCACTTGCAGCTCCAATTGCCGATTGCACAGGTGTGTCAAACTGCCTACATACCTTCACACATACACAAGCACGTGTGTGTGTGTGCACACTTGGCGGATGCCGACGTCACAGAGAGTTGTGTGTTTGTATATTTACAGTAGAAAAAATAGACAATTAAATTAAAACAATTGGAACAATAGTTGCGGCCCAACAAAATACGCTCGCTTTGTCTGCTTATGATCTCTTTCAGTTGTTGTTTGTGCTTTCGGACTCTGTTTTATATTTAGTTTTCATTTAATGGAATGTCGATTGCAGATTAACAAATTGCTCAGCTCCAGTTGGATTGTCATTGTAGCAAATGAAACAAAAACTATAATTGCCTTGTGTATGCTAACTTTTTAGCATACATTGTGCCTTGATCGCACATTAATTCAGCAAATTTTATCTCTTATTTTGTAAATATAATATGAATTAGATACTGCATCTATTTGCAATGCAAGCGCAACTCTCTTAAGCTCAATTAGTTGTCAATACAAACAAAGAGACAAAGATGCCAAAGAGTTACAATAACAATACCAATAACAATTGAACAACAGCAGCAGCAACAACAACATTGCCAAATGAGCTAAGGTTAAGCCTTCTAACTCACTCACTCAGACGACAAATTCACCTATAAACATATTCTCACCATGACATACATACACATAACACGTAATCTTAGATAGGCAGCACATCATGCACGAAGAGAGCTTTGATCTCATTTGCACTTATGCGCTCTCTCTATCTACTTACTTATGTACTCTCATCATGTTTAATAACGTGCTACAAGCACAAGCAAGACAATGCGTTAAATTAGATAGGCAATACAACAACACAGCATGCACGAAGCTGAGAGCGCACTGAGAGAGCTTTGATCTCTTTTGCACTTATCCGCTATTTTGGAACACTTACTAATTTATTCTCATGTCTCCAATAAGCCTAGCGTGCACAAGAAAGCTCTCTTTGATTTGTTGTTTCTTTAAGTTTATCCATGTTGAGAGCATAAGACTCACAAAATGCAAGATGATATTCAGAATAAAATAGAATATAATTATCAATTTGGAAAAAGTGAGAGATAATAACTGCATACTTTGCCTTGGTGTATAATATAAGTTATATGTATATGATATTTCCATTGTAAATGAAAAGTTTTTTCAACAATGAATGACAATATCTACCATACACAAACAAACAAATATCATCTAAATCACAGCAAACTGTAATTATGCCAATTACACTACGTTCTTCTTCGTTTTTATGTGCTCTTTAGCTTTGTTCCTTGTCGTAAATGGTGCGAAAACTGCGTATTCTCTTTTGTGCTCTTCAGTCTGTCTGCGTTTAATAAATTTATTTACACTTTGTTGCGTTTTCGTTTTTTCAGCTCCGATTTGGGGCGCGAGTCGTGTGGATTGTTGTCAAGGACGATTTCCGGGCAGGGCACTGCAACCCCTAATTGCTGCCCACTTGAGCGGACCTCGAGAGGAACACGGAACTCGGCACTGGCAACTGGGAACTGGGAATTCTCGACTTAGCTGCGCTTATCTGTGTCAGCCATCAGTTGGCAACGTTCTCAGCCGCACACAGACACTTCACTCCACTATCAGTCCGAGCTAATCGGCAAACAGTTGCCCTATGTATCTTCTCTTGTGTATCTCTCCTGCATCCTTTGCCATCGAGGCTAATTTAATGTTTATCGCGGCATCGAAATTATCCAGTGACCAAATGGGCGTTTAGCTTTAGTTTTGCGGTCTCTTTCGGGTCCGCCCTGATCTTCTCTCTTGTTCTTTGACTCTTCCATGGTGTTTATGGGCCAATTTGTTAGTTCTTTTGATGCACGTTTACCGCTAAGTTTGTTATCTGCTCATTTGCCTAATTTGACTTTTTTATTGCACAATTCCCAGAGGTTTTTTATTGATATTCTCTAAATATTTACCAGACCGCGACTTCTCTTTGTTTGTCTTATAATCGGTACCTTGTGGCGAACCTGCTAATCATCATGAAATTTCCATTCATCGAAATTTGCAAACAATTGTTAGGTGCTGCCGCTGTTACCAACAAATACCAGTACACTATCTTATAAGGGCAACACAAACTATAGTTTACTATATCTTATACTGTGATAGTAGTATATTTCTCTATACATTCCCCACTTATAGAGGGACTACAATTCGTTTTGACAGTGTTGTTTGTTAATGTTGATTATTGCTTATAAATTTTCCATATTGTATCGATCCCATGAATCGTCTTTCATGCCACATATGACGATCATGTTTAGCTTAACCAATTAGCACAATTTCGTTCACTTTCGGCCACAATTCGCCATTGTGGCGCCAATTGTTGCAGTGCCTCCATCATTGTACCCATTTCAATATCAATTTTCAATGTGAGCATAATACCCTAGAGAGGGAACTGTATGGGGAGATTTAACTGTGTGTAGATCATAATAAATATGTATTTATATTGTTTGATATCGTGTTTTTTAAATATTATATATTATTATCTTTGATTTGTTTTTTTTGCTCAATAAATATGGTACATCTTTTTAGGCATTACAGTAAATTGAACAGGGTATTTTAACAGCTGTGCTCCTGGTTTTTTATTGCATATCCCTTGCTGTACATTTTCCATTCGATTGCAATTCGAAAATATGTTCTCACAGGACACAAAAAGAAGGCTGAACTTGGGCTTACAGTTTGCGGCTCAAGTGCACGTCCACTTAACGGGATCGCACAATGAAAATGTTTTGCGCCGCTTTTCCCACCCCTCGTCCCACCCGCCGCCGCCTCTGACGTCGACAGCTCTTCCTCCTCCTTCCTCCATGGACCACTCGACCAAAAATCGCGCGCCCATTAGAGCGTGTTTAATGTTATTTATTCATTAGGTTTAAGTGTGCGCGAAAAATAACAATTACAAAAGCAGGCGAAAAAAAATAGAAACGTATTTCGCTTTTTTCATTGTTGCCCTTTGCTGCACGGGGTCAGATTTCCCCGGGAAAATAAAAAATAGAAACGATAATTGAGTGCGCGGCATCGTCGTTATGAAAATACCGAGTGGCCTCTCTAGGTTTATGCCACAAAAGGAAGTAGCATATTTTTTCGGCAAGGATCTAGCGATTCTTTGCAGCTGTTGTGGGTTGTAATGAGAGGAGGAGTAGCGACAGGGGAAGTAGTATGTACAGGGCCGTAGCGACGGTCTCGGCGACCTTGTGCCAAACATCTCGGGGGCGCTTATTGTAAATGCCTTTATTTGATACATATAGTACTATTGTATTTATATGTGTAGAAAACATGTCACAAAGTCAAGAAAATTTTTGCTGCATTATTAATTTGGAAAACTTATCTATTACTTCTGAGAAATCTATATTTTGTGCCCATTTTTTTATTAAAGGATATTCCAACTGCTCTAAATGTTCGTACATATGTAACAGAGATAAAGTGGCGTGACAGACCCCAGAAATTATATATATTCTTGAACCATATCAATGGCGGTTGACTTAGCGCTTTCCCTTTGTTTGTATGTTGAAGTCTCATCTATCATAAACACAGCAAATTTTACATGAAAACGGCATAGTCCTTGGGCCTTGACAGACGGGGGCCCTTATGCACCCCACACCCTGCACAGCCCTCGCTACGGGCCTGGGCTTGTTGCATACCATATACAGACAATTTCAATAGTACTCTCTTCAATTGAGCGAAGTTTATAATGCAAATGCTTTGAAAACTTTAATTCAACATAATTTTTCTGTATTTAAACAAAATATATGTATATGTAAATACATACACGATATGTGTCCTAGCGCAACACATTGGACATTATGGGCAGGTGTTGCCGGGCAGGAGCGCACACAGCGTGGGGTATTCTTTGAGGATTACACGCTTGCAGAAGCATGAAAAGCTTGTGAGACTGAAACTGAGGCTCAGATTGAGATGGAAAAGGATGGGAAAGAGTGCCAGAGAGAAGTGAGAGAGTGGGAGGCGAAGGGAGAGACGGTGTGAGAGACTCAGATTCAGCCATGCAACTAGCGAGAGTCGCAGCACTTGTGGGGCTTTCATTTAATTAGCCACAGCTGACAGTTAGCCAAAGAAAGGAGCAACAAAAGGTGTGTGTGTGTGTGCAACACAAGTCTAACTTACACATACTCATACGTACGTGTGTGTGTGTTGTTGCCGGCGGCAATTGAATGCGAGTTGAGTTCGTCGAGTCGAAACTGAAGTTGCAGCACTCGAGTTGGCGTACGGCCAGCAGCTGTGGCAGATTCAGATTGTGACTCCGAATCCGAAGCCAAATCCGGGTAGCACTTGACTCGCTGCTTCAACGGCTACAAAATGCAATTTATAAGCATATATAGTATAATGACATTTTACAATGTCGATTAAACGGCGGCCAAATGCACTCCAACATTTCAATTGATTTCGAAGAAGGAATATATTGTATACTGTATATTGTATATATGAATTCAGCAATAAATCAAAATTGCGTAAAAAGTGCAACTCAGTCAAGCATTAAAAATTAATTATGAAAGTATAGCTCTCTCGCTCGCACTCACTTCTCTCTCTCTATCTTTCTGTGTGTATGATTTATGGTGTAGGCAACTTGCAGTCGTAAAACTGAGTTATGTAAGAAGGCGCTCTGTGGTTCTTAGGGTTTCGGGATCGAGGAAAACATGCAACACACCCTGGAAAATGGGTAGAACAGGCGCCAAATGTTGCTTGCCAAACAAAGCGTAAATTATGAAAATTATGAATTGCTTTGGTTGAAATCTTTATAGGGAGTTATCTATATACGTCTTGGCCCCTCTCTCCCTCTCTTTCTCACTTTAAGACTGTGTCGATTGTCTGCCAATGACATCTTTATTAGTTTCCACAACGTTGGCTGCAGTCCAACAATGGGAAATGTCAAAAAATTTATAATGAATTATGATGAATTGCGCTACGCAAAGAAGTCTTCGAGTGCACGGAGAAAAGGAGATAGAGAAGGAGAGAGTGAGAGAGAGAGATAATGAGTAAAATCGACAGAGAGATATAGAGAGCAACAAAAGCTAATTATAAACTTAATTTCAACTTAAGACCAACCAAGCATTCCTCGTTGTGGGAACTCTACAAATATGTCCCAACCTCTTAACGAGTTCGCTTCGATTATAACTGGTCTGCTCTCTTTTTTCTGAACTAATCAAATTTGTATAATTTCAATAGACTGTAACCGATGCGCTTGAAAATGAGAAATCAGTGAAATTGAGAGTTTGGTAGAGAAAGGTCTTGTCTAAGAATAGGTCGAGTTCATTTATAAAAGACGTGGGATGTTTCATTTGAGTAAATCTATAAGATTGAATACTAATATAATAGATAAATAGGAATATATATAGTAAAATATTACAGTAGTGATTAGGGATTATGATAAAAGTTAGATATTATATTTATTGTGAGATAATATAAATATATTGTAGATTGTAGATCAACCTTTCAAGTCATTCCCAAAGGTAACTCCGCATAATTCCTTTGTTTTTGCGTATGATCTTAACTGGTAGCCTTATGCAGTAGCCCCAAGAGTACAATACTCAAGCACACACACACACATACTAAGAATAGGTCTAGTTTATTTATAAAAGACGTGGGATGTTTCATTTTGAGTAAATCTATAAGATTGAATACTAATATAATAGATAAATAAATAAATGTACATATATATTGTAAAATATTGCAATAGTGATTAGGTAATAGTTTAATATTATATTTATAGTGAGATAGATTACAATAATTAGATTGAAGATCGACCTTTCAAAGCTTATTTTAAGCAACTCTACATAATTCCTTTGTTTTTGCGTATGATCTTAACTGGTAGCCTTATGCAGTAGCCCCAAAAGTACAATACTCAAACACGCACACACACATACTTATTGGATTATAGATACTCGTAATAGACATTTGTGAGTTTGTGTAAGGTTTTGTTGTTGTTTTCGAGGTTTTTGGCATGAATGTCGGCCCAGTCTTTTGACATGCCCATTGACATTTGAAAGCGCTTGCGTGCCGCGTCGAGTCGCTTTTTGACATTAATTGTGTAAATTCTTAGGGTCACCCAATTCAAATCGCTTCGAATCGAAGCTGTATAACAATTGCGTCAAATTAAAAAATATCCCCAGCGAGTGCCAAGTGCCCCGTCCGGATCTAAGACTGAAGCTGTAGCTGGACATGAGTGTGCTTTGAATATGTCTCCTTCTCTCTCTGTCTGTTTGTGTCTCACTCCCTCTCTCTCTATGTCTCTCTCTGTAACTGTCTCCGTTTCACTTGCTCTGTGAAGGGGCACGTGCTTTTGTTGTAGTGAAACCGTTGTCTCTGCGCCATTGGCATTTGTCTCATTTAGAGAAAGGTGTCTTTCAGAGCAGCTACAGATACAGATACAGATTCATATAACAGACTGCGACAATGAACACTGTATGGCCAGAGATTGATTGTGCGACGCCATTTTGTTGCTTTCGAGTGACTGAAAGCGCAATCTAAACGGGAATTATAGCGAGATCTATTAACATCAGAAAACAGATTGGAGAAACGAAGGTAAATGTTTGGATTGTGTGTCGAGGATTAATCTGTAACCTCAATTTTAGCCAGCGATCTTCATGGGAAAGATAACAAACTTAATCAACGGCAAATTGGGTAAGAGAAATTAAAATATATACACAAATAACTGTTTTCTATGATAGGGGCAATATATAGTTCACAGATTAAAGAGATAACAAGAATGTTACAGTTACTGTTGTCTATGCTCGACTGTATACCCTTTACCCACCTGCCAAATAGATTTCTTGCATATTTAACTTCTATGTTTAGTTTATTTTGTATGGCATAGTTTGCAGCTTTTTAAAATGATTTAACAAATAACTTCTATGTTAGTAAGCCGATTGCAACCATTTGGACGCCTCATTCTACCTTCTTCTACACATTTATACCTTATGATTTATTGAATAAAATAAAGAAAAAGCAGAGCAAAAAAGTCAGAAAGCTTGCAAACATAACTACACAAATGAAGCATTCCATCTATAGTCTTCCTCTCCCGCATTCCCTTTCTCTCACATGGCCTTTCTCGTTCTCCCTCTGTACTCAGCATAATGGAACAGTAATTAACACAAATCGCAAATTATAACAAATCCCAGCGCCTGTTCGTCTGAAGGTCCGACCCCGCAGCCAGCATAAAGTTTTCTTTGCCTCATTCTAGTTTCTGCTCGTCCTCCCCTCCCCTTTCTTCTCAGCTAGCCATTTATCATGGCAACTATGACGGCCCATTTGCTACGCGAAACGGAAGTGGACAAAAGTGGCCATTCGAAAGGCAGCCAGTTTGCCATACAGAGGGACAGCGACATATTTAATGTCATTCTCAAGCAACCAGTCTGAGTCCGCGGAGTCTGCAACAGTCGAGAAGTATTCGCAACAATTTGACCGCAGTTGCCGCACATTTGAACCCAAATTACTTGAGATAAATGCGTACTTAATTTGCAGACTTTGAGTGGTGGTATCAAAATAATAATCAATGTTCCATTATCCTTTCAACGGCAGGCGAGCACTGCGTGAAGATTATAAGCGACACGTTCATCTCTGTGTATGCTCCTCTCCCCTTTCCCCCCTTCCTTCACTCTGTCTCTCTGGATCCTTTTACCCTGCGGCGCCCCATGCCCAAGTGAATTCCAGTTGAACCCGTTTGCCAACCGAACCCTTCTTACTTGTATCTTTCTCTCTCACTCTCTCTCTGTCTTTCGTTGTCTCGCTCCCTCGGCCGACTTGTGTGCGAAAAGTTTGCCTTTCCCCCGAGGCGGTGCGAAAATTTGGACATGTTACGTGTTTGCCAAAGTTAAATAGCCGTCGCTTTGGGTGCAAAGGTTAAACAAGGATTTGGCATGTTTTTCCAGACGAGCAAAAGTGGCAAATCTCGGAAAACAAGTCTGTTAAGCTCACCCGATTGGCCTACGCAATGAGAGCATGTTATACCCTGTAGTAGTGGTTGCTGGGGTGTTTTGATAAGAACTCATATGTTTCTCATTTGTGTATATATAATACAAAGAGAGAATTGTTTATATACAATATATACATAACATTTGTATGTATTTATAGACAATACATTGTCTTATACTCATTACTAGGTATATCGTATTCTCCTACTTATAGCTGGGCATTCAACATCGATTCCATTTCAACATTTTCGAGTGCCTTATGCAAATCCAATTTGATTCAGTTAGAGACCCCGCGCCAAGACAGGTAGGCGTCATCATCAACATATCGAAATCGACTTGAACTTCGATTTGCATTGTATCAAGTGGCGGGCACAAAGCGGTCGACATTAAAACAAAACTAAATCACAGCTTAGCGTCAAAGATGTTAATTTTATGGGAGCTATAGCTACCTTTTCGGGCCTGGCTCTGCTCTCCAAAATTTATTCAGCAACTGTCAAAAGGGGGCGCGCCAAGTCGTAAAACAGCGACTTCGAAATACTTAAAAAATCGAACAAAAATCCGATCGAGAAAGGCAGAAAGAGAGAGGGAGAGAAGGAGAGAGAGAGAGAGATAATATTCGTTCACTTCCATTTTAATGCGTGTGTCGCGTAACGGTCAGGGACTAGTGGCTATAGACGATCCCCGATCTGCGGTGGCATCTCTACTGATCCCGCATTGCTGTTGCTCGCCTTTTGTCACTGAAAGAAAAAAAAACGGATTTAATAAACAAACAACAGGCAAATCAATGGCAAAAAATAACCAAAAAAGAGAGAACTATCATTAGCATGGTTTCAATCAGTTTATTGATCATCTGACTACCAGCATTTGGTGATCTCTCTGATCTATTCACTGTGTGAAACATTCCACACTACGATGTTGCCCAAGCGGGTCAGTTTCAATGTTCTAATGATGTTTGCTAATTAATACTAATGATAATGTTGCATTGATTTGAGTGCACGCTAGTCAAAGTATGCAGAATCTGAGAAATATTCTAACTGTACTCAGTAAACTTTGTAGAGTTGCTTAATTTCAAGATTTCTTTCCTAAGTTTTGATCTTGTTTAGAATTTTTAAATATTATCAAGCAATATATTAAGTGATTTATAATGACAATAATAAGCTAATGACAACAATATACTATATAATAGGTACATATGGTATATAATATTCTAATAGTTGTCCAAGTTCACTAACTGAAGTAAATCCAATGTGATATATCATATAATTGCATTATTGCATGCATATCAATGTAATTGACACTTCTCTACCCTTTTCTATCCTCATAACATCCCTCTCTCTCTCTGTCTGTAACAAACATAAATACTCACGCATTAACGCGATATCCAATTAAAATAATGCGCTATGATTCTCAATGCGTAAACATTTTAATTTCCCTGCGAATGGCGAGCTTTAAACTGGAACAAAGCCCCCATGGGATTACGAATGTGCGTGTAAACGTATGTCGGAGATTTGGAGCAATTAGAGGAACATAAAAACCACGCAGATATATCATACGGCAAGAGGGTGACCAGGGGGGGGGGCACTCTCGAGTCTCTTCAGAACTCATATGGTATTTGGAGGCAGGGTGGGGCGGGGCAAAGTTGTGCACAGTGGCTGTAATTAATTTACGCCACTTGACTTTTGGGTGGCAGTGTAATGGGCCAATGGATTGAGGATGGCGCCAGGCGGAAGCCGGAACGGAAGCGGATACGGAAATGCCAAAGCATGTGGAAACATTTGCCAATGTTTGCCGAGCAGATGGGATAATGCCAAGGCAGTAATTAAAAGGCCTTGTGCGACTAGCTAAGCTGCGGCTGTGAATGGAAACGGGTAACGTTTTAGACGGGTAGCGGGTAAGGGGTAGCGGGTAACAGGCACCGAGTGCCGGTTCTGAAGAGAGCACAGGTCCTTCGAGTGGCAATGTTTTTTCACGCGCCACTCGCCAGGCTAATTGAATATTTGCCAGGTGGACGAGTCTGGGAACAGATTTGCATACGCTGCATTTAACCCGGGAGAAGAATGGCAAACAAGGTCCTAACTAGTGCTACGACTGGGACCAGCTGGTGCTCTATTTGGACGAGCACTTACCACAAAATGCGTCTTAGGCGCATCGCATTGTCTCTGCAGCAGCACCAGGACAATGAAGGACCTCCCAATATGACTTTGGTCGTTGTGACAATGCGACATTCTTTGGCCTGATTGTTGCGGCAACATTTCCGAATTCCTTTTAAGTAAAAATTACATTTTTAAATGCGCAATTGTCCTTTTTTCTGTCTTCGTCCCGTTGTCCTGAACGATGAATGGCGGTTGCCTTTTGAAGCATGTCCCGGGAACAATTGTCGCAAGCGAATTTGCATATTTCGTTCTAGTTACAATTGCTCTGTTCTTTTCTCTATCTCTCTTTTACTCAGCTCTTACCCTCTCTTTGCTTAGCCTTCTTCAAGCGAAACACTTCACGGAATGTGTGTGTGTGTGTGTGCAGAGAAGTCGAGACCCACCGCAAGGCATACGAGAGAAGACCATAAAAACGGCCCAAACGAGTTGCCATACCAAGGTACTGTAATAAAAGCCAGAGAAACAAGGAATCAGGGAATCGGGGAATCGGGGAATCGTGTAGAATCGCATGGACTCTCGCGTGCCTTGAAGCAATATTTACTTATTTGCATTTAAGTTGAGCCCAGACAAAGATCTGTACTCAACCTCACACCTCCCTCATTTGGTCGGTCCCGTGATTTATAACGTTTGTAAAAATATGACAGACTTGTCATATAAATTCCCATATTGTTAGCACACACCGAAAAGAGCCAGAAGTGGAGAGCACACCATTATGTCCGGCTCCAACTGCTGCCAACGGGCCCAGTCAATGCAAATGATGCAACGCCCTCAGTTTCTGTTTCAGATTCGGTTTCAGTTGCAGTTGCAGTTCCACGACGAGTCGAGCTCTTTGTTTGCCTGCGAGCCTGAAGCTCTTTCCACTTTAGGGGCCATTTGCACGTGCTGCTCTTGCCACGATGCTGCAACAACGGCAAATGGCACATAAAAATATTTTCAATTTCCAGAGAGGTCCAGAAACCATTGAGGAAGTTCTGCACTTACAGCAAAATTACAGAAGTCGCTTTATTGCACTGCCCGCTCTCGCCTTGCTTCATTCTTTTACAGCAATCGCCTCGGGTAGTTATTAGAATTGTTTCTGCCGGTAGATAAGGCTAGAAGGTGTTATTAACTAGAAGTGTATGTAGAAGGTCAGGCCTAAGAACATACTTAAAGTTACCATCGAAAAATGCAATCATTGAAACAAATTGAAAATGCCAATGTTCTTTTAATGTCTCTCATTCAAGATGATGATGTGGGTTCTCTCCTTGACCACATGTTTACTTTGATTATTGTCTAAAATTATTTGTATTATTATATGTATCGTGATTTATAAGAGGTCTTCAAGGTCTTTATACTATAAACTATCAGCTTTTAAATGCGGCAAGAAGTGCTACGTCTAGTCTAACTAAGTTTAACTAAGTCTACCTATCATATTGCACTAGTCTATCATTAATCTATTTACCCATGTTATATATAGATAAGACTGAGCTAGATCCATTTAATATATGTATACTTAATCTTTAGATGAAGCTCTGAGTTACTTGTTATTTTTCAAGATCTTTTACGATTATTTTTATAAAACGCCCTCAAATCTTAAAACTATAACAAAGGGAATTTTATCGTATATGATTCCATACACATAGCACGATGGGTTGAGACTTATGCAAGGCACAGCAAGGTGCGAAGCCTACGGATTTATTTTCAGTTTGCGCGGATAAGCCGCGATTCGAGAGTTTCACGCGGGATATGGCGAGAAAGGAGACGGCGAGAGGAACACGTCATAAAAGTGTGGCAGGCAGGCAGGCAAGGATCGGAAGGGATCAGCAGTCAGTGCTTCGTGTAGGAGTGAGTGTGAGGCGTATTTGTGACCTAAAGTTATTAGGCAAAGTGACCTTTTACAACACTCTCTGGCCCTCGCGCTCCTTTGGCTATAGAGCGAGGAAGCTAAGTAGAAACAGACATTGGGGAATTCCCGCGGCAAGGACGCGTGTCCTGCACACATAAAAGCTAAACGTATTGCATTGTCCATTGTTTGGCCTAATGCTAATGCCTTCGGAGCTGTAGCTCGGGCCTGTTTGGCCTTATTAGTGGGTTTATTGAGTACAGGAAATTCCGAATCTTAACCCGAGACTTCCGAGAAAACTAGACAGTTCGCCGCCGCGGCGATTAGCGTACGGCTATAAGGCTCTAAGGGTCTCAGGCACTCCGACTGATTTCTTGTCAAAATTCATTTGAAATTTCACACTTTAATGTTAAACTGCCTGCTGTTCGATAACCTGGGATATCGATAACAGCGGCGGTAGCAATTTGATACCCAAATCCTTGTGTTTGTAATCTTTGAACTCTCGCCCTGCCCCCTACTTTCCCCCGGCACCCTACTCCCATGACAATCAACACAATGCTGAATACGCAATACAAAAACATTAGGAAACAATTGAAATTGTTGAAACATAAATCCCCCCGTCCTGCACGGGCGTAGAGGCCCCCTCCCCTCCCTCTCGTGCTTGTATCTGTATCCTGCGCAATATGTGATGCCGCCGTCCTTATGGTAGGGTGTGTGTGCGTCACATGAGTGTGTTCGTGTGTGTGTGTCTGTTTTTTCCATTCACAATCAACAGTCGCAGCAGTAAGCGCTTTGTTCGCGGGCATTATTACGTCTGATGTACCAAAATCGAGGACTCGGCAAGGGCTGGGGTACACAGAGAGAAACACTCGAGTAGCAAAAATGCCAAATATTTGCAGGGTGGTAACAGTTTGCTTGCCTTTCTCTCAGTGTGGCCGCGAGTCGGGGAAGTTCACTCTGAAGTGGCTACAATGAACATTAACCTTGATGAGTGGAGCAATAACAACAACTAAATGCGCATTTTGAACAGCTTTAATTGAGCTCCCAAGCCAGGTACAACTGTACATAACGCCTGCTGTCCCTCCTGCCCGCTCCCACTCTGTCTGTCTCTCTCTCTCTTACACTCTCTGCCCTGTCTGGGCTGTGTCTGTTTTGTCTGATGCGCTGTTGTCAACGTTGATCTAATCTGACATTTGGACAGAGGATGCATCGCTGCACAGATTTTCCAATAAACAAATTTCGCAGGACCCTATTGAGTTGCATAGACAGATACACGGCTGCAGATACGTTTACCGTTGCAGATACAGTTACACTCTGTGGCAAAAGATTAGCGTTTTACGCTCGTTTGAATTTTGATTATGCTAAGCTAAGGATTTAAATTTTCGCATTGTTTCCACTCAAGAGGGGTTGATTGTTTTCCCAGCCCGAGGGTAGTACGTATAGTTCTGAGTTAACTGTCATATTGATTGGCACTTGTCCGTGTTTTTTCTGTGTGTGCTAGATATAAAACCAATTCTGTAGTCTCCATAAGTTGGGATGATTAGGCAGAAACAATGCGTCAAAGCAGAATATGTAAAGGAATGCGAGGGAGTTAAAGAAGAAGAAGAAGCAGCAGCAGAAGAAGAAGAGCAGACAGAAGAACAGCCTACAGTTCCTGGCAGACAGTGTGTCGCCTTTGCTGTCTTGTTACCACTTCAGGGACAGTTGTCGGCCACAGTGGGCCCATTTGGCTGTTGGCTGTGCTGTTGTTGGACATTTAAAGGAAAATAGATTATTACAATGAATGAAACGAAATGATATTTCAGAATGATCTGCAATTCTATACTAATCTAGCAGGCGGACAGCCAGACAGAGTCTCGCTGGGCCATTGTTCTTGCCAGACATGCTGGCGACCCGGCAGCAGGTAGACCCGGTTACCAAAAGGAAGTCCTCTTCTCTATATGTCTGTCCATTGTCCAGGCCATGGTTTATGCCTTGTCTCTCCCTCTCTCTGTCTCTATCTCTGTCTCTCTTTCGACGATCCAGTCCATTGTTGGCCACGCTTTTCGGAGAACAGTGTGTGACAAAACAGTAGAACAAGAGAGAACAGAAGAGAACAGAGAACAAGGCAACTGCAATAGAGAATAGAATGCAGAGACAGAGAGGAGACAACGACTTCTCTGTTGACTGCGCCCCAACACAAAATGCATCTTTTCTTCTGCCTCGCTTTCTTCTGTCCCTTCTTTTATGGCCAGTGTGCTGGTTGTTTATTAATGTGGAAATGCCTCTCCAAATTGGAGTGTCATTTGGAAGGGAATACCAGAGCGAATTGTGTTAGGGTGCAAGTTTAATGAAAGTCATAAAAATGTGTGAAGGAAACGCGTTTCAAAAGCAAAATGCGACAGTTGAAAACGCTTTTGTTTCGAATTGAGATCATAACGATATGTGTGTAGATACGTGGGCACATAAGAAAGAAGGAATATAAGAGGAGTTGGGGATAGACAGCTGGTAAAGTATATTGGTAAAATACTGTACAAATCTTGGCTGAAACTGAATTAAATGATGTTGCAAGGAAAAGATTGAACTAGTTCACTGATCTAAATATGATTTATAATAAAGATGAAGAAGATCTGAAGATCAACTCGAAACAAATCGGTTTCTATTGGGATATATAGCATAGTAAATGCGAGATTGAACTAGTTCACAGATCTAAATATGATTTATAGTGAAGAAGAAGATCTGCAGATCAATTCGAAACAAATCGTTTTCTATTGGAATATATAGTGTAGTTAATGCGCTCTGCGATAAGTGGATACCAGGCGGATTTCAGTAATCCCCTGAAATTAATGATTGCCATTGAGGGACAATACTCGAAACTAGGCCGACTCGCAATGCATTCAAGTGTGCGCCATTATGTGCACATAATGAATACACCCTGTATAAATACAGTGTGCACAACCCACGTGAACTCTGACAACGACGCCGACGCGCCAGACAGTCTGTCGCCTACAGTGGCGTGGCGAGAGAGAGAGAGAGAGATAAGGAACGAGCGAGTGGGACAGGGACATACAGTGGGACAAGTAGCTGCAAGCAGATAAGAACACGCACAAAGAGAGCGAGACAAAACGAAGAACACAAGGCTAAACTAAAGTAAAGCAAATAAAAGACAGCAGAGGATCGAAAGTGAGAGGGAGACAGAAGGAGAGCAGGAGAGCGAGTGCGGAAGAGAAGAGCAAAAACAATGGCCTCCTACACAGGGGTTAAAGTGATCAGGGGAGAAAGAAACGAAAGAAAGAACACACTCGCACACATACATAATACATAAATACATGGTATAATGTATGCGATAAGGCCGAACCCGTGCCTCGGGCATTTGACTTTTGTTGTGCGCTTCACTTTGCTTTCATTTGTTTTGGGAATTTCCAAAATAAAAGGTAGTTTAGTCCCGACAGGTAGATCGCAGTACCGAGTACAGTCGATCCGAGGATGACGTTGACAAGCGACAGTCACACACACACTCAGCACACACCTGTGTTCCGAACGGAGTTTCCCAGGGTATCCTCGATCCAGCTGGTGCAATAACAAACACAGGAAGGAACGTTTGCGAGCTTAGGCCTAAGCCGTTCTTGGCCCTTTGGGCAGGAGGACTTGCGACTTAGCCAGTTAGCCATGGCCAGATTTAAATGACCGCAGCTCAGCGGCGATTTGTGTAATTAAAAGCCGCATGCAAATTGTGGGAAATTTCTATCAGTGTGGAATAGAGAGAACCATTCGAAATGTATTAAAGTAAACCAAAAAATATAATGCTGTTTAAGAATGGAAAGACTCTTTGAACAGAAACTACTCAATAGTTACCAGGTGCATGAGACAGACTTGATATAAGAAGGAACTCTATGTGATATGTATATCATAAATATAGTAATGTATCTAGCACTGTATATAGAGTCGAAATTCACACGCCTCTTGCATGATTTATAGATCTGTGTTCACAGGCCAAAAACCATGACAAAAAAACGGCAAAAATGCCAAAAGAAATTAAGGAAAATCGGTGAATTCGTTAGGCAATTGATTGTCAAAAAAGGCAACCCTTTCTGGCAGTGTCTTCTTCCCTTCTTCATCTTGCTGCTGTTGTTTGTGCATTGAAATCAATGCGCCCCAGAGGGCAACCCTGCGAAAGATCAGCGCAAATTGCGATCTCTAACCTGCGCAGTTGACAAAATATTATAAGAGCAAGAGCGAGAGAGAGAGGAAGAGGGAAAGAGATCTTTGCCGAAAAAGGGTCACATACATTATTTTTGTTTTCGATTTTCTTTTTGCATTTAAAAAAGTGGGTCGGGGGTCGAACACAATCTGAAGAATTGGCAACGGGGTCGAGACTTGGGTTTTCGACTTGATTGAGTTTTTGCGATCGCATTCGGTTGATTCAAAAGGTGCAAAATAATTGAACCCCTCATAAGTGAGAGACAGAGAGAGAGAGAGAGGATGAGAGAGAGATAGAGAGAACAGAAAATTTGCAAGCATGTAATTGTCTGGGATTGAGGGATTGACAAAGGTTGCGGAAGAGTTGCAATTGAATTTAACTCTTTTGTTGTTTATTTATTGGTATCAGAGCCAGGGCAGAGATCAACGTCTTTGACTGGCGCGAAATGAAAACACATTCACATTCATATGGAAACGGGGCATGAGGGGTTCCATTTTATTTTTTTTTTTTTTTTTGCATTCGAGGTGCAAACAATGTTGCTCTGATTGCAATAACATGCAAAAGAAAATCAAGGAAATGTGGAAAAGGCGCCAAAACGAAGGACACGCGGTTCTTATGGAAATCGTCGATGAGATTACCAGTTTCGCTTGTACCTTTCTGCAATGGCTGCCAACGACTAAATTAACAAGCCTGCTAATTATTTCATTGAGCTCGGAATTTGCATTATTTATGATATTTATAAGGCAAAGAAATTGGATTGAATTTGTTTATCACTTCTTTATATTTGTCTTGCAATCCTTTTTTGTATTTAACTTGATCCAAATTGAGAAAGGTTTTTATTATTTTCTGCTTATTATATTTAATATATTTAAATATTATTATTTATGAGATTTATAAGTCAAAAAATTGGATTGAATTTGGATATCTATTCCATCATTTGCCTTGCAATCCTTTGTTGTATTTAACTTGATACAAATTGAGAAATCTATTCAATATTTTCTTGCAATAGATACATATTATATTTAATATATTTTGAACATTATCTCACTCTTATTTCTTTGTAGAGGAATGTCAATTTCACGAAATGAACCATCTTCGATCTTAAGTATCTGTATATAATACATTATATCAGTATATCTGTATATATGACTTCAAAGTTTCATCATCTCTGATGTCATAAAGTAAAGTAGTATATATGATATCATAACTACACAGAACTCTAGTTTCACAGATATGCCAAAGATCAACTTAAGATGCCATTGCTTGTCAACGATGCCTGGGAATTTGAGGCAGAGACAGATGCGAATATGATCAATAAACTAAAACGAAATGAGCAACTTCATAAAAGGCAATCGCACGATCACTTGAGATGACAGATCTGGGCAAATCTCCCGCCTGGAGTATCAACTTACCCCCTGGGCAATAGATTCGCAAGTCGCATGCGAATCGATTTGCCATTCAAAGCCAATCAAGTGTGTGTGATCTACATATACATCTGTATGCAAATCGAATAGGAATGAGCGCAAAAAGATTCAATTTCATTGCACAACAAAGGGAGAATTGCAACCGTGGCGAAAGGGAAAGCGGCAAATGGAAAATGGTAACGGAATCCACTCCCCTCGGCCTATTCGTGACCCAACTCACAGTGAAAAGGCAAAAAATACCCTGGCGAAAAAGCAAAACAGATTGTGCGACATTCGAATTGCCATTCTCAAGACGTAACCCAAGAAGTCCCTTCGGCGATCGTTCGATTGGCCCGATACAGATTTGCATGCATTGCAAATTCAAACTTCATTTCGAATTCATTGACGTGTGTCGACTACTGTTTGTTGATTTTTAATTTATTTTTGATTTTTTGCGCGTTCCTCTGACGTGTCTGTCTTCCTGCCTTCCTGCCTCCTGATGCCATCCATCCCAGCTGGCTGTCTGTTTTGGCAATTTCTTTGTGGTTTGCGCTGAAGAGTGCATTGCGCACTTCCCGAGCTGCCCAAGTTGACTATCAAAGTGTCATCCATCATTTTGATGGGCTGTTGCAACCTCATTCAGACCCCTCGCTCTCCTCTTGTTTACATGTCTGGCCCACTCGCCAGTTAAAAAGTCGCACGCATCAAGTCGCATCTTGTAATTGAATCTTTTATCCTGACTGCAGATCGCTGGGAAAAAAAAGTGCAGCGACTGCGAAAACTGCCTTGCAACTTGCAACAGCACAACAACAACGAAATTTGCATGTGGCATGAAATTCGAGTGGCACACACAGCGTGCAACAGTGTAGTATGGAGTGTGCAGCGTGTGGAGCATGCAGCATGTGGCATGCGTGGGCCGAAAGCCGCACAATGCAACCAACTTAATGGGGCAGCATAATAATTTTCCACTTTGCCATTGCCACGCACCATGAAATTGCTGCTCCTTGCCCCACTCCTCCCACCTCATAAACTTGTTTCTCTCCACCCACGCCTCACACTTCTGCCACACAGTGTCCAGTGGAACTTCAACTAATCAGCTGTCAGGGCAAATAACTCAATTAACTTGATCGGCCCCACAATTCCACGGAATTTCAAATGCAACCGAGTGGCAACTGTCAAAATTCTGTTCGAAATTCAACGAATTTTGAGATCAAAACAATGCGAGACAACAAGAGCAAACCCGCCCAGTCCCAGACAGACGCAGACTAAAGACTCTAAAGATCTGGCCATTGATCAGCCCCCTCTTATAAAGTGGCGACTGTCATTCGACTGCGACGATGACTTTGTATGAAATGCGTACGATTTGAGTGCAGAGCGAAAGAGAGAGGGGGGAGACTGCAAGAGATCTGGGCAAAGATCTGGCCAAGCAACGAGCCTCCTAATGGGGCACGCAGCTGGTGGTTCCACACTGTCTGGCTGCGGCCAGACCAGTCGGCGACTCTGACTCCAACTCCAACTGCCGCTGAAGTATGCGCAGTGTTTTCATATATCAATAATTCTGTAGACTGTGCGAGAGAGAGGGAGAGAACGCGATGGAAATGCATTTATTTTCATATTTTTTCTTTATTTTCTTGATTTGTCGCTGCGCGCCTCAATAAAAAGAGCGACACGGCAATCAATATGCAATAATCAATAGAGCAACAACATTTCCATTTCGTTTTTACTTTTCCAAGATCTGACAAAAGCGCATCCAAAACTTGTTGCTGCCACAGCAACAGCAACAACAACAGCAATGACAACACCAGCAACAACAGCAAAAGTGCAACTCAGTCCAACAATAACAATGACGCTGCCGCAAAAGTTTCTTACGAAGTCCCCCAAAAGAAGAATCGAACCCTAATGAGTTGCTGGCGGGGCACGTGAAGCGTGCACTGACCGAAAATGCGGGGTATAAAGTTGAATATTGTAAAAATTATTAAAAAGTTATATTAATGTGTTGCTAATTTATTGAACTAAATTAAAGGGAATATTAGATATTGTTATTTAATGTTGACCGATTTTACGATATTTATTAATATTAGAAATTTGTTCATATTAAATGATATATTCTTAAACATAAAACAATTAAGCAATTAAGAACTGTAATCCATATATTCCCTACAAAGAGCTTCATGTATTCGAAGAGTTAATATATTTTTTAAATATCTTCTAAGTCTATTATTCGATCGTGACTACATTTAAGGAATTAATAATTTTGATTGTTAAAGAGCAATAAATAATATGCTAGCTTAAAAATTACGTTTGTATTTATTTTCCATAAGCGGGGCGTGGCTTAATTTTAAAATAAGCTATATGTTTTGAGCTTCTATAGTCTCTGATCTCTAGATTTATGTATATATACTTATATATGTACTTAAGAATGTTAATTAACATAGCCTATCTGTATTTTAAACATTAAAACCCTAATACTCCTTAAACACCTGCATATATTCTAAGAATTATTAATAGTTATTTTTCTCTCAGTGTGGGTGAACCGGTTCCTTGTCGATTGGGTACGGAATGGCAGCTCTTGCAGGTCTGATTGAATCCACTATTTATGCGCTTAAGGTTAATCAAAGCGCGGTCGTGCGATGCTTTACACCTTTGGTTCCGAGGCACACTGGTCCAGTGGTCGAGGAGTGTGACCGAGTAGGGGCAGAGCGCGGGCGGGCGGGGCAGGTACAGTGGAGAACAGCAGGAACGGGAGCGGCAGTGGCAGTTGCCACAGCAGCAGAAACAATTGGAATTTCGGTCGTGTCATAAATGCCACAGGATATGGCACTGCTTGCCATCCATAAATAATAAAATTTTATGTGCGTTCTTCGGCTTGGGGATTAACGAAAAGAAGAACACACTCACACACACACACACACACACATATGTATGTTAAACATCTGTATATGGAGCTGTATTTGTATATGTGGCACCATGGGGCGCCAAGTGATTGTGCCGACTCAACGGCCTGTTTGTTCTTATTAAAAGGCACAAAGAATCTAAAAAATTTTAATGAAAATCCTGGAGATCTGGGAATTTACGGTGAATAACTTGATGGTACCCGTGTCTCTGCTTCTGCTGCTGCTGCAGCTATCGCTCTGTTGCAAATGCAACTACTTATGGAGCCTGCCACTTATTTATCACAACAAATCAGCGCACGCACCCACACAAAACCGATTCGACACGCGCCCGCGGTGGGCCCAAAGCGGACCTGGCAGTGGCACTGGAAATGGAAATGGAAACGGAGCTGGAACTGCGTCTGGATGCTGTCCATGCGATCAGCGCAATTAAGCCCCGTCGGGTCGAATCGCATTGGAATTGGCGTGGCATGGCAGGGGGGAGGGACGCGTCAAGCACGAAGTCGTCGCTGTAACAAGGTGCTAAATCATTGGGGCGACATTAACCCCAAGCTATGGCACACTTTATCAATGCAATGCAGGAAAACCAAAGCAAACCAAAGCGAACCACATATGTTGCGCCTATCAACGCCCAAAAGGATCAGGTTCGTCTCAGCCCCCACAACAACAGGGGCAACAATAGCGCTGGGCGGTCCGCTGTCCATTTGCCTGACCAGCCATCAGCTAATGAAAGCGCAATAGCTGAATTATGACTGCCGCCTGGCACACTGGGTCCAGGTATGGCAAACATGAGGGGAAAGTTACTCGAATTACCCAGAGTTAAATAACCAACGTAATCTAAACGAGAATGCGTTTTTCATGAGTCTGCTACAGATCTTCATTTTCCTTTGAACAGTTGAAAATTATGATAGTCTACTACTGTTCAGAAATATGTATCGTAAAATTCACAAAACTTTATCCATAATAAGTATTTAAAAAACAAACAGCATTGATATTTCTACATTATTATTTTATACAAATGTAATAAGATGTAGAACTTCTTTCTTTCTTTAAATGTAGTCTCAACATAGGTTTTGTAATATATTTATAAATATTATAGAATTCACAAAATGCTTTAATAATATTAATACTAATTTAAAGAATATCAATATTCATTTAAATTATGGAAATATTGTGATTGTTAAATGATTTCAAGAATGCACAAAATAATATTAAATGAAAACTCTATTTTAAATTTCTTTTTCACTTAAATCAAAAAACATTTAATATATTTCCAGTAATAACAGTATTTGCTCCACTGTGACTGCTACCCAGAGTAAGCAGTAGCTCTTTTTTTGGATTCCACAGTGCAGCAAAAATGCGCAAAACGATACAAAGAGGATAAAATATGAAAGAAGAAAAAATACTCCTAGAAAAATGTGTTAAAATTGTTTTGCTTTATCCGTGCACGTCCTGGTTACGTTCTACTCCCTTTCTCTTCTCCCTCTCTCTCTCTCTCTATCTATCTTTATCTCTCTGCACTGCTCCCTTAGTCGCAGGGACACATCGTGTCCATTTGTAGTTCATATCGCGTGTGTTGGGCCAACTGAAGTCAATTTCGCGAGTTGGCTGGCAACTTGGGCGGCTCTGGGTGGCAGTTGGCAACATTGTCGGGGATTAAAATTTATGGTCCCCATTGAAAATGCCTTCGTTTACGACTGCAGTGACTACAACTCTTCTCCTTCCCCCTTTCTCTCTTTCTCCCTCTTTCTTCTCCTCTGCTGTCGTGCGTTTCGTAGTGCAAAATAAATAAAGCTGAAATTGGGTCAATAAGCGTTTGTGCTTGCAGCAACAAAAGCAGAAATCCATAAGAAATAAGAAACAACAATCGAAACTACTTAATGATAACTGACAATAATGAGAGCGAGCGACAAAATTGTGCAAAAAGGAAACGAATAGAAATACATACAAAACATTTTCTATGGCACACGAGAAAGCTTAAAAAAATAACAAGTATAACAATAACAAATGGAATGAAATGGAATTCGCCATCAATCAAATATTGCTTAATAATTAAACAATTCAATAAAGTCAACAAACGAAAATAAATTGTTATAATAAATTGTCAGCGGACTGGGTACAAAGACGCTAATAAGAAATGGTTAGCTGTTGCTGTGAAACCCGACTATCAAATGCCCTGCAAAATGAATGCTTTAAATAACTTATTGATTTTTAAATATTCCAGTTTTAGCATTTAACTTTTATGGAATATCTTTAGTTTCTGATGAACCTTTCACTTTTATGCAGATTCTCTATAGAATAAACATCGAATGTTTTAAATTCTCTGATCCACGGCAATTACTGTTCAAGTTTTAATAAAGCCCATAAGTCAAGGGCCTATAAAGAGGCAGGCCTATTCTGAATAGATTCAAAAGCGATTCATATGCGAATATATGAACTTTTTATGCTAATCACATTCTTCAGCTAATTGGATGATAATACATTTTTAATAGAAAGCTCGTTGACATGAGGCTGTCGTGTGTGTGTGAGACTCGACTCCAACAACGGTGTAGAGCATTTTAGAAAAGCGCTGACAATCTAACAGATCGCACTTGGTAATTGCGCAAGCCTCGCCCCGAGGTGTTCAGGGTAAAGGCAGCTAAGTCTGGAACCGTTATATAGAACACTGTCTATCGAAATCAAAAGTTACAGAACCGCTGCCGGAACCGTTGCTTGACGATCTCTACAAATAGAAGTGCAACTACTGATAGTGGCATGGAGTAAGTAAGAGAGATCAAGAGAGAGAGAGAGAGAGAGAGAGAGAAGGGCAGATACACAATCAGTTAGGCAGTCAGTCATATTACACTATGAAATGACAAATATTTGTTTGTTGTTTAGTTATTGAACGGCATGAAAAGGTCCAGGCCGCAATCCGATTTTGGGGGCTTTTGTCAATCGATTGCTTCGCTTTTGTTGTTCTTGTAGTTTTGTTATTGTTGTTGCTGTTGCCTTTCTCTCGTTTGTTGCCCTGTTGCTTTTGTGGCATTCGTTTCGCTACTTTTTCGGCCCGTTTCTTTTTCGGTGGCTCTAAGTAGTCAGTGTTATTGTTGTTGTTGTGGCTGTTGTCGTTGTTTGTTTTTGGTAACCTTTGTTTGTGCCACAAAATTTTAATTATAAGCTTAACTTACACAAAAAGCCAATTGTCATTGTAACTGTCCCCGGGTTAAGCTCATTTATCAATGCGACAGTTCTGAGTGGAAAGAGCGTGGAAAACAAAGGGAGAATAAAAGAAATACATGAAATGGGTTTGGGAAATGCACATAGAGAACGAAAGTTGAGAAATCGCACACAATAATTGCTTTATTAACTTGTTCTATGGGTAATAATATTTAATACTAGCAGACATTACTTCTACCTCATTGCACATTAGATCATTGTATCTATCGATATTCTGATATCGATAGCGGTTTTCCCATAGCTATCGTGGTGCCACAGTGCATACAAAACGCCCCTGCTGTGCCACTGGCATCTTCCCTTCCTGTGGCACCACGTGTATCTGTATCTTACAGATACAAATCGCCGCGACGCGCATCTTTCAACACGCGCGCTGTGCGCATCAATCACAACTACTTAAAGAGCATACGAAAACATACGATATGAATACTATATATCTGCCCGGAGTGTCGGAGAAGCACATGAAAACAACAAATATTTATTATTATTGTTGTATTTCACGCCTTTAAGCCGACAGATACAGCGGGAGAACAAAAGAGACAAAAAAGAAAAGCCCCGAAAAAAACGCCTTGTTATGCATTGCATTTCTCCAGTTGCCTTTTCTCCGGTTTCTTTTTGTTTTCTGCTGTTGTTTCTTGTTTGCTGTTTATGTTGTTGTTATTCTTATTATTTGTTGCTCTTGTTATTAAGTTCTCATTGTTCTCATTGGCTTTGGCAATTTCTCATCTCCATCTCCATCGGCATCGCCAACGCGTTGCGACGCAGCTGTAGAGCAAAGCGTTTGCCATCATGAATATTTTCCGCTTTTCAAGAAAAACTTTCGGATGCGCTAGGGAAAAAGACATAAACACATAAATTTCGCTATGCTTTGCCCATCGTTTAATTGTTACAAATTCTTTACGATCTGCCTTTCCTTTTGCCTGCCCCTTTTCTTCAACACGTCTTCCTTCCCTTGGGTCAGTCGGTGCAACCCCCTTGGCCTACGCGGCAAAGGGGCGCACATTTTCTCAGCTTGTAACTTGCATTTGATGGGCCTGGACTGTGGCATCATTAGGTTTTGTGCCGAAAATTAGGGTACAATTTATGGGACGCGCTAATTTTCTTTGAATTTTCCTGCCCAAAAAGGAGGGCAACCCGTTGGCGAAACTTGTAATTTATGTGGCTGAGAAAGGACACTCGCTCGTCCTGAATCTGGCCATGGGATGAGCGGCCAATTAGTGGCGGCAAATGTCAACCAAAGCACCTTGTACCCGCTAGCCGCTATCTGCTACCCGCTACCCGCTACCCGCTTACCCCATCCCTACACACCTAGCTACTGTACATATTGCCATTGTCACCTTTTGCCTTTGAGCTTTTGCTGTCACCTAATTGAATCGAGGACGAGTGCCAAAATCGCTTAGTGCTAATCCGATTTGTGGCTGACCATTCTATTTGTTACACGCTTCGCTTGCCACAACAAGAGGTAGGCAGGCGGTCTGGGGGAGGGTGCCCCAAGGGAGCCCGAACTGGACACCCGCAAAATCTTGGCTTATGCTCAAAAGGACAAAATGCTTGAGTTTTTCTTTTGGTCCCTCAGCGTTGCCTCAACCTGAGAAAAGGTTTTTCATATTTTGCTTTATTTTTTATGATGTTTTCTTTGTCATACCCTGTGTGAAAGCTGCTACTGGGTACAGCTGTTGACGAAGCAACAAGGAATACATATTTTCACTTATTTACAATGATATTTCTCAAGACCAACAAGGAATCTAAACCTCTTTTCACTTATTTCTGATATTTCTTAAGTTCTCACAGACCTAGCCACATCTCCAGGGTATTAGTTTAGTCAGGCTCCAAGGCAATTTATTATTCTGTTTGTGTGTGTGTGGGAGTTGAAGTGCCATCGAGGTGGATTCGTTCTTATAGCTGGTCAGTCAGGCGCAAATTATAAAGGAATTAATAGAGGCTGCGTCCGACAATGGGCCGATTTCAAAAGGAAAACCTCAAAGCAACATTAGAATGGAGCAGGCAGAGTCGGATTAGGCAGCGTGAGCGTCTCGACAGTCTTGACAATCTCGACAATCTTGGCATAAAAATTGGCATTTGAATGCATTCAAATGCGAATATGCAAAGAGGACAAGCCCATAATCATAATGAAGCTGCCGGGCTAAGCTGATTGATTGCCATGTAGGAGCTGAAGGACTGCACACAAAAGAGCCAACGTAAGGTTGCACATTGTGCTCTGTGATGTAAGAGACACAAGCAGAGTGAGACAGACAGACAGATAGAGAGAGAGGGAGAAAACAGAAGACGAGTCTGAGAGACAGTTATCCATCAGGACGTATTTAAATGCAAATGCAGAACTAACCCACTTAAAACTGTCATTATGATTATTATTGATCATCTGCGGCCCTTCAGAGAAATAGATCTTGAATTGCTTAGGATATTTGCATAATGCCTGGCAGCGATAGGGCTAGAAACAGGTTAGCGGGATTAACTTGGCAATGTTTGGAAAACTTTCTAAGCAAACAACAAATGAAACTGAAATTGAATTCGAAATGGGCGCGAAGGGAGGCAGAAGCAGCAGCAAAACAGTTGGACAGTTGAACAGTTGAACAGTTGAGAGAACAGTTGAGAACTGCGGAGAACTGGAAAAGAGAGCTTACTTACGATGATGGGATTAACGTTTCGCGAACTGTCATAAGGGGCTGCCAGGCTGTCAGCTTAGATGGCTAACTTGATCTTAAGCTCTTTTGGTCATGTGAAAAATTATGAAAACCATCTTCAGTGCCGTGCTATATGGCATGGCAAGCAAGATCGCAAATACCTTGTATCGCTAGATCGTTTTATCGCTTGATCGCCGCTCGTATTTCGCCCAGGTAGGGCAAGGACAAGGACTCTTGCCCATTCCCAGACGGGACGCGGCACAGGACCATGAAGTGGTTCAACTAATCAAAACTGACAAGGCGGCAGACCGGCCTGAGATCAAGACAAGAGTGATTCTGATCCCGATTCCCATTCCGATGTCGATCCAGATTCGAAAGATGTGCCTGCGTGTGCCTGGACTAGGCTGGGCTGGGCTGAGCTGCTCTGGGATGCTGTCGCTTGGGGGCTGAACGGAAGTGAGTTCATCAAATTGCGAGGTGACAAAAGGGTTGCAACTTACACAGCCCAAGGGCTTCACGCGGTCAGGTAAAGACAATGCGACAAGGGTCAAACGGCGATGGTAGGGCTAAAGTTTAAATCAAATTAAATTCATAGCTCTCTAAACGAGTTCAAAAGTTGAATGCTCAGACAGGATGCTGCAGGCCTGCAATTAGCTGCCATTTGTTTTTCAGTTATCTATTTTTTGTAGCCTTGAAATAATCAACTCAAGGATACGGTTGACTTATCTCAGTAGACTGAAGAGGAAAAAAATCAAAGTGAAAGAAGAAAATGATAAATGAATTGCAAATTGTAAACTCGTAAAACGTAAAGGAAACATAGTTTTTAAATAGATTAGAGTTTTTATAATATATTATATGATAATATAATAATAATATATAAAATAACATATACATATAGCACATGATTCTTTTGTAGTTGTAGTGAAGTTCAAAGTTGTGTTTGTATTATAATATAATTTATAGTAACAGGGCAATCATAAATTCCACCATATGATTATTGCAGTTGTATGTATGCCAAAGATGACTAGCAGAAGAGTCTCAAGGACTCTGGAGAAGCTCTTTCTGGCTCGACCATAGGCAATGACTAGTCAGCAATTAGGGCAGCCCATTGTCATGTTTCGCCTGGACAGCTGCGCAATCGAGCTCGAGTTGGAGTCGCAGTCGGAGCCGATGAAGAGCTGAAGAAGAGATGCGAGTCGGGGAAATTAGCGAGACTGTGCAGGGAGCACTGGTCACGGCCCTTTGATGAATTGCTGTGGCTGCATGCAACCTCTCGAAGAGTTACGCATCGTTTTGTGTCAAGAGTGTCGACTTGATTGGTTCTGACAGCGCGCGAACTGATGTGGATGCGAACCTGAACCTGAATCGAACAGAAAGAGAGTGAGAGGCAGCTAAGAAATGAACCGAACCGAGCCAAAGGACTCGCAGCAGCTGCCGCTAAGATCGCGACTCAAATTGATGTGGATGATCTTCATAGTTGATGACGATGATGATGAACTTCCGAGGCGCGACAGAAGTGTAGCAAAAAAAACGGTTTGTTTTGCCGGGGAGCCAAAGGGTCAGAGTGATGTCGTTGTTGTTGAAGCTGTTGTTGTTATTACTTTAGATGTTGTTGTTGCTGTTTTTGTTGTAATCCGCCTTATATGCAAATCAAAAGGACACGAAGGCCGCTGCCCTTTGAAGCTGCACCGGATCCGAAAAGCCCAAAGATCGAGAGCAACCAACGCGTCTCGCTGATGAGCCCCGATTGTTGTTTGCCAGCGAAAGTGACCGTGAATGGATCGCCGTGAGTGGAGTGAGTTAGCCAGCAGCCAAGGTGAATGTAAGTGTGTATTTGAATAAGAAGAGGAGACCCTTTCGATTGAATTGAAATTAAACAGTTTCCCACTCTTGGCAGTGACAACTTTGTCTCCGGGTTTCCAGTTTTCCACTTTCCTCTTCCTCTTCGTCGTCGTCGTCGCCGTTGACCGAGCCCCTTTTGTTGTAACAAGTGAACGCCTTAACGGTCGCTTGTCACCGCAGCCGTCGTAACGGTTTGCTCTGAAAGGGGCGTACAGCATTCGACAATTATAAATCTCGGGCGTGGCCAATTTAATGGCCAAACTTTGTTCGGCTAAAACTTTAAAAACTGCCAACCCTTTGGCGAACCCCAAAAGAACAAAAAAAGAAAAGGAACAAAAAAAGAAAAACCCAAGGGGCGAGGAAGAAACAGTGGCAAACCTTGCACCATTATAAATTAATAGATATCGAAATATCGCATTGACTTTAAATGGGCGTGGCTCGAAAACAGATTTGCCAATTTTACAATTTTATTGGCAACGCCCCGACAAACCTACAAATGTCAGCAAATTTTTAATGACTTCATTAAAATGGCAAAACCCTTTCCCGCCCGTCCTTCTCCGTCCCTTGTCCTGTGCCTTCCTCTGTACCTTCTGCCCCATTCCCGGCAACTGTCATGTACGCGGACTAACCCTTCATCATATATACGATTTGCATTAGCTGCGAAACAACTACAACAACATCAATTAATGGCCGTTACAAATGTTTTCCATTTGTCAGCGTGCGTCGCGTTTTGCTATTCAATTTTTCGCAAACTCCCCTTGTTACCCCCTTTCCTAAATTTGCGTATCGATTTTACCCAAACCGACCGGTAATTTATGCGAAATTCTGATAAGGCATCTCAAAACTGTGAAATCAAATCGAATTAAATGCAATTCGCACACGATTACAACTTGTGTCGCTTTTGTGGACGTTTTCAAGGCGGTTTCGGGTCGCTTTTGACTCCATTTACCATTCGAGGTGTATTAGAATAAAGTAAATTGCTAGAATTACCTGGTATATAGAGTTATGTGAAGTAATAAGACAACTAATGTTATCTACAGTCGAGTTAGACCAAAACCAAAAGTTGTGGCTTAAATACTTAGATTAATAACTACAAATTAATGATTTGCAAGGGCGTTGGGTGTGGAACCTACAGTTCAAATATATTCTTTCTCTATGCAAATGGTGTATATACTCTATGCCAATTTTAGTGTGTCTAGTCTTTATAATAGTCAAGATATGTGTGTTCATACAGACAAATAGGCAGACTAACAATTAATGCTATAGTTACAAGGAAGAAAACTACTGCATTAATTGTCAGTCACACAGATCTCGGCTATTATAGTGATTTTAATATGTAATATATATAGTAATGAATATAATATATATTTTAATGTATATATATATATATATAATAAAGTATATGATATATATTGTATGCCTGTCAATTTTCAAACTCTCGCAAAACTGCTGCATTATGTTAGTTGTAATTCATTTTTAAATATTCAATCAAGTCTTGAAAGATTATCCTCAAGTTAGTCATGGAAATTGAACACAGCCTAACTAAAATACAGGTCTGGGTCTAGCCCAGGCCAGACAGCCTGTCGCGCTGGGGAATTGAATGTCTCGCAATATGTTCTGTTTATCTTGACCGGTTCCTCAAATATGCCAAATCATGCTCGGAGGCTGCAGCCTGGCGGAGATGGAACAGTTGGACAGTGTCCCAGACATGGATTTCGAACTGCCTAATGGAAGTCAGAAAACGATAAAGGGATCGATCGATTTGCCTGCAGTCAGAGATAGCAGAGGGAAGGAGAGACGAAGAGAGAGAGGGAGAGAGCAGAAGCATGGGAAACTCGAGTGCTGTGAGGTAGACTGTACGAGCCACTTGACCTTGTCTGTGGCCAGCGTTTGGCTGCACTTTGAAAGAAGAAGCGCGCGTCTATTATCCTGTCGGCCATTCGGATATTTGTCCATTCGTAATGCTCGCTACCCGTTGGCCCGTTGACCCGCTGTGCTTTTGTTCTGACCAAAGACAGAGACAATGACGCATTCAAAAAACACACAGAATGATAGAATGAAAAAAAAAGAACACACTCACACGCAGACACACACTCGGTTGCACCTATGTATGCTTGAGCCACAGGACGCGGGCGGCAGGACGCGTTGCCAAGACAATGGCCAAGCAGCAAATTGAGAATTCATTCATGTGAAACAGGCACAAGGTGGCAAAAGCGGACAAGACGAAGTGCAAGGCGGAGGCAGAAGATACCGCTTGACCAGCCCGGCAGGCCCAGGGCATTAAAACACCTTAAAGAGGATTATAGGAATTTTTGACACTTTTTTCGGCATATCCTTAACAGCGGAGAGAACCTGATGCCGGCACGAAACACGTTGCGCCATTGAGACCAAGAAAGAGACGAAGGGAGAGAGAGAGATTTAGACCATTGAGCAAGACGATTCGTTAGGGGCCGCCAGTCTGTCTGGGTTTGTCGGTCTGCTCAATGAACTGTCCGACCTGCTGCCCTCCTTCTCTTCTTTTACGTCTCCCCCGCTGACTTTGCTTGAGTCAGATAGATGAATGAAAAAGAGCTCAAACAAAAGTCAATTACACGCGTTCTCAATCCATTCTTTCTCTAGGATATAGTAGCCTAGTAGAAACCCAAGCATTATCCTGATTATAGTATTCCCTATGGTTTTATTTCTCGTTGCGCTTTTCACTAGATTCTCCGAAACGAGTTACATTTACAGCCAAAAGGGTTTCTTCACCATTTTCCTTATGTAGTCAATGAAAGTGATCAAATATGAATGTATGTACATATAATCCAGATAAACCTCTTACGTGCTTATTTACCTTGCACCTGCTGTGATTTCATGCAAAATTGTATAACTTGAATTTTTCATTGAAATGCGTTAGACTAAATATTTCAAAACAAATATTAAAAGGTTTTTTACTCTTATATATCCGAGACTGTCATAAGTACATTAGGCAGATGGTCCTTACTCTTTCTGATCATTTATTTATAATATTTTTTGCCTTAACATATTTTCAACGCAGTCAAACTAATCGTAAAAAGTCTTAACACCAAAACTGAAGGGATTAACTTACTACAAATTTGGCAAAGTTTATGAAGTCGAATCATAATACATAATACTAATGTATGTATGTTTCTACATGTTGAACACATACGTTAATCAAACACATCAAACAGTTTCTTTATTTTAATTTCAGCAGTTTCTCTTTATCAATTCTCCGCCAATCTATTCGCAGTTCTAACTATTCCAGATGTGAGTAGATATGTTTAAGTGTGTGTTCTTATGGTTGTGCGTGTATTTGTGTGTTTGTATAGTCAATTGAAATTCGCAAGGATTAAACGCAGACAGCCAGCGATGCGCATCTCAATTGTTTGTCAGAACCCGATTGATTGTTATCGATAAGTTCGGCTGCTCGGAACATTTGGCAAACTGTTTGCTTTGCGGCCTATGAAATTGAAGCCGATGTTTATCTGAGGAGCTGCAACACACGCGAATTCTGGGCTGAAGGGTAGATAACACAGATTCTGAGGAATTGGCAACTCATAACATATGTATACCTGGCGAAACTGGACTGCAGATGGTTGATGGTGTGCAGCGAATTCCTTAAAGAGAGCAGAATATCATATAGTGTATTATTCTCCATCATATTGTGCAATATTCTCTATTCTTATGTCATATGCGGGAATTTGAGAGAACTTCTTCTACTTGTTAGTCTCCATCTTTATTGAAAAATCATACATCTCATATTATTTGTAAAGTTAAGACTGAGTCAGTTGAATGCTTACGATCAAGACATGTAAGCTGAAATAATTCAAGAATTACAGATTGATTATTGTTAAACTGCAGAGTACAGTCTTCCCGAATTGTCATCTTATCGACCATTTTGTGTAGCATTAATGAGCAACAAAAGGTGCAAAATCTACATGGCAACCAGCCCGTTTAGGAATAGGTATGTTGAATTGAAGCAGGTTGGCAGCACCAGCTGCCCCCAACTACAGGCCACATAACAAGAGGAGCAACCACAAGAATGGAATGAAGAAGAGCGATTTAGGCATTAGAGTCCATTGAATTGACGCTGATTTGTGGCATTTGAATACAAGGTAAAGCCTCCGCAAGGGGCCACCACATGCTACACATACTCGTACTCGTACTCACACTCGCACTCGCACTGGCATTCATTTTATTCGCCTCATTCAGCGCATTCACCTTATTCACTTAAAAGTTGAAGAAGACGAGCCTTCAGATCGCATTGTCAGCGTCTTTTTGTGCAACTACTCATTAACATTTATTTGCGAGTGCGGAGAATGCGATGGCAAAAGCAACTGCCATGATAAATATGACAAACAAACGAGCGAACGAACGAACCAGCGAACGAAAGAACTAAAGAATGAACGAATGCACGAGTGAATGAACGAACAACGGGCGAATAGACAAACAGACAAACAGAAGGGACAAACAAATGCAATGCGAAAACAACAAAGAATGTTGAAGAAGCCCAATGGGGCAGTCAACGACCAACTGAATACCCTAAAAAGACACCTATTTACCAGAGAAACTAATGTGCTTTTGGTAGTGCTTAGAAGAGAGTTCATTTGCTATGAGCACCTCCAATTTGATAACCCATATACCACACATGCTTCTCCTGCAGGGTATGCCTACTATGTACTAACAAATACTGCCAGCTAACGGTAAAAGAGTTGCAGATAGGACCCAAAGACAATGGTCGCCATAGCCAAGTACATGGGAGAGCAGCAAAGGCTAGTTGCAAGCACTATGTAGGGGTTGTTCAAGCTGTTTTCGAGCTAAAAAGTAGACAAGGACTTAAGTTAACTAAAATATTTCAATTTATAGTTGCTTATTATTGATTTGTATGGCCGGTGAGCGTGGCATCCAATATTAAAAATAACCTTTACCTGCTTAGTTTAAATATGAACCATCATGCCAAATTTGTTGTCTCTAGCTTGTATATTTGCTGCTTGTTCAAACAGACACAGGGAGAGGCCAGACCGAATATCCCTTTGCTGATAAATAATATATGGAATATATAGTTTTCTAATCGCAGCAGTAAAGTTTTTGCAATTTCATATGAAGTTATTAAGTCTGCAAACTCTTATAACTGCCCTCGCATGGTTGCCCTGGCACAGTTGCAATCGTCACTCAGTCGGTTAGTTAGTGCAAAGAGAGCTGGAAAAACGAGGTAGCATTGTTGGCAACTTGCAATTGTTGACAGACAATTGGCGAAAAAGGTAACGAGCACAGAGAGAGAGGAGGGAAGAGGAAGAGGGATAGAGGGAGGAGAGAGAGCGATGCTCAACAACCCTGTGATGTGGGGAGCAAGTCATTAGAGTCAAATTGAAATAGAATTGGAATTAGGGTTTCAATTGGAATTAGAGCATTGCATTGAGGTTATGTGCGTTTGCCATTAGTTTGTTGTTAATTAAAATGGAACCCAAGTGCCAGTCGACAAGTTTGCTTTAACAAAATCAGAATCAGCGCTAAAAACCGCCATGCAAAACAAAAGCAAACACCTGCACAGTGCCAGTACACACCTACACACATCCAGACACACACACACACAGTCAAAGCAGTGAAAACAAAGGCGACAAATGGAGCTGTCGCTGTTGCAGTTGCCGAAGCTGTCGCTGTCGCTGTCCTCGTCGCTGTCGCCGTTGCCGTTGCCGTTTCTGCAGTCGTCACGGGCAACAGGACACCAAGGAAATTAACAGAACAAAGCGCTGCATGAATGGGGAAAGGGGAATGGCCAGGCCAACTGTCGTCCTGGCCAGGACAACGATTCAAGCGACGCATTTTAAAGCAGATTAGCCAAAATAAAAATGATTATATGTATCTACATAAATATGTAGATATCTATGTAGGTACATATATATATATGTATATGTGTGTGCGTTTGTGTGCATGCAAATGTGGATACTCTTGTGGCAAAGGAGCCGTGTCAGCATCAGTCGGAAAAAGTGTCCATTAAGATTAGTTGATTTTGCTTTCGATAGTTGTGAAGCGCTAAGTAAATGCGTTAAATAAACAAATGTACAACAACAAAACAATTCTCCCCCCACTTACTCCCATTCGACTCTTTCTCTCCTTCTCTCTCTCTCTTTCTCCTTCTCTCTGTGTCTCATGTAACATGCTTGCTCCAACCAGAAGCAGCGACGTCGCCGACAGCAGCGACAATTCCAATTGGAAACGCCCACTAGACACACAGGCAAATGCAATGGCGAGGGCTGACAGTATTGTCGTCTCGCTTGCACAATGGGGCAACACCTGCTATGCATGCTCTCTCGCTCTCGCACACACACTCAGCTCACTCGTGCGCTCAGCTGAGCTGTGCTCTGCTCTTTTTCCGTTTTGCTCCTCTCTGCTTTTTGTTGTTGTGTTGTTGTTGCTTATTTTTTCTTGGCTCAAGTGTCACCTGCACCTGGACGCTGTTGCAGTCGCTGTCGCCGTTGGCTGCGCTGCCCCCCCACACACACACAGACACTCGCCAATATTGCCTCTCTCTCTTCTCATAAAAAATATTCCTTATGTTTCAGTTGAGCGTGGCAACATGTTACAAATTGTCAACAACAACAACAAAAAAACATATTAATCAACAACAAAATTGAACAAATAAACCAATAAAAAGCTGCTGCCAACCAGTTCGAGAGAGACTGAGAAGAGAGAGAGAGAGACTGACAGAGAGAGAGAGGGAGAGAGAGAGACTAAGAGAGAGAGAGAGAGAGCGAATACAATGCGGGGCACTAAGTTAGCTTGGCAAAGCTTCTAGCTCCCTTGCCGTAGGCGCCCGCAGCTGCGAATGTGTATGTGTGTGTGCCTGTCTGTGTATGTGTGTTGCTGCCTCTGCTGCTGTCGCTGCTGCCAACCCCCCAAAAAGTGACAAGTCCGTGCTTGACTCGTTCGTCTGTGGCTCGTGTGAGAGCGCGCGCCAAGTTTTTAGTTACGCGTCGGAACGTATCCGTTGAATAGCCGCCAAGCCGAAGGCAGCGCTTAGAAGTCGCAGCAGCAGCCGCAGTCGCCGCAGCAGCAGCAGCACCAGCCGCAGCACAGCCTTAGTTTTAATCCATAGTTTAAATAATAAATAACAACAACAACAACAGCCAGAGAGAGACCGGAAAAACGTTTGTGGCAATCTGCAAATTTGTTGTTTTCTCGCGTTGCAGTTGCCAGTTGCAACTATTGCGTATTGCATCAACTACAGCGCGACGGTTAAACGTGCAAATAACTGACCAACAATAACAAACAGCTACAACAACAACTCGAACAGCTTTCAGTGTGTGTTATATAAGATTTAATCACGGAATCGAAAACACGTCGTAATATTTCGATTATATCATGCGATCTTAACCTTAAGCTACTTACAAATACGTGAATCAATTCGAATCAACTCAATTCTTGTGCTGAATGGGTGAATGAATAAACGAATTATGCCATCATAAACAAATAAACAAAATAAATATTCACCCTATAAAGTGTAAAACAAAAACAACAAGTAATACAAACAAAGAACACACACAAACAAATACAGAAACAGAAACGAAGCATTAAGCTCAGTTAAGCTCATAAAAGTTGAAATTTATACAAAACTCAACGACATATGGAATGTAAAGCAACAACAATAAGAACAACAAATCCCGCTCATCCATTGTAGTTACTTATAAAGCATATAAGCACCTAGACATACTTCGCATATATATATATATATCTGTTCAATTCCCCTTGCGGCGTACTATACACCAGGGCAATGCAGCGCCAATCAAGGTAAGTGTAGGTCGTGGAAGATGTTTAGAGATAGTAGAAGAATTACGCAATAAATAAACGAATAACAGTATGTAGCATGTACCATAAATAATATAAAATACAATAATAATAATTAATTAATAATGATAAATAATTTGATGCTACAGTTTTCGTAACTTGAATCTTCCGCAAAGTGATAAAGTTCAATAATAATGGATAGATTAGGAAATATTTAGGCAAACGTTTTTATGAATTTAATAAGTAAAGTTATAAGTTAAGTTATGCGAGTTATTTGTTATACAACTAGTTCTCTTACTATAGTTTTCGAATCTTAAACATTGTGCAGGAGATCAAGATAAATAATTCCCAAATCAAATCTAAGAAATATTAAATATCGCCAAATCAAATCCAGGAAATGCTTACGTAAATCAATATGAAAGACTAGAAATTGTAGATGAATATGGACGCCTAGATCTAGTAGATCAATATAAAAGTAGACCACTATTATAGTAGAACATATATGCCACGATCTCATAGCAAATTCCTATCACAAAACTAATTTCTCCCGACTAAAAGTGACGCAATTTGCACGATACATTCCATGTAAATAGAAGAGAGTCTAGAGTCCAAAGCCCAATTCTTCCCCTTGTGGCAACTGCGAGTGCGAAAGACCAAAGACAATTGTGTAAACAGAGTGTGAAAAAAACCTGATTAACAATGCGAATCTCTAGGTGTCTTTTGTCTACAGAAAGAAGTCCAAATAGAGCGGAACATGTGTTTTCAAATGTTTGACTGTACATGGAATACAAGAAACGCACAAGTTATTTTGCAAAGGCCTTAAAAGAGAACTTGGCACTCGAATTAATATTCAGATAGGGTTCTTTTTCGGCTTGTTCATCAGTTTTTCCAGTTTCCAGTGTTGCCCTTGGCCCGAACTTGACACTAAACCAAAAGATACGTTTACGATGCGATTGTTGCGAGTGTGAAAGTTCTTAATTACAAACATTAGGGGGCCGCTGCGGCTTAGGGCCACGGATCACAATCACAGCGTGTGCCCAAGAGACACTTTTCAATGGGATACGTGAGATGAGGGACGGCGAATCGAGGGCTGAGGAAGGGGAGAGGGGATCGAGAGACAGAGCCATAAGTAGAAGCGGAACGAGGCATTTCAACACAAAGTGGAGACACTTAAAGCTCTACCTGTATTGAATTGAGATTCACGGCACTCGACTCTTCACTCCCGACTCCCGACACTCGTCTCTCGATTCTTGAGCACAGCAGCCACTGCTGAGAACTGCAGAGAACTGCAGAGAACTGTGGGCATCTGGGCCTCTGGGCCTCTGCGCAGGCTCAGCATGTGGCTAAGCCGATCATAATTCTTGTTTGACACTGCAACAAACGGATGAACAAATGAACGAGGAGCGAGTCTGGGACCCCAAAACAGTTCAGTTTCCACCGGTTGAACGGTTGTCCAGTTGCAGTCTTCTCTTCTCCTCCCCACGCCCCTTTCACTGCCTGTTGCATGGTTCCCAGCTTCCTAACTCTTCCCCTGCTTGCCGCGCATTGGGTCTGCACTGACAACGGGTAGCCAGTTACCAGCTGCCAGTTGCAGTCCTCAAACTGCCCGACTTACAGTTACCCTATAGCACAATTTGAGACAAACACGTTAAGCTTTTATTGATATATTAATAATGCACAATAGAATTATATAATTTATTATTTATTTTAATATTTTTAAATACCAAATATTATGCTTGACTCACGAAATTTGCAGATTTCTTTATAATCAACACTTTAAATTTATTGAATAGGTATAAATATCACAAAGAAGATATACAAAAATCTATAACTGCGCTAAGATGATGAAATGATCAATCACTCATATTATTTTGATAATATTAAGTTGGGCAAAAAGAAGTTTATTTATTTTTCGAGTGTCAACTTTGGCATTTTGTAAATTTTAAACTATCGGTCACACTGGTTGCAAATTGAGTCTTTTGGAAAGGTCTCTTTATAAAACTGAAGTCAATTTAATTATTTGTAAGTGCATTTAAGACATTCTTCAACTGCAGTTGCTAGTGTGGGGCATGCAACATGTGACTTACGTCATTTATGTTATCATTCCAGATTCCCATTCATCTACTTTTCTCCACTGACAGTGCACACCCTTCGACCAACTCCAACTGCAGTGTAACAGCTTAACAAGTTTTGTGTGGCATCACTCGAGTCAGCATACCCCGTTGCCAATTGGGAGTGTGCGGGGTACAATTATTTGCCCTGCCCTGGAGCAATTTACTCCTACTGCGCGCAAGAATCGTCTGCCAAGAAGATTTGCATAACAAAGCGCAACGCGTAGACGAAGGCAGCCGTTGCAATGATCGTAAATAACACGGTTGATATCTATTAACGCTTTTACTGGTGTTACTGGATTAACGCCAGACACACACACACTGTCATAGAGTGAGGGGGCTGTCGGAGAAAGCCAGAGAAAGAGGGCCCACGCCTTTGCCTATGTAAGAGCGAACGGACCTGGGGGCTGAGTTTGTTTTGGGGTTAGGGTTCGATTCTGGGTCTGGTAGCCTTCGCAGCAAATAAAAATATCTGGAGTGCAATTTGTGCACAGCTGGTGGTGCAACCGCTGCTGCTGCTGCTGCTGCCCCTGGTGGTGGAGCTGCTGCTGCTGCCAATGGCCTGTGGTGCTCATCGGATCTGCTGCTCCCCTTTGCGACAACATTGCAAAATTTGTTTGCACTCCATAAAGATTACAAATATGTCCCTACAGCTGCCCCCTCTCCCCCTCTTGCACCCCCTCAAGATGTCGCTGCTTGTCTTTTGAATAAATTTCATGCTTAATACGCATGCCTGGGCCATTTTTACTTTAACACCAAGTGGATAATGCCCGGAAGCAGAGCAGATGTCGCAGTTGTCGTTGGCCAGTAAGAGTTATGGACACGAACGCGGAATGCGGCACTGGATTAACAGTGCCAGCCAAAAGTCGTTGGCAGCAACGACGGCATTGCAACAGTTACCTGAAACAACAACAAAAATTGGCCAACTCCGAATCAACTCAATAATATTCGGGTCACAGATACTGTTATGTGCCTGAGAGAGTGAGTTGTATCTCTGTCTTGAACACTTTGCTTTTATTTGAGTTTCATATTACATAATAATACAGTATAATATAATACAATATTATGTGTTTTAATATCATGTTATTTCTTAGTTTATCCACTGTTTAAGGCAGTTCAAAACATCCTTGGCATGTGTTCAATATTATCTATAAGGACATGAGTTTTAATTGCCTGCAAATTGAAATGCTGGCAAATCATATCAAACACTCCAAACACCCACACATAGACACATCAATCGTCTGCTATGCAAATACAGGCTTGTGGTCGTGCAGATGACACATTTAGCAAGCTTAAGAGACCTTCCTCCACACCCTCCCTGCCCATTCCGCCCTCGAGTACTAGGTGGATTCCATGTTAGCATAGCTACAGCAGCTTGTCTTCCACACGCCCTATTCAATTGTACTCCGGCTGCTCCAGGCTGCTCTTCGTCATCATCCTTGCTGGACCATTAGGCAAATTGAAAGCGTTTAGCCGGACGCTCGAATGGCTTCTTGACCATCAAACCCGAACCCTTTGCCGCAGCGCATTTAACACATTAATGCGACGCGACCCGCACTTGGGATGGGCATCAAGTGGACCGCATAAGTCCCACACTCAATGCAAGCCGCACATCGACGACGCCCTAACCTGTTCCGACCTCACTGAAGGCCCGAAAATGAAAATGAATTGAAAGAAATGAGTTTCAAGTGCCCAAATGCATAATGAACCGGACGCCATGGACGGCGTGTGCAGCCCCTTTCCCCCTTAAGGGTTGTGACATTCGGATGCGGAGAAAAGGTTTTCGAGTTACAGTCTCGTGGCTCGAAGTGCTTCTGGGACAGATCCATTGTTTTGTTTCCCGAAGCCTGGGTTTGGGGGCACAGGCGACAGACGACACACTTCGAGGGTCCAAATCAATTAGTTAATTGAAGAACAAAGCAGCCCAGAAGGCACAAAAAAGAAGCCGAGTTTGCGCTTTGTTTGCTTATTTATTTAAAATTCAAAATCTGTTAATAAATAAGAATTGACATTCGGAGATTTAAGAGTAAACAGAATAGGATTATAATTAAATATACGAATATACATAAAATAAATATAAATATTTATAATATAAATATGAATTAACATTATATCATATTACATATTATATTATTACATATATCCCCCGTCGCTCTGTTCTCCCTTCAACAGTTTGTTGCACTCTCCTCAAACCATTGGCAGCTCAGCAGCATCAGGCACAGAAATCCGGCTGCACTGCCGCAATCCGTTTGCCGCGCCGTCCACAAAATGATGGAACGTCTGTCCACGCACTTGTCGCTCTCAGGCCTATCGCTCGCACATCCTCTGCAGAGTCATTTGAGTTCGGTCAGTTCCAGCAGCGGCACACATCTGGGCCAACTGATACAGCATCACCAGCAACAACAGCAACAGCAACAACAGCAGCAGCAACACAGCAGTGAGCAGAGTCACGCCCACAGTCACGCCCACCATCACAGCCAGCAATTGTCGCTAAGCCAACTGGGCCAACAACAGCAGCAGCAGCAACAGCAGCAGCAACAACAGCAGCAGCAACAGCAGCAGCTGCAGCAGCACCATCAACATCAACATCACCAGCAGCAGCAACATCACCATCACCATCATCAGTGCAGCAGCAACAGCAGCGGCGGCTCGCCCAACGGCAACGTATCCTCGGCCTTGGGTCTGCACTCCCATCTCCATCATTCCGCAGCAGCAGCAGCAGCGGCAGCGCATCATCTGAGCTCGCAGCACTCGCAACTGCAGCAGCACCATCAGGCAGCAGCCGCAGCAGCAGCAGCAGCGGCAGCAGCAGCAACAGCGGCAGCAGCAACTGCCTCCCAATCCTCCGGGCACGCTGCGGGCAGCCACAGCAGTCACAGCAGTAGCCTGAGCAGCCAGGCACAGTCTCAGCAGCCGCACAGCAACGGCTTGGCTCAGCACTTGCCCGCTGCAGGCTCCGGAGTGCATAGCCACGCCAGCTCGGGCTCTGGGTCCGGGTCCAGTGCCAGTGCGGCAGTGCATCACACGTCCACGTCCAGCAGCACAGCGTCAAGCAGCGTGATGGCCGCCGCCGCAGCAGCACATCTGCATCACAGCTCGCAGGCATCGCCCATCGGCAACCTGCACCAGAATATGGGCAGCCTCATGAACAGCGGCAGCAGTGCCAGGTGAGATAGATACACCTCTGATTCTATAAATATATCTAAGTACGTTATGTATATGTGTATGTCTGAAATCTTAATGTTCCATTCATCTCACGTCTCGGGTTGATTGTCTCGGATACATCAGAGTGGCATCATTTTTATCATTGATTGATTTGATGTTATTGAAATACAATTTTTAATTCCAGTTGTAATTTATTCAGATATTTTACGATACATTTATTTATTAAGCTCTTTCAAAACAGTTCGTTTACAATTTTATTACGTTATTGTGCAAATGTTAATTAACAAAGTTGTATGTATTTCGAGGGTCCGATCAATGTTGGCATTTTATTCTGGTTGCCAAGGTCGAATAAGCATTTGACAAGATTTAATTGTTTGACCCCACCACAATTTTAGAAAATCTGAATTCAAATCGCTAAAGACCATAAAACAAAACAAAGCGTTCAAAATTATTAATAAGAAAATGTAAATTATTGTAATTACCCACCTGTTTGTAGTGTCATTTTTATACCACCAAGCACCAAAATATCCGGATACATCGATATTTTCAAAATCATCGTTGTTTCGATCTATCGTTGAAAATTTGCTTCCAATGTTAGTCCAAAGGCTATTAACTCCAGCATGGTATACGGCGGTTAGTTTATACTGTTCTGACTCACTGCCGATTACAAAATTATTGTAGTGGCCATAGAGAATCTTCTGATCATTTTTTGCAACCGTGTGAACATATAGTTCGTAGCGTCGACTTGTTGTTAACGTGTGAATCCTTTCAAGCCCCAGCCAGAACTCTCCATTAAGGTCGCCAAAACCATGTTTATATTCCTCCCAATTCCTTTTAAAATCAACACTTCCGTCTATGCGCCGCTGGATGACCATCCAACCAGGTCCAGCGATACGACTTTCACAAGGTGCCACAAACGGTCCCATTCCGGGAATTTTAATTGCTTGCAAATCATTGGAGTCTCCGAAAGGCAAACAACTTTCAGCTGAACACTTTTCTTCTTTTTTTCTGTATTGTGAGATCTGCGCGTCTCTTGATTGCAAATCGGACCTGACTGAAGCGACTTCGTTGCTTTTTAAATGTAATTCCCTAGTCATATCTTTTTGTATAGAATTTATTAGGTCATTCTTACCACTCAATTTAGATTTTAAACTTTTAATTTGCTCATCCTTTCCATCCACTTGTTGCTTATATTCAGCGATCTGCGCGTTGCTTGACTGTAAATCAGACCAGACTGAAGCGATTTCATTTCTTTTTAAATTTAATTCCCTAGCAGCAGCCTCAGAATTTCTTTTAAGTAAGGTCATATCTTTTTGTGTAGAGTATATTAGGTCATTCTTACCATTCAATTCAGATTTTAAACTTTTAATTAGATTATCCTTTTTATCCACTTGTTGCTTATATTCTGCGATCTGCGCGTTGCTTGACTGTAAATCCGACCTGACTGAAGTAATTTCATTTCTTCTTGATGTTACTTCCCAAGCAGCAGCCTCAGTATTATTTTTAAGTAAGGTTACTTCTTTTTCTGTAGAATGTATTAGGTCATTCTTACGATTCAAATCCGATTTTAAACTTTTAATTTCTTTATTCTTTTTATCCACTTGTTGCTTATATTCTGCGATCTGCGCATCTCTTGATTGCAAATCGGACCTGACTGAAGCGACTTCGTTGCTTTTTAAATGTAATTCCCTAGTCATATCTTTTTGTATAGAGTTTATTAGGTCATTCTTACCACTCAATTTAGATTTTAAACTTTTAATTTGCTCATCCTTTCCATCCACTTGTTGCTTATATTCAGCGATCTGCGCGTTGCTTGACTGTAAATCAGACCTGACTGAAGCGATTTCATTTCTTTTTAAGGTCACTTCTTTTTGTGTAAAATGTATTAGGTTATTCAATTCCGATTTTAAACTTTTAATTTCTTTATTCTTTTTATCCACTTGTTGCTTATATTCTGCGATCTGCGCATCTCTTGATTGCAAATCGGACCTGACTGAATTTACAGCCTCAGAATTACTTTTATGTAAGGTCACTTCATTTTGTGTGAATTCTATAAGATCATTCATATCTTTTAATTTAGATTTTAATTTTTCAATTTGAGAATCCTCTTCTTCGTGGGATTGTTTATTTTTTTTATCAATATCTTCAATTTGAGACTTCAGTGCTTTAATTTCATTATCCCGAACTCTAACAGATTCTTTTCCTTGTGATTCTAGACTATTTATTTTTCTGTTTTTTTGTTCGTGTTCAGATTTGTTTATTTTATTTATTAATTCAATTTGAGATTCTAAGGTTTTAATTTTATTTTCTTTATCTTTAACTATGTCTTTATATTGTTCTTGCTTGATAATTAGATCTGCAATTTGATCTTTCTGGTAGTTAATAACGCTTTGCTGTTGACTTACATTTTGCTGCATCTTTTCTATCTTTTTATCTACGTCTTGGTACTTCTCTTTGTACTCTTCTATTTGCTCTCGAAAATCAATTGTGTCTAACAGCACTGGTTTAAAAATCTTGTAACAGAAGGCGGCACACTTAAGGTCCAAATCACTTGACCCGCAGCGCTGTTAAAAGTACAATAAAATAAACATACAAAAAACTGATAAGAATCCAGTGCTTTGACTTAAACTAACTATTATTTAATTATTTGGGTATATCACAATCACTTGTTTTCGTAACTATGTATATGTATTTATGAATATAATGGACATCAAAAGTTATTGATATGAGAACGACCTCTACTTTCGGCATGCCAAAGGTTCTTCACCCGTGCAGGTTCCTATATCCTGCGATCGTTCTATAACTGTGAAAAAAAAAGTAAGGTAAATTTTGAATTTAAACTTTCCGCGTTAATCGCCGAATGCACTTTTTATACCCTTCGACCATTGAAAATAGTCAAAATAGGGTATACTAACTTTGAGCAAATGTATGTAACAGGCAGAAGAAGGCGTGGCAGACCCCATAAAGTATATATATTCTTACTCAGGATCACTAGCCGAGTCGATTAAGCTATGTCCGTCTGTCTGTCCGGATGTCCTGATGTCCGGATGTCCGTCTGACCAGATGAACACACAGATCTTAGCTATTATAAATGCTAGAGACACCAAATTTGGAATGAAAGTTCCTATGTACTCGGCACAGATCAAGTTTATTTCAAATGTTGGGTGCCACGCCCAATGCCCCCGCAAATCATTTTTGAAATCAATTTGTAAGCGCTGTATAAAAGGCACAACTTTCTGACATTAACGTATACTAAGATGAATGAATAATCTACGTATTGTTTAGATTACTGTCCGATCGGGCAATAAACATAGAAGTTAATTTTAAAGCATGTCCATATGTATACGTATGTGTACCTACATAGGAACATAGGTCGAAGGGTATCCCACTATCGCGTGTTGCGCGACTGTTGCTTTTCTTACTGGTTGTACTTAAGAAAGACAGGCGTAAACTAAACCAGTAAGAAAAGCAACAGAAGCGCGGCACGCGACAGTGGGATACCCTTTGACCCATGTTCTGGTGTATTCCCCACAGTCGGCGTTCGCGCTTCGCTCTCGCCCATTTCGATGGTCGAAGGGTATAAAAAGTTTGCCTAAATCGGTTAACGCGGAAAATTTTAAATTCAAAATTAGCCTTTGTTTTTGATATAATGGTGCAGAATTGAATGGTATTGTATATTCATATATATAATTATAATATAGCTTGCATGATCCCTTTCGAGTTCTCTGTGCTGATTACAATAGACTGGTTAGAGCTTTCAATTCAGAGTCCTCCCTTAATTTGATCAAACTATCCATTCTTAACTACTTAACACTCAACAACAATTAACACTAACCCACCGATCTGATTGGGTTTTACTGGGTTTTCCCATATCCCTTTGCAACAAATGTTGGATCGTTTTCTTTTTGTTATCCCAGTTTAAAGTGCAAATTTTAAATTTTAATTTTTTAAATTTAATTTTAATTTAAATAAAATAAATTATTAATAATCTTGACATTCATTTACATTTATCCTTTTAAAAAAAAATTATTATTAAATTAATGTAATCAATTTTTTTCTTAATTTTTATTGTAACTTTTCCCAGTCGACTGCCATTAGTCGACATTAAATAAATAAATAAATAAATAAATATTCAATATTATGTCTCACATTGATTGGCACTGATAAGTTATTTTTAAATCAGAATCAGTCTTAATAAACAAAATTCATTTCGGCCTATTGTTTCTGGCAGCTATATAGTGGTTCAATTTTAATGAAATTTTATATGCATATTATAAATATTGAATAATTCTGATGTAGTAAATTTGGATGCAATATCTTAAAAGATACCAAAAATCCGATCCGGCTTGATCTACATGTGTACAAAGATTCATGAGATTAATTTTAAAACTAAGAAACTTGTTTGCGTTGCAACCGACGAACAGGGCTACTTTGCTTCCTCTGTTTATGCTGATCATCTCCGACCCCATAACGTATATATTGTATATTCACAATATATACGTTATGGGGTCGGAGATGATTCCTCAGGTGTGTTGCAAACTCCTAATATACCCTAATAAATCCAAGGGTATAAAAATGCTCGTGTTACTCTTGGACATTTGCTGAATCCAGGATAGACCCATGATCGGAATTAAATTACTTATCCACACTACACTTACTACATAAGTGGGGTGTTTATTTCCCTCCGCTTTCGCAAAAAGGATCAGCTTTGCTACTTACCGAATCTTCGGCATGAACCAAATGTCCCAGTAGAAATATTAGCAACACCACGTAAATATCAAGGCTAAAGCGCAACATTATTTCGATTTGTTCGCGAGCAATGAAACTTTTAATCTACAAAGCACTGAGCTAAATCACAAACTGAACTCAGCATCGGTACGCAACTTATACGGAACCTATGTTGTATGCACTAACGCAGCGATAAAAGCATATACATACATACGTACACTCTTAGACACATCATCTTCGTCCAAGCTGATCCACTAGCACGAGCACGTTATCAATAATATAATACACTTATGTATATACATACTATATATACTTATACATACATACACATACGACAGATCATATTATTAAATTTCTTAGAACTTGTCAAAAAGTTAGTTCTTGATTAGGCATACATATACAACAATTAAAATTTAGTTTAATAAATTGTGTTTCTTATTTAGAGTTTAATGCATAAAGACTATCAGAATTCTCTCGAAAGTTTTGTTTACTTACAATCAGCTTTTAATATATGTATGAAGGTCACTTCGTAGGTCAGTTTTTAGTACGGTCGTGGTCACTATCTACAAAGTGCTCTGCTGTTTGTGTCGATCGCAGACGCTTTAAATGAAATTGACTAAATAATAATTAATAAAAGTAATGAATATCTATAAGTGCAAATTTGATAACTAATTAAAAATATATATATCATTTGGTCCCACAGCGACGTCTTCTTCAGCCTGATGATACAGAACACAACGAAGCGACAGAACGAGGAGCACATTAAGCGACCGATGAACGCATTCATGGTCTGGTCGCGATTGCAGCGTCGCAAAATAGCGCAGGATAATCCGAAGATGCATAACTCGGAGATATCCAAGAGGCTGGGTGAGTTGATGCCTTCAACATTATAAAGAACACAACGCCAGCGTAAATACGATGAAAGTGAATCACGTTGTAGCCGAGGTCTATTTGGGAATAACCGCAATAGCTTTAATCTGATGCCTTATCTCTGGGTCGGGTGTCTGGTCGTGGGTCTGCTGGTAATCTGAAAACAATGGGAAATCTCACACAAAACTAAATTAAGAGGCGGCACACGACCTGCCAGTCCTCACTCGCGCCCACTCACTCTCTCTCACTCCCTCTCTCTCTCTCTCTCCGCTCTCTCCGCTCTCTCCGCTCTCTCCCTTATGCAACTTAAACTAATCAACGTAATACCATACACCTCCCCCGCAAGCCCCGCGCCAAGGGCTGCAATGACAAACCAGAAACAGACTCAACTCTCAACGCAACTGTCAAAACTGACAAGCGCCTGTCAAACAATGGCGGAAGCGTCGATTCCGATGCCGATGCCGTATCCCGGGTGCGTTGATTATGAAGGGTTGCCACCCCCGGTCTCGGCGTGGCTCTGCTACTTGCCACATCATTGCCGCTTAAACTAGTTGCAAAGTTAAGTAGTTTATATCATCCAGAGAGGGAAGGGTGGGGCAGAAGGTTCGTCTGCTAATCCCAGGCAAAAGATTTCGTTTGGCAACTCGCAGCAAATTCAATTTCAATCACACACGCACATACGCACAGGCCGCCCAAGTGCGGCACGTGGCAAGTGACAGTCGAGATCTTTAGCATAACAATGCGGCAAAGACTGCGCCGGCAAAGACTGAGCGACAGCCTCAGCCTCAGCCTGATGCAGGGACTCCACAGGCTGTGCTACCTTTGGCCAACTCATGCATATGCGATGAGTGCTGCTGCTGCCACGGTGGCATCTTCTTCTTGCCACTAATCAGCCCTGAAAAATGCTGTCACAACAGCGATAACAATAAGCTCATCGATAAGGCGGGCGCAGTTCAAGGCGGGCATATTCCAATCAAACTCGATGGGAACAGCGGCAGCACTGACTGACTGCCTCCCCCATTCCCCCTGTCTCCCTGTACCTACCCCTCTCCCTCTCTGGCTGCACTTGTGAAATGACTTTTCCTTTTTCTTTGCTGTTTTTTCTGCCTTTGTTAGAACAAAAACAATGCAAATTAAACGCGACTCACTTGCAGCGCAGTTGAGCGCAACAACAACAGAAACGAGAGGCAAACTCAGCGCAGCACTTAATTACAGAGAGGGGGAGGTGCAATGCAGAGCAAGCCACGACTAGCAGATACCTTGGCAAATACCCTTTTATTGGATTCGAATTTAAACTGTCTTGAGCACTTTCCCAGCATGTTCTCTTTTCTTCAATGTCTGTCTTCTAAATCAACGTCTGTCATGGCCCTTTTACACGACTGTACAGGGTATAACTGGCCGCTGAGGGTTGCTGCAGCCAAATGGCGATTAATTTTGTTCACAGCCATTAAAGAAATTTCTTAATCAGGCAACTGAATGCCCTGAAAGCACAACTCACAGACTTAACACTCTCACTCTCTCTTTCTCTGTCTCTCTCACTCTCCATCTCTCTCGCTCAACTGGCAAAGTTCAAGTAGCAGTACATAGCAATATATGTATGAAAATCGATGCAGAATAATAACAACAAGAACAACAACAACAAGAGTAACGACGACGGACTGCACACAATATACACTCCACAACAAACTTCAGTTTCGAAGTATACCATTTTTTGTGGAAAGGCGCGAGCTTTTGTTCCCTTTTCATTTCACCTTTTTGTCCTTTCCATTCATGTTTCTGTTGTTGTAGATATTTCTGTTGTTGTTGTTGTTGTTGTTGTTGCTATTGTTGTTGTTTTGGCAAATCCATTATGTGAATTGACAGTTCTGTGTAATATTCGCTGTCAGTTGCAGCTTTTGTGCTTATATTCGTTCAATTTTGAGAGGAGGCTGAAGATTTAGTTAACTCGCTGGCGATAAGAGTGCTGAGAACTCTTGAGAATCTTAAGAATGCTTGGAAATCGATAAATTGTGCCAATTGAAAAGCGATAGAAAACGTTTTAAGCTCGAATAGTTTGTGTACTTACTGTGTGCGTACTTTGAGGTTAGGTTGAATACGCAGTTGAATGAGGCTAAGTTGAGCCGCAGTGTGGCAACCCTGGGCAAATAATGAACCATTTGCCACACTGAAACAAACGACAAAGTTCTGCACTTGAAAAAAGTTGCTCTGCGGAATTAAATAAAACGTAAATGAAAATGAAAATGCAAATGAAAATATACAAAGCTCATTATGAAAAATTGCGCTGAGAAAAGGCGCAAACAAAAAACACTGTGCCAGCAACAAAGGCGCCACAAAAAATGGCGGCGCGAAAGAGGCACACACACACACACAGAGTGAGGGAGGCGGCGAGTAACGGAAACTGTGGAGAGCTCTTCAGACGTCGCCACCGGCGTTGCCATTTATTTGATTATGGCAAACAAAGGGGCGCACAAAAAGTAAAACAAAGCGAAAAGTCAAATGAAATAAAATGAAATAAAATAAAATGCGAAACAAATAACAAATAAAATTTGTTATACTATGGAAAACAATCTGGCGGGGCGCGAGCCTAATTGAGATTGCAACTGTCATTAATTACAGTCTGCAATTTTGAATTAACAACAAAGGACAACAACAACAACAACAATAACAACAAGAAAATGGGCATTTTTTTGAAAATAATTGAAAAACCTGTCGAATCGACAATCGCCTTCAGTTTGCCTCGTCTCGCCTCGCCTAGCTTTCGATTTGGTTTGCTGCTGCTGTTTTTTAATCAAGGACTTTAGTACACGCCCCGATCCTGGGGGAATATTAAATATTGTTAGACGAGCTGAATCGATGACTCAACTGACTCGACTGACTGACGGCTGCCGGCGAACAAAGGCCACGACTGCGACTGGGGGCCGCAGCACAAAAGGTCGAACAGGCTCAAGCCTTTGGAACCACCCACTCCCCCCCCCAAGTCGTGCCTTTCATTGTTGCACAACAAGGCGCAAACAATTGATTAGTTTGCCTGGCAAAGGGGGAATGTTCTGGCAATTGACAGGTGTGTGAGAGACGGGCCTGGACTCTGGAATCTGCAGCAGTGAATCTGAATCGTAGAATAGTTTAGCTCTGCCTTTTGTTTGCGCTGTCCGATAGTTTTCATCTTCTGAAATCACTTTCACACTCCCAAAATAAACTCCCCCAGCCACGCATGGCTCCCCTGTCCATTCCCCCTGCATGTTCAAATCTTCTGGTCAAGTTATGAGCTCAGCCTCGAGTGGGCGCCAGTCAGTGTGTAAACAGACCCCGGAGATCCCTGTTAATCCCATAAGTAGTACGATTGTATTGTATTCCAAAGTTCTCAACTCGTACATTGTCCCAAAACTAAACAAATTGTGGCCAGGGCGAGGCGGGGCCTGACAAGCCGAGTAGTCGCAGAGCAATTGTGAACTGTGTGAACTGCAAACTGCAACTGGAGCCGACGCGTCCCTCAAATATTTACACTGTCGCTTAACAGTTTTCCAACAGTTTTCCGGGCGGGAAAAACTTGTTAATTACGCCTGAGTCGCACTCCGTCAGTTGCAACTGAGGGGGCTCTAGTGCTTGTTTCTCATATCAATTATTAAGCTGGCCACTCAGAGCAGAGTTTGCAACGAGGAGGGGTGGACAGGGGGGTATTTGGAGCTGAGGGGTGGCCACACTGACGCCAGACATTGTCGATTGTCATCCTTTTGTGGCATGTCAACTCAGGCCCCTGTTTGCGTTCCTTAGTTTATTCAACTGCACAACTTGTAGATACTTCCCACTCTCCCCCCTCCTCCTCCTCCTTCTCCTTCTCTGCCCTCTTACCTGTCTTTCTCTCTTCCTCTGCCTGTAGCTGTCTTGTTTATTATTATGTGAATTCTGGCCCCGTCTAAGGTGTCGTGCCCAGGAGCTGGCGTTGCGCATTTGACGGCCAGTTGCCACTTGCCACATGCCACTTGCCTCTGTCTCTTGCCTCTTGGACTGCCTGTCAATGTATCTATAAATTAGTGTTTTACCAGCACCAGCTGCCGGTTATAAGTGGGCGTTCTCCTGCCCCCAGGCGGGGTGACAACTGTTTGTGCTTTTGTCTGGCACTTATTGTTATAGTTATCCTGTGTGTGTGTGTGCAAGTGTGTGAGTCTTGTTTCTTAGCCTTCCCAGTTCTCTTTTTGTGGCTCTTTGTTGCCCCACAATGCAATCCACCCGAGAGCCACTAGAATTACACGTAATAACTAATTAGTTCCATTTCCATTTCCCCTGAGTTTGCTTTGTTCGACTTTTTGTTCAACTAATTCAGCAACAATCTGTTGCAATATTTCTCTATATAAAAACGATTAGCTTGATGGGGAATCTTATTAAGCTGGGAATATAATGGAAGAAGGAGCAGCAGGAGAATTGATATAATGAGATAAAGAGGAAGACAAACACAGAGGTAACTGAGATAGAAGTGCTACCAGCTTATTAGACACATCTGTGCTAACTTGAGGCCATATTTCTGTCTATGTTTCGCATCTCAACTACATCTTTATTCATATATCTCAACTCTCAACTCTATATATGTATGTAGTTCTACTCTTATTATCCGCCAATGTAACTCCACTTTATCCCTTTCTATCTGTCTATCTCCTCTCTATCTTTATCTATCAATCTCAAGTCTACTTCTGTCTATTTATCTCTGTATTTCTATCTCTACTCTATCTACTCTATCTCTAGTCTACCTCTATTCTATCTGTACTCTATCTCTACTCTAGTCCATCTATACTCTATCTCTACTCTATCTGTAGTCCATCTCTAGTCTATCTCCATCTATGCACCTATCTCTACATCTTTACAATCGACCAGGCACATTTCAATTTTGAAATAGCTTTAAGAGAGAAATAAGCTTCAATTTGTTTATATATCGTACTGTATATACATACAACATAAATACCTACTTCTCTCTGATTCTGATTCTGATTCTGACATGGTACAGCAACATTTGTCGCCTCATTTGTGGCTAAGGACACTCTCGGCAGTCTCCCTTCGGGCCTTATCAGCCGCCTTATGACACATGTCATTATAACATTTTACATTTACTTAAAAACATTTGCAATTTCTGGGCACAATGGCCCCAGTTCTGCCTGCCTGCCACTTGCCACTTATGAGTATGTGGCACGTGCATGTGCCAGAGACAGAGTGAGCAAAAGAGAGGGAGAGAGAGACAGGAAGCGGGACAAAAGCACGCCCCCAAATGGGCCCACACCACCTGCTGGTTTGGGTTTTGGGCCATTATCCTCAGCCAGGAGTCGCTCGCTTCGAGCCAGGGTTGAATGGGCCTGCTAGAAGCAGAGGGAGAAGGGAGGGGTAGGGGAGACTGACGGAGCTGACAAACAGGCAACAGGACAACAACAAATGACAATGCCAAAACTGACAACAATGGTGGCCGAATAGACAAGGACAAACAGCAGACTGAACAGAAACAGCAACAGCCAGAGAACGACAGAGAGAGACAGAGATAAAGAGAGAGATAGAGAGAGGGAGATGGAGCTGAAACATTGTTTGGCATTTGGTATCCTTTCCCTGCTAGGAAATGATGATGTTGATGTGCCTGCACTTTTGTGGCAGGTTGCCATGAGTGCGTGCCCCATTGTGGACAGAGGCTTCAAGTGCCCCAACAAAAGTATCTAATGGATTAACGACTTTTCACATTAAATATCTCTAAGCATGTATCTTCCATCTCTCTCTCTCCTCCTCCCCAGGTGCCGAATGGAAACTGCTCACCGAGGAGGAGAAACGTCCTTTTATCGACGAGGCCAAACGTTTGCGGTAAGTTCAACTCCCTCTTCTCCCTATCCGCCCTCTCCTCATTCTCCTTTCTCATCTATCTTGCACTTGCAGCGCCATGCACATGAAGGAGCATCCCGACTACAAATATCGACCCAGACGCAAACCCAAAGCCCTGCGACGCGATGGCTACCCGTATCCCATGCCATATCCATCAGTTCCCGTGGAGGCGTTGCGAGCAGGTAAGCACTGGACTAACTCCTTTTGCAATGCAAATAGTTTCCATTTGAAGAGTTTCCTGGGTTATTGTAAAACCATACATATAATTATACAATAGATAATAATCTAAGCTTCTGGGGAACAGACCTTGAAAATTGAATATAATAAACAAATTAAAGTATGAATGAGAAAATTAAATTCAATAAAAGAAGCATAAAACAATAACAATAATAATATCATATTTATAACGAAACATATAGTAAAATATATAACTAATACAATAACAACATTATAATAAAAAAAAAAAAAAATTAATAATAATACAAATTAGAGTAATAGAATAATAATAATAATTATAAAATAATATTATTGAGTAATAGCAAAAATAATTAAAACAATAATCAGACAATACTTATAAAAACAATAATAATAATATATTCGGAAAAATGCAATAGTAAACAAATTAAATTAAATAATATATAACAATAATAATAAAACTAATAACAACAATATTATTTCTAGTAAAATAAACAATTATAATTTATAACAACAATAATAAAAATATTAAAAACAATATTATTGCTAGTGAAATAAACAATTATAATTTATATTTCCACTCGTAAATCCATTTGAATTGCCTGAAATCGCATGTAGGTCTGTACACAATGCCGCCCTCTGACGAAGGCACCTCAACAGTGCAGGCCAAAACAATAAGTAAACCTATGCAAAGCAGGCAGAGCGGGAACCAAAGACAAACGTCAATGTGGCACGATATGTGCTGCTCCACCCAGAGCCTGCAGAGGGTGTAGAGGGGCGGGGCAGAGGCAGGAAAGGGGAATATGACAAACTATCCGCACACTCGACTGCCTTACTGGTTATGGCTTTTGTTGCGACAACAAACTCAACCACATCTCCCTCCACCTACCCTGCCCCGCACTTGTGGCAAATGGAGTGGGTGGAGAACAGGGAAGATGGATGAGGGACGAGGCAGGAACTACCCGTTCGTATGTCCTGACAAACTGTGAAGTCATCATCCTGGCTTAACAACTCATTCAAGAGACAGACAGACAGACAGACAGGACCCTCAGTGCAAGCATAAGTTTTCATTCACAATGGAGCAGAATGGGGAAGGAATATAGGGTAAGGGGAGAGGGGATGGCGCATAGTTTTCCCTGCCTAGGGGGAGGAGGTTTTAAATTAGCATTTGTCACGTTTGCTGTTGCTGCTTTACTTTTTGCCCAAATTTAACGCTAGTTTTCTTGGGTTCAGCGAATTTGTGCGTCGGCGGCGGCTTCAACCAGTAAACTGCCCCCAGTCCCAGAGCCAGAACTCACGACTCTTCCTAAGGACAATGCCAGCCATGCGGATGATTTATGCGCCTCGGAAATGATAATAAAAATGCTAGGAAATGCGTAATAAATAAAACGAATTAGCGTCGAGCCTGTTTGCCTTGTGGCTCAGCGCACACACGCGACACAATGCCAAGATGGCCGCGAGTGAAAGAGATGGCACACAGAGAGAGAAAGAGATCTGCTGCCATATGTTTTGGGGCATGACTTAATTGAATAAATCAAGGAAGCTTTCAATTTACATTCCCAACACAAATGGATCTTGTAGAAATTAAAAAACGAAGAAAGAAAGTGAAAACAGTTGAAAGGGTATTTGAATTTGTATAGGCTAGGAGATTCAAAGTATACATAGCACATATTATACTTAGATAGGTATACATTCGGGGATTATCGTAGGGTTGGTAGGATAGAATAAACTTGGAGAGAACTAAAGATAAAGCGAGTTTGAGGGGTGTTTGACAATCCTTAGCTGTTTTTGTCTGTTTAAAGAGCAAGTCATTATATGTTACTTTCTTAGACAGTTGGAGGAGTATTTCATCATATTTTACTATCTTACTATTACTATCATTATACTCGTATTTTACTATCTTAGACAATTTCAAAGGTACTATTATATCTTTAACCTTTCACTTACTCATAAATTTCATGTTTTTAATCAATTACGTGATGATAAACCGGCCTAAATAGCTTCTATGTGCTAGAGATGATTATTATAAAAATATACAATATGATTATACTTATAATGTTATGACGATTCTAAAAGTCTTCTCTCTTAGATTACTATAAAGTTTGGGCCTTTAATCTGAATACTCTGTATATTGCAAACCATTCCTTAGGAAACATTCATTCCATTCAATGTCGAATCGGAATCAACTCGGGCTTTGTCCGCTTGCTGTCTCTATAAGACTTCAACTGCCAGTTCAAGTATCGTGCGCTACCTAATCCAGCATTATGTGGCACAACAATGCGAAGAAGACTTCAATGTTGCTACTCGACATACCCTGTAGGGCATTCGCTTTCTTCTGCTGCTGCCTCTGTTTAAATTTTAATTGCCGCAGCATCCCGATGAGATAATGCCATGAATGAAAAGTGTTTTTGTGGCGCGTCTTTATCTTTGCTGTATCTGCCTTGTCTGGCTCAAAAGGCGGCGCTAGTAATTATCGAAGACGGGTTAAAGAGGAGGGGGGAGGGGTGGGGAGAGTTCTCCGACTACCGTTTACCGTTTAGGGCAATTGGTAATAGTCGTGGTATCCATCAGTTGCACTCCGAAATAGCTGATTCAGCGCACAATTATCTGTCGAGGCAGGCGGGGGGACGTGGCACTGAGTGGGAACGGGTTAAGCGGCAAATATTTCAAGTGGCAATTATTTTAAGCAGACAACAGAGCCGAAAAAATGAAACGAAAGAAACCTTTGTGGTAATTGCTGTAAACTTACTGCGGGACCATTTTGAAGTGAATCTCTCTCTCTCTCTCCTCTCTCTCTTTCACCTACTCTCATCTGACTCTCTCTCTCTCTCTCTCTCTTGCAGGCATCTCGCCGGGCTACTTCGCCCCGGGTCCCACAGCCGCTGCCTATCACCTGGGCAGCCATCTCACGCAGACCTCGTCGCCCAGCTCAACGCAGGTGAGTGCGGAACGAAGGAGAACCTTGTTCCCAACACGGTAGCCAACGGTTGTCCAATTATACATAACATATTGATCGACCAGGGTCGCACTAATAACATAATTACACACGCCCCGCCGCAGACGCCCACTTTAAAAGGCGGAAAACATGAGGGGCGCGAGCGTGACTAAGCGCGACACGTTGCACGTTGCACGTTGCACGCTCTGAGCCCTGATCCTTGCACCCAGTTAAGCATTGTGATATGTCATGCTCAGGATTCAACGCGCTGCAACGTGTCATTACACGTTTAGTCCTGCTGCACCAGCAGATCCCCCGGCCAGATAAGCAGGACGACAAGAAAACAAACAGAGAGCGCAGGCAGGTGCTGGCCAGGCTGTCAGCTGGAGGTTGCTGGAGTTGCAGGCGGAAGGGTGCAAGGCAGGCAGCAGCACTGTGTGTTAACTGGCATGCCCATCTGCCTTGAGTACAGGGTATACAAGTGGCAATTAAAACTTTAACTGAAACAGGCACACACAAACTACTTTACACACACATACATATGTATGTACAACCACACACACCCACATATTAACATACACACATGTGCACACCCGCACACTCACATACAGCCCTTGTGGGCGTGTCCAGTTGCCGCCCAGCCTAGCTAAGCTTGCAACCTTTAGAGCTGCTCTTCCTCAGGCGCCTCAAGGAAGGCAGCTACAGCTACCAGCCCCTTCCTCTGCCCGCCCCCCCCATGCTAGCGTATGTTTATTAACAACCCATTAAAAGTCATGACTGTTGCTTGGCTTTGTGCTGCAGCTCCCGACCCGAGCTGGGGCTGCCTATTTGAGGCTGTGATTGATGTCTGCCTCGCTCCGTGATGCGTTGCCTTGTTGCCACGTCTTGTTGCGGGTGTTGAAAGCCAGGCCAGTACAAGGCACGTCAACAATAACCTCTCGTATCTCAGCGCGGTTAATAATATGCCACAGTTCGGTTACTCCCTCCCGTTCCCCTCGCCCGTATAGGATTAATAATAATAATAATAGAGGAGGCAGTAGGAGGAGGCAGCTGACTGAAATACGTATAGGAAAATTGCCGAGTGGGCGTATTGGTAGGCACTCATTATAAACCACACACTCTTCTCTGCCCCTCCCTTCTCCTTCTCTCCTCCTCCCTCTCCTCCTCCTCCTTCTACATGTAACAACTCCATACAGCGCGCAGTTCTAAAGACATTCCAAAAGGCCAAGTGCACTTAAGAGTGAATTGAATTGTTCAGAACGTGGAAAAGAAATGCTAAAGAGAACCTCAAAGAGAGATTAGACTGGCAGAAAGTGCAGCAGGGAAGCCAGTCAAGACTCCTAGCCAGACTGATATACAGGGTATTTCGAACTGCAAACTGTTGCCACATGCAGACAGTTTGCACAGCTGGAAGAGAAGAGAGAAAGGAGAGCAGCGCACTAAGATAACATTTGCGACACTTGCCACACCTGCCTGGCAGCCCTTCCACACGCCCTTTCAGCCTCCCCTTCTCTCCCCTCATTCCAGCACACTCACTAATCACCTTGCGGCTCAAACCACTCGAAACAAGCCGAAAACGGCGCGAGTTAAATCAATTAACTGCCAACAATAATAGCCCAATATGAGAGGCAGAAAGAGAGAGAGACAGAAAGAGAGAGAGAGAGAGGGGGAGAGTATACACAACTGAAATCCAAACACAAACTGCGCTTAATTCGTCGAGCATCAAAATATTTACCAATCCTACGGTAATTCCCAATTGGGCACAAATCAAATCAAATCAAATTGTAATCCAAAACGCTTTCGGGCCAAAACACATGCTGTCTGTTGCTGCCACTGCCACTGGCGCTGCCTCTGCCACAGACGACGACTGTGAGGATGACGATGATGGTGATGATGATGATGTGTTAACAACATAATTATAGCCCAGAGCCAAGTGCTCGAAAACGGGGAGCGCAACCCCTCGCCAAGCGCGCAACCACTCAAAAAAACAAAACGGAAATGAAGCAAAACAACCCCCGACGCACTTAGCACCCGTTCTCGTTCCCCTTCCCGTTCCCCTGAAGGAACCCGCTGGCAGTACCAGTACAGGCCACAGTTCCACTCTTGCCATACCTTCCCCACTCCCTTCTCCACTCCTCTCCCAATGCAAAACGTATTGCAAATCAAATAAAATTAAATTGAGACGCTCTTCTCCGGGTTTCTCCGGGGAGGGGGGTGGTTGGTTTTTGTTCGCATTGCATCCACAATTAGTTGGTCAAATAAAGCCGCAAAAGTGTTAAGCAATTTGCACTAAACAAGGGTTCCGCACCCGCACCCCCAATTACTCCGATCCACCATTAAGTCGAGCAGGTTGTTAAGATTCAACTGCGATTGTTTTGTAACAAATTACTTACAGTTGAAATAAGTTGAGTATTATATTAATTTCGGTCTAAGACAGGGAAATACTATATAAGGATATATACTATATATAAGGATATATACTATATATAAGAATATATACTACATACAAATGTAGCTTTATACGTAGTAATGATAATTATCGATAAGTTCATAAATGTTTCGCGATATATTATAAGTTGAAGAATATTTGTAAAATTTCTCCATATATACTTTGATTTTGCAATAAACGTAAATTAGTTTAATTGTAAAAGTAAACATAATATCTACAGCAATATATTAAAACATTCTTCATTATATAAAACTCAGTAATTGCGAAATATTGTTTGCTTTTACAGGGAATACAACATACATTCATTACTGATTTAATTGTTTCATTATCGAAGGTTTTATAATTTCTTTAAGTTCAGTTAACGTTTCCTTAATATTGCGAGAGCAAATCATAGCTATGTTGGAAGAATTTTAGATATGTTATGTACATATACTGTATCTATCTTAGTCTATGAAACATTCAACATATATGTAAATATTAATTATATAAAAGTAAAAAAGGAAGATAGTGAGAAATAGCATTTCAAATTAGGCATGCAATCTTTAGAATACCCTATATATACATATATGTAAATATGTATATATACATATATTATACATAGGTATTATTCATACTATTTATATCATTTTTAAACCATCAACTGATTCTTTCTGTCTTTAAGAAACTTTACTACTTTACCTGAAAATAATAGAATAAAAAAAATCATATTTTTTTCTTGTGATTTCTAATGCATTTCTAACCCTTTCTCCCTCTCCCTCTCTCTCTCTCTCTTCCTCTCTTCTGCAGGCCACCCTCTCGGGGCAGATGGACAAGTTCGCCGCCCTGGAGCGCAGCTCATATCTGAGCAATGCGGCAGCTGCAGCGGCGGGCGGGCAGGCGAGCGCATACAGCGCCTACTTGGATCCCAGTGTGCTGACCAAGGCCTACTTCGACTCCAAGATGTACCAGGATCGTGCCAACTATGCCTTCGACATTTCCAAGATCTATGGGGCACAGCAGCATGCGGCGGCACATCATCAGCAGCAGCAGCAACAGCAACAGCAGCAGCAACAACAACAGCAGCAGCAGCAACAGTTGCTCATGGCAAGCAGCGGCGCTGGAGGCAGTGGCAGTGCTGGCGGCAGCTCGCACAACAACAACAGCAGCAGCGGGCTGGACGAGCGTGATGCCACACCCCAGTTGGATGGAGGCGGGGGAGGAGGGCAGGTGGAAGCGAAGCCGCATCTGCATTCACCCAGCGATGTTGGCCTGGACTATGCTCACCAGTATGCGCAGCAATATGGCGGCCAATTGGCCAGTGCGGTGGGCGGAGTCGGCGTGGCCAGCGCCTCAGCATTGGCTGGCGGTGGTGGGGGAGGCGGAGTAGCCGGCAGTGCAGCCGGTGGTGCCAGCGACTTTCGGCGTCCGCTGACGGTGATCTTCTGACCGCCATCGTCCAACGGCAGCGAGGAGCTGAACCTGTCGATGACCTAAGCGGGAAAAAAGCGAGATTAGAGCTAAATGAAATGTAGCCAACTTTACAGTTAAGCCTCGAGTTGTAAACTAAAGATAAGCTTTGTTGAAAGAGAGCAAAGAGGGGGAGGGAGAGAGAGGATGAAAGAGAGGGAAAGAGAGAGAGAAAAGAGGGAGGTAGAGATAGAGAGAGGGAGAAAAGAGGGCGGAACGGAATGCAGAACAACGAGCGGTGCAATTTTTTATGTTTTAAACGCTGAACGAAGTGCATAGCATAAATTTAAATGTATTTAAATTCTACACATATACAACAACAACAACAAAAACAACACAACAACAACTTACAAAATACAACAAAAAGTAAAGCAGCAAAGTGCTGAAATAAAAAAAACGCGCATTATCAAAAGAAACAAATGCATTTTCATTGGTGAAGGGAGGAGAAGATGTGAGAAGAGAAGAAGAAGTGAAGACCAGAAGAGAGGGAGTAGACACCAAAGCTGCAATACCCTCACCAATATGCTAAGCTTACAAGGAAAATACTAAAAGTGCTTTAGAAGTTGGAAGATTCAATCTCAAACTTGACAAACTCTTCGAATTTTCTTTTGTTTACCTTATAAACTTTTTCTTCAAAAAAAGAAAAAGAAAAGTGAAAGAAAAGTCATTCAGAGAAGGAGAAAGAGAGAGTGAGCGATAAAGAGAGATAGAGTGCAAGGAGACGGAGAGAGAATGCGACAGAGGGAGTGTTATAAGTTCAGCTTACTCTGGAGTGGGGCAGGGAGTGCGGCTGGGGAGGCTGACAAAAGTCAAAAGCGCGCAAAAACGCGCAGAACGCTAAGCGTTAAACGCTTCCTAATTAAGTCAACTTCCTCTTGCGGGGGCCAATCGGCATTGCTCCTTTGCTCAAGCAGCGGCAACAACTCAAAGGAATTAAAAAACCGTCGCTGCCGACGCTGGCGTCGCTTCTGTCGTGGCCACTAATTAGTGCGAATCGAGGTGCAAACAAATCATGGCAAATTTAATTAATTTTACGCTGTTTTAAACGCAGCCGCAATTAGCGAAATACACTTGCAGCACTCACCCCTTGAATAGGTAGTTGGGGGGAAAAGGTAACGAGAAACATACGAAAATATTCAACAGTAAATTCCAATTACTTTCGAATGAACGAACATTTTGTTACTGGTGTTCTTTTGATTTCATACTCAACATTAGATGGCGCTAACAACGGTTTGCAGATTAGAGTTGCATTAAACCAGCGCTGGAGGCGCTATAAAAGATAACGTGTTGCACAGCTGGCCGCTAGATGGCGTAATCATGCAGCAGTGGCGGTTAACATTTTCAATTGTTGATGGGTAGCACTGCTCGCGTTGGTGGGAAAGAAAGCGCCATCTACTACTCGGTCATCGTCGTTCGCCCCGAAAGTATGCAATGAATATGTTTACTTTAAACTGTTAAAACGGTTTTTTCGCCGCCACGCCTACCTGGCTATAAAAGAAGCGTCTTGCCAACGATTTTTTTCCTTAAAAAGCGCTAGAACTGAAAAAAACAGCCAAAACTTTGAAGACCTCTCCAGGGCACGCTGTACGCTTTGGAAAATTGGAAAGTAAGAATAAATTGGAAATAAGAAAAAGCCGCATGTCGCTAGCTCCTCTGGCTTTTCCGCAATTCCGAAATTAAAATTGAAAAAAGATGCCGTTATTCCAAATGAAAAACTGCTTGATTTTTTCGCTAACACAGCTCGTTTCCCAAGACACAAACCCCTTTTTTTCCGGATGAGGCCGATCCTAGTGAGCAGGCCACAGTTTATTCACAACGCCGTCTGCGACCAAAAAAGGGGCGCTTCGTTCTACAAAAAAGTGAAAAAAAAAACTGAAAAAATAACAAATAATTATAATTAAATTATTTAATGTATTTAACTTTAAAGGTGACGATCTGCTCGAATCTACAGTGGCACTGTAAATTGATCTATGCTCATTACTAAACATATGATCTGTTTTATCTGTAAAATATAAACAAAGTTTATCTACCACTTTTACTGTTCTGGTGCACTTGATTAGCAATCATCAGCCAATGATCAGAGTTTTAAATAGACTCTTTTACGCCCAAGAACCCAGTCTCTGCATCCCCATCTCCCCATCTACACCATCAGTCTCCCGTCTGCATTGCAAACAAATCACGCTTAGCTCGCGCCACATTTGCATATTTGAAACGCAGAACTTTCACCCGCAAATGGAAATGGACGAGGACAGGACCAGGACAGGACGAGGACAGGACGTCTGCTCCATAAATTACTGCAGTGCAAACAATGCAGGACAATGCGAGGCTGCAGGGGCAGCAGCTCCCACTGATACCCGCAAAGAGGCAGCCGTAAAGAGTGCCTCGAAAAATACCCAAAATTATGGCAATCATAGAGAGTGAAAATGGGGACAGAGAGGGAGGGGGCAGCAGCACTCCAACTGCCACTAAGTAGCGCAATTTTCGTTAGTTGCCACTGCCGAAATGGAGAGAGACCGCAGCCGCGCTCATTGTGTTGCAGTCGGGGGCATAATGGAACAGCCGAAATGTCCATTATGCGAGAACAAATGGCAGCTGGCATAGTGTGCCAGGGCACGATAACACTCAACGAGGAGGGGAGAACAGAGGGCACATAGTGATGGAGGTGTAGTGCAAGAGGGGCTGAAGGCGGAAGCATGCTCAGCCAAGTGCCACCAGTTGCTGTGCCATTGTTTTGGCCCTGCGCCTTGGCCAATAAAATGCATTCGGCTGCTATGCAAAACAAAAACGATAAAAAACGATGATAAAAAGCTGCGCCAACCTTCGCCATTGAGAACGCGTCTAAGCAGCCGCAGCGCCAGCCCCAGCTCCCACTCCGCGGTAGCATTGTCTATGCCATTGGCCGAAGCGCCACTCGCAGCGTCGACATGCGCGCAACGTAGTCGCACACACACACACTCAGGGGGAGTCTGGCATGGGAAAACAGTTGATAGCGCTGCCATTTTTATTGTCACCACAGTGGAAGTGGCAGCGCGGGGGTGGCGACATTGGCTGCTGCATCCCCTTTCCACCCCCCCACTCAAAAGTGGGCATATTGCTAGTGCGAGAAGTCTACACAGCACTTTGGAGAGCGACGCCTGCGCAGAGTTGTGAATTTTCTATTCAAGTTTCTAACATTTTTGGCGGGAAAACCTATTTGAAATGTGAAGTTAGAAAGATTTGAGGAATCAGAAAAGGTAGAGTAGAATCAATAATACTAGAAATAGAATAGATAGAAAGGAATAATTAAAAAAAAAAACTAATGCGAATATTCTTAAGAACACATGAAGAACACTTGTTTCAGCATTTATCATAATAAAATGACTACAATAATATAAGCCATAAGAACTCTTTGTAGTGAATTTGTGTATTTATTTATTTTCAGTAGATGATCTGGAATTTTAAGAAATTCTGTCTTGTTATATATTATTTAAAAATATATAAAAGCATTTCTTTTCAACCTTTAATTTAGTCAAATTGGTTTAATTGAATTTGGATTAATATTAATCAATATTAAAAATTTTATATTTATATTTGAGTTTGTTTACAAATAAAAGAATCTATTTAATAAAGCTTAATACATAATAAAATACATACATAAAATACAGACAGAGTAAATGTACTGTTCGCAATATGTGCCTATAAGATACTACAATAATATGAAATGCAGGTAAGGGATTGTCTAAGCTCATCACAAAGCCCCCAATTGAACCGTACAGTTTAACAGTTTTATGACCCCGATTATACGGAAATTAATGGATACTCCAAAATGACGAATTTCCTGTACGATTCAAGGAAATTGTGCACTGTTTCCCCGATTCCCCTTATCAGACAGCAATACAAAGGGTATACCACACATCCACGTTGCATGCAAACCTCTTTGGATTGTGTACACACCTATAGAAGACCACTCTTCTCGATCTACTCCCGATCGATTGCGGTGGCAAACAAGGCGTCTGAACGAATTGATAAGGGAAACGAAGGGAAGGGAATATATATAGATATTTTCGGGTGAGATTATCTCGTCTGACAATAAGGAAAGCGAGCAAATATCGCGTATCTGATATTATCGCTGGCTGGGCCAGAAAGGGACGTAGGACAAACACAAATGGTCAAACAAAACGCACAACAAGAGCACAAGACAATTTCGACAACATGAGCAAACACACACACACAATGAGCGGAGGTAGGGATGGGAAGGGGGAGGAAGAAGAGAGGAGCAGCAGCAGCAGCAAATTTTATCACTTAGCCGCCGCATTGGCGTCGCAGCAGCGTCCTCCGTGAGGTGTCAGAATAAAAACTCTACAAACACCCGTCGCGCACTCGCTCTCCCGCTTCCTCTCCCACTCCCACTTGCTGTTGTGCGCTCTCTCTCTCACTCATGCAGAGTGCAGACACTGCTCACTCGCTCCTGTGACAAGGAAATACAATAACAAAATTACCCCCACACACACACACATACCGAGACACATTTTGTTTGGTGTTTTCGCCTGGCCACCAACTGTCGCAAGTCTCGAATGCCTTCGATAGATTGTGGACTGCGCTTGTGCTTGTGCTGGTGCTGGTGCTGGTGTTACAGTCCACGGGCCAAAGAATGTGTGTGTCTCGTTTCAAATCGAAATTGTCGCGCACTCGACACGGACGCACCGGCTCCGGCTCCGGCAACGATACTCGCTCGTCACTCGGTACAAAGGAAGCGCTGCCTCAAGTGCCGCTTTGTCAAGTGTTAAGATCGCGCTTCAATAACAGTTATTGTTCTCCTTTATCACACTATATAGAATATATGGTCGATCCCATATATCAATATTAAGCAAAGTTGAAAGAGCAAATGAAGTTTTAACATTTTGAAAGTGTTTGTTTAATAAATGAATTAATCGAACATATAATAAAGTTTTATTCGGAATTACTCATCAAGCTTACGACTTATAAAAGGTTAGCAATTTATTATTATTACAAAACATTACTTGTTTTGTTTGGAATTTATTATGAATCATTCGTTGATTGTTTGAACAATGTTTGATTGATATATCTGTTTGCTACTGACACTGATATCAAGTTGACAGCATATTATATTGATTGGATTTACTGTTTATTTTTGTATATTTTTAGTTTGTTTAGAGGAACACTATTTATTAATAATATTGTAAATAATATATATGATATTTATTAATTTACAACACCTATAATTTAAATTATATTATCTAGATTTCTAAAGGATTCTAGTTTTATATTTAACACTTTATTTGTATTCGATTTATTTTATCTTGATTGTATCTTTCTTCTATTATATCTACCCAAGAGTGACTTCAACATTTAATACCGTTTTAAATCCATTTTTTCTATAAACCTATTTAAAAAAATTCTGTTTTAAGAGACCGTAATTAAGTCTTATTTGGACTAGTAATACAAATATTTGGCATGAAGATTCAAGTATTAATATACTATAACAACTTTCTGAAGCCTAGAATTCTCAAATCCCTTCTGGCTGTATATTTCCAATATTTTTACTTCAATTTCAACCAATATCTGTTTGTTTTTGAAAAACACATATATTTTTGAATATTTAATTTGCACTTTATTCTCAACTTCCCTGTTATAACAATGACCTTAATTATAACTCAAACTGTACTAAACCGATAAGCCGGAAGGAATAAATGGCTTAGTAGTTCCAGGAACCAACATATCTGCTACTGTCAACATACATATCGCATAGGGGAAGTTCCTTGGAATTTCCTAGTTAGCCCCCAACTCTTTCATTCCTATTCCCCTGTTGCTAAAGAATGCAACCAACTTCCTGACCCCCTAAGTTAGGTCACAATACAAAGCGTATCTATTGAACTCTATTACCGTTTGCATTTCAGCACTGCTGCAGCTGTCCCCCGTGTGCTCCCGGCGGACAACAGACAATCGGGCCACTCACCTGACAGACGAGCCAATTCCCCCACCTTCCGCCTCCCGCCTGCCTGACGCCATGACGAGCATCTCTGCGCTGCTGAGCCGCAGTCACAGTCACAGCCAGAGTCACAGTCACAGTCACAGTCACAATCACAGTCTCAGTCACAACAGCAATGGGTATACGAGCAGCGGCAGCAGCAGCCACAGTCATCACAGCAACAGCAGCCTCTCTCCGCCGCTGGCCGCTTCAACAGCAACAACATTGACAATGGGTGCAGCCACAACGACGCCTCCACCTCCGCCGCTGCCAACAACGTTGCCCAAACTGCAACAACAACAACAGCAGCAGCAGCAGCAGAACAACAATTCCAATGGCAGCTCCCATCATGACCACATTAAACGACCAATGAACGCTTTTATGGTCTGGTCCCGAGGACAACGGCGCAAAATGGCCCAGGACAATCCCAAAATGCACAATTCGGAGATATCAAAACGCCTGGGCGCCGAGTGGAAATTGCTCACCGAATCACAGAAGCGTCCATTCATCGATGAGGCCAAGCGCTTGCGGTGAGTATCGCGTGGGGAGAGTGTGGCCAGAGAGTGCGGGGAGTTTGTTTATTGCCCTTCTCTGTGTGTATGTGTGTGTGTGTGTGGGGGCTTGTGAACTGGTTACAATTGAAGCGATTAGCTAAGACAATGCACAGCTATTGTGGGGGCTCTGCATCGGCATTCGAAGGCGTATTCCATATGCGCGCATATCTTGGGTAAACAATTCAATTCAATTTCAATTCAATTCAGCTTTTATTCCCTTCCCCACTGCAGTTATCATTGTTTTGTCATTCGTTTGGCATTAGGTGAGCAGGTATCAGAGGGGAACATAACATATATCTACTCTTGGACAGAAGTTACAACATATTTGATGTCATACTATATAACATAAATATAAATCCAAATCAAATTATTTTCATAGGATTAGGGATCTCTGTTCGTCCTTAGCGTATGCTAACATTTGGACTTTTCGATATTGAAAAATATAATTCGAAATTCCGTAAATTCAAGTAACTTCAGCTTCTTGAAACAGTAATGCGTATTGTTTTGAAAACTAATTTAATCCAAATGATTACAATGAACTGAATTGTATTACCAGTTTTATACAAGCGATATCACTTTACCAAAGTCTCTATAACTTAAAATCTACAATTAGTACTTATATGAAAGAAAATAAACAAAGAAAAACATTTACAACCGATTTTTGGAATCCTTATAGGCATCCTTATTCCTGAAAGGCTCATTAATACTCAAAAGTTGATCTTTTGAGCTAAACTTAATTTCCATCAATTTACAAGAACTTCTTTCTATTCAACCTTGACAGATCTTTCGCCCAGACAAAATATTATATATTTGTGGTATCCTGTGCCTTCTACTCTACTTTATGAGTTGTGTATGACAACCCGACATTGATTTTTTATACATCCTTCAAGATGATCTAGTTTGAATAAAAATGGTTTGCCAAATCTTTATCAAACATAACTAAAATTATGTTGGAACATAGAATGCAATAGCAGTTTATTGCATTTTTCAAATATATATATTCTTTTTTTGTATAGTCGTGCGATCTGCTAGAGTATTCAGGCTTCGACATAGTAAGGACACATCTTGTTACTGTTCCTATTTTGATTTTGCATTCAAGTTTGTGTTGTCTGACTGTCTAAATCCCTTATTGATCGTATTGGACTGGCAAATGGTTGTGTAAACTTTATACCTGACATTTATTAATGAGCTCGGCTACGCAGGGGCTTAGGCTAATGGCCATTCGGGCAAGACAGGAGAGACACTCGGAAAACACAAGAAACACTCGACAAATATTTGCCAATGTGCGAGGTCTTGATAAGGCGTCAGAGTTTTACTTTCGAGGTCGATAGATAACAAATTGGGGGCTGACCAATTTGTGTATGGGAACTGCAACAAAGGCAACCAAAAGCAGATCGCCCGAAGAAAGTGACAACAGCAATGAACAGAGACAGAGAGTGGTAGAGAGAGGGAGGGAGAGCCATAACAATAACACAACACACACACCTTTTTATCAAGTTTTATCGTTTGTCAAACAAATGTCAACAATTGCGCATTGTTGCAGCTGGGAATGCTCGAAAGAAGACACGGAGACCTCAGAGACCCAAAGAACTTCAGAACTATAGAGCCTCTGCCTTGCTAAATGGTCAGATAAGCGTTGAACTCTTGCGGGAGAGGTTTTATGAAAGGGTTTCGGGTACAGACGGCATACCATGTAGGCATAGCTCGAAGGGTATTATGTCTTATTAGTCGAACACTGATTTAAACAAGAATTAACCAGGACTTTGAGTTACCATCACAGAAAGTAGAACTAATACAGTTATATCCCAGTTTCTTTTCCCTAGAAAACATTCAAAATATTAAAGTGAAAAGTTGTTTAAATAAATATTGCAAGTACAGGGTATCCAACCGTCTGTTATTATATCCCTCTTCATGTTTATAGCCCACGTGGGGGGAGAAGCGCAACAGATTGACTTTATGATATCATCGCGATCGTTCAATCGCTCAATCGCTTAATATCGATGCCGTTGCACGATCTTTGATCAATGTTCCAACATTTACTCAATTTACAGGGCGCTGCACATGAAAGAGCACCCCGATTACAAATATCGGCCGCGTCGCAAGCCCAAGACATTGAACAAATCCCCGGTGCCGGGCGGAGGTGCACCCGGCAGTGGTGGGGGAGGATCTGGGCCAGGAGGAGCTGGAGGAAATGCTGGAGCAGGTGCTCAACTGAGCAAGGAACAGACACAGGCTCAGCTCTCGCCGCTGGCAGCCAGTCTATCGCATCATCCGCATCTGCAGCATCACGCTCACCATGGTCACCCACATGCCGCCCATGCCCACGTCCACGCCCACCATCATCATGCCCAGCTGAGTGCTGTGGCGGCGGCCGCAGCTGCAGCTGCCGTCTCCCACTCACACGCCCATTCCCACTCGCCCACCTCGCTGGCAGCCAAGTATGGCTTCGGTTCGCCGTTGGAACTGACACTGCCGCGTGTGCCCAGCGGCTTTCCCGGCCTGGGCCACTACCCGCTGGATCCGACACTGGCGCTCGATCTGCAGGCGCGTCTGCAGGCCATGTACGCTGGCAGCATCTACCATCCGTGGCGCTACTTGCCACTCATCAGTCCGGAGACACCGCCCTCGCCGCCCAGCAGCAGTGGCACCGGCATCTCGTCCTATGGCTGTGTCAAGTCATCCAAATCGTCGCCAGTTGCGCCCGCGATGCCTGCCGTGGCCACAACGCCGCCCAACATCATTTGACCGACTCCGCTGCGCTTCGGCGCTGCAGCAGCCGCAGAGCATGCGGTCTGAGGTTACAGTTACAGTTATGAAAATAAGTCACGCCCCCCTTACTAGTGTAGTGTCCTAGTGTTAGTCGAATCCTTGTGAGTTCCTCCATTAAGTTGCGTATTCTTGTTTATTTTCTCCTTCTTGGAAATCTTCGTACAGTGCTTGAACTTTTGATTGTGCACAGAACTGTGGAACATATCGTAAAGAATTCAAAAGATTCCTTTTTTAGGGATTACTTTTAAATATGTTTTGGAATAATTTGTTTAATTACGAATTCTACTCTATCTAAAGCTATTTATATTAAACAATACTTTGGCAATAATAATATATAATTACAATTATTTTAATATTCAATTCAATCTTTAAGGTCATATAAATTTTAATATCGAATGATCACGATCAGGACTCTGTTTTGTTTTGGTACTGATTCATTAGATACCCAAGAAAGTATACAACAATAATTTGTTTAATTTGTTGAAAGTGATCACAGTATTCCATATGATTTCAACCTAATATAACCTAAAAATATTCTATATATTATCTTTACCATCACACAATCACAATCAACTGTTTAGGCACACTTTGTACAGTGTTTCTATAATTTCTTAGTGCTTTATAAATTTATTGTTGGCCCGATCTTGTGTAATATATGCGAATATATATATATATTTAAAAAATCTATATTTTAATGTGATATAAAATGGAAAAACTGTAAACGAATAAACGATTTTTAATAGCAAACCGTCCCATACACTGATTGATAACTACACTTGTAAGACCCTTAACCCCCCAATGCCAGACTTCCACGCCTGCCCCTCCTCCACCCACACAGAAGCAAGGCAATCTGTCAACGCTCAACCAACAGGGGGCGCCACAGGCGCGTGAATAATAACGACAATGTTTGCTGATGCGTTGATTATTAGTTTAAATTGCCGACCGCTCGGGGGGTTGTCTACCGATCCAAAGGAGGGTTGCGCGACTCTCGACTTTCGCAGCTCGACTGTTGCTTAATGGGATTCACTACGCCCACTTGTTTATGCAACCGACTGTGAACTGCGATGAGGCGTGGCAGGCATTGGCACAAAAAACAATTGACACCTCTTCGACTGAGCCCGAAACAAAGGGGAACAACCACCAGGATGGGAAGCCAAAAACAGAGACAGTGACAGTGAGGGGTGAGTAGTGGGTGGGTAGTGAAGCAATCGCGACGGCATCATAACCAGCTGAAAAGCCGCACATAAAACTCACACAAATGCCACGCTGCAGCGCAGCCAAAGTGCTGATAAGAAAAGTGAACGCGCAGCGACGACGTCTGCCCAAAGAAAGGCCCCTCTTCCACCCCCAACCACAGCAGCGACCGCATTCCGCCCATGCCCAGTGACAATTCCAACCCGGCAGCCAAAAGTCGTGCGCTGATTGTCTGCACACACACACACACACAGACTCAGATAGACATCACGAACCAGAGAGAGAGCGAGCTCACGTCTGACTGCCTTTTGTTGCCGCAAGGTCGTTTTCGTAGTGTGTCCTGGTCCGGCTACGAGACCCAGACCGAGACCCAGACCCAGACCACGACCCCAGCCACAGCCTCCTCCACCCGCAGCCCGGCAATAAAGACAGTCCCTCGTTTTGTTTGTGTTTGACCTCAGTCACAGTGCAAATCACTTGTGCGAAACACTGCGAAATGCTACAACAATATTTGCCCAATGAAGTTGTCACTGCTGACACTCTACCCCTCTTCTTCTCTCTCTGTCTCTATCTCTTTCTCTCTCTCTCGCCCAGCAACTTGCAACCCCCAGTAGACCGCACAAATGGAATTCCGTAACTGAGACAGAACTATGACGACTATGGAGACTGTTAATTAAGTGATAAATAGATAACTTCACTCAGCAAGAAGTGTCCAGTAAGAAAGACATCCCTTTTGGCAGTAACTATTATAGTTAAATCAAGAAACGCCCTTCAACTCATCTTTATAAAGTATTCTCTACAGGGTTATATGTGATATTGAAGTGATAAATAGATGACTTCACTACAAACACCTATTTACAGTAATAATTCGTATAGCGCAACTTTTTAACTGTTTTTTTGTCTAGATACTAAAATAAACTATACTATTCATGTTTATATAGTACAATACCATTACAAAAGACATCCTAGATACTATATGGAAGATATTTTGCAAATCAGACTGTCTTTCTCTACTTATCCTTACAATTAAGCTCATTATTACACAGTTTGAAGACTTTATAGATGCCTCAGCGATAAGATTAATTGAGTACTATGCAAAGCCTTCCTAATAAACTGCAAATCCGTGATATCTGCACAGACACAACGAGGCTTGAGAATCAATTATCAAAATTTAACGGATCAACTACTTAGGCACGCTGGGCAAAAGTCAATAGCTATGAAAACTAACCGACACGCGTGACACACGTGCGCCCACACCACACCACACACACAAACACACATATAAATATATATAGTATAGGCAGGCAGACTCTGAGAGCTGCTTCAATTTCGCTGAGAACTCTCCGCGAGCAACTCACTTGTTTCAAGACAAACACAAACTAAGAGAGGAGAGAGAAGAGAAGAACGAAAAACGTGTGAAATGAAAGTTGTTTGATTTGCTTTGTGCGCCTGCAGAGGGAGAGAAAGGATGAGAGGGGGGAAGCGTAGAATGTGCGGGAGCAGTGGCAACTCTGACAAGAAGGGCGAGCTAGATCTCTTTCTCTTTTCCTTCCTTTCCCCCCTTTCACCCACAGCGCACTACTGTACAAATTTTTGTTTTATTTATTTGGCACGAATCGACTGCCTTCCCCTTCCACTTCGCTGTTCCTTTTGGGTTTTTTTTTGTTGCTATTTCATTCCTGGCACACTCGCATCCGTTTCGATAAAAAGAAATATTTTCTTTTTGCCATGCGTTGACTGCGCCACTTTCTTTTGCCCGGGCCGAGCTTCATTATTACTAGTAGTATATTTATATTTATTTTCTCTCCCTCTCTCTGTCTCTGTCTCTGTCTCGGTTTCTCCCGTTCGCATTATTATTATTTTGCTGAAGTTGGCTCTTTAAGGTAGCCCAGCCGGACCATTACCCATTACGCAGAGGATATTGTGTGGCCATGAATCAATTGGGCAATGTCCACTGCCCGGAAATATGGCGGACCGCAAAAGATGGCACTCCATTTGCATTCCCTCATTTCACTTCGAAATGGAGTAGGGAAAGGGGGAGGGGAAGAGGGAGACCCCTGCAAGAGGGAGCCCTTTTTCCAGCTGTCTCTCTTTCTCTCTCCCCCACATAATCGCGTGTAATAAATTTTAATTTTTTAAGCATTTGTAAGCAGTTTTATCAAACCAACAAAGGACTACATTTTTTAAGTGCCAACCCAGCCAAAAAAAGGATATAAGATTAAGACGCCAACGCAGAAAATGAGACACATAAAAAAAAGCGCCGAGCAAATTAGCGAGCGACCCAGCGACAGTGTTGTCTGTGTGGTGGGGTCGGGGATAAGACAACTCGGCAGTCGACAAGCTGTGGCTGCCACATCCTCATCCACTCAGCTACAGCGGTTTATCACGCCCACTGCGTCGACGGATATCCGACGCATGGAAGACAAACAAAAAAGGCATTAAATCGCATTTAAGTCAAGGCGAGACGAAGACAGAAGCAGGCGAAAGAGATGGCGAATCCACCCCCCGTTCTCTGGGCTTATACTTCATTTGCCTGTGGATGATACTGATGCCTTTGACAGTCCCGTTTGAGCATGAAGGATATGTGCAGCTTATCACACGAATGCTGCGCTAGCTGGAGAGGGGGGAGTATTTAAATACAGTTGGAAAATAATCATAAATTGTAAGAAAATGGAATAGAAGCCGTTGAAGCAAATCAAGTCAAATGATTGCAAAATATTCCATTCGTAGAAAAAGAAGAATAGACAAAATACAAGTTGCTCTGTGTAGTATTATGTATATATCTAGTAAATAATATAAATATAAACAAACATGGATTGAATCTTAATTTTCTTAATAAATATAAGCTTCAAACTTGAATAACGTATCTATTCAATTCCCCTTTGTAGTGATTTAGGTGATACACTGTAATTCGACTTCTCCACCTACAATAAAGACTTAAAGTGTATCAGATAAAGACATGTCATTCACGAATAATGAAATTGTCCATGCACCAACATTCTATAGGTTATAAAGCATTCCGCGGCCCTCCAATGTGCCCCGACAGAGCAATTAAACCGAGAACTGCGTTGCACTCTGAGAAATGAAGCAAATGCATTTACGAACAATGCCAGACTGTTTTTTTTTTCTCTTGTTCGTCAGCCTCATTTTTTCTGTAAAACAGTGCAAAAAGTGGCAACGCCACCACCCTGCACCCGGCCGTTGCAGTGCGAGAGAGAGGGGCAGCACAAAGGAGCAATTAATGCGAAATTGTCGCTGCATAATTGCTGAACATGCAGCTGGAGCAGCACAGCCGGGCATAAAGAAGCAATTAATGCCGCACAAATGCGCTTGGCATGCATAAAAATGTTGAGCCCTGAACCCTTCAGCTGGTCTGCAAAAAACTGCAGCAGTAAAAGCAAATCAAAGTTGCCATTTGACCATTTTGTTAGGGCCGGCAAACAATTGCAATTACATTAGAAATGGCAGCAGAGAGGCAACAACGGCGACTGCGACTGTGACAGAAGCAGTTGTAGTAGATGCTTCTTCTACACAATGCCAACAGTTTAAGGCCTTAGCCATGTGGCACCCACGTATCGCGTTGACTTCCGTTGCATGCCAGGCACGTTGCAAATTGTCGCAACGCAGCGCATCCAAAAAACGCCTGGTAGCACACACAAAAGCCACGGCCAAACGAATTGCCAATTTAAATGTGAATAGAAAAATTGCAAGAGCTCCTCCCACGCCTTCCCCCTACCATACACACGCTCAGATTCTTTCACAATTCGCCAATCACTCGGTTGTCCCAACAATAACAATGGGGCTGTGCATGCAACCCTTTCTCTTAAGCAGGTTACATTGTTCGGAAGAAGTATGTACATACATATGTCCACATCGATTCTGCTGACAATTGATACATATGTACATACATACACTCTCCACACCACACTCTCTCCCACTACTTTCTCATTCTGACTCTCTTTATCGATGATGATGTGAATATCTAATAAGAGCACGATGAATTTTGCGCTTCACACTCAAACAATATATCGATATTAAAGAGAAACAGTCGTTCTTACTCTCTCTAAATATTTTCTCAGTCAGCTCATTGTGAATATCTTATTAGCCAAACGATAAGCATGCGATTGTTGCTAATAAAATGTATCGATATTTAAGAGAAACTGTTGCACACTGCTATTTAAACGCAAAGAGATCGTAACGTGCGAATTTGCTGGGTTTTGCTTGTTTATTATAATATTTACATATAGTTGTTTATTATTTACTTCTTTTAATTTCTAGAAAATCAAAGTCTCGTCAGGTGCATTCATATTAGCCGATACTGAACTCAACAATTACTCGGTCATTGTAAATTTATACAGATAATCTGCAGCCTGCATAGCAGCAGGCAACAAACAAAACGCGCCGGGCAATGGACTAATAAAGCAGCACTTACGTATGTCTATAGATGACCCGTTATCTGGTGAAGCGGGCTAGGGAATCAACCAAGCAAATGAATCGCCCAATCTGCTGACCCCGCGGCCCACAGCCCACAGACTAGACCTGTGTATATGTAATTGCATAATATATGTACATATGTATGTTTATTTGCATGTGACTGATAAACAATTGCTCCAATTGTTGTTGCCTGCTGAGAGTCATCTCGCGTAGGCCTAGCCCCATACGTAGCAACGGGTGATAAGAATGGGTATAAATGCAGCTTCGGAGGCAGCCAAAAGTGCAGTTGCCTTCTCTGAGGAGCTACTTACAAGATGTACAAACTAATCTGCGTTTTTTTGGCTGGCGTCCTGTGTTCGGCGAGTGCCGGGCGCATTGTCCAGCGTGATTTTCAGCGTGACATTGGCAGTGGTAAGTTACCCAGCAGGAGTTGTGGCTTATACTTTATCCTCATTCCCCCCTGTAGCTGATCAGCGCCTGTCTTGGCAGGATTTGGTCAGGCAAAAGTTCATACTGGACATTGTGCAACGTGTGCAGCAGCCACTTCAACAGGATGATCTCATCCAGCTTGATCAGGGCCTGATTATGGACACGGATCGCTATCGTGGCGGCATTGATGTAGACATGCAACGTGTCATTGACTTGGATCGCCAGCGACGTCTTCTAGATGAGCATCAGATCTTCAGCATTCGCAATGTGGAGCATGTGCAGCAGCTGCGCGGCATCTACCGTCTTCTGGTGCGAGCAAATGAGTTTGAGACGCTGCAGCGCAATGTCATCTACCTGAGACGCAACATCAACCCGGCGATGCTCATTAATGCGCTGACTCTGGCCATTCGGGATCGCGAGGACAGCCAAGTCTTGATCGTGCCGGCAGTGCAGGAGATATTGCCAGAATTGTATCTCGATCAGCAGACTATTCAACAAGTGCAGCGTACGCAGCAGGAGCTCGAGCAGAGCCAGCGTTCATCCTTCATGAATCTTGTGGGTCTGCGCCAACGTATGCGTGAGGCCAACCCCATGATGAGAATCACAATGCCCTGGCGGGATCTTGGCCTCCAGATGGCTCTGGGCAGGCAGCAGCTGCGACAGGGACAGACTGTTGTGGTGCAGCCCGTGCAATCTAATGTGGATAATGATATTTCACTGCTCACCGAGGACATTGGCATGCGCAATTTTGTGCAGAATCTCATCCAAGAGTTGGCACTGCTGGAGGAGAGTGAGAATGGGCGACGTGTTGGAAGTTATGCTGATGAGGTCGAGGAGGACTTGTACCAGCCGGATCAGGATTTCTATGGCAACCAACGTGAGCGCTTCCTGGATACGCTGCGTAGTCGCAACGGAGGCGATGGTTACGTTCAAGACAGAAATCAGGAAGACCGTTACGTACGTGTGCCACTGCAGCGGAACATTGGAGATGGCATTGATCGGGTGTCAGGCTATCGTCGCTACTCTGACGACCAGGTCGGACAACTGCCCACTGTTAGCAGTGATAACGAACGACTTGTGCATGTGGGCCGACGCCGCCAGTACGATATCAGCAACGGATCGGAAGAAGATCAGCTTTTGGCGCAGTACAGAGGAATGATTCGTGGCGAGAAACTGAGTGAAGGACGTCGTGTGGAAGAAGAGCCAGTTGACAGGCGCGGTGGCTATCAGAGAAGCCAAAACATATACAACCCGTATCAGCAGCAGGAGAACGTCTTCGATGACCAGAAGAACTACTTTGGACGTTCATCTGGCAATCTGCCTACCGTGCGCCGAGATGACGAGCGTCTGGTCTACATCAACAGACGTCGTCTCAACCAAAATCAGGATGATCTTACCCCGCGTCGTGTGTTCCCCATTGAAGAGGGTCGTCGGGTGGGCGACATGAAAGATGAAGACATTGTGCAGCTAATACGTCGCGACAATCGTTTGGAGCAGCTCAGCGATGACGAGATTCTTGAGATGTTGCGTCGCAATCGCCAGCGCAAAGAACAAGAGCAACAGCAGGAACGTTTTCAGGGCGTGGTACGAGGCGAGCGATTCAGCGAAGGTCGTCGCGTAGAACAGCAGCAGCAGGAGCAGGATGAAGATCAGGATAGAAGACAAAATGAAGACCGTCTGATACAGCTGATCCGCCAAGACAGTCGCTTAGGACAACTGAGCAATGGAGAAATCATCGACATACTGCGGCAATATCGTCAGCAGCTGGAACGTGAACAGAACAATGGAGGACGTCGCAATCGACGCAGCCTAGTTAGCCCGATTGTAAAGCAAACCTTCTTGCGACGCAGTGAAATCGTCTTGCAGACTTTCCGTCAGTTGTTGGCCCGCCTGAACCAGGAGCGCATCGCAGTGCGTCTCAATCAAGATGAACTGCAACTTGTCGACAACTCTCGCCAGATTCTGCCGAACGAGAACCAAGGTCAACGCTATGCTCTGCGATTGAACGAAATGCGACAGGATTCTCGACGCAATCGTGCCCTGATTGAGCAGATCAACATTGTCGAGGGTCGTCTGCAGCAGGTGATTGGTCAACTGGTCCGTGAGAGAACCAGCAGACAAGGCCAGATTGACGTCGAGCGTGCAATTGGAGATGTTCTACTGGGTCGATTTGGCAATATTGGAATTATTCGCATTCTTCGACAGCAGCTCCAGGACAGCAGTCTGGTGCAGCAGCAGGATCGCCTTGGTCTTGGCGTCAATCTTAGTGACCGCGTTCTGCAGTACACTCTGCAAAGGATTCTCAACATTGTGGATGAGCAGCGTGAACAGCTTTTCGGTGTCTATAGGCGAGAGCAGCTGGAGATGCCCGATGTGAACATAAACGATGTGCGCGTTAGCCCATTGCGCACTCGCATCGAGGACTTTGATCTGGACGTATCCAACCTGCTGGAGCAGCCACAACAGTCAGAGCAGGTGCAGCAGCAGCAGCAGCGGCAAGCGTTGGTGCGACAGCGTCGTCTAAACAACGCTCCATTCACCATTGACCTGGACATCAGTTCGGAGCGTGCTCAAGAAGCCATCGTGCGTATCTTTCTGGGACCCCGTCAGGATGCTGCCGGGCGTGAACTGAGCTTGGAGCAGCGCCGTACAGATTTTGTACTTCTGGACGCCATTAAGGTGGAGTTACAATCGGGCCGCAATCGCATACAGCAACGCTCCAGCAACTTTGACTGGACCACTCGTGATGCAACCCCGTACAGCGAGATCTACCGCCGCGTGATGACCTCGGTACGTGGCCAGCAGCAGCAGCAGAAGCAGAACTCAATTAGCGATCTGGTTGGTGAAAATGGACGCTTCCCACAGCGTTTGCTGCTGCCTCGTGGTCGTCCCGAAGGTCTGCCCATGCAGCTGCTGGTGATTGTTTCGCCTGTCCTGCAACAGCAACAAGAAAGTGTGCGTTTCGAACGTTTTGATGGCGTTATGGGCATTAGCCAGGCCTCCATCGAGGACAATCGTCCATTGGGTTATCCCTTGGACCGTCGCCTTGATAACGAACAGCAGCTGTTGCGCTTCTCCAATGTGCAGATCCAGGATGTTCTAATCGTCCAGGAGTACTAAGCAACAAACAATACTTAAAGAACCGACCGACCTCATTCCCTGACAATCCTCTCGAACTCCAATAGTTATTTTACCTTTTATTATATAATCACGAATAAATCTGCAACTATGCAAAAATGCATTTCAAAACTGAAGTTCTTTATTATATATATGACATACATATATAGGGTATATATCTGACACATTCATTTATCTTCACAGAACAATCCAAATTAAACTGATGATTAAGATTCCAATTGATGTATCCATTTTGTTGGTTTACTATTTGAATCTAATGATGTACATATCATATTCATCTATCTTCACAGAACAATTGAAACTTAACTGATGATTAGAAATCCAATTGGAATATCCATTTTGAGTATTAAAACTGTTTTCCAGCCAAGCATTCCCACACTTCCCGCTCAAACACACCTGACTGGATTTTCTAATTTCGAAAAACAATTTTATTGCAAATTGCATGATAATCTGTCGGGAGAATTGCAAGGATTAGGGCGCATCGCCCCTAACAAAAGCCGCCCACAAAAACACTTTCATGCTATGTTCGAGGGCAGACAATGCAGCTGGAGAATCGCTGGCAGGCGGCTTTTGCCTGGCACTATAATAGACTTTTCTTATTCTTGCCGCACACAACTCAATTTGCAGCTCGCCCGGATCCACCCTCATCCAGGGACAGCACACAGTTTGCTTGTCGGTATATCTGAGCTGATGCAGACGCCCAGCGAAGCGTCAATTGCCAAATTAATTGGCCGTAAAAAATTGAAAATGAAAATATAATCACACTTTCCGTTGTCAATTCTTCCTTCTCTTTCACTCCTGTTCTCTACCCTTCACTTGCTGTCTCTCTCGGTCTGTTGTTACTGGCTCAGCTATGGGAAATGGTTTGAGCTTTAACCCTCCGCTTTGGCAGCGTTTTCTCATCAAGTCACCAGACGAATAGAGCAGAGCAGACCCAGAGTTGGTGTTGGCCAACCATGGCGCATCAGACGATTCGCTGCAGGCAACTGAATTTTGCATTTTTCCCAGTTCAACTCTTACCACAGTTTTAGAATGTCGATACCCTGTAAAGTATATCGTTAAACATGTGCAGTAGATGTACCTATGTACAAAACTGTTATAGTTTTAATTCAAATTGAGACATTTAAAACAAATACAAATTGTAATGTACGAATTTTTTCCGTTCTTCTTTTGAGTTTCATTCCGTGGCAGTCACACTTACCGTGTGAATCGATAACTGATGCGCTGCATTTAATCGATAACACATAAAGATCAAAAAACGATATAATTAAAAGTGATATAATAATGACAGTTTCGTTTACTGCAGTTTACAGTTTCGTAACTGACGCCCTGCATTTGTTTAGAATATAATCGATAACAGACAGCGCTAAAATAATGTTTATTTTATCATTTGATATAATTAGAACTGGGATAATAAATTGTTAATTGTTTAACCTACAATACTTCACCCCAATTACAGCGTATCTCAAAGTCGCTTTGAATGCATTTCAATTACTTTTTGTGCTGGCAAAGAATATGCTACATCGCATAATGGAAAAATGTTGGCACTCGACCTGTCTCTGACTTTTGCCGCCTGAATGCACTTTCATTATCTTCGAGTGTTCTTCGTGTTGCCTTTTTTTGCATGCTGTCTCGCTCCCCACCCTTTCGTTTCGTCTGATGAGCTGATTAGAGGGCAAAAAGTTGCCGCATTACACGGCCTATTAGCTGCCGCTTAATGCAAAAATAATTATGTCTCGTTAATCAGTGCTGCAAAAAGTTTCGAGAGACTTTCGCCAAGTCGCTTTAACCCCTTCAGTGCGAGGCTCGACCGAAAACTTTCTTCGAGTGGCAATTGAAGGTAGCAAAATGCAGCTTCCAAAAACTTTTGTGATTAGCGGCCGCAGCACAGATAGCACAGTCAACAGCGGCAGCAACAGCAGCTGATGCGGAAAATGCTCGCATAATTTATGTTGTGTGGCTTGCACTCGCTGCCAACAGTTTAGCTCATCGAGCGGAAATGCCGTCGCGCGCAGTTGGTGGCGCCACAAATACCATAGCATACATTCGAGGGAAAACTTTTCGCAACGCAAATTAGCGGCCACGTTTGTTTCGCTGTTTGCCAGCAACGAGAAGAAGAACACTCCCCACAAAGTCCGTCGCCGCTAAAAGTTTTTCGGTTATGAATATAAAGTTTATTTATTAAGCCAACAACTTGGCGCTTTTCTTATCTGTGTCGACTGTGTTCTTCTCTCTGTGCATACCCTCAATAAGTGAACTAGGTGAATACGGGTATAATAAAACAGAGTGAGATCTATGAAGAGATGCTAATAGACAGAGTATATTAGAGGATGAGAAAACTCTCATAATGTACATACAGTATTAAGATACAGTCATGGTCAAATCAATAGATGTGAAGAATGACATTTTTAAAGATGCCAAGATATTATCTTTAAACTAACACTATTTAAATATAAATTAGCCGAATATAGAATATATATATTGATATAAATATTTATTTATCACTATGAAGTACCTTTATAAATGCCCAATTGAACTCAGTGAATCTCTTACTCAGTTAACCTTCCACTTAGGGTATCTTCCACTCTTCCATTGCTATGTTTCCTAACTGTAAATTATTTGCAAACAAATTTCCCGCTTTGAAATACATTTGTTTTTGAATAGCTTTGAAAATAAAATACACAGAAGTGCTAAAAGTTCAGCGTTGAGAAAACAATATGCATAACGAATATGAAAATCAAACGATCTATTCTATCTATACAATATATTGCTCTTCACGTATTACCACAGTTAATGTCCGTCTAATTTCCAGTCTAAATGCCATCAATAATGCCTCGCTCGGAGGAAACAAAATCAATGCACAAAGTTGAGTTGAGTTTAGTTTATACCTTTTGTGAAGACGTGTGGAAAATATTCTCAATCGAAATGTTAAAAGCAACTGGAGGCGTGAGCTGCCTTCAAATCAACACAACAAAACCCCATAAAAAGCGACTGAATAAACGAACCCTTTGCCCCAGTCAAAGAATTTACAATAAGAATTTCTGCATGTTGTAATAGGAAAGGGTGCTATGATTGGGAGTAGGTGGTGTGGGCGGGGGGGTGCGCCCTGGTCCTTGTTTGGGGCTATCAAGTTGAGCAGAAAACTTCTTGCTATTCACACTCATGCAATCTGAATACACTCGCATATGAATGCATGTTCCACAGAATACAGAAGAATGCTAACAAACGGAAATGTGATATACGCGACACAGTCGAAATACAAAGGCTAATAGAGAAGGGGGAAGAGTCAGGACCTGGTGGGCAGGCAGGGGTGGGAGCTAGAAATCGAAGCAATTGCTTACAAGCCATTCCCAATTCCTTTCCCTGATGGGCCAGGGTGTGTAGGTGTTAATGCTACATGGCAATCGTCACCGTCGTCTATTCAATTTGTTGCGAATTAAAAAGAATTTGGCATGTAAAAAATATCTGTACAATATAGGTCGAGTACGCGCTGAAAATGCTGTACAGCAAGATACTCTGTAGCAACAAGAAGAAAGGTGAGTATACATATGATAAAACATAAGTTGATAGTGAGAAGTAAAATACCTAACTAAACAACTGCAATTCTTTATTAAGGTGGTATTATATCGACGAAAAACATAAATTAAAGTAGAATAAGCAGAAAAATTGAGTTTTCTCTATCTTGAATTACATTCATATATTATATTCATATTCATATATCATATATTAAATACATTATCATATGCAGCTTCTTTGGCACTTACACGTACATACCCCATTGTATTTGCCAATCGGTTGAAGGGTATACAGAAATAACCAAGCTGAAGAAATACATTGAAAATCGTGGGGCGCATTGTCAAAAGGCTTTTCTGCTATTGTAACGATAGAACCACAAACAGACTTCCTCTGAAAATCAACCCCTCTTTCTTCCCGCACAGCACTGCACAGCTGACACGCTTTGGCGCATCGCTAGATAAGAAAGAAAGAGGAACCTCTTGAGGCTTTGGCTTGAAGCGGGATTACAAGCGATGCGAAGCAGGAAATGTGTACAGGAAGGGATGCCTGACGCAGGTAAGCAGGTGCCAACGGAACTGGAAGTGGGCATTGGCTGGCAAGGGAGGAGATGCGAGTGGGGTAGGTAGTAGGGCTGGGTAAACTAATAGTTAACAAATATTTTCAATTACAGTTGCTGTCACAGCAAAATCAATCAATTTCGCCCAACCGCAGGAAAAGCATCGCAAATGCATTTAATTTTTCAATATATTCAGTGTACCTAGATGACAGAGGAGCGTAGGAGGCGGAGGTGTAGGGGTTACAGAGAAGGTAGATGAGAATGAAGAGAAGTAGCAGGAGATGGAAGCCTTCTTTCACCGACATATAAATGTTGTTACGCAAATTGATTTTGTGGCCACAGAGATTACAGCCAAATGCATTTTACATTTCTCATTTACCATTTTCAATTTCCCGTTTTCACGAGTATTTTATTTTCATTCGATTTTTGTCATTTTGCCAACTAATGAGGCAGAAAATGTTTTTGATTATTTCTGCTGCGTTTGCTGAATGAGTTGTAATTAGAATGGGTATTTGCATCTGTATTAATGATAGTGAGTGTGAGGGGTTGAGTGTATGTGTGTGTGCTAGGGATGTGCCACACTCTCCTTGCGGACAATCGCATTTGCTGCGGCTTATTTGCGATTCACACCACAAACAAAGTAAACAAAGCGTCCCCATCTCTTCTAGTTCCCCTTTTCTCTTGTCCCTTTATTTCCCCCTTTGCTCTAGCCTCTGCTTTTCTTTATTTTCTCCAAAGACAACCCTCCCGGCGTACTCTCAAGTGGCGTGTGGCGTGTGCCAAGTGGCGAGTGCGAAAAGCAATAAAACGTTAAGCATACACCAACACACACACACACAAAGCCACAGCAAATTTGTTGCAAATCAAAATAAATTTCTATCAGAGCTTAGAAAAAACGAATCATAACAAGAAAGTGACAAAAAAATAAGTGTTATACGGCTAGACAAATATTGTATACGCTACAATATATATATAAATATGCATATTATTTATATAATATATATATTATTTATATTATATTATTTATGTTTTATTATTTATTTATATTATTTATATCATATTTTGTATTATATTATTTATGTATTGAATTTATGATATCGAGTATATTTTTGCTACAATACATTAAATATTAAACTTAATAAATGCTGATAATGTTTTTAGAAATTGAAGAAATAAATAAAATATTAAACCGAATTGTATTTTATTTACTTGAATATAAACTTCTATTAGTATTAGTATTATATTACTTATGAATCAGAGTGCGAGTCACTCATTGATATTAATAGTAGACTAATTTGTATTTATATTACATTTATTTAATTTAATTTAATTTAATATAATTTTAATCTGCAATGATCACTTACATAGCTGACATTTCTTTAATCTTAATTCATAGTCATAACGCGTCTGTAAATCAATTTATCCAGCGAGATTTGTAGAGTATAAGCGGGCATAAAAATCGAAGGCGTTACTGTCGTGTATGTGTTTCCTCAACCCGATATAAGTCCAAGTATTTTTTTCCCACAAATGCCATGTGAATGGTGTGAATAGTGTGAATACTGTCGCCAATTGTCCTTGTCACATTCGAGTACTCTCTTTCTCTTTCCATCGTTCTCTGTCCCTCTCTTTCTCTGTCGGCACTGGCATTCCATAACAATTTATGCAATCAGTTGGACAATGCGTACGAGAAGGGAAACTGTTGGATTTGCAGTGCAGCTGGCAACCCTTGAGGACAGCTCACTGCCCTGGCACCCCTTCCACTTCACCCTGTTCCCTTGCCCCTGCCCCCTTTAGCCATCGAGCTCTCTTAATCCTTTTGAATATTTTTGACACGTGCGCTGCAATTATTTTATTACCCTCGCGAGTGCAGTGTGCACACACTCCACAGCAGCAACAGCAACAACAACAAGAATGTGTGTGCAACATGCCACGCCTCCTTTGGCAATGGGGCGTAACTGTTTTTTGGCAGTCGCGCGTCAACAATGGGCCGGCAATTGATGCAATTCATTGAAATTGTTGCGACTGTTTAGACTAAAATTGCATTAGTCTCCAAAGACCTTTGTTGTTGCTGCTGTTGTTGGTGTTGTTGTCGGTGTTGTTGGTATAGCTGCTGATGTTGTTGGTGTTGCTGTTGTTGTTGTACGCGTAAGAGCACAAACAATTGACAATAATTTTCGCGGTTGCATTGAAATTCAAACGGCGCAAATTGTGAGTACAATTTTTAAATACGCCGCGCACAGTAGCTGCCCCGCCTTCGGCAGCCACTGGCGCCCCTTTACAGATCCACGCCCCCAATTATGGTCGATTTGCATTATCTCACACGCATACTCACTCATGCACACTTAGGTACATATATTTTAATAATGATGCCATTTGTTTGGCCATAGAATTGCGTTGGCAATAAAATTTGGCTTTGCCACATAATTCAAATTGTTAATCGCGTTTAATGGGCGGCATTTATCAATATTTTCACAGAAAAGAAGTAGCAGCATTTGCATGCCCCTTTCTCTGCCTCTGCCACTGCCACTGCCACTGCCTGAGCTGCGCTGTCTCTGCGCCCAATGACAATGTGTTGACAATGCGAAAACAAAAATGGCGTCTAATATGGCGACAAAATGTGGGGCGGAAATAAAAGCGCAACGGTCAGCGTTGCATTGTGGCAGAAGCAACCCAAGACCTCACCCAGTTCAGCCCCTGCACAGTCTCCACAGTCAGCTGCCCCCGCCTCCCCTGTCCCACTCACTCGCCCCTTAGTTATGAAGTTTGCCAGCAGTTGGCCATCAGGCTTTTAATGCGCACCATTGTGTCAAGATAAAGCAGCGGAAATTAGCACGATAGCAGGAAGTTGCCAGCGTCGTTGGCGTTGTTCTTGACGACGAAGACGACAGCGACGAAGGCAGCGAGAAGGCGACGGGAAGGCACGATAAAAAAACAACACCAGGACAGGGGTGGAGAGTGGGAAAGAGGCAGAGGGGGTTGGGCCAACACTGGCAATGGCCATGGCAAAGGCGTGAGCCACAGACGGTCCTCAGCCACAAATAATAATGAAAACGGAAATGAAATACAATACCCAGGAATACCAGAAGAGATGCTGAATAGCATCAATGATGATGATGCTCATCATGATCTTCTTCTTCTTCTCTCTAGAGCCTTTGCGTTTTTCCTTATTGGCCACTTCAGAAGGGTCTTGCTAGGTGTCCATTTAACATTCCTTTGGTCACTTTTTTTATGCGTGACAAGACAATCAGCGCTAATCAGAGCGCACTTTTCCTTTCAATGGACCCTTTCACTTCATTTGCATATGCATTCAATTTCATTTCGTCTACATTTATAAATTAAAGTAACTAATTTGAAATTTAAATATTTACATATACATTTTTACATTTTTTATCGATAAGTGATTGACACGAAATTTAAGTAACTTCTTTGAATTTGTTTATATTAATATGATGACCTTAGTTGTTTATTACTCAGAATACTCAAGTCAAGAGTGAATGGAAAATATAAGTCAATATTTCTATTATATTATTATTGTATTTTCTATTATTATTATTTTTTCAAACAAGCCTCATTAAAATATTTCACATTTTTCTGATGTTTCTCTCTTTTTTATTATGCAAACAATCGGATATTAATAAGCCATGAAAGCAGAAAGGGAAAGGTAGAGACAACTGCAGCAATGAAGAAGAAGAAGCAGCATCAGGAGCAGCAGCAGGAGCAGATTTAGGAGCAGGAGTTGGTAGTGTTATTCTTTTCATAAACCGCACACAAATTAGACGCATACAAAAAAGGCAAAAAAAGAGAGACGAAAATGAACGTTGATTGTCGTCTATTCTTGCCAAGTTTTGGCTGAAGGTGGTGGCAGCAGAAGCGGGAGCGGGGGCGGGGGCGTGGTTCACGCAAAGTCAATTAGGCAAAACGACGATGGGCAAACAAAACTGAAAACAATTCGCATTTAAATTTGCGCATTCTTAGAAAATGTACGCGAAAATTGCTAACGAAGAGAGCGGGGCGAGAAGCGGAGGTGGAGACGAATGCGGGGAATCGCCGTAAAATACGTGCATATTATTGCGCTTATCTGGCAGCAAACATGCCCGAGCCTGGGCCTGGGCCCGGGTCTTTATTCCCCATGGCAGGCCCTCAAGTTGATTCGCTTTTCTTTCTTTCTGCCAAGAACTGAGCTTCAGTCTTTCATTGCCGTTGTGTAGTTGTTGTTGCTGTTGCTCTGGTATTGTGCATTTGTTTTTATGCGTGTGGCAAGGCTGACAAGCCCCTCTCCCCTTCCCCCTTACTGGCTCAGACTCTGCGCTGCTCCACTCACATTCCGCCCCCGTTGTCAGTCCTAAGTAACACATCCTTCCTTAAACGTTTCTTGTCTGCCAAATGTTTCCATGGGCTATACGATTGTGGGCACTGCTGTGCTCGAGCGTGTGTGTGTGTGGTTTTATGTGTGCATTGTATTGCTGGCATAATAGACACATTTAATTTTACTATTATGCCTTTTTGTTGTCATCGCATTCGCATAAGCATAATAAACCGTTTCGTTTTCAAGTTTTCTTTGGGGACTTCTCCATTTGCTTATTTGCCAGTCATTTTATTTGATTTTCAGGCGGAAGAACAAGGAAAATAGGAGAGAGTGTGGGAGAGAGAGAAGTAACGACAAATGTTCATAATATTCTAAAGAAATTAGAGATGTGCAAGGTGCGAAACTGAGGCGGAGAGGACTCAAAGATCATAAACTACCCCACTTATTTTCTGGATTACATTATTTAATTTATCTGGCCCATTGTTTCTTTAATGATGAAGTAATCTGCAAATTCAATTGAAAACTATGCACACCCTTATGACAAATTGAATCTCTAGCAAGTGTTTTGGCAATTAGCAGATACTTTGCATAATAAATTTCAGTTTAGCTCCGATTAGAGAATAGTTTTTAGATATGTAGACAGCTGTCCATTAAATAGCAACAAATAAAGTTTAAAAGCCCAGCATATAACTTTTTATACAATTTCAAAACCAGCATCTCTCCCTTTTACCCTTTCTGAACTGGAAGAAGAAGCAAACAAAATGTTATTAAAAACAGAAACGCATTCCGCAATTCCAGTTTTCCACAACACACAAAAAAATTATAAAGCTAAAAAAAACGTTTTTTTTAAATATCTTATACCTTTGTTAATGTTGACACAAACATACTCCAGAGGGCGCTTGGTTAATCAAAAAACAAAGTTGCGTATGCGTGCATAAAGAAAATTACTCCAACAAATAAGGTCCAATAGATGGCGCCAGCAAAAATATTTACGTCAATGAGTTGGCAATAGGTGGCTTTCTCTAATTGTCTATCGATGAATCTGATGAGATATCGAAACTTTATTTTTGCTTTCACGATTTGTTTACCTTTTGTACTTGGCACGTTAAATTTGTATTTGAAAATATGGGAGAAGGTGTATTGAAGTAAATCATAGAATGCGAGGTATAGTATATAGTTAAAACATATACATAATCATCGCATTCATATCTTTGATTCCAAAGGTAAATTATTGAAACTGTCACAAAGAGTAAGCTAAATAGAAGATCGATTGACTGCAATTGTTTTTATAGGAACAATATTCAATCTTCCTTGTTTGATGACTATATTTATTAAATAAAAATATGGTTTCTGTGATTAAGTTTATATATTATTTTTTTTAAATTTTAATCAATTTAAGTTATCACATTTAGATTTACTTTTTTTTACAATTGGCTTTCTGAACAAGCTTTATGAGCGAATCAGTTGAATGCGACTTTGGCCTTTCGATGGGAAGGCCGAGTGCTCGATCCCAAACAAGCGAAGCCAGCACGCCCAATGCACGAGAAACACCAAACAATACGGTGTAAAAGTTCATTTCCGTCATGCAAAAGTGCTGTAGGAGGACCCCCGAATGGGCATCGACATTTGGCCAAGGATTCTTCACTTTGCCGAGCTCAGTTAATATGGGAGGTACGACTTTATAGATGTTCGATACCAGTTGAAACATCTCATCATCAGGCAAGTGCTTAAGTGCGAACTCTCGTTGACAGGTATACCGAGGATCGGTCTTACGGAGCACAGCATGCCCATAGCCGGGCACAACCCTGCCCGACTTCAGTGTCTTCCAGATATACTCCTTAAGTTTCTCTTCTGAGGGATTGTTACCCGCCTCTTTTTGAATCTGTTTTAACCAGATGAGAACTTCCTGATTGGCCAGTCCGTGCAGAGGACCAGCCAGTCCATTTATACCTGCTGCTAAGGATAGGTAGGGATCTGAGAGGGCGGAGCCCACCAGATGTGTTGTGTGCGCTGATACATTACCACCCTCATGATCACTGTGAATGGTCAGATAGAGACGCATTAGTTCTATGAACTTGGGATCATCGTAGCCCAGCATGCTCATAAAATTGGCCGACCAATCCTTATTGGTATCTAACTTGGTGGAACCCTTGCCCCCTTTGAAGGTGTTCGTATAAATGGCAGCAGCGATAACGATTATCTTGCCAATCAAGTCCATGCTATCTTCATATGTATACTTCCAGTATTCAGCCTTTTTTACACCCTTCGAGTACGCCTTGGCGAACTGGCTGTCGTGATTGAGAACCGTGATGGCCGCAGAGAACTGTGACATTGGATGCAGGGTCTTTGGAAAGTCGTTGAGCATTTTCATTACATGCTTTGGCATCTTTGAACCACGTTGAGCCCACTCGGTTGATATTTGTTTCACCTGTTCCTCGGTCGGTATCTCACCGGTCATCAAAAGCCAAAAGAGGCCTTCGGGCAGAGGCTCACAGCCGCCTTTAGCGTGCGGCAGTTTTTCTTGGATTTCTTCAATTGTGTAGCCACGAAAACGAATGCCCTCATCGGCATCCAGCACAGATGTTTCGGTCACCAAGGCGTGCATGCCACGCATCCCTCCATACATCATATCTATCGTAGTCTCGCCCATCTTATGTTTGCCCGACTCTTTGCGAAACTTAGCAATCTTTTCATGCTCTTGCTTTATCTTGCACTCCATCACCTCCATCAAGGAACCCTTGGAAAAGTTAGCCATATTTCGCTCATTGCAAACCGTCAGCTGCGTCAGCCTCCGCAATGTCGCCATCAAGTGTAGGTTTTTAAGATGAAAGATAACCATTTTTCTGCGGAAATCGTAGTTTGGATTGGTAACAATTTCTGATTCGCAAAAGGCGACAACTTACGAACTTATGTCAATTTTGTTTGGCCAAAAAGAAATACTTTTTAAAAAATATGCAAAAATAAAAAATAAAAAAAAAAAAATTCTGACCTAACTGTTTCTCAAGGCAACTTGTGAAAGGTTCTGCCAAACTTACTCGACTGCTTATGTAAACTGCTCATGTAAACTTATCATTTTCTACAATTGATACAGTGTGACGTTATTGACTAAAACGAGAATATTTTTTAAATATATTCTGTATTTTATATTACTCAATAAAAATGGTGAAAGTAAAGAAGTTTTTACCTTAAATAAAAGTAAGCTGCGTAGGTGTTCAAGTACTTTATCATCAGCCGATTAATATCATTGAAATTAAGAAAATTAATCGTCGTCTCATGTCTGCAACTAATTTATGCTCCGTAAAGTATGCAAAAAATGTATAATTAAATGAGAAATAGGAATGCAACCTTGCGATTACTTCAGAATTCAGTTAAATTTACATCACGATGTCGTATTGTTACATTCAAAACTCGACTGCCAAGCATAACTTCATTCGAATACCCTGCATAGGCTGCACATTTGATAGTCTTGTTTAGTGGAAGAATCTGCACAATTAGACGTAGATTGAGACCTTCCGTTGTTCCGCGAGGCAGTTGTAGGTGCGGGGGAAAGGAGTACGAGATATTCGGAGGAAACGCAGCAAATGGTTGCCTCGCCTCATAGAGATCACTGAGAGTGTGTCCACTGGTAGCCAACGGAAATGTACGATACAGTCGATTCTCCCCCGCCTCCAAATGTCCAACAAAATGGTCAAGCAGCAATCGAGGCTGATTTCGGGACATCGGCAGTAGATAACTGCGAACCCGAATCGCAACGGGATCCCTGGCAAAGATCTCGAAGCTCATGTTAAACGCTCTGTGGTTCATTCGGATGTGGCGTGCCACAAGACGTCGTTGCAGCAACGGCAGATTGTTGCGTTGCGCTTGCAACAGTTGCTGATCCAGTAGATTGATTAGATCACTGTCCACTTGTTGCTCAAAGGTTTCTAGCTGCCCTACATTGACTTTCTGCACATGCAGATGATGCACACCTGCCTCCAGTGGGCCATCGTACTGCCACATAAGTCGGTCCAGCTGCATGATAAGCTCGCGATACATGGGATCTCTCAAATTAGAGCTACCCATGGCCATTAGGTTGGGCTCCGTCCGATCACCATTGATGAGTCTGCTTAGTTGGCGGCATATTTGCCAGTATTCATTTACAATCACTCGACCCACAGTGCACTCATGCTGCGATCCATCAGTTCTACATTGCAGCTGTTTATCAATGTGGCTTTGCAGCCCTGCGATAGATGTGCTTATCAATTGGTGAACAACCTTTGCATGTAGCACTGTCGACCTGTAGGGCACTCCTCCCGTTGTCAGCAAATCAGAGTCCGGTGAACTGCCGCCCATGGCGAGCTCCTCTAGCTGCATGTGAGCAGCGAGTTGTCGCACGTTTTGAAGGAACAAGAGATCAGGATGAACCTGCTCCTGCTGCTCGACCAGCTGACGACTGAGCAGTCGATTCCAGTAGCTACGTAAGATGACATCCAAGCTAAGCTGTATCGTCGCAGGTTGCACTTCAATGATCAACGGTTCGGCAGAGACTTGCTCGGGCAGCTGGAAACGTTGCCTGTAGAGGATCTGGTGTAGCGTATCTCGCCAGCTGATACGACCTGGTGGCGACAGTTGCTGCCAACTTGTCTGCTGTGCAGCAAGTATTACCCGTCGATCGAAATACACTTGAGGCAACACCTCATGCATGTCTGGCAACTGCAGATCCTGGGTATCAGTGCGGTCCATCATTGCCAGTTGCAGTGCATTCACCAACAGCACGGGGTGAAGGTGGATGCGTGCATAGCATGCGTTCTGCTGGAAAGTTTGCCAATCCCTGGCCAGCGACAAGAAGCGATAGGTGCCGAGCAATTGCTGAGGCATCTCTTCCTGAAACTGGTCGTAGATGCTGTAGGGGTGCAGCAGGCGGCCCTGCTGGACAAGGTCCATGAATTCCAATAACAATGGCCAAGTGCCCTGCAAAATTAAATTATTGTACTGGCATAAGAGAATCTATCCAAGATATACTTACTGGCACATAGTCATCGGGACTGGCATTCAGATTGCGTCCCATTTCGATGAGCTCTTGATGCAGCAGAGGCTTGTGTACCTGTAGCAAAAGATCGAGCAGAAAGCGTTGACGCAACTGCCACTGCGAGCTCACATCCTGACGGGATTGACTGGGCCACCAAGACGAACGGGGGCTCCATCGACTGATGCAGTGCGAAACGCTTAGAAGAGTCATGAGCACGAAGCTTAATCCCGTCATTGCGAATGAACCCGCGCTCGAAAATGAATGTGAATAACAAAGTAAATTATTCGTATACCTTATCTGTCTATAGATACATTTTCTATTTGCAATACATACATATATACATACAGTATAAATATCATCATAATATAATCACAATCTCATTTATTCAATTTGATTTTGAACAAATTTGTTGTATATTTTCAACATTTATTTTGAGTGTTTCTGTTTAACTCGTTAGCAAAATTTCAATAAAGTTTTAGCAATATAATTCATATCACTTTCAATAATAGGTTTAATAACTTTGTGCAAATGTACAGATATAAAACGCGGAAAAAGGCGTGGCAATTGTCCAATTTTTTTTTAATAACAAGTAAAACTATCCTTATATTATATTTTATCCAGCAGTTTGCAACACACATCATAAGGTGAACAAGGTTCAAATATCCGATAACTCTAAAGGGGTTTTATATTGTTTAGTTAAAATTTACATTCCTTTGTTGCTTGGCAGACTTTAAGATCGCAAAGAGAACTTTTGTTATACAAAAAACAAATTCACCATAAAATATTTAAAAATTTTCATATCAGTATTTCTTTTAAAAGTCAATTTATTTTTGTTTGGGGATTTGCCGCAATACGCGCTTTTTAACATTGTTCGCACCAAACATTTGGAACATGGTACTCGTAAAATGTTACAAGGTTGTGAAATTAAAACAAAGCGAAAAAGCACATTAGCTGCTGAGAGCTGAGCTTACAGCTGGAGGAATAGTCTCTCTAATCAGCTGAAAAAACCAAAGCGCGCGCATTGAAAGCATATCAGCTGAGACTCACGCACTGCTCTTTGTCGATGAATCATAATTATATGTTTTTCCCACTAACAATCAGTTCACACCGAAAATGTTCTCATTTTGCAGTTTACTTTTTAACAACAGTCCAAACAGAAGTCTGTGCGGCGCGTTTTTTGATCATTCCTGCTTGGATTTCTAGAACTAGTCACATCACTTCGGTTGTCTATTTGAAAGTCGTGATTTATTAAAAAATATGAAAAACATTGTGGACCTTCCGTTCGATGTCTTACGTGACATATTTAATCAACTCGAATCATTTAATGATAAAGTGAGATTTGCTAAGGCCCATCCAAACCTTAAAAACGTCTTTGAACATTGCCAACGATCGGATGTACGCCCGGAAATTTGCTTTGATAATAATGATAAAGCTCAAATATATAATTGGCGTTTCATTTTGGAATGGTGGGGTTCAAGTGTTATCTGTATTGTTAATAAAAATAACTATGTACCATCGGATGACTTAGTGAAAGCTGCGGCTAAATTTTGCCCAAATGTGGAATCAATTCATTTTAAGATTAACGAAACAAGTAACTTAAAAAAGTTTGAAGAGAATTTACCAAAACTAAAAATGCTTAAAAATTTACATATAACATGTCATGTTAAAGGGATTGTCATGAATAAACTTATTAAATCACTACAAAGGTTAACACAACTTAGCAAGCTCGATTTTGGCGCATATTTTTTGAAGAAGAAAGAAAGTAAGTAAAGTCTGCCTTTTAATAATGAAAATATACAAGTGTACATATGTGTATATAAGTAATCATACTAAGCTTTAATAGAATGATTACATTGATTCATTATTCCATGTGTATATGTATTTATAGTATGCTTCATACGTTCATGGATTTTATGAGGGCCAATCACAGCTTGTTTAAATTATTATTATATACTGGTATATATAAATATATTACACACTGTTTCACCAAAAAACTACATTGCACTATTTTCAGGATTACAATTAAATAAATTGACTCAATTAAAAGAGTTAAGGATGGGTCGTATTAAAGACAGCGGCGTGGAAGATCTTTCAAATTTGTTTGGATATTTACGCTCTCTATTTATTGAATGTTATCCAGATACAAAGACTCTTGAGACTTTGGCAATTCATTGCAAACAATTGGAAAAACTTATCTTGTTAAATCAAGAAAGGAAATCCTTCCATCCAGAATTTTATTCCATACTTACCAAAACAAACTTACCTATTTGCGTATTTTAAAAAGCAACTGTCAAAATCAGTTTCTACAGCATTTGGATGAGTGTGATAATGATCAGTTACAAGTTCTTAAAATACCTTCTTTAACAATAAAATCGAATTTCTAAGCTTTAAACTCTTAAGGTGATTTTCTACGCAGACATAAGAGAAACCTCAGTTGACGCTCTGACTCTATTGCCTTTGGAACATCTTAATTATTGGGATTCAAAAAATATATTAAAAAAATCTATTTTACGATTCGTAAGCAAGAGTACAACGTTGAAGATTTTGGAACCGGCATGGTTTTTCGATCTCGACTTTTTTAGTAAAATGCTAGAAATATTACAGGCTAAAGGTTTCCAACCAGATCAACCTTTTGTCTTTGATAATAAATATGTATATGAGATTCACAGGAACAAGGACTTGCTGACTGAGGTTTGTTTTTAATAACCACCAAGAGTTTTTTTTTATTTTTTATTTATTTAATTTATAGTCAAACTGTGGTCAGTCGACTGTGATATATAATATAATTATAATTATAATTATAATTATAATTATAATTATAATTATATATAATTATAATTATAATTATAATTATAATTAAGTATAGTTATTAATTACCTAGAACTCCTACTTCAGTATGCCTCTCTCCCAAAATCAAATCTAATGGCACGGGATGATGATGGATGCGTGCATAGCATGCGTTGTGCTGGAAAGGTTGCCAATCCCTGCCAGCGACAAGAAACGATAGGTGTCGAGCAATTGCTAAGGCATCTCTTCCTGCAAATGGTCGTAGATGCTGTAGGGGTGCAGCAGGCGGCCCTGCTGGACAAGGTCCATGCATTCCAATTAATTTCCAATTAAATTATTTTACTGGCATAAGAGAATCTTTCCAAGATAAACTTACTGGCACATAGTCATCGGGACTGGCATTCAGATTGCGTCCCGTTTCGATGAGATCTTGCTGCAGCAGAGGCTGTGTACCTGCAGCAAAAGATCGAGCAGAAAGCGTTGACGCAACTGCCACTGCGAGCTCACATCCTGACGGGATTGACTGGATCACCAAGACGAACGGGAGCTGCATCGACTGATGCAGTGCGAAACGCTCAGAAAAGTCATGAGCACGAAGCTTAATCCCGTCATTGCGAATGAACTGGCGCTCGAAAATGAATGTGAAAAACAAAGTAAATTATTCGTATACCTTATCTGTCAATAGATACATTTTGTGTGTACAATACATATATATATATATATATATATATATATATATATATATATTCCATGGTATAATATTAATCATTTAAACATCTATTCCCAAGCTCATTTATTAAATTTGGGTTTGAATAAATTTGTTGTAAATTTTCAATATGTGTTTTGAGTGTTTATCTCTTTTAAGATTTCAATATATTTAAAGTAAGCAATGTAATTCATATCACATTCTAAAATGGGTACAATAAGTTTATGAAAATTTAAATAATTATAACACGGAGGAAGGCGTGGCGATTGCCCAATCTCTTTTAATAACAAGTAAAAGTATCCTTATATTATATTGTACAAAATATTGTATCCAGTAGTTTGCAACGCACATCATAAGGTGGGCAGAGCTCAAATATCCGATAACTCTAAAGAGGTTCTGTTTTAATTTATATTAAGATCGCAAAGAGAACTTTTGTTATACGAAAAAATTTAAATATTTTTATATCAGCTGAGCTTACACTTGGAAGTTTAGTCTCTCTAATCAGCTCAAAAAAACCAAAGCGCGCGCATTGAAAGCATATCAGCTGACACTCCCTCTCTGCTCTGTTTATCTATGAATCATAATTATATGTTTTCCCACTAACAGTCAGTTCACACCGCAAATGTTCTCATTTTGCAGTTTACTTTTTAACAACAGTCCAAACAGAAGTCTGTGCGGCTTGTTTTTTGATCGTTCCTGTTTGGATTTCTAAAACTAGTCACATCACTTTGGTTGTCTATTTGAAAGTCGTGATTTATTAAAAAATATGAAAAACATTGTTGAGCTTCCGTTCGATGTCCTACGTGATATATTTAATCAACTCGAATCATTTAATGATAAAGTGAGATTTGCTAAGGCCCATCCAAACCTTAAAAACGTCTTTGAACATTGCCAACGATCGGATGTACGCCCGGAAATTTGCTTTGATAATAGTGATAAAGCTCACATATATAATTGGCGTTTCATTTTGGAATGGTGGGGCTCAAGTGTTATCTCTATTGTTAATAAATACAACTATGTACCATCGGAAGATTTAGTGAAGGCTGCGGCAAAATTTTGCCCGAATTTGGAATCAATTCACTTTGAGATTAACGAAACAAGTAACTTAAAAAAGGTCGAAGAAAATTTACCAAATCTTAGAATGCTGAAAGATATACACATAACCTGTTATATCGATTGGACTGATAAACGGATTTTCATGAATAAACTTATTGAATCACTACAAAGGCTAACACAACTAAGCTATCTTGATTTTGGCGAATATTTTTTGAAGAAGAAAGAAAGTATGTATGGTAAAGGCGGATTTATGATAATGAAAACATACGAATGTATTTGTATATAAGTAATCATACTTTGATTTAATGATTCATTAATTCATACGTACATGTATAGTATTTATTTAAAGTACATGTTTCATACGTTCATGGTTTTCATGAGGGCCAATCACAGCTTGTTCCACTGATGAAATTCATATGTGTACACACTGTTTTACCTAAAACACAACAATATACAATATTATTTTCAGGATTGCAATTAAATAAATTGACTCAATTAAAAGACTTAAGGATGGGTCGCATTGAAGACAGCGGCGTGGAAGATCTTTCAAATTTATTTGGATGTTTACGCTCTCTATTTATTGAAGATTATCCGGATACAAAGACTCTTGAGACTTTGGCAATACATTGCAGGCAATTGGAAAAACTTATCTTGTTAGATGATACAAATAAATCCTTTTGTCCAGAATTTTATTCCACATGGAAAGTGGCATATTTCCCAAAACTTACCTATTTGCGCATTTTAAAAGGCAGCTGTCAAAATCATTTTCTACAGCATTTGGATGAGCGTTATAATGATCAGTTACAAGTTCTTAAAATACCTTGTTTAATAATAGGAGAAGAAGAAATTGATCGAATTTCTAAGCTTCATACTCTTAAGGTGCTTTTCTGCGCAAACATAAAAGAAACCTCAGTTGACGCTCTGGCCCTATTACCTTTGGAACATCTCAGTTTTTGGCATTCAAAACAATATATATTAAAAGAATCTATTTTACGACTCGTAAGCAAGAGTACAACGTTGAAGATTTTGGAACCGGCATGTTTATTCGATCTCGACTTTTTTAGTAAAATGCTAGAAATATTAGAGGCTAAAGGTTTCCAACCAGATCAACCTTTTGTCTTTGATAATAAATATGTATATGAGATTCACAGGAACAAGGACTTGCTGACTGAGGTTTGTTTTTAATAACCACCAAGAGATTTTTTTTTAATAATTATTAATTACCTACAACTATTATTTCAGTACGCCTCTCTCCCAAAATCAAACCTTATGGATTTGCGACTGTTATTAAAATTGTGGTGGTAACAATAATATACAATATAAACATTAAGTGGTAATGTATAACCTAACATAATATTATATGTATTACATATATTATAATAAACAACTATTCAACGAAGTGTAAACCATATTCAATGAACTTAGTACATGTTCAAGAATTTATAGTTTTCTCTTTTTTATTTCGATAGCATCAACAAATTTCAAATAAAAACCGTATGTAATAAAAATCTAAATGTAAATAAATTGATTATCCCACTTTTGGGTTAATCTCTAGGGTACTTTATCTTAGTTTAGTCGCAATCGCTAGGCCAATGTGGTCCTTTTGGCCACAAATTCCCTGGAGCTCTTCTCCTTGTTCGTGAAGCGTGCATATCTAGGGAAAGGAAAAGAATAGAAGACCATATGAGAAACAAGTACTACAGATTTAAGAATTATATGTTAACTTACGTTTTCTTATATTTGGACACATCGGCCGAGCTCAGCGATGGGCGGGTCGTTTGAAAAGCTTCAATAAGATGTTTTTGCTTTACTAAAATTCTCTTTGGCAGTTTCTGTTAGAGGGGGAGTGGAAACAAGAGTGTTGATTAATATGTAATTTGCTGGATTTATGTATTTCGTATGTGTACAAATAAATTCGGACTTATGTGTATATTATAGATGAGTATTTTGATTGATCGATGCTCAATGAAAGTTCTTGTAAAGTTAAAGCCATTGACTTATCATAGATGCCTACTGTGCTACTTAGTTGAACTTATATGTATATTGATATTTAAGTGGTAAGGTCCCTCGGAATGTTTCTGTTTCGGAGTCGCCGATCTCTTCATCATCCTGCTCATCGCCTGACGATGGCGGCGTCTCCAGCATTGGCATGGATAGATCTAAGTAGGCATCGTTCGGATTACTGCTATACTGCTGCAGTATGCCGTCGAAACTCTCGACCAGCTCGGCAAACGTTGGCCGTGCCGATGATTCGAAGTTCCAACATTGCCGCATCACGAGGTATATGTTAAGTGTACACGTCGGCGGTTTCTCCATGCGTTGACCGGTGATCAAATAACTATAAAGTTCCTCTGCAGACATAATGTTCGGATACGGCTGTTCACCATATGTCATTATCTCCCACAACAACACGCCGTAGCTCCAGACATCGCTTTGGGAGTCGTAGAACTTCTCCTGCAGCGACTCGGGTGCCATCCACTTGATGGGCAGTCGTCCATTCGTATTCTTGCGATAGTAGTCTGTATCCTGTATATCGCGGGCCAGTCCAAAGTCGGCTATCTTCATAACGTAGCCATCGCTGACCAACACGTTGCGTGCAGCCAAGTCACGATGTATACACTGTGGGGGTTGGTCAGTGATTAGAAAAGGACTCGCACTTGATATCAATTGTTAAGTCTCCCCATAGCTTACCCGTCGCGAGGCGAGATACTCCATGCCGCGTGCTATTTGGAAGGCGAACATGATGAGCTCCTTCTCTCCCAGCTGCTGTTGCGGTGCCAGCAGTAAGCTGTCATTTAGATAGCCATCGCTGTCACTGCGCCGCTGCAGCGTGCCCGGTCGATTTTGCTTGAGAAAATCTTTGAGATTGCCGTGCGGTGCATACTCGACAATTACCCACAATGGTCCGTTCTGGCTGCAGCAGCCTAACAGATTGATGATATTGATGTGCTTGCCAATCATTTTCATCACCTCCATTTCACGCACCAGGCTGGCCATGTCCGCGTCCGTATGCTCCTCCTTGACCATTTTGACGGCAACGATGGTGCTCCCACTGCCAACGGGAGGTGGACACCGTGTTAGGCCATCGGCCTCGGCCATAACCACACGCCCAAAGGCGCCCTCGCCTAGAATTGAGCCCAGGGAAAGCTGTTGCCTGGCAATTTCCCAGTTCGAGTCAAGGGGAAACTCGTACTCATTGAAAGCCTGCGCCGGATCTGATGTACTGCCCGCGCCGGTCGTGTTTGAGAATGTTGTGCGCTGCTTCTCGATTTTTATAACCGGAATCTGCAGGTCGCCCGCAAAGGTACTGCCCTCCAGACTGGCCGGCTTGTATATGATAACCTTCTTAGTCCACTGGTGCACAGTCTCAATGCGATGCTTGAGCAGCTTCTCTCGTCGCAGTCGTCGCAGCATGTACACTATGAATGCGCTGCCCAGCAGGAAGATCAATAGGATCATAATGGCAGTCATGGCGAAGCCATAGGGATGCGTGCCAAGCAGATCACCCAAGTGCATGAAGGGCAGATGATTGACCACGTGCAGGTATAGACTGGCATTTGTGGTGCCCAGCGAGCTGGCTGCTATGCAGGTGTACCAGCCCTCCTGGCTATAACTGACATTATTCAGCTCCAGTATATGCGGCGTATCCAGCGAAGTGTTCAACTTAATGCGCATCATTTGTCCCTCCTGCTGTCCGTTCCCCTCAGTGATGATAGAGTCTTTCTGTTGTATGACGCGTATCCAAGTGACAGTGGGTTCATTATCCGAAATGACGTCGCACTTGAGCACCACACGGCTGTTCACCAGGGCCGTCTTGTTGGCCGGCGGAGTAATGATTGGCTTGGCCGGAAAGCGATCGTTGACCATAACATTGAACTCCCCTTCAATGCACTTGAGTGGATTGCACACACGACACAAGTACACAGCTGAATCGGTGGTGATTATATCGTCCATTCTCAGGGAATATGTGCGATAGGAGTAACCGCCGATGTCACGCTCCAACGGACGAAAGTCTTTCTCTCCGGTCTTCTTGAAGCTCCAGCTGATGTTTGCCGGCGGATATGCTGTGTATTGGCAGGAGAGTCTCAGTGTTTTTCCCGATATGGAATGCTGTAGACGTTGAATTGGTTTCGTGAACTCGAGTCTGTACTCCCCAGTGGAGTTCTTGGGGTCCGTGTCGACACCTGCATCGTCCTCAGCATCGTTGAACGTCGGCAGCGCAGTTGTAGTTGTTGTCGTTGTTGATGGTGGAGTTGAGCTAGTTATAGTTGCCGCCGTTGTGGTTGTGGTTGCCTCAGGCGGAATTACTTGCAGGTAGGCGGCAGCCACAGTGCGTCCTACAATATTCTCGGCCACACAAATATACCAGCCAGCATCAATGATCTCGACACTGCCCAGGCGCAGCAGCTGTGGCTCCGCCTTGCTCGTCACCATGATGTCCAACAACTTCGTCTGCCGTTGATGCAGATGCTGCAGCAGCGCAGCGATATCCACACCCGAATCCGTTGGATGCACCCAAGTAATCTTTGGCTCCAGCTGTGAATTCTCCAGGCGACAATCGAAGCTGACATGCTCACCGGAGACAGCAGTAGCATTGCGTGGATAACCCGCACTCAGCACTGGCGTCGAGTGCTGTCGACTGATGACCTCCAGGTGACTGATCTGACTGTCGCTGCAGATGTTGCCGTTGCACAGGCGACACAGATAGTCACCTGCGTCCTGTGGCTGCAACTCCCACACGCTCAGTGACCATTTCTTAATGCGAATTCGATTCGTGGTGCCCGCAATTATTTGTTTATTATTGTGGAACCAGCTGATGTTGTTCCACAGATGAACATCGGCGGCGGGTTGGCAATTCATTTGGAACATGCCACCAGCTGTGCGTTCCACTAACGGCTCAATGGGCTGTGCTAGGCGTGGCAGTCCGCTGGCATTCAAGGGCTTCAAATATAACTCTGGCGCAGCTTGGTCACTAATCTGTAGATTTTGCGCGGCCAATCCACTGCCAATGTGCAACGTGAGATTGGCCCACTTGGAGTCACTGTACTGGCAGGCGTAGCTGCCCGATTCACTGCCTCCGGCGCTATCTAGGAGCCAATTGGTGCCGCTGTGCATCACCTGATTCTCATAGTACCACACGGCCAGGGGCTTCTGGCATACTAACGAGATGTTCACGTCTTCGGGCACATGGCGACGAGGTGGGGGGGACTTGGACTCCTCCTTCGACTGCAATTGCACCACATCGAATACGCAAAGATGCACCTCCAAGTGGCAGCCCGGCGTGCTGTTGCTGTTGTAGCTGGCAGCGCTGCCGATCACGATGTGGCTGATCACGATGATCAAGTTAACGATGATTCGCAGTTTTTGCATTCTCAAGTGTGGCGAGAATTCGCGCGACTGTTGTTGTTGTTATTATTATAATTGTTGTTGTTGTTGTTGCTGTCGTTGCTGTGATTGTTGTTTGCTTAGCCAAAGTTGTTGCCAAATTGTGCTGCTTGCTAAGCCACTTCTTGTCTTGCGCTTAGCTTCATTTTTTCACATTTTTATTTATATTTCTTTTATTTTTTATTATAATTTATGGCAAAGTTTTTTTTTGCTTTTCAATACGCGCAACAGAAATAAATCTAAAGACAAAAAAGTCAAGCATTATGTGCACTGCCTTTGTAATGAGCCACAGTCGTTGCCAAGTCGATGTTGTCGACTCTGTCTATGCCGTTTTCTATATACGCAAGTATACTGTACATATATTATATGAAGTGTGTTCGATCGGGCCGCATGCCAAATGCGTTAAATGTCGTCATTTTCCATTAACTGCGTACAGTTAGAAATCTTTTCGTTGTTGCACTAATGATAATGATAATCGTGATTCCCTTGAGTTGTTAAAGTCAACACAGATCTTGCTATGGCACAGTGGTTCAAGGCTTACAACTGGCTTTGATTCTAACAGTATAAGAGTCAAAAAGTAACCACAAACAAATGTCGGTTTATTGCAAGTGTTATTGCCACCAGATCTAGCTGATTATATAGCCCCAATTAGCAGACTAACATTCTTGTATACTTATCAAGAGGAAACGGATGTTTTTTGCAAATGCACTTACTTATATGCTATATTTGATACTATATATATTGATTAGATTTCAGTTCAGCGCATGCCACTAAACGAATTATTTTCCATTTAAGAGTTTTATCTTGTTTCCGTGATTAAAACATTAGCGAATTTCTCACTTTGCATTGATAACAAATAACTTAAATGGCTGACCTTGTATTAAACTCAACTCAATTATAAAAAAGCCTGATATTTTGTTTTATATTATACAATGATTATCTTCAGAGCCACAAAAAGACCATAGAAGGACGACTGAAGTGCATTTCTTTTAATATAAATTATGAATCTCCCTCTTAACTTTCTTTAAACTTGCTTAAACCTTTTTCTTAGCCCACTGTGCACTTATGAAATTTGTATTTCTTGTTTTTTTTGTATGGCAAGCCGTCAAGTGTTGTTGTTTTTTCGTCAATATGACATTTGTCAGACACCATTGTTATTCTTGTCAATATTGTTTGATATATGCACACACACGCCGCGATTTTTAATTTATTCAATTTCTTTTTTTGGTGTTTTACCAAAATTTTGTATCTTGTCATATAAAACGCATGTGCTTTAAGTATGTGTTATTATAATTATTAATTGCTGCACAGTTTATGGGTTTTATCTTGTCTTGTATTAGACTTTAATTTGCGACTTTATATCGCCACTTATCTGAGATATTTTAACATCTTTTCGTGCATAGACAACTTTTCAATAGGTTTAGAAAATATGTTTCAGTTCAATTCGTTTTATTTCTTTTACTCTTGCCGGCCAATTGGTTTTTAAGGTTAGTTTATATGCGATATAAGGCAACACTTTTGAATTATTCCGTACACGCGTCATTTTATATAATGCTGGAGATCATTTACATAAAAATATAAGTGTATAAATCATACGAATATATCATTTCCAGCATTCAACTTGATTTTAAATAAATTATATATATTTCCAATATGAAATAAACATATTAAATTTCACTTTAAATTTTGAATTAGTTATAATGTTGAGTTATCCCTTTATCAAGTATATCATATCTGTATCTTGTCAAGTATATCATATCTGTATATCATTTATCAAGTATATCATATCTGTATCTTCTGAATTAAGTTTAAACATTTGGGATCACTTTGCCTTTCACGTTTTATTTTGCATTCACATTTCACTTGAGTTGCTTTTTTATATGTTTTCTTGAACGATCCCATTCCATGCCAGTCTAAATGTGGACATAATTCTTCTGTGTTGCCCAAAAAATCACGTTCTTTGTCCGAATACAAGAGCAACAACAACGAACGAGAATCGCAAGAACAACACGAATATTGTCACATTTCAGTTCGCTGTTCCTGCTCGGACGCCCTTTTTTGAACTTTTGTGCATTTCCGCTTCGTTGCCAATACTTATTAAGCTCCCTCTAAAGGCTTAGCAGCGGCAGGAGGGGAAGGGGGGAGTGTCACTTCCGTTGCACTAACCGTATAGAGATTCGCGGGAGAGAGAACCAACCGATTTGCTTGACAGTGCGAGTACAACTGAAAGTAACGATCGATGATCGCAAGACAGCAACAGAAAACCGAAGTGAATACAAAAACTTTTGGTTGATCAGCGACAACATCGTGAAAACCGAATGGAGATATAGCAGATAGCTCCTCTATGTACATGCGTGGGTGTATATTCATGTGTGTGCGTGTGTGTGTGTGAGGTACTTCAACACAATATTTATACAAGTTGCGAGCGAGCAAAACCTTTACGATCCTGGCGACGACAGCGTTTCCTTTGCGTTCTACCTGTTGTTGCAATTGTTGTTGTTGTTGCCGTGTCGTGGTGTGTAGTTTTCTCCTCTTTATTTTCTTTTTACTTTTATTCTAAGCATGTTTTTGTGTGCAGAAGTAGAAGGAGGAGAAGGTAGTAGGGATTTTTGTTGGCATTCTTCGTATTATCGCGGCCCTTGCGCTTAATTTATGCACAAGAAAATGTGTTCAGTGTCTTTTGTTGTTGTTGTTATTGTACGTGCGCATGAGCGATAATCGCATATCAATAAGGAAATATCCGTTACGTGACTTATATACCTAAAAACACCATGCGGGGCACGGCAGCCCGCATAGAGCCCAAAACCAAGAGAGACTACAACCCGTTTCTATCTAATCCTGTTGCAGACGCTAGGCACGTCTTAATAAATCCCAAAAATAGTTAATATACAATTGCATTGCACTTGTCTGGGAACGGAAGGGCCTCTGCTTAACAAGAACTCTCTGAGCACTTCCGGCGTATATACGAATTCTTTACTCACCTCATGTCCGAATTGTGCCAGCGCCTCCTTAACCGCCGACATGTTTGCCGAGGTCAGAATACTCTGTATATCGGCTCCGGTGTAGTTTTGTGTGCGTCCCGCAAACCAATCAAAGTCCACGCAATCATCTAGATTCAGTGTGGCACTCAAGGCCTCAAAGATGCTAACACGCGCGACGGCATCCGGCAGTGGACACTCCACCAGGCGATCGATGCGTCCCGAACGCAACAATGCCGGATCCAGCAGTTCAGGTCGCGATGTTGCCGCTATAACCGTCACTCCCTGCAACCCCTCGACGCCATCGAGTTCGGTGAGCAGCTGATTGACCACACGATCAGTGACACCAGTCGAGTCGTGGCCACGCTTCGGCGCCAAGCTGTCAAACTCGTCGAAGAAGAGGACACAAGGCTTGGCACTGCGCGCACGATTGAACAGATTGCGCACATTCTCCTCGCTTTGGCCTATGTACTTGGCCAACAGCTCAGGTCCCTTGACCGATATGATGCGCAAGCTCCAGCAGGTGGCCAACTGTGAGACCAGGAACGTTTTACCCGTGCCCGGTGGTCCGTAGAGCAGCACGCCCGCTTGGTTGCGCAGCGGCGAATTGTTGAAAATCGTTGGATACTGAGAGAGGCAGAGAAGGATCAATACATATCCAAAATCTGCTTTATTTAAATTGAACTCACTATTGAGGGCCACATGAGCACTTCCTCCAGCACACTGACCACCGGCTCCAGTCCAGGCAACTCCTCCACGCGCATTTCCTGCGCCTGCGGATCACTGCCAGTCTTCTGATTGCTCTGTATGCCCTGCAGGCAGTAGGAATTTGTGTGCTCCAAGGACTCGACGAGCTGATCGTTGGTTAGCAGCGGCTGTGTTTTGCCTGCACAGTATCAATCAATAGATTAGGATAAGCCAGATAAGCTGAGCTAAGCAGTCAATTAACTTACTTATTCGATAGGCATAGAAAATGGCCCGCTCGACGAACTGCACAAGATCGCACTTGCGATAGCCTTCCGTCAGATTAGAGAACTTAGCCACATCGAGATCCCGTGAGGCTATGTGGCTGCATAGCTCACGCAATATAACCTCACGATCGGCACGCTCTAAACTGGGCAGACGAGCGACTGTCTGGAACAGATGTCGACCACGTGGTGCACTTAGACGTTTGTTCAGTGTCTGCAGCTCAGTCACAGTGGCAATGACGGCGATGGCGTTGCTGCTTGTGTATTGCATGATAAGCTGATGCACTGTGTCCGCCATGCGATTGAAGTATTCACCATCCTGGCTGGACTGTTCTCCCGCTGCATGGGCCAACACATCCAGATTTTCGAGCACAACAATTGCCGGCGCATGCTGCAGGCAGCTGGTGAAAATGTTACGCAAATCCTTTTGAATGGACTCCGTCTTTCGTCCCTTACTGCGAGAGCAATAGAAGATGTCGAAGTAGCAGTAATCTGGCTGGCGCGACAATTGGTCCAAGATGCGCTCGACAAGCACAGTTTTACCCGTTCCCGCAGCGCCCGTAATCAGTACATTACCCTGTCGCAAGACAGAGTTCTCTGCATTGAGGCACAGATTCATGCGCAGCTCATTAACCACCTGTGTGACAATCTTATCATATTCAGGCAAACGTATGAGATCTTTGACACTCAGTGGCGTCTTTGCTAGCTGCTGCTCCTTGATGATCTCATTGACAGGACGCACCAGATCAGCGGCATAGATCTTGGATTCCTTAAGGAACTGTGCATCCACAACACAATATCGAAAATGTTCGGGTAAAATGCCCACAGTGACAAGCAGATCATCCTCCAGACGCACCACTTCCTCCTGATTGAATAACATGGGTGCCTTTTGTGTCTTCTCGATGACAAATCGCTTGAATGAATTCTCAATGATCTTGTAGTGCGTCTTCCTGTGCGCAAAGAGTTCGATCTTCTCGACAAAGTTCAATACGGTAGTTTTGGAACGCAGCACTACACGCTCCAGTTCCTTGATGTTTAGCAGTTTCATGAGGTTCGCATTTAATTCAATCGATGGATGAATTGTCGCTGGCAAGTCGCCATTGTCATCATCATCACAGACCAGACGCACTCGCACAAAGTATTCCTTGTCGCCGGCCGTGCGCATGCTGTAGAACTGTTCCAGATCCATAAACTCGGGCAGATGCGCCTGCCTTATATACACATCCGATTCCTGCGCCTTCTCTTGCCACAATCCTCTTATGACCCGAAACTCAAACACCCTCGAGCTCTCACGGCGCAAATCCTTCTTTAAACGTTCCATGTGATCCTGTCGTTTGTTGCGCTGTGGATTGCTCTTCACGCTGCTCATCGTTGCAGAATGTGCCAGTCCTGTTGTCGCTGGCGTTGTCACCTCATCACGCACCTGTGCGCTGGTCTTGCTGCGGGATAACTTGCTGTTATCATCGATGTTGCCATTGCTGTCATTGTTGCCATTCGTCAGTCCCTTGTAGAGATTGGGTGCCACCACCAGCTCCGTGTTGTGATCAATGCGTCCGTAGCTGATTACCGGCTTTAGGCGATCTACAGTGGAGTAGAATAACAAGCATTAATTTTGGCACTCTGCAAATATTACAAATTATTTACCCACTGTCAGCGCAACTTGCATTGATTTGTTAATCCATACAAGCAATATTTGAGATGAGTTCACAATGCGCGTTTGCTCCAGCACACTACCTGAGATCTTCTCCGTGCTCAGTTCCTGTGGATGGTAACGAAGAGACAGTCAATAAATATGTATAATGTTTAAGAAATAGTTCCACTATATATTTTTCTTGTGGATTGAAATAAATCAATATAAAATACTTGTTTTTATTTATTATTTTATATTCCTAAATAAGTCTTCCGTAGCAGCGCAATAACATGCAGCCGAATCTCACTGCACTCACATAGCCGAAGACTGACGAACTTCAGCAACCGAAGCCACCCTCGTTCACACACCCGAAGCTCTCCAAACATACGCTCTGAAGCCAGCTGCACTCACGCAGACGAAACTCTTCACGCTCAAGTCTCTATTGCTCTTACGCATACGATACTGCCTGCATTCGCACAGCCGAAAGAGCGCAGCGCTGTCTAGACGGCCCGAGTTGAATAGCTTAGGAGAGTAACGACTTAAACGATCATCATCAAGCAAGATCGGCGAAAGCCGAGGCCCGTAGTGAATAGGGCTGCCCTCTTACCGAGGTGTAATGCTAAAAGGGCATGCATTTGTTAGTGAGCACAGCTGCTTCATCGAAGTCACACGGCAAGGTGGACCCGGTGAACACCTACGACGAACACAGGCAAAGACAAGAATCACAGAAAAATACGTCTGTGTTTGAATGAATAAAGTGAAATATTAGTTTCTTACGATTATAAAGTGATACTATTCATGCTTTGGAACTACTTGAACATCAACTTTTCTACCTCAGTAATTTAATCATGTTTCTGTACCTTAGAAAAACTGCCACAAATTCCATTTATTGCTATTGTCAATTGTCATTCCTTTCATTTCATTCACATCATAATTATTATTACCAGTTAAGAACTCCGCGCCCGCAAGAGCAGACGTGAAAAATTAATCCCCGAAGAGTAACCGAAATATATCCGAAGAAAAAGAAAATATAAACAAATTGTTTATTTTAAATTGTTTATTTTATTTTATTTTGACCTGGAGCCAGCTACCAATTATTATTAATTATTATTACCTCAACATTTTTATCGTTTATATATTTAAAATGTGTATCGGCTGCATAGTTTGACCGTTATTTCAAAAGCAACCATCCCTGACAGAGAAACCCCCCAGTGGGGTCAATGGCAATGCCGGCGAAACTGTCGACCGCACATAAATAAACACTTAAATTACGCCCGCGCCAAAAGCTAATCCGATATAAAACTATTTTTATCTGTCCGCAGGCAAACACAAGCACACAGACAGGTGTCTGACACATTCACACACACAAACTCACACATGCACAGAGAGATGATAAATACTCACAATGATCTCCCAATCTTTGGCCGACACAGGAGTGACGTGAACGCTGCGCAGATTCAGAACGTCAGAGATGAGGGCGCACTTGACCAAGTCATTTTCATGAAGACCTACGGGAGAGAGAGCGATAGAGAGTGAGAAGGGGGTGAGCAAAGTGCATTTAGCGTATATAGCAACGATATATTATGGCATACAGCTGCTGCACATCCGCTTGTTAAGTAACTCACCGAGTTCCTTGGCCGCCCTGGCATTGATCCCAATTTCAGTGTCTTTGATGCCGCCACCGCCAGCTTGGGGCGCCCATGAAGCATAGTGCACACGTCCATTATACTGCAGACTCAGGCAGCCAGTGTCCTAAATAGCACATACACACACATACACAGCATAATACAATAATCTCTATTTAGCTTATCTAATCCCGATAATAACTTGACTTTTGGACACACTTACATAGGTCGAAACGACGCCGTAGTACTGATCCGGCAGTAGCACGAAATTATTCCGAATTGGCCTATAAACCACTTTGAACGTACGTTTAAACATTTTCGTTACTGGCGCCCACTTATTACGCTGCTCAATATGATATTTTTGATATGCCTTCGCCTTTTAAACCATTTTTAAAAAAACATTCCAATCGGAGCGAGATTATATGCAAACAGCTGTGCGCGATTCTCACGACTGGACTGCCGCAGGCTAGAGATGAACCAATCGATTTCGATAACAGTGACACTGTCGACTTAACAGTGGCAAAGCCAAATGTTAACCCAAAACAGGTTGGCAACTCTATAAAAACAACTGTTGCTTTTTGAAAACTATTTACGCGGGCTTTTAGTTTTCATCTTACTTTATGAAGGATTTATTTAAATTCCAATAATCATCAAATATTATAAATTACATAATTAAAACTGCAATTCGTTCTTTTGGCTAGTTTATTTGGTTAATAATAATATATTTAAAATAGTTAAAGTTTCCATTTATATTTATATGTATGTTGTGTGTGTATATATATAAAATGCGGCATCTGCTTTTCGTTCGCTTTTTGTTGTCGTATACCAGCTTGGTTTCTTATTAAATTAAATAACACAATATTAAACTAACAATGCAGCGTGCTAATTTGTATTTATTTTAAACGCTTCACTCTCGATTTCGTTTCATTTGATCGCTTCTTCTTTTTGGCAAACTAAACAAACACGTTACGAAAAGATATGCATAAGGACCATGTCAATCATGCCAATGGCACTACATATAGGTGTGTGTATATAAATGTTTATATAAAAGTAGTTCTTTATGTGCTTATAGTTCAACTAAATTCGTTATGTTTTTTTGTTTTGAGTGTTAATTAAATGAAGACACTAGAGAAAGATCGTTACAAAGCTTTTTAATATAGTTATGCATGTTCTATATGTACTATATATATATATTTAATAATATATATGCGCGTGTATGTTTTCTTGTATATGTTTATATAAACTGTCCCATATCAGTCTTCGTCAAGATTTCGTGGCTTGTGAGAATAAATTGGCTCATAAATTGCATTTAAAGTTCATACATACTATAATTTTGTATAAAAGACCTACATAAAATGCTATATAAAATGGTTTTTTGTGTGTATATTTTTAAAAAACTTTTTAAAAAATGTGTTGTATACAAAAGTTGTTTATAGTTTTACTTGCAATATTATTTGGCGACTGAACTCGTGTGGGAATCATGTGGAAAAATATATATATAAGTTACAACATTATTAAAAAAACATATTCGAGTAATAAAAATATATAATTTACAATTTTAAGCAATATATATTCATCATACAATTCATTACTAAACCCAAAATGTATAAGAAATTTAGTTTAAGAAAATACAACTAAATATGTATTATATATGTATATATAAAATATAGTGAAGTTTTGCCATCTCGGATGCAAATAAAAATTTCCAATTTGGTTTTGAAAAACTTATACCAAAACAATATAATCATTAAAAGTATATATATGCATACATATATTTACAGAGCTTTAATTTAACAATTCGAATTTCATAAATACATCGTGTAAACATTTTCGACTTAGAGGCTACGCAACCAAATATGTTTATAAAATGCACTTTCATAAATTTGGCTGCTAAATAATATCTCAAATATTTGAGATTCACAGATTCGTTAAAAAACCGAAAATTTTGAGAAAAAGGATTTTGGGAAAATCATGCAATAAAATATATATTTCGAATGCAAGCAAATAATGTATGGTTTGAGGGATTGGGGGAATGTGTGTCTCCTTATTTGGGATGTGTGTGTATGAGTCTGTGTGTCCAAACAATTAAATAGCCCAATCACATATTGCATTCTTTTTGTGTTTCATTCGTAAAAGTTTATACTTTCGTTTGTTTTTTGTCTGTTCTTTCTTAAATCCTCTTTTAATAATGTTATGTTTCTTTTTTTAGTACTTTTGCTTTTGCCCCTATATTTTTAATGGCCAGCCAGCTGACCAGTTTAGCAGTCCATCTCCTCCAGCGTTCGCGACAAGCGATTATTGTCGATGCGTCGGCGTTGGGATCGCCTCACCGCGTCTGCCCTTCGATATGGCTCGCTTTTCAAGCCCAACAATATATCTTCCAAAGCGCCATTGTAGACCTCGTCCTGCTGCAGAAGTTTCTTCTCGCGCACCGAATGTGTTTTACTCTTCAGCTCATTGATGACGGCATCCTGCAAGGAGATTGCGCAAGTTGAGGGCATCTTTTTTGACAACAACGAGCAAGGTAAACAAAAGAGAAGAAAGTTTCCAAATTAGACAGATCTACCAGCACCAGAAGAGCAAGACCGAAATAGACTAGTCAAAAATAGATTCCAATTTGTTGTAGATATTTTGGACAATATTGTCAAAGGTTAGTGAACAAATGGGGGTGACTGATTACAGAGAATTAGTAGAGGGATTAGTCAAGAATTTCAAAATTGTTGTTAGTTTATTAGGAGATTATCTTGAAGTGCTTAAAATTGTTCTACGTGATTCTAATTTACCTAAAACACAATTTGTCTGCAATTTATAATTAATTTTAAATGTATTTTAAAAAGTATGGATTAAAGTAGCAGATACATATGCAAACAGTTCAACGGAACTACATGTTTAATTTCCCATGAGGAATTAGCTTGTTAATCTTTTTTTAAATCCAATAAAGTGCCAAACGTAGAGATGTTTGTGGGATTATATAGGTATTTGCATAGGGTGGATTAGCAGACAGCGACAAGGCAGGCGGATTAGCAATGTTAGCAACCGAGGAGAGAGGAGGGGGTACGGGTACACACACACATACACACAGAAGCCAGGCGACTTACACTAGGATATAAAATACACAAACAACTTCCGTCACATGCCGCCCCAAAGCACTCGAGACTAGATGCTAATAGATGGTGGTTTTGGTGCTGGTTTTCTTGTGATGATATTTGAATATGTTGGGATATTGTTTGCCTGGGGCTTCGGATTAGTTAGGTAGTAGCTCGTGACCCAAATTCTCTCCGCCCCACGGCCCCACACATCGCCCGCCCCAATTGAGTATTACTAGGAGATTGTTAGCCAAATAACCATGGAGTACGTGCTAAAAGATTGTGGTTGTGGTGGTGGTGGTTGAGGTGTAGGTTGAGGTTGCCATTTGTGATGTTATACAGTTAGGGAGACATAGGATCCACAGTGTTATGCTGCTTGGCAAAGTCAAGCAGGCAATGTATTTGCTGCATAAATCAAAAGCAATTAACAAATTACAATCGCAGATCAGTGATCAAAACAGAACAGAATGCAAATTCGAATACCAGTATGGCACCATATATATATATACTCGATATATATCATAAGAATGACACCAACTTGAACGATTTGTTGGCCGCCTTGTTAGCTGCTGCTATGCTTCCACTTCGTCGTCCACTCACCTGTTGCTTTTTCTGATTGAACTTGTTGCGCAGCATAACCTGATCGCTTTCCTTTTTCGTAGCAGCCAGAGCAGCGGCCTGTTCCAATCGTCGACGCTGTTCGTTCTCCTGATCTAATTGCTGTACGAACAAAATGAAGTTAATACGAGATTACGAGATTGACATTATCCCAGGCACGTACCTTAAATGCACGCGTGAAGCGCACAATCAACGCAAAGAATGCAGCCGCATCTGCATTGCGTGATGAGTCGCCAAAGTATTCAACGCATTCCTTGAATGCATCCTGTGCCAATCGCAGATCACTTTTAATTTTCTTCAACTTGTCCTCGCTGTTGTTCAAGAAGTCACGCAGTATGTGCGTCTGTGTGCCCTTCACACGTAGCTCGGCCTCTTTGCGCACCAGCTCCATGCCCTTGTCCAGCTCTTGGACATCGGCCACAACATTCTCCAGTGCCACAGATGCTGCCTTATCAGTGCCATAGAGCTCACATTCGAAATTCAATAGCTCCGGGAATTTGGCCCGTATGGTAGCGACAATATAATGTAACAGCGAGGAGCGTTTATCTGTCGACTTCGTGTCGATAAGTGTATCCAGAGACTGCAGCTTAAAGCCATAGGCAGGACCACGCTTATTGCTGTTCAGATAGTTGCCAAAGGCCAGCACTATTTCCAGCACAGCCTTAAACTTGCGCGATTGCTTGAGAGAATTCGAGGCACTGGCGATAGATAGAACTTGCTGTGGGGCAAAAGAAAGGGGTGTATGAGTAACTGTGTATCTTTCAAAATATTTATCTATCACACTCACTGGACTAATAAGATGTACGCTATCGACAAAGTTGCCCATATAGTTCATGATAGCCAGCTTGGAGGAGATGCGTTCCACACGCGACAATTGCAACATGAACTTGTCCTCCTCCGTGAGCAGCTGTTGATCCTTGCGCTCAATGATGTACTCCTTGTAGGCCTTCACTTCCGCATCCGTGGGCACCATCTTCTGCAGCAATTCGACGTTCTCCAACGACAACTTCTTCAAATCCAAACTGTGTATTGCGGCAACAACATCGTCAATGGGCATGCCCAATTTACGACGCGAGATTGCTAGAGAAAGCACAAGAGAACACTTAGTACCTCTTCAATTAAAGTATTATTTATATACTGTACCTATGTTTCTTAACCTCGTGTGTTCCAGCAGCGACACATGATCGGGCTTCTTGAAACGTTTGCTAGGATAGCAGGAGAGCGTACCACCATCAACCTCGCTGCCATTGCTGCCGCTGTGTAAGGCGCCGCCGATGCCGATCTTAAAGCGCTCTTCGAATTCGTTGAAATCGATTTGTTTAAAGATTTTCTCGTCGTCCAGCTCATTAAAGATTGTGCCGCGCACCTGTTGCAACAAGGAATTCAATATTATAATTAAAGATATATTATAGAAAACATATGTATGTTCTTCCTCACCTGATTCGGCTTGAGCGCAATCCAGTTGAGCGTTGGCAACTTGTATTTGGTTGGCACTTTGCGTTTGATGGTCATCGCACCGTCTGGCGCTGGCATAAAGCCAGCGACTGGCGGCGGCGGTGGCTGGAAGGAGCTCAACATGGGCGGCGCATGTGGTGGCGAGGGCACAGTCGAGATGACGCTGCCATTGGGGCTGCCAAGTGGACTTAGTCCTGGCATCATGGGCGGCGGTGGCGGAGCTGGCGGTGCTGGTGGTGGTGGCGGCGGTGGCGTTGCAGCTGCCACTGGCATTGGCGGCGGTGGTGGCGGTGGCGGCGATGTGGTACCACATGTCGCCGGGCCGCCTGTCAACAGGCTGCCATTGATCAAGGAACCATCGCCACTGGAAGCGGAACGTGGCAGTGAACGCGACAACGTCTGCAGCTCCAGATTCTTGTTGTGCAACAATGTGTCTCGTTTCTTGAGCTCCTGTTCGTTCTGTTGCAGCATCCGTTGCAGTGCGTTCAACTGCTCCTCCAGCTGCTGCCGAATGACGCCCAGCTGCTCTTGCTCCGCTTTCAGTGTGAGATTCTCGGTCTCGAGCTCTGCAAACTTGTACAAGAACTCCGAGTTCCGATCGATTTCCCTCTCCAACTGATCCTCCAACTCCTGTACACGCTCCAATGCCGATGTCTTCGTCTCTGAATCCTCCATGAGAGCCGCCACATCGAAGACATTGTCCAAATAGGCAGAGATTTGCACCTTCAGCTCTTCGGACTCTGTTAGCCTTATGCGTTCCAGATACTTGTCCAATCCCAGCGCAGTAAACTCGTATTGCAAATGGACGCGATAGTTCATATCCTCCACAGAGTGCACCACAATGTTCATGAACTGCATGCAGGCAACCATGAAGTCAATGTTGAAGGCCTCAAAGTTCATGAAGTACTCCATGAGGGTCTGGAAGCGACGCTGTTCCTGGCACACGTCCTTGAAGTTGTCGAACGAACTCAAAATGATCTCGTGTCCACCCTTCACCAGACAAATGGCAGCCAGCAGCTCCAGCACGAGTGCCTTGGTGCGCAGTGACTTGTGGATCAGACTCAAGGCAATGCAGTTGATGGCCTCCCGATGCTGGATGACCATATTGAAGCCATATTTGTTGTTCATTATTGCACGCAGACACATGATGGATACGTGAATGTCATCGGTGGCTGCACCCATGTTCAGCTTGGCAATGTGCCTGGAGCGACGCTTTAGACTGGGACTGTCGAGCACCTCGGCTATGGTGGGTCGCACAAAGCTATACGAGTGCAGATGATTGGCATGGCTGCTCGACTGTTGCCGCGAACCGTCGAGCAGCAGAGAACCATTTGCCATGCTCGTATTTCCTGCGCCACCAACGCCGCCACCGCCGGGACTCATCGAGTTGCCGCTCAGCACCACTTCGCTGGCATCCAGGCCATTGGCAAGATGATTCAGACGCTCCTCGGACGCACAAAGCGCACCCTGCAGACGCTGTTCGTGTCGCATCATCTGCAGACGAAAGCTGAGATAATCCACGAGAGCGTCGAGACCCTGATTCGAATCGTCGAGAAACTCTTTGACCCACTCGATGTGATTGGTGCGCAGCGATATCTCAAGATCACGCAGCACCTGCGTGGATGTGGATTCGCCGACCATTTTGCGTTTCTGACAAAGAAAGTAGAAGAGGTACAGCTGTAAGTGTACAAAAGAAAGAGAGAGAGAGAGGCAGAGAAGGGAAGCAGGAGGAGCAGAGGGGAAGGAATGGGGGTGTGAATGGGATATGAGGAATGAGTGCAGAACAAAACAGGACAAAACAATGAACATGATAATGAATTATATGAGAGAGAGCAAGAGGAATAAGGAAGAAGAGGACAGAGGAAGAGGAAAGGGTTTTGTGTGTGTTGTTTGCGTGTGTTTGTTGTTGTTGTTGTCAGTGTTGTGAGTAGAGAAATTGAAATTTACACATTAATATCAGAACAACAATAGATTTAAAAGCTCTCGATATAGATGTAGTTAAAGTTAAGTTTGATTAGCTTTTATCGAATAGTTGGGGGAGAGTCAGAGTCAAATCCAATACACACGCACAGACGCACATACACGTACACAGTTAAGTACTACAGTTAACTACGATAGAGTTAGGAGCCTGGCTAGAACTACATATAGTACAGTTAGTTAGTGCTTGACTTACCCGATGACTGCGCGACGCCTTCGGATCCAAATATGTTCGCAATTTACTCAAGTAATGTGAGGGAGGATCCTTAGCCTGCACCATTTCCTGTAGATAGAAGAAATGAATGAGATGGTTATTAAATAATCTGCACATAACTTTATGTATGGGATTATATAAATGAAGGTGTAGATCTCTGTAACTCCTGGTGCCATAGTTATCAAATTTGGCATGTGGTTGCATAAATACACTACACACATATCAGGTATATTCAATTTTAGAGCGAACCCAATTAGCTAAACTAATCCACAGTCCAAGTTTTGCAGCAATACCCTATGCTGAGCGCGTATGGGAAGCTTGGGGGCTCAATAATTAAGCATTAATTGAACACGGTAGTTGGCGCAACACTCAAATCTCTTTTTTTTATTTCTTTCTTCATTGCACTCGTTGCAATGTGTTGAACGGTGGCCAAAAGAAAATGTGCCTCCTCTCATGCATTAACACTAACTTAGCGGCTTTTACTTTTGTTTTGCTTCCACATATTGTGAGTGTGTTTACTGTTTACTGTTGTTGCATATTTGTGTACGGTATATAGCGCTAGTTCCCCCTTACATATCATACTACCCTCTTCCCGTAATTCCTGGCAAGACCAGCCAACGATCACATAAGCATCGATGGCTGCTTGCCTAACTTTTAAACATTTTTAAGCATGAAGCGTGGTATACTTGTTTTTGGCTTTTTACTATGCCAACAACAGCAACAACAAAAGCAACGCATGACTACAGCTGAAACTATGTGTGGGTTTTCGGTGCCTCGTCCCCCTCCCGCCGCACTTTACCTGTATCCCCTCTCGAGGGAAACCAGTTTCATTCTTTTCCTAGTCAGAGCTGACTCTGCAAAGGCTGCACTGCAGCAACGCAGCGCATAAATAGAAAATGACATACACATAAACACGCATACACACACATACAGGTATATTATATTTAAGCCGGGTATGGTGGGGAGGGGGCGTCCAAGCCGCTTCAACGATTAAAAACTGCAATTTATCGCAGTCATAATAATTTGCATTTTGTCACTGCGAGCCACAGAGTGCGCGTGGTGCAGCCTGGCAGTACAACCTGGTGTTGCCCATGTTCCCCATATTGCCTGGGATTGGCTTTGCAGAAGTCCTCACCAAGCTTTGTGCTGCTTTTTGCCATTGTTTGTGGGCTGCATTTTCATTCAAGAAGTGCCTGAATTTATGGAAAACAGGTCTGTGCTGTGGCATGCAGGCGGAGACGCCAACAGAGAATGTAACAAATACCCTGTAATCCACACACACGGACTGCAGGGGTAGAACAGCCAGAGGGTATGATAAAAACTGTAGTGTTATTGTCTTTTATTTTACAAGTTAAGGCAACATTTTCTCATAAACAACAGTTATCAAAATATTAGGAGTACACAATGTATTATTTATGATTTGTAAATCTTTTATATTTCTTATAATAATAATACTGACTTATAATATGTGCAAATTTCTTTAAATTCTACACTCTAAATTCTACACTCTAAGTTCTACAATACAAATTCTAGACTCCTGTATTGTAAGTAGAAAAGAACATAAAGAAAAGATGCAGACCATCAGAGATGATATGAAAAACACTCCTATTATTTTAATACAATAGTTGTATACAAATCCATTAATCTATTCCTTCCATCAGAGATGATATGAAAAACACTCTATTATTTTAATACAATAGTTGTATACAAATCTATAAATCTATTCCTTATTCCTTTCCAGCGTATCTAGCAGTTACGCATTCTCCACACAAACTTCAATCTCAATATCGTGTTTAGGCGAATATTTTCTAGGCGCAGCTCTTGAAAATTCAGTGACCCAGTTTAATGCACTCTGGCCAGCCTCAACACAACAGCCATGGTCGTCTCTCTCTTTCTCTCTCTTTCTCTCTGTATCTCCCTCTCTGTCTGTCTGTCCTTCTGTTCGCGCTCACCACGCTCCGTCGCACACGTTAATAGTTTTTTCATCGCTCCAAGTCCCTCCCGCGATTCAAATAGAGCACGCAATGTGGATTAGTCGATATTAGCTCTACATATGTACTACTACTACTACTATATAGAGGGTGCCCTCACACTCAGTGGGCCGCCGCCCATCCGTTATTAGTGGAAATGTTATAATTTTAATGCTCCGTTTGTTACCTCCATTGTTGGACGACATTTGAATTCAACAAACGCCAAAATCGCTTTAAAATTGGATTCATTTCGCATCAAATAAAATACAACAAAATACCCAAACGTCGAGCACGCACTGAATAATGAATACGAGAGATGCTTACGAGTCTCAGAGAATAAAGCCATAAACATATGTCTAACCTGAAGTTCATATGAGTTCAGAATGGCGAATTCAAGATGAATTGCACACAGATAAGTGCAGTCTGGAAGAGGGAATTGTGGTGTGGAGGGGGGAACATAAAGTACCTGGTTAAGTACCTGAATGTAGTTCAGGTGTCAACTGCGGCGAGAGCATTATGAAAGATGTTCGTAATGAGTTTCATTCACAACCTCTTTCTCAGTTGACAGTTCTCTAAGTTTAGACAGAACCGACAAGATGGGTCATTATAGAGACCTTTCTAGAGGAAGGGCATTATGTAGTGTAGCTAAGACCTTTATAAAGCCTAGAGGAAGGGCATTATATAGTGTACTTAACACCCTTCTAAGACTTTTATAAAGATCTCTTTCGTAAGAGACAGCGCAAGTTAAGGCTCTTCTCTTATGAACAGTTATTACGTTATAAACTCGTGTTTTCTTGGAACATTAGCTTTAACCAATCAATTCTACTGTAGCTTTCATGAACATTGACAAAACTTCCGAGTCTCGCGTTTTTTCAATTGATGAAAATGATTTTACAACATACGTGCACGCATAAACGTATCGTGTGCGCATTTATCTAGCGCACCATGTGAGCCACAATTAAGGCACATGTCATTTGGCATAGTTAATTAGAGTCGACACTGACGCAGGTCAAAGTTCAAGGTGTCGACCTGACAAGCGCTTAGGCACTATACAGTTGCTTTTAGGCGTTGCTTAAGTGACTATTCCCAGGCAGATAGAGAGAGAAGGCCGCGAACCACTTTTAATCTGCGAAATTTGCGTTTGCCATAAACAGGAAATGGCGGACTGAACGATGAAGATAAACACGAAGACAGACAGAGCGAGAGAGAAAGAGTGGAAGTGTGTCCCTCTAACAGTTTTGGACTCATGAGTTATATAGTTCATTTTACTTACTTGATCACATATCATGTCCCACTTCTTCTCGTCATCGTAATTACGCAATAGCTTTGCTTTGTCCGGCGGCAGATCCATCGAAGCCTGCAAAGAGAAGGAATGGAATGACGGGATAAACAAACGTGAGTAATGACGAAAACAATTAAACGATTTTAACAAATTATAAATAATTCTAATCAATTTATAAACAGAGGAAGAAATATACATATTGTACATATAAACATAAATATCGAAATATATATATATTCTCAGAAATTTCTCAAGTTCTGTTTTTATAAACTGTGAGAAAACTTTTATCATAACAAGTAATATTTTCTTTTTGTTCTATAGGTTATTTCAGACAGATATAGACGACGTGTCAGTCCAGAAAAGGCATAAGAAATTGAATATCCTTTGAACATAAACAACTCTTTATTTATCTGTATTATTTTGAATCTTATTTAGCTATTTACGATCCCTAACAGACACTGAAGATAAATCTCTTCTTCATTATCAAAGAAACTGACTTATCTATCTGGCTAACTGACTTTTGTATGATGAATACGCTGTACAGGGTATGTAGATAAGCAATAACCAAGCGATAAAATTCCGGGATACCTAAGAAAAGAGGTGCCTGCAAGACAATGTTCATGCGATGCATTTGCTTATCCAATCTAGTTATCACTTTGAAACTCGAAAGATTAAAATCATGTGATCTAGAGATAATTTCTAGGTCTTTCTTATTATTTCCGGTAGATCAATAAGTTGTTTGTTGTCTATAAATTATTATCAGCATCCAAAGTTAAAGATGTTAATAAGAAAATACTTTAGTATAGCGAGTATATCGAGAATAAGAATAGAAGTGAAAACCGTCGGCACTATAAGCAGCTTTAATCTAAAATTGAGGAACTGATTGCACATAATATATGTTAGTCATTAACTCCGTAGAGCATTAACAGCTGCATCCAATTGCTGCACCTGTTGAGCAGCAACAACACGAAGTACTAACAGGAAGAAGGGTCAATCGATGATTTACCGTTTTGTTACACGACAAAAGCGTTAACCGATCACTATAACGGGGCTTTATTCAACCCTAAAGAGCATCAGGAGTTATTTCCAGCCAAGTGTAAAAGTCAATATACTATGTGTGTATGCACTGTATTGTATTGTGTGTATTGTGAATTTTAGATTTTGGTGGATGGTGGAGGCGCACATTCTACAGAATCGGGAATACGAAGAATGGCATAATGAAATCAGCAAATATGCTTACGTGACTTCAATGTGGGTGCAGCTGCAGGGCCAAGTTCTAATTAGAGTGCTAACACACACACACACACACACACACAGCAACGCACAACACAGGAAAGGGTGTGTACCATGAAGCAGGAGAGAAGAACGTTAATTTTTTATTTTGTTGGAGGATGTTGATAAGAAATAAACATACATCACATGAATAGAATTAAAGCAATGACTTAAGGAAGGCAAAAATAAATATACAATAGTATACACCTCCAGCAGAACATATTCCTAAGAATAATGTTGATTAATGTTAGATCGGACAACCTATTACGTAGTAAATTAAAAAACCTCATTTTTAAAAATGTTATTCATGCAAAACTAAATACTTCTAAAGAGTAATAGCTGCAAATCATTCCTCTTATCAAATTTAAAAATAAACATTATATCCAGTATACATACAATACAATGGAAAACCGTACAATTTATAGAATATTTTATGTTATTTATTAAAAGTTGTGCTTTTATAAAATACACTATATAATTTTCTTTCGGACTTTCTTTCTCATTCATTAAGAATTCAGGCAATTTGTAGTTAAAAAAGAAATTTGAGTATTATACAAAGGATCTTTAATTCAAGATGCCTTCATCTACACCTACACCAATAAACAAAACAGAGGTATGCTAAAATGTACGCATTACTCAATATAAAGGTCGTTTACGAATACATTCTCTTTGAGAAATTGAAATCATTCAATGAATCACATCTGCTAAGTATATAGTAAACCCAATCTACAAAGCAAAGTTAATAAAAGTCAGCATGCATTAAGTGTACAAGCTAAAAATACCCTACAAATGCCAATAAAATTGCAATATTATTTATATCAATATGATGATATCGTGCTGTGATAATATGCCTTGTGATTTACAACATAATAGATCAAATATGTTAAGTCCCGTTTCTGATGCGATGGGTAGTCTTCCATGCAGCAATGAATAGATGTGTCGCTTGTTTTTGAAATGAGTACGCTTACTCATCTGCCACAAGCGTAGCTGAAACGGGGCTCACATAGGCTTCAAATTATGCACACACACACACACACACACACACACACACATATTTAGAATTGCACAGACACATGCAAACAAACACATACAGACAGAAGCGCACACACTCATTGAACAAATTTTTAAAATGCGTATCCGGTGCGGCGGGCAGGCAGGCAGGCCCTCGGATTATTGTGTTGTTGACTAATTTATATAGAAAATACAAAAAATGACGCTATGTTATACCCTGTACACATTTAGAGGAGACTTCTAGACATGGGAATATAAGTTTATCATTATTAAAACACACAGATATCTGAAATTTCATTATAAATAGCTAGATCATCTCTGGGAACAAGGAACACGTTAGGCTCACAGACGTCTACAATTGTTAGACCTACAATTACAATATTTATTATAAAAATGCAGCTTGATAATCTCTGATTACAGGGTATCGGTCAGACGAATCGCATGGGAAAACAACTGGTTGTCATTTATTATTCCGTATATATACAATCGTATATTTTTATATTGTTTGCTGTTTAAAAAGCGCGTCGAGGCAAATCACTCAGCGTCAAGAGGCCGAGCGTAACTGCAGAGACAGGGTGCCTCAAGGGGTAGCTGTAGGGAGGAAGCCAAAGGGGGAAGCGAAAGGTAACTGGGCAACGTGGTGGCATTGACGATCACCGCGAGGGCAACAACAACAGCCACAGGCAATGCAATAATAATAACAATAATTAATCAATAAAAAAATCATTGCAATCATTTTCCATTTCATTTCCATTGCATTTTCCGTTATGGTGCATGTGAAATATTTATCATTAAATATTACATTCAACACGTTTCGCAAAGACAGAGCAGCAGGGACAGTAAAACAGAAACAACAACAACAAAAACCTTATGACAATGAAGTGAATTGTTTGGCTTAATTAACACACAGTTAAGACTCGGAAGAGACTCATGTAAATTTATAATAATTGACTGTGAACAAACAAACAAAAAAAAAAACAGTGGCATGCGAAAAAGTATTTAATTAGCATTTTGCCACATGAAAATAAATATAATTAAGTCACAAATTTGCTTATGCAGTTTACTTGAGACATTCTTGCACTTTCAAGAGGTGTTTGATGTAAGACTTATTGGTTAACATTAACAATTGAGCCAGACTTGATGGAAAAACAGAAAAGGAACTAGAATTTAGTCTGTTTTGAACTGGTTCTGAACGGGTTTAGTTATTAAACATTTTAATAATTGATAATTTATTTGCTATAAAAAGCTAAAACAAGCACAAGTTTCGTTGTAACAGTCCGACTATCATAAAATTTGTACAATATGCTCTCAGAAACAGTATAGGGAATGAGAATTCTCCTACTCTATAATATACATAGTAGTAATATACAACTTTAACTAATTGCAATACACTTCACAAACCTTAAAACTTAGCGCAAATTTCACACAGAATTCCAAGGCCAAATAAGAAGTACTAAGTGCTGGATAATTCACCAGTTCTGGTTTTTGAGTTTCACATCAGTTCACATTGAGTTTAAGCTCGTAAGTAGGGGAAGCAACAGGGAGAAGCAGACGGAGGAGAACTCAGTTTCTTCTTCAACTTTTTTGCAGACCGCAAGAAACAGAAGCGAACGTCCGCAAAAGGGCCCGCCAAGGAAGTCGTAGCGCAACGATAAACAAATGCGCGCTCTATATATAAAATAGATAAATACACACACACCCATAGTCGCACACTCGCACACACACTGGGGCTGCATGCAGTAATCGTTTGCTCTTTAGTCGGTTTTTTTTCGCATCCATTAGATAAAGCCGAGCAGCAAATGGGCAATGCTGACAAAGTCATCAAAGTGCGGAATGACTGAATGGATAGACACACATTTGTATGTACCACATACAATGGGTATTAATTCAACAAAAACAACTACCGGAGCAGTACTTTTTTTGTAGATACTGTTAATGCCATTAAGGGAAGCCCAGAGCCCGCAACAGATTCGTTATGATATATTCTAGACAAAGATGGGAGTAAGTAAGCCTCTCCCGAGTGGATGATTAAACGAGTGAAAGTCATTTGCGTTTCTTTCCCTCTTTGTCTATATTTCTTTCTCTCTCTCCGTCTCTCTGCCCCTCTCTCTCGCGCTATCTCTCTCTCTCTACTTGTCTGTCCGCCTCTTTGTCTCTGTGAAAGCTTGTAAATTAATGAGGATTTTATGTGGTTAGTCTCTAACGATACCCACAATCGACACCACAGACAGACAGTCACAAAGGCAGACACAGTCGGGTCCATTGAGTTAAGCCCATTAACATTAAAACGCAATCAAAATATTAAGCAACTATTAATTATAATCCCAGCAATTGTGCCAATATATTAACCCATAAAAAGCAACTAAAAATTATTATAATTAGTTACGTAAACCACTTTAGTTACGATTAATCAATAGTTTTGCAATTTCGGCAAATATTCCCTTCTATTACTGCATGTACATTGAATCTTAAAACTGCTATATCCTTTTAAGTAGTTGCCTAGAGAAATGTGTTTTATACGAACTTATATAGGGTACTTCTAGATTCTTTTAAGTTTTACTTATGGTAAAGTCCCGTATCAAGCCTTTATAGGGAATCTCAATCTCTTCTACACCCAGTGGATTGCGGATTAACCCACCCATTGCACTTATCGCAGTCTTACACAGACTCTCTGGAGATTTGTTGGCTCAGCTTGATCCTCGAGTCAATTTGCCGACTGCATCTTGAGCAAAATGCAAAGTTCAATCAACCCACGCACCACAATGCAACTGACGCAGTGGCAGTATCAGAGGCAGTAGCAACAGCGCAGTCGCAGTCGCCAAGCTCTAACCGGAAACATCTGCGTCGACTGCCTCCGATTAGACATAAAACGCAAATTATTAGCGGCAGCATAAAGAAAAAACTATTTAACTATTTTTAGCCATGAATCAGGCGAACAATTGCTTTCAATTGACGAACGGACGTACAGACAGACAGCAGACAAGGGCAGCTCCCCGACGAATATGAAAACAGGGTATAATAAAAAGTAAACACAAATTAGCCTAAGCCTTTTTGGCTCTCTTTTTTGGCTTGGCAAGGCCAAGCCTGAAGTACGCTACCGAAATGACAATACAAAATGCCGAGAAATAAACAACAAAAGAGTGAAATATACAAAACAGCAGCAAACAGCAATAACAACAACAACAAAGTAAACAAAGTAGTCAAACACTTCCAGTGCCAAAAAAAGGCCAAACAAAATAGCCAGAATAGTCAACAAGTGTGTTATCTGTGGCGAATTGAAGTCTGTATACCCTTGAAAAAAAAAACACTAACGGTATCTGCAAATTGATAAAGAAGGAAGATAAATAGAAACCTAACCTAACCCAACAGCACAATAATCTTTCATATTACTGCCCCATTATATATTTTTACAGCCGTACTAAAAATAATCGCTTGGTTTTACAAGCAGTAAAAATTAAAGAATGCAGATGTTATAATATAATATAGTACATATTATGTAATGCATTGATTACGCCATAAACATTTTATATGTTACTTGTGCATTTCTGCACTTTCTCGAAAGTAAACTTATTTTTCCAGACTTACAGTAAATTTAGCAATTAAATAAATTCCCAATTAGATCCACAGTATGATTAATTAATGATCTTTAAGCTTTAAACACAAACGTTACATGTCATTTGAGAAAATGAATATGTCCGAAATCGGCGGTGAGTAGAGAGTGAAATAACATGAAGAACTCGTTGAGCTGCGTTTCATATTACATCAACTGGGAAGGGCACCCCGATGGGGGAATGAGGGTGACAGAACCGATGATGATAAGTGAGAATTTGAGCGCTGTGTATGGGCAGAAAGATTTCGTGTTTTTTACTGCGTTTTTTTTCTTTATATACCCAAATCGGGTGCAAACGACAGATAAGCTTAAGCAGACGATGAGTCAGCAGCAAGTGCGAAAGAGAGAGGTGATAATCGATCAATTTGCTTTTAATTGTCATTTGCATGCGGCGTGGATTGAGATTCAGTTTCGAGTTCGAATTCGTATTCGAATTGAGAATGAGATTGGGTCACACTCAGCTGGTGCTGCTGCCAGTTGTTGCTGTTAGTGTTGTGTTGTTCTTATTGTTGTCTTTTAATGGTGTTCTGCGCTGACACAACAACATTTTATTATGTATTTTGTTATTCGCTGTTTTATATTTCTTTTTGGCAATATAAAAGTGTGCGCCCATTGTTTAATTAAGTTCGACTTTGTTGCCCGCTTTGGGGTTGGGGCTCGCTCAAGCAGCACTTCACATTGCTGACAAACAGAACAGAACGACGTCGCCGCCGTTGCCAGAGCGAGAGGGATGGAGAGCAGCTGCCCGAACCGCACACGAGACAACGCACCCAGCAGCACAGCGCAGCATGCAAAATGCACAGAGAGAACATGAAAAAGAGTTGGAAAGTTGCTAAAGTTGCCACTGCGAATGAGCTAAAATTCAACTAAGCTTTGCTTAAAGAAAGATTCTGGTTGTCTAGCAAGAAATACGAAAATTCAGCCAGCTGCATCATTAGCAATGCCAAAATAAAGTTCAGCTGGGGTTATCAGCAACAACTCTCAAGCACACTTAGAAAAACACACACGATGAGCTCATCATCAATCACATGCATTGAGCGAGAGAAAGAGAGAGAGAGAGAAGAGTGGATAGAGGGCGGGAGTTGGACAATAAATTGAGGGTGTAATGTCGAGAATGGAGGATTAATTATCCTCTGAGTAGGGGAAACACTTACCAAAACCTTGGCAAAGCGACGATCCAGCTCATCGGTGGTTGGCATCGGCTGCTGGCTGCGGCTGCGCACGCTGGGCTGACGCACATGATGGTATTGCGAGCTGGAGCCGATGTCATAGCGCAGATCCTGCTTCTGCAGTGTGCCGCCTGTGCCTGTGGCACTGTGATGGTGTCCATTCCGCAGCATCGAATGGGAGCTGTGTTGCTGTTGTTGGTGCTGATAATGATGCGGCTCATCCCTTTCGACATCGGCATTGCTGATGCTGCGCGATTTGACGGCTCCCATGATGGTAGCAAAACGACCGCTGGTCGATCCTGCTGCTGCTCCACTTGCTCCGCCGTTGGCCGACGCGGCTGTTGTTGATGTTAGAGTGGTGCACCAGCCGCCAACAGCCGATGACCCACCGCCGCCGCCTCGTCCTCGTCCTCCACCAACACCTCCACCGTCGTCGCGGTCGTCGCCGGCTTCGATGCTAGCTGCTGTTAGCGCTGTGCTAAGGGACGTTGATACCGCGCCCCATACAGTGCGGCAGAGAGCACGGGTGCGTTCGGGGCAACTTGAAAGTTGCTCTTTTAGTTCGTTGAAGATATCCAAAGCGATGTTGTTGCTCTGCCTGCGCTCCCCTCGCACTGCAGCCAGTGAATTTATATATATCTGGTATATATATTGTCTTGACTATAGATCTGAGCCGAAAATGTATCAATTTGACGTTTGTTCTGTATGTGAAGCTGGTGTTTTTTATTTTCTATATATGTTTATTTTTGTTTCTTTTGTTGAACTTTGGCGAAAAAGTAGCTGCGTTTTATAAATATTTCTTTTATTTTTTGGCAATGTAAGCACTTTATGAAACTGCATTATTTATATATATATATATGTTTGTATGCACACACACACATGTACACAGACATAGAGCCATACACACAATTACACGCCCTAAAAGAATTTTTTGTTGTTGGGACACAAAGTGAGTAATGTGTTTGTTGTTGTTGCTGCAGCGGCGGCGGCTGCTGCTGCTGCTTCTTATATGCAACTGAACAAACACATACACACGCCAACGCACAAATACATGTACATGCACTCAACCACACATCACACTCACACACACGAAGAGACACCAGCACTGAGGCACAGACAAAGCGTAGATTTCAATAGAACGCTCCTGTTTTAAGGCGTTAACCTAATGCAGTTGCTGTTAATTAAATTACATATAGCTATGCTTTATTTACTCAATTCAAAATGCATTTTGATATGCACTCGGAAATTACTTAAGTTTTGATGCGCGAAATTCCACTGCAATTGTTTAAATGCACTTTGGAAGCGACGACGGCGCGACCATTCGACTTGTAACTTCTTCGTTTGTCGACTTTTCGAACGAGACTGACAGCGTGACCGACCTGCGGGCTGCATCTAAATACCAAAATTATTAAGGTCTACATAAAATATACTAAACTACTGTATTTATACAAATATTTCTACCAAAATAACAACAATTTCAAAAATACCTTGATCTTTGCAAAAAAAACGACCAATTTTCGAAACTGCTTATTTGTTTTTAAATTAATTCATGCAATTCTTTAATAAATTTATTTTGGGTAAAAAAAACCGCAATACTGCACATTTTTGCATTCAATTAATCGATAACACGTTGTCGGCAGCCCTGGTTATAAGAAAACGAGTGTGCATTTGTTTACTAACAATTTCAATGGGAACTCCGCGTAAAAACTTCAATTTTAACTCTCCTTATGCACAAAATTTTGGGCAGTATCCATCCCAGACTTCGGAATACATGCTGCAACATGCTGGCGGACAACAAACGCCGCAGGAGAGACCACGACAAAACTTCAACTACAATCAAAAGCAGAACACACCGCATTTCTATCAAAACAGAACGCCACAACCAAATTGCGGTTTTTACGAGGACAAGCGGAGCTCCAATACCAATTACAACACTCCACATTTCTACCAGAATAGAACACCACAACAACAACAACAAGGGTCGCATGCTAGAAACTTTGGACATCGAGGCGGGAGACGTGGTCAACCGCATCATCATCACCAGCAGCACCAAAGGCAAGATCAATACTTCCACAGCTCGATGCTGGAGGATCCTTGGGCCGAGCTGATGCAGCGCCATAATGCAATACACGGGAGTGTCGTGGAGGATGCGCCAAAGAAAGAATTCGATAGCTAATTTAAGTTTAACACTTTATAAATTTATCCAACGTTTTCTTAAAAAAATCAATTCTCTTAACTCTACGCGGCCTTTTTGTTTTCTTTCTTCTTTTGACTCGATGTCATTTCTGATGCTGTCGCTTCTCTATGTACTTCTCCCAGTCGCCAGCTATAAGATTATAGATACTCATGGCAGCGCGTGCATCCTCGATAGAGTTGTGCTCTCCTGTCTGAATCTCCTTACCCAGAAGGACCATCGTCACACGTTTGAGACTCGGTGTTTGTCCATTGGAAACCAGTTTGCAGAGCGGCTTGTAGCGTGAGGTGTCTCTTATGTGGGCCGCTGGATGCTTTATGTTGAGCACGGCGAGATCGTTGCGCAGCGCATGACCAACGAGTATTTTTCCGTGCAGCATTCTGACTACTTCATCTTGTACAGACTTGAAGTCCTCACCGTTCTCAATGTCGTGAGGGCGTATGCCCGAGACACTGGTCCGATAGTCTGTTACAGGTTGGCGTGGCTTCACGTGCTTATCGAGCAGAACCTCACCCGTTTTGTTTACAATGGACACGCGTGCCAGCATATCATCCTGTCCATTGTGGCCAACACCAACCATCTCACAGTCCATGGCCAGGTAAAGATTGTTTTTTGCCTTGCGTTTGAGACGCGACCGCGCCGATTTGGTCAAAGGCTGGTTAGGATCTGTATTTGTTGCAGGATTAGCTGCTCGTATAACTGTTGGTTTAGCTTGATTCTCACTTCCTGTGCACATTGCTGTCTGCCAATTAGAGCCGGCGGCTCGTCTGCTTACATTTGGATGCTGCACTTGTAGACGTTCCATCGAGGTTTGAAGCTTGCGCTGTCCTGGTGAATTCAAGTTCGAATTCGGTATGATGGGTTTCTTTTGTGCGTTGCTTCGATTCATGTCAAACTGCTTCTGACGTTGTGACGACGACATTTAACCGGAATTACTTTTATATGTATATTTTTTGTGGCTCCCCTTTTTTTAAGAATTTTTTGTTTTGCAGCCAATGGACCACAAAATGTGTTTTTGTCAAAAAAGTGCGATATCGATAGGTTATTTATCGAGCGTAAATAAACTCCAATTCCGATAGTCGATCCGCATTTTTCCGATTTTCAAACAAAGATTTTTCATTAAAAGTTTATACCTAGAAATAAATTACAAAACTGATTTTTTTAGTTTTAAAATATTATATTTTAAATTACGTGAGAATGTATATGATATCGGCATTTTTAGCTATCTTTTAGTGATGGAAGTCAAATACACTGCCAGCTGTTCAGGAAAATACACAGCACTGGACTATTGAAAACTATCGATAACAAACATTAGCTTCATTTTTCGTTTTGCGCATCCCTAAACAAGCAAGGTGCTTGCGTGGAAAATAAACTTAAATACAATAAAAACTACACACTTGAACTTTATTTACAACGGTTTTTATCAACAATGGCCGCATCTCCACCAGTGCGCACAAATTGGCATCCAAATATGAAACACAACGAAGTGGAACGGTAGAAACTAGCAACCAAAACAACAACAATATGCAAAACAATAACAACACCTGTGCTTCCATGTTTTCAGATGGATCTGTATCTATCCTGCCTATATTAACAGCAAGAAGACCCGGCAAGAGGGTCGCCGACTTCCCAAAGAGAACTGCGTGGAGAACCCAACCTATGTGGAAATACGGGATGTGCTCTCCGTGTCCAATTTGCATTTTGCTGTAGAGAATAAACAGTACTGCCGCGAGAAGAGTAGGGAATTGCAGTTCCGAGGACGTGTGCGCGTTCAACTGCGTAATGGTGATGGCACACTGTGCAACAACGAGTTCGCAACGCGCGAATCTGTAATGAAACATGTGGCCGGCAAAATACCACAACTAAAAACGCGCCAGAACAAACCGAACGAGCCGCAAGCACAGCAACAATCTAGTGGCGCTGGAGCTAGCTCTGGCGGCGGTGGCGGTGGTGGTGGTGGCAAGAAGGGCAAGGGAAAACGTCGATGAATTGGCATAGTTTTGTTTTAGTTTGTTTTCTATAATAATAAATTCTGTATCTTGGGCGTGAAGTTCAAGTGCAAGAATTCGGCCTTGGTTCGAAATAAAATATTAATGTATTAGTATGTGGAAACAGTCTAAGATGACCCTAAACTGAATATGAAACGAAAGCGGCTAAAATAATTACTTTAAGAACTGTTCTGTTGCAAATGTACTCAATTAAAAATGTCTCAAGATCATATGGTGTCAGCGAAAATTCCGGCGAACGACAAAGCAAAACAAATCGAAATTCGACTGACAGTCACGAAGCGGTTGCTACAAAAAAACACTGTAAAATAGCGTTTACGATTTCACCCCAGTCAGCGTATAAAACCCGCGGTGCACCACAGATGCACAGCCAAAACGCAATTGGTGCAACATCTAGACGGAACTGCAGATAACAATGAGCCGGGATAGACGAGATATGAGCCCCATTCCCATATTAATATTGTTTGCCATTGCACAATTTGATGTATCATCGAGTGTGCCAACGACGACCACACCGACGACGACGGCACCGGATCTTACATCAACTACTTCCCGGTATGATAATCCGTTAGTGGAGCACAAGCACGAACAGAACTGCAAAGCGCTCTGCGAGCATTGCGGCTGCCTGGGGTTCTACTGCGGCGAGGAGTGTATTTGTGAGTGCAACGACGAGAACTCGGACACCGAATGCATACACACAATGCAAGTGAATGCTCGCACCTTGAATTCCCCCTTTGAGATCCTCATTCAAGGGCCGAGCAGCAATCGCTTTGTCCGCAATGCACAGCAGTTTGAACAGCGGGAACTGGTGGTGGTGGGTAGCAACAGAACCACACGTAATCGTCGCTCCACCATAACCATCTACAAGCCAAACACGTCCGAGGGAAAGAAGAGTGTGGCCTTCTCGTTGAATGCACTGGATACACCATCAATGGGAGCGAAGAAGTCAGAGATTATGCGCCATAAGCGTTCCGTGGAGCATCTGGAATGGTTCAATGACTTTGCCAGCACACTGGTGCGTCCGTCTCCCTTAGGGACACGGGCTAAGCCTGCTTCGTTTAAACGTCAAGCCGCTGCTGCCGTGACTACCATGGAACCACGGGTGAAGGCTCATCGGGAACCATGGTTTCTGGAACAAACAGCAACACGTTTGAATCGTCCGGCGCCACTAAGCAGACGCCACCAGCAGCAGAGTTCCAGGAAGACCAGTAAGAGCTCAAGTCGCAGAGCAAGCAGACCTGTTTCTATTGAAGATGATGAGACCGAGCCAGAGCCACAAAAGTCGGAATCAAATAATGCGCGACCATTTAGAGATGCACTGCAAGTTGTCGAACATATTCCTCGTGTGCTGCAAGAGACGGTGAACCATTTGACCGCCGACAATGGTAAGGCGCAGGATGTCTTCAGCTTGAACATCATGAACGATGTGCTACCGAAACCGATAGAGCGCCGGGAGAAGGCGTATGCCAAGCGACGCTTCAGTGAGCGAATCCGAGATAACGAAGTCCGGACAACGGCCACTCCTGTTACCCAGGCACCACTTGCACTGCCACCAGCTCCGCTTGCCCCACGAGGTCTCTTGCTGCCCTGGCTACGTCAGCGGCGTTTGCGTCGTATGCACGGTGTGCACTAGACGTTAATCTTTTGTTAAAATTTAAGTATACTGTAAATCAATTCCCTCTAACTGCGAATACAATCGTTGAAGAGGTCCGTTTATTGTTGTTTTTTAATCAATATTATTTCTTGTAGCCAGGAAGCAAAGTTATGTGTTAATAATAAATATAATTATATTAAAAAAAAACATTAAGTTTTTAATGTTTTTTCACTTTCTCTCGCTTTTTTAAGACGAAAACTTTTTGAAAAACGGTCAAAACGGACGAACTGCAGTCGGTAATGCAGGTGAGGTAAATCCTCTTTGAATGTTTACACTGCTTGGTGGATCGCAAATAACCGGGACACCAACCGGTCATGTCTTGGGAAATATTTCACTGAGAATATATGCATTGCATACTTTTGGGTCAATGTACCTGCTAATGGAGTAGGGTTTCTCCTCCCGCCACCAGATGGAGGCAAAACCATATCCCGCTTAAATTGATTGCATACCTTAAGGCACATTATAAATTCACAATAGAAAGCTGTCAGAGGGAGAGCAAACTTGAAATTCACAAGAGAGCGAGTGAGAGAAAACTTGAATTCAAGACGTTGGCAACGGACCTCAACGGTCCCCAGTTGTGAGAGTCGATCGCGCAGTGCGATTTCAGTTGTTGTCATAGGCGGATCGTTTTGACGACGCTCCAGTTAAACCGTTTTTTGGTAGAAAGAAAGACGAGTGAATAAAACACAGTTACTAAAAGAAATCAGTGCAAGTGCTGCAACCTAACTGTACTCTCTCGCTCTCGCTCTCTCTCTCTCTCTCTTCTCATTCACTCTCTCGTTCTATCATTATTATTGTTTATGCAAAGTTACAAAGTGCAAGAACGGCCGCAAATAAAACATATTTACATACATAAAATGTACGTATTTAATTCTGTGTTGGCCCCACTTTGTTTGGTGGCGTTCAACCAACGTATGACACTATGTGAAGACACTGTGTGCGTGTTTGTGTACATGCGTGAGTTGGCGCTTGTGTGCAGTAGCAAAAACAAAAACAAAGCAAAGTAAATACAGTACTTATTAACAACTGTACATATGTATATATGTAGATGGAGACGTGCGAAGAGCATGTTTTATCGCAAATTCGCCCTCAAAGTACAATGAAGAAAGGCGCAAAGCGGAGGCGGAAAACTTTGGGTTCCAGTGCATTAACATACACAAATACATATGTACGAACGATGCTAGACGCGAATACATACACAGATGAGTGGCACTACCTGAATTGTTGTTCGAATTGATTGAAAGCAATAATTACTGTGATTCGCAAGTGCATTGCCGATGCAAACTCATCTCGCTGACTGGGAACAGTTTTTTATATACACACACATATATACTATATATATGTATGAATAGTCGAGTGCAATAGGCCGAAACTTGCAGTCACAATTACAAAGCGTATCATTATCATATGTTGCCACCAAACGAAATCATGTAATAAACTGAGAGACTCCCGATTGTTGTCGCGATAAATGTGATAACGCATGCCGAATACAGCAACAAGTGACTTTGACTAAAAATACACGCATACACACACATACTTATACACATACACCCACATATATGTGTACATACATGTATATGTAGATATAGCCATTCGTTTTAACGTGTTGGCAACGATAATTATAATCGCTTGAATTAGTTTGATGATAAAAAAACAGCTGAGCAGTCGATGATGCCCATTCAGTGGAGTCTGTAACTATTGCGATAAGGGTTAATGAAGAACTTAAGATTGCGGCTATAAACATAGTCAACATATACATACGTATAGTGACCAACAATGAAATACCCTGTAGTTAATAGAACAGCTGCCAATTACTACACAAAGTTTTAGTTATCAAACAATAAAAATCATTTTATCAGTTTATAAGTTTTATTAATACACACATACACACGCACACACACACATAATGGCTACAAAAACGTGTTTTTCGTATTCCCAGAATGACACAGGATCGGTAATACCTAAGAACACTACCTTCCTACACGCATACCTCTATCAGCACATAATGGACTTCTATCGCAAGTTACGCGCTCGCTTTGCGACCAATGAAATACCTGAAGAACTTGACGATGGCCTGGAGTCGCTGGATGATTATAAAGAGCGTTGGAGATCCATACGCATTATTTATTTCACAATGTTCCTAATGTCGCTGGGCTTTAGCATCATCCTGACCGGAATATGGCCTTTTCTTACTGCGGTACTTATTGTGATCTCTAATTCTATTCCAAACTCAGACTGTTATATCTCCTATCCCTATAGCTAGATCCGACATCAGGCAAAGAATTTATGGGTGTGATTGTGGCAGCGAATCCGTTGGGTCAAATGATTTTCAGTCCTATTTTCGGCTGGTGGGGCAACAAACTGGGCAGCATTCGACTCCCACTGCTGCTGTCCTTAGGCCTCTTCACTTTTGCCAGCGGAATGTATTCATCGCTGGAGCTAATTCCGGAACATGCTAAATACTGGATGTTAGTTTCACGTTTCCTCATCGGCGTGAGCTCGGCGAATATTGCCCTGTGTAGATCGTATTTGTCAGGAGCCACACGCCTTAGTGAACGCACACACGCCGTTTCAATGGTATCTCTGGCTCAGGTGCTGGGCTTCATCATTGGTCCCGGGCTGCAGGCGCTGATAACACCCCTGGGACGGCACGGTTACGTGTGGTTTTGGGGAAACATGCACGTAAACATGTACACGGCCTCTGGCTGGATAAATATGATTATGAGCACGGGCAATTTTGTGATGTTTCTGCCGTTTATGTTCCAGGTAATCCTCATATAACAACCTAATCGAGCTTGTTCTAATATCTTTCCATTGTAGGAGCACCTTATAGCCGCACGAGAAGTTATGGTCATGCAAGGTAAAGCAACTGAGCGCGAAACCTGGAAGGCAATTAAACCCAATTACTTCTCCGTCTGGACTCTCCTCATGGCCTTTTTTGTGCTGGTGTTCAACTTTGTGCTCTTGGAAACGTAAGTGGGAATACATTTAACAAATATTTGCTAATCCATTTGCTCTCCTTGCAGCTTGGGCACCTCACTGACCATGGATATGTTTGCGTGGTCCAACGATGAAGCACTCTACTATATGGGAGTCTTCATGACCATCGCTGCCTTAATATCACTGGGCACTTTTCTGTGTATCGATACACTCTGCAAATTGTTTCAAGAGAGATTTGTGCTCATCTGGGGAGGTTTCTCGCTGATGGTGCTAGGTCGTCTGCTCTATTTACCCTGGGGACCAGATCCGCCCAAAGTAGCTATACCGTATAATGAAAGCTTGAATCTCAACATCGATGATCCCCTCTATTTGGGGTGTCCGGTGGTGTCGCAACCGTGGTGCCCCATACTGCCAAAGCTAACAAAGGTTCAATTTATCATTGGATTTGCACTCACCTCTGTGGGTTATCCCATTGGTGTTACCCTGATACAGACAATATTCTCCAAGGTACTTGGTCCACGGCCGCAAGGAGTTTGGATGGGACTAATGACTGGCGCAGGTTGTCTATCCCGCTTTATGGGTCCCATCTTTGTCGGCTCCATTTATACACGCCTTGGAACATTTTGGACATTTGGCATTACGTCAATTATGATGATGGTGGCACAGTGCTGGCTGCTATGCAGCAAGTAAGTTACTGAGAAACCTTCTAGAAATATTCTCTAATTGTTTCTCTCTTCAGTAAATTACTCATACCACCGACATACGAAAGGCCACCACCACCATCACCAGAGATAAAAGATGTGGAGCTGCAAGAGCTTAATAGGCCAAATGGTACTGACACTGCAGATGCAGCTGCACAAACGGACGCAGACTCACTTAGTAATGCGGAATCGGATGAGCTGCTCACATCAACGATAAACGTACGCGTCGTCACACACAGTCCACAGACGTAGCATTGATCGTACAATAGAATGCAAGATATTTTTTACTACTGCCCGTTTAGGTTAAACATTCTCAATGAATTTCTAGAAGATAATTAATATGCGCCTCCATAGCAATTGCTGTAATATACCTCAAAGCAACAAGTTGCCCCAGAGCAAGCGAGAACTTTTAACAGACTTGACCAAGAAACACTGTGCCCATCGATATGCAATCAATACATTATTTGTAATTTCTGATATTATCTTAAGATTTATTGGAATATTCAAATCGCACAAATCCAATAAATTGTAGTAGAAGTAGTTAATGCTAATGTATGAACTTCTTGGATGAAATAATGATGCAACACTCACACACAACTGATGCCTTTCAGTTTTGGCATTATATTGTTGTTGTTGCCATCACCATCAGTCAAACAATGTTACAAGTATGAATACAATGAAAAGGATGCCTAGAGGGGGATTTTATAAGATTTAGTTTTTTTGCTTAGTTATTGTTTAATTAGAACTACTAGTGCACGACTACCAAGGTGACGGCATCCACACATGCAAAAGCGGAACGTGCTGCAATTGCTGATCGTGTGGCGACCAATAGAGGAGCCAACATGCCGCGCCGTCCATAGCATTGTAGTTGTAATTGTAGCCGGGTAAAATCTGGGGCGCAATTGTTGCAAATGCACCGCCATAAGCAGCCGCTGGTACTCAGCTGCCGCCGTGATAATAAAACTCATCTCAGTAGGGCGCATAGCGGCGACCTGGGGGTGATGGACCTCGCATGCCTCGCGACGAAATCATGCGCTCATCGAAGGAGTCACGGCTGAAGTCCTCATATCCGTGAGGTGTTGGAGACCTGGTGGGGATAAAGATCATTGAATTAGTGAACTATACATCGGAAAATTATGAAGAATCTACTGTCTGCTTACCCATAGCGACTCATGCCATTGCTGCTGCGTGGCGGCGGAGGTGAACGCCGGCTGAACATGGTATCGTAACCACGGGAGACACTGCATGACCGCAGACTCCCACTCAGCGGTGGGGGGAGAGGCATGGGCTCACGACGCGAAATCGGGGGCGGTGGAAAATCACGCATACGCGATGACTGATAGCGACGCTCGTACAGATCACGTGAATCTTCAAAACGGCGGTCATAGTAATCGTAGTCCTGTTGGTGTACAATTTAAAATGATTAGTATTTTTAAAATACACAACAATTAGATACTCTTGTATATATATGACACTTTGTACATATAAATTAAGGGTATTCGCGGCAGGTCGATTTAAAGATGAACATGATTTAAGTAGACTCCAACTTATTCCGATTGCCTTGCAATAAATAATCAAAGCGGGTGAAAAGATCCACTTAAAGGTTGCTCAGTCTTCCATGTATTCAATATATGATTAGATGGGGAAGACTTTAAGTGAATATTATTGGAGAATACTATATAAAGTGTTACTCTTTTAACCGACCCGTCGAGTAAGCCATGTTTTTTGAATGCATTTACCCTAAAGCCGTCCATTATGCGATCACGCAGGAATGGCGGCGGCGGTGGTGGCGGCGGATACGGGTCACGACTGTACATGCGATCTCTGTAGCCACCGGCACTTAGCGGTGGTGGCGGTTCGCGTCCACCGGTGCCTGTCCAACGCGGACACTCTTTCGACCAATGACCGGAACGGCCGCAACGATAACACTGCTCCGGATCGCCCATGCCCGGCTTAGGGCGTACCCGACTTGTAGACACCTGCACCTTCAGAGGTTGGCCATCGACAACGCGACCGTTCAACTCCTTAATGGCATCCTGCACATCACCGACACAATCCAAATGCACGAACCCATAGTTCCGCACAATGTCGCACTCAACGACGGTGCCGTATTTCTGAAACAGTTCACGCACCTCCGGCGCTCGCGTTTTATCCGTTAGATTTCCAACGAAGATTTTCGTTGTCGGCGTATTGGGGGCGCGTCGGCTCTTGGCGGCCTCCACCTTGATGGCGGCATCGTTCAGCAAATAACCGTTCAAGTTCTGTATGGCATCGCGACCCTGTTGCTCGGTTTCCATGTGAACAAACCCATAATTCTTCACCACATCGCATTCGACGACAGTACCGTATTTTTCGAACAGCGCACGCAGTTCGGTTGTCTGCGTTTTTTCATCGAGGTTACCGATGAACAACTTGAACGTGCCGGCTCCGGGCATCACGGCGACGGGTTCGGCTGCGGCGTCGTCCACGGTTCTTCCGTTATATGAATATCTGGGGGAAGCTTGAGCGTTAGCGTGCGAACGCGGTTAATTGAGTTTTTACGCGTTATTGACGTGTATGCAATATGCAACGCAGCTTGAGAGCGACGAAGACGAGGACGAAGGCGGCGAGACGACGAACGCGACCTCAAAGTGAAAGAAGAAGAATTTTTCATCTTGATTTTGACTATGGCTAGGGCGCAGAAGAAGTAATTCGAAGCAAATAAAACATAACAAACAAAGCTAACAGCGCGTCCATTCAATTCAATATCATATACACATGCAACGCGTGAAAAAAATAATTAATTTTCACACATTTAACAAACAAGATGGCGGCGGCAACGACGGCGGCTATGCGAGTCCGCGGAAGTATTTGGAGGTCGGCGGCTTCAATGCTAATTTATATGTTTTAACAATTTAAGACTTCTTACCTGTGCTCTTTTTGTAAAACCAAAAAATAAAGCCCAATTTTGCTAGTTTATTTTTCTTTTGTTTAACACTCCAACCGAACTCCTGACTTTCCCACAAGTTTTCAGCAGAATGAATTTATTGTGTATGCATCAGAGCTGCTGCAGTAATTAATCGACTACTACAATCGACGTACATAATTTAACTCGATAACCCGTTTGTTTTCGATGAAAATATTTCAGGGGTGCAACAATAAATATACGTATCGTCTAAGTACTTTACAGCACTATCATTTGGAATTGCGCTGGATTAAAAAAAAAGCGGGAAATAATAGTGCAATTAAAGTAAATTTATCATGAATACTCCTATGGGTAGTAGACGTACTGCTACACCACGTCTATCAGAACGCAAAAGGCAACTGTTTAAAAGTCGAAGTTCTATATTGGAACAGATCGACGACGATGACGATGTGGATGAAGTTCTACTTGGCATATCTCCCCTGCAGCCCAGTCACAAACACAAAAACATTAGCGCTGAGCAGAATCGAAATGGTCGCAGCTTGTTCTCGAAAGGTCAACATGAAACTAGATCTGGATTACGATCGCGGAGTAGCACCAGCAGCTCACCAGAGACCAATAAGGAAAATAAAAGTGCTACCAAGGCGGCACGTGCCGTGAGGACAACATCTGGCACAGATGAGCAGCTACCTGATTTGTTTACAACAACAATGCGCATTGACAGCAACAGTGGAACTAGTCAAAACTCAAGTCCACGCACTCCCAGAACACGAGGCTCCGTCAAATCTGAAGCATCCAATAGTGGAGAGGGAAGCACAGAGAGAAAATCAACAAAGAGAGACCATGAAGTGTCCAATGAGTCCAATGAAATCATCAATTTGGTCTCCTCCCCATCTTCAGATGAGGCCGAGTCGAAGGTGCGCAGAACGCAGAAGGAATGCATGCCTATGAAGAGAGCCCATGGAATGTGCGAGGATTCTGATGAAATCATCAATGTGGAGACCACACCACCTTCTGAGCCCGAATGTAAGTTGCGGAGGACGCAGGAGGAATGCATACCAACTTTTGCTTTCTACTCCAATGCCTCCAAAGCTCGGGCAGCTCTGCGCAGCACTCCATCATACACACCAAACCGACGAAAAAAGAGGAATAGTGTCAAAGGTACCTCCCCCACATCTCGTTCCTTGGGTATTAACCGAGGTGTTGGCCACAAAATACGCAAGCCATGGCATCCGAGTAGTTCCTCCACTGCCACCAATCTGGATGGCATTTTGGGAATGTTACGCAATGAAAAATTACGCAATTTGATCACAACGAAACGGGAGGAACGCGCCAAGGTGGAGCAGGTACACGAGATTTTACGTAGGGCTAAGGATCCCATTAAAATGGCGAAACCATTAAGTGTCTTCGCACAGAATGATGCTAATAACAATAATGATAATAACTTTAAAGACACCTCTACCGTATCCCTGGGCTTTTCTGATCTGAGTGATGAAGAAGATTATGGACTAAATATTGGTACCGCAGCCATAGCCGAAATATCCTCTGATTTACAGATGGAACCGGTTATACCGTTAATACGACACGGTGATCAAGCTAACACTTCACCACCATCAAACATATCCCCACCTGGAAAGCGCAAATTCTTTAAATCGGGCAAACGCAGCAGTACCTGCAAGGAGGTGCGCATAACAGATAATATACGTGCTAGTGTTAACAATGGGAAGATTCAATTGATGGAAGCGCCAGTAAAGAAGCGTCAAGTGCGGGTCAAGTCGGCAACGATTTTCTCTGCGGAGCAAGCTACTGTAGACGCCATACTACGTAATCTTGATGAGACTATAGTAGATGAGATTATTGAATCGGAACCATTACCGCCGCCAGAGCAACAGACTATTACTGAACCCGAAGTTATGAATGAGATGGAGGAGGTGGAAATGTTGGAGATATTGCCAGCAGATCCTCATGCAAAATATCGCCAACAATTACCGTACCAGACTAACGATCCTGAAACTATGCAGCAACAGGAGCTGCTGCTTGAGTTTCTGATTAGCAATAACATTTGTACGGATGAGAACTTTAAAATCTTCATAGCTGATCCAGATAATCATAAGGAAGAGGCCACTCGCATTGTCGATAAGCTGTACATGGTCATCAATGCAGACATAGAATCTCAGGAAACACCAAAGGAACCGGAGTCTACAGTGCATATAAACACAGATCAACCTGAAACCCTATCTACTGAGCAGACAACCGCTGACCAATCTAAGCCCCAACCTAAACCACAAGGCAAACTGTTCCCCATATTCACACAGCGATTGCAACCGTTACCACAAAGATCGACACGTCGGAAGTTGAGTGCATCTAAGCAGTTAATGGTCGGTGCTGCCGGGGCTAACCAGTATCAAATCGATGCCGGTCAGAAGGCATTTGGAGCTAGACAGTGTCAGCAGTGTGGACTGGTCTACACTGTGCATGAGCCCGAAGAGGAGCAATTGCATCGGGAATATCACAGCGCGGTGCATGTGCTCCGCTTCAAGGGCTGGATCGATGAAGATATTGTGGCAGTGTATCCCGACTGGTCTGCCGATGGGCGCATTATACGCATGACTGAACAAGCCCCCGCGACACGTTTGCAGCGGCTAACAGAACTTATCAGCATTGTAGATAAGGAACTGGGATATTCGTCTTACATTGTGCCAAAGACGTTTGTGGTCTTCTTTGCCGTGCGTAAACATCAGATTGTTGGTTTGTGCATCGTTCAACCGCTAACGGAGGCACATCGCTTTATACAGGTCGATGGTACAGATTACCTTAGCGAGGAGACCTTTGAGGCCAGGTAAGTGCAATATTTTTTTTCTTCAGCATATTATGTATTTATGATCTTCACATTTTTAGGTTTGGCATCTCGCGTATTTGGGTCTCGCCTCTGCACCGTCGCCAGAAAATTGCAAGCTACTTGTTGCGGGCTGTGCAGGTACACACAATTCTGGGTACTAAAATACCTCGTGAACTTATTGCGTTTAGTGCCCCCACGGATGATGGAAGAACTCTGGCGCGTCACTTTACCCAGAATGATAATTTTTTGACCTATAGCCAGTGAAAGAATTTTAAAATTGTCGTTTAGCTGTTGACTAGCTGAACACATTTTAATATTGAAGCGAGATTATGTTTTAAAACTTTGAAATGTTACATGAAAAATGTGTTGATTGAATTATCAGATTTGTTTTTATATCTTTAATGCATTTTCGAAAACTTTTGTAAATATATTTTAATTAAGTATGTTCAATTAATTGAAAAGAAACAAGTGATTTGAGTATTATTAAGGCCTACATATTTTTGAATGCATTATAATAAAGTTGATATTAACAAAATACAATTTTGTTTTTAAAATTGGTGTTGGCAGCGGTAAATAAGTAAAAAATAAGTCCCAAGAACATTTATCAAAGTCGATAAATCTTTAGCCAACCGTTCAAACCGATATCAATACAGCTATGCAACCTGTAAAAATAAACAAGCCCAAAGAACATTTATCGAAGTCGATAAGTCGTAAGCCAACCGTAATAATCGATATCAATGCAGCAATGCAACCTGCAAATCGATATCATCCAATTTGTGAGCTAGGCTTTGGGCGTTGTTTTCGTTGCTGCTGTAAAACAGTTAATTGAGTTTTCAATTACAAACACACGCATTGCTGTAAAACTGAATTAAAGCATTTCAAATAAGAATTTCCAATTATCTAAAAACTGTACGCAAATGGTAAGTACAATAAACTGTATAAAAATATTAAGTATACCAACACCATGAAGCGTAGCAACGCCGCAGTTGACGCCACGCCCAACGTGACAGACGACAGAATAAACACAGAAAGTGGATTAAAGAGCCCTAACTAATGTTAGGGTTGCAAGTAACGTGTCAAGTCGCTTTCAACGTTTCCTTTCTTAACCTTCGTTTGCAGACAATACGACATTGTGTTTGTTTTGAGCAAGAACAGCAAGTGGATAATTCAGAAAAAGGCCATTGACTGCATTAGTCAGCGGCAGCTTTAATACAACTATCAATCACCTTTATCCAGACTTTGTGGGACTATGTCCACAATCGAAGACGAGCGTAAAGCGTATATAAACAATCCATATTTTACTGGACATATCTTCGGCAGCTATAAGCCATTCTATGTTACTATAGCCATCTGCACAGTTGTGCTAGGTTCGATAATTATTTTGAATATCATCTTGGGCTGTTGTTCCAAGCATCGCAAGTACTGGCAAGACAGACACACAGGCAACCGTTGGTTGGTATCGATTTGGTCTTCAACGCCACATAAGCAACCACCCTTGGATTTCACTGAGCTGAAGGACGCATCCTACTTCAATCGGTTCCATGTAAGTTGTTGATAAATACATTGTGCTGGGATTTCAAAAATAACAAGGTTATTCTTTGTAGCCCACAACACATCAACAAGTGTTTCCTGACGACGTCGCCATTCCCATTGAGGAACTAGAACCTGTGCATCACTCGCATCATCAGCAACGTCCACCACGCCCAGAGGGTCGTACATTACAACACCAAAGGCAACGCGAGGAATACGTAGAGCTACAGAAGCGTGAAAGCGATATCTAAGCCATGGCTTTATATATTCTTTATCCCGCCGTTGCTGCCTTGGCCTTGTTCGTTATTGGCGTTATCATCGTTATGCTGCGATGGGGCCCACGTTTGTGCGGCTTACGCCACCACGCTCTCCCCGACAACGATGATATGCGTGAAAAAACTTACGAGCATGAGATTAGCTATGCCTAATCCATTTCGCCATTTTCGAATATTTTCACTTTTTTAATTCGTACATATCAACAACTAACCTTAGTTTTTTAAGATGCTATTCAGACAACTACTAACTTTTCACTGGCTCACAACAAAACCATGTCTGCTACTCCTCTTCAATCTATTTATACATGCAGTACAAAGTGCCTACCACATTTAGTTAGCATTCAAAACATTTAACATTCCAAGTAATACATATATCTCGATATATTGACAAATGTTTGCCGTCCAAGTGTCTTCTAGTAAAGTAAGATTGCGTCCACAGTATAAACGTTTACCCTTTTGGTAAGAAATAATTAAATAAAATATCTAAAAAGTTTTGCACAATTAAAATTAAATATTTCTAAACCATGCAAACTCTATACATTTGTGTATTCATACTTTTATACGATTTTGTCAAATAAAAATGCCTTTCAAATAAATACAATTTATAAACATTTTACTGCCAAGCATCAATGGGGAACTTTTATAAACAATAAATCTCAATGAAATTGATAAGTGATTGATAAAAACAAAAAAAAGGAATATTGACTAAAATCTAGCTAATAAACTCATTTTGTGTTCAGCAATACAAATGGCAGAGAGCAGTTCGTACTTTCTCTCAATTGTTAATAACTCAGAAGCACCAGGCCCGGAACAAAAATCATATGCTGACATCGATGTAAATTTAATAGTCTTCAACAGTTTACCTATGTACTCTTCCTTCCTGCGTTCTTCCCGTTCGTTTGCTTCTTTTTTCAGGTCTTTCTCTGTATTACCCACAGCACCCTCTTCGTCTTTCTCATCTCCGCTCTTCTCTGTGGGTTTCTCATCAACCTTATCTTTCTCTTCTGGGTTCTGTGTTTTCTTGTCTAGTCCTAAATACTTTTCCATGAATGTTGGGGGTTCTGGCGTTTCCTTATATCTTTTTATTTTCAAAACGTCATCATTATGATATAATTCCAAATTGCGTAACGATGAAGTTTGGCTTGAGCCCAATACTAAGCCATGTATTTTGCAGTACCGATGGATAACATCGAAGCGAATCTTATCGCTAACACACACTTGAAATTCCTCAATAAACTTTAAAAATACGTCAGAGCTCAGATCAAAGACAGCACATGTGTTGATATAAACATCGGCGTTCAAACATATATTCTAAAAGATATTAAAGTTACTAAGAATTAAAGTGAAAAGAATCTTAGAAAACATACAGATCTAATGGTTTCGAGTAATCCTTCTTCTTCGAGGTGGAATGCATACTCGTACAAATCTATAGCAACATCAGCGTCTATGCCACTTAACACGCGCCGCTTTATTACAGCTAAACAATTGGCGGTCATGAAGTTTACCATGAATTTCTTGCTTAGATATATCAACGTTTGCACTGTCGACAGATCATACGAATCCAGGCGTCGGTTATCGTGCCAATACAAGTATTCAATAAATTTTTTAAAATCAGATCCCGAGACATCGTCAAGCACGATATTATCTGGAATCACTGCCTCTTCAAAATCACCTTCAAACATGCGTTCAAACACCGGTGAGACACTAGAAATATGAGAAGAATTATTGTAATGATTAGTATGTAAATATATATATATGTATATGAAGATTTCAAAAGTATATAAAGTAATAAGTACATGAAGAACTTACTTTATTAGCACAAACTTGTGGCATTTGACCACGATCTTCTCGCCATCGTCATCGAAGACAATAAAGCTGCAATCTGACAGGTGTCCAGTAGATAGTAAATATTCCATACGCTCACGAGGCCTACAAAATGTAATGAATAAATGAAAATTATTTAAATAAAGCAGTGTTTTGCATACTGATTCGTAATATAAGAAAGTTAAAGTACCTATATCTTGTGGAGCGTACACATAGGTAGAAGAAAGCGGAACTTATGACTAGGATGATTGCTGCAACGAAAAGCTCATTGTCTATGATAAGTAGCCAGAGGTTTTTTATAGCGCTGAGCCAGATGGAAATTGATTAGCTTCTTACTTAAAACCTCTACTCTAAACATGTCAAGCTTGTAGCGGAGAATAAACCATTTAAAATAGTGTGCACGGACAGACTTGTTGCTTAGACAAACAACTGTTATACATATCTATGACACACGATAATTTCCAAAAAAAGAGCTTTGTTTTTTTTATAATGGCATTCCTAAACTTAACAAAAGATGCATTACGCATATTATAGATTACTTACTTGAGATCCTGCCAGTTTGCTTCCGTATCTTCCATTTTTAATTAAATTATTTTTGCAACAAACAAGGCCGATCAACAAAGACAAAAAGTGGCGGCGTCAAGTTTATTGTAAAACAGTGCTGGTAAGCGACACGAAGATAATACTCAAACAGGGCAAAGCAAATGCGGTCACTCTGGATGGAATCAGATGTTTACTGTTGCCGTTGTGGAATTTAATATTAAATTAAGCATCCACATGCTGTTATCACAATGATTTTATTTATTTTCATTTGGATCGGCATCGGCCTACTACCGTTTTCTCAGCAAGCCGTGATTGAGTGTCCATCACGAAACGTGGCACAACTGCGAGCCGAAGTTGCAGCGACCAGTGAGGTGTCTCTGCTGTTCTACTACGTGTCGTGGTCCAGCGATGCCAGACAAGCTCGTTTGGTATACGATGGCGTGGCGCATTACTACAAGGATTATGCATCCTTTGGTGCGGTAGATTGCTGGCATCTACTGTGCAACTGCACCCGCACACATCGTCAACTGCCCGGTATGGCCATTAACGGCGGTTATCCTGACAAGTGGCCCACGTTAATAGTGAACTATGGACGCCAGCTTAGATTGCAGTACCAAGGAGCCTGGCATTTTGAGGATCTCACAAGGTTTATGAACAACCTTATGCAGCCGATCGATCGTATACACACCACATTAGAGCTGAGTGCGCTTTGGAAGATATCAGATACTGTCGTCCTGGCGCTGCTGGACTCCGCAGATGGCATAGCCTACAAGCGCTTCGTTGCAACTGCCCTGCGTTGGCTAGAATTTGATCCGGAGCGTAATGTGCGCTTTGCGGTCACCTTCGGCCCCAGTGCAAAAAAAATGCTGAAAGTGGAGGATGTCGAGCTGCCGCAACTAGTGGTCATCGATAGCCGGCACAACCTTCACAGCTACAACGAGTCGAATAATTGGAAAACAATGGAGATCTTGCATTGGCTGAGACCAAAAGTGAATCCACTATTAGCGGCCGGTTATGGAACGCCGGTGAAGATAGCACTTAAAGCACGTCACATGCCTGTGCTTGCCATGAGCATTCGGATGCATCATCATAAGTCAGCTATGCCGATGGTTGTGGGCGAGGAACTGTCGCCAAAGGAGAATGCCGACTGCGCTCAGTACTGGCTGCAGGATATGCTAGATAGCGATCGCGAGACACACAAATGGTCGCTACTTCAAATGCCGCCACAACTCTTCGGAGGCTCTAAGTCAAAGGATGAGTTAAGCAAACATTGCTTTATCGCTCTACAGCCGAATGAAGCCACTCTGGCAAATTATTATCGCATCAATAGCTACCTGAATTATCTATGGTCTCAGCACAGTCACGAAAACAACAACTTGGAGGAACAGGGGCGTCATTTGGTAGAGCTGCACACACGTTCGCGGTGCTTGGCGCACACACACGCTCAACAAGGTACACCAGCTCTGAAAATTGGCATAGCCAAGCTTGTCACTAAATACGGTCAGTTAATGTGGCAGCACTCATCGGAAAGCAAGTCTGTGAATCGTTCCTTAGCCGTGGTACTCTTTGACGCGCATAAATATCGTGACTATGTGCACCAGCTGGGCATAGATCAACATGAGGAACAGCATCGTAGCAACAAAAGGGATTCGTCTGCGGTGCAAGTTTTCATTGTGGATGCAGCAGCAGAGGCACTGTATGTGATGCCACAACATCAAACGTTTTCCTACCTGGCATTGAAGGACTTCATCAAACAGTTCTATGCCAAGCAACTGCCACGCCTGCAAAAGAATGATCTCGGAACCAACACTCCGCCCCTGGATGCGTCCTATGTGCAGGCATACAATCGTCAGCTGCTTCTCATGGCACTGGAACGCTCCAATGCCACCAATGTTGTACTCATTCATCGACTCGATTGTGCCCTTTCTGCTGTGATGTCCCAGGTACTTCTGCAGGTGGCAGCTCATCTGCGTAGTCCCGATCTAAATTTTATACGCTTCAACAATCAGGCCAACGATTTGCCCTGGGAGTTGTCAATGCCAACAACTCCAGTTCTGATCGTATTCCCTGAAGCACATCCCACAGAGACTGTAGTCTTTCCCAGTGATGTGCGAGCGGACACGGCAAACGTAATGTCATTCATACTGGCACAGTTGGAGCCGGAGAAACAGTTGCGTCTGGTTTTGTCCAGCTGCCGTCGACGGATGCGACATGCGCGTAGTTGCCTGGACTTTGCCGCTAAATTGGTGCTACAACACGTTAGCCAATATCTAAAATACTGGGAGATATACGAGAAGGAGCGAGACTTAATACTTTCCCACCTCAAGCAGTTCCATGAGATGCACATTGCCATCGAGAGTAGCATAAAGTTATAGTTGATAAGCTTTAAAGATTTCTAAAAGAAAAATTACCATAGACTTAGTATGTAAATAACAATAATATTGGGTAAATGTTTTACCAACAGCTCATTTAACTGATAATTGTTTAGTTAAGCCAAATATAGTTGAACTAAATGTTGATTGCCTATAAGCATAGTTTAAGCTATTAGTAAATCGTATAAATAAAGTAAATAAAGACTATCTTATATTCCAATTTAGTTTGATCTCAATTTAGTGTAGTTTCAAATTTCAACTTTAAAACGACGTTTATTTCCATTTAATCTGGTCACACAACACATTAACTTGCATTTCAGTTTAGAGTGACCATTTAAAGTTGCTAACAGCTGATTACTTTCAATCAATCAAATCTAATCTCTCAATTGCTGGACTACCCCAGCTCTTAACTGAATATACCCGACAATCGTAACTTAAAATGTCACGAAGTTCTGGGAAACTCAATATTATAGATGAAAGTACATATCAATGCATGACTAAAGATAATGGAGATGCCACTACAAGAGGTATACGTAGTGCCAAATACAAGAATAAACACAAGAAGGACCGGGAGTGTACATTATTTGACTTCCTCATTGTTTCCCGCAAAAACGACAAAAACTTCAACAAACAGAGACGTCCTAACTTCAATATTAAAAGAAATGCAGTGCACTTTCCTACCAAGCGCAAAGGAAAAAGAAGATTGGTTCCTAAGCTACGTGTAACTCGCCTTAAACGGATTATCAATTATCACAGACAATTAAGGCATCAGGTGGCTCTGAAATCTCTACAAGTTGTGGGCAATGAATCCTCTTGCGATATTTCTTTGAACCTGCAGAAACTGACTTTAGAAGAAAGCAAAGAGTCAAATGGAGGAAAAGTAGAACCCAAGGTGCACACGGAAAAGACTTCAGGACCGATACCTAAAATACATTCTCGCCGATTTAGAAGGTGTGTATACCAATAGTTTCATCATTGTCACTCTTTTCTATATGACATTATTCTTTTAGCTATTGTGATAACTGCACAACGGCACGTCTCAAAGAACTAACAACTCAACTGTTAAAGGACTTGGAACGTTTTCAAAGTCGTGCCTATGGCAACAATGAAATCAAAGCACGCGCTCATCCTCGGTTTGTTGTGGGCTTTCGAGAGGCATTGTCTAGACTGCGAATCAACAAAGTGAAACTGTTGATCCTGGCCCCCGATTGTGAGGAGTGTACAGCTCAAGGTAGGAGTTAAGAGAGAGAGACTTGAGCTCAATCTAGTAATAATACTCTACTTCTGCTAGGCGGCCTTGATGACACCATCGAGGAACTGAAATCAGTTTGTCAGAAACAGAACGTGCCTTATTGCTTTGCGCTGTTGCGCCGGGAATTAGCCTACGTATTGCGGAAGCGTGCACAAATCTCCTGTATGGCCATCTTGGACTACGATGGAGCCAATGAGACTTATAAGCAACTGCTGCAGGAACTAAACGAGGCGCGGACACAGTACAGAAGTTTGCTTGCAACGTGATAAGTTTATTGAGTGATATAAAGCATATAAAGTGCGAAAGGGTGCCTACTAAGTATGGTAAATACATGATGAGATTCAGTTTTAGTAATTTGTCGGCGTCATCATTGTGCTGGTCACCAAATCGAACAGTGTGGTGGTTTCGTTGTACATCTCAGTAGCTGCTCCCACAAATCCGGCCGTGTCATTGAAGCTATTCAACGATTGAATGGCATCCTTGGCCTGCTGTGCAGCCAAGTTGAATTGAATGAGAATAATTAGGTAGCTAGTGATGCCACCGCTGACACCATACAACGTTTCCATGTCAAGGGTGAAGAAGCCACAGGCTGAGAAGTCCACTGAATGGTTGAGCAGTTTCAGCGACAAGTGATTCACAATCTCGTAGACCAAATTCTCATCAGCAACCACGCCGCACTTGTGCAAACTGATGCCAGTCCGCTTAGAGGCCAGCGATGTCTTCCAGCTGAGATAAATCAAATATATGCACTTGCCAGAGGTGTAGACCAATACAATGACGGTGATGAAAGGGTTCTTGGCGGAACGAAACAAGGAGGGAATCGATTGGGACTGAGTCGCGCAATACAAGAAGTAAAGCTGAGCCGTAAAGATGAGGAAACCATAAGCCATAAGTGACAGAATCGGATAGCTCCACAATCCGTTCATTGCCTTGCCAATTTCGCATATCTCGTCATGAATTTGACATAGATTATTTAGCTTCTCTTCCACCTTGGTTGCGTTACTCAACTCGCTTTCATGTGCCATGTTTATCATGGGATTCGGTTTGACTTGGTGAGGTTTGCGAGGCGTTGGGATGGTCTCTCCAAAGGAGTTCATCGAATGCGCAACTAATGAATAAAATATTGTCAGACAGTGAAAGAGCAGATTCAAGATTACTCACTTGGTGCTACCTTATTGCGGGCTTTACTGCCTGATCCCTTAAACGAACCCATATCCATGCCGCCCAACTCCTTGTACAAGTACTCCAAGTTACTATCGTATTGTGGTGGCTGTGAATCAGCACTGATTGCTGTCCGATCACCAACAGATTCATTACTCTTGTCTCCAGAGAGCCAGGCCTTAAACTTTTCATGCTCGGTCACGAGATCCTCCAGAGTGGCATTGATAGCCTCGAAACGCTCTTTTAACGCATACAACGATACGGCAAACCAAATCTTATCCAGCGTATTTATAAAGGTAGGTATGACAGAGACAACCCACAGTAACGACAGCCACTGTGTGTAGTCCACCAGGCTAACGTACGTGGTCAGAAGAATGGCAATCTCAAAGATAAAGGTCATTATTATCATTACACGAATGCGCTTTGATATGCCGCTGTTATCAACCAAACACTGTTCGCGATAAAGACGCTCATCTACCAAGCGAATACGTTCGTATAGCTCTCCCAGTTGTCCCTGGTTCAACACCGCAGTAAGCTGATCCGTGGCCATCATGATGAGACCGATATAAGTTAGAAAAAGGCCAATAACAAATGTCAAAGTACCTGAATAAAGTTAGTTGACATTATTATTATACCAAATACACGATTATAAAAAATTAACGTACTCTGAGATGCTTTTAGAGTGCGATCCTCTTCACCAAACGAATAAATGAGTATATTGTAAAGAATCACGTAAAAGATGAGAATGCCAATCAAATAGAACATTCCATTGCGCGACTTTTCCAACACATTCTTTCGACGAAACTTGTCTAGATCCTGTGGCAATATTCCCACCAACTTTGACAAGAAGAACAACTGCTGAAACTGCAACAACAATGGTTGCACCAACGGAGTCGGCTGCGACATCCTGCGTGTTTGCCAGAAAATACTTGACTAACAAACTCTGAAGGGGAAGTTCTGTGAGCCGCTTAGCACTTTACCTAATTAAATTGATTTTGTTAGTTGATTAAATTGCGTTCTAATCGATACAATCAACGCGGACAATCGCCTGTGAATTACTAAATATATACAATATACGTATATTATACACTATATGCATATTGTGGATGTGTAGTTTCTTTTTGAAATGCATCAACATTTATTTGAAGAGAAATTTTGTTTATTTCCTTTATTTGTTTGCGTATTACCCTACTCAATAAATAATCAGATATAAACCAAACTATATATGTAGATTAAAGTTAGTAACAAGGGATTTTTCACGTTACATTTAAATAGAAGATATAACATGGTTTTATGTGTAGACGATTGAATGGGATGTATGAATTTATTGCATGTTTTCATCAGTTTTTGGATTTGCATGGTTTATATAGTATGTACCAAAGTTTGCTGTAAATTTTGTGTTTTTAGAGTTATATCAAATTTGCTCCTCTTTTACTTTCTCTTACGACGATCGGCCTGTTTCTGCTCCTCCTGAAAAAGAAAAGACCAAGTAAAGATATTACAAAAATTAATTACATCTTCCAAGGTATAAATATATTTTCACAAATAACGATCAATTTAATTTCGATTTTATTGTAAGCCAGGAAATAAATATACTTCCAACACCATTAGAGAAATATAAACTTAAGTACAGTAAATCTGAGAACTGTTTCCAAGGTACTTTTGTGAAAGTATACTTATTGCCTTGGATGTACGAAAAAAAGGTATACACTGCAAACGTTGCATACCGCTGATCTTAGTCAATATTGATTAGTGGGCACTTTAAGGATATTAAATGTTTGCTTGACCTTAACCCTCTTTTCGAATTATTAAACCAGAAAACTCTTGAGCTGTAAAACAGGGCACAATTTTGAGCACACATCAAAGTATAATTCCTAGCCTCCACTTATTATATATGGTATATCCAATGAATCTATATACGTAGTTATTTTTCTCAAACAACTTACCTTTTGTGTAAGGATGATCAGCAACCGACGGAACATGCTCAAAACATCGAAGAATAGATCCAATGCATGCTGGATAACGTCGCGGTTGCCCATGCGAACCTTCTCGATGATGTTTTGGGTGTCGTAAACAATAAAGGCGGCCATAACACCCACTCCGATATACAATTGAGTCTGGAATTGAGGGAAGAAAGCTTAAACATTTTCATTGGCATAACTACTGTACGGATTACTTACGATTTGAACAAAATATGACTTGAAAATCATATTGAATAGACTCAATAGTGCCATGCAATTGATAACGCTAACCAGCACGCCGCCCAAGAACAGATATTTGCCTTGCTCGGCGAGTAAAGCTGCTATCGAGAGCGAGGCAAAGGTAACAAAGGTGCCAGTGAGTGCTGTCACTATAATTGCCGAATTGATGCTGGCTATGTAGCCCAGTAGGGGTCCAAGGGTCTGACCCGAGCAGAAACCAAACGCGTAGAGCATGCCCAAGCGTGTGTAGTAGTTCTTTCCATTGTCGCGATAGAAATGCAGACCCAGGACCAGCACCAACGATGCAATTGCCGCCAGCATGCCCAGATCGAAAGATCCTTGCATTTGGGTAATGGATCCCACTGCAGTTGCAGCTGTGGTGCTAGCCAGCACCATGTACACCTTACTCAGGTGGGAGCGCACGTAGGGCTCACTGTGAATGTCAAACGAAGATACATTAGCTTATCTGTGTATGCGTAAGCGTATGTGTGTGTTAGTGTTTTTGTTTTGTTCTTTTCAAGGACTATTGATTCAGTCTGACCAACTGTTGATGTGGCTCAATACCCAATCAACACGTCAGCCCCGCCGTGACGCAAGGTGTCTCCATTGACAGAATGTCAAGCGACTTTTGTACCATGTTATATTCTTCGCAAGTTCAGGTGAACTCGTGATGCAAATCTATTTGTTTTTCTATACTTACTATCGCTGTTTAATGCCGTGCACAAATCGGTCGAAACGATCATTGAGATATTGTGCTGTATCTGCCATAATGAATCCTTTATTAGTTTCCACTTGGTGACTAGTTATTGTTTTTTAATCAAACGGAGGAGATCTGAATGTGAACTGTAGCTATCTTTACTTGATAGTCAGGCTGATTGATTTTACGTTGTCTACTACGTTCTTCTTTCTTTCTTCTGTATTTCACCCAATTTATGTCTATTGCACTACAGTGTTGGCTAACATTCAATAGTGCGAAGCTTCCAGATGTTGAGGTGACCATGCATACAGATTTGGTCACACTTCAAATTGCAGAAATGTTTGGCGCGAAACTGGTATAGTGTGCAGTTTCAAAAAAACAACAAATTTAATTTGTCGTTTTCTGGTTCAATAATAGAAAAAGAATTTCTTTAAATCTTGATTTTGTATTTTGGCATTGTAGTCTTACAATATTAGGAATTGTTATCTATTTATAGTTACTTTTGTTGTCTCATGGGCTTTACATATAAGGCAGATTTTTTATTTACACCCATGACTCGTAGTATTCACAAACCTTGGATTTAATTCGAAAAACTCAAATAAGATAGAACTTATCGTAGGCCATTCTCTATATACTCATGCACTTCTGGCATAATTATTGCTGTATCTGTATAAAAATTCCGATTTATAATTTTCGAAAATAGTTAAAGTGGTTGGATGGCGTTCAATCGTATACTTTGTGTATATGTATTTATAAACAATAATCGAAAGTATAAATATTAAAAACGGCGAACGCTCACATAAATGCATTTTCCTAATCTTGTAAATATATCTCAAACAAACAAGACTTGCACATGTACAATAGATTTTCATATGTTTCGTATATAAAACTTTACCTGTATTTTGTATAACTTACAATATAAATATATGTTTGTTCAGTTACTCTCAAAATCACAGTTAAAATTGTGTAAGACAGATTTGGTTTTTTGTTTTTTACGTGTAATAGCTGGCCATTAAGCTCGTAATACTGTTTGTTAGATAAAACCTAGGAAAGTTACAGGTTCTAAATGCCGAATACTATAAAATTACACAAATGTCGTTTGGATTAGTGTCGAAATTTTTAAGCTAAATATCATTTACAAATGCTTGTGTGTGTACATTGTACAAATAAAAATAGGATAAAAGAATAAGTATAAAATTAAGATGTTACATTGCAACTACATAAAAATTGATCGCGTAAAATATACTACGATAAATGCGGTTAAGTCGTTTGTTCATATGTGGAAATATTTATACTAATATTATCTATCATCGCAGGCAAACAGAGAACTCATTCATACAATTTATTTACATATAGTACTTTGAAATATTGTCACTTTATAGCTCAATACGCCTTATCCATAGGATAAGTTAATCTCTTGATCACTTTCACACTTTCACGCACAATGAACTCGGCTTAAATGTATATAAATAAAATCAACTTTAAATAAATTCGTGAAAAGATTTACAAAAAAGGAATATCTTTGAATACAATTGCGCTTATTATGATTCTGCCTCATTTGGCAAAAGCTTTGCAACAAATTGCAAAAAGATGCTGATGATATTATAACAATATTATTTAGAATGCGTTGTAGTTTTACAATTCAATTTATAAAGTCGTAAACTATAGTTTTATTATTATAGAGATACAAGAAGACACGCAACGCAAGACAGTTTGAGTATTTTTTTTGGAACAATTCTTTTTTTTTGGTTTTCATATATATATATGTTTTATTAAATAAACCGAAATATTAAAGTACAATAATATTGAAAATCTGCGCTGAAGACGATGATGGTGATGGAGATTGCTGGATGCTCGTTCAATCTGTAGGTTCTGCGACTGAGTTAACTGAGTGTGCATCCTCCATGTCTCCCGCTGACGGTTTAAACGGGCTGACTTCGAATCTATCTGCAGGATTGTGCTGATTGAGTGTGAATATTTGTGGGCGTGGCAGTCCGTCGTTCGATTGTGTATTGTAGAAGTTGTAGAGGCGGCGGCTTGTCAACATTTCGGCTTATTTTAGTACGTCTAGGAGAAACTATGTTATGCCATATTCATATCCTACGTATTGGTAATGTTAGATACAAATTAAAACTTGTTAAACTTGTTGTTGTGGCTGGCCTTCAGCTTGCTGCATTATTATGTGTTAATAAGAGTGTCTAGGAGGTGTGTGGGAGTTCTTGTGTATTGTTTGTTTGTTACTTTAGCTATCGCTTGTGTAGCAGTCAATGCCTGGAACGATGTTCCTCACGCCTATCACGATCACGTTCGCGCTCACGCTCACGATCACGATCTCTGTCCCGACGTTCTCGATCCGATGACCGATAGCGCTCTCGCTCTTCGTAATAGCGTTTGGACGAAGGCGCTTCGGCGGCTTCTGCAACAACTGGCTCTGGCGATTTCCGTGGTCGTGCGGATCGGCTGCTGCTGTATCAGAGAGAGTGAGAACGTATACATGTTTATTTCCTATCAATATATTCGAACAACGCCACATTTACCTGTCATCTCTGTAATGATCCTGAGCCTGTCGCTCGCGCTCACGACTACGTGAACGTTCCCGGTAGCTAAAGAGATATTTGTATTATTCATTTGTTGTCTCAGGCACAAGTTCTCTCTAACTTACCCTCCATCACGCTCACGCTCGCGATCACGATCACGTTCGCGTTCACGAGATCGCTCTCGGTAACGTGAAGTTGATCGTTCCCGACGTTGTCGGCTTCGATGAGAACGATCTCGGGAACGCGAACGCTCACGACGATTGTAACTCTTTGCTTCGATGCCGTGCAATGTGTCCTGCAGTGAACTGATTAAAATCTTACAACGCTCATCGTGAGCCACTTTAGATTGCTTTATTAACGAAATGGCAGTAACCAGCGTCTCAATAGCGCTTGAATACTCGCCTGCCGCAGCATCAGACACAGCTCTGTGAAAATTTTATAACATTTTAGAGAGAGGCTTCTTTTGTAGATTAGCAACAATTACCTGGCAATCGCCGAGCTGCTTACTGTACGATTTCTGCTCATTACCTCCTCGAACTCAACCTCTGTTAGTTGCGGGCCCATTTGTGGGTCGGGGAATGCACCCGGTGGTTTGCCTTGCGGAGGTCCCGGCCAGGGGTTGCGTGGTCCGCCCTGTTGTGCAAAATGTGGCGGAGGTCCATGCTGCGGTGGCATATTCATGCCTGGCTGTGGTCCTGGCTGACCGTGTGGTGGTCCACCCATACCTGGATGTGGCGGAGGGCCACCAGGTTGATTGAAGAATGCTGGATTCACGTGCGGTGCGGGTGCGCCATGTGGTCCCCCCGAACCAGGCGGCGGACCAGGACCCATTTGAGGCCGAGGTGGGCCTTGCATATGTGGTGGACCTTGTGGTGGTCCCTGAGGCGGAAAACCACCATGCATTTGCGGCCGACGCCAATCAGGACCTGGGCCTGGACCACGAACTGGCATACCCATGGGACCTTGGAACTGCAAAAAGAAAGCGTACAAAATAAAACACAAACCTTAGTATCTGTTTGAATATAGGCGTAGGAGAGGATAAGGTATCAACATTGTCAGCTGCTTTTACAATGCAGCCTTGCAGATGTGCATGAGATTTGTGTATGTATGTGTGTGTGTGTCTGTGTGTGTAGGTGCATCTTTTATGGGTGTATTGCAGTTACAATCATGTGCAGTTATTTAAATGTTCTGAATACAATTCACTTAGTTAACTTAAGTTGGTTAGTTTGGTTTCGTTTATCTACTGAATTATAATTAGATAATTTAACGTTATCATAAATAGGATTTCTTTTTTTTTGGTATTTTTGCATATATATTGTATATAGTATATAGATATTTGTTTTTGAGTTTGATTTTTGTTAGGAATTTGTTACCATTGGTGGTCGTTGAAGTGGTCCATTTGGTGGACCCGGTCTGGGTCCACCGGGACGTTGACCTGGCCATTGACCTTGCGCTGGCGGATACCTGGGAGGCGGCTGTTGGTTGCCCATTGGGCCGCCCTGAGGATGCATTGGCGGCTAATAAATTACGTATTTTATTATTGTAGATGTAGTTGTTGTTGTGGTGGGTAGAAGTGTGCGTAAGCGTTGTCAATAAACACATGGAATGGAATATAAATATAAAGCGTAATACATAAACATTTTTTATATTATAATTTTATATAGATATCATTATTACAATACATATTATATACATAGAGATCATAACAAATGGAGCACATTTACAAAATCATAAGTAGTATATCCTAAATATCTAAATATATGATATACATATTGTAACTACCAATAGAAGGTTCTTCTAATTGCACTAGTTGTCTGAATATTCGACTAAATTACAAGTATAACTATTGGTAAATTACAGGCTTATGTATAAAGGCTTCTTAACTCAACAAATTTGAAAATAAAATTGCTCTGAAATTACAAAAGGTAAACCAAACATAGTATCGTACTTAAAATCATAAATAACAACATTGTCCTCTTACAGGCGAATCTTGCAATTGCAACTCCAGATACTCTTAAATTACCAAAGACACACAATGCAATTCTTCTTCTTATATCATTTACTTCACTTAGTGGTTTGCCATCATTATATCTATTGTATAGTTGGTTTTAAATGTTAGTTAGTTAGATACATATGCAAATGTATGCAACAAAAGTAATTTGAGTAAACCACGCTTAAATGAAGTAAATATTCGCCTTCTTTTTCAGCTTGTGTGTACAAAATTTTGCATTCAGAACAATTTCAATGAGAAGTTAAATAAAAATGTAAATGGCGTTGTTAATACGGGGGCTAAGGAGCCAAAAAAAAAGATCCGAAAACAAACTCATAAACTTTTTGGTTACGCTCGCTTTATAACGGGCAATCAAAACAATATAACAAAATTGCTTGCAATGGAACGGAAAACTCACCTGCATTCGTGGAGGACCTGAATTCGGTCCAACCTGCTGGACTTGCGACATATGGGGTCGGTATTGGCCCTGCGCCATGTTGGGATTCATGCGTGGTGCATGACCTGGCGGCACACCTTGTGGGACGCCCGGATGTGGCGGCATTGGTCCACCCATATTTGGTGGTGCCGGTCCACGTGGTGGCCCATTCTGCTGCGGTGGCGGCACTGGACGAGTCTTTTGTAGACTTTCGAATTGCGTTAAAGCCTGCTTACTTGGATAAGTAACAACTACGGTCTGGCCGTGCATTTCCTTCTTGGGTAATTGATCGAGCACAGTTCGCAGGCTTGGCTCCGAGCCGAGAGATATAACACTAAATCCTTTCGATTGACCATTGGCCCGATTCTCGAAGAACTTCACTTCTTGCAAATCGTTAACTCCAATGTCACGCAAGGCATTCGAAATATCCTGATCAGTGGTCCACCAAGTTAAGTTGCCCACATAAAGCTGATAGCGTCGGTTCATGGTTGGAGTTTGGCTACCACTGCCCTGATGGTAAACTCCATTTGGTCCGACACCACTCGAAGAGCCGTCGACAGATCCAGGACCGGATGCACTATCTCCCGTAGGGGTTCCACCACCGCCACCGCCGCCTGCAGCTGCTGGCTCAGTGGGGCCGATGTCATCATACAAATCGACGCCATCACCACCGAATTCGTCCTGTATAAATAAAAGTTAATACATAAAATATGCACAATATTTGAAAATATCAACAATTCACATAATATTGATATCAGCAGATTCACATATACATACACACATGATTGCATGTGTGTTGTATGTACACAAACACATTTACACACAATCTGTATATACAAAGCGTGGTTGCTGACTTACTTGAGCTTGCCCGGCAAAATCTTTATCCAAATCTTCGGCGTATAAGTCCAGCACAACGCCGTCGGCCATGATTGCGTGACCTTCAACTGGACTAAAATTGATGAAAAACGCACTCAACTAATTTATTTAGCGGCGCGGTGCACACTTTTTCCACTTTTCCACTTTCACAAACGCACACAAACGTAAGCCGCTCGTACAGTCGAACAAGCAGCCACCCGGCGTGCGGCGAACTTAAAAATGCAAGTATAGACCGTAGTTTAAAATAATCGTTACACTTTGTTATTAACAATATGCAATATACACATATATTGTATTTGCATTATAAACAACGCGGCTTTTTCGACTTCTATTGCGAAAAATTTTCTGCAGCTACAGCTAAAATGGCGGAGAAGTGCAGTGTGACCGTTCTATTAGAAATGAAATGTCTAGAAAAGGCGTAAGACTGCTTTCAAGATTTTTGTTGATTGATTTTTAGTATTTTTAGACTTTTCACATAACATTTAAATATATTTGATAAGTATTAATTTACAATTTAAAACGTATATTATAGAATTTAATTTGATTAGAGAATGCTAAGCTAATGATGTATGACCCTAAATTGAATTTTTGGAAGAAGTAGTTATTCAATATAGGCCCTTAAAACTTGGCCTAGTTTCATAACTACCCTTACTCATGTACATTTGTATGTACATACATATGTATCTGTATGAATACTGTATGAAGTACAAATGTACATGCATACAATCCCATATACATATATACATACATACTTATTCATAAGAACTTTAAAAAAATTGAATTAAAAGATATTCAGATTGAGAAAATAAATAATGGAATATATTTTATCATACAGATTATATAAAATGTACTATCATTATAGAGGCATATAGGGATTTTTAGGAGTGAGATCACAGTAGGTAATTCCAGGTCCAATGCATGCAGCATAACCCATTAGGTAGGGTATTGTGCTTTCTTCATAGACTCCGGTGAACAAATGTGCCCATGGACCTGCAGTAAATGATCAAATAAATTAATGTATTTGAATTTTCATGAGAATATTTAAATTTACCATGAGCATACACAGCCACATCTCCTCCTCCATGTGTTTCCTCAGACATGGGCACGCCGTGTGGATGCAAGGCGTCTTTATCTTGAATGTCTAGAGTTCTGAGATCAACCCGTTCAACCGAACCATTAGTTGCAGCTGTATAAAACCTTTCGAAGTCGGGCCCATTAGCATACGATAACGTAGCGTAGGGAAGATTATCCACGTCGCTTAATTCCGAATTCAAACCGGTTATGCTGTTGTCGATATCGGGGTAACCGTTAATAGTCATCGTATGCCCGTGATCTGCACTGACCACAACCAGAGTATCCCAAGGGTTTGTCAGCTGCAGCGCCTTCTTGATGGCATTTGAAAACTGCACAGTTTCGTCCAGCGCCTTCTTGGCCTTAGTCTCGTGATGGGCATGATCGATGCGGCCGCCTTCGACAAAGAGAAAGAAACCTTCGGGATCGCCGGACAGCACTCGGATGGCTGTCTCTGTCATCTCCGCCAGCGTGGGAGTATCTATGCTATCATCTAAATGATACGCCATGTGCGAGGCATTAAAGAGGCCCAGCAAATAGTCTGTTTGCCGAGGATCGATTGCCAGCAGCTCGGTGCGATTAAAGATTACCCGAGCACTGCCTGGTTTGCTCTGCTGCCACTCGTCCAACAGATTCCGTCCATCGACGCGCTCTCCTACATTGCCGTACACATCCGACAGAGTGTTGGGCAAGAACTTCTTAGTGCCCCCACCCAGTACAACCTGCAAGCCCTGCCCCACCTTGTCCAGCAGTTGCTGTGCAATATCGGGACACGCACTGGGATCATGTCCGAGCTCAAAGACATCGTAATCACTCTCGAAATCTCGATTTGAAGTGTGTGCATAGACTCCTGCCGGACTTGCGTGGGTAACACGAGTCGTGGTCACAAGACCCGCTGCTTTGCCTCGCTGCAGTGCCCAGTCCGCAATGGAGGACAGACGATTCTGTGGCTGCTTAGCGGCTGCACAGTCATTAAGCTGCACATCTGCTGTGACTCCAATGGTCTGATAATTGGCCTTAACCCCGGACAAGTAGGCGGAGGCGGTGCAGGCGGAGTCCGACACCTGTTTATTAACACAATAGGTCTACAAGGAAGAATAATATCATCTATAAATCTGAAATAGATTTGGATTTACTTGCTTACCTTTGACAATCCCACATATTCGAACTTCTCGAACTCCAGGCGATTACGTTCCCCTATAATGCCCCTCAACTGGCCCTCGTAGATACGACTCGCTGTCACTGTCGGCACCGACATGCCATCGCCCAAAAAGAAGATTATATTTTTCGCCACATACTGATTGGGAGGTTTGTAGAGCTTCTCGTAGATGGTGCGTTGAGCATCGTGGAACCAGAACTCCTTCTTCTTCAGTTCCTGCTTGGAGCGAATGTTCCAAGTGGGCTCTGAAAGAAACGTGATTCGGATGATGTGTGTAAAGCGAAAGTTCTAATTTCTTTTATATGAAGTCACATTTATTTATCAACTCAGTTCCGATTATCACTTGATTAGGCAAATGTCTTTCGTTTGTTTTGTATTTTGTGTTATCTCTCTGCTTTCGATCTTTCAATCTTTCACACTTTTTACTGTTTATACTTTTCATAAATATCGCACACCGTTAAATGTCACGCACCTGGTTCAGAAATGTACTGGCAGTAGCACAAAGCGACCTGGATCGAGAGCGTTAACCAAAAAGCACGCATCGCGTCGTGTGGCGATGAGATGAATTTTGATGAACTTGATGTGGAAAAACTTTCGATTTTCGGCTATTTGTAGAGTTGAGTGTTTCTGACTCGACGACGCCCGAGAACCGATTAAACTGTGCTCTGGGGAATACGCGCTTATTTATATAAGATCTTAGACAAACGGTAGACAGAAACCAAACCCGATTCAAATACCGGTCTCATCTCAACAATACTTTGGAATATGCATACTATATCCATTTCCAGACGACAACCCTATTTAATATGTACATATATATTTATTTTATTTAGTATTTATGCATGTTTGAAACGATAAAATCCACTCTAACTGCACGTGTTTCCACAGCCTACGCAGCGGTTAGAAATAGTATGCAAATTAAAAGAAAAGTCGTAAATTGACTATAAATTCTGAATATCTAGGGTTTCACTGTGTGGGGATTGGGTATAAGTTCATTGTATTAACTTCTACCTGAAATCGAAACTTTGTTCAAATTATATTAATAATCATGCATGCATCTGTTTAATTGCTTTTTTTAGATTGTTAACTTTGTTGTTGAGTCAGTCAAACTGCTGAATCCAGTTTTGAACAATGTACGTAGCTACTTTCATTAGTAGATTGTCAACAGAGACACATACAAATGACAATTTTACGAAAATCTATTTACCGTTAAATGTCAATAAAAATTGCGGTTTAATGTTTATTGTTTTATACTTATATAAAAACTGGATTACATTTCATGTGTATATTTTATTCATATTTAAACTTTCAGAAAAGTGAATGACCGTTTGGTTGTACATGACGACATAATATTATATAGAGAAAATAACATATAATGTACGTTATTCAGCAACACATTAGTTTAGCGTACTGATGTAGAACTGCTATCGCTTGCTTTTCGAAATCAATTTAATGCGCGCCTGCTGCAATCAGCTGCTTGTATGTTGGCAATGCCCTTTTTATCGATGATATAGCGGGACTGCGGTCACACTTATCGGTAAAGAAGTATCGATATGAGTATCATATCATTTCACGGCATTTGTTCATCACTATAAATTCACAAGTTTTTGGCAAATTTACTACTTTTTTTGCGTTAATAATTGCTGCCAATTGTTCTGCGTGCTAATAATATTTGTTCAATTGTCATGTGCTAGAACAATCTTTGATTGCTAAGGTCGCAGAATAGCAGACACGGGCAAATAAGGTGGGTGTCGTGAAAGTACAAAAGATAAAGAGTAAAACAAAGACGACAGCTCATGCCCCTCTCACAGAGGAAAAACAGAAAACAACACACACACACACTCAGATACACTCACTGGCATACAAATGCCTTGAACTGCAACGCATATAATGATATAAGTGTTATATTCCAATTGCAAATAGTTTATTTTATTGCGAACATTGCAAATTTGCAGCTTGGCAACAACAGAGACTCGTTCTTGCCCCATTGAGAGAAACATCAGCAAAGTGTCTGCCTACGAAAGCATGGATTTGCAGCATATGGAGAATGGCCTGAGTGGTGGAGGCGGAGGCGGAGGGGGAGGAAATGCAGCTGGTGGAGGCCTTAGTGAAATTGACTTTCAGCGATTAGCGCAAATAATCGCGACAAGTATTCAAAAAGTCCAACAAAATGGTGAGTAGTTGCTTGGGGCGTACCGAAATTATGTTTACCTATGACTAATCACTCTACTCTCTCTCTCTCTCTCTCCCCCTTCCTATCTTCCTATCTTGATAGTGTCCACTATGCAGCGAATGGTCAATCAACTGAACACACCACAGGATTTCCCTGAGCTGAAAAAGAAACTGTAAGTTGAATATGATACTTCGCCTTAGCTAAGAACAGTAGGCAATTCTTAAATTCCTATAACAATTGTGCTATATATTAACTAAACGCTATGCTCGATATACACAGTCATCAGCTAATGAGCTACACTAAGCAGCTGGTCACAGACACTAACAATCAGCTGAAGGAGGTGGACAAGTGCAAGGAGCGACATTTGAAAATTCAACGGGATCGCTTGGTGGATGAGTTCACAGCGGCACTGACCGCCTTTCAGGTATGTTTATCTCCATCTTGATAAGAAATCTACGCAGTTAGATTACCATATTTATTTCATCTTACAGGCTGTGCAACGCAAGACGGCGGAGATTGAGAGAAGCGCATTGCATCAGGCGCGTGCCCAGAACTATAACATTGCACATCCGCCCGGATCGACGCGCGGCAGCAGCGGCAACAATAGTGGCAATGACAGTGGCTCCTTCTTTGAGGATAACTTCTTCAATCGCAAATCAAATCAGCAACAGCAACAGCAGCTGCAAATCCAAACGCAAATGCAGGAGGATGTCGATCTGCAGGCACTGGAGGAACAGGAGCGTGCTATACGCGAGCTAGAGAACAATATTGTGGGTGTCAATGAGATCTACAAGAATCTGGGTGCTATGGTCTACGAACAGGGCGTGACGGTCGATTCCATTGAGTCGCAAGTGGAGCAAACAAGCATTTTCGTCTCACAGGGCACGGAGAATTTGCGCAAGGCTAGCTCATACAGGGTAAGCAGGCAGTCGAGTCGACTTATCTATACATATACTATATATATATATATTATATACTATATATATATATATATATTTATATATTTCTATCTATACTTCTTGCAGAACAAAGTGCGTAAGAAGAAACTGATACTGGCTGCCATCTTGAGCGCTGTTCTATTGGCTATCGTATTGATACTGGTCTTTCAGTTCAAGAACTAGAAACTAGAGAGTATCTACAAATATAATAAAAAGAAACTAGTAAATTGTGAAAAAGACAAGTGTTGCCGCAAGCAGGCCCCCCTTCACCCCCAATTATCCGTAATTTAGACGCATTTGTGGCTTTAAATCTAAAACTAAACTTCCAAAAATGAAAAAAAAACAATTGGCTAGAAATCGGAAAGTTTTAAAACCTATGGCAAAAGTTGTCAACGCAGTTGAATGTATTGAAAGAGTAATCACCTTTTAGAGGCGTTGACACACATACACACACACACTCACACGCGAACCCACATGTTATATACTTATACTTATTCCTTTAAAAGTTATTCTATATTTTATATATGTATTATGTTTAATCTTAATGCACTTTGTATTGTATTATAAATCGATTGAGCGAATCATTCTCAAGTTTGTTAACAAGTTCTGCAAGTTCTAATATGTTTCCAAACTCATTATCCAGCGCTTTGTAATGTATTTAAGTTTAAGAGGAAGGCATATACGATGGTACATAATAATAATAATAACAATAATAAACACACACATAATAAATACAAATATAACGAAACGATCAGTGAGGGCAGGCAGGCGAAGAAGATCCTTTAACAAAGCATTTCGAGCACTTCATTTCGGGGCACTGGACGAATTGAATGAATCAATGAATGAGCTGTAGCAGGAGTTGGAACTGGAGCTGGAGAAGATGGAGCAAGCGAGTGTGTGTTGGGTATTCGAAAAAAGTGCTCGATCATGCGGCCATGGTCGCATCATCAACGCCTCGCACAGCCTTAACGATCATTAAGATTTGTTGTGCACTGATGATACGCATGCTTCAGCGGCTTAGCCTCTGCTGGAGGAGCATAGGCTGCCTCAGCTCTCTCGACTGGCCAACTGGGTGTTCATCACACATTAATGCAATGAGGCAGACGGTCTCATATGTGTGCGTGTGTGTGGATGCCCACTTGAGCCGCAGTCGTTGTTGAGGTGTGTCAAGTAAAGGGTTTCCTCGGCACGGAGTCTCGGGGAACGGTACCGGGGTCGGGATCGGACTCTGGCCTGCATACAAATTGAGTTTAAATTTTTTGCCAATTCACTGACATTGATAGTTCGTTTGGGCATCGTTTGTGTCGTGGTGGTGGCTTCTTATCCACTTGTTGGCATCGAGTGGTTTTCTCGCATGCATTTAAGTGCAGCTCATTTCCTTCTCTATCGCCCTGGGGCAGTCGAAGATTGTGCGGCGTCATGCAGCTATTTTTAATACCAGCTACATTGTGGTGCTCTAATTTTCCAGTGGGGTAGCTTAGCTCTGTGGACCAGGCTGCCACGCATACACACACAGGCTGGGCCAGAGATACACGCACATTAAGAGTCCCTTCCTAAGCCTTGTATTAGCCATTCATGGAGACTTGACTTCATTGTGCGCATGACAGAAATAGATAGACAGTTAAATGACATTGGGCTGTGACTTCTTTTCTACAATAGAAATTTCAGCGTTATAAAGCAGTACTCTACAGTTTTAACATTACCTTAATCGATAGTCAGTGATGTCAGGTTAGTCTCATCTTAATGGACGGAAAGGTTTGATTTTAATTAAATTGTTCTAAAAATCGACGTACCTCCACACAATTTGTAGACAAATCGTTATCCTGGCTTATCGATCATCGGTCTATCGAGCTTTAATCAGTTGTCAATTGGTGTTTATATTGGCGTAAAATAACTGAGTTGGCAACACTGTTTCCAATTGTAAATATTAACGTGGAAGAAAGTTGAAGGACACGTGTCCAAAACAACTCAATTTCGATTAGTCACATCTTCAATATACAAAAAACTGATATAAATATAAATATATATGTTTGCAGTTAGTGTATTGGCAGTTCGACTTGTTCGTGCTTGCGCCTGTGATTTCTTGATTCTCTTGAGTCTGCTTGGCCTGTCAGTGGCCTGTCCAAATACGTCACCGAGTTTTTTGGAATTAAATTATTGATTGCTCGACTGGGGGTTACACGGGCCAGGGGGAGGGGCGTGGGGTTTTGGCTCGAAGACACGGCCTAATCACATCGATTACCGCTGCACATGGCACTTGGCAGTTGGACGCCCATTCACAACGAAATCCAGTGCCAGGGCAAGAGGTCACGTTGCGGTCGACTCAAGTGCGAAGGTGTTGGACATTAACCGAACTGCAGCACACCTCGCATACACATACACACACAGACACACACACACGCACAGCAGGTAGCCCGACCCCGGGTGCGAGCTGTGCGGCCTGTTTGCATAGGCCTGGCCCGGGCCATGATAATATTGACACATTCGCTGGTCAGCAGGGAATCTCATTTGCAAAGTCATTTTGTACAAATAAATCCAGCCTCGCATCTTTCTTTCCCGGCTTGTCTGCTTTCCGCATGTTTTGACTTTGTGCGGGAAATGCGCATGGAAATTCCGGCTGAGCAACTTGCTAAGCGCAAGGATTGACTTACCAACTTACCAACTTGCTTACCAAGCAACGGGTTTGCACTAGCTGTAGGTGTGTGTGTGTGTAGGGATGGGGGATGAGGATTGAGAATCTGCAATTGCAGTCACAGCCGCTTGGGAACCCACATAATCCCTGCACATTTCACACGTTGCTTATTGATTGCCTGTGGCATCCATCCATCCATCCATCCAAGCAACCAGTCAGCCAGCTAGGCAGCCAAGATGTAAACATCCGGCTATGGCATTTCCCAAATCAATAAACTTATTACGAGTATATTCTCAGTTTCCCCCTGCCTCTCTCCTCATACACAGTTGCCCCCCATTCCATTCCCCTCTTGCAGTTTTATGTGGAAAAAATTTTAATTAAGCATTTGCTTTGCTACACATTTTTATGAATGAAATGACGAAGAGGAACCTCTCTTGCACCTCCCCCTTCCCCCTGCCCCTGCTCTTCGTACAACTCTGCCTCCCCCGCTTCGATTACAGCAATTTAAGTGGAATTACTTGTGGGCTGTAAATCTTTTGAATTTTTATGAAAAACAAAAATGCCAAGTGAAAATTCGTTTGATTGTGCTACCTGTGTGAGTATGGGAGTGTCTGTGTGTGTGTGTGAGGGCAGATCGGGTCGACTTTGTTGCACACTTTGCTCTCCAGCACTTTCGACATTTTTATTAATGAAATTCGCAGAACCGCATGGAGTGGCTCACCTTGCCACGTTCCGTTTTAATGTACTACTGAGTGTGATCTATCTGCAGCCAGCCCCTCTTCCCCACTCATCTCCCTCTTCTCCCTGCCCCTGGCACTGATGGGGCGTACACTTCTAAACAAATTGGGTGTCAAAAAGTGCGCACATTTCAAAAGATTTAACCGTTTTGCGGCCGCTCGCTTTGATCTTCACCGCCAAACGCAGACGCCGTCGAGCCGTTTATGCCCTGGCTACTGTGGGCCAGGCAGCTACTTAACTTGGAGCACAGTGGCAGCAGTGGAAAGGGGTGTTAAGGGGTGTCAGATATTAACAGTCTATCAGGAGAGCTAAGTGCTTTAATATGATTCAAAATTCTGTCAATATAATATATGTATCAAAAGAAGAAAGGCAGCAAAAAGATATTTAATATAATTTATTTTATAAATTAAAAAAATTTAATTTAAATTTAAGCGCTGTCTGACATACAGAGAATTTAAAGGGCACTAAGAGATTTAATATAGTTCATATAATTATAATTATATTCTATAAAATAAAAGGGATGCCTTGCATTAAAGGCATGTAAGGGGGCGTTAACAGATTTAATAAAATGTATCATAATTTTGTAATAAATATATAAAGAGCTCCCAGCCTACAATAAGTGTCAAGGAAGTATTACAAATTTTAATAGTATTTATAATTATAATACAATTATTCATTTTAAAATAATTGAAATTTAGTTTATTTTCCCTTGAATTGGCTCCACTGTAGCCGTATCACTTGTGCTACACTCAATATAAACACACAGCGCTCGTATATCTTTTATCTGATGCGGTTTGCATGAACCACGCGCCGGCTGCGAAAAAAGCGTCAACGCTGGCAAAAATGGCAACTGGGGGCGCTGTTTTTTATAGACTGACACCACCAGCAAAGCAGAGCAGGCCGAAGAGGGATCGAGCGGATGAGACGATCCAAGCTGATCTATCCAAGCGGATCGGCAGAACAGAATCGCAACTGTAACGCAACCCAAGCGGGGCATATTGAGTTGTCCGCAGGCCGGGATTAGTTGCAAACAATTGCACGGAACGAACGGGGATGCCACCGTGCTCGTGTGCAGCAGCAGCAGCGAATCCCGAGTTTGTCTATTGTCTCGGCGCTCTTTTATTATTTTGCTAGGTGTCTCTAGTCTCTCTATCTCCCTCTCACTCTCCACTCCCGTTATCTGCATTCGCATTGTTCTCTAATTGTTTGTTTACCAGTTTGGCAACAATGCCAGACAAAAGGCCATGGCCAAAAGACTTTCTAGTTCAGCGGTTCACACACGTTCCAAAAAACAGCAACTGCAGAAAAAACAAGCAGCAAATGAGAAATGAATCAAAATCCAAAGCTGCAATAACATTATGATCATCATCATCATCTGGAGGCCTAGCCTGTCCTGGGGCATGTCAAATAATTTCTTCTTCGCGTCGCATTTATCGTTTTTTGATTGTTTTCCTTTCCTTTTTTTCTCTCCAGTTTTCCTCACGCCTAATTGTGCCCGACATTAATGTCACTGCGTATTAAATATAGCCTACGAGACGCAGCTCCCCCTAGTCATACGGTCGTGGATCCATTTCAAGTTAGAGGAGGCGTCATATGCCACAAGTAGTACGATCTGAGGTCGGTTGGGGCTTCCGACTTAGCAACGTGTTGACAGCGAGTGACAGACACATTCATTAGACGCAATGATTCATTTGGAACTGGAAGTGGGAAGTGCCATAGGGATTGGGAGTGGGACTGGGACTGGGTTGGGCTGCTGATCTGTTAAATGCGCGGCTAATTTGAAGAGCATTAGGCCAAATGATTTAGAGATTTCGTTATGCCGTTGATCAATGAGGAAAGTGATCTAAAGCCAGGAATGATTTATGTAGATGGGAAACGTGTTGGGTTTGCTTTGATTGCTCTTCAGATTGAGCTGTTATTCTAGCTAAGCATGCAGTCGAATCGGGAATAAAGACATATCTGTTATATATAATTCAATTCCCATTACTTACTGCACAATCTCAGCTGCAGGCAAAGCAATTATGGATTACGCTTCCAAGTCCATATGCGTGAATAATATTTTGATTAGCCCAAGGGAAGAAGGGGGGGGAGTGGCAACCCCGATAGATGCCAGAGTCCTTAACGTGCCACATCATTTGGCATGCAAGCTGCGGGCACAGCTCGGACACACACGAGGCGCGGCCAAGTTGCCTGCGGTTGCTTGGGCAGAGCACGCGACAATGCGAAAAATTGTGCAATCGATTGGCAAACAGAGGGAGGAGCAGCAGCAGGGGGAAGGGGAGCAGAAGCAGGAGCAGAAACAGGTTGGAGCAGGAGTTATTGGTGGAGCAGCAACAGCAGTAGAAGAGAGAGTCAGAGGAGGCATAGCTGGAGGAGCTGCAAGGTAAATCAGAAATTGCAAATCAAAGGTTTTTCTGGCGAGGAGTATATCGCATATTTTTGTATATATTTTCCATGTATGTGTATAGATATGTGTATGTGTGAGTGTATGTGCATGTATGTGTGCCTTGTGCCTGATTGTTTTTTATCCATAAACGAGCCTGGGGATACATTTTTACGATAGACTACGCATGTATTTGTAGCTGCTACAGGTGCAGGAATTCTCATAGACAAACTGTCGACTACGTTTCGATCTGAGCACTGAAGTGGAGACCAGGCAGACCAGGGTAGTCCAAGCAGACCATTGCAGGTCTGGGTACAGCAGAGTATAGAAGTGCAGACCACGGCAGACCAGGGCAATCCGGGGCAGACCCTTTGAATTCTGTTGAAATTCAATAGAATTTCGGCCCAGCGGCATTCCCGTGTCGCCTTACTTCCCTGGCTTCCCCGTGCCCTTGCCCGTCTCCTTCCCCTGCGCATTGCCTTCTCCTCTTGTGTGCAACATCTGCATATAGTAAATTATACAATGAGTGCGTAACCATAAAACCTGTCCCAGTCCAAGCTAAATTCAAGTGTCATTGCTATTTTCGGGCTACAAAATTTGTCGCCCGTTTGCCTCAAGTGGTTGCAAGAGACTGAGAAGACCGACTCGGAAGACCCTGCCAGACTGTCGGGCGACACTCTCTATAGACTCGTAGACGTATTTGCTCATGTTACACCACCACGAGCTGCTGCAGCACGATCTGCCTGGCCACTCTCCCTCTCCCTCTCTTTCTGTCTGAGCTCGACTTGGTTCGATCTTGGGTCTTGGTGCTGCTGCTGCTCCTCCTCCTCTCGCACTTAATTGTCGGTCATGCACTGACGCTGCATTTATTTATGGTGCTCTTAATGAGTCTCATATTTATTACACTGACACTGGACTGACGATGGGCACGGGCTAGGGATAGGGCTGGGTCTCGCTCTCTCTCTCTCTCTCTCTCTCTCTCTCTCTCTCTCTCTCGTTGTCGATCTTGGGTCTTCGTTTGGGTTTTGGGCTCGACTGCATTCCAGTTTGGGTAGGGGAAATACGTGTCACATTTCATTAACGGGCTCCCATTCAAATATTTTGGGCAGTTAAGTATATCATCGCCACACACACACACATATGTACACAGAGTATATATGTGGGTGTGTGTGTGTGTGTAATTTGAATATGCACTTGAAATCGCATGGAAATTATTTGTCGGGCTTTTCTTAAGGAAATGCGGAAATACTTTAGAACGATTAAACGAATCTCGAGTGTGACGCGTATTTGTTTTGCCTCCCCTTTTGTCATGGTTTAGTCTAAAAGGGGAAGTGGGCGTGGTAGGTCATAGAGTGAAAACTGGGTGAGTGCTTGTTGAGTAATTACGTGGGCGGACCAAGGAGACACCTTCTTGAGCACAGGAAGCGCACTGAGACAAATGAGCTAGAGGATGCTCTCCTTTTCCTAATCACATTAACTGCTCAAAAAAGGGTATACTTGTGAACGAAGGCTAGAAGAGCCTATAAATATATACTTATATTCTTGATAAGTATGAGCACACAGTTCTCTGCTATATAATTTGGTTGCTTCACATTTAATAAACGAAGTATGTAAGTCTACATTTTCTACTTTGACCTACACAAAGAAAATTACTATATAAACTCATGGTCCAAATTACAATCTGATCGGACAACAATCATAGAAGTTCCAGTCATTCTATCTGATTGTCTGTCTGTATGAGCACACAGATCTTTGCTATTATAAAATCAAGAGATACCAAATTTGGCATGCAGGTTCCTGTACTTTCTGAGTAAATAAAGCTTATATAAAATATAAGGTGCCACGCCCACAGCCTATGTACATTGGAAGTTTGTCTATTAGTAAGCAAATTACTTAGGTAATCGCCTCATGGTTCAACAAATATATAGATTAATAATAATAATAAGAATAAATTGATAACTTATTCCTTAAATTTCTATTCAATCGGATAATAAACTGTGCAAGCTTAAGTGTTTCTTAGGTCTTTCCAAACTGGGCAAAGGGTTTCTTTTTCTTCACTGTATCTTGACTGTACCTTACGTTACTTGTCCAACTTAAGTACTGCAAACAAATTGTCCACAGATTGTTGATTAGAGCTACAAAATTGGACTGACATAATCCTTGATAGTATTGAAAATAAACCATATTCTTTGGGGATTATAATGAGGTCTGGTTTTCACATAGATCCCTGGCACATGCCTGGCCTGGGCAAAGCAATCAATTAACTCCATCGCCCACGCTACAGCCCTGCTTTCAACTTGTATCTTCGGGCCACACACCTTTCCTTCCTTCTTGCCCTTTACCCCCGTTGCTGCTGTGGTTAGCCGCTGGGCCTGAATTGATAACATTGTAACATTGTCCGCAACAACAAAACGTCGAATTTTCTGCATATAAATGAATTAATTTGCACACACAGCCCGCACATATCGAGCCCTTTCCAGGGCTGGAGGCTGTGTACAGGGCTAATTTCCATAAGCCTCGAACGTAAGAAGTCGCAACGCCATTGTTATGCTAAGTGTGGCAAGGGGTGGAGGGAGGCAGCGAAAGGGGTTGCACACAGGCTCTTGGGGGTTGCGGCCTCGAGTGGCCCATTGAATGTGCTCTTCCTCTGCCTCTCCCCCCGTTCTACTCACGCTCTCTTTGCCGCCGGGCTTAGCCCTCGACCAGGACAAATTGAAGAAGATGAGAAAAAGAGCAACCCGTGTAAGCACCTTAAATAACTGCAGAGCATTAGCTGTAACTGCAACTGTTTCTCTTTTTTCTCACATGCGCCTAATCGTGCGTGAGGGTGCGCTGGGAAAGGTAGCAGTCAGAGAGGGAGGGAGAGTAGGGGGGATGCCCTGGCTGCTGCTGTCTGTCTGTGAGCTGCTTAGGCCCATTGTGCAGTTGCTTGCAATTGCCTGTGAAATTGCATTGAAATGCGAATTGCATTAGACCCACAACAACAGCAACAGTAGCTGCAACTGCAACAGTAGCTGCAACAACAACTAAAACAATTCGTACGCCCCTGCGGCCCTGTCAATCACACAAGACGCCGTAAGGTGTGCGCTGTCAGATTTTCTTGGGTAGCGGGCGCTATAAATTTTATACGCTTCTCGAAACTTTATTTTATGGCTGCGGCAACAATGGCTGGCTGGCTGGTTGGCTGCCTGGCCAGGAACGCCGTTAATTTACGACATATACTCCCCACGGTTCCATACTGTATACAAAAAACAAGAAGAAGAAGAGGAAGAGTAGGAGAATCCAAATCCCAATTTCAAATTACAAATCCGCATCCAAATCCAAACGAGGCAATCATTCCTGGCCTGCTTCATTCGTGTGAATTTGAAATAAAACACACTGCACACATATTCGCGGGGGCTGACGCAAAAAGGGGGAATGGGTGTGCGGGGTAGTGGGGTGTGGGATAGTGTGGGGCAAAGTGCTGGGGATATTTACGAAATCATGTAAATCCCGTCGCCAGGCAACATGCCACAAATGGACTGCCAAGCAATGTGACAGCACTCCCTTACTTCCCCCTCTTCCTCTCCGTGTGTAGCTCCCTCTGAGACATGTGTCAAATCGGGTGCGTGCCGCATGTTTGTGCAGCATTTAAGAAATATTTTCTTGTAATTTGGTAAACTAATTGTTGCCGTTTGTTTTGACAATAAGGCATTTGTAGCTTTTCAGCGATCTTCGCTGACGATTTGATTGACTCGCAACTGACAGCCCCAGTCCCAGACTCGACTCAGATCTATAGCTGGATGATCCACACACAGATCACTCCCCCCTTCTTCCTCTTGCCCCTGCCAGCTCGGGCACTTTTCCTTGTTTGTTGTTGTTGTTGTTTGGGGTTTTCCGGTAGCTGCATTGCATTATGTTCGACATGGACATGTAATTGATATATTGGCTGCAGTTAGCAGAGGTGAAGAAGGGGGCGAGAGGAGCCTGGTGGGGGTTACTAATTCCCCCGCACATCTAAACAGATGTTGTGACGTTGTTTGTTTACTTTGCATTGTTTTAAAACTAATGTCGATCGCTGCAGTTTTCCATATGGAGAGCGCAATTACGTGTACTCAGATGTCTGATCGTGCTGATCTTGATCGTTCGCTCTCTCTCTCTCTCTTACTCTCTCTCTTTCTCTCTTTATTGAACCGCACATATAAAAAGTTGTCTGGCAGCAACCACTTGACTTTATGTAATACTCCCGCTGACTATACGCATATTCCTCCCTCCGCAGAGATCTTAGAAATCCTTTACACATTTAGCTGCGGCAATCACTCAAAAATTCTATAGAAAATGCATAAAAACTCAAGCATGGTTTGTATACACAAATTTGTTTTCTGGTAATTAACAAATTTAGGAGAACAAAATCATTAATTCCAACAATATAAAATCAGAGTTTATTTCCAACAATAATACAAACAGAACGTGGGCTCCCTCCCTTTCTCTCTTCCTCACTCTCTCTCTCTCTCTCTTTCTCTGCTTGCCCCATTCCGTACTTCAGCGTCTCCGTTGTCGTCTAGGGACCCACATCCATGTACATATATAGATATATCAAAACGCCTAATAAGTGCTGAGCTCTGCTCTCTTGTATCCGTATCCGTATCTGACCGGGGGCTGATTGCATGTTTTTTTTTCTGGGAAAAAACTGTCGACGCAACGTCTACGGTGTGCGCAAAGTCTATAAAAGTCGGGCGAGCGCATAACTGCAAATGATCATTAAAAAGGTGCAGAACGAGCCCGTTTATGACCGCAACGCACAGTAGACTGGAGAATGGAGACTGGAGACGGGATACTGTAGACTGCGTAGACTAACTGCTAGATCTGCGGACTTTATTTCTGTTAAACGAAATATGATATTGGGTATTCGCAATTGATCGCGCATTCGTTTTGTTATATGTTAAGAGAAATGTAAATTTAAGGAAAGTTATTTTGAAAATGTATAATGTTATATAAGCAGGGAATTTCTAGACACACGCAAAAATGTTAATGGATATATATTGATATATTATTAATATATTAAATGTTATTATTGATATACAAATATATTATATATGGTATAATGATATGTATCATTGTATTGTTTTCTTTTTAACTGTTAGAAGAACAACACTTGATTTTATGTGGACTGCCGTCTTGTGCATAAAGAACATTCCAAATATTCACTTTTTAGAAAAGGTAAAAGAACTAATAACTGAATACATTCTAATTCAGACTGGTTAGTCTTTAAACCATAAGAATCAGATTATAGAATCTTAACTCCAGGCTCTCCATTTCCCTTGTATTTTCTTAATGGTGTATTTGGTCAATCAATTAATGGATGTATTACAGAAGTTATATTACCTACAAGCACTTACTTATTAGCAACGCCCCATAATATAATATATATATTATTATATATATCGTATATATTCTGAATCAGAATTGTGGTGCCCTTCATTCTGGTTTTTCTGTTGCTATGCCAAATTAAGCTGAAGATATAAACACAAATTTAAACTCTTAATAGACAGTAAATCCAAAATTTTTCAATGTCTTAAATTCATTTAATTGTGAAAACATGCAATATTAAACTCTAAGCCCCAAATAAAATATAGTAACACTTGTAAATTGAATGATTTTTGAGCATATTATAAGTGTGGGAAGTCTCTGAAACGAGACTGTATCTTAATTTTTGTGTCTCACATAACGAACTTTACTTTCCTTTGTCGCACTCAGATCTGATCGCTGATTTGTCGCTGGTACTCGAAGGGCTTGGAGAGCGCCCTTGACACTCGCATCTACCTGTGTTCAAGCGGAGTGCTTCCTGTTTGTCTAACTGATTTCTGTGTTCCACTTCCACTTGCAGCAGGTCGTGGCAACAGAGGAAACTCTACGTGTGAATGGGTGTATGTGAAAATGCAGTTGCAGCATTTCCACGCTACAATTTGTCAACGATCGTTGAACTTGATTATCATTATTATCATTATTCAGCTTCATCATCATCGCTGTTAACGAGTGTGTGAGACAAAATGGCCGCACATAGAAAGTTGTAACCACCCGAATGGAAACCACCCTGCAAGGCAAGTCGAAAGTTGCTCGGAATGGACAAATATTGAGTTTTTCAATTAGCACCCCCAAAAAGTGAACCCTCAATCTCCCTCTCTGTCTCTCTCTCTCTTTCTCTCTGTCACTCTCTATTACTCTCCCTCTCTCTGAGCAAACTTACCCTTGCTGGCTTGGCTTGCCTTGGCTTGGCTTGTCTGCATTTTGGGCAGACTCTGCGTCGCTTCACTTTTTGTGGCCTCCGCCCGAGCGTGTCTCTCTCTGCCTCCGTCTGTTTGTCTAAAGGATCAGGCCTCTGTTTGCGTACGGCCGCGTTAATTGCCCATAGTGGCAAACGTTTAAAGCCGCCACAAATCCGCCCCAAACGGAATGTCAAGAGCGCCGGCCACCGTGTCGTGGTTTTTCTTTTTTACCTAGGCAGCAGACAAAGTTGCGGCATGAACACGGCGATTTTGTGTCCCGGGATTTGTACGCTGTGTGCACAGTAGAAATGGTGGATGGGGGGGATGGGAAGGAGGAGGGGTGCAACATGTTGTTTGCTCCTCGCTTGTTTTTCATGTTGTAAAGTTAATTATAAATTAAATATTGATTCTATGGCGTGTGCTTGCTCCGGCTACGTGTTCTTGGACTCGGCGACAGACTCCGTAACAAGGTTGCCAGTTGCCGGCGCTCATCAAATCTTGCACCATGCAGAAGCACACACATACACAGAGGAAGTTGCATGTTGTATTGAGTTTGCATCTCTTGGGTTTGTGCTCCCCCGCAGCATGAAATTGATTGGTCACGTATGATTTATTAATATTTGCTTTTCATTACGCATACGCAGCGTTGCAGCGGCAGCAGCAGCTGTTTTAATTGGTTTAAAATTTCCATTGACGCGTCGCGATGGCATTCGATTGTGAACCTCGCATGCAATTCAGCCCGCAGTGGTCTGAGGTTTAATGGGCGCCAGCTGTGATCTGATCTGTCTGTCTGTCTCGCTGACTGTCTCTCTGTCTGGCCTGTGCTCTGGCAGGGAAAGAAACAAGCTGCGCTTTTAAATGCGCTTTTTATGTGGATCGAGAGAGAGATAACAATTGAATTGATTGGACTGTGGGTAAAGTAAGAAGTTAATGGAAATAAAAGAACTACAAGTGTGGATAGAAATGCATTTAAGGTTATGAATTAGTTATATTGTATATTTTATATATAGTAGTTCTTGTAGTTCAAATAATTAATGTTCATATTATAAAATTAATATCGATATTGCAAAACCTTTTATCTAAAACAATTTCAAGAGTCATACTAATAAATTGATGTATCAATATCTATTATAGTGTACCATATATATACATACTATATAAAGATCTACGATTTTGATGAAAAATGCATTTAGATTTATGGATTACAAATATAATATAATATTATATATTTTCTAATTATTATTTTATAGTTAAAAATTAAATTATTACAGATAAAACTACAATTAATTAATACAAATATTTGTAATTCAAATAGATTTAAATTAAATTGTGCATTTTCTAAATAATTTAAATACAAATTTATCACTATTCTTTATCAGTATAATAAAAAATTAAAGTGAAAGTAAATAACTAAAATATTTATCATTCAAAAGAATTGAATTGCCAGTTTTTAATTTTTTTTAAGCTACTCCTAATATTCAACATAATTCAATAATTATTTATGTACTTTTTATGTACATAATTAATTTAATTAATATACTTTTATTTAATTATAAATAATTATATAAAATTCGTTTTATATTTGCCATGAGTTTATAATAAAAGAGTAAAAGATAATTAAATAAATAGCCTAATATATAATTAAGTAAATATGTGAATTATAAATAAATACTTTTATAAAATATATATATAAATGAATGTATAAGTAAGCAGAAAAAAGATTAATAAATAACAAAAGAAATATCAATAATTCTATATCTTTTATCTCTAACTACATATGTAAACTGTAATTATTATTATTATATTAAAAATATATGAAATGTATTTATCGGTTGCCTGCTTAGTGGTATCTCTTCCCAACTTACCGCAAAATTGAATAAGCGACGGTAAAAGCAATGAGGCTGCATGCTGCTCCAGAGGCACCAATACCAATGCAAGTGTGTGTAGCACACAACTATGTATGTGTTTGAGTGTGCACAGGTAAGCCAGTCAGATAGTTGAACGGGCAGTGAGATGGACAAGGCGAACGCCTGCTCGGTAGGTCGACAGAAGTAATTTATGTGCGGCCATTCGGCCAAAGAGGCAAGTGGGAGCGTAGCGTAGGCAGAGGCAATGGCAGCGGCACCAGCAGCAGCGACGGCAGTTCCGAGCGTCGTCGACACGTCGATCGACTGGTCAAAACAAAGACAACAACAATAATAACAGCAACAACAACAAGAAGACGAGCTGAAGTTGAAGTAACCACTGGCTATGGCGAGAAGGTGTAAATGTGTGTGAGTGTGTGTGTGTGTGAATGTGAGTATTGCTGTGAATGCGACTGTGTCTGTGGCTTTTGCTCCGACTCAGACTGCGCGGCCCGAACGAGTTGATGCTCTGCTGATGCCGATTGTTGTAGCTGCCGCTGCTGCTGCTGCCTCTGCTGCTGTCGACGCAGACACTTCTGCCACAGTCGCAGCTGACGTTGACGTCAGCAGCGCAGTCGAGGTGGTTATTTTCATAAATGCTCTCTAAGCAGCAACACAGCAACTGCGCTGCGTGCTGCCCATGTGTCTGTATCTTTATCTGTATCTGTATCTGTGAGATACATTCTCTATACAGAAAAGGGCGGAGCCAGCAAAACAATTTTTGGCGAACTTTGGCGCTCATTTAAATGTTCAAACTTGTTTCGCTGCTGCTGTTGCTATTGCTATTGTTGTTGTTATTCTTATTTCTCTTATTACTGTTGCTGTTGTTGTTGCTGTAACTGCTGCTGCTGTTGTAGCGGCACGCCCCAGTTAGATACACAAATATTTATGCACAATAGATACTTTTGCTAAGGTTTTTAGTCAAGGTGTGAACTGCGCCTGACTGCCAACACAGAGAGAGAGAGAGAGAGAGAGAGAGAGAGAGAGAGAGAGAGAGCAAGAGTGAGAAAGAGAGAGCGAGTGCAGAGCAGGCGCCAGAGTGGGACAGCGCAATGATTTGCCGCGCTCTGCTAAAGGTGCAAAAACTGACGACGAAGATTATGAAAAAGTTTGCCAAACGAGCCGCAGAAATGCAAATCGAAAATGGCTGCCCCACGTTGTTGCTGTTGTTGTTCTTGTTGTTGCTGTTGTAATTCTTTTGTTGATTAATTTTTATGGTATCTTGTGGCTGCGCATCTTTATTTATTTTACTTGCGATTTTTGATTTTTTACATGCCGCCGAACCTGGTCAGCTCTGCCATAGTTTCTTTGCTTCCAACTGCGCTCTCTTTCACTCTCGCTCTCTCTCTCTATGTCTGCCTCTCGCTATCCCCTTCTCCCTCTATATACCTCTCCCTCTGTCTCTATCTCGGAATTGACTCTGTGTTTATTATCGTTTTGCATAATTTCGCTAATTTTGCTGTTTATTTGCGCGCAATCGATCTGTGTGTAGCTCCCTCTCTCTCCTCTTTACACCTGCCCCACCTGCCTCCCCCTGCTCGCCCCTGTGCCACCTGTCTGTGCAATCAATTATTGGCTTTGTGTTTGTGTCAATAATCGCGTTGCGCTGCATATATCCATCTATTTTTTCTATATTCAATTTGTTTTCCTCTTCGCAATTGTGCTAATTTATTTTATTGTATTTCAATCTCTGTTATTATTATTGTTGTTGTTGTTGCTGTGCGTTGTTGATTTGTAATTGCTTTGATTTCTGCTGCTTTGCTAAAATTTATTTGAATTTTAATTGTGAAAATATTTTGCTTGGAATTATGCGATTTATTTGTTATTAAACGGAAGTCATGAAAATGAGAGAATTCAAATTGTAATTGTATTGTAATTTGGCATTCTCTATTGTTGTTGTTGCTGTTCATTTGTTGAAACGGTATCCGCCGGATAAATCTGTATCTGTATCTTGTCTATGTGTGTGTTTTGTTTCGCTCGCTTTTTATTTTCAAATGAAGCTTGAAACATTTCCATTTCAATTTTCATTTCGATTGCCGTTTGCTGTTTGTTGTTTCTGTTGTTATTGCTGTTGTTGTTGTTGCTGCTGCTGCAGTTGTTGTTGTTGCTGCTGTTGCTATTGTTATTTTGTGGAAGATTTGTTCTAACATTTTATGGCGCATAGATTTGTAATATTTCAATTAAATTGTCAGTGCATAATTTGAATCAAAACATGTGCAGCATGTGTGTTGATGGACAGTGAAGAAGGGGAAAGGGGAGAGTACTGTGCAATTGGCAGGAAGGCGCTTTAATTAACATTTGAAAAAGCAACATGGCAAATGCTTTGATTTGCTGGCCATAATATGCAATGATTTATGGCTGCCATTTTTTCCCTCTAGTTGCCATAAAAATTGGTCTAATTAACTGATTGAAGTGCTGTTTATATGGAATATATATTGGAATAGGAAACGAATTAATTACCTAACGCTTGTAAAGAATGTATAATAGTATAGTTTAAATATCTTTGCATGTTCGTTTGATCATCGTTGATAGAGAATTATAAATTCTAAAATAATTGGGCCCCAATGAGACAGTTGGTTGGCCTGAAGTTTTGCTTCTCTTCTATCTATAACTACTTTGACTTGAGTAACTTATGTAACGAGGACAGACGGACGGAAGGAGAGACAGACAGAAGAAGAGACCGACGGGCAGACAGACAAACAGACTGACGAACAGACAGACGCACATACATACATACAAACTGGCAAAAAGGCGGACAGAGAGTCTGAGGAACATACAGACGGACAGACAAGCAAACAGTCAGGTAGACAGACAGACAGAGCGGCAGACAAAGTGACTGACGGGCAGGTGGACAGACAGACGTACAGAGAGTTAGAGAGACGGACAGACAAACTGTGAGATATACGCACAGACAAACTGGCAGAAAGACCGACACACAGACAGACAGACTGAGGAACATATAGACATACAGACATTCGGACAGACAGACAAGCAGTCAGGCAGACAGAGAGAGTGAGACAGGCAGACAGACAAGCAGAGAGACAGACAGACAGGCAGAGAGAGAAACAGACAGACAGACAGAGCGAGAGACAGACAGGCAGAAATGAATTAATCAAACTGGCAAGGGATCCTGATCAAGATCATATGTATGCACGGTCTGCCAAGCCTCTTCTTGCCTGTTACACACATTTTTACAAACTTACTATAACCTTGTTTGACCATTTCCAATAGTCGAAGACTATCAATAATCAATAATCAATAAGCACATCAAATTTGTTCTCGCTATTGATATCTCACTGTATAAGGCAAACCACATAAGCAACTCCGTCCTATCAACTCATTTTCCATCTACAAATTGAATCGCCTTCCTTTCCCACTGAGTAAACAGCATAAATCGATTATTGATTATAGCAGGGTGTTCCATTCCGTCTTTAAAGTCGAGTTCCCAGCGAGTAAAACTAATTAAAGGGAAGCACTTTGCTGCAGCAGAGGCAGCAACGGCAGCAGCAGGCGGCAGATAGTCGCCATTGCCAGTTGAAAATGCGACAAACATTGACGAGAGAGGGAGAGAGAAAGAGAGAGGAAGGGAGTGTACAGCAGTGGCAGGGATGAGGGTGAATTGGAGGACAGAGAGGCAGGCGGGGGGGACGGGGTAGTTGGCAACAAAAACTCAAACTCAAATTCGGGCATAAGTGACAATTCAATAAGCCATGACGTGGCCCAATGTTTATTTAGCATATTGCGACGGCGAATGAACGACGCGTCGCTTCGCTGCCAGCGCAAGCAGTTGTTGCCCTGGCTGCGGAAGTCAGGGGATGGCAGTGGGGGTGGGGGCGAGACAGGCCAGCAGAGAAGTGCCTGCAACTGCGACGGGCTGCGGTTAAACGGTGGTTTCTGTTTGGCCAGACAATTTAACAGACTCGCCTGCTGCCACATCTACATCCACGTCAGCGTCGCCCGCCACTTTCGAAACGCTTTAACAACTGCGAGCGGCGGAGGCTGCGCCGGCCTGCGCTGCTGCCACATAGTCAACCTTCTCCTCGTCGTCGTCGTCGTCGACGTCGTTGAGTTGCTGTTGAAATGTTTATTTAGGATAAATTGTCTCTGGCTCGGCCTCCCTCAGTGTGTGCTGCAGCAGGAAATTGCTCATTGCAGCCAGGCTGGAGTTGTGGCTGGCCAAGCTGATGTGCTCCACTCTGGGTTAGTGTATTCCATTGACATCTTCAGCACACTCGCACACACACACACACAGATAGCCACGCGCGTTGTAATAATTTCATGGGTGTTTTATCAAATTGACTGCGAAATTTACATTGGCAGCAACACCCAGTGCCCCCCTCTGTCTTCCCCACTTCCTTTCCGCCCTCGACTGCATCTTTTTTAGCTGCTTCGTCTCTTTCACGTCACTGTTTGCTTAAGCGCGCCTGATTGACGACACATTTTCCAGCTCGAAATGATCGAAATGTCGAATATCGAAATGCTTGAGATACTTTGTATCTTTTGCCAGTCAACCTTCATTTTTTGCAATCAATTTCTGCAGTTAAGTAGCTGACAGATGCAGGCAGGGTATGAGAAGGTTAGCTAGATATCATTTTACTGTTTAAGATGCATATAAAACCTTAAGATACATTTACCATATATCCCAGCAATCACTTTGTTTTCCATGTTGGAGATTCATGCTAGACATTGTGGCTGCCATAGCTACAACTAGCTGTCTCTTTTCCCCTCTCCCTACCCCAGGTAACCCCTGTCTACCACTGTCAACCACCGATTGCACCTAGCAAGCTGCTGCGCCTCGCAGTTTCTTCCAGAGAGGCCTCCGCTTCTCGTCGTCGTCGTCGTCGTCGTCGTCGTCTACGATGTTTTCACAATGTAAATATTTAAATATTTTCAAGACAAACATACGCCTGTTGTCTCTGAAAATATGTTGATAAAATATTTGCTCAGTAAACTGGTTAAAAATTACAACAATTCCAGGCGCGTTCCATTCGCTCTCTCGCTCTCTCTCTCTCTCTATTTCCCGTGGCTGACTTTGGCATTTGTTTTATGAATTTTGCTCAACACTTTTCACTTTTCAGCACGCCAAGGCGTGGAAAAACAACGCACAGCAGCCTGTCCACTCCAGCTCCCCCCACCTCTCTCCTCACTCTGGCAAGGGGGAATAGGCCGGATTTTGAGTTATATCCATTTGCATCTGGCAGTTGGCTCGTTTGGCTCGCTTGGCTCTTGCATAAATATGCAGTGGGAGCGTGTGTTTGTTGTTGTTACAATTATTGCCACCGCCGACGCCGTCGACGATGTTGTAGTTATTATTGTTGCTGTTGTTGTTGCTGTGGCTGCTGTTATTGTTTTGCGGCTCGTGCAGACAGCGCGGCACCAAGTGTTTCACATCCCAGCGCAAAAAACAAGCGAATGGAATCGAAACCACACTGAGCGTGCTGCATTCCTGGCATAACACAGTTCAAGTTGGCTAAGGCGGAACAAACTGCATTTGTGGGCTGATATCGCCAGCAGATTGACTTGGGAAGACTCTTCTTAGGCAAGAGGTCAATGAGGTAGTAAGTAACAAAGATCAATATTGTGAGTCATCAAATAAGTTTCTTTTAAACTTCACCAGAAGGATAGCCATGCTTGCAGTCATTGGCAAACATGACTATCTTTCAGGTAGAGTTCAAAAGGAAACTTACTTCATATCTGGCCAATATCACCAGTAGATTAATTTGGGATTTTTATAGGGAAGAGGTAACTCAGGTTGTACTTCCCCTTGCTCCTGCCTTTTTCCTATATCAAGTCTTGTAGATAAGTAAAGCAAGTCATCTACACATTGTTGTTAATTGTCCTGTAACTGTAAATTCTGTCTATGTATTTAGATTGGTAACTCAGTTAGTTCTCCTCCAACTTCCTTTTTGTTGATCAAAATTATATATAATTGGCAGAATTCAAGTGAGAAAGATCGATGTGTGCATGAAGTCAATTTGGTAACTCATGTTGCGCTGCTCCTTCAGTTTTCCTCTCTCCAGAGTAAAGTCCTCTATTTTAGTATTGTGCCTAGAGAAAACCAACTTCATTTGCTAAAGAAGTATAGAGATAAACTGCAGATGAAAGTCAAAGAGGTCAAAGTGTTAGCATGGATGATACTTCTCCTATATCCCCTTTGTGGATTACAAATACAGTGAGTGAAGTGACTCTTAATTCCTGGCATAATAATAATTGCCAAATCCATTAATTGTTCTTCTTTTTAATAGAAAGAAAGTCAGGCATCAATCCTGACATAAATCATTTCATGTAGTTTACCTTCTAATAGAAGCGATTAAACAATCATCCAACCATCGTACATGTCCAGTATTTAGTGTTGTAGACATGTCATTAATTATACACGTTGAGTTGTCTGCATTACTGACGTAGTTCTACCAAACACAAAGGAAACTAACTTTAATTCAAGAGAAGAATACCTGTATATTCTGTTAAATATAACAACGAGCTCTTCCTTCACTTAGAGTATGCTCCTCCCTTTCAAAGACTCTATTCAAATTGCAATAGGACAGCTGCATATCCTGCCCAAGTGGTTACAGTGGCTACTCAAATTGTACTTCCCCCCTTTGGCGGAATCTAGAGTGATATATATATAAGAATAGAGCGAGTCATCGCCTACACATTCCAATTGCCCCGCGCTGACATTAATTATAGCGCAAACGATCGATCGATTAGAAGCATTTTCCCATTCATTAATGAATTGTTTCCCAAACAGGCACAGCAACAACAAGAACAACAACAACAACAGTAGCAGCGAAAAGTATGTACATAAATATTCGGCAAGAGATACAGATCCAAGCAGGTTGCTGGTTGGAGGGGCGGGTACAGTGCGGGCCAGCAGTTGTTGGGCGCAATAAATAAAATACTAATTTATATGCGATGCTGAACTGGTCGCATTACTCCACGCTGGCACTGTGTGTGTGCTGGTGTTGTTCACACACAAATTACGACTGAAAACTGACTGAAAAATGACGAGCTGACGATTTGTTTGGTATTTTGATATCGACAACACAAGATGCTCATCCCAATTCCCTATTCCGAATCCAACCCGGCGTCTGCCCCCACAGTCAGCTCAAAAACTTATTATGCACAAATAAATAGGAGAGAGAAAAGGCCGATAAAAATGTAGAAATGCTGTCGATGTTGTTGCTGTTGTTGTTGCTGTTGTTGTTGCATCTTCAGTTGATTTATACGACGAGCGGAAATCGTAGACTTTTCGACGCTCAGCATGAGTGCAGCAGACATTGAGGAGGCCAGTGTCAGTGAGAGATGGGAGCACACACTGGCAGCTACAGAGATACAGCTACAGCTACAGATACATCTACAGCTGCAGATACATTTTACAGCAATTAGCGCGGCATGTGTTGTATCTGTATCTGCCAGATACTTGCCGACTACAAATTGGGCAGAGCGCTTGAAATGTGTTTGCAAACAAATTAATATCCATCGATCTGGAAACTGCCAGAGAGCGTTGCCAGATCTATGATCTATGTAGGAGTAACCTCTGCTCCCTCTCTCCTTTCCTCTACACAGTTCCAGCTATGCGAATCGATGAATTACTTCGCCTCTGCTGCTGCTGCTTCTGCTTCTGCTGGCTTTATGTGATGTGGGTCACATAAACAAAGAAATAAATATTGTGGATGAATGTGCAAAAGTTGGGAGCGAGTCCAAGGTGCTACTGCTTGTTTTAAGGTGGTTTTCCACTTGCGAGGGCAGCTCCAAGAGTTCGCCTTAACATATGTTGTACATTTATTGGCCAATCTGTTGCCAAATGAGTTTCAGTTGCTGTTGCAATTCCAATTATTATATTTACAAAGAAAACTATTTTCGCTTCCGTAAACAAAACGTGGAATGCCCTTGAGCTGGAGAAAGGGGAGAGAAAGAGGGAAGAGGTGAACCTGCAGCGAAGATTGATGATGCCGTGACCACCAGCTGGGCCTGCTTTGCGCGAGTTTTCCACGAGTTTTCCCATGCAAATATTTTTGTGCACTGCCAAACGTCTTGTCGCCTCGAACTGGACTTGAAAACATGTGCAGCGGATTAGCCAGAGAGGAAGGCAGGCAGGCAGGGAGGGAGAGGGGCAGGCAACTTGGACGCAGCATGAGCTGGCGCTACTCGTAGTGCAGGCCCAGTTCGGGTGTGTCTGTTTTATAGCCACGTGCGAGACGCGTTACCACCTCCGTGGGCGATAAATCTGCTGTGCGCCTGTGGCGCAATGAACTCGCACTGGCAACATGGCAACAATGCAACCAAGAGGCAGTTCCTCCACTCCTCCACTCTGCACTGCAGTTGTGGTTTGTTTAGTTTGCAGGTGACGATAAACACCTTGGCGCCAGTGCGCGCTCGCTCTTATCCGGCAGAGTCTGCCCAGCCACGCCCAGTTCAGTGCCGCTTTGACACTCTGCCAAAAAGCACTTGAGTTGAGTTCATTAAGCGCTGCCTGCTCTCACCTGTTGGCTGGCAAGGGCTCAGCTTCTGCTCCACCTGCCCTGCCTGCCCCTGCCCCGCCTGCTTTGGCGACTCCGCTCTGTCGGGCCTCGTGGGGTGCGCGCTTCCGTCGAAGAAAGCTTGAAATTACACACGATATTGCGGCAATTATGCCTGCATTTATGTTATTGTTAATTGTTTAAACAATAGCTCCTTAGCATTGTTATTGTGCGTGTGCTCTGCAGGTGAGCGGGGGTAGAGCAGTTGTGAAATGGCCTGAATGATCTGTTTTCAATTCTATTTCATTCAGAGACACCACGTCCATTCAGTGTGCGATTCATTGGAATATCAAGTATACGCAAAAGAATTCTCAATTCAAATTTATCTAGCCTCATCTCGAGCACATAATTAGACGCAATTCTCAGCAACTGATTGAACAGCATTTTCCCCAATTGATTTATGGCTCTTCCAGCGAAATTGTCGACAATTTGTCTGGCCATGCAGGAGGGAGGGAGGGAGGGTGGTATAGAGAGGCAGGGAGTGAGTTCTCTGGGGGCGCGCTTCCGTGATTTACGCGCTACGATATCGATAAATAAACAATCGAGTCTTAGTTAGCATTTGCTGGGCCGCAACAGTGCGTGAGTTTTGTTTTACGATCCCATCACATTGCGGAGTTGATCATTCTGATCTCTCTCCCTCTCTCTCTCTCCCTCTCTCTCTGATTATTTGGCCTGGGGTGCGGCCTGGCACTTTGATAGTGCTGAATTTGCTAATTCTGGCTCCGATTTGGAGTCCGATTCGCCTATTTATTTGCTTATGTCGCGTCTCTCGTCGGCAGCATCAAATGGCCAAAAAGAGTTTCGCGCGAGTTTGACGCATAAACAACGCATCGATTGACGAGCTAATAACCAATACCAATATAAGCAATACCGAGCTATATACCCAATGGCAACTGTGACATCAAAGTCAGGCTGCCATAACTGATAAGCAAAATAAACCCAACATCGGATTGCAATAATCAAATCAAATCAAATGTGCCGGCGATAGCTTCATTTTCCCCCAAAGGGGATGCGATGTGGCGACAATTGAGCGCCATCTGCTGGCGTTAACTGGCAACTGGCTGCACTGGGGCTGCACTGGATGCACTGCATCCACTGTCGGTCTCTGCCAGATCAAAGCATTTCAGGCGCAACAGTCAATCAAAGTTGTTGCACTTGTTGTTGTTGCAGTTCTCTTTCTTGCCTTTGGTTGTTGGCTACGCTGCGCGCGTCAGTCAGCCGGGCCAATAAATTGCCTTCACCCTCGGCCTGCCTGCTGTCCCCTTTCCTCTGTCTCTGTCTCCCACACTTTCCCTGGCTAATTTACTCAAATGTCGACGCCTGGCGCTGCCTTTCCACACTTTTTATTTGCATTTGCATATTCCTCTTGCTTCCCATTCCCCCTTCTTCTCCCTCTGTCCTCTTCTCTCCTCCTTTTTTGTTGCATAAATCGATCATAAATTTAATTTGAAAATTGCTGCCTTCGGTTTTTGCGTTGTGCTTGGGGCAACTCCAAAGCCATTTTGCGTATTTATAACTCAATAAAACTTCAAAAGTGTTCGAAAACATTCGCTCTCAAAGTTTGTTTAATGCCATAAAAATGCATTTGTTGTTGTTGTTGTTCGGCGGCACTAAAACTCGGCCATAGCTTTATGAGCTCTATAACTGGCAAAAGGAAACGGAAGTTTACTGTAGGGATCTGCTGTTGCTGCGGATTTGTTGCTTCTTACGAAGCTTCACATTCCAATGTGAACTTTGACATATTCACTTGCACTTTGATTTAGATTGAATGGAACTTTCTTTGATTGATAGATAAAATGAAAGTATGAAGTTTTTAAAAGGTGTTATATAAATGTTACAAATTCCAAAATAACTCAGAAATTCAAAGAGATTAAATGGAACTTAATTTGATTGATAAAAAAGCAAAGGCTGAAAAAAGTGGAAAACACAGTTCGTGAAAAAATATGTAATTTAATGAATACAAATTTAAAAATAATGATAACTCTATACCATAGTTTTCTGATTTTGTGCTATAGAAAATTGAAAATAACCCAGAAATTCAAATAAAATAAGTAAAAGTGTTTGTGATTTGGAAATTTAAAGCAATTTCAACTTAAGAAAAAAAAGGAAACCATTTATAGAAGTGTTTTATTGAAAATTGTCATGCATATGTTACATTCTCGTTTTGAAGAGAATCATTTTCTCAATTTCACAATAAGTAGATAAAAGGTAAATCAAAAAGTGTTGCTTCATTTCGTTAGGCAGTTCATTTTAAAGCTCTCCTTTGTTAGCTTCTGTTTATTGATTCATATTTTATGCTTAAGCAGTTTCAATTTATATATATCCATATAACATATGTAAAACTATCGTATATACCTACATATGTGTATATATTATATGTACTATGAAAGTTGTATATAAAAATACGTTAAAGAGTGTAAATAACTTTGTGCATATAGGATGTAATAGAGAGAAGCAGTCGTGGCAGAATCCCACAAAGTCTATGTATTCTTGGTCACCATTATGTCTGTCCCATTGTATGAATGTCGCTATATCAGCAACTATAGGAAATGCAGAAAACTAATTTTGTTATAAAGTTTCCTTTATACTATGCGCAGATTCTGTTAATTTCAAATTTGTAATGCCACGCCCAACGCCCACATAAAACAATGATTGGTGATAACTTACTAAATATGTTATTTAAGATAAACCATTCTGGTATCTCTTCTCTTTAAAATGTGTTATTAATTCAACAGTAGAATTCAAGTAATGGCCATATATCCATATCCATATATGTATACTTTATATTGTTTAATAATTTATTCATATTACCCTTTGCTGCATGCGCGCAATGTAAATTTACTTTAGAAGCGGTGTCTCTATTATAGCCCGGTTAATTGCAACGACAGCTGGCAAAACAACAGCAAACCGCGCAAGAACAACAACAACAACAACAACAACAGCAGGAGCAGCAACAGTAACAACTACAACTACAACTACAACAAGGATAACAAAGTAGCGCGTTTCTGTCGTCGTCGTTGTCAGGCGTTGTCAGTAGAATTTATTGTTATAACGGCGCAATGATAACAGGTCATCAACACAACTGGCCAGGTAAATAAATATACAGGTGGAAGGGAGATAGAGAGTCAGAGACAGAGAGAGAGAGGAAGCGAGGGGGAGCAGCGAGAGAAAAGCGCGAAAAATAAGCAGCGCGCGTTAATTACAAAAGGAGCTGTTGCTGCTGCTGTCGAGCATAGTTATCCTTGCAGAGCGTGGGAGCGAGAAAGGGAGCTGGGAGTGGGAGCGAGACGGCCTGCTGTATTATACAGGGCCAGCTAATACTTGCATTTAATTAGGCTTGCAATAATATTTATGTAAATCGGGCCTGGCTCCAGGACGAGCGCCGACAACAGCTGTCAATATTTGTGGGAGGCTCTGTCAATGATTTGATTACAGGCACACGCACACTACATACGCACACATACGCACAACATATACATACAAAACACACACACACACGCACAACACACACTCAAGTAAAGACTCGCACACACATTTGCATCTCATGTAGTTGTCCTGCGATCTGTATCCTGCAGCTGCTTATGCACACATAGATACACTCACACACACACAGAGAGAGCAGCTTGATATGCATACATATGTATATATGTGTATGTGCATGCTTATCGCTAAGCAAACAGCGTCGCGTTTTGCCGTTGTCGCCAGCGTGCTTTGTTTTTCTTGTCCCTTCGAAAATCTCTTGGACCACCCGCGCATGCAGCACGTCCACTGCGACAACTGTGGCAAAGGCTGCTGTGGCTGCAACTGCTGCTGCGAGCATATTTTTCATTTGCCAGCCTGCTTTTTTCCCGTTGTTTTCGCATTTAATTTTGTTGCTTTTGACACCGAATGGGCTCAGGCCGTGCAGCAACGCGTCGCGGCAGCTTTGTCAACGCAGCAATCGCAGCAGCCGAAAAAATTAATCGATGTGAATATGCTGCATAAGCAGAGGCTGCAGGAGAGCAGAGAGGGGGAGCACAGGGAGAGCGCTGTGTATCAGCCACTTGGCGGCCATTAAAACTAAAACGATCAATTACTGATAATATTTCAACTCTTCGCCCATTGACAATTCTTAAAAAAGGTTATACTAACTTCGTCTAATTGAAAGAAAGAGGCGTGATGGACGCCATATAGTCTATATATTCTTGATCATGATCACTAGTCGAATCGATTGAACCATGTCCGTCTGAATGCAAAAACACAGACCTTAGTTATTATAGACAAACCAAATTTGATAAGAAGTTTCCTGTATTTCCTGTTGGATTCCACAACCAGCGTACGTATACATACTTGCTTAAACACATATTGTACTTAGCTCATTTAAGTCTCTACCTCTCCTTCAAATTGCAATTCGTTTTGAAATTCTTAGAAGTTATTCAAGTTACCTAGTGCCCAAAGACCCATATATGTCTATTCTATTGCATACAGTTATTAGTTATTAAGGTATAGACTCATAAATAAAGTCCAGAATAGTCTTCATAATCCAGTTTCTATTGTTAAGTATAAAGTAAAGGCTCTGAACAATCTTCTTCATTGTTTTTATCCACTTTCATAAATGATCTTACCTCTGTTTGTATTGTTTTTTAGTCTTCAATTCTTTTATTTCATTAATTTCAATTGTGCAAGTTCAGGATTATCTTTAAAGTTGGCTGCATCCAGGTTAATGTGATCTACCTTTATTATTCATTCGCAAAGCTTAGATAGTCTACTTAGTCTGCTTTATTCTTCCTCAGTTGAGTCCCCAGTTTAGCTTTAAGCCAACAATGACATCTCTTTGCCCACAGTAATATCATTTATCTAAAACCTTTACGAACTCTCTCCCATCTGTTAGCCAGAGTACTTTACCTCAGCGACTTCACTTTCAGGCCTAAGCACTCACATGTCTGCCGAGGCTCCACCTTGGGCTTTGGCACACTTTTCGTACGCACTTGAGTCAGGCCTATTGGTGAGCTGCGGTTGCTCTGCCCACCCAGAGAGCGAGAGAGCTCCATTGAAGACAATGGACAACCAAAATGGCCCTTAGCGCCTTGGCCGTGCTTGAGCTGGCGTTGGAGTTGGAGTCGCCACCTGAGCACAGTTTAGCCTACATCAGCGATCAGCGATCGCTCTCGTCTTCGTCTGTCTAACGCGATCTCAATGCCGTGCGGTGGCGCCAGGCGGGTTTCGATTTCAAGTGACAATGGATCGAACATGACAGTCGCACAATGGAGGCGCGCACGAGGCACACGAGAGGCCGAGAGGGCGATAGAGGCCGATAGAGACCGTGACAACAATCGCTACACAGACGTTCACAGTCCACTGTAATTTGGTCAGTTAATCATCGTGCCTGATAGCCAGATGAATGGTGGGGCAGAGGCACAGTGGGGCAGACAAGTCTGCTGGTTGGGTAACTGGTTCGTCCGCTAATAAGCTAAAGTTTTCGGCACTCATCATTAGCGTTACGCAGCAGCAGAAGCAACTCGTCTATCGCACTTTTACCAATTAAGCACAATTGTTCGTCAATTAGGGGCGTGCCGCTGCCTATCGTCTAAGTTAATTGTGAGTTATTTTAACTAAAGATTTATAATTTGCTGACCATTGTCGCGCTCTATACGAAGAGCGCAGGTGAAAGCGAATCAAAGTTTTAGTTTCAAGTGAAAAATAGTTAAAAATTTTTAAGGTTATGGTATATTTTTGGGTTATTTTTAAACGTTATCTACATTTAGAAATATTGTAATAATTTAATTATTGAATAATTGAATTATGAATATGAGTACTTCAATAGCTATACATTTCATTAAAGATACAAAATAGCGAGTCTTAAAAGTTTTTGACGAGTGATTAGGTTAGAGATTGAGAGATTGAGGTTATAAATGTTGATTATTTAGGAATGTAGTCAATATCGTAAAATTGACGATATTTTATTATGAATTACTGAAATTGTCATACATTTCTTTGGATATAGAAAAGATATTGATAGATATGCGCATTTAATTAAATTGAGAAATATATCATATTAGGTTATGGCATGTTTACGGATTCTTCATACAACATATAACATATGTTAAGAGTATTGCAAATTTGGCATAAAGTAACCTACAATTTCTTTCAATTTAGAACAGATATCAAGATAATTACATTTTCCAATTTAGATCAAAAAGAAACAGACAACAGTTTAAAATGTTGGATAAAAAACTATAATATTATCCAAACTTGTAACTGTTCTCTGTTTCTTTTTTAACTACAGTAGTCGAAAATAATATCATAGAGCTATCACTTCTTGAACTTCTCTAGAATTCACAATCTCAATTAATTCTCGCATTGCTTCAACCAATAAGATAATGAGGAATCTGATTTGTTTTCCGATATATCGTTAATGTCATTAAAATCCTGCATTGCAATCGAATGCGACTTGGACTTTAAGCTAGACTTGAAACAAGAATAGGCTGATGTGCAATATGATATTCCATTGTCTTATTTCTGACTGACTCATTTTCATTGAGCTCATAACGAGCTTCTTCTTGCCCCCACTTCCCCTTGATGATGATGGTCATTCAATATAGTTGGATATTATTTATCAGTCAGGCGGAATTTGCGTATGATATCGATTTTATCTGAAAGTCTGTTTTCAAGAAATGCCATGTGGAAGTGCAACTTCGATTCTCGAGTAGAGTGAAAGACAGAGAAAGGTAGAGAAAGAGAGAGGGAAATAAAACTGCAGTAGGTGTTTTTTTTGATATTGTAACATATTAATTCTTTAATACACTTTTTGCTCATATTGTACGCTAATTTTGTGATAATAGTTTATAATTATTTATAATTTATTATTGCTTACATAGTCTAGGCTAGTTAATGATAATATTACTAAGCGATTTACTATGTTTATTCTGATGTTAAATACGTTTTCCTCCCATTCCGGAAGAAACTCTTTGCTCGCAGCGAAAAACTCATCACAAATTGCATACCAGAAATTTCTTTAAGTGTAACTACGCGCTAAAGTCGATAACAATTATTAATAATAATTAGTTAATTGTAGTTGTTAAATATACATATACTTATTCGTATTGTATTCGTATTGGTATTCATATATTTAATATATATATATATATAAAGATCGTTTAATGCTATTAGATGTATCGTATAAAACTAACAACTAAATACTTTCGCCTGGCCTACGCCTCGTATACGCAATAAGCAATTAAGTCAAAGCCAAAGTCGCAAGGAGACAAACACAATAATAATAAATTCGTTGACATTGAGATACTTTCTGCTGCTGCTGCTGCCGCTGCTGCTGCTGTGAGTCATGCTTGGAGATATATTTACAGGAATATACAAGAGAGCACAGCTGCCACGCCCACTGGCCTACACGCCCAGTTTAGACGCCATACTTGATGCCATACTCCTGGTAGTGGCCCACATGTGGCCTGTAGTGACTGAGGTTGCTCAGCTGGCCAAGATTGCCGAGATTCCCGCTCAGATGCGGCACATGATGATGATGATGGTGATGGCTATTGATGACAGCGGCAGCAGCTGCGGCAGAGGCGGCAGCGACGCTCGCCGATGCCGGCGGACTGGCTGACTGTATGCTGCCCGTCGGGCTGCCCGTGTCCAGTTGGCAGGATTGATTCTGCTCGAAGATCATGTCGCGGAATCCAAGCGCCGAACTGGGACTGCTGGTCAGTACTGAGGCAGAGACGATCGCGTGGTTGTGGCTGTTGTTGTGGCTGTTGTTGTTGTTGCTGTTGTGCATGCTGCTGTTGTTGTTGCTCGGGTTCGGATTGTTGCTGCTGTTGTTGCCGGGATGCGTCGGAGTGCCGCCCTGACCGCCACCCGCACCTCCACCTCCTGGGCCGTTGGTAATGGGCTCCGATGGCGGCGTCTCTGGCGTATACCAGCCACCATGTGCCGGTCCATGTGGCGTTGAGATCGTTGTGGGTGATGCGCCCGACGATTGCACCCCGCTGCCCCCATTGCCCGGCGTCAAGGGATGCGAGACATGCGCCACATGGCGCAACTGCTGTGCATGATGCGCCGCCGCCGCATGATGGGCATGATGCATCTGACTGCTGGCCACCGTCAGGTTGTCGTCGTTCAAATGATACGGATAGGCGCTGTGATGGATGCGCGGGTTATAGACATTCATCAGGGAGTCGACAGTGAAACCGGCATGCTCCACGCCGCCGGTCAAGTGATTCATTTGCGCCAAACTGTCGTGGCACGAGTTGAGCATGGCGGCATGCGAGACATCCTTGCTACTAAGGCACCCCAGATCCATCAGTGGCTCCTTCTTGAAGTGCGCCGCATGGGCGGCCATGTGCTTGGCCTCCAGTATGCCATTGGTCATCAGCTTCAAGGGCTTCATCTCGGCCAGCTTCTCGTTCATCATCGCCTGCCGCTTGATGGCCTCCTCCTTCTCGCGCATAACGTCCTTCTTCTTGAATCGCCTGCGTCGTCGCAGGAACGAGCCATTGTCGAACATGTTGTACGAGTCCGGGTCCAGTGTCCAGTACGATCCCTTGCCGGGCTTCTTGTCGTCGCGTGCCACCTTGACGAAGCATTCGTTGAGGCTCAGATTGTGGCGTATCGAGTTCTGCCAGCCCTGCTTGTTATCTCGATAGTAGGGAAAGCGTTCCATAATATACTGATAGATGCCATTCAGGGTGACCTTCTTGTCGGAGGCATTCTGTATGGCCATCGCAATGAGTGCGATGTACGAATACGGCGGCTTCACGATCTCCTTGTTCTGATGCGGTGCTCCCAAGCCGTAGGCACTGGCCGAGTACGGATAACGGGAATACTGATCGTAGGCATAGTGGGCCGCTGCCGCTGCTGAGGCACTGCTTGCCGCTGCCACCGCCGAGGCGGATGTGTAGCCGGCGGCAGTTTGCGCATAATGACGCGAGAATGAGTTCTGATCACTGAATAACGTGTGCATTGTGTCGGATATATCTGTATGAATGTCGGCTATATATTCTATATAGAATTATTCAATTCAATTCGATTCGATTTTAATTTGCGGACTGAGCCGCCACAAGAACTTTCCTTCTTTTTTTCTTTCGTTTGTGTTTCTTTTTTTCTTTCTATTTTCTTTGGCGCACTTCACAGAGGTTTTTCTTTTGCTGCTGCTGCTGCTGCTACAGCGTCGCGTTTATTATTTGCACAAATAATATTTGCTTAAACAAGTTGCAACTGTGTGTGCGTGGGTGTCAGTGTATGTGTGTGTTGTCTGTCTGTGTGTAGCACAACAAAAAGCAATCGCTTCGAACGTGCGGGCAGACACGCAGCGACTGAGAACCGTTCGGGATAGTAACACGTCTGATACTGAATCTGTGTAACTGAAATAACATACAGCTCGAGTCAATGCGACGCGGGCAGCAACGAATCTCAGCAGCAGCAGCAGCAGCCAGCAGGCAGCGACTGCGACGCCAGCGTTAACAGCGCACGTCTCTGTGTGTGTGGGTGTGTGTGTGCTGCGACCAACCACCGACGGCAGCTCGCTCTGTTTGCTGCAGTCAGTAAGTGAAGACCTACAGCTATACAGAGCACACACACACGCAGTCTCACACACACACACACATGCTGAAGCACTCTCGCACACATCTACAGCTGCAGCTGAGAGAGAGAACGCGCGAGGTGGCCGCCATTCATGATTTCGTGCGTACGACCGCCTTTCGTGGCGCTCTCTCTCTCTCGTTCTGTGTCCCGCTGTCTCGCTCTCTCTTTCTGGCTTGCGTGCAAAACCCGCTGGCTAGGGAAGTGGAAATAGTTGTTCCATCAGTTTTGGGCACCCTCGGCCCTCCGTTTGTCTGTTTATGTTGTTCAAACTAATGCTTAAAATGCGGCCTAGCCACAGCAGCGCTCTCTCTCTCTCACACACAGAGCTGCCAATGGCAGTGCGTGTGGGAGAGAAGGGGCAACTGTAGTCGCAGCACCTGGGAGCACAGACAAGTTGCAGGCTCAGCCGTAGCAACAGCAGCAGCAGAGTGTGGGTGGCTTCGGTTCAGGTTCTGGCTTGGCTTGGCATTTACTGCAGCTCTTAGCCATTTGCGGCAAGTTTTTGCTTGTCGATTTTAGCCGAAAAAACGGATAAAAAGGCAGGGGGTTTTTGCAAGCGCCTTTGTTAATTTAAACAGGAAGAATGTTCGGAAGCTTTAAGTTGTGTGGCAGGTGGAAGGAACTTTTAAATAACATAAACTGCATATTAATCTATCAATGTTCCTTATGCTGCAGTTTGATATAGCTTAATTATCTTCATAAGTTGTTAAACTCACTAAAGATTCATTTTTTTTTTTATCTTCTACAATTTTGATATTGTATATTGTGTATAAAATGTGTAATCTTATATATTATACATATCTGTTTACCTACATATATCTATATTAATACATCTTATATTTATATTTATTAAAATATTTTGTTATTTAATGAAGCATTTGAAGTGATTGAATTTGAAGACCTTAGCAGAGGGTAACATACATACAAGTATATTAATTTCGGCCAGAATTTGATTACGCACGTTGGAAGATATCTCCTACCTTGTAATGTGTGTAAAATATATATATCCTAATCGGGATCAACAGAGGAGTCAAACTAGCCATGTCCTTCTGTCCGTCTGTATGTTGTCCAGTAACCTATGTATAATTTTTACATGTTATCAAAATAGGACAACTATATTCTATAGCTTTCATTCAGAAATATAATTATATAATTAAAATTTGCACAAGCCCAGCGTTAAGAGTAATAATATATAGGTTTTGAAGAACATATTATATTAAAACAATGTTATAAAACTCTACACCATTATTTAAAACTAGTATTATATATAAACAATATCTGGTTTATTTAATGGGAACACTTTCTTCATAAATTTTAATGTATCACAATTTTTCGGTTTACATTTAATAAAAAAGAATATCCCAATTTGTTTTTTTCCTTGGTGCTAATCAAAAAAACTTTGTTATAGAAAACATGAAATAGGAAATATAAATTCATTAAATATGCCAAGTAAACCCTTAAATCTTTGTTTAATTAGCTGTTATTTAAATATCTTAAAATGTCCTGAAGCCATTAAACTAATGTTAAGTTTCTAATTCTCATTGATATTGAATAATGAATATTTAATTTAAATTTCGATTTATATTTCTCGTTGCATTAATTTAATTTAAGTTTGGTATCCTTCTTCTTTTTCATTTTAAAATTCACAATTTTAACTCACTGACATCTAACATGAGCCTAGATAGATCGGGAGTCGGGACTCATTGTTGTTGTTTGTGTTTGCTCACATACTCTCTCTCCCTCTCTCTTCCTGTGTCTCCTTTCTCTCTCTCTATCTTTCTTACGCAAACAAGAGCCCTTCTTTCAGCGATACCCCTCACGCCGTTTTTTCCACATGTTCTCACGTTTTTTCACATCTCATTCACAATTCTCTTGCTGTTCTTGTTGTTATTGCTGTTGTTGTTGTGTTGTTGTTGCTGATGTTATGAGCCCAAGCTGATTTTTTGCAGACTTGGTTTCGTCGATATTTCTTTTTTTCTCTCCCGCTTTTGCTTATTGAAACAATATTTTGTTGTACAACAATATTTATTGACTTTGTCAGCTTTAAAGTAAATTTTATATGTTTATTTGGGTAAGTATGTGAGTGCGTGTGTGTGTGTGTAATGCTGACTCAAACACGACGCAACTCCCACGCTTCAGCATGTGATGTGTGTGTGTGAGTGTGTGCTACACTTGCATTTATTTTGATAATTTAAAACTATAATTAACTTGTATTTGCATTCAATAAATTTGATAAAAAACTCAATTCGTGCATAGAAAACGACTTGTCTGCCATCTCTGTCGCACTGCAACTGCTTCTAGCTGTCTCTTTCGCAACTCTCGATAGCCTGGATAATTGATACAAGAATAATATTTGGCTCTATTAGCGCAATCGCATTATTTTGACAAATATTTTTATTGTTTTAACATAATTTTTCGCATGCGAAGCGAGCAAAGAAAGCGACGACGCCACCAAAGGAGGCGAAGGAGGTGGCAAGCAGGCAAGGCGAGTCCTTCAGCAACTCATGTGAGTGCACATCATGTGTGCTCCTTGGCTACGTTGCCCGCTGTCCAGTGTCCGATTGTCCCATTGTCCGTTTGGAGTCCTTTGGTTGCATTTGAAATTCGAATGAGACAGCGATTCTTCTGCTGCTTCTCATTTCACTTATCCATGCTCTCTCTTCTTCTCTTCCCCCTCTTTCCTCTTCTTCCCCATCTCTCCACTCCTTCCCCTCTTCCCCATCATGCCATTTATACTCCCCTCAGCCCACAATTTGCGCATTTCGTTTTCTTGTCTTTTCGTCGCTGCTGATTTTACAAATTTTCGTTCTGATTGTGTCGCTGTGTATGTGCGAGTGTGTGTGATGGTGTGTGTGCCTTGTCTGTCTCTGCATTTCGCACAGTTCATGTTATTTTTTGCGCAGTTGCCTCGCCCGTCTGTCCCAATGCCAGCTCCAGCTCCAGATCCAGTCTCAGCTTCGGTCTCAGCTCAGTTTCCTGCACTGAATATATCCCAGTCGCGTTTGGATGTCTGTTATGTATGTATATAACATAGTAACTCCCACTCCATTTCGTCTGTCATTCGACCTATGAAAATATTATTTTAATCTCTCTCTCTCTGACTCCCCCCAACAAACTTTGCTCCAATCGCAGTGAAAGTTTAATCAATTCTTCAAGTCGCGTTGGCGAATTTTGATTGCCAGCTTAGATTATGGTAGCATAAGTTCAAAAGAATAATACAGGTTAACTACATTTATAGTTTGTGCTAGATAAGATTCCTTTTTTTGTACAATATAAAGTATTTCTTGATAAGAGGTGTATAGAAACCCATTAAACTAAGGGACCCTTACTAAGAGGTGCATAGAAACTCATAAGACTCATTAGACTGAGTATCCCACAGTAAAAGATGATCACAAACTTAGGATCTCTTTATATATAGATAATTACAAACTTAGTAAACTTAGAATTACTTCATAAAAAGTGCATAAAAACTGCTCAAAAGTAGCATCTCTGTATAGGGACTTATAAAGAAAGGATATCTTGATTATAGATGAATATAAGCTCATGAACTATAGTGTTCCTTTATAATAGATGAATACAAAGTCATTCTGCTCAGTTCAGATCAGATTGAGAGATGTTTTTTATTCATATAAGCCATATTAACCTTATAAAATAACGCTAACCTTCACAATGACAGCAGAGTTCAGTGAACTGTCACTCCCAAAACCAAGAACTTATTACGCAATTGGCGCCCTGGTCACGGTTGGGGCATATGAAACATGTTAATTTACCAAACATTTTGTTCTCGAAAGCATCAAAAATGTATGGGGAAGTGTGGGGAGGGTGGGGGTAACGAAAGCCGCCTGTGGCGCCCCTTGACATTTTGCACGCTCAATTTGAGGCAGTCACGAGAGTGCGTCGACATCATTTGGGCAGTTACTCATCAGCAGCAGAGCAGGAATGGGGCAGGGACAGAGACAGGGATAGGGACAAGGGCAGAGACTAGACAGTTTAGACTAGTTTGGCGGACAATTTGCAACACATGTCGGGGCGTGCACGGGGTTCGAGGGGAACGACATATGGCAACTCATTGCCTATTTAATTTAATAATTTTCGAACAGATTTTAGTATTTTTGCTTGAAGTAATCTAAGAATAATATTTATTTTAAAGTGATGAGTGCAAGGAGTGCCCTAATCAGACAGTTAACGGCACTTGAACCAGACCCAGGCACACACACACAGTAAGACAGAGAAACAGGATTTAAGCTGCAACAATAATAAATTTTGTGGCAAAAAAAAAGGAAAGACGTGGAAAAAATATCTTTCGGTTGAAAACGCGCACTCCTAAAAATGCTGATAAGGCAAAATATGCGCACGCACACGCATACACAGCGTACACCAACACAAACACAAATACGAACATTGCTGACGCTGCTTCCTCTCTTATGAATATGCATACGGCGACGGCGACAGCGACGTAACGTCGCTGCCAGCAGTGCTGGGCCAATAACGCGTTGACTCTCACACATACATATACACCCAGGCACACACAGACAGCCGTTTGCGCAGCCAATGATAGGCGTGGCCTGCACTGCACACAGCCAGCACCGAGCCAACGAGAGTGAGTGAGAGCAAGAGCGCAGCAATGGCGCAATCATTGCACTGCTTGCACACTGCATTGCGCCCAGCATGAGGTTGTGGTGGAGTGTGACAAATATAGAGAGTGGGGAAGTGTCGGTAGTGTGGGCTGGAATTGTGGGGGGTGAAGTTGGGTGCGCTTTCTGCGCTCGATATTGGCCACTCATTAAAATTTATGATTTGTATATGGCTCGAGCGCTCTCTCATTATGCATAGTGCGTTCTTTTTGCATAGCCAATTTAGCAGATTAGTTGTAGATACAAATTGTTGTTGTTCTTCCAGGAAATATGGATGGATGTGGAGGATGCGGTCGAAGGGGTTGCGCACAAGCACGGCACGGCAGCAGCAGCTGGGAAATTTCCGCCATTAGTTTTAATCATAATAATCGCAATCATAATCATAGCCAAAATCTTCCGGTTTTAGGCCGTAAGCAGCGGAAATTCATCAACCACGACAGCAGCGGCGACGGCGGCGCTAAATCGTCCTGGCTACCTACCTGGCCGGATGCTAATCATCATCGATGCTTAAACACGCCGCTTAGCTTGATCAGCCGTGGAAAGTTGACATGCGGGCTGCGGGGTTGGCATGTTTAGACTTTAATACGCGCCGCGGGAATTCTTAATGAATTCTAGCGGAATTGCGTGGGTATTTCCCAGTTGCGGTTTAGACCGCAGGCTTAGCGGGCAGAGTTACCTGGACTGAGGACTACTGAACTGGCTACTGCTGCTGCTGCTTCATGTGGTCGGTATTCCCCATTGATAATGATGATGATGATGAGGAAGCTGAGGTGAGCATGAGGAAGGAAGAACTGGGTCTGGGTCGGGGTCTGAGTCTGGGTTTGCTTATGCCACGCGTGTACTGCTGTTTTGTGGCTTATTTGCGGTTTTAAGGTTTTTATGGGTGCAAACTTTCCCGCTGCTTGTGGGTGTTGCTACTGCCCCTGTTCCTGTTCCTGTACCTCTCCCCTGCTGGGAGCTGTGAGGTGTGGACCGTTTGCCTAAGTGATGAACTGTTACAATTGTTATTCCAGCAAGTTTTTCTACGAAAGTGCGCCCTGAGTGTGCCCAGAGAGAGGGAGGAGAGGAGGTAGAGATGAAGGTGGAGTAGAACCCATTAAAGTGCACCTACTGTGTGCAGTTCCAGAGTTGTAACTCCCAACTGCAGTTATAGAAACTATCCCTAGTAATTTAACCTCATTTAACACTCCCCCACTTTGTCAAGCAGTTTTCTTTCACATATTAAAGTGCTCCTAACTGATTCCGTTTCTCATGAATGCCACACACACGCTCTCTACATACCTCCATCACTGGTTCCATTCACCAGTATTCATGTACCTGGCCAGGCACCAGGCACTTGGGCACATTACAACGCGCTTAATTCATTCATAAATCGCCGTCTCCAAGCGGCCTCTCTAAGTGTTTCATTCAAAACTCCAACTTGTCGGGCTGCCCCTGCTGCTGTTGTTGTTGCTGTTGCTGCTGTGCTGGTCTAATGTTTATTTTATAAATATTCCCTGCCATGTTATTGCAACAAGACTTTTGTTTATTTATATGGGGAAATACGCGCGACATACTCGAGACTTTGTGGGCAAACGATTCCGAATGCAAAGTGATTGAGGGGGACGCAGGGGCGATGCAGGGAAAATGGGCCAGGAAAATTCGCAATAGAAACTCTCCCTATGTATGTACAATAGAGGGGGAATGTGATTATTGTTTCCTTTGTGATCGATTCCCCGGATCACATAGAGAGAACCTGGGCAATTTGCTATGGCTATGCGCCTATCAAAACATTGAAAAAAAGTGGAAAATCCTTGCGAAAAACGTTTTTAATTTCACATAAATTTAAAATAAATAATGCCTTGGCTGGACGAAACAATTTTTAACCGCAAATTGTTTATTTTAACGCAAAGAAAAATGCTCGTTTCATCTTTATTTTTTTGGCAAAAATAAAAATGTTCAAATCATTTTATTTATTTATTTATGCAGGCTGCCTCGACTGTGTGGCTGCATCTTCGATTCGGTTGCCATTTTTCGGGTTTCCACACACAGTTCTCTCTGCTCGGACTCGGACTCGGACTTCGTGTGTTTACTTGACGCACAAATCCTCTTACGGCGGCTCGGCCTCAGCTCTCCCTCTCTCTCCTACTTCCTCTCGTATCTCTCTCACTCAATTCGATTCGGAACGAAACGGACAATTGCATGTTTTGATTGCCGCCTGCAATTGTCCTGCCACTGCCACACAGTTGCAGCCACTGCCACCGGGCTCTGCCTGCGTCGCCGTCGCAGTCGATGATGCTGCTGCTGTCCTGCGCTGGCTGTGCACTTGTGACAATATTTTCATAATTTTTGCATCTTTTTTGCTGCCTTTGCTCCGCTGTCATCGGCATCGGCGCATCGCCAACGGTAGGTGCGTGTGTAAACATTAACTTTTCAAGAAGATTTAATCCCGATTATCCTTTGACTGTAAAATTTTTCACTCAAAAGTTACCTCTGCCTGCATTTCCCTCTGTTTGTCTTTAGGTTTTACTAAGATTGTCTCTTCCTTGAGTCCGGGTTCTCTCCAATCCTGTCCCTTCCCAATGTCTTCGTCGCTGGCGATAATTATTAGCGGCGACGACTTCTTGATGCGATTTCCACATCATACAATGGTCAGTCTTAGTCAGAGCTAAGCTCTTCCTTGGGTTTCTCTAGGCTTTGCTCCCTTTGTTCCATTTGACTCTATACGAGATTTTAATTTGCTCATAAAGGTGAGACAATTAACTGAATAATTGGATTGCTGATCTCCTCAACAATGTGCAGAATGTTGGGCATGTGTCGAAAAATTAGAAGGCTGACAACTCCTAATTGAGATACTATCGAGATAAAGCGTTTGTATTCGCAGCAAATGTGATATGAAATGGGTGTTTATATTCAATTAACAGGGTATTTGAAAGTGCAATTAACTTCCCTTGAGTTTCAGTTTATTTATGTGAGCTTTCTTTTCTGCGTAACTCTTCATAATTTCACTAAACGTAATTTTAATTTATAATTTGTAAAAAATTGAAGTTTTACTAGAAATGAAGACACATAGTGATATTGTAATATATTTATTTAAATATAAATATAACTTACATTATGAATAATATTTTCCAAAGGTCCTTTCTTTAAATAAATTTACACTATTTGTAAACGTTTCACAACCGCCCAACTTTATTTTAAATTTGTGTAGACGTTGAAATGAAGCTGCCAGATCTTTGAAAAGAGACTACACATTCTGTAAATGTTCTAAAGCAGTTTGCTAAGCAGTGCAAGCAAGCTGTGCACTTATTGCACTGCACTGCAAATAGCTGTAAGCAGCGAACGACTGCACTGCTTGGTTAGTATTCGATTTTGTTCGTATCGCAGCCAACTTCACGCAACGCAAAATTGACTCTGAGGTTTTCAATGCGCGTGGTTTTGAATGAGGGAAAATAGACCAAGAAGTAATAAAAACAAAACAAATATAATTAAAATAATTATTCATTATTCTATTGTACTTATAATGTGTAAAATATAGAATATAGGAAAAAGAACAAGACAGACTCCGGCAATATGTTTTAAACGCATTTTACCGTGCGTGTATGCAAAAAAATTCAAAATATTTATAATTGACTTATTATGTATCAATAAAAAACTCTTGAATAATTTTGGTAAACTTTCTTTGGTATTTATTTGCTTGCATTTTGAATAATTTCCATGTGAAGTTTAACAATCCAACCAAGAACAAAGCTTGTTGTACTTTATATTATATTTTGCGGGGAATACTTGCTAATTAAACGATAGTTATCCGATAGATACTAAGCAACTACATAACTTTGTCTGCAACATTCTAAGTTAACGCTAAAATTGATTATCCTTTGAGGTAATGATGCCCTGTGATCCCTCGAGGTGGGCGGGTCTAATTCGAATACTTGATTGTCTCATAGTAGCCGTTGTTCACCGATGTCGGGGGCGGAGTTATGGGCGACAGGTAAACCGGTTTGTGGTCGACGGGCGAACGATCAAGCGCATGGTTGCCCGACTGCGATGGCGGCGGTGTCATGGTGCCGTGATGATGATGGTGATGGTGATGATGATGATGCGACTGTCCCGGTGTCTGGATGGACTGAATGGACTGTATGGACTGTATGGACGACAGGGCGGGCAGTTGCTGCAGCGACATGGAGCGCAGACCTGGAAATGAGACAGAGAACAGAGAACTCGATTAAAATACGCAACTTTATGAGCGGGTGTTAAAATTCACACAGTGCCGCGACGCTGACGCCGACGCCAGCGCCATCGGCGACGCCGACTGCAATAAAACGCCTCAGACAGAGGTCGCTCGAGCCGATCCCTTGTACCATGTGTTGTTGCTGTGCGGCGGTAATCGGAGCTGCAGATTCCCGCGCAGTACCCCCTTCTACACTCCCTCCACCCCAGGCACTGCTTGTCACTGATTGACACGAACACCCAAGCCGACACTGACGGGACTGACGGACTGGCGCACTTACCGTTATCCAAGCCACTTCCACTTGTTGCATAGGAGTAGCCCGCCGCCACGAGACTGGCTGCGGGCGCATAATCACTTTGAAGCACCGCTCCGGGTGAGCTGGCAGAGCCTGGATGACCCGCTGGCAGTGGGGCAGCACTCATGCCCAGCGCGGCATGCGCCATTGGGGGAGTCTGTGAGCCATTCATGGCATTGTTGCCGACCGCAGTCAGGCAGGTTATGTTCGAGTACTGGGGCAGAGTGCCCACGCCACCTAGGCCAGTGCCAGGCGAACCACTGTGCGGGGCATGCACATTCCAAGCATCCCCGAAGCCTTGAGCAGCCGAGGCGACGCCATTGGGACCGACAGCAGCAGCTGCGCCATAATCATAGCTGGAGTAGGCAGAGGCCGCATAGAAGTTGGCATTGTCCTGCAAGAGGGGTGGAAGAAGGGGAGGGGAATGAGTTAACGTGGTCTGGAGAGGGGGAGTGATGGCTTACCATGCCCGCATCGCCGTAGCTGCCGTTGTAGAAACCATTCGGATTTACCGCGTAGGTCTTCACCTTGATCTTGGAGCGATAGCCGCGTGGACGACGTCGCAGACTCCCCTCGTCCTCGAAGAGATGTGCGGAGTTCTCATCGATGGTCCAGTAGTTGCCCTTGCCCGGCTTGCCCACGCCCATGCCCTTGGGCAGCTTCTTGAAGCACTCGTTCAGGCTGAGATTGTGTCGCACCGAATTCTTCCAGCCCACGTAGGGTCCGCGAAAGAATTCATAGCTGCAGAGAGTGGAGAGAATGAGTGGAGAGAATGAGATAATATGGTTAGTTTATTTTCTTTATGCTGCAAACTCGTATCCTCCCAAGGGTCTGCCTGCCTCCCCCCTCTCTCTTTCCCTCCTCATTCTAATGAGCTTTGATCGTTGCCACAAGAAATTCAATTAAAAATTTCGGCTCCCCCAGACTTGGCAACAAACAAACAAACGACGTCAGCGCAAAAGCCTCTCACGCACCCCGTCTCCCTCTCTCTGCCCCTCCCCCTTGCCTTGTACTGAAGTGGCTCGATATGGAGCCGATCGAGCCGAGCTTGTCTTGTTCCCAGTCGCGGACGTCGCCAATATCCAAACATATAAAGTGCCAAGTGCTGAGAAATATGAGCAATTAAAAGGATGCGCCCGCTCTGGGTCTACATGGAGTGAGTGCAGGGTGTTGGAGGAAGGGAGGGAGGAAGGTAGGGGGTAAGGCGTTGCTTCTCATATTTTATTAAGTAAATAAAATCGAACGCAAGTAAATAAATCCGAGACAACGCGCCACAGTTGCCTGTTGCCAGTGACGCCCCTTTCTATCCCCTTTTGCCTACTTCATCTGTAGCTACAACTATAATAACTGGCTATATATATACGAGTATATATATAGCTGTAGATCTGGCTGCATCTGTAGCTTTTTTGTACCTATGCCAATGGCCGAGTGTCGATGTCGATATACGAGATGTTAGGCCTGGGAATGCCAAGATCGACAAGAGGTAGATCTGGTAGAAAGAGGTAGATCTGGTAGAAAGCCAGGGCCGTAAGAAGTGTAACTGAAGCTTAAGCAAGTAAGATAGCTACAGTTTAATGTAATTGACTGTTATATACCCGCTACTCTCCTGATCATACAAGTATAATAACTGTTGTCTGTTGCGTATATTGAATACTTGAATATATATATATATGAACTTTACAGCTGGCTCGAGATCAAGAGAGTGGAAATGAACAAGGAATATATCAAGTTATAAGTGATACGTATAGTTATAGATAATATATCAACATGTAACTGATATATCAAGGTTTTTCTGATAAATTTCCATTCTAAAATATAAAGCAATCTTCAGTTTATATATTTAATATTTTAAGCTATTTAAAGCTGATATATTCCCTTTCTATATAGTGATCTGCCATTCGTATAAGTGATATTTTAAGATATAATTGATATATTCCCATTTTATAAGACGATCAAACCTTTTTATAACTGATAATTCAAGTTATATCTAATATATTCACATTCTTTAGAGCAATCTACAGCTTATATATCTGATATTCAAGTTAAATCTGATAAACTTACATTATTTGAGCAATCTAGCATTCATATAACTGATATATCTAGTTAAAACTGATATATTCCCTTTCTATACAGCGACCTACACTTCATATAATTTATATATGAAGATATAATTGATAAATTCTTATTTTATAAAACGATCAACACTTAATATAACTGATATATCAAGTTATATTTAATATATTCCCATTCTATAGAGCAATCTACTGTTTATATATGTATGTATCTGATATTTAATTTAAAACTGATATATTCCCAATCCGTAGTTCCTACCATCCATATAACTGATATATCAACATATAAATGATATATTCCCATTCTATAAAGTATTTATATATTTTCTAATGCTCTCGATTTCACTCGTTGACATTGAAGTCCCCTTAAATTGGGCAAGCAGAGTCAGTCGAGTAATATCAGCAATTTGATATGCTATAAAACGACAGAAGCTCAAGTAGCCCAAGTTGGAAATCGGATCTGGGCCCTCTTGGGTTTCATTGGTTTCCCCCGAGTTCACCCACCTCTTCTGCAAGTATGCGTAGATCTCGCTAAGCGTCAGCTTGCCCGTGGGCGACTCCTTGATGGCATGTCCGATCATATTGATATAGCTCAGCGCTGGCTTCTCGGGGCGTCGCGTGCCTGACTTCTTGGTTGCATCGGGGGCACTGTTATCCTGCAGCACACTCCCCTTGCTGGGCGGCTGCGTGTGGTTGGGACTTTCGTGGGAGACTGCGGTGGTGTTGGTCAGTGATGGTTCGGAGCCATTGAGGGATTTGGCAGGCGAGGAACTGGCACTGGAGTAGTTCAACACGGACATGCCGTGTCCGCCGTTGGAGATGACCTGCGTGGGTGAGGCGGAGATGCGTGACAGAAAGCTGCCCGATACGGGAGAGTTTTGCTGCGACTGTTGCTGCGACTGTTGCTGCTGCGACTGTTGTTGTTGCTGTTGCTGGTGATCCGCCTCGTGGATGGTCAGCTGATGGTAATCATTGGCACTGAGAATTGTGTTGTTGGAGCAGTACTTGATGGTGGATGCATATTGATGATTCATGGGCTGCAGCTGCAGAGGCTTCGGTGCCGATGAGCTGACATACATTTCCTGATCTGTGGGTGTTTTGGAACTGGAATTGGGCGACACGGAACCCACTGAGTGGGCTGTCATCAGCACACCGTATGGCGGAATGGGACTCGACGATGCCGGCGGTGTTCCCATGTTGTGCAACGCACTCAGCCCATAGTGCTGCGAGGTGGGCGTGACACTGCCCCCGGCATCCAGGGCGGATGCGTAATACTTGCGATCCATGTAGCTTATGTTGGGCTTCTCATCCACCAACTCTGCGGTGGGTGAATCGCTGCCCATCGATGATTGAAAGTTGCCAGCAGCGGGCAGCAGATTCCCAGCACGATACGGAGATTGCGAGAAGTGCCCCGAATGTGGGGGATGTGGGGTGTGCACTGTGTGTGAGTGGGTGTGGGAGTGTGTGTGCGGGTGGACCAGCGGATGTGCTGTGCTGTGCTGCGTTGACAGATGATGGTGATGCAGCGTGGGATGATAGGCGCTGGTGGTCACAAAGCCACCCAACTGATCCACGCCCATGGCAGCGCGACTGTTCATTGGATCGGAGACAATTTCTTCACTTTTGATCATGTTTCGATTACAACTTAAATCACTTGTATGTGGAATCTCTTTTTTCTATATGTCTTACTATAGATGCGATCGAAGCCTTTTGCTTAACCGTTTCCGATTTGATTCTTATCCGTTTACGATGCGTTCGGCTTCGCTTTTCTCGCTTGACTGAACACTGCGAGCTGCGATCGGCTACGCTGCGCTCTGTGCTCTGCATAGGCACTTGAGTTATGCATGTGTGTGTCTGTGCGTGCCTGTGTGGGTGTCTGTATATGCCTGTGTGTCTCTGTTCTTTTTTTAGTTTGCCTCTCTCACACTCTCTCGCTCCCATGCTGTCTTGCGCTCTCCACAACGCCTCCAATTGGCTCAACTTGTGCGCTCTCTTCCGCTCTCTCTATCTCTCTGCCTCTCTCTGTGTGACAGGTAAACTGTATTAGTGTGAGTAATTTGCATTTGCAAGTGTATTCGATTGTATTCTGTTTCCCAATTGGCATTTGAGTCTAGTCTGAGAGTTGAAGACACGCAAGCTATGTATGAAATATGCGCTCGTTTCAGATGACAAGCAAAAGGATACATTGCAATATATCTTATATTACTTACATATATCTTATATCAATTAAATCAATATAATACATTCATAAAAAGAATTCTTAATGAGTCTAAAGTTCAGTTTCCATTATCGAGTGTATCATTCTTAGCTCTAACTTCAGTTGAATGCCAGTTGATCATCCTTAGCGCCACTGTGACACATCATTAGCAACCGCATTCATCACCCCGCGCATCCCCGCTGAGTTACTCTCCTTGAGCCAGCGATCCTGCAGTCAACAGTTAATAAATAGTCAGCAAACCCAAAGAACTGGAAACCCAAATTACTGCGAATGAATTAAAGAATTAACAGAAAAAAGGAAACCGTTTGCTGCCGATGCCCCCGCCCCTCCTCCTCGCCCCCTTCCTTTGCTGCTGCAAACGAGCTGTTAATTGATTTAGTCGTTCTATTGCCCCGGGGCAGGCCCGGTTCCAGGCCCGGGTCGCGGCTCCCTGAGTGCCGCCATTGCTGTCAGCACCACACGCCGACCGTGACGACGACGACGATGGCGACGAGGCCGTCGAGCATCGTGCGTCGTACCTCGCTCTGTGCTCTCCGAACGCATTTTTTTCGGTGCCACAACGTTTCAATTCCCCAACAGATACAGATACACACGCACACACACACACACTAACACTAACACACGCCGAGTATAGAGAGCCGAACGGAGGCGGAGTTTGTTTACATTAAACGAATTCTATTTGTCGAACACGTCAGGCCCGATTGGCGCTGCTGGCAGCAACAGCAACAGCAGCAACAACAACAGCAACAACTACAGCAACAAAATATTTTCTGGCTATTACTTTTGACTTTTGCGCGGCCCGAAAGATATTTTAATTTCATTTTGCAAATATATCATGGGCAGACAAATTCTCCTTCTTATTCTTCAAGCACTCGCAATTTTCGCAGAATTTCGTGGAATTTTCGCAGACAATAAGCATGGTGCAACAACAACAACAGCTATAGCAACAACATCATGCAAGAACAACAACAGCAGCAATTGTAGAACATTTTTCAGCAGAGCATTTAAAGTCGTTTGTTGTGTGGTTTTTCGGGGTAATCTGCGGCACATAATAAGACCTGTGTACAGTGGCTGCAAGCAAGAGACTCCAGCACTGTAAGAAAGAGAGGGAGAGAGAGAGAGAGAACTCTGAAAATCAAAGAATCATTTACTTTATATATAATAATGTAATCGTATCATTAAATCATATCATTTAATTTAATATTTAGTGTAATTACTATAACAATTGATTCAGTAAATTAGGAAAGAGAGAATAAGACAGAAAAGAACAACTAAAGGAATTCAGTAAATGAATAAAATATATTCAATTTATTTATAAATTCATCAAACACATTATGAAGCTCTGAAGTTTCTGGACATCATTGAAACCCTTTCCACTTTCAATTTAGTAAATATATAAAATAAATTCAATTCGCTTCATATTGCATGTATTTATTTATTTGATATAGAATATACATATGTATTATATATATTAAATATTTATTTATATAATCTTCATAGTGTTGCAGTTCTGAAGTTGATCATCATTTAAATCTTCCAGATTTCTTAACTATCACAAAGAGTTAAGGCTGCTTTCACCTTCACCATTGACATCTTTTCAAATAATCTGCAGGTGTAGGGTAACTTTGTTGACCCACTGTCTGTGTGTTTCTTACACTCTTTAGCTATTTTTCTGCTCTGGTCTCTGCGGCAAGGCCATAAATTATTTTTACGTTTGATTATTATTACTTCTTATTCGGTTCAGCGTGCTGTTTTCTCTGTGCTCTGTGAAATTATATTCGTGAGTGAGGAATAAATTAAACAGGCTTCCTGCAGGCCACAGACCCGAGAAGCACACGGAGAAACGCGCAATTCCATTCGGCATCGCCAACGCCATCTCTGGCAGCGATTAATTAATCGCCCAGGTGTGCAGGGAATGACTCTCGAACGACTCTCTCTGCAGAACAGTTCAATTTGGGGAGGGGGAAGTACAGGCGTTCTTAATTTCCACATATTAATTAAGATCACACATGCGCAACGTCAATCGTTGTCGAGGGAAATTCCCAGTCCAAAAGAAAATTCACAATTTTCCGTAGGCCGAATGGAACTTAATCGATCCATTGTAAGTTGGTTTGTACATATGTATATATAGTATATAATCTATATATACAATATAATCATAAATCAACTGAAATTGATTTGCCGTCATTGCGAATTCGTTGGAATTTCAGTGGAAAAGTTTTTGTAGGAAAATTTTGACGTCGACATGAATTCTCAACTTGTATTTATAGCTAGTACGGACTGTCTTCCGTTTTGCTGTATTTAACTGGGTCAACAGTTCCGGCAACAGAATCGCGAATTGTAATCAGATTACAGTCGATCGTTTCTCTCTTTCTCTCTCTCTCTCTGTCTCTTCTCTCATCCTCCGCTCCTTAAGACGCCCACACCAAACAACAACGTAAGAGGGAATTCCCAAACAAAAGCCGTCATCATCGTTCAGTTTTCAAGTTCAAATAATCATAATAAAGATAAGCAGACAGCATATATACAATACCTCTAGTTGCCACAATCTCCATCTCTGTCTCTCTTCCTCTCTCTATCTCTCTCTGTCTCTCTCGCTCTGGTGTTGTTATGGGCTTCTTGTACGGCGTTTGTTTTGCTTTTAATTTAATGTTAATGTTATTAAATGGCCAAATTGTTTACTATTATGCACGTTTGTAAACAAAATTATGTATACGACGCGTCTGCCACACAAAGTTGAGTTGTGTGTTGTGTTGTGTGTTGTAGTAGTACACAAAGCGGCGAATCCCATTCAACTCGACGATTCCATGATTCTTCTGCTCCTCGAATACCGAAGAATACCAAACAAATCTGCCGGCCATGGGCACAATTGTTTAAACTTGCCTCGCACGCCGTAGTTTAATAAACATTTAACAATTAAACGCAGTACACACACTCTCTAAACACTTCATTCCCCCCTCTCTCCACCGCTCCCTCTCTCTCTTGGTATCCCTAGCTGCCGCGACCCCTGAGTCGAGCATTGTATACAAGGAGGCAGAGACGAAGCTGCGGCGCATTTGTTTTTGCACACTGACCTACAACAACAGTCAAAGCAAACAATTGCAGCTTCCCTCGCAGCAGTACCACCTCCCCGTCATCCTCCTCGCAACGTTTATTAAACAGTTGCTTGAATCAGCCGGACAATAAATAATCAAATAGTCCAAATTTCAAAATATTTACACAGACTTTTCCCAGCGAGCAAATTATGCCGTCTAGCTAGGATTTCTCTCTATTCCTTCATTTGCTCTTCTTTTTGTTTAAATATTTACAATTTGGTCTTGTGCAAATGCTTAGATCTAACCACGCACACACACACACATATAAATGGGGATCTCCATAGGATCACGTGCTGTGGTCAATTTAATGTGCAAAACACATTTTCAATAACAACCCAAGAATCCCAGAAATTAAAGCAAAACGGAAGGCATTGTTTTTTTGACTGAAAGTAAATCAATTGATGACTTGTTTTTCTGTGTTTTCCCACACAAAATTGATAATTGCGTTAAATATTTCTAGGTTATGTAGATCTTGAGGAATTTTGTTTTTATGCCAATTACAGAGAAAGAATGAGTAAGGAAGAGAGCGAACAAAATACAAATAGTTCAGGAATTTTTAGAAATATTGATTAAGAAGAAGGGTTAAAAGATTACATTTATGTATTTCTATATTTCGCTTAATATTTCTAGGTTATGTATAGTAGATCTTTACTTGTTTTTTTTTTGTTTCAATGCTTTTACAAGGAAAGAATGAGTAAGAAAGAGCGTGAACAGGGTTCTATAAAGCTAGAGAATGAGTAAGAAAGAGGTTTAACAGATTACAAATATTTCTATATTCCAGCAAATATTTCTAGGTTATGTAGAGCTTAAGGAATTTTGTTTTTGTGCCAAAGAATGAGTAAAGAAAGAAAGAGCATATATTAAAATCAGTATAAATTACCTTTCTATTTGCCCATTCAGATAATTCCTCACAGTATTTCAGTTAGCATTGTTGGCATACTTGATAAATTTCACAACATTAATCTTCAGCTCTCTATACATTTTTCATATCAGTCGCTTCAATCTACACATAGTAAAACGGCCGGCTTGTTGCCACACTTTGCAGGTGAGAAGACAGAGCGAGAGAGAGGGTGCAGAGGGGGTTGGCAGCCTATAAACACCTTGCCTTACGCTTTACAGTTTTCAAAATGGCCGACAAGTTTTGCGCAAGATGGCCAGCAACGACGTCGCGTGTGTGCGCTTTGCTATCTGGCAGCTGCCAGCCAAGATCTGTTGGCGATGTGGATGCCATTGCCAAACTACTACTATGCGAACTATGGCATATAATAAAAGCTGCCCCACACACACATGCGTGCACACACACACATGCAGTGAGCTCCCCCGCTGACCGTGCTGGCTGTGTTTGGGGCGCGCCATTCAGCTGTCGAAACTGGCGCAATAAAATCGAACAATTTATAGACTTGCGATCCATTTGGTGCGCAATAATTGCGCCAAATTTACCAGAAATTAAGAAAAAAAAGAGCAGTGAGAGAGCAGAGAGAAGCGAGGAAGCGAGAAGAGACGCAACAACAAAGGCCGTGTGTGTGTATAGAAAGCGAACAACGATCGACGGTCGACGGTCGAATTGGTCGAATGGTCAAACGGGCTCACAATGCGATTTCCACTTGGTACTTGGCTGCTTTTGTTTAGCTTTTAGTTTAATAGCTGCTACTTAAAAATACGTTGACTCACAGCAGGCGGAGACAAGGATGGAGACGGAGAACGGAAAAGTGGCAGCATGAAAGAGGAGAAACAGGAAACAGCACACGGCAAAGATTTAACTGCCTTTTCTCTGACCAAATTGCAGGAGAGGCGGAGAAAAACACATTGCAGATTATGTGATAAATGCCGAAATGCCGTTGCGTGGCATGCAGGGGCATGTGGCATGTGGCAAGTCTGCGAATGCCCTTCGTAGCGTGCAGCCAACTTCGATCGAACCACAATCTTCGAACTCGCGGCATCTGTTTCTCTTCCATTCGCACGTATTGTCGTCAGTGGAACTTGCTGTGTACGGTTGTTGTTGTTGTTGCTCTTGTTGTCGCTCACGTTGTGCGCGCTTTGTTCTTGACTCCCCAAATGATCTGCGGCCTTTGAAGGCTGCACACCTGTCGCGAGAGAAGACCGAGGAAACTTTAAGAACACACTAACGGTCCCTTTTCAGATACGTTTCAAATTCAAGAAGCAATTCACTAAGAATCCAAAACAAAATCGAAAAAAGGGCAGCTCAAGTGCCGTGCCGGGAGAGCTGAAGAACATGTAAATTTGGGTTAATCGTAGGCGACATCCTGACGAGGCAGAATTCGTCTAATTGCCCAGGCGCTGACAAATATTTTGACATTTCGGCGTCGCCGAGAAAATTGTCAATGCGGTCGGTCCACTTGATGCCCGGACCCGCAACCACCCGCACCCGCGGTCAGGCACAGCCCAAAGCGAGGCTAATGTGTGGTCGGTCCACTTGAGATCCGGTAGCGGGGCAGTAAATCTGAAACTCGAAACCAAAGTCAAGGCACAAAACAAAAAAAAGCAAAATTAGTTTTTGAAAAATATGAAAATGATCAAAACTCTATGTTAAATAAAACGAGAGCAACAGTCGCGCAAAACGCGACAGTGGGATACCCTTCGACCTATGTTCCCGTGTAGTTTAATTTGTTAAATTTATACACATATGCATATGCACATGCTTTGAAATTAATCCCAACAGATGGCGCTCGCACTTCGCGCTCGCCCGCCTCCCTTGTTAGCTGAGAGAAGCTCTTGGTTTTATGCTCATACTTTCTTAAATAACTTCTGTGATTATTGTTCGATTGGATTGTAATTTGGGGACTACGTAGATATTTCATTTAGCTTAGTATATGTTTAAGTCAGAAAGTTGTATCTTATATACAGCGCTTACAAATTAAGTTCAAAAATTAAATTATTGATTTGTGGAGCGGTGGGCGTGGCACCTTACATTTGAAATAAACTTGATCTGCTTATAGTACACAGGAGTCTTCCTGCCAAGTTTGGTAACTCTAGCTTTTATAATAGCTGAGATCTGTGCGTTCACACAGACAGACGGACAGACGGACAGCCGGACAGACGGACAGACGGACAGACAGACAGACATGGCTCAATCGACTCGGCTTGTGATCCTGAGCAAGAATATATATACTTTATGGGGTCTCCCACGCCTCCTTATGCCTGTTACATACATTTGCACAAAGTTAGTATACCCTTTTTTGACCATTTTCAATGGTCGAAGGGTATAAAAATATTGTAGAAAAAATCGTAATCGTAGTAGCCAAGCTTGAACTTGTACTACTACGTCAGGAAACCGATGAACTTCAAAAGTTAGTTTATTTTTGTCCGTGTAAATATCTAGATTTTTTTTAAAATTTTTTGGGAGAAAATTTTAAATTTCACAAAATCAAAATGATTACTAATCGTTTGTTGAGAGGCTTGGTTTTGAAACCACGTGTAAATTATGTAGACCACTTGCGCTTGATGAGTAAGGATAGTTCTAAGAAGGAAGATCCGTGCGCCAAACCAGATCCATGCAAGAAAGATCCATGCCCGAAACCAGATCCATGCGCCAAACCAGATCCATGCAAGAAGAAAGATCCATGCCCGAAGCCAGATCCTTGCAAGAAGAAAGATCCATGCCCGAAGCCAGATCCATGCGCCAAACCAGATCCCTGCAAGAAGAAAGATCCATGCCCAAAGCCAGATCCTTGCAAGAAGAAAGATCCTTGCCCGAAACCAGATCCATGCGAGAAGAAAGATCCTTGCCCGAAACCAGATCCATGCGAAAAGAAAGATCCTTGCAAGAAGTAAAAGCTTCGTAAAGATGGCACGCGTCAAAGAAGTAGTACAATATAACAATGATTTACAAATTTTAAAAGCGAAGCTAACTGGAACCAGATGCAGGAAAGAAGCTAATATTTCGGTATTTCTAAATACACCAGGATAAATTCAAGAACTTATCGTAATCGTAGAAGCTCACAAATCCGACAAACTTAAATCATTTTAATTTCTGTGTTTATATTCAGATAGTAATTTTAAAGAATTATTTAAATAAATTAAAATATTTTGAAAACTTTTGAATTTTGAATGATGCATGGAATGCAACTTCGATCGATTTCCGGGATGAGCGGAAAGAAACGTGGACAAACCTTAACTGCGTTCAATAACGACAAATGTTAATTTATTTTTATTATGTTTATAGTTTATTTAACGAAAAGCGGTTAAATAACTCGCGTCGTCGAAACGGAGAACCATCCAGTGTAAAGTCTCTCAGATCTAGATCATATGAACGGAAAAACAGATAGACGTACATGAATGCTATGAATAAAGAATATACGTAGCTTGTCAAGAAAATGGTCACCAAATAAGTTCAATACTATTGTAATTTTAAATATTACGAAATATTGAAGAATTTATAGTAATCGTAGTAGCGAAGCTTTTTCTAGTTCTCCTGACTTCAATGAACTTTAAATAACCTTAAGTTTGTGTAAATAATCTGATTGTAATTGTAAAAAACGTCATTTTGTATTACAGTATTTGAATTGTACAAAATTAAAATGATTGCTAAACATTTGTTTAAAGTTTCGGGTTTGAAACCAGTAGGAAACCTCTTAAACCCATTGCGTTTCATGAGCAAGGACGGATGTAAGAAGGACGATCCATGCAAAAAGAAAGATAAATGCGAGAAGCAAGATCCATGCGGAAAGAAAGAAGATCCATGCGACAAGAAAAAGGACAAGACTAAAGACGAGTGTAACAGAGGTACGAGGTAAAATTTATCACAGTATGACAATATAATATACAAATGCATTTTAGATGCGAAACCAACTAGTCCAAGATGCAAGAAGTAACGTCAATACTTCTAAATACTAAGACAAATTCGAGAAATAGTCCTAATCATAGTAGCCAAGCATGTGCTAGAGATCGGGAATCCAACGAACTTCAAAACAGAAAATCCATAGTTACTATAAATAATCACATTCAAATTTTAAAATAAAAATAATATATTTTTTTCGACAAAAGTTTGAGTATTCACAAATTAAAATGATTAGCATACGTTTTTTAAAATGGCCGCTTTTGCAACCAGACAGATTATATTTAGACCAATCGCGCTTCTTCGCCAAGGCAGGAGGTAAGAAGGAGAGAAGTTTTTTAGACAAATTACTCTCTTTCTTTAAGGGCGACGGTAAGACACAAACTCCAGGCAAAAAGACAGATCTAGGCAAAAAGCAAGATCACGGAAGAAAAGACCCATGCAAGAGGGAAGATCCATGCAAGAAGGAAGATCCATGCAAGAAGAAAGATCCATGCAAGAAGGAGGATCCATGCAAGAAGGAGGATCCATGCAAGAAGGAGGATCCGTGCAAGAAGGAAGATCCATGCAAGAAAGAAGATCCATGCAAGAAGAAAGATCCATGCAAGAAGGAGGATCCATGCAAGAAGGAGGATCCGTGCAAGAAGGAAGATCCATGCAAGAAAGAAGATCCATGCAAGAAAGAAGATCCATGCAAGAAAGAAGATCCAAGTAAGAAAGAAGATCCATGCAAGAAGGAGGATCCATGCAAGAAGGAAGATCCATGCAAGAAGGAAGATCCATGCAAGAAGGAAGATCCATGCAAGAAAGAAGATCCATGTAAAAAGGAAGATCCATGCAAGAACCAAAAGGAAGACAATTGTAACTGTGGTTTGATCAAAAACACGTATTTCAATATAACCAATATACTATTTAAATGCTTTTTAGAACCAAAACCGCATGTCCCTCTCTGTCCAACACTCGGAACTAGATGACCATCTGGCGCCTCATTTTGTGAGGCACGACAGAGTCGCAGCAAACATGAATCAGTTTTAGTTTATTACGCTGGCTGGGCATAACACAAAGATCATAAAACGAAACGCTCAGACATTATAAAGTCATAAAGCAACAAGTAAATTTCAAGCATATATAGCCGGGCAGGCCAAAGCGAAAAACAACTAACGGATGATCCCCCAGATTGTGATGAAAGTGTAAGCCAGTGATGGGCAGAAGCCTATGCCTGGGGCATAGGCTTCATCTCTGATAGGCATACGTACAGTACATGTGGCACCTAGAAAGTTTTTGCCTCGGGCATAGGTTTGTGCTCCTACAGAGCTACAGGACGCTTGAAACCACTGCATATTTATTCTGTATACTCGTACTTTTATAGCCAAATATAAAAGGTCTTTCCGATCTCGAAATCTTCAAGATTGTTCCTATTATTGAGAGGAATTGGAAAAATAGAAACACAATTATTGCAATATTCTTGGGAAAAACTGCACAATGTCAGCTGGCAGGTGCTTAAAAGCTCCCACGTAACCGTAGTCTCCTCTGCTCTCTCTATCTCTTTATCTCTCTCTCTGTCTCATTCGACCCCATGACAAAAGTCTGGGCATCTTGGGCTGCTGCTACAGGAATTCATAAATTTCACACTCTTCTCGCCCGACGAGTCAATTTTTATGGCAATTCAATTGCACCGGCAGCGATATTTGTTTCCTGCAGCACCCGGATCCGGGCCAGTTCTTCGGGGGCAGGTTGCAGCCGTGGCCGTATGGCAGCTCCCCTCTCCCCCGATACCATTCGGGTTTTCCCTTTGCTTCATGTAAACAAAATATCTCGACACGGCGCGTACTTGTGTGTTCCCCAAGACTAAATTGTCGAAATACTTTTTCACATCATTGTAAAAATAGTCTCATTCTACAGATACCCTGTAGGCGCATAGATATTCTACTAGTGCTGTATAGCATACAGCGTATCTCATAGCTAAACTTTATGTATTTAGCTGCCGATCGATCCGATGTACACTTTTTTCCTCTTCTAGTCTCTATATTTTGGGTAATTATTACATTTTCAATGTAAACAGATCGAGTCTTTGCTGCTAATTTTAGTTAAAGACAAAGTTGCTGCCTGCTTTTTTTATTATACCATATATCGTCCCCATTTCGGTTCGATTTGTGTAAAATTCCATAAGGGCAACCAATTGCGAATCGGTAAAATGGCATGACTAAGACTACATCTATTTTATTTTCTGTATATATGTAGTATAGTATAGCATGTAGTTGATAATCAATTCTCTTTGTTACAATTACAGAGAGTTAAAAGTTAATACTCGATAAATCCAGTAATACTTGCGAATCGAAAAAATGCAGTATAGTAAAATATATAGGTAATAATCGATTCTTTTTGTATTTTATTTTATTTTCTGCATATAGTATAGTAACTATTAACAAGTTAATACTCGATTCATTCTGTAGTTCCATACGGACAACAATTGCGAATCGACAAAATGCCGTGCAATTACTAAAACTATATACATTTTCTTTTCTAATATAGTTAATTATAGTATACAGGTATCTCGATTCTCTCTGTATTCTCTTTATCGCTTTCGACAACTTTGAAATGTGCCGAAAATGAGAATCGATTGACGCGACTGACGATCGACGGGCGGTCAAGAATCCATCAGTCTTACGTCACTGCCAGCGGAGTCTGGAACTCACAACTCCACTTGAGTGTGTGCAGTCACCATCGCACCCCTCCACCTCCCCTCTCCTGCGCTGATTTTAAATTTACAGCCGCCTCAGTCGTGTCTGTTCAACCTTTCAACGCATAAAAAAGGCGAGCAAAGTTTTCCCAATGATTTTCTTTTTTTTGTTGGCTCGAATTATCGGGGAAATTAATCTTAATCTTGAGTTTGCTCAGGCAACACATGTGCTAAACGGCGTGTGTGCGAGTGCGTGTGTGTGGGTGTAGGTGTGAGTTAACTGTACATGCACACACATACACACACTTGCATGCATATCTATTTCAAGGCCTTGGCGTCCTTTAATTGTTGTTGCTGCTGTTGTTTGCTTTTTTTGTTTTTGTACGCCTCGCGCGTCGATTGAAGTTTGGCCGACGCCGACGTCGACGTTCGTCAAAATTGTTGGCATCAGCAAACGGTTTGAATTCAATCGCAGAGTACAACAACAAGAACAGCAACGGGAACGGGCACAGCGACAGCCCGATGATGTTCCCGATGACGAGCAAGACAGTCGAGTAGGCAACGAAAAAGAGGAAGAGGAAGACGGCGGCTTGCGCATTGCATGCCATGCTGCATTGCGGACCACCAATTGGACCACCCAAAGCGCATCGAGCATTGTGCCCTGCCCTTGCCAACCCCACGGAACCGCAACCCCTGCTCATGCCCCTGCCTCTGCCCCAAAACCGCATAAATCCATATTTATCTAGCGGCTGCTGTTGTCGCTGCCTTTGCCGTTGCCTTTTTACTTTTTACGATTAACGTTGCAATGCTGCAATCATTCATTCACGACGGGATCCCGATCTGATCCCCTTATCCCATTTAATGTTGCGTGGTGTAAACATGTGTAAATCATGACCCGTTGATGGCCTCCACGTAGACATTACGCCTGGAAACAGAGAACATGTGACGTCCTCGTCGTAGCTTTTGCACTGCGACCCCAACTCGTTTTTTTCGGATAGACAAATGACTTGAGGAAAGCTGTCTGGCCTCAACTCCTCCCGTTCCCACTTCCATTTCCAATAAGTTCGAGTAGTTCTCGACTGCAACTGCTGCCATTTGGCCAGACTCCTTCTTATTGATCATATTGTCCCGAAAGGCCAAAGCAAATATTATTTATATGTATACATTGGAATGCATGTGTGTGTGTGTAAGAGTATCTGTGATATGCACGCCTGTATCTCGGGCCCTGAGAACTGATTCGGTTTGCGTGCATATTGAGCGGACGCCGCCGTGCACTTCCGAGTCGCTCACATATTTTTGTGTGCTTCTGTTTGTTTATACTTAAGCGTTATTTCAATAAACATAACATGGCAAAGGGCAAATTTTTGATATTGAAATGAAGAGGTCGCAGAATTAGTAACAGCTGCAGACGTTTGAAACTCTGAGAAATTACTAATCTAATTACTAATTACTATAAGATTCATAACGAACTTAATTGCATTAAGTATTCATTTCAATTGACAACGCAGTACAGGTTAATAATAAATATATTGATTAAATTTTAGATTAATTACAAGCATATCAACTGCAACAAACAGTCTGGCAACACTGCAACCGAATGCGCTGGTGTTGCCAGCTTGTGTTTATTAACACTTATCAACACTGCCAAGCGTCGATCGTTTTCAGTGTGCCCAAAGTGTTTGTGTTTTAGGTTTTTTTTTTTAGTATCAGATTGACAGCCGCAGAGTAGCAGCTAAAAAGTGATTCACGCTATCCGAACAGCAATAACGATTTAACGAAATAAAAATATAATTGGCATTGCCGCCAGACATAACGCTAAATTTAAATAATTTTAAATTTTTCGCCGCAGGTGTTGTTTTGAAAGTCCCAAACGACTGCGGCGCTTCTGATTCTGCGTCGCTCAAACACTCTGAAGTGCGCGTGTGCGTGTATGCTAGTGTATGCGCGAGTGTGTCTATGTATGTGAGAAAGGAGGAGGAGAAGCAACACAAAAAAGTGTGTACAGACGACGCGCAGACGCAACGATCTGCAGCAGAGTGCCTAATTAAAAACTACCAAAAAACCAAGTGAAAATTAATCAATTATAGGCGCAAAAGTTCGCCTGAAAACGCCAATAAGAAAAACGAAAAACCAAACTAAATTTAAACAAAATGGGTTGTGCAGTGAGTACAGCACGAGATAAAGAAGCCATCGAACGTTCGAAAAACATCGACCGGGCGCTGAGAGCGGAAGGAGAACGAGCCGCTTCGGAGGTTAAGCTGCTGCTATTAGGTGCGTCTGAAAGACTTAAAAAAAACAGTATTATATTTTGTTTAATTTGTGCATTAGTATGCGAAGCCATGTACGCGAATTTCCAAATTCCAACGAATAGAACCAAAGTCGTTATGGTGATGTTGTTGTTGGGTTAAATTCAGTTGTTGTTTCTACTTTATAAACATGTGAGCATAGTGTATTTATGTATGGTCGCATTTATACTCCCTTTGCCTTTTCAATTAAGTGCGGCAATAAACAAAGTCTCTGTGCAATTCGATTCTCTATTCATCTCTGGCCATTATGCAATGTGCATACATACATACATGTATACTTATGTATGTAGGCATGTATGTCCATACATGTCTAATAATTCGAATGCGATAAGAAAATTGAACGTAAATTGAAACCAAATGTCGGAACTGACGGCAGCGTCAGCGTCGGCGGCTGCAGCAACTGGGGCGCCATCAATCGCTGCGCCACTGCCAATGGAAACATGTTTGTGCCTGCGGTTCTTCTTACATACATATGTATGAGATGTTAGTGTGTGCGAGTGGCACTTGTTGTGTGAGAATTGTGCATTGACGCGTTGCGACGCCTCAGCCTTAACTTCAACTTTGACCTCTTCCACTCTCTTGTTGTACAGTGAAATTAAACACCGCGTTGCGTTTTAGCCTTCTGCAATTAAATTTCTACACAAAAAAAACTAAAATAAGCAAAAAAGCCAAGCCGAGAAATTTTATTTGAGCGCACTTTCATTCATTCATTGCCATTCAATGCTTAAAACAATGAAATGGGGTTTTCAGCTTTCAAGCGGCAGCAACAGACACACACATACTTACTATAGTTGTGTGTGTGTGCATATGTAGTTGCAGTTAGCTGCGTTGTTAATGAAGCGACACTTCGTTTGCTCCGCGATGACTCAAAAGGGGCTGTTGTGATGAGTGTGGCAAAGCCAGAGTAGCAGCAGCAGCGGCAGAGACAGAGGCAGCTGGGTGTGCGAACGAGACGAGGAATTCGGCATGCCAGTTGTATGATACTGGAGATGAACTCACTCGAACACACTCGACAACAAGAAATCAATCTATGGCCACACTACGCAATTTGGCTATAATTGCTCGTATGTTCTGTCAAGTTTGTTGGCACCCTGTGTTTATGCGGCTTATTGAAGAGGTGTAATATTGCAGGTTGTCAATCAGGGAAATATCAATAACATTACAGAGTGCCTGTTAAGGCTGTCTACTAATTATTTTGGTTTGGTTTTAGCTTATGCTAAAGAGATTTAATATTACAGGGTTTTTTAACATGATTCTGCAGGAAATATAACAGGGTGTCTATTAAGGGTCTCTTTCAATTACATTGAGTCTTAAGCTGCAGTAATTAGTTTTCCATTTGCTTATACTGTTTTCCACAATTTTCCCTATGCAGCTGTTGCGATAAACAGTAAAACAGAAGGTGGCCATGCAGGACAGTGTTGCAGTAGGCAATAAGAAAACACCTTGCAGCACTTGCTAACACTCGTATTTATTTTATTGTGCATATGTTTCTACATACGTGTGTGTGTTTGTTATGTGTGTGTTTGTGTGCGTGTGTTGTTGCTTTTGTCTATCTCAGTTGTTTTTGCTGCTGCTTTTGCGCCTGCGCTCGCTTTTATTATTCAAACCGCATCTTTTACACAGCCTATCTCTCTCTTTCTCTGCCTCTGGCTGTCTCTTTCTAGCAGGCCTAATTGGCTGGGGCAGCAGCAGCAACATCTCTTGTTATTGTCGTTGTTGTTGTCGTGTACACTGACATTTAAAGTGGGGTGAACGATATTAGCGCAAATAAATGGCCCCACATCAAATGCAGCTGTGCGCGGTGCGAGTGGCATGAGCAGCTTGGGCAGTGCCGCTTCCCAGTTGTTGTTATTTAGTAGATTTAATAAAATGTTGCTATTGTTGCAGTGGGTGTCTGACCATTGGCCTCACATTGCTGCTACTGCTGCTCCTAAGTCGAATTACGCCACTTAATTTGCTGTCCGTTTTCACTCTCGCCCCCGCACGCCTTTCAATTTACAGTGAAAATTTCATTTGCAGCGCAGTTTGCAATTCCCAATTCGAAAAAAACTACACAATATTTGCATAAGATTGCTGACATGAGTAAGCTCTCCCTACCCCATATCGAATGTGAGTTAATAAGTAACCCCAGCACATGATACGTTCCATGCCAGAGAACCCCCTGAAACCCTGCACACAAGTAACTTAATCAACATTTTTTAAGAATTTATATACACACACACATACGTACATACACTTTGAAATGCTCTTATGTATTCATATATATGTATGTAATGTACTTTATGTGCTCGTGTTGTCGCCATAAGTCATTCCTACGCCTTATCGCAATTATCAATAACCTTTGTGTCAGTGTATTAAACAATCATTTTCAACTAAATTATAAGAGGGAAATTTTGATTTTTTAAAGAGCATTTAAGAATATAAAATCAACTGAAATACAATTTCTATTAAACGCATGCTCTGAAATCAAAAATAAACCATAATTGACTTATAAATAAGAAATAATCAACATCATTATTTAGTATGTTTATTATGGTTTTGTGGTAGCTTCTCGGGGGCGCAAGTTCCCCATTGTGATTAACACATATTTCTCCCTCTCTCGCTCTCTCTCCCTCTTTCTTTCTGACTTGATCGCTTCACTTATCTAAAAGTTCGGACGCCTGCCGCCTGATGGCGCCAATAAAGCTCGATTACGATTACTCATGCCAAGCAGAATAATTTGGTGTCATTTCTGTGAGGTTTATTGTTGTTATTATTGTTGCCAGAAAAGGTGTTTGCCTTTAGTCACTCTATATGTAGTACATATAAACAATGCAAATAGAAACCCAGTCACACACACACACACACAGACACATCGACAGCTCTCAGGAATTGCAATCATAGCGGCGCTAAGGTGTCTAACACGCCCCTGGGAGGGTTGTCTATCCGTCTATCTGTATGTTTTCTGCTAATGAAGTTAATTTTAATTCCGCTGATTATGATGATGAGCAGCATCAGTCGCGATGTCGATGACGATTACGTGATTGTTGTTGCTGCTGGTGCTGGTGCTGCTGCTGGGGCTGCTGCTGTTGCTTCTGATTTTCCATTGTTATTGTTGTAATGCCGCTTTGTACTCACCGACCGAGCGACCGAGTCTGGCCATGTTCTCGGGCTCTCTTTCGCTTGAGTCGCTGCTTATTATGGCACAGTTAACGGTGCATTGATAAATGAATACACTCTTTAAAAATGTCGTGTGTGTGTTGTTGCTATTATTAAATTGACCTTTTTTCGCCATTGTTGCAAACATTTCCTAATTCGTATTCAGATTGGCAAGGGCCCCCTATTAAAGGCCTGGCTTGACCGTCTTTTGGGCCATAACTTTGGCATAACGACACTTTTGTTTATTGCTAAATTAGTGCGCATTGTTGTTGGCTTTTGACTTTGTTAGGTGTGTAATATATCAAACTATCTTTAGTTAGGGGGACCTGCATGAGTATGTCGAACTTGGGACGTACTAAGCGTACTGGGGGAAAGTGAAAGTACCGCTGAGGTCTCGCAATTACCTAACCCACAGAGTTTGCCTGTGTCTCTGCTTCTGTCTGGGAATGGACCCAACCACACAGACCCGTGAAAAGCAAAAGCATTGAATGTTGCAAAGATTAAATACAGCAAAAAAAATGGTAAAGTTGTCTTAATGTGCCATTGTTGCAATAGTCAACATCTCGTATATCGTTTTATAACTTTAGTCAGCCAAAAAAAAAAAAGAAAAATATAAAGTATATAAAGAAAATATATAACTTTTGTTCGTTGTTGCAAAGAGGAAACCAAACAACACGTAACTTCATTTATTATCTATTGAACTAGCCATTATTGACTTCTTTGTGGTCAGCATGTTTGGAAAGTAATAAATATATGTATGTGATTCGATTTTAATTAGCTCAGCATATTTTTAAATATTTAAATAAGCTGTAAAACTTCAAGGAAAGTTCAATGAACTTAGGTTAATTATTAAAGAGGTTTACAACACTTGGCCAGATCTCGAATATCTTATTAATAAACTATGATGAAGATGACTTGTAACAGTGGGTTGAGTGGGTTAATCGATAGTTTCCTATTGAAAATCAGGAAGTATTTGAACGATTATGTAATTAAATGCTACGAGTAAAGTTAATTTACGTTGATTACCTTCGCTCAAATGGCAATAAGTCAGTATCTGTTTGTATAAGCTCACTTGGGATCGCTTGCCCAACATGACCAACGCAATTGACGCTTACGACGTCAGCGCAAGCTTTTTGGCCTCTTGACCCTAAGACAATTGAGCAATTTGTGGCAAGCATCCACACTCATTCATGCATTCATTCATGACTCGCTCGGCAACGAATTGTTTCATTCATTGGCGCTTTTTACGCATGACATAAACAATGGGAACAGCAACACGACATTCCCTTTCTCAATTGGAGGGGGGCCAAGTACGCTTCATTTCCGGTTATCGTCGATGGTATCGCTAATAGAAATTAATTTATGGTTTGTGCTTGTTTATTAATTTGCAGGCGCCGGCGAATCCGGCAAATCGACGATAGTCAAACAGATGAAAATCATCCATGAGACGGGCTACTCACAGGAGGAGTGTGAGGAGTATCGACGTGTTGTGTACAGCAACACCGTACAGAGTCTGATGGTCATCATACGTGCTATGGGTCGGCTAAAGATCGAGTTTGCAGATTCTGGTAAAACAGACATTGCCCGACAGTTCTTTACACACGCCTCAGCGGCAGACGAAGGCATTCTTCTGCCGGAGATTGTAATGCTAATGAAGAAGTTGTGGTCCGACGCTGGAGTGCAACAGTCCTTCTCCCGCTCTCGCGAGTATCAGTTGAACGACTCGGCAGGATACTATCTGAACTCGCTGGACCGCATTGCGCAGCCGAACTATATTCCCACACAGCAGGATGTATTGCGCACAAGAGTGAAGACCACAGGCATAATCGAGACTCACTTTAGCTGCAAACAGTTGCACTTTAAGTAAGTTTCCCTTCAGCTTATTGCAAATTAAAATAATTCTAATCCAACTCCTTATGCTCTTAGGCTCTTCGATGTTGGAGGTCAGCGTTCGGAGCGTAAAAAGTGGATTCACTGCTTTGAGGGCGTTACGGCCATCATCTTCTGCGTGGCACTCTCGGGTATGATTTCGTTTTTGAACACTCGACTTACAGTTATTAATCTTTTTAATGTTTCTTGCAGGTTACGACTTGGTTTTGGCCGAGGATGAAGAAATGAATCGTATGATTGAATCACTCAAACTATTCGACTCAATTTGCAACTCAAAATGGTTTGTGGAAACATCCATAATACTTTTCTTGAACAAAAAAGATTTGTTCGAAGAGAAAATCAAGCGATCTCCCTTGACGATATGCTTCCCAGAATATACTGGTAATATAATCTAACCTTCCGCTTTAAATAAATTATTAATCATTGAATTTTTTATTCTCTAGGTTCCAATACATTTGAGGAGGCCGCTAACTACATTCGCATGAAATTCGAAAATCTCAACAAACGAAAAGACCAAAAGGAAATCTATACGCATCTAACCTGCGCTACAGATACGAACAATGTAAAATTTGTATTTGATGCGGTTACAGATGTCATCATCAAGAACAATCTGAAACAAATTGGTCTGTTCTAGGAAGTAGTAGAAAGAACTTGTACGATTAGAGTGCGTCTTAGTATTAACGGAAAACGCGCAAACATTTCCATTACATTATAATTAATTTACTATAAGGACACATATGCATACATTTATCTGTGTATATACTTCATATACATATCTTATTATGTACATATACATATATAAGAAATGCACAACTATTGTCAATGACAAAGATGAATCCGGTCGATAGTACTGTCAATAGTTTTGCAATTCTCAGATATAAAATGCTTTACACGCTCTTGAGGTAAATGAATATATTAATATAAACCCCGATATTGTTGCCAGTAGGAAGAAGAACAAATAACAATCTGCAATTAGTTAAGATAACCGTACTAATTAATGTATGTAATTGAACAAGTGTAAAGAAGAAGGACCTTGGAGCTTGGTAAAGGCAGCTGTTCAAATTTATAAGTTAAGTTTGGTCAGCTTTCTTTGCAACTTAGTTAAGCTTATTCACGTGACCGAACCGCATGGTGCAAAATCAAGACGATTGAAGTTTATTGGAATCTCTTTACATTTTACCTCATGCGTTTTGGCCACGTTTTGCAACACTCTTCAACACCGCCGCGTACATTTTGCCAAGAGCTTAGCGCACCATTAGAGTGAGCATGGGCCTAATTTGTGTATGCCCTTTAAATGTAACTAGAAAACTTACTAATTTTTTTAGTAATAGTTTAAATAAAGAGAAAATACGAAACTCCTAAAGATGTGTAATGATCAAATGGCATATCGTCGTGCATTATGGTCTTTTTTTTTTGTCAAATTGACAACAATTTGGGTTGATCAACACTGCTACTGTGGTGAATATGTCTACCTAAAAAGTCAGAAATGACGCCTCCTTTTACTGTCAACTTTAGTTGAAGTCGGTCTACTTTAGTTAGGAAGTTCAAAAACAATTTCGATTTTTTTTTTAATTATTTCTCTGAATAGTCTTGAAGCCAAGAAACTACACTGCAGATGTACAATATGATGCGCGTATTTTTTTCGGTTAACCAGGGTGTCAAGTTGGCGCGTCCCATGCGTAAGTATGAAAATATATATTAGCTACATATAGTTTTACAAACTGCCTCGCACAGATTACGCCATTGCGGCGCAGAATCTTCGCCATAAGTCTCACTCCTCGCGACCTCTTGTTCGCTTCTTTGCCAGCGGCGATGAGAACACGAAGGGAGGAGCGGGAGGCATTATTGGCAACATCAATTTGGCCACAAAAGCATCCTCTAGCAACGCTGGTAATGTAATTGGCAAGGCACAGTCTGGTCCATACGGTTCAAGCGATAACGATTCCTACAAATCGTCATGTGATGAGAAGGAGGGCAAGATTACATCGCAGATGCATGTCGAACCATCGATGACAGAGTGTGGAAAAATAAGCACTAACGATTCATCCAATCAGGATTCAAAAGGAGAATCCTTATCTGCAAAATCTGGAGAGTCTTTCAAAGCCACCAATACCATGGCCAACGACGCTGTCAAACAGTGGCAAGACGCGAAAGCCAATTTGCCAAGTAAGAAGCAAGTGGAGAAGTTTACCTTTCGGATCATTGCCTTTATCTATGACATTTGTTCCCTGACAATCAACTGGGGCATTCGTTTTATCAACGAGAATATACTTACTAACGAAACTGTCAAACTATATTGGAGCCGTTTCCATCAAAAAATGCAAGAGGCAAAGAAAGACTAAACGGAGGAGAACTATCAGAATACTCATAAACGGGACAAAAACAACACTAGAAAACTAAAACACGTTACTCAAATAAATCTCAAATTTCCCGATTAATTTATTAATTATTGCTGGGCAAGCACCTTCTTTGGTTACATTAAACGATTAAATTCAAATAAATTGGGCAGAACTAGCATAGCCGTCCAGCAACTTGGCCAGATATTTAAGTATTTTGTTGCGAGCCTCCTTCAACTCGGGAGAATCGGTCTTCGACGGCTCGTACATGTTGGCACAGTGGGCGGTGCCTGCAAAATGGTAGCCAATAAATCATATTACATGAGTGTTATAGAACTTTAATCAACTGGGTTCACCTTCAATATAAATGGTAGGCGTATTATCGTTCGACGAGACATAAAGACCGAGTGCATGCCATGGATCAATCGAGCCGTGCACATAAAGAACCTGGGTAGTTTTTGGGCTCAGTGCGCCGTAATATTTGTTAGTGTACGCAGCAGCCTTTTCAATGAATTCCATGTCCATGTGATCGGAATATATGTCCATGCATTGTTGAATAAAGAAGTCGACGCAAAAGCGATCGCCGAAAGTGTCTGATTTGTTCTCGGACGTCTGATAGAATCCAAACTCGGTGCATGTCTGGTAGGTCCATTGACGCGTTCCCTTCGCCATTTCCGAGTCCCATGATACGTTCTTCATATCGGCGATCATTTTGTCATACTTGTAGTCCAGACACGTGGTATTAGACTCCTTTAGCAGTAGTTCGTTTACAGCTCCCAAACGGGTAACAGGCGGACCCATTGTTGTATTTAGCATAATATCGCAAATCTTGCAATGAAAGAAAAGGAATAGTTGTAAAAATGTGCTGGCTTTGCTGTATAGTTCATACCTGATCAATGGTCACAGTGGCATGAGGACTGTTATCCTTGTTATATTGCACCACGCCAGCAAAGTTTCCAGCAATATTCTCTATGAAGTTCGCAATATCCCATTTATTCTCAATGGAATCCTTCAGAGGCGTGCAAGTTCTGAAAACCAAGAAAGTTTTTGTTATGGTTTTATGGTTGTAAAATTGAATTTCAAAGTTGTTACTTGAATTTTTCGTCGAGATTACGTTGTCCGATCATGTGCTTGAGCAGAATCTCAACTTGCACGAAACCACGTTGTACAGCTTCAACACATTCGGGTTTGTAGCTGGCCAAGGATGCCTTGACCACCTGAAAGTATTCCTTGAAATCAACCTGAGCCAGAAGCGGTCCACTTGAGCTAATAGCGCCATCAATCAAATCCGGATACTTCTCGCGAGCCCATGCAGCCAAAGAACCAGGATAGGAACCACCAAAAGCAATCCATTTCTGCGTCTTCTGCAGATTGTAATCTTTCTTCATGGCTGTCACAAAGTTGGCCAAATCAGCGAGGGCTTGCTCAGAACTCAGGTAGGCCAAGTTGCTGGTCGAGAGATCAGTGGTCGGATGACTTTTGCCATAATAACGATGCTCCAGTTGAATGCATAGTGCACCAAAATGCTCCGCATAGTGGATCCATGTGCCCTCACGCATCCATTGCTTAGAGGCTTCTGCCTCGCCACCAATCATTAAAAATATGGGGGCGTTGCTGTCGTTGCGATAGTGAGCATCGTTGACAAAATACCTCTGCTTCCAAGTACGCGTGTCTTTGGGATTCAAGTGATCCAACTTCTGTTCAAACCATTTATCCTCCGCCTCTTGGACACGAAACATGCTTATAAATTTACTTGGCCTGCCCAGGAACCCGTTCACACGGCGACCATGGCGAAAACCGAAACTGTTGCACTGCGTAATTAAACATATCAATAATAGACACACGCTCAGCGCCTCCATGTTCTTTGTAATCCGTAACATTTTGCAATGTTCACAATCGTTCGATGGTCCGTTCGTGTTTTTATGTTTTTCACTCGTCGCGGGTCAAATAGGCTGTTATTTGATTAGCTCGAGTCTCAAGTCTCGAGTGCTGCTTGACCGAATAACTGTAAAAACGGCACAAGAATGCAACTTATATATATAGTTCTATTTATGTATAAACTGTCATTTGTATGTGTGTGCACATACGTATTATTTTACTTTGTTATTTGTTTTTGCTTACTATGTGCCGGCTATTCTGAGGTGTTGCCACCTAGTTGTAATACCCCGTTATTTTTCGTACGCGGTAACTTGTGCTCAATGGAAATGTACTGTATAATATTAAATATTGATTATTTGCTATATGTATAAATGTAATTTTTATGGAGTTAGCTAATTTTTAAATCAATTTGTGTACCACTATTTTCTCATATGTTTTGTTATTTGCTGTTTGCGTAAATATTGAACGCGAGCAGCCCTGGCAATAACTAACTTATCGATTTAAAATATTTTAATCGAAGAGCCGGCGACGCTGCCACCTCGCTTCGAATATGCTCCCAGGCAACGGTTGCTTGATTTTCAAACAAATAAATAGTACTACTGTACTACTGTTCATACTGACAGCAACAAATTTTTGGCAGAACCTAAGATCGTAGATAAAAAAATATATATATTTTATGAATATAAAGAATAATGGCTGCGATCAGAGAAAGTGTGCAACTGCAGCCACGTGCAATTTTTGGTATCAATGGCAAAGTGACTAACGGTCTTCGCCAGCATCCCATAACCCAGGCGGCTATATTCCCGCTGGGTAATAAGATTGCAATCGCCGACTTCAAGAAAAACACACAGGAGTTTCTGGCGGGACACACAAACAGTATATCCTGCCTAGATGTTAGCAAGAGCGGAAAATTCATGGCTTCCGGCCAGATCAATCACATGGGCTTCAAAGGATATGTAATTGTCTGGGATTATGAGTCACGCAAGGAGATTGGACGTCATGATCTACACAAAGTGATGGTGCAGGACATTTGCTTTACATCTCAGGATCGCTATGTTGTATCTATTGGTGGAAAAGATGATGGTTCCGTCATTGTTTTTGACATTGTTACATTGTAAGTTGATTATTTATATATATTAGTCTTGTTTCTTATCTTGCACTCCTCCTGCAAAGTTCTCCCATTTGTCGCCAGCCCGCCTCACGGGCCATTTCGGGAGATGCACTATGTGTTCGACCGCTACACCACAATAACTTTTTCTTTCTCACTGCCGGGGATCGCCATTTGCGCCTGTGGAGCATTGAGCTTGAGAAGAAGAAACTACATGCACAGGATGTACATTTGGCTGGGAAGACTCGGGTCTTCTTGTGCGTTCGCATTTCGAAGGATGATCAATTCGCTTTTCTTGGCACCGGCACCGGGGATATTGTCAAGATCTCGCTGAACTGCTGTGATACGCTCAATGTCACCACGCCGGGAACAACTAGTGGCATCATGGGCGCCTATGGCACTCACAACCCACGTAAGCCGTCGGGACGCGATTGCAATCGCTATGTGAATGGAGTACGTGCAATGTATGTGCTGGAGAAGGGTCGCTTGCTGATCGGTGCTGGTGACGGTGCAGTGGAGCTTGTCGAGGAACGCAGCGAAGTGCCATTGATCAATTATAGAGAATACCCCGGACCAACCTGGCCCTACTTGCGCACAGTAAGCCACAGAATTTGTAACTAAATTATCATCAAATAACATTTCTCTTTTTGAGTGCAGTTAAAGTCAACTCGCGTTTCTGGTCATATATCTTCGTTCGCACGCTCCACACCAGATAAATTCTTTATATGCACTGATACAAATGAGATCTATACGCTACAAATAGAAAGTTGGACCCTCAAGCTTATACGCACCTGCCACAACAAGGCGGTCTATTATATCACGTTTCCCAAGTAGGTTGCAATTCATTATACAATGGTACCAAATGTTATTTTGGTTAATTACTATACATTATTATATTATACATTTCAGAGGTTATCACGCAGTTTTTGCCACTGCAGGACATGAGTGTATTCGCATCTGGTCCGCGGGACGCAAACAGGAGCTGCTGCGCATCCTCGTGTATAACTTCGACTGCGCCGGTGTGCGCTTTGCGCGGGACGGCACAAGTATCGTTTCGGTGTGGAATGATGGCATTATACGTGCCTTTACACCCGTCACGGGGCGTCTTATTTATGCTATACCTAATGCTCATAACAAGGGTAACTAGATTTTGTATGACTGGTTTCGGAATTATCAAGTATAGAATGTCTTTTAAGGTTGCAGTGCCCTTGCTGTGGCTTCTTCGGGTCGCTTTATCGTCACCGGCGGCATTGAGGGACAAGTGCGTGTCTGGAAGATCGAACCATATCGTCAGAGTTTAGTGGGCGTCCTCAAGGATCATTCGGGTCCCATCACAAGCTTGGACATTAACTTTCTAGACACTGAAGTCATTTCGGCCTGCACAGATGGCTCCTGCGTCATTTGGGACATCAAGTAAGTGTGGAAAGGAACAGGCTGAGATCGTTGTAAAATAACACACGTTCTTTTCTTTGCTAGTCGCATGACCCGCAAGCAGGTGGTGACTGCCAACACACAGTTCATGTCTGTACTATACTTTCCAACTGGAGTACAGGTGGTCACCTGCGGCTCAGATGGCAGAATTATCTATTGGATGGTCTATAATGGGGCACTGATTCGTGAGTTGATTGCCTCCAAGAAGTCGTCCGTTAACTGTTTGTCTATGAATGAAACTGGCGACTATTTCGTAAGTGTTGGCAGTGATTTGCAGGTGAAGTTGTGGGATTATAATAGCGGTGACCTTGTCGGTATTGGATCCGAGCATGCATCGTCTGTTATTTCCGCTGCCTATAGTCCATGTGGAAAATCGTTTGTCACCGGCAGCACTGATGGCTCGTTGATCATCTGGGATGTACCCGAAGACTATTGGGGCAGTGCCGTTCCCCAATCGGGCCCCTCTTATTCTCTGCCCAAGCCGAAGGGTAAAAACGTACCGGCTCGCACCGACTCTGGCAGTGGTTTGAGATCTGCTGGTAGCGAGAACATCAATGGACTGCTCAAGAGCACGGCAAAGGATGACATATGTTGTGTCGAGTGCCCCCCGTGTGCCAAGAAGGAAGCCAAAGCTGCCGATCCATTTGCCGAGTGCAAGATTGTGCCTGACGTGAAGAAGTGTTAGTTTATTAGCTATTCTATTCTATTTATTATAAGCTCGAAAACAATAAACAGTATTCATATGATGTAGACAAAATCTTTGATATTGATATTGGGAGTGTTGATAGTAATGCTATTCGGTTGGAACATGATCTTCGTCTTCTTCTAAGGGAATGTATTCCGTTTCTTTCGTTTTAACTTTCATATCCTTATCACCTTTCAAACGAATATCTTGCGCCTTCTTTTTATTTTTCTCCTCCGCTGCTACTTTTCTCGTCGCTTTATTTTCTTCTTTCATTTCAGTCCGTATTGACCTCACGTCGTCATGCTGCTCATGGCTCTCCCCCTTTTTTTTCTTCCACTCCCTATGCAGTAATCCGAATTGTACATAGCGTTCTGCTTTCTCCAGAAGCGTTTCTTCGGGTTCACCTTTAGCTTCAATATCAACTTCATCTTCATAACCAAATGGTGGCAGAGCGTTCAGATGTGGGTTGTGATAATAACTTTTATTTCCAGGGCCACCATTGAAGAAAAATGGCTTCGTTCGTCTGTACATGTGCTCCCAGTTCTTAAACTCGGCTCGCTCTCCCTCATGATGAGAGCCAAAGACTATGCCTGTTAAAAGAGCTATTAGCGGTATACATCCAAAAAGAGATATCTTCTTCCAAGTACTGGCCGAATGGTGCTCTTCAATGTATGTAAAGGTTAAAAAAATATGTGTAATTATTGCCTATTAATATTACCTTCTTGTGTGGGACATTTCTTTTGGCCACCACCTTTAATTTAAGTAAAAATTAAAAAAAAAAATATGCGAAATAATTTCTAATATTACCGCAAGAGCCCTTATCTGCTTTTGGTTTTTTGCATGAAATCTCTTCGGCTTTGGGTTTCTTGCAAATATCGCATTTCTTTGGTTTTTCTGCAATTGTTTTATACAATCTTTAGTATCTTATATAACAACATAGCTTAGTCTAAATAATTTACCTTCTTTTTTGCAAACGGATTTTACTTCGACCGGTTTTTTGCATTCTTTTGGTTTTTCTGTTAAAGTTTTATACAACCGTTAGTAACTTAAATAACAACATAGTTTAGTCTATATGATTTACCTTCTTTTTTGCAAACGGATTTTACTTCAACCGGTTTTTTGCACTCCTTTGGTTTTTCTGTAATTATTTTATTTAAACGGTGATACCTTATATTACAACATAGCTTAGATTATATTATTTACCTTCCTTTTTGCATGGGGTTTTTACTTTTGGGCACTTTGGTTTTTCTGTAATTGTTTTATACAACCGTTAGTACCTGGTATTACAACATAGCTATGATTAAATTATTTACCTTCCTTTTTGCAAGAGGGTTTTACTTCTACCGGTTTTTTGCAATCCTTTGGTTTTTCTGTAATTGTTTTTAACAACTGTTAGTACCTTATTTTATAAGATATCTTAAGTTCAATTATTTACCGTCCTTTATGCAAGTAGTTTTAAACAGCTTCGGTTTTGGCTTATCTTTAAATACAATTAATACAATCATTAGTATTTGATTTTATAACATGGGTTAGGTTAAATTATTTACCAACTTCTTTGGCCTTTTCTGTTGGTTTTTTGCAATCAGGCTTCTTTGGTTTATCTTTAATTGGAATGTTAGCACCTTATTTCATACTATAGTTTATGTTAAATTATTTACCATCCTTTTTGCAAGAGGCCTTTATTTCTACAGGTTTTTTGCATACTGGCTCCGACTTTTTCGATTTATCCCCTTAAATTGTTTTATTCACTCATTAGTATGTTAAATTATAACATTAATTATGTTAAATTATTTACCATCCTTTTTGCAAGACGCCGTAACTTCTATCGGGTTTTTGCACACAGAATCCACCAATTTTGGTCCTTTAAATATTTATGAATACATTCATTAGTATGTTATATTATAACATTTATTAGGTTAAACTATTTACCATCTTTTTTGCAAGTGGGCGTTTTTGGAGGCTCATTTTGCGTGTTGCATGCAGAACCCAGTGATTTCGACAAATCCCCTTTAATTGTTAATGCTCTCATTAGTGATATTATAACATTACTTGGGTTAAGTTATTTACCATCCTTTTTGCCCTTATCCGACAGGAGTCGAAAATATGCGTTGGCAATTGTTGGCAGCACCTTGTAAGTGTACGATGGGTGCATGCATTTCGAAAGGCTCAGAAGATGCAACATCATACGTAAGAAGTGCTAAAAACAAGAAATTTTAGTATAATCTGGGAATTTGGAATTTATATAAAACTATAAAAATAACACTAATAATTTTTTGCAATCATCAAAGCCTTCTACAAAACATTTTAAAAGTCGTTTGTCAATTTTTAAAAAAAAATTCAATGGCGGTAAAGACGATGAATTTGGTGATGTGTTATCGATTGAGAATGGCAATAGCAAGCTGTTTACGCTGTTAGCTGAATTGTTAACATACAACTGTAAACGCTTACATGAAGATTCACCAACAGAAAATCTGTAAAGTTAATGTTAGTATAAGGATCACAGTTTATTTATACCCTGTGATTGAAAAGAATCAAAACTAGCTCATGGTATAACAGATTTTATAAGAAGAGTTTCATCACGACAACTTATAAATGAATGAAAATCAATTAAAACATATGCACTGAGATAATTTCACATTAATTTCGCTATTAGATTTGTATTGGATTATAAAAGTTCTTTACATCGAGCGCTGCTGGGTATATGCCTCGTACAACAGTTCGACTGTAGCGCTGTTGATATTAACAGTCTGATTGGAGGTTTTATTAACAGATGTTATTCGAACGCCGTGGTGGAAGCATTAAATATTCGTATGCATGTGTATTGTTGTTTGAGGAGTTTTTAAACGTAATTTGACGGAAACATTAAACACTCGGGCTTCGTTAATTAAATAAATCGTGTGTGAAAATCGAGCTAATCTAAAATGAAAGTTTGCTGCATTGGTGCTGGTTATGTTGGCGGCCCAACATGTGCCGTAATGGCACTCAAATGTCCAGATATTACCATTACGCTGGTCGATAAAAGTGCCGAAAGAATCGCACAGTGGAATTCGGAAAAATTACCCATTTACGAGGTTAGTTTAAGTTATTGTGCTTATTGGGCGGATGATCATGTTTCCCAGTAAATATGTGTGTATATAGGCGTTTATACAAGCGCACATTTAGCTTTAGCTACACACGAACATGATGGGTATGCCTGTGCATTTAAATAATCGTTGTACGTGTGTGAGTTGAGATCTATCACGCTTTGTGCTGAAAAAAAAAATTGAAATTCTCAAAAAAAAAAAAAAAAACAAAAATCATCCTAAACAAACAGCACAAACACACATCAATCAGAGAGGGGCAGACGTCGATGAACTCCTCTCATGCTCATGTTTCAAGTAGCCCAGCCGCCGTCCCGTCTCCCTGGCTCTGTCCCTTATATTCTTGAGCCGAAACCAGTTCCCAACTGATTTGTATACCACACGCACCACACCACACCACAGTTGCCTTGCCAGTGCGTGCGTGATTGCGAACTCTTTCACAACGAACTCTGTAGCAAGCAGAGCCAGCATATGATCGAGTACATCACAATCACAGCCGCAATTACAATCACAGGTGCTTGGCGCAATTAGCCCACAACAAGGTCAATGGTCACTCTCCTCAAACGTCAAGCCTCGAGCCCAAACATACAAACGCAGCGCAGCGCCAGCGTACTGTTCATTAGTCATTCATAAACAATACGCAGGTGAATGTTTGTGTGTGAGACCGCAGTGTTTATTAAGTGCCAAAGATTTACACTGACCAACAAATAGTGTGGCTTCGCTTCAACTAGGTCAGCGATTGGAAAATCGATATGATCCATGATATCTGCTTAGCTGTGCCGGCAAAGAGTTCGTTTCCATTCGCAAATAGTCTGCTAGAATTCACACAATTTTTCTAGATTGTCGCATTTCCGCTTTTTTATGCCATTCTTCTTGTTTCCGTCCACACACCCCGTTCGTTTACCCGAACCCAAACCCAAACCTTATCAGCCGTCGGGCTGGGCCCATATTACGTCTTGTGAGGCAGATAAGCAACAGTACAATAGTCGCTACTATCAGCGAGAGCTGGATAATGTTTTGTACAGTAAAGCAACTCTATAATGAACTTGCCGTGCGCTAAAGGATTTTATATGCCACTAGATTTACTATACAATCGTTTTTTGAGAGATTTTCGTAACTCACTTCATTTAAATCTTCATATAGGTTGTTATAGCGAAGCTTTACTGTATTTGAGTTGTCATTTTGCAAGAGTTTATTTTTTTAAGTGTTAATTAGATGTTGAGTGTGATTGAGTGTTCGAATCCTATCGATTTATGTAAAAATAATCACATTAATGACTAACAAAACAAAAAAAAACCCAAAAGAAATTCCAGCGGTCTCTATAGAAACCTCGCATCAACAATGAAAATATACTATATATTTATAAAAAGAAGCATCGTACTAAAATATTATCTGCTCATTAGGCCAAGGCGCGCTAGAACTGGAAATCAATTATTTATTTATCGCCTCTTTACTTAGATTGCATCATCGAAGTGCCAGCAAATACACACATCGTATGCAATTTTCTTGGCTGAAAATGGAAAACAAAGAAAACTAGTAGGCTATGTTGGCATAGTTGACATCGTTTGCTGATTAACTGCCCAAGTACTTACGCTGTTTTTTCTGCATGTGCACAAACGTATTTGCCCAAGTGCCTGTCGAAGCTTACAAATATTGTAATTGGTTTTTGTTATCTTCACAAAGAGAAGCAAATGCCCAATGAGGTTACCACTTGGGGAATTACGAATGGAACGTTCGCTAACATTTTCGAAATGTTTCTGGGAAAACTTTGTGCTCGCTGCTAATAAACTAAACTGTTTTATGGGGGATCAGCGTTTTCGATGCCACATGATGATTTCCAAATAAAACCATTAGCGCTTTCCTGTTCCCATTCCCGTTTCATTTCTTATTAATGCATACATATTTCTTTTGATTATTTTGCTTGAAAAAGTTCAACGGACCGCAGATTGAGATTAAAAAGGGAAACCTTTTGTAAGTAGATCAATCGAAAAAATAATAATAATTTTAATTGCATAAACATGTGTATACATGAAAATGATATAGTTTCATATTATGGCAAAAATGATGGTTCTAAATACGTGCACTCTAGATAAGGAATTTCCGTAGAATTAATAATCTTATCTCATAATAACAGAAGTTCAGACACGATTGGTGTGTCGCAAAGACTAACAGACTAACTGGTCTAGCTAACGGTTGTTTTTATGCGTCTTATCCATTTGATTATGGTTTACATATTATGTTAATTATACTACAATTTACACACACTTTTTCTATATCCCTCTAGCCCGGTCTGGATGAGGTCGTCAAGAAGTGCCGCAATGTGAACTTGTTCTTCTCCACGGACATAACAACAGCCATCAAAGAAGCTGATTTGATCTTCATATCGGTAAATACACCTACGAAAACTTGTGGCAGTGGCAAAGGTATGTGTTCAATAGGTATATTTATGTTATTTAAATCGAGCTAATATTATATTCTATTGGACTTCAGGTCGTGCCGCAGATCTGAAGTATGTGGAGAGTGCGGCACGCATGATCGCTGAGATTGCACAGTCCAATAAGATCGTTGTCGAGAAGAGCACAGTGCCGGTTCGTGCTGCCGAGAGTATCATGCACATACTGCGTGCGAATCAGAAGCCTGGCATACACTATGATATACTATCCAACCCGGAGTTTTTGGCTGAGGGCACGGCCATCAATGATTTACTGAATGCCGATCGTGTTTTGATTGGCGGCGAGGAAACGCCCGAGGGGCACCAGGCAGTGGAGAAGCTTTCGTGGATCTATGAGCACTGGATACCCAAGAAGAATATACTGACAACAAATACATGGAGCAGCGAACTGTCTAAATTGGCGGCCAATGCATTTCTTGCGCAGCGCATCTCTAGCATCAACTCGTTGTCGGCAGTTTGTGAAGCCACAGGTGCTGATGTCTCGGAGGTGGCACGTGCCGTGGGACTTGACTCACGCATCGGCTCCAAGTTTCTGCAGGCCTCTGTTGGTTTTGGAGGCAGCTGCTTCCAAAAAGACATACTGAATTTAATCTACATTTGTGAGAACCTGAATCTGCCCGAGGTAGCTGCCTATTGGCAGCAGGTGATCGATATGAACGAATATCAGAAGCGTCGTTTCTCGCAGAAGATCATTGAGAGTCTCTTTAACACGGTGTCGGACAAGCGTATTGCCATTTTAGGTTTCGCCTTCAAGAAGAATACGGGAGATACTCGTGAAACGGCAGCTATAACCGTATGCCAGACACTGCTCGAGGAGGGCGCTAAGCTGGACATTTACGATCCCAAGGTAGAGCCCGAGCAGATTATCGATGATCTTACACATCCCAGTGTGACGGAATCTCCAGAGAATGTCAAGAAGGCAGTCCAAATACATAGTGATCCTTATAGCGCCGTTCGTGCCACACACGCTCTGGTGCTTTGCACAGAATGGGATGAGTTTGTCGATCTGGACTACAAGCGCATCTATCAATCAATGATGAAGCCGGCATACATATTCGATGGACGCAAAATATTGGATCACGAACGACTACAGCAGATTGGCTTCCATGTGCAAACCATAGGCAAGAAGTACCAGCGCGCGGGTCTGCTACGATCATGGGGCATAGTCCCGCAGCTGTAGGCGTCTGCATCCCTGGGCTCTAAGACTTAACGCGTTGTCAACATTTATTTCCAGTATTTACGACACTTCACTGTAAATATGCGTTTGTTTTTATATAAATAGTGCAAGTATTTCGCTAGATACGCATAAGTATTCCTGTATCTATATTCCTACAACCAAATGTTGTTCCAGTTGCAATATACTATATAAAAATATATACTATATACTATATATTAACAATTTTAACACTTGCCGTTGCAAACGGGCATCCCATAAGTTCGCTATTTGATTGAGAATTTTCAATAAGCATTTCTCCACAAACATGTAAATTTTATGAAATAAAAACAATCATTAATTGATAACTTTAAACTCAACTTTAAAACGGTATTCGCTTAACAATCTGACGATACCAGAGGAACGATGTCGCAGCCGACAGGCTGAACCATGTGACCAAGTAGGAGAGATGATCGTTGCGCAGTGTCACGCGTGTCTGTCCACCAATTGGACCGTTGTGCGCGCCTTTGGCGTCGTAGACCGCATCCAGGAACACTGGCGCAGCTTGGGTGCTTGCACACATCCTTGATAAATCGCGATAGAGAAAGATGTTGCCTCCTTTATGGTCTGGTGTGAACTGCGGACGGTTCTCGCCTTTGCGCACAACAGCTGTCAGCTCCACTTCGGTTTTGTATTGCCCCATAGCGCGGGTCTCCGGATCCGTGTGCTTACGCGATACCCAGCCGCGGTTGACGAGCACGATGTCACTAAGGAAGGACAGGAAATTGCAGATGATTCTAAAGGCCTCTTACTCCGCTTACTCACTCTCTGTCGGCCAATTGAAATGGTGTGACAATCAGATAACCATTGCCAGAATCACGCTGAGAGAAGAGTCCACCTTGTGTTTCTCCTCCATCAGGTCGTATCAGGGAACGTGGTCCCATTAGCATTTCCTTGTCATGTAGAAACTTGCCACGCAACTTGACCAAGCGGTATTCCATGCTAGACACTTCGCTCAAGCTTTTGGAAATAAAAATGATTACGATTATATGTATTAGGACTTATAAGCCATATAACGTACTCTTCAGGTAGTTCCACTGGAGCTATATGCAGTTGCTCATGTAAATCTTTGATTAGTTGCTCTTTCCAGATCTTACGTTTCACCTGCCAACAGCCTAGGCCAAATGTTGTGGCGGGTATAAGCTGAAAATATGAGCTATTCAATAGTTTGATACATATAAGCTGAGCCGAGTAGAACTTACAAGTAGGAACCAGCCCAACGCTGTGATTTTATCCTTATCCTTCGCGCCCGTTGGAATGCTCGTTGTCCATTCAATTGTTTTGGGTGGGTGTTGTTGTGTCATCTTTCTGGCAATGAATAATAAACTGTTGCGGGGGCTTTGCTTGACGCTGCCGTGCAAACGTTGCAGTGCACAAGATTGCTTCCACAATTGGGCACTTAGTCGCAACATTGTTATTGTTTTTATTTAGATTGCAATGGTTTTAATTCGCCGGCAGAAATCTCAACCAGCTGTCTTTTTAGCAACAGCAACAGAATTGAGAAACTTAACATTATGCTGTTATGTAAATAGCAGAAAACGTTAAAGTTTGGGTGTACGTATGTCGGAATATGCTTTATTGTGTAGTAATACAAATATAATTTAATGTAAGCTATTTATTAAATTATTTATAAATATATTTTATTGAATAGAGGAAGATTAAGGAACATATTTAAATTTAACAGTCAACAGCTGGTGTGGTAAGTGAGGAGTCATTTATGAGGTGAGGAGTAGTTCTGTTATATCAGCTGTTTTCTAAAAGCATTATATTAGTTTGTGACGAGTTGGCAGCTCTCTCCGCATGCTGTTGTAACACTGCGTTTTGTTTAGAACAATTAAAATTCGGTTTAATTAAAGTATGTTGTGCACACGCGCAGCAGCAAGGCTGGCAAGTGGCTTCACCGCAACGGCGAGGGTATGTTAAGTTGTGTCAACATTTAACCAGTGTTCACCTGATTGAACCTACCTACCTGCCGCTCTTATATAAACCGCAATGTTTTCCTCCCACAGGCGGCGCAGCACACGTACAAGTCAAAACATAATGTAGTTGTATCGGGAGCAATACCAAAAGGCGATCAGTGCAGACTCTGTTCCACCGGCGTTGTAGACGGAGCAAGCAAAGCTAAGCAAACAGCAACAGAAGATGGCAGTATATTAAAGCGCGTTCTGAACAAAGTCGGCTTCACGCCCAATACAAAAGCCGTGAGAAATAATTTGATATTTTCATCATTTAAAACCATTAACCATATTCCTGTAACAGCGTCTCAAGGTGACCAGTCATCTGCTGTATGAGAGTGTGGCGGACAAGATCAACTATGTCGCTTTCTTCCGCGATTTCAATCTGCCCAATACGTTTAATTCTTGGTTCCTGGTTACGGAATTGCATGTGTGGCTGCTGCTGATGCGCTCCATGGCTGAGGGCTCGGAGACAGGCGAAGATGGACGTTTCTTACGCAACTGCATAGTAGAGGCTATGTGGGGAGATGTAAATACACGCGCCAAGAAATTGGGAGTAAGTAAAGAATTGCTCATTATCCCTCCAATTGCTCAATTCATTATGTTATGTTGCAGGCAAACAATCCCTCTCGCACGAGACAGCAGATTGAGACACTATCGGAGCAATTTCAAGCGGCACTCATTGCCTACGACGAGGGCATCATGTCCGACGACCGAGTGCTCGCATGTGCACTGTGGCGTCGTTTCTTTGAAATGCAATGCGATGATTACGCCCACATCGAGCGACTGGTCAAGTATGTGCGCCAACAGGCTCTCATGTTGGATAGTTTAACGCGTGAGCAGTTTATAACCAAGCCCAATGTGGCGTGGCATGATCTGGACAAGTGCAAGGTCGAGGCATAGATAGAGAGGGAGAGAGATAATGTTCTTTAAGTTTGTTTATTAAAATCAAATTATATACAAGTTTCTTAGTCTAACGAGATTTATATTAAAAGATCGTCGATGGGCTCATCGACCAAGGCTCTCAATTGGCACTTAAGTACGAACGCCATGATGCGACGTTCTGCCAATCTTTTGTGATTATCGTCGAGTTGTTTAAGGATTCGGTCCATTTTGACATAATCGCTTACTGGCGATGCTAGTAGCTCGGCCATTTGTGCATCAACAGTTTCGACAGCGGAGTCCATGTGCATTGTCTCCGTTGACTGATGTTCCTTGTCCAGCTGCTCATCTTCCTCGTAAATAATTTCCTCTTGTAGGATTTGATCGTTAGCCTCAATAATTTCTTCAATTATGAATGTACTGTCGGCGTGTTGTTCCATTTCCCCAACATGCATGACCACGCAATCATTGTACGATTGCCATCCGTTCTCATTAACTAAAGATTCATTTGGGATCTCGATTGTCTGCGCGGGTAGTTCCTCTGTTTGAGAAGAGCATGGTTCTTTGGGCTTTGATTTGGATTGCACCGGCAGGTCCGAGAGAAATCGAAGACGCTCAAAATATGGCCATGTCGATGTGCCTGATCGCCGAGATTCCTTTCTATACTGATAGTGTAGATTGTTCCAGCGCATCAAGCAGAAATTCACTGAAAGTTCACGAATCGTTAGTTGCGGATTTTCTCTAAGATTATTTCTTTGAGCATTACCTTCACATTTCATAACTTTAGCTATTTTAGACCAGATTTCCGTTTTTACTTTCATGACATCGTAATTGGACAGTCCCGCCTGTCGTTTATAGAGCACCGGGTTGGGCTCGACATTCTCAATCAGCTTAAAGTCAAATGGACGATTCTTCTTATAGCTGGTGCGCATCTTGTCTAAGAATTCAAGCTGAAGCGACAGATGGTAAACGATGGCATTAGTTAAATAAATACACAATATTTTAATCTATAAAACCTACGTTTTTGTAGCTATTGCATTAGAATCCGACTCATTCTTTTACGAGAACTTTATTCTTTCATTTCCAAGACTTAAACACAGTAGCTTCAATCAACATATGTCTAAAATATATACAGACCGACATCAATAAGCATGAAAGTATAAACAAATCGGGAACAAATACTTATTTTTGTTTATGTGCGTCTTTCAATTTTATAAGTTGCGTCTGCAAAACAATCTAATCGAATAGTGTTAAGTAGCAGCTGTTCTGTTAAAGATATGTTTACTCAAAGAGCACTTCTGTAAATGCTGTTTGGCTTTCGCTGTTAGAATACTGAGTATTCAGCTTCTAAATCACAGAGCTTTAACAGAACAGCTGTTACTTTACCCCGACTAAAACTGTTTCTTAACATTATCGAATGTTCGTTTACAGAGCCCTTGTCATGTTACTAGAAATATTCATCGTTATCGAAAGCTTATAAGGCAAATAAAAGAAAAGTAAATTGTTTAATTGTTAAACGACTTTCCGTAGTTATAGAGCGTGTGCCACGTCCAAAATAAATAAAAGACACCGCCTTCAAGCTGTTTAATTTACCGGAAATCTATAAGCATACAACGGCAGACGCGAGCCGTCCCAGCAGTAGCAGTATCAAAATGCCAGTATGTATACATACATAAATATAAAATAGTTTGTTTAATAATATTTTAAATTCACGTTGATTAGGTACATGAATTCAAAGTGGAAATGAGCTGTGGCGGTTGTGCCACCGCAATCGAAAAGCTTTTAGGCAAATTAGGTGGTAAGTACATATAGATTATTCCGAATCAGTTGCGACTTAGTTCTGGTATGTGTACTTGCATAGATAAATGTAGAATGTTTGAGTTGTTCCCATGCCTTATCGGGCAGTCGGCAATTTGTTTGGTTGCGGTTGCCAACTAAGTGTGATATTGTTTTTGCTGTTTCTCTTGCAGATAAGGTGGAAAAAGTGACTGTCAGTTTGGAGGAACAGAAAGTGAGAGTTACCACAAGCTTGCCTTCTGACGAAATTTTGAATGCACTGCGCAAGTCGGGCAAGACGGTTTCATACATTGGCGTGAAGAAATGAGATGAGGTTTTCAGCAAGTTTCAGAAATATGGCAAACTGAAACTTGAAGTCTAACGGGAACAAAGAAATCCCCTTCCCTGGCGCAGGAATGGGGAAATTTGCGTGGCTGTTGATTTCATTGTCATTTATTCATGTGAACTCCCTCACACTCAACGAATCATTCAAAAAACGACGTGATGCATAAACAATTTCAAACGGAACTCGATATAAGACTTTACCAAATTATTCAATATGAAAGAGAATCGCGCGAGGAACTTATCTACAAATTTATTGCAATCAATTATTGCACATGCTCCAAATTTTATGTAGACCGATATTAAAGAGATAAATTATTAGTAGAGAAACAAAGGAAAATATTTACATTCAAACGTGTTATACACCCCAAATAGATACAGAATTTCAAATTCAAATTTATATAATAACTAAGTAGAGAAATGCAATTAATCAAATATACTACAATATTTCGCTCTGATTCAATACTTAGTGATACATGAGATATATTTCCAATGTAGTTCAGCTAATAAATACCAAATGCCAATTATCTTATGATATCTCAATAAATGCAATTAATGCAATACAAATTTTAACATTTTGCAATATAGTATGTATTCAATAAATAAATAAATAAAGAATTTACTTGCCAATCCCAAACGAATTTCGAATTAATGAAGTTAGAATGGAATTTTCTTTTATATGTAACTCAATTTACTTGCCAATCCCAAACGAATTTGGAATTAATGAAGTTAGATTGGAATTTTCTTTTATATGTAACTCAATTTACTTGCCAATCCCAATCGAGTTTCGAATTATTGAAGTTAGATTGGAATTTTCTTTTATATGGAACTCATGATAGGCTACTGTGGCACAGCAACCCAATTCGAAGAGAGAGACACACCTGGACCTAGGTATGCGGGCAGTGCTTTGTCATGCACTGGAAAACTGGAGAGATGCTGTCCAAACGAATCAGCGACAAATATCAAACCTAATGCACAACAACAATAACAATGGAGAGGGAGAACTTGTCATAAATCTTGAATCCCAAAGTTATCAAAATGCATTCTGAGACATGTTCGAGGCGTAACGAAATTATCAATCAAATGCCACAAAGGCATGCAAAGAATGCACACACAAACACACGCACACATACACACACTACTAATTGAGTTTGGAGTTGAGTTCACAAAACGAAACGTTGCCTTTGGAATTTGATGTTGTCGTCGTCGTTGTCGTTCCCTGCCTGCTACCTGCGTTCTGCCTTTTCGCTTTGTTGCGGTCGCATTTTGCGGCTCGTGTTGATTTATGCCCCATGCAGTGACACACACACAGCCAATACTTGAAACGGTATCCCGAGATATCTAAGCACAGTATGGAGTCCCAAATCTCAGGGCGGTCACCTCGGACTGTCACAACAGAACGTCAACAAGGCAAGTCACGTCCGCGTCCTTGTCCCACGATGCAGAGAGATTTTTCAGAGATTACTCTGTTGCATGCCCCGCTGCTGCATCCCCTCCTGTGGTAGGTAAAAGCAAATTATTAGCGCTAATGCCATTTAAATGACCCCAGTAAACGAAGAACCCAGAACATAACAGCTGTTGCCTCTGTCTGTCTGCGTGTCTTCCTCTTTCTGCTGTCTGTGTCTGTCTGCCTGCGGCAACGAAATTCCTGGCAACAATGTGTTAATGTGCCAAGTGCAGTGGCATGCAACGCGATTGCGGCATGCTCTTCAGTAGTGCTGGCAACTGATTCCAATTCTCTGCAAGGAGAAGAGCATTCTCGGTTCGGCGTCAGCTGTAGAAACTTTCTACTGCCACTCGATGAACCTTTTTATTTTGCACTTGGTACATTGGGTAAACATTCCGAAAATCGCTGGGCAAATTCCTTGGCGCATGCTTTGCAGCGAGTCTGGCAACCAGTTGCTGCCAGTTGCCAGTTGTGAGTTGCGAGTTGATCAAGTGGCGGCTGTGCGTTTGGGGCATTGGCAGGAGTCGAGCTGATGCTGATGCTGGAGCTGGTTTGCAGCACTTTGAACGTACAAGAAATGCCGCAGCAGCCGCGCCGCGCAACGCTCTTTATTGTGTCGGCAGATGTGCAAAGAGACCGACCGAGAGTCAGAACAATGGCACACTAAACCAAACCCAAGTCCAAGTCCAAGTCGAAGCAAACTTTGTGCGGCAATAAATTCCAAAATAAGTTGTGACGCTGCCAGGCACAAATGTCTCAAACGACAAGGTCGTTTCAAAGCTCCCCCAACTTCCGCTCTGCCTTGAGCTTCCTCTGCCTCTCTCTAGCACTCTTCTTATCTTCAACTTCCTGCGCTGGTTCAATGAACCGAGAACTAACTCCTACGCCAGCCAAATGTAATTGCAGAATTGTTTTGCCGATTGCAATTGCTCCAATGGAAAACGGTAGCCAAGTAGCCAAGTAGATTTCTTACGCCAAATGTGCAAATTGCCGCGCAGCTTGGCCAAACCTGTCGCCCATAACATTCCTGGCAGCTAACTTTTGGGCAACAAAAAAGGGGTTCGCTGAGCCAGCGAGTGCGCGAGCCAGCAAACGAGCGAGGCGTGTGCCAAGCCCACGACAACGACAACGAACCGATCGTCCCATCGTACCAGCGGCCATAGTCCCATCGTCCGATCGTCTGTTGCTCTGGTCATAACAAGAGCAGAAAATGCTAAGCGTAAATAACTCATAGATAATAATGCCAGGCATTTGCGAGTGCTGTGCAGCCAAAACAAAAGACTTAGGACACGAACTGGCTGGCGCGCAAGGAGCCAGTCCCCAGTCGCTAGTCGCCTGTTCCGAGCCAAGCCGAGCCGAGCCGAGCGAGTCATGTAACAGCCGCAAACGTTTTGCAGACCAACAAAATCGGCTCAAAAACAAGATCAACTGGTTTCAACACAAAATAACAAAAAAACTCACTCAATGCGAGCTGCTCCTCGACGGCTCAAGACCTGTTGAGGCACAGCCAGACCAAGCTGAGACCCATTGTTGGTCTATTGCGCGTGCCGCTGCTGCTGCTTCTGCTGCTGCTGCCGCCGTCGAGCTGAGCGTGCTGTAAAAATACTTTTTCCCCAAAGAAGTTTCAGTTGTGTTTTTGACTTTTCGTCGTGCAGAACCATTCTGTAGCTCAGCTCGGTCGCGTACTGTTCGTTGTTGTTGTTGTTTTTGGGGCCATCGAATTGCTGAGCCGCCGCGGGCGTTAAACGTTGCCAGTGTCTGTGTCCGTGTCTCTGTGTGAGTGTGAGTGCGCGTGAGTGTGTGTAATATTCGCGAAAAGTTGTTTTTCGCCGCAGCGAGTGCGAGTGTGTACACACATACATAATATATACACACACAAACATATGATATATACACACACACACACATACGTATATATAAAGTCAATTTTCCTGTTAACGAAACCTGCCAAAACTGCTGCAACAACAAATATGCAACATAAGTAAATTCGGTGTCGAGTGCCCCCATCCGAGTGTGTGTGTGTGCCAGTGTGTTCGAGTGTGCGCGTGTGTGCACGCTAAATGCCTGCCCGATCGCCAAAGTACTCGCTGCATGCCCCATCGAAAATGTAAAATGTGCTGCACAAATGTTGCACAAATAATTGTTGTTGTTTGCTGAGTACTTCGCGGGTGAAAGTAAACCGATTTGTGCAATTAATCGCACGCAAAACCCTAACGGAATAGACGTGAGAACGATACGGATATATACGGATATATGTACAAACCTCATTTTATAGGATAGCAAACATAGCCAACCAGCGTGTTAAAGCAACTGCAAGGATTCAACTTTGATAGGTGAGAAATGCTGCAAATTATATGGTTACTGCAGGGTGTTACTCTCCTGTATATAGAGTACATTATTGTATAGAATAAATTTGTTAATTATATAGAATTTTGCTGGACTTTACCCTTTAGATCTGTAAAGAGAACCCGCCTTCTCTGTTCAATTTTGAGATATGAGAATAGCAGAAATATTATTAATAATATAATGTGTATAGGTTCATCTGTATTACTCGCTTTTTATAGAATAAAGTAGAGTTCCATTCCATTAATCCTAAGGATATAACGGTCAATCTACCTCTGTAAAGATAACCCTCGTTCTCCATTAGAAGATTTTAACCTTGAGAGGTTAGAAAAGCTGCAAATTATATGGTTAGTATAGGTTGTTACTGTACTGCAGACATGATAGTTAACTATAAAGACTTTCAGGCATTACTTTTGATCTGTATCTGATAATGACCAAAGTTGTGCTAAATAAAACGCAATGAAAACTCTCCTTCCTTCTATATTCTTTAACTTATAGAGTTGAAATAAGGAGAATCGCTCAACAAAGCTGAATATTACTAAGATATTTCTCTAGATATAGCCGAAAAACATTTAAATATTTACTTATAAACTTAGATGCTTTACGCTTTACAAGTAAGTGATCTCAACAGCTCCGCAAAGTTCCACTTTAAGTAGTGAGAATTACTTGCATGATTATTGCAGGGTATTTTTGGGACACTCCTCTGCATATTGCGAACAATAATAAACAGTTATTGTGGCAGTTCTTTCAATATAAATGAATTACAGCTAAATAGAAAGCAAAGAGAACTTTGCTTCCCAGCGAAATATGTAAATCGCTTCAGTTCATTCTTATTTCTCGAGAATCGTTCCCAGCGCGATAAAATCACCTAGATAACACTTGGTGTTCTGCTATAGAAACTGTTGCTGCTGGAACAGTTTATAAACTCTATACAATTTACCTCCGTTTTTATTATTCATTATTTACAACTTAAGCCACCAGAAACAGTAGTTAAACCCACACATCGCTTGAGACTCGCTTACACACCCAAGTCGAGTAGCAAATTGGCTTCCACACCTAGATATGTTCAGATACCCATTACTAATGAGTCGATTCTTAGGCTAATTTGATAAGAAATAAATATGAAATCAAATGGGTCTTATGCAAATCCCCCGCAAACTTACAACGGCTTCGCGCGATGCTTTCTGTGTCACAACCCAAATCGATTCAAAGTTTTGACTCCGTTTCGCTTGGGCGCAAAATATGTGGCATATCTCGCCACAGATGCTTTCAACGTATTTTGCCGTTCTGGTTTCCAAATGGAATATCAACAAGCTCGTAAATAGCCAAATACAAGCTAGTCTATATGCTTATATACCCCTATATATGTTTATGTGTGTGTGTGTGTGTCTAGGAATGTTTGTGGTGCCACAGCAAATGGTTAACTATTTTTATTGACTTTGGCTTTGACGCTTGACACCTTTGCCCGCTTTTGTTTACGATCCGAACCAATGGCAAACGACCTATTCTACACAGTTTCTCATGTAAAGTGTGTCTATTATTCGTATAAACAGGAAAAACCACATGAGGGCCTAGGGCAAATGGCGTTAAAAAGCGCCATTAAAATAATTAAGCGATTTATTTTGAATGGAGAAACAAAAAAGAAAGGGAAACCAAAGTTTTTCTTTAGTGTTAGAGTGTATTAAAGTAAAACTATAAATAAATAATAATATTATATGAAATATTATGTAGTATTAGGTTGGTAATTTACTGAACAACAAGGGTTTTCTTATATTTCAATATAAATAAATAATAATACAATCAAACATAATAATAATATGTTGTTTATTTGTACAAAGTTGACATTTATAAAGGGGAAAACCAAGTATTTTTTATAATTCATAAATACTAGAAATAAATAATGATATACCACATAGATTATGTGTAATTTATGCAAAGCAAAAGCAACAAAAATAAAATGTTGCTAGGGCAAAACATGTTTCGCCAAGGAGTACAAATATTCTATTGTCTGGGGCTCGATAAGACTACGAACTATCGGAATTTCGATTCGCTCGTGCCGACACACCTGAGCAGGGGCAGAGAGAGACCAGTTCGAACTGTTGCTGCGGCATTATTATTGAAACATTACGAGATCGGTTTATGGGGTCAGGCAGGCGAGGCGAAAGGGCTCGGACCCAGGCCCATAAAGCGAAATACGAGTAGATACGCCAGCAAGACAGACAGTAAGACAGAAAACAGACACTTTTGTCAGTCAACTCCAATCAGAGATCACAGATCACAGCTGCGTTTTAATTACCAATCGAGTGGCGATTGTTGTTGTTGTTGCTTGGAGTTGACTTTCGGGTGTTTGATGGGCGCATAATCGAGACCGTTATGTCTGGGCGACAACTTGTTGCTGCCCCACTTGCAGCTGTCAGCTGAGTAGGGTGTGAAGGCTTGAGTACTGGCGGGGAGAGGGAGGTAGCTATGGAGGAGGGGCTCCTTTGTCTATAAGCCAATTGTCCGTTAAGTGCAGCTCAACAGTCCAGCTCGGATTGCATAAGCACAGCGTAAAACAGATTTTTCACTGTCAAAAAAGCTTTTTTCCTTTGTGTATAAGTATTTTATACTCTCTTGCAGAGGGTATATTCATTTTAGTATACAGAAAGAATTGAAACTTGATACACATTATTCTTATTGTAAATAAGTGGGAAGGACCCCAAACACACTCTCTTGTAAACTTCCAGGAAAGCATTTTATATTTAATCAAAACAGAAAACATTCAGAGATGACTATTAAAGGAACTTCTATATTCTGCCCATAACTGCAAGAGTATCTAGCCTACGGCTTGTCTAAGTTAACCTTTCTTTTCTTGTATTTTGCTCTTTCGGTGGCATTTTTTGTTGGCACCCAACAAAAAAAAAGAAAAGCATAAGACATAATTTAAATGTCACCGAGCGAAAGAGACAGACAGAGGGAGAAAGAGATAGAGAGCTACCATGCCGAACCGAACCGAAATGATTCAAACAGCTGGGACTGTGGTTCGACTGCTGGAGTTGGGCTCTGACTGACCCAATTCCGAGGAGAGACACCTCGCTGCAGCCGGTCGAGACATGCAACTCGGCTAGCTGAGCAGACGGAAGACAGTCGAGAGAGATAGAGAGAGAGACTGGGTGCAGGGGAATGGAGAGAGAGGGGAAACACTTTCTCCTGATCGGGTTCTGGCCCGGACGACGCCTCGACTGTCTGCAATTAAGAGAAAATTTAATTTTGAATTTATTAAAAGAAGAAAAACACAGAAAAAAAAAACACACGCGACAGCATCCAAAGTCATTCGTTGGCTTCGTTTTCACATAAATCAAAAGTTGGCCTGCTCTCGTATCATAATAATTATGGCACACGCACATACTATGCCATACTATATATACGGACAGCATCATGCTGCCATACAATCAAGTTTGGACTGCAGCTGGGACGGAAGCTTAATTACAGATTGAACTGCTTTAGTATCTGATAAACAAGAGAGATGGTTATCACTAAAGAGTTTTGTTTTATGGGGACCAATCAGCTAAGTATCTTTGTTATATGTATATAGTAAGCCATACTTAAAGACTATCCTACTGTCTTTTCAGATATTTTAAGAATGTTTTCAATAGAAAACAATGTGTTTATTATCACTCAATCTTCAATAATCTTACTGCAGATTCAAGTAAAACTCTAGCAAAGCCAAAGAATTTCTTCCTCGTAGGTAAACCCAAAATAAACTCAACTCAAACTGTGATATTCAATCCCCTTCAATCCAGATAAGCATCTAATTTACCCAGAAGACACTGAAAGCTAACAAATTGAATAGGAATACTTAATTTGGCCGTGGAGAAACCCCCTTAGCCCCTCTTCAATGATGCCCCACTGCATAGCAAAACAAATGATGCGATACGGGATTCTTTTCCCAACATCAAATCGATTGATATATGTATGCATAGGCGTATATGGTAGAGGTGCTTATCTGTGTGCCCCGCTAGAGATGCTTGAGTTGGCTGCCTGAGTAGCAAGCCCATAAGCCGTAATGCTCCAATCAAAATCAAAATCAAAGCCAAGAGCTACATGACGACGACGACGACGACGCAGAGTCGGTGAAAAAGTCGAGTAACGTCGTCGGACAGAAACCCGTTCCAGATTCTCGAGTGTTTGCACTACGCTCGACAGCCAAAGCGCAACCAATGGAATTCCTTACGAGACGCGAGTCGCAAGTTGCGAGTATCGGTTACAAAACGTTTCAATATTTCTCCCCTTTCCCCCCTTGCTACTCCTCTCCTCGTTTTACTGCCTCAGTGCGCCGCGTCCATTTGGAAAAGTAATTTCGGATCGGTTATCGTTTTGACCGTTTGTTTGTTTTGAGCCATTTTAACACGCGCTTGCGCCCCCGGCGTGCAGACGGACGGTCAGACAGGCAGACAGACAGACATATGTACAACTTGGACAGGCACAGTAGGTGAGAGAATGTGACGGAACGGTAATAATGGTCAAGAAATAACATACTTTTTGGCAAATAGTTGAAAGTGTATCTGTATCTGTATCTAGGTATCTGTCTTTGAGTCTGTATCTGTATCTGTATATGTATTATTATCTGTATCTGCATCTGTATCTGTAAATGTATCTGTGCCTTTATCTTTGTCTGTATCTGTAACTGTAACTGAATCCGTATCGTAACTAATGTACCTGCGCATATGTAACTGCCACCGCATCGGGCCTTAAATGGCTAATGACAATCGATTTGCATAAGCAACGCAATTAATCTTTGTAATAACTAGAAATCGAAGCGAAACCACAACCAAAACGAACCTAACCGAGTCCAAAAAAAGACCACAACACAAACAAAATCACAGCCCCAGGCTTGAAAATTATATGAAATTTTCAACGTGTTTGGCTTTAGTATGATTAATGAATGTCGTATAGAGTCGAGCCGTAAGATATCGTAGCCAAGCTCCGCTAGCTAGGCACTGCTGCGGTTTACCAAAGGGACAGGTTGTGTGATTTAGTGTGTGTCTGTGCGTGTGCATGTGTGTCTGTGTTTGATTATTTAAATTATTATTAAGGGCGTAGAATGCCGCATCAATTAGTGTCACGTCGATGCGGCTAGAACAGAGAACAGCCTGAAAGGGGAATCAAAAAGGGAATGGGAATCAAGAATTCTCAAACCTCGATAACACCAACGCCTGTTGGTCAGTGTTGTCCCTTCCTGCCCCCTTTCTCCCTCTCTCTTTCTTTCTCTATCCCTGCGTTGCTGCATATTAATGTGGCAAGGCAGCCTCAAACAGTTAGTTCCATGTGCGGCATATTAATTATGAAATTTCTTGCTCGATCTCCTTGGCTTTCGTGTCTTTCGCTGTCTCCCTCTGACGCTCAGACTTGCTGAACCTTTCACTTTGGAATGCGGTAGCCGCGAAAAGCGGCCCATAAAGCACATAAAAAATGAATAAGAAAAAACAACACACACGCACACTCACATACGCAGGCAAAGCCGGTCAGTTCGGATTCCGTTTAGCAGCATAAACAGTGCAATCAGATTTGGCCAAATATTTGGCCAGTCTAAAGGAAAAGAAGAAGCGCAGACTGACGATTCACTCGCCAAGATATGCGTAAAAAGCTTCCACGTCAAGTAATGTGCGTAATTAAACTCTGCTATAATTATAGCATGTGCAAAAATCAGGTTGAACTTGGCATGTATGCTAACAGAATTCAGATTGGTTTATTTTCAGCTTGTTCTAAATAGTAATGATCATTTATTAAGATGATGTGGAAGTTTCTTTAGAAACCTATGTAGAAAAGCAATCCTTATTAAAAAGATTCAAATTATAGAGTACAGAACACTTTTCTTATACTTTGCTAATCTCTTGTCTTCTACTTTTCACTAAACAACAGCCTAATCTGTTCTTTGCAAAGCAACTCAGCAGTTTTACTTGAAATATCTCTATCTAAATCGCATGCTCAGTTCTTCTAAACTTAGTAAATGATATCTCACTAATCAAGCCAAGTTCACAGAGCTTTCTCGTCGCTCGTTTGCCATAAATCTGCCAAGAGCATCCGTAGAAGAACCCGGTGTTTCCCGGCAGACAGCGACAAATGCCGTTTAAAAGGCGGCAGTTTAGCTATTTAGCTGCTATTGATATAGGGGCATCGATCGTGGGTTCTATCGATTATCGACAGTTAATTAATGCCGAAAAAAGCAGACATAAAAAATGTACAAAAATGAAGCAAAAGCAGAAGACTACAATAAAACACTAAAAAAGAAATCTGAGTTGACCCCAAAAACTGAATAAGTATGTAGATAGCTTCTTGATATCTCGATAAAGGGCCAATCTTGAAGCGAATGCGAACTGAAGAAGACACGTCGCTGAGCAGAAGAGCCCTCTGCGGAGGGACCCTTCAGAGAGCGGAAGCCCGCATCGAAAAAGTGGAAACTCTGGCCAAAATTATGAAATTCGTGTATTCGTGTTGGTTCGACAAGTTCGAACAAGGTCGAATTGATGAGTTCCAACCGAGAGAGACTCATTAATCATATGCCTGGTCGAACTGGGCAGATATTTGTGTTTATAACGGACGAGTTTGCGTCGACATGTGTCGAAGACCTTTAAACATCCAGAGACTATTTAGGTTGTACGTGCCTGTGTGTGTGTGTGTGTGTGTAAGTACAGGGTATGGGCAATGCACTCCCATGGCATCCGTCCCCTTGGGCACTTCCGATAAGATCGCCTCGTTGTTCAATAGAAAACATAAGAGCAGCAGCGCAGCAGAGCAGGGCGTGAGGCAGACACCGCCCTGTTCGGCAGCCAGGCTATTTGCCACTGCCAGTTGCTCCAACTGGAGTGCATTTTTACCGGGAACGATAACACAACTAGCTGCAGCCACAGACCGGCAAAACATTTGGTATGGGGAACTGGAGTGGAGACGCAGTATATGCTCGACGTGTCGATGCCCTGGAATGTGATAAGAATAACAAGAATTTAGATGACAATGAAAGTGCGAGGATGAGGGCGCTCAATGCATTTGGGAATCTTTTGTTATGTTATTATAATTATATTTTTCTACCCATTTACATGTCCATATGTATACACACATATATTTAAACAATCACCACAAAAACGAAGGCGTATGTTTGTAGATTAAATATAGTACTTCGGCGTACTTGATTTACATAGATAAATTATTGTAAAGTAAATGTTCTTTTGGATTTATACTTCAAAAAAATACATCGACTGAATATTTATTTAAAGCTGCATATCGAAACATCCTTTCAATAGCTTATATATATCGGCAATCTTAAAATTATCGCTATTATCATTGCGACCTTAGCCCTGACATACTTTTCTCATTTTTAACTTCACCAAAGATCATAAGGTATTCCTTCTACTACATCTCTTAATATTTATTCCATTACAATCCTAATTGAGTTAGCTTACATTACATTCTAAAATTCTAAGTTATTATAAGTTAAGCTAGAGAACTAGTTGGTTTTACTAAAATAGTTGACTTTATTATATTATTATAGTGTGTAAGTGGTCGACACGCGATAGACAACTTAAGTATTATAATTATTCTCTCTCTGGTGTGTGTACTGTAATTACTGAATTTGTTAGGATTGAAATACCCGCTTGTTAATTGCGCCTTTTTTTACTGGGTATGTGAAATGATTTTATAGCAAAAATGCCTGGCATTATGGCCGGCAACAATTTCCAGTGAAATGAAATCGAACGGCATTGATTGCATGCCAATGTGGCTCCAAAGTTCTTGGCCGACACCTGCAGCCAAAGCGTCGGCCCAGACAGGTGACCATTTATAGAGTAGCAAGACGATCGACAGACGATCAACGCAACGAAGACGACGACGACGACGAGCGAGAAGATCGACAAGGCGAATGACGCAAAGCACGCAATGCACAGGCGGCTGCCCCTCCCTCTCCCTGTCTCCACTGATCTTTCCTGCCCCTAGTCTTGATTTTCTCTTTGGCGACGCTGCGTTAATTATTATGAGCAGAGGAAGTGAAGACGACTCTGGCAGAGGCAGAGGCAGCGGCAACGGCTAATTGCGTTTGCCCGGCTTAATTTGTAGAAGCTGCAGCAGCAGTAGACGACTTTGTAGACGCATCGATAGACAAGAGCAACTTGCAACAATGTTGCACAGACTGTCAACGTGTTTTTCAATTTAATTTGATATTTAATTTTTATTTCCTCTTGCAGCGCAACAACAAAATGCAGCGTGAGGACAATTAGGAAAGTGACAACACTTTGAGGGAAATTATTCTGAGAAAGAGCGAGAGAGAGAGAGAGAGAACTATGCCCGCTCGCCACAATTGGGATACGGAGCGCGTGGGCGTGGCACATTTGGCGGGCGCACTCAGTCCACTCTGCATAACAGATGCTAATCACGAGATACTGCGGCCCAAGCCGCGCAGGTGAGTGCAGTAAACAAAACAAAAACAAACAAACAAATCCCATTTGACAACAATAAATTCCCTTTCAAATGGCCGTCAGCTGTTTGCCGGCGCAGCAAGTGAGCGCTAGGTGGCGCCAGCTGACGTGTGCTGCCTGAAAGTATGCAATGGATAGGAATACCAGCCCTCTGTTAAAACGCGTTTTTGCCCTGCCCACCGCCCCCTGGCGCCCGTGGGGGCGTTTTCGAACGGTTTTTTTTTTTCAAAAGGCGGGGGGAACTGGAAAACCGGCCCAAATCTTTTTCGCCTTCTGCAGGGCGGGCTGCGCACTTTGGAAAATTGTGCGAAAAAAAGAAGGAGAAAAACAGAACAGTTTAAAAAAAGCCGCAAGTCGCTAGCTGCTCTAGTTTTGGTGCAATTTCGAATTGAAAATGGGAAAAAACTGCCGTTATTCCAAATGAAAAACTGCTTGTTTTCTGCTAACAGCGTGCTCTTAAGCAACAACAAAAGAAGCAGGCGGGCATGTTACCAACTTCAGACGCGCAAAACGCGACAGTGGGATACCCTTCGACCTATGTTCTCGTGTAGTTAAATTTGTTAAATTCATACACATATGTATGCATATGCACATGCTTTGTAATTAATCCCTGTAGGGATATTTCATTCAGCTTAGTATATGTTAAAGTCAGAAAGTTGTATCTTTTATACAGCGCTTACAAATTGAGTTCAAAAATTAAATTATTGATTTGCGGGGGCAGTGGGCGTGGCACCTTACATTTGAAATAAACTTGATCTGCTTATAGTACACAGGTGTCTTCCTGCCAAATTTGGTAACTCTAGCTTTTATAATAGCTGAGATCTGTGCGTTCACACAGACAGACGGACAGACGGACAGACAGACAGACATGGCTCAATCGACTCGGCTTGTGATCTTGAGCAAGAATATATATACTTTATGGGGTCTCCCACGCCCCCTTCTGCCTGTTACATACATTTGCACAAAGTTAGTATACCCTTTTTTGACCATTTTCAATGATCGAAGGGTATAAAAATAGCTAGATTTACCGCTGTTCCTTTGAAAAATGCTGACAGAGCTGATAAGAATTGGTTTTAAATAATAAAATATATTGCAGATATTTCTGTATTCCCTACGTGCATGTATTCCATATATACATACATCCGTACATACCTAATGTATAAAAGGTACTTCGAGTGATAGTTTTCCAAGCCTCTTCTCTTGTTGCTGTTTTCGATATACCACGACTTCTGAAGAAGGAGTGAGGAGGGGGGAGTAAGCAACGCAGACAATGGATACTATTTTTGGTCTTGGACACTTGCATGCACAATTGTGCACAAAAGCGTGAAGCATCCGAATGGAAGTCTGAATGGACAATAAACTTTTGTTTATGTGATTCTTCTTTCTCGTTCTGAACCTGCTGCGGCGACCAACTTCTTTTCGGAAGTGCTATATAGTCTCTTCTATATATATACACACAGAGATCTGCTAATACCATTACACGCACAAAAACTGGCGAATGGCAGCCAGCACTTCTTTGAAGGAAATCTTTCGATTGTCTTGGCCAAAAAGAAGTTGGTAACGGGCACAAGACGTCTGAGCTGAGGAGATATCATATCCGAAATCGCGTATTGTGAAGCCGGTCAAGGTTAATTTTCGGATGGGAGGGGAGAATTAATGCCACAGACGACAGCGACGACGACGACGACGAGTCTAGAGCAGACTCTAGAGCAGCTCGTGGCGGATGTGGGCCAAAAATTCGAGAAATAAACAAACTGGTAGACAAAGCCGATTCAATTTACCATAGCCGCAGCAGTTGCAGCTCAATTCCAACTTCAACTTCAATTTCAATTTCAATGTTTAATTTCAATTTCTATTTTCCATTTGCTCGACTCGATTTCTCAATTGTGTTGTCGAGATTGGAATCCGCACACAGGAAGCCGAAATATGACTGGCATTTTGGAAACTTTTTGCAGACGGACAATTAAAAAGCCATAGAGAAAAAAGGTTTTGAAATACGTGTAACTACAACAACGACAGCAACAACAACAACAGTGGCGAGAAGTGACAGTAGAAATTCACACAAACGAAAGTGAAAATGGCAAAATGTGAATAATTAGCAGCAAACAAACAATAATAATACAACGAACTGAAATAGGAAAAATTTTACACAAAAATTCGCCACACACAACAGCAGCAGCAGCAACAGCAACAACAACCACAACAGCAGCAACAACAACAACAACAGCCACAGCAATATGAACAAATTATATCTGTATCTATAGCAAGTTGAGAGTCAACGCCAATGACAATGGCATACGAAGGGGTCTGGGGCTGGGCCTGCTGCCAGTGGGCCTCGGGCCGGGTCTGTGCCTGTGCTTGGGGCCCCTCAGGCCTGTGAGGGCAATAAACCTCGTCGCAGTTGTTACATTTTTCTATGAGGCATCTTCGGCTCAAGTGAAAATGCTCTTGTTGTTGCAGCTGCTGTTGTTGTTGGGTTTTACCTTGTCCATGGTAGTGCGAACACTTTACTTTCTTTCGTGCGCAAACGAGACTAGGCGCACATTGCCCACACGAGGCTGTAGCTGTGTATCTGTGAGATACTTTTAGGGTTTGTCAAAATATCACGGCTATAAAGCCGTGGAAAATTCGCTGGGCCAACGAAAGTGTGGGAGTCAATCACAGTCAGCTGTTGCCATGCCACATGCCTCATGCCACCAAGTGCCACAGGTTGCACTCAACTTGCTGATTGTCACCTCGCCTCGCCTTGCCTCGCTCCTCTCTAATTAGTCGCCGAAAGCGTAGCGAAACGGAAGCCAACATCTGACCGCCGACACCACATGCGGAAACCGCTGCAGCACCCCTCGCACACAACGCATCTTTATCTTTATATATTTATCTCCATCTGCATCTGCATCGCACTCTCAAATCAGGTGCCAGATGTAATGATTGCTACTAAGGCGTAAAATCGCGTCTCTTGCGCAACACTCGCAGATCATAAACCCCAAAAAGGGAGGCGATCGCTGGCACCGCCTTCAGCCCCCCTTCTCCCAATAGTGCCCGCATTGCCCCCCGGCCTTATATAAGCACTGCAATTAGCTGCATAAACAAACAAAACTAGCAACGCACACACACCGCGCAGCGTGGCTTGGTCTTTGACCCCCGCGCACTCCACACTTGTTTCCTGTTCGGATGGAAACAACATAAACAAATGCTATATAGTTTCTCTAAATCACAGCGTAATTGCTCTATTGGTTTGCCAATATATGTACTATAAGTTGGCAGGTCTTGCGAGCGTCAACAATAAACACAGCACAATCTTTTATGATTAATTAAAGTACGATTTTTCATTGCTTTCTTCAGTTCGTTTTGTTGTTAGTTTTTTACGTCAATTCGGTTAGCTCCAGTTCGAGCAGGAAAAGGAATTTTAGTTTTACGACGGAGCTCTGATTTACAAGCACATTAAATTGAAAACAGGTTCTATTTGTTTGTCCAACTGTTTATACCCTGTAACAAATTCAAAGGGCAGTGGGTCAAATCAAATATAATTAAATATAAAATTATATTGCTAATTGGTTAAGTTAGTATCGCAGTATTTATGGTATTTATTAATCTTAGTTATCGATATTCTAGTAACGGACAAGATGTGTAAAAATAACGTGTAGAATATAAATCTGTTCATCTATTGATGCAGAACCTTTCAACTTCATTTACAGGCTATCTACGAGTCGATCATATATTTTTTTCTCTGTAATATGAGCTCCATAACTGATCTTCATATCTGCTTACACTGAACACATATTTAGCTCTAGTTTCGTGAAGAATGTGGAGTATTTTTAGCAAATCTTCAAGAGGGAATTCTGTTTTCTTTTCCCAGCTAAAATGACTCGCCGAAATGTTCTTGACTCGCACAATTTGTGTCAAAGTGGAGTTGAAAATAAAATGCACATCGCAAGTAGAAATTGAAGTTAAAGATTGAAGAATCTCTTGGCGTACTAACCTTGCCAGAACTCCAGCTCGTCTATCTAATTATGGCTAACGACGCTAACGTCTGCTTAGAATTATTATTAATGGTCCAACGAGTTTGCTGCGCAAAGACCGAGTTCTAATGATCTACAAAACTAAAGCCAAATGCCGAGAAACGATTTCCTGTCCAGAGATGTCGACATGGAAAACGAAAGTTCCTTGAGCTGTCTTTGCCAGGGCTTGGCCACGCTCTGCTAATGAGATTAGCTCGGCCAGCAACAACTGAAATGACACACATCACGTACAAACAGAGATATACTAGGTATATATATATGGATAGTCATTCGGGGGATAGTTTAAATACTTGGGATATTATATATGGCCTGCCTTAAGGGCCGGGCAGAGCTAATAGGTTTTGGCTTTAGGTTTTTCTCTCTCTCTCACTCGCTTTGTTGCTGTCTTTGTCCAGTTTTTCCACTTTTTTTGTCGATTGGTCTCTTTTGGTCGAGTTGTTTTATAAACACGCAAATCTTGCATTAAACTCTTTGCTTTACTTTTGCTTTTTACGACTCTTTGTATCAGTCTATGTGTGTGCGAGTGTGTGCTAGTGTGTGCTAGTGTGTGCTAGTGTGTGTGTGGGTAATGGGTGTAAGCATATTTATGGTCTGTCATTACAATTTCGTAAATTAAGCTTTTTAATGCGCAAATTGTTTTGTTCATAATTTCTTTAATAATTAACTTGGAGCTAGAAAAGCGCCAAAGCAGCGGAGAAGAAGAAGGAGAAGCAGAAGAAATGAAGAAAGTTATTGTATAATCGCAACAGTTCGTCTATAGGAGCCGAGTCAGAGGGGCCCCCAATTGCCGGCTGGGACGCTGGTACTGACTTTTCCGCATTACGTGGGCGTTTTTTCCCCATCTTTCTTTCACTGACTGACCAAATGACCGGCTATTGGTCATAACTTTCTAATTGCGTTTCGAGGGTGCTTCGGCTTCGGCATTGGCTTTGCGATTCCGATTTAAGCCCGAGGATGCGATCGCTTCAAGTGATTCTGGAAACAACAAAAGAATCTCTCGCACAGCCGCCCAAAACCTCAAATTACCGTTAGATCAACACACAACATGAGCTTCTGCTGTAAATCATTAGAAGCAGGTTAGACTCGACAATTTATCTGCGCTACACATGAAATGTATCTACACGATGTATCTAACGAAACCTACGCGTGTCTGCACACGCTCAGAACACAAAACGTGATCATGGCAGCTTTGTTTTGGATGAGGCAGCTGCCATGAGGGGGCTAGAGGAAGGTACATAGGTTAGGTTGTGCTCCTCGCTGCGGAAGGAAGCTAGCAAAACGATCAGATAAGTGTCAAGATTGTATAACCTTCGAGTGCGTCCCAGGGCAGAGCACAGCACAGCAGACGGCCCCGCTCGACCCCCGTTCAACTGTGCTACATAATTAAATTCCACAAAGTGAATGAATAGAGATGCGCAGGAGGAATATATTATAAAAAATCATAACATAATACATAAATGATAAATTATAATAAATACATATGCATGTATATAAATATAATATAAAATATTCTAATATTATCTTGCAGTTGCATCTAGTCACTGTAAATATTAGTATTAATCATAAAATACCAACACTGTCACTGTTTATTGACCTCATTGCAATCTAAAACATACCAACATATCGATAATCGATATTGTTTACTCAATCAATTGCGTATTAATTAAATGCAAGCTGTGACTGGCCACACTCAGTCATTAAATATACTAGTGAGAGTAACTAGCTGCTTAAAAATAGTGACTGACGGTCACAGTCACGCGAAGCTCGTCACATCTCTTGTGATGATCAGCCCTGCGGTTGGGGATCTGCCCTGGAGTAAATCTACGCCTGCTGTTGCTGCTACCTGCCTGCTGCTGTTGGTGTAGTTGTTGTTGTTGTTGTTACTTTTAATGTTGTCTATTCGGCTGAGTCTCGTCTATTCGTCTGTTACAGTTGTGCCATTGTTTTGGTCACACAGCACAGCTGAGAAACAACAACTCACGGCAGCTGAAATTACCCAAGCCAAAGACCTGCAAGGTGGCTTGGGCCCCAAAGGCCTACACTGCACACACATACACACAGAGACACTGCACACACTCTGTGAAAAATCAGGAAAAACAGACGTACACAATGACTTGCCACTAGCAGCGCTGCCAGCGTCGACAGCAGCAGAGGCAGCAGCCGCAGAGCAGCAACAGTTGGCTTTGAATCACCGGCTGGCAGTTGGTAAGCTTCAGTCGAGCTTGATGTGTGAGCGCGCGCGGTATCGTGTCGGACGAGCTAAACCAGGCGAGACAAAGACAACGCGAGAACGAGTGATAAAGAGAGAGGGAGTGTATGCGTGCGATTTGGATTCTAAGTGTGGATTACGAACGGGTTCACGGAACGATGCGCAGACGGCGCTAGAGCAATGAAAATTTATAATTTGCATAATTGTTGTTATTATTTTGTGTATTAAATTGTGCTTGTCGAGCGAGCGAGAGAGAGAGAGAGAATCGCAATTTCCGTGCTGAGTGCAGAAACGAAATGAAACCAAAGCAGAAAATACAAATTTAAATCAAATTTAAATTCAAATCACATCATCATCATCCACTTCTACAACAACAACAAGAAACAGGAAACAACAACAATCACATCTTCATCATGTACTGCACCAAAGATTGCGCCTGCCGACTGTGCCGCGAGCTGCGGGATTACAAGCTGAGCAGCAGCGGCAAGCCGAGCAAGACGGCAGCGCGAGAGTTGCAACAACAGGCGAAGCAGCAGCAGCTGACGCCGCAGGCCAAATCCAAGTCAGGGGGTGGCAAGAACACGCCTCCCAGCTCCCTGCTGGGGCGCATGCTAAATGAGAATTTTATACTGCGCCGTCGCGGCATTTCACTGAAGAACTTTCAACCGCAATCGCTGCGCAATAGCGAAATGTGTCAGTCGCAGTTGCAGTCGCCGCGCGACATGCCACGCCCCGCACAGACACCCTCACCCACGCCCATAGACGAGCTGCCCGACTGGGCGGCCACACAGCAGCGCAAGCGCACAGAGAATGGCAACGGCAATGGGAATGGAAGTGGGAATGGAAGTGGGAATGGGAATGGCAATGGGAATCTGGGCAATCGCGAGGTCAAGCCAAATCACAAGGTGGTCATCTATTTTGGTGACTCGATGAATCGAGGACAGCAGCCACAGCCACAGCCACAGTCGCTGCCACTGCCACAGCCCGCAGCAGATGCCGGCAATCTGCACTCACAGATGCTGCAGGAGATGTGCCACAAGTTGCACGGAGCCAAGACGGAGCCCAGTGGAGAAGCAAAGGTGGCAGCACTGACAGAGATGCAGGCAACGGGAACGGGGCCGGGGTCGGCTGTGGGCGGCGATGATGAACTGCCGCCCTACATTGAGAGCGTGCAGAACGGCGTAATTAATATCAAAATTGAAGGCAATTACCGGCGCGCCAGCGCACTGGTGGAAACGGTGGCAAAGCCGACTCTGGCCGTTGTTGGCCAAATGAAATCCGATGCCGTTGATCATCATGACGATGATGATGATGACGACGACGACGATGACGAGGGCGACGGCGTCGCTGATGCTGGCGGTGATGACAGCGACCCTGGCCACGATGCGGAGACAGCCAGTCAGACGGATTCGTGCGATTGGAGCTACGTTCAGGAGTGGCGTCGTGCTGCGAGACGGTAGTGAAAACCATTTCCAAATGATTTGCCATTATTTTCATTTAGCCAGTTTCAGTTTTTCTGCCCAGGCCGGGCCTCAATTCTAGTTGTTTGAGGGTTAGCCCAGCGCAGGGAGAGAGTGAAAATAGTCTGGAAAATATATTTCCTCCTTTCTCTTTCTCTCTTTCTCATTAGAACGAGAAAGGGAAAGGTTCTGCGTGAGCGAGAACTGATGAAAATGATTTGGTCTTATTTCGAGGCAAGCAACTAAAAGTATGCTATATAAAATGTCATTGATCTATCAACGATCTATCATGATCTCGTTTAAATTAATTCTTGAATCTTCCCAAGATTAATTATAATATGTTGCAAAGTTCCTGGTAGATCTGTTGAAAAGCTAGAGAAGTAATCATACATCCCCAACTCTAGCTGTCTAGATGATTGTATAAAGATCTCGATGAACGAGGTCATTTCTTTGATCTATCAACTATCATGATCTCACACAAATTAATTCTATAATCATCTGACCAAGATAACTTACAATATAATAGCTAAGTTTCTAGTAGATCTGTCGAAAAACTAGAGAAATAATGCCACATCCCCAACTCTAGTTACTAGTTACTAGTTAATATATGATCGAATCAAGATCTCGTTGAACGTGATCATTTCTTTAATCTATCTTCATCTCTTACTAACTAATTGTTAAGATAACTTAGAATAGAAGAACGCAATTTTTAGAATATCTCTATCTCTCTCTAGTATTTATCTTCTAGACCCAAAGGTCTTATAAAACACTAGAGAATATAGTGTGCTATACCCAACTTGTTTCACACTCAGTTAAGCTGCTGCACATAAAAGAATCTTGCTAAAGAACCTTCTGCTCTACCCAACCTGTTTCACACTCACTAAAGCTGCCAGACATCAATGAACTTCGCTAGCTGATTGTCAAAAGTTCAGCTAGAGATCTCGTTGAACGGGAGCATGTCAAAGCTTTGTAAGGCAATAAATCGCATTTAGCACAAACGCATTGTCCACATTGCTGTCCGTGCGGGGCTAGAACAATGGGCAGTTTTCGAAAAAAAGCGCTCGCAAAATTCTGGGTCAATCAAAGCGATACGAAACGAGAAGAAACAAAGTTTTATGTTACAGCTGGAAATCAAAAATCATAATAAAAGCAAAAAGACTTAAGACTCGCCGTCTTTTGGCGGCATGCAAATGAGGCAAGTTCGCTCGTAACTGGCTTTTCATTTTCTCAGTTGGTTTTTCGGCCGAACCCAGTTAAAAGAGATTATGATTGTGATGACGCCGATGACGATCGCAGACTCTGAACAGAAATGTGAGAACGATTGGCAACCCACTTTCGCAACAACAAAAGGAAACGTTAATCTCGACATCGTGCGGATTCCGCATAGTACGCTGAAGGCCCCTCTGCGAACTCTTGAGAGATCCCGAAAACGAGTGTTCTCTTTGGGGAATTATATTTGGAATATTTAATTAGAGATGACAAAACAGCGCAGAGATTTGCATTGCAATCGAAGAGATTATTACTTAACGAGCGAATCATTTAGGCTGTATAAGTATATATAGTATAGTTCTATATTATTTTGTGTTACTTCGTAGCTGCCGCTTTGTTTTCTAGGGTATTGCAGCTGCAGAAGACCAAGCCCAAGCACAAGTTATGCGCAGATATAAAGATACTACTTTGAAGATTGGCAAGACGGTGCGAAAGATAAGCGGTAATACGACAGATATGTGACAGACCGTTAGGCAGACTCTTGTTTTGTTTGGTTTGGCTTTCTTGGGCTCGACTCTATTCTAATTAGTTGCATAACTCATGGGGGGCCGCACTAGTGAAATTGGGTCACCACTTGTTAGCGCGCTTAGCTAATCAATTCTTGTTTGATCAATCGATATTTTATTTATTTCTTTTTACATCATCTTGCGAATAGTTTGTTATTGAGAATTGGTGATAGCAAGAGATAAACACGTTGGTTTGTTTAGTTCTCTTTGATCTTCAAGAATAAATACAATATTTTCATGTAGATATATCTTAAGACTATATATTAAAAATTGATAAAAAGGGACAGACCTAACAAAGTGTATATATTCCTGGTTAACATCAGAAACTGAGCCATATTTCTTCGTCTGTTTGTGTGATCGCATAGATCTCTGCTATTATTGAAGCTAGAGATACTAAATTTGGTATGAAGGTTTCTCCATAGCTTGCGCAGATAAAGTTTATTTCAAATTATGGCTGCCATGTCCACATCCTCCGAAAATAGATAGTTAGGGATCGTAAAGCAACGTTTTAATGATATAAAGTTCTGCTTTGATATATATCTATTTGGATGAATAGTATAATAAACGACCATTCAAATTGCAGTCTAATTCTAGCTACAAAGCAATAGATATGTGGCAGAAGAACTGTTGCAGTATTTGCTGTTGGGAATTATAGTGATCTTTATAAATTCTGCAAATGGGTTCTTATTTTGGGGTATGCTCGACTGTAGCTTTCGTTTATACTTAAGTTTATACACATTCCAATGTTAATTCAGATCTTTTAATATGTATATAAAGATATAACAATAGCTAAATGTATATATTAATTATTCGAGAACTTATTTAAAATGCCCTACTATATAATATCCCCTCTTTTTCTTTTTATTTCCCTCTTCGTCAGGCCCACTGGCAACTTGCCGCCCAATTTCGCAGCTGGCCAAGCTGCGCCCAACCAGATGACGGGTCTGCCCACATTGCCGCTGCCCTCGCAGCTGGCGTCGCAGCAGCAGCAACAGTTGCCGCAATCGCTGAGCAACGTGCCACATGCAACGCAAGCATCCAGTGCCGGGCTGGCAGTGGCCATGGCCACACCAGCACCGCGTATCTTCAAGGAGTTGGCGCAACAGCCCAACAAGGCGCCGCTAGGAGGCAAAGCAATAGCAGCAACAGCAGCAGCAGCAACAACAGCAGCAGCAACGAATCTGCTGAACAGTTCCTTGCAACAACAGCAGCAGCAACAGGCGCAGCCGCAACTGCAGTCAGGCATGCCTCCACAGCGCGCTGTAGCCGGGCCTGCTCGCCTCACTGTGCAGAGCACGCCGGTCAAGTCGCAGCCCCCACAGCTGAGTGGCAGCCTGCAGAGCTCGCCCAGTCGCCCCACGCTGGGCATACCGACGTCGACGTCGACAGCGACGCCTCGGGCGCATCAGCACGAACAGTTTCGGGCGCTGCAGCGTGTGCAGGAATGCCACAGTTCCTCGGATGAGAATCGCAGCTCGGGCCATGCGAGCATGTCGGACACGGGCGGGCACAGCTCCTCGCCGGCTGGGGGCATGACGCTGGGTCCGCTGCCCGAGGATCGGCTGGCGGCGGGTGTCACCAATCGCAGCACACGTTCGCGGCGGCATCGCGGCATCATGCCCGCTGGCAAGGCACCCTGGAGCGGCAGCGGACTGGAGGACATCAAGTTGGCCATACAGCAGCTGACGATGCGCTCGCAGACCAGCAGCAGCACCTACAGCAGCCTCAGTGCGGGCTCGGAGAGCTCGGAGCCGGCCAGGCGCCTGGGCCGCTACTCCTCGCTGGAGACGGTCATCACCAGCACCAGCGCGGATGAGTTTGTGTGGGTGGATTCGCACAATCGACTGGTGGAGCTGCAGCATCCGCCTTGGAGTCAACAGTGCATCATGCGCGTGCTGCGCCACGGACGTTGCAAACAGCAGGCGGAGCAGGTCTCTGTGGAGGTCATCTCCAGGCTGGGTTACCTGCTGCAGCGTGCCCTGGTGCGCATTGCCCGCGAGATTCAACGCTTCTCGGCGGGTCTGGGCCTGTGCTCCAAGCAGGAGGTTGCCGGCGCCTTCAAGGTGGTGCTCTGCTCCAGCCTGGCCGACTCCTGCACCAAGGCCTGCCTGCGTGCTGCTGCCATGTTCGCTGTCTCCGGCGAGAGCGCACTGAAGCAGAGCAAGTCCGCGCGCGCTGGCCTGCAGTTGTCTGTGGGCAGCTTCTTCCGCTGGATGACAGATGCGCGTCTGGGCAAGTTTATACACGAGTACGCGGCAGTTTATCTGTGCGCCGGCATTGAGAATCTGCTGGAGGAGATTATGCTGCAGTGCGGCGGCGCCAGCAGTGCCACAGCAACAGCACTGGACGCCAGCATTGCCAGCTCTGGCGACTTCTGGGGTCTGCTGCAGCCGTTTGCACACTTGAACGCGGGTCGCATTGCCTCCGGCGCCCTGGCCATGCCCCGCTGGGCGAGCGCCTTCTCGCTGGCCACCTGCGTGGGCAGCATACGCGAGCTGAAGGAGAAGGCGCTGCGCACGCAGCAGGAGTTCCAGCATGGCGCCGCCCTGTCCAATGCTGCGCTCAGTGCGCTCTTCTACTTCATGCGCTGCTCCCAGCTGGAGCACACTGAGCTGGCGGCACAGAGCACCACGGCGGGACAGGCGCCACCACCCAACAGCGGCACACAGAATGTGCAGGAGCTGTGCTATGAACGCGCCTACGTGGTGCTGCCCCCGCTGGCCGAGTGGCTGCGTGTGGCCTCCGCGCATGCGGAGCAGCGCAATGGCATCATGATTGACAAGGATGACATACTGCAGGTAGGAGGAGGGGGAGGAGGAGCAGGAGGAGGAGGGTGCTCACAGTTCTCTTACTTACTTTCACTTCTTTTTATACCCTTCGACCATTGAAAATGGTCAAAAGAGGGTATACTAACTTTGTGCAAATGTATGTAACAGGCAGAAGGAGGCGTGGCAGACCCCTTGCTCAGGATCACTAGCCGAGTTGATTGAGCCATGTCTGTCTGTCTGGATGTCCGGATGTCCGGATATCCGTCTGACCAGATGAACACACAGATCTCAGCTATTATAAATGCCACCAAATTTGGAATGAAGGTTCCTGTGTACTCGGCGCAGATCAAGTTTATTTCAAATGTTAGGTGCCACGGCCACCGCCCCCGCAAATCAATAATTTAATTTTTGAACTCAATTTGTAAGAGCTGTATAAAAGATACAACTTTCTGACTTGAACATATACTAAGCTGAATGAAATATCTACGTAGTCTCCAAATTACAATCCGATCGAACAATAAACACAGAAGTTATTTAAGAAAGTATGAGCATAAAACCAAGTGCTTCTGTCAGCTAACAAGGGAGGCGGGCGAGCGCGAATCGCGAGCGTCATCTGTAGGGATTATTTACAAAGCATGTGCATATGTATATGTGTACATACCTAGAAACATATGTACATACACAGGTCGAAGGGTATCCCACCGTTGGGTGCTGCGCGACTGTTGCTTTTCTTACTGGTTTCCCTTTCTTCCTCTCCACCTTCCACAGGCTGCGCGTCTGCTGCTGCCCGGCGTGGACTGTCCCATTCGCCCGGTGGCGCACGACGAGGAGCTGCCCACCAAGAAGACGCACTTCAACTGCAACAGCAGCAGCAACAGCAGCAGCCTCGGCGGCGCTGGAGGCAGCTCTGGCGGCGGCAGCATTGGCACTGGCACCGGCAGCAGCTCCTGCGCTTCCCCCGCCGTCAGCAGCATTGGCGAGGACACCTCCGAGCTGGGCAGGCGTGCCACCATTGGCGTTGCCTTTAAGCTGCTCCTCACCGGACGCGCCGAGTTGCTGGCACAGGCTGCGCAGCTGCTGCCGCCCACAACGCGCTACGATACGCAGAACAGCGCCGGATTGACTGCGCTGATGGTGGCCAGCATACGGAACGACGAGGTAGCACTGCACGCGCTGCTCGACGCTGGCTGCGATCCCAATGTGGAGGTGCCGGCAACGGGCAGCGTGGGCCATCCGGCCATACAGCCGGACACGCAGCACTGGACGGCGCTGAGTTTCGCCGCCAGTCGTGGCAACTATGTGGCGCTGCGCATTCTGCTCGAGCGTGGCGGCAAAGTGGAGGGCGGGGCACGCAGCAGCGAGGAGAAGTGCACACTGACGCCGCTGCAGCTGGCAGCGGGCACGGGGAATCTGGAGATGGTTGCGCTGCTGCTGGCGCACGGCGCCAATGCCTTCCTGTCCACACAGCAGAAGGACACGCTGTGCTTTGCTGCAGCGGCGCAGAAGGGTTGCTTCTGCGCCATCTCTGTGGCAGCTGCCCACGGGCATCGCTCGTGCCTGCGCAAGCTGCTCGCACATCCTGTGTCGCCCTGCACACGTGATGTGCTCTCGTTGGAGGAGATGCTTGCCGAAGGCGATGTGGGGGGCGGAGGAGTGCGAGGATCGGCGGGTGCAGCCAGCTCGACTGGGCCAGCGGGGGAGGATCTGCTGCCGCTGCTGAACAAGACGCAGATCAAGCGACTGCAGGAGGCCATGTACCACAGTGCCGAGAACAATCATCTGGGTAAGTGTGGCAACAGTTTCTTTAGAGGATTAGCTAAGCATTCCTCTCTTCTCCCCCTGGCAGACATTACCATCGAGCTGCGCAAGCTGGGCGTGCCCTGGACCCTGCACTGCTGGATGCACGCGCTGTCGGCGGCGCATGAGCTGCGCCTGGATGCAGTCATCGATCAGCTGCTGCAGGACTTCCTGCAGGTCTGCCCGGATGACTACAGCGCGCAGTTCGTCAGCGAGTGCCTGCCGCTGCTGTTCAACATCTTCCGCAACAAGAACGAAGGCACCACGCTGCTGCTCGCGGACATCTTTGCCACCTGCTTCGGCTGGGAGGCGCTGCATCCGCTGAAGGAGCAGCCGCCCATGCAGCCCGTGCAGGGCACGCGCATCGATCCCAAGTTCGTCAACAATCCCGAGCTGAGCGATGTCACATTTCGGTGAGTAGGCGAAGGGGAGAGAACTGAATTAGTTCCAGGTGTGAACTTCAATTGAATCCTTTGCAGTGTCGAGGGCAAAATCTTCTATGGCCATAAGATTGTGTTGGTCACAGCGTCGCCACGGTTCCAGAGCATGCTCAGCTCGAAGCTGAGCGATGCCAGCAGCACGCCGACGGTGCAGATCAATGACATACGCTACCACATCTTCCAGCTGGTGATGCAGTTCCTCTACAGCGGCGGCTGCAGTGCCCTCGACGTTGCCCACGGCGATGTGCTGGAACTGATGGCTGCCGCCAGCTTCTTTCAGCTGGAGGCTCTGTTGCGCTACACAGAGGCGCGCTGCTCCGAAATGGTCGATGTGGACAATGTGGTGGCCATGTACATACACGCCAAGGTGAGTACAGGGTATACAGGGTATACAACTAGTTGCTGTTAATTTCCTTCTCTCTGCTTGCAGGTCTACAATGCCAACAATCTGCTGGAGTACTGCCAGTGCTTTCTGCTGCAGAACATGGTCGCCCTGCTCACCTACGACGACTCGGTGAAGCGGCTCCTCTTCGCCAAGAAGATACCAAATCATGACGTGCTCGCCGGGTTGCTGCACACGCTGCAGCAGCGCCTCAAGCAGCGCAAACCTGCCAGCGCCATGCTCAGCTCGTATCGCTCGCCGCCGGCCACGCCCAGCAAGAAGTAGGCGCAGAGCCGGTTTGCGCAACTGGTTGAGGACTGCACCCGGAACTGGATCCGGAACTGGATCCGGAACTGGATCCGGAACTGGATCCGGAACTGGATCCGGAACTGGATCCGGAACTGGAACCGGAACTGGAACTGGATCTGCTAACTAGACATTTACTTATTGTCATATTTATTGCATTGTTTTAAACGATATCTTCGCTGTAGTTGTCTGTGTATTATAACGATCTAACCGTAGTCCTATAACCGATAACCGTTAACCATTAACGATACCGATAACCTTAGTTGTAGTTCTTGTGTACTCTCAACTTGTTCAGCGCACTGTTAATTTAAATACCCGTAGTAACCTGTAGTTAGTTGAAATTGTTTCTGCATTAAACTTAAACGACTCTTAAGATACCCTGGAATATTTTTCAATGAATGAACAAAGAGTGTTTAAGCGACTCTGCTACTGTATTCCTGATACGAGTAAAGATAGCCTGGAATATTGTGGGAAGCATGCTGAGGCGACTCTTCTCTTCAGCTTGATGCTTGACAAGCATAGAAATACTTACTTCAAGATCATATACCCTGGGAGTATTTTTGAATGAATGCATACGACTAAGCATACACTGGAATATAGTGGCCAGCATCCAGAAGCGACTCTTCTCTTTACTGTCTGCAGTTTCCCTTCAGCTTTATGCTTGACTAGCTGCCAAATACTTACTTGAATATCATATACTGCATACCCACTCTCCACTGTACTTGCAGGGTATTAAATCAGACATACACTTCAGAAGTACTACGAGTTTATTTAGAACCTTGGTGGCTGATGGTAGTCCGTATTGGGCACCTCCATGGCGGGATTCTCGCTGGCCAGCTTGGCAGCCAGCGAGATCTCCTTCGAGATGTGGCCACCCTCGGGGACGAACCCATGATGATCGGCCTTGTAGTGCACCACAACCTCCTTGCCGTCGCCATCGTAGTACGAGTAGGAGCCATTTATCTCAAGGTATTCATTCTCGGCGCCAGGATTGTGCACCTCTGCGGTCTCCTCACGATGCGTGCCATCCTCGCTTTGGTAGAAGAAGTGATAGGAGCCATCCTCGTTCTTCTCCTGCCCCGAATCGACAATGGCAATGGGCGGCGCTGTGGTGGAGTGCGGATCAACGGGGGCTGACCAGGTCAGGCTGGCCAGGCATAGGCTCACCACAAGGACGCTAAGGAGCTGCAAGAGAAGAGTGGCAGGATGGGAAGGGGGGAGGGTGGTAGGAAAGGTAGAGTAAAGTTTAAAGTAGAGTTCCATTCACTTACAGGCTTGAACATCTTGCTGTGTCTCGGGCTCCGCTCGAGTTTGACTTGCTGCAGTCGACGTGTTGGCCATGCTTATATAGTCCAGACCTGATGGTCATCTTCCCCTTACCGGTTTCAGCACTGGCTGACATACATTAAGTCGCAAATCCCCGATGAACCGAAACTCGTTCTAAGAATTAATTTAAGATCAATTAAAGCAAGCCGAATATGCCCTGCAATTTCGGGCATTGTGTCGCAGGTAAAACAGCAGAGACAGAGAGAGAGAGAGAGAGAGAGAGAGAGAGAGAGAGAGATGGAGAGAGAAGAGAACCCCTTTGGGGTACCATGGCACTCATACTCGCCGCATTCCTCGCACTTGTTTACTTTGCTCTTAACGCCATCCAAGTTGCGCTTCGCTCATTAATTCAGCATGATTATAATTATAGCTGATGATGCCGATCATCCTGATCATGATCATCATGATGATGATGATGATTATATTATGCCGGCATTTCTGCATGCATTGTTAATCGCAACCTCCCCCACCCCTAACCCCTTCCTCTTCCTCTTTCTTTCTTCTTGCGTTATTTTTATAGAACTCGCGCTGGAATTTAATTGAATGCATTCGCCGCGATTCGATTCCATTCGAACACGATTTGTGTTCGACTTTTCTCGAAGCAGCAAAGATTTCTCAATTGCAATTGTTTATAGAAAAACTATAAACAAATTCTATGCCCTCCCTACCCTCCCCTCCTCACACTTCCCCCCTCAGTTGCGACGCCCTCGCAGGCGATTGTTATTTTTGGCTCAGCTCGTGCGGGAGCACTACATTTTCCAGCCCCCACAACACAATGATCGCTCCACACAGATCTGGCACACACACACACACACATACGCATGCAAGGTACAATGGTGAGGGGTTTACAAATCGAAATACTTAAAGGTGCCACATGCGCTTCGGTTTCGTTCGATTCGTCCGATTCGATTCGGTTTCTTGGCTTTTGTTTATGCAACAATAAATTATACATTTAATTTCATTTCAGAAATATCATTGCCTAACGGTTCCGGGGGTGGTGGTAACATCCACATCACACTATATGCATATACCATATGTATTTCTCTCTCTCTCTCTCTCTCTATATATATATATATATATATCTGCACACTCGACGGGGCCTTTTCAATGTATCAGCGAAATACTGGAAATATTACTTGGAATTTTGCAGAGATATATATTATTGTATATATATGTATATAGATGTATGTATTGATAATATCAGAGTTCTACTAAATTCCCTGTGCGCAAATCATAATTCAATATGCTCGATAATTTATGGGAATATAAAAACATAAATAGTTCTCAAACATTTTAAAACGTATAACCAACTGTGCGAGATATCTTGAGATATGTGTGTGTGTGTGTATGTGAAATCTCTGTATACCTGCCGCACTATATAGATCAAAAGCTTTGATGGAAAACAGAAACCGAATGATCGATTGGGGTCTGATACGAGATGCTCAAGTGTTTTTGCGCTTTCAGCTTTTTATTATGCTCTACAGATCTATAACAGATATACACACATACCTACATAGTACAAATACATGTATATATATATTTAGTATACATCAGTTCGTCCACAATTAAGATGAGTCATGCCTTATCGAGTGAATCGTTCGATTTAGTTGTTTTGGAGAGTTTCCAGTTAAGATCTTACTCACCTCTCCTTGATCTTTGTTTTCTCTAGTTGCTGATCAAATTCGTAGTAAATACGCCTTTTTCCCTTTCCTGTCGTTGCGAAATAAAACGCCAGTAAGCGGAAAAAGACAAATCGACTAGAATTTGTTATAAACACTGTCGCACAAGTTTCGAGTTGGAACACATTGCCCCGAATTGGAATTCCGTATTTCGTATTAATTGAATTTGCCATGATTGATTTATGGGGGATCTGGAAAACTGTGCCAAGAGGAGGCACAGCCTGCTGTTGCTGCTGCTGTCTTTGCGAAAAGCCTGAGATGATTGTGCCTCTATGTTCTACGCATGCCACATATAAAAATAGTTTTATTTTTATACTTTGTGCTGGTTTTGATTTTGGTTTTAGTTTTTTTATGGACTTCCCCCACATGCCAAAGAGCACACAGCTGTCTCTCCATGCCACAGATACAACGCAACACACACACACAGACACACACACATACATAGACGATATATGTGCTATATAGAGTATATAGTCAAGGAAGTTGTAAACTACGCGCGCTGACTATTAAATCGTGATTTGTTTCGTTTGCTGCGAAGGCACTCGTCCAAACTGGGTGGAAAACTTGGTGAAAATTCGTAAAAATCAACGGGGAAAAGTCATGAAAATGTGCGGAGAAGGGTAAACAAAAAGAAAATGACGACATGCAGCAGAGGCGCAAACGAGAATACGAATCTCGATGGGCGATGGTGGCAGAGGCAAATCGCAAATCGGTCGGAGAGCGACACATGAATACGAATATATATCGTATCGTATAAATAAATAAAGATGAAAAATTATGAAAAACAGGCGGCCGTCTTGGCCTGACCATGTTTTGCTTCTTCTTGTTGTTGTCGTTGTTGTTGTTGCCTTCTGTTTTTGTTGTTTTGGACTTTTCAACGTTTTTAACGCAAAATATTTTTAGCCAGCAACAGAGCAAGCAGAAATGAAAATATTGGAAAGCCGAAAATCGTTGTACGTCAGGGTGTACGTGATGTGTGTGTGTATGAGGGTGTGTGTGTGAGTGTGGGGGCACAGTTGGCAACAGGCAGCAACAGCAACGCCCACTTCCGCAACCCCAAAGACACTTCCTACCATACGATGATCCTGAAAAGAACACTTGAATCTCTTGAAAGTTTCACAAAACTTTTCAAATACTTTTGCAAAACTATTTTATGATTTTCCTCTTTCTGTTGAGTATTCCTTTTTATTTTTTTGAATTTCGGTTATAGCGCACCGATCCGTACACGCTGACGCGTCGCGACACACTGCACCTACGCTCCAAAATTTTGAAAACTCTAAGACGCCCGAAATGTTGAAAAATTCTGAAAATGAAGAAGAATAAGAAATATAATGAAAAATGCCGACACGAACCGAGAGAGAGAGAGTGAGTGAGAGAGAGACAGCAAGTGTGAGAGAGAGGCCACATGTTGCCTGCTGGCAGCGGGCAGTGCAAGCGAGAGGGAGGTATGAGGTCCGTCCCCGGAACTCAAGTGCACGACGAACGATCGCCGAGCACGGCAATTCGTGTTCGATGCTCAGCAGCTGGCCTGGCCTCCCATGCTGCTCTGGCATGTACAGCAGCAGCAGAAGCAGCAGCAGGCAACCCTCCTTCTCCGCCTGCCCCACTCCCACTCTGCACCCTGCAACAACATCATCATCTGCAGCCACCCACACACACACACACCAAGACGTTTCCGCTGCCATAGAAATTTCGTTTCTAAAAACGGACAAAATAGCTTATTAGGCTGGGCAGGAGAAGAGGCAGGAGGAGGAGGAGGTGGAGGGGCTGGGGGAGTAGGAAACAGAGCAGAAGGAGGCAACGCACCATCTCTGGATCGAAATACAGCTCCAGATACTTACTCGGTCTGACTGGCGTCGGGTCACGTCAAAGTTCAAGCGGCAGCAGTTCGCTTCCGATTTTGTTTAGACTAAGCAACAGATCGAACCAGAGCAGGCCACACCCAAGAGTAGACCCTGTATCTGTCTGTCAGTTGGGCGGCAAAAATAAACAACAACAAGAACAACGAACAAGAATAACGAGCGAACGAGTCGACGGGAATGTGCGCGTCTCGGTTCGCCTGGAATATGAATTTTTATACTCTAAACATTTCGGAATGTTTATGTTTTCAGCTTCTTCAGGCTCTGAAGGTGCAGATGGAGGTGCAGGAAAGGAGGAGGGAGGCGGGGGCAGGGCATCGAGCATAGCATGAGCTATTCAGCTTCCATTTAACTTTCTCTCACATTGTAAACATTTCACTTGACTCGCTGCTAAATTTAACATTCTCTCGCCTGAACGAAGAAACAACCAAATAAATTACGGAAATAAACAAATGAAAAAACTAACAAAGCGGAGAAAAAAAAGGAGAGTGAAAAACGATCGTGAGTTGGAAAAAGAAAAATTACCTGTGTGCCTTGAGTTGCGGTTTGCTTTAATCGCACTGAAAATTCAAAGGAAAATCAAAGAGAAATTCGAATATGAAATTATTTGTAGCGCTGATATACCCTATTAACAAACGAGTAACTTTATTAGGTTACCCTATAAACTGTTGATATTCTCTGCCATGTCTGTCGGTCTGTGGATATGCAAAGATCTCAGTTATAATTAGAGATAAACAGCACAAATTTGGTATGAATAATTGTGTATGACGTACGCAGATCGAGATTATTTTAAATTTCGAGTTTCTCATGCTACGACCCAGTAAAACGGTTCTTTGATCTTACTCTTGCATTATTTAAGAAAGTATTTAGAATATATAATTCTAATTATGCATAGCCACAGTTGAATAATGAACCTGTTCCCCAAATTTCATTACGAGCGAAGTATGTAGAAAGAAATTATTTAAGAAACGACAGCAAAAAGTGCACGGATGGGCATTTGGAAAAGAGTTTATGGTTTATATAGGGTATCATACAGTCGAGTGTGCTCGAATATAGTAAGGAAGCAGGCCTGTGCCATGGACTATATTCATTACAGCAATATAGTATCAAGTTGTACTCAATTTACTGAATAACTTTGGAAATTCTAGCTTCACTCGTTCAATTTCAAAATCTGCCTCGATTCACAATTTGTAGCGTCCACTTTTTGACCAAATTCTTACGCACACACTCGCACACACACGCACAGTATTCACCATTCGCTATTGATTAGCATTCGCAATGGATGATATTGTCTCGGTTAACGCATTGAGTGTGGATGATAGGCCTACGGGCATGTCACAGATAGTGCACGACATTTGCGAGCGCCTCAAGGTCAGCTCCATCGATGTGGGGAAGGTGCAGCAGGCCAAGGAGCTGCTGTTGGCACTGCAGAGTCGCAAGGCTTTCCAAGATCTTCTCGGGAAGGACGATGAGAATGACGGCTTCTTCTTTAACACTGAGGCCCTGAAGCGCATAACCTCGGTACACAGCTTAAGGAGTATGTTCTTTCCCACCGACCCCACGAAGGAAACTGATACCCAGTTGGAGGATGAGTACAGTCACGACTCGTGTGACCAGTCGTTCGATGAGGAGCGTTGGGGTAACTACTTCACTGGCTTCCAGATACTCAGCATGCCGGAGGGTGTCGACAGCAACGAGAATCGCAAGTGCATCGAGCTGAGTACACGTCAAAGTCCGCCGGATTTGCAGATGTACTTACGTAAGTGTGTGTGTGTGTGAGAGAGAGAGAAGGCTTATCGGAAACTGTTCTAGACAGTCAGTGGCGTGCGCTGCTTCATGCTGGATCTGTTTTGTGGTGCGCTGCAGGATAACCAAGAACTGGTCGTGCAGCTGCGCGAGGCCGAGATCAATGTGTCCAAGCAGTTTGGCTTCCCCGTCGTCTCTACCATAGTGGCCAAGTTGTCGCCCCGCTATCAGTACACCGGGTATCTGGAGGACGGTATAGAGTCGATACAAATGCAGCGGGGCTTGCAAGTGATGCTCACTGTCGATCGCCAGTACTCGCGGCATTGCAATCAGCGGTACATCTTTGTGAATGCTCAGTTCCTGGTGGGCAACTGCGAGCGTTTCGATATCATTCCCATCGGCGAGGAGATACAGGTGCAGGTGCTCGTGGCGCGCCACCTTGGTCTGCTGTGCTGTGTCTGTCGTCCGGGCATCCTGTACTCCCACATGCCGGTGCTCTTCCCGCGACGCTGCTCCCGCTATCGCATGTCCTACGAGGAGGTGGAGGATTTGACATTCGCCAAGGAGGTCGGCGTGAATATAGTCATCTCGGATATAGCCGGCAGTGTGAGCTATCTGGACAATCTGGAGGAGGCCATGGAGCAGCTGGGCTGCGAGGGCTTGCGCCTCTACGCCCGCGTCGTGCTCAACGAGATGATGGGCTGCGATGGTGAGGTGAACTGGATTGCCCAGCGCTACGACGGATTCCTAGTGGAGCTCGCCAAGCCAGACACTGTGCCGGATATCATGAAAATGTGTCGCAATGCGGAATGCTTCATGCAACACGCCTATGCAGCCAAGAAACCGATCATCTTCGATGCCTGGGAGATCAATTTGCAGCACCTGCGTGTGGATCCCGCGCACTACTACCATATCTTCTACTACCCGGACAAGTATCTGGTGAAGTCGCACTTGTCGCGGGACTTCTTCTACTTCAGCTTTCTGCAGAGCGCCGTCTTCGAGCGCATCGCACTGACCGCATTGTCCAAGATGCCCCTCTGCGATAGTTCGCACACGGGCGCCGATGGCTTGGCCCGTGCCGTGGTGACCGCCTCCATGGAGCTGCAGGTCAAGGCGATCATTGTGTGTGGCGTAACGACTCGCATGGTCCAGAAGATCTCACACTTTCGTCCCATGGCGCCCATCATCTTCATCAGTCACATGCGCTCCGCGGAGGATTATGTCTCCGTGTATCACAACGTGACCATGGTCTCGTTTCGCTCCAAATACTTTATGAACCATCGTCGCAACACATTCCGCAAGGCTGTGTTTGCCGTTGCCTACTTGGCGTCGCGCAAGGTGGTGAAACAGGATGATCAGGTCATCATGGTCTACAACTACGCTGTGGGCACCAAGTTCCCCGAGAAGTATCTGATCTTCAGGTTCGACAAGACTCACTACGTCGAGCATTTGTCTGCTTCACTCTATCCCGCAACGGGGGTCGCCGAAGACGTTAGCAATGTCGACCTTGAGTATTGAGCACAAAAATCTCGTTAATCGTTTCGTTTAAATCGTTCTTTAATTGGGAATGTGTGTGTGTTAGTTCGTCTTAAGTGCTACATATTATAACAGTTATATAATTACAATTACATATACATTATACACAGATCGTCGAGCTACCTCCCTCAGCCCCTTCTTGCTGTACACGATAATAGAAGTAAAAGCCTGTGGAGAGGGGGGCGTGGTAAAGTTGCTTCTCTATATACAGTCTCCATAAAGCGGTTATATAAACACAATATATATATATATATATATATAGATAAATAAGCATTGATCGTTGCATAAAAAGGCCATAACAAAGGGAGTAAGTGGCAGCGACCCCTGGCTAGTCCCTCTCAGTTGCCTCACGATGCGGCACGTTGCAGGGCACGCATGGTCACGTGCTCGTAGGCTGCCTTCAGTGTGGTGTAACAGTAGCCAGCCATGCCGCTCATCTCGGCCTGGAAATTGGGTCCACCCGTCAGATCATCAAGCAGCGCCAGCTCAGCGCCCAAATGTGGCACTGCCGCACGCAGCATGCAGAGCATACAAAGTGGAATCATGTTGTCCGCATTCAGCTGACCCGATCGAGCTATAAATCAGAGAAAGGCAACATGAATATATACTTTATATACAGGTATATATCCCTTCTACTCACTGGCCATGGCATGCTCGTAGGCCTCCGTCAGCAGCTCCATGCTGCGCTGTATCACAGTCAACATGTCCTGCGGACTGAACTTCTCCTGCAGCTGCTTCAGCATCAGCACAGCCTCCTCGAACTGCTTGTCCAGCATGACGGCGTTGAGGCAACTACAAAGAATAGCCGTAAAATATGTTAATATTGCTAACTGAAACTCAAATTGCAGGTAGAAGTTGCGAGAAACAAGTTCAACGTGTTTTTTATGCCTCATTTAAAAGTAAAATACAAATTATTTTTGGGTTTAACGGGGCTTAACAGGAATTTGATCAATGAATTTCGAATGCAGGCGAGAGCGATTCGTAGAGTTTGTGGGAAAATAAGGTATGTTATATTCCAAAATGTATATTCCAACTTCCCAGCAACTTTTCGTGCCACCCTCGCAACACTTTTTAGCTTGTCTAATTACATTTTTAATTGTGTGAGCGACTTTGAACAAGCAGCCATAAATCAAGTTGAACTCAGCTGGCATAGCTCACCTGCTCCCTTCTACCTTTTCTCTCCTCCCCCCGCCACTTACCTGTCATGGCCAAGCAGCTGCACCAGTTGCTCATCACTAAGCTTCTCGGCATGATTGAGATTTTGCCTGTACAGCTCATCCTTGCGGTTGTATTTGTTAGCATAGAGCACAAACAGCGTGGAGTAGATGCCTTCGGACAGGACCAGCGGATACAGCAGCGTTATGTGCGAGATGACCTCCCTGCTGCCCTCCAGATGGCAATAATCCTCGGGCAGGGCGGGAAACATTTTGCGTACAAAGCGATAAATGCGTCGCGAGATCGATTCCCATTCCCGCATTGCCTGTTTGGCCAGAATTGGCGTCGGCTTCACCTTCCAGTAGCCATAGGAGTAGTGGAAACAGTTGGCAATGCGTTCGTTCAGCGCATACAACGGATGATAGCGATCCTTGAAGGCCTGTTCCAGATACAGACGAATGCAGGTCACGTCGTGCTCACTTAGATTGCTGGTCATGCCAAAACTGGGCACCTGCTCCAGCATGGCGCTGCTCGTCGACGTCGTTGAGGTAATGGAGCAGTTACTGTTGTTGCGATGCTTCGATATGTTGTTGTTGTTGTTGTTGTGGTTGCTGCTGCTGCTGCTGCTGTTGTTGTGGTTGTTCATGCCGTTGCTGTAGTTGTTGTGATTGCTATTGTGGGTTGTGGTCATGTTGGCGAAGCTGTGGCTCAGCCCCTGTCCCTGCTCCGCATCCCCATTCACACTGTGATTGAGCAGACTCTCGTCGAGACCAAAGTTGACCAGACTCCGCGTATCCATGGTGGAGTTGTGTCCAATCGAGAGCAGACTATCGCAACGCTGCAGACTGTCCAGCTTGCGGCACAGCGTCTCCTGCGAGTGGATGCGACGTGGCGTCGAGCTGAACAAGTCCAGCGTGTAGGCCTGCAATTTGTTCGTGACCAGCGAAGCCTGCGAAGTGGGCGTGCTGCTTATGGGCAGCCCTGCCCCCAACGTAGAGGGGGAGGGCGACTTTTGTGGCAACGGCAGGCTGAGCAGAATGTTGCTGAAATAGTTGCCCGGCTTGGCGGCATCCCTCGCCCGCTGCTTGCTCATGTAGATGGCAATGCAGCTCCAGACCTGCGCTGTGCTCATCGATTGCTTCAGCGACGGCTTGCGGAGTGTGCCCGACGCAGCGGGACTGCTGCCACTGCCCGCGGCACTGCAACTGGCCACATCCGACTCGAAGTTCATGAACAACGACCGCCACTTGCGATTGTGATCCACCACCATGCGCCCCAGTGAGCTGTAAAGGAAGCAAGGTAAGTAAATTGACGACATTGAAGCCTTCTCTTTCTCCACTCACCTGGGATACTTGGGAAAGCGACGATTCAGCGACAGCTCCCCTGTCTGTATGCGCACTGTTTCCCAGCTGCCACTGAGATGGCCGAACATCTTGTTGCCAATCAACTCGTAGTTGTCATCATCCTCCTCGCTGGCACCAACCACAACCAGCCCTGCATCGCCACTAGGCATATAGTAGTCACCTCTGCCATTGGGTCCCTGCAGCGTCAGCTCACCCTCGTAGTAGTAATCATTCTCAAACACAGCCACACCACTCCCACTGAGATCGTCGCCACTGAAGACGCCCTCAAAGTAGTCGCCTCGATTCGTAATGCAGCTGCCAACGCCGCAACGTTTGTTCTCTGCAAACATGCCCATGTACTTGTCCCCGCTGAGCAGATCCTCCATGACGCCGTAGCCACTGCGCGTATTCGCCTTATACTCCCCCACATAGATGTATCGATTGTTGCGCATCATGCCGTGCCCGTGGAAGAGTCCCTCGCAGAAGTTGCCCTCATAGACTTCGCTGTCAGTTGATCCGCTGGGGCCGTTGAGCTCGTAGACGCCATAGCCATGGTAACGGCCGCCCTTGAAGTTGCCCACATAGACCCCCGTGGAGGGAATCACCATCTTGCCATAGCCTAGAAGAAGGAATAAGTTAACTCATCAATAGCCTCCTCTTCATGTCATTCTCTCTCTCACCTTCAATGACGCCATGCCGCACTTCGCCACAGTAGACACTCCCATCGGGATACTCCAGATAGCAGTTGCCATGGAGCACGCCCTTGCGCCAGGTGCCACAGGCCTTGACCCGACTGAACTTCGCATGCTCCCGACTGTATTCGTAGGCAGTGGAGCGCACACTGGGCACAGGACTGCCCAGTGGACGACCCAAGGCGGCCACAATGCTCGACTGCAGTTGATCGAGCCACACCTTACGGATCTCAGGTTTGCGTGCTGCCAGCACGAAGCTCTTCTCGGGCGTGACAATGCGCAGTCCGAGCTCACCTTCTGACCACACCCAGAGCACGTTGAGGGGATACGAGTGCAACGTGCTGCCTCCGTGCTGGCACAGAAAGTCCGAGAAGAGTATAAAGCTATGGCTGGACATGCTGAGGCCCGAGCTGAGCAGTTTCAGTGGCACCAGCGCCGAGGTGAGTATGACGCGTCGCTGGCGCTGTCGCAAGTGTGCAATGCGTGGAGTGCACTCCTTGCTGCTCCAGAATTCTTTGGTATTCACAGCCAGTTCCTGGCTAATGCAGCTCATGCGGGCAAACTCCGACCAGGCCACACGATGCTCGTCGTACTCTGGCTGCGTCTTCACCAGCAGCTCCATGAACTGCATGAACAGTTGATAGACGCCGAATGGTTGCTGAAAGAGGCGCGTCAGATAGCTCTCCTCGGCCAGCTCCGCCAGTGGATTCTGATGGCTTAGCGGTGGTGCTGCAATGGCAGCCACAGCCTCACCGAATCCATTCACCGAGAGCACATCGCAGTAGGATCGCGTGTAGGCTTCGAAGAGTTCGATGTACTCGCGGTGGTAGCAGATGAACAGCAGATCCGCTGGCTGCACATAGTCCGCTCGATAGAATCCTTCGAGGGAATGCAACGTGGCTGCCACTAAGCAAACGATGCGCTCCCAGTTGAGCAGCAGCGGCGCCAACTGAGGCAACTCCCAGATGAGCAGCGTCTGCACTGCTTGACGCTGCTTGAGCAACAGCTGCAGCTGCGATTCCAGGTGGCTGAGGAAGTAGTGATACTGCCGCTGGAACTGACGGCAATTCTGCAGTGTGTAGCCGCCGGCAGACTGCAGCAGACGCAATTGACGTGGCCAGGCGGCGCCCAGTTGAAGGTGCAACAGTGTCTGCTCGTAGGTGCTGGACTGGGATTGCGATAGAGTGGGGGATGAGGCGTGTGGTCCCACGCTTTGTATTTGCCCCGCTGCATTGAGCAGCAACGTGCGATAGTCACCACATGTGGCTTCCAGTGCTGTGCACTGTTCTGGAGTCAGTTGCTCTGCCAAACAGATTTCCATGGGTGAGCTGAGATCATCGCCGAGCTGCTCGCGACTGTTGAGGCCCCAGTGATAGAGACGTCCGTCCAGGGTGCGTGCCACGCTGTGTTGCCTGCCCGCCGCAATGCTGCACACGCCCATCTCGTCCAGCTTCTCCAAGCGTGCCACATGGGCGCGTCGTATGTGATCTCCCGTGCCCAGCAGACCCCCGTTGGAGGCGCCAAAGGTGAAGAGTTGAGTATGAAGCAGCGCATAGCCTTGCTGCAGCAGGTGCCGCGTGTTGGCTGCAAAGCTGCGCTCCGAACTGCCACTCTGCAGTGACTTAAGTGATCCGCCGCCACCGCCGCGCTCCTCTGTCACACCCTGCTGCTGTTGGGGTGACTCCTGCAGTTGCAGTACATCGTCGGCCAACTGATCACAAAGCATCACAAAGTGCTCCTCGCCAGCTGCCAGATCGAGCAGTTGCTTGCCCTCCTCGCAGAGACGCATGTGACGCGGCTGCTCCGCATTGAAGACCTCGCCACAACTGCCCAGCACGTAGGTGTCACCACTGACGCTGACGAAGACCACGCCCTGTTCGGAGCAGCAGACGCGACGCAAACAGACGCCTTCATCGAGTAGTTCGAGAGGATCAAAGCTGAGTGTTTGCCAGGCTGCTGGACGATAGCTGCCTGCTATGAGCTGTCGCTGCACGCTGCCGTTGGCAAGCACCACAAAAAGCTGACGGCTGCCGCGACAAAAGTCCACGTCAACGATGTCCGTGCGCAGCAGGTTGAGCTCCAGAGTTTTGCCAGCGATCACTTGACCCGAGTATAGCACATGATCAGCTGTCAGCAGAAGCAGCCAGTTCTCCTCCGGTTTGCCGTTTTCCCTTGATCCGCCCATGTAGCAGAGTCGCAATGCGGGTGTACGGTTCAAGGGGGGCACCCCCTTCCATTGCAGCTGCAAAGCGTTGCCCTCGTAGTAAATGACAAACGCTTCTCCACTTTGGTTGCTATTGGGTGCAGTTGCTGCTGATGCTCCTTTTGTTGTTGCTGCTCCACTGGAACTAGACATACTTGGCCTCCTTGCTTTGTTATTGTTGTTGTGGTGTCTTCCTCTTCTCCAGTTTTGTAACACGCAATTGCAACTGCACCAATTAGCGGCTATTTACACATTTTAATTGCATTACATGTTCATTTCGATAATTCTATGAGCACATTTTGCCTATTCTGAAACCGAAACAACTGCACAGTGTGTGATTCCAACGGGGAGTTTGCAATGGTAGCGTTTTTTAAATTGTACAAATTTCTTATTAGTTTTTATTTGTGATGGTTTCGCGAATAAGTGTGACCAAAGCAACCAAGGACATATGATACAAGCCGTGAGTGCAAATTCTCGTACACTAGTCAGCAAAATAAATTAAAATCATTAAACTAATTTCACTTTTTGAATATATTATTATAATAATATAGTTATTAATTAACAAATCTATATTGTATAGAAATAGTTTAGTTTTACTTAATCAATATCCCAGTGAAGTAAAATAATATACGCACTGATCTATAAAATATATTAAAAGAAATACAGCATTAATTAGATCCTATTATCTAATCTATTGAAAACAGTTAACATGTACGTAGCATTATTTAAATGATTATTAGTATTGTTTAATTAACTTTACTTCAGCTGCCATAGTCCAATTGTGATGATTTATTTTCTTATTGGTTAAATACCCAACATTTTCCAGTTAGTATTTTTGTTTGGTATGTATTCCCAGCGTTGGAATTTACGGTCACACTAGCAGCAACCAATCAGCTGCGCAACTGATAAAAGTTCTTGTTAAATTGTTGTAAAACTTGTTTACAACGCCAAAAATGTAGTTAATTCGTCGCCTCAAGTATTGATTGTTATATAAACTGTTTCAAATAACGTTTAGAAGTCAAAAAAGGCTGGTAAGTACTGCGAGTAATATTTGTAAAACATTTAATTAAGTCTTATTTGCAGTTGCAATGGATTCGGACAGTTCGGGCGCCGCCGCTGCTGCGCTGGCAGATGACTCGGGGTTGTTTAGCTGCAGCAGCGAGGCCGATGAAACTATCGATCATTCCATAACAGAGCAGGAGCACATGGGATATGTAGGGCAGCGAGATTCGTTGTTTCTAGTCACACAGGAGTTGCGCAAGTCGCGCAGCGAAATTGAACGTCTAAGTAAATCGGAGCAATGGTACAAGCAGGAGCTGCAGACACAGAAGCACAATCGCCTGGAAACACTAGAGCGTCTCTATGCGCAGGAGCGAAAATACATGCTGGAGAACCAGAGATTACAACAGGATGCACAACGTCTTGAAGCGAAGTGTGCTTCTCTGGAGAGCAGCAGCAGCAGCAGCAGCACACAGGCTGCTGCAGTGACACCAATATTGAGAATATTACCCACGAGCAGTGCAACTAGTCATTCCCCTGATTCCTTCGAACTGGAACAGCATCAGGCTAAGCTTATGGATCAGCGTCAATTGATCGAAGTGCTGCGCAAGCAGAAGAAGGAATTGTTGGCCGACATACAACGTTTGAGCATGGATCACGATGAGAGGCAGCTGGAGTTGCAACGTCAGCTAGCGGGAGTGGAGTTCGAGAACAAACACATGACTCGTCAATGCAAACAACTCTTAATAGAGCAGCGTGACTTGGCCCACAAACTGGAATTGAAGGAGACATCTCTGCGGGGTGTGACAGCAGAGCGCGAGCAACTGCGCCAGGTTATCGCGGAGTTGAATGAAACACTGCAAACTCAGGAGCAGCTGCTGGCCTTGAAGGAGAGAGAGTTCATTGAACTGAAGAAACATTATCAGGATAAGCTAAGCAAAGAGTCCAGCATCGATGTCATGCACAATTATAGCTTGGCATTTCACGGTGAGATCAATGCCAAGACCAACGAGATTGCGACACTTAAGCACGCTCTAAATGATTTGCAGACAGAGTTGTTGCTCATGTCACAGTTGCAGGCACAAAATGAGGAACAGCAGCGGCAACTGGAGCAACTAAATTTCCAACTGGAAGCACAACGTCTGGAGCAGGCACTAAAAGAGGCTCATCTTGAGGATTTGAGCGCAGAGAAAGCAGCACTTGCGACTCAGCTACAGCAGACACAGCAAACGTTGCAGCACGTGGAGCAGCAGCTCGTGCTACTGCAGCAACAGTACGCAGATACGTGTGCCAAATGCGAGCAAACCAAGTTGCAACTTCAACAGCAGCAGAGCCAAAACGACGAGCAGCAGCAGCAGCTCAAGGATTTGCGTGAGCAACTGGCAACTTATGTGGAGCACTGCAGCCAAACCGAGCACAAGTTGGAACAACAACAGCAGCAGCAGCAAGACAAGTGCATCCAGACGATGGCCCACAATACTGCACTGGAGCAACGCATCGAGAGTCTGGAGCAGCAGCTAATGGCAGTGAACAAACAGAAGCAGCAGACAGTTGCGCTGCTGCAGCAACTGTTGCAACAACAAAATGATAAGATTAGAAACACAAATGAAATGGAGTCCGACTGGATGCAACTACTTGAAGCGCTGCAAGCCACACAGAAAATGGAGCAACAAATGCAGTTGCAGCTGCAGCAGAAGGCAGAAGAGTTGCAGCAACTCAACGAGTTGTTTGCCCAGCAGAACGAACAACTGCAGCAGCTTCAACTGCTAAGCCGAGCACACGAGGCACAGAATAGCAACGAGTTGCAGCAACTAAAGGACGCACAAGCCAGCGATGCAGCAGCAGTGGGGAACCTGCGGCTGGAAGTCGAGCATCTACTTGAGGAGCTCAATAACAGAAAAGAAAATCAGCATACGACGCTGCATGTGATGCAGGAGATACTTGAATCTGAAACGGGTCGCAGAATGCAGAAGATCAAGAGCTGGCCACAGTTCACCAAGTTGCTGCGACAAGAATTACGTGCTGGCAAGATGAAGCTGGGGAAGCTAAGTGAAAAACATGAGACTGCGTTGTCCAGAATAAAAGTGAGAACAGTTCTACATTTAAATATTTCTAGATAAGTAATATAATTCTTTCTACCTCATTCTTTAGTTGCTGGAAGAAACTTTGGCCGCAGAACGTGCCCGTTTTGAGGCCTCTGATTCGGGCAAATCGACAGCTAGTTCCACTCCCCTAGAACCCGCCCATGAGGTGGCCAATCTAATTGATGACTACAAAAAGGTAACAACTTGATTAAGGGTATTTCCATGAATAAACTGCAACATTCTTTTTCCGTTGATAGCTCATTCAACAAACTGCACAGGAGACGGGACGTCCCCGCAATAGTTACATTCTGGAGCTGATCGAACGCAGTCAGCGTTGCCAACCGAATTTGTGCCAACTAAGCGATGAACTGCAGGCTTGTCGTGAGGATATGCTGGATCTCAACAAGCTGCTGACCACGATGAAGCCAAGTTCCGCAGTACCACGACAGGCCTCGGCACCTTCGTTGATGGAGGAGCTACGCGCCGTTGCGGAGCAGACCTAACTGACACAAGAGCCAAATCTTTAGCCATATTCTATTCACTAATCTTAGTCAATTAGTCACATTCTAGTAGAGCAGCTCAAATTAGTTTCAATTAATTGTTTACTTTGTACTTACTTTATGTTATCGTCTTTGTAAAAGAATTTACGTTATGTTAACTGTTTGTCCCACAAATGAAAACCCACCTAACTGCTGTCAGGCTACTTAACTAGTCCCCCCGGTTTCGTGTGTGCACAACTGTAATACTGGAACTGCCTTCAATCTACTTTTGATGCTATATTTATTTTCTACAACATTATTCCTAATTTATTCTATGTCGAATATAAATGTATTCCTTTAGTAAATCTAATTAGTATTTTTTGTAATATTTTCGTATATAAACCATAAGAATATATATTTTTGTATGTACTTGAAAAGAAAGTATCCAAGTAGAATATAATGTATACGTTTGTCTGGCATATTTATGCAATCTATATAAAATGTAATCGAATAATAAAACAATCTACTAAGAAGAATTGAGAATTTGCAAGCGATTAAGGACGAAGTCTGGTATGCTTAGAGATCGCCAAAACAGATGTTTAAGTCAATTCAAATCGATTTCTCACATTTCCCTTGGCTCGGCAGAGGCGGCGGCGGCATCGTTTCATATACATAGAGCGTGGCCATTGTCAACGTGGAGCTGTTGTGCCCTGCGGGTTAAGGTTGCGGTTAAGGTAAGGATGATGTCGGGAGACAGCACAGATCGGCGACTTGCTTCGTCGTCGTCGTCGTCGTCCACTTGGGTATTGATAAATGCGTTGAAAACTAAGCGACCGCCCAGTAGATTTGCACCCAAACGCAATACCCTAACTCCTCCCCCCTTCCCACCCTTCCTCACCTTTTGTGGCACAGGCCACAATCGCGCTTGGCCAAATTCAATTGGCGCAATTTTTCATCGTTTCCCTGGTGCCTTTAAGCTCAAACCGCGCGAATCCTCCTAGCTCTGCTCTGCTCTATTGTTGTTGTTGTTGCTGTTATTGTAGTTATTGTTGTTGCACGGGCAATTGTTCTTTGGCTGGGGCTCAAGGTTGTTGTATTTTGAAAAATCACCAAGTGGCCGCAGCAACTGGTCGCAGCATCAGGTCGCTGCATCGTGTGGCCAGCCCCGTGTGGCGGTCTGCCATGGCCTCCCTGGCCTGCCCTGGTCTGGTCTGGTCTGGGATTTAATTCAATGCCTGGACATTTATAAATTGCATTCAATTTATACCCAACACGAAAGCGTGATTTTTACATTTTTACAATCTGGTGAATAATAGATCAGCGTCGGCTTGTTACCTGCTGCCCTTTGCTGTCGCACAATGGAACTCAGGGGACCGCGGGGTGGAAGTAGGTGTACTTGCCGTATTCACACGGCGAATGTCAACCTGGTGAGAGTGGGCTGTGAAGTACTATATGGTTTAGTTAGGGAAGTTAGATAGGAAACAAAGAGAGAGGCATTGGATTCTCTCAGGTACAAATGTGGCAGCAAAGCGCAAGACTCTCTTAGGGGAGACGGAGAGAGCGAAATGAAGCATCATCCTAGGCAACAGGCAAGGTAAAGGTTCTACTGTCTGTCAACACAAGCCTGGTTATTTATCAGCAAACTGAAATCATTAAAGATCATTTATTCTCTGCAGAAAGAGTCAGGGAAAAGAAGCGAAAGATTCTCTCAGTGCAGCTAGTGACCAAGAGGGGAGAAAAGGTTACTCTCTGGTTAGATTAGGGCAATGTAGTGAAGAGTCCTCGCTGACCCTTCAACTTAATACGCCCGCTCAGATCAATAGCATTGCTTCTCAAATGCCTTTTCCCCTTTTTCCTCCTCCTTCTGCTGTTAATCCCTTCAAGCGCTGCAGAGACAACATTGTTTCCAGACATTTCTCAGCCATCGTCAAGAGGTATCAATTGCTGCGATCCTAGAGTGCTTTTCGCTGTACATGGCGAGAGATTGCTGCCATTTGGCGGGGGTCGCTCATTAAGTTAAGGTTCTGGACAAACACCAAAAGCCATAAACATTTAATTCTCACCGAAGGCGATTGATGCGGTTCGCCATCGCCATCGCCATCCCAGTTACAGTCGCAGTCGCAGTCCAAAGGGGTCGTCGGTCGTCGGTCCCAGGTCCCAAATTGCAAATGTAACTTGTTAACCTTGAAACTAAGCAGACAGACAGACAGACAGAGAGACGGAGAGACAGAGAGACAGTCGGACTGAGTAGAGACAGACGGCAAGGAGCAACGGCAGCAGCCCCACAAGACCCCAGCACAGTATGAGGCATTTAGTCAGACGACGTCGTCGTCGTTGTTGTTCGTCTGCCGATCACTCGTTTGTCTAGCTCTGCCTCGCCTGCTGCCACTGGCTCTGCTTCCGCTGCATCTCGCACTTCCCCGCTTCCCCCGCGCACTACAGTACAGCTGCTGGTATATTGAATAATGCGTTTATGGGCAGATGAATGACACTCCATGCAGTCGTCTGTCTGCCTCCAACCTCCGCCTTCTCCTCCCCATCCTCTGCTCGGCACCACCCTCTGCGCTGGTGGCCAAATGGCCCGAGCTGCATTTTTCATGCGTAAACTTCGGCCCCAGGCGACGGACTGGCCTGGCCCGGCTTGGCCTGGGCTGGACTATTCGTCATATGTGCCATGGGGCCATGTCAGAGTCGAGTTTGAAGGAAATTCGTTTAAATTGTCAATTGTCTGCGATTCTGTGGTCCTCAAACTGGTTTCCAGCCACTCCTAATGAGGCGCATCAGCAGCAGAAGAATAATACAAATAAAAAATGAAGAAAAAAACGAACGAAAAGAAACGCAAAACACAAATAAAATCAACGAATCCAAAGCGAAAAACCCTTTTAGCATTCAGCTGCGACGGTGGCCACCACCGGCTGCTCCTCGGGATGCTGCTCCTGCTGCTGGTGCTGCTGCTGTGCGTTTGCATTTAGCAGGCAAACTACATTAAACTCAGCTTACCCACACACACACACACACACATGCACGCAGACAAACACAGAGACTGACTGACTGGGAACATACATATAAAGTGCATCTTTAGTGGCGATTCCGATTTGCGATGCTGTGATTCGAATTCTGACGCTGATGCAGCAGCTTCTTGTGGAGTGTGGAGTGCAGTCTGAGGTGTGTGTGTGTGATGTGTGTGGTGTATATGGTGTGTGTTGCAATGTCATGCACCGCATTTTATGCACTTTCCGCACTTTACGGCCGGAACATGCTGAACCTGGCGCTGGCCATAAATAAACCCAGCATCTTTAAGATACAACAAAAAACAGTCGTAAAAAGTTAACTCCCTCTCCCCCGCCTCCCCCTACCGTACCAAGCCAAGTTGCCAATTGAAATTTTGAACCGTCCATTAGGGCAGCCACAACAATTGTAACCCGCCACACTAGACAGCAACAGCAACAGCAGCAGGAGGCGGAGGAGGAGGCGTGCCCGTAGAAGCCAAGTCGATTTGTTTAATCCCTAAGCTGGAATATTAAATTTTATATTTAGCGCACGTTTTGCGGTCTTTGCATACAATGGGGAACAGAAACCTGCATGGGAAATCAGCAAGAGAGAAAAGGAGAGAAAGAGAGAGAGAGAGAAAGATGATCTTTTAGATCGGTGGAAATCGTGATTGAGCGATCTCTTAATTGCAACGGGTTCTCAAGAGGAAACTTCAGCAAAGCAGGCAAATATTTATCATCTTTTTATTGATCTTTAGTTTTGCTATCTAACTTTATACTTCAACTTTATATTATATTATATATTACTTATTATACTATGTTAAAGCATAATACTATACGTATATTTACTACTATTATATTTGAGAAAGTGTATTCCAATCTTTCTAACATATTTCCATTCACATTCGAAATTTAAAACTATTTTCATAGATTTTTTAACAGTTTATCTATTGAGCTTTTCGGATAAACATTTTCATTAACTTTGCACCTAATAAAAAACGATTTTAGGGTAATTTTCATTTGTGGGAAAGCAATGACTTTCTTTGCAGCATAAATCACAATTAAACAGCAGCCAAATCTCTTCGCGCCTCCTCTCTCTCTCTCTCTCTCTTTTCTCCTCACCTCACACGCCTTTCAACAGCTCAATCAACAACACCAACAACAACAACAACTCAATGAACTTGCATTTCTCATGTACATGTACATTTATAGTATGTATACAAGCCCATAAAAGCAACACATTTCGTTGTTGTCGGAGGCTGCCGAAACACTGCGGCCCGAATTCAATTGAAGAGTCTCTTCGCGCACTGTTCCAGAGAGTTCAACTACACGAGGCGAACTGAACACAAGAATTAACGACTTACAGATACGTTTGATGGCTGAGGGGGGAGCTCAGCAGATGTGTGAGAGATGAGTTGGTAGCCATTTCACTTGGAGAGAGAGAGAGAGAGAGAGTGCGGTGGATCATAAAAAATAATTATGTGGTCTGCACTTCGTTTAGCATTACGCAATACCCTGACTGGGCGTGGAGTATATCAGGTTCTCAGAGAGTGGGTTAGTTCAGGTGGGTTTGTGATGTGATAGCTTATATAGTAAGTATAGTGAATTGCAGTTTTATAGGCTCATAAGGGGGCTTAGTTTGTTTACAGTATGAAAGAGATATTTACAATTAAAGGAGATTAGACCAGAATGATGCAGGATATGATAAAGTGGACTAGGTTCCTTGTGTAAAGTCATGTTTATACAGTAGATTGTAGAGCAGGTATGTCAAATTCGAGTTTTGTAGGTTCTTAGGGAAAGTAGACTGTTAAGATACGATATATTATTATTATTATTACTATATATTATATGATTATAATATAAAGTGTACTTAGTAAGGTTACTTGGCAGTTAAAGTTAAATCTATTCAGACTCTTTTCTAATTACTCTGCTTACATTTTCTTTCTTGCCTTCTCACCTTGGACAGTGCATTCAAAATTCAGCTTGGATAACTCGCTGCCAGCTCAGCGCATTGCTGGGGATTATTCAATCAATGGGGCATGTACATAGAAGGGCATGAGAGCAGCCAAGAGCGAGACACTCGAGAGTGTGGAGTCGGAGTCGCAGTCGGAGGCGGGCGGGTACATTGATCTCGCACCTCACCAAGCGACAGCGACGACGGCTAGAACCGTTAAGATTCAAAGATATGTGGCAAAGGAATTCAATGACCCAAGCATTTTGGGCCATTGTGTTGATTACGTCAAACAGTTGTCTGGGCCGATCTGGGCGGGCAAATGTGCATTAGCATTGCGAGAGGCCGCCGCCGCCGCCGTCGTCAATCGCAATCGCATTGCCCATTTCGCTGGCTGCCTGCTCAGGCATGCAAATGCCTTTCCATCTCCTCCCTGTCCACCCTCTCTCTCTGTCTGTCGCACTCGCTGGCTGAGTTGACGTCGCGGCCGAAGGCGACGCGGCCCTGTCCGCGGCCATGCAATTTAGTCAAAGGCCCTAACGGCATCTGAGCCAAATGCGTTTACGCATCCGCTATAAACTCGTATGCCGGCTCGGCTTGCCGGTTCTAAGTTGTGTGTCTCAGTTGGACTGGCCTCGCCTCGCCTCGCCTGGCCTGGCCTGGCCTGGTCTGACTTGGCTGGTTTGCTTTGGCTGTGGCTGTGGCTGTGGCTCTGGTCTGTGTCGGTCTGTGCCACAGCCACGGCCAGAGTCAGTGCCAGAGTCAGCAGCAGAACCAGTTATATAAGCTTTAAGCAGGAGCATGCGACAAATGCCGTCCAGCGTCAGCGTCAGCGAGACTTCCTTCCAGGAGCGCGACCGGTGCGCGACAGGCACGACACGTAGTTAGAGCAGAGCTGCGACGTCTCTCTGGGCACCACTCTGGGTACTGTTAATTGGACTTGCACTGGCACGCCTGTCCAACTGACTTCCCACCTCCCCCTGCCCCAATCCCTGCTCTGTACGCTCCCGCCCTCCCACTCGGTGAGTGCCCATCAAGGTGTGCGTGGCGCACTTAAACAAGGTTAACTGTACTCACTGCCCAGGCAAAACGGGGCCTTACCTCAAATTTAATTTCATCTTACGTCAGCTGTGCTCAGCCTCGTCTGCGGCCTCAGCTTTCAACTCCAGCTCCGGGGCAGCGGTCAATGCACGCATTACCAGTTCTCTTGCGCTTATCAGCAGCCGATCGCCAGACTAACTCCAGCTACAGCCACAGCTACAGCCAGAGCCATAGAGTCACTGCCGCTGAACCATAGCCACACTCAGAGCTGCGACTTCTCGGCTCTATCTCAATTCATCCATCGGCATCTCCATCTCCATCTGCAGCCCATCAAATCGGCAACGGGACGCTGCCCTTGGGCTCCATTCGAGTGTTATGGTCATTCCCTGCCGTCCTCTATATAGATATATACATATACCATACATATATATATATAACATCAAACCATAACATTGGCACCGCTATAATGTCAGTACTCGCAGTCGTAGTAAACTAACTGTGAAGCCTACAGTTGCCTCCGCCCACCTTCATTCATTCAATAAGTAGCTTATCCCCATCCCCATCCCCATCTGCTTCCTTATTCCCCGTCTCATGGGAATTTCTTATATACAGCTTACTATGCTTCACTTTCTGCAGGAAATTATCATTTAGCAGTTTCTCCCAAGCAGTCCTATCTAGGGCACTCTTATCTAGGCCTACTAAGGAAGTCCTACCTAGCCAAGACCTACTTAGTTAACTGACCTATAAAAACAGGGGAAGTGGAAGTCCTTTACAGAAAGTGCTGTATAAACAGCTTTTCAGAGATTGCTCCCAGGGAGTAAGTAAGTATTCTCTCCAAAGGCAACTGTTCACAGCTAACTCTAAATATACAGCTCAACGGTAATTAATAATAATAAAAAAAAAATAACAAAAAATATTTAAATAACTCAAAGGTCCACTTCTTTGGGACTGTCTAAGCGTCTCCTTGCAGACAATTCTTATAGACAGTCCTATTTAGGTCGCCCTTAATAAGCAACCCGACCAAAGAAACTATCCGCAGTTACCTCACTATAAAGCTCCAGAGGCAGCTCTACAGAGATAGGTCTTCAGAGGTAGCTCTACTTTTCCTAGGTAGCTCTGGAGAATTAGCTCTCCATAGACATCTTAACACAGGAGGTTTATCGTAGACAGCACTCCTCGTAGACAACTCTCCTTAAGCGGCGCCCTTAACAGCTCTACACATAGTGAGCTCTACATACACAGCCAACCATGGCCAGCTCTTCCAACGGGAAAGATCTACAGACAGCTCTGCAGAGGTAACTCTTTAGGCCCTGCGGCTTCATAGGTTACGCTAACTGCAACTGCGCGCACAGCTAATTTAATTTACCCACAACAACAACAACAACAACTGCGTCCACTATTAGCCAAAAGTTATCCGAAAATAAAGTACAGTCTGGAAGTCTGGACTGAAGTGCAGGCAGACTGACTGGCTGACTGACTGAGTGACTGACTGACTGACAGGCTGGTAGAGCGATGCCTGGGAAGATCGTGCATCCGTGCCCAGTTTATGGTGACTTTCATAGTTCTTGGTTCTTATTACTTGGCCCTGGCTAATAAAGTGTCGGGTTTTAAAGCCAATAACTGCTGCACACTGGAAATATGTGCGAAATAACAAGGAGCGCGGCTCTAAACTAGCCAAAAGTCCAGTTAAAACTGTTCGAACATCTTCCTCAGAGTCAGGGCGAGAGAGCAAAGCTCGAAAATTGCATATTTTATGATGATTCTTATGACTTTCCAAGTTATGTTTCGGCGCGGTAGCTCAGGGTTTTCTTCTCGGCTCTGCCTCCTTGTATTTTCCTTCTCAGGTTGTCTTCTCATTCCCTCCTCGAGTGTTCGAGCCGAGAATAAACTTCAAAATGACTTTTAAAATAGCTGAGTATCTGCAAGATTGATTGTATCTGTAACTGTATCTGCGAATGCTTCGATCATATCTCGACAAGGAGCAAGCTCTAGCCTGGTGGGTCGTGCTGCCCCATTTGCACGTAAATATTGCCACGCCCCTGGGCTGGTCGGGTCTGGACTGCGATGGGCTGCGATGGGAACCGATCTCGATTGCAATGCGTTGCGTTGGTCTCATATCGCGCGGCGATGAGCGTGTCCGATAATGATGATGGGCTCATGATGAAATGAAATTGTTGCCTTCGATTTTGGCTAATTGCAGAGTCCATTGAAATGCCTACTTAGGGCTAATTGGTCCCATCGGAAGCGCCGCGGAGACATGTACAAACATTTCACGCTGCGCTGTCATAGATGTTGTAATTGATGCCGCCGCAGTGCCATGTCAGAGAGATGTCAACCGGACAACAGAGAGACCCAGACTCGGACTCGGACTTGGTCTTAGACTTCGACTCAGAGTTGGACCGGGACTCAGAGTTGGACTCTGACTACGAGTCTCTGCTCTAAGGACGGCAAATCTAACGACTTTGATTGACTTGTGATTTGAAGGCGCGCCTAATTGGAGCGAGGCGAGTCGAGTCGAGTCGAGTCGGCAGCGAGCGTAGTTCGTATCCAGAACGGTGACTAGGGAACCTGGAAGACAGCGCGACAGGGCGAGGGAGGGCGATGAGGGCGATGGAGGACGTAGGACAGAAGACAAGAGACCGAAACGCAGACACTGACATGCCTTGGAGACTGGACAACTTGGACAACTTGGACAATTGGACAACTTAGACATGACACTGTCTCGCTCTCTTTGTGTGCCATGTTGTTCTTGTTGTTCCTGCTGTTCCCGTTCTCGTTGTTGTTGTTGCTGTTGCTGCTCCTGCTGTTGTCGGTAGCTCTGGCAAAATGTTCGTGAGAAATGTCATTAATACGAACGACGTGCTGTGGATGTGCTGCTGCTGCTGCTTCTTCTTCTGCCTCGTCTACTGCTTGCCATACATATGCATGTGTGTGTGTGTGTGTGTTTGTCCATCTGCAGGCAGGCTGCATTGGGATCTGCAAGCTGTGGGCCAGCCGCATTGTTGCACTTAATTAATGGAAGGATGCGAGGGCTCACTCCATGCCGCACAATACACGCCCTCGGCATGCGATTGTATTGGTGTGTGTGTGTGCATGTGTGTTGCCTTATAGGGTCAGGTGATAGGCAAGTCAGTAGCGTAGCTAGAAGGGTCCTCTTCAAGTGAGTTTGTCTAGAGAACATTAAAAGACTTAGCACTTAACACTTTCGATAGGTTCTGCATTCTGAAAATGAATCAAACTACAATCATATTCCATAGGTTCATCCAACTTAGTCGGGGAAAGCTATATTATTTCTCTTACTTTTCCAATCATAATTCTTAGTTGACTACTTCTAACTAAACTACTTCCATAGAAACTTCAGTGCCTTCTTGAACTCTTCGGATACATCTTCATATATCGTATATGTATTTCTAAATTTCATATTAACCTGCTTCCTATGCTGAAACTTCATCTATTGATATATTTGAAATCAACAGCAAATCAATCAAGTTTTCACTTAGTTTTTCCCCCTTAAAGTGGGCCAAGGAATTCTGATAGACGCCCCTGCCTACAGCATGTTGGAAGCTGGCGATAATAGCTCAACATCAACGTTTAGCCCCAACTGGCACCCAATCTCAATCTGTGTCGGCGAATTATTCGAAGCATGCAGTGCGGCGCTGCCGCATTGGCATCCGATGTTATAGAGCAGCCCCCTGGCCCTTCCCGCCCTCCACCTTTCTCTATGGAGAAGCGTCGTCACAACAGATGTTGTTGGCTCTTTGAAGGCGTTAATAGGCGCTGCAATGTCAATAATTCGCAATTATATTTAATCGTAATCGTAATTGTAATTGCAATTGTTATTGTAATTGCCACAACAGCAACAACAACATCGACAACAACCGCCTTAATTGAGTGTAAGCCGAGTGTTTTTCTTTTTGTTTTTTATTTTTTTTATATCGTTTTCGTTATATTTCTCTTAATTATTTCATAGATCTTTATTGAGAGTATTTGCTCATCGGGTGTGCGTGCGCCTGCGGGGGCATCTCATATGTACATACATAACATTTTCGATCGTTTACAGTCGATTTTCTCTTTTGCTCTTCGCTCTTAATTATCCATCGAGTCATAAATCTATCGTGAATCTTTTTGTCGAACAGCATCAGCGATAATGCTGTCATTAGAGACATTGAAAACATTGCAATAAACATAAAATAAAACTCTGCGCAGATCAATCATTTCCAGAACTATATATCTATATAGACATAGGTAGATCTCTTACATTATATTACTTTACTTTATCGGAACTGTAGAATCAGGTTCTACGATTACACCTTAGTTTCACCATTATAACAGACTTAATGAGAACTAACTGATTAGATCAACGTAAGTAAGTATGCATATATGGCCTGTGTGTAATGGTGAAATTTACTCGCTAGACATTTATCCAGAGACTCCATTTCGTATTCCAGCGCATGCTTAATCGGTAATAGACTTAAGTGTATCATATATAATCATATGCTGTATAATCTAAGAGCTTAGCAATTATGACAAAAGTACTCGTCTTACACTATTCGATTGATTCATTCATTATTCACTTATTGCTGCTCCTTGGGAGCCGTATTAGGGGAGAGGCTTGGGCTGTCGCTTTCTGGACAGTTTCCTCGCATGGAAGGGGGTGGGGCGGTAGAGCGCTTTGTGCTGCGGCTTAATATTAAGAAAAAATACTCAGTTCCAGTGTTCTCGATAGCTCCGGTGGCTCTGCTCCAGTTGCTGCTCTAGTGTTGGTCGTGCTCCTGCTGTCTGAAGTCAGTACAATATGCCCGGATGCACAGCGCCGCTGCGCTGGAAGTAAACATTCGGATTGCTGCTCAGAGTCGGCTCGAGCGTCGTGTACAGATTCGTTTCGTCGGGTCGTATAAACATGCCTGCAGGATGGAAAAAAATAACAGCAAAGTTGGGTTAAAAGGTGCAAGGCATGTAAAGGCACGAAATGACTGCAAACTGAAGTACAGTTTAGCTATAGCTGTGTGTGATTTAGATAACTTATAATACAAGTATAATACTATATATGTATATAAAGCAATACATTAAGCTCCAACGGTTCAAGTATTACCTTAAGTAATCTACAACACTTTCTTGAATTTTTATCTAATATACCATATTTTATATCCTATATAACTTCCTATAACATTACTTGAACTTTCAAATGAAACATATTTTAAAGCACTTCACATCATAACATATGCTTACATTATAATATGATCTACGTAAAGAAGATCAAGTTACAAAGTAAAAATTAGTTTGGATGCTGTTCGTTATACTCGTATTGTATTGTAAATATTGTGATGATTTCTGAGTACTATAAAGAAGAAGCAAATTAAAAGAAACTTAGATACTTAAACTACAACTTCCGTTAGATATCAATAAGTAGTTAAACTTAAACTTAGACAGTTAGTTCTTAATGTGGAAAAATCTACTAAAACTGCTTGCTATAGTGCTGATATCTGTAGGATTAATGGTAGAGTATAGTATCTAATTCGATATTATACATATCCAAGAAGTTAAATAACATACGTATATCACTTCATATCATATCATATTATAGGTAATCAATCTAAATATTTAATAATTTCTGTGTTTCTATTTTATTTTCCAGCTGACTTAACACACTGCTAATGGGAACTCTTAACTGTGATCTGTAAACGGTTTATGGCTTAGGTATATGTCTGGTGCGTGGGAGTGTATTACCTGGCGCATAGCGCAGCGTTTTGGCCAACTGCGCCGCCTGTGTCATGGAGGTAAGCGAGCTGCCCAGCTGTTTGAGGGTCAGCGGTGTGGCCAGCTGTGGGGGCGGTGCGGGCGGCAGCGGGGGTGGTGGTGCTGGTGCTGGTGCGGGTGGTGGGTAATAGCAGAACGGGTGCGCGCTCAGATGTGCTGGAAAATAGTGATACATACGTGTATAGCTCGGCGGGGCGGCGGTGACCAAAGCGACGCGATCTGCTCGTGGCCCGTAACGAGGGGCGACAGGCAAGAGGTGAGGAGGGTGTATCGTACAGGCGTGCGGGCGTGCGACGTGCGTGTGCGTGTGCATGTGCGTGTGCGTTTTACCGATAGTGAATCCAAACCAACCCAAAATCAAACCCAGCGAGGACACACACAAACACAAAACACACACACAGACATAGATATATATTGGATATTGATATTTTGTATATTGCAGGGCAGAGATATGTACAGCAATTATTTGTTGTTGTTGTTGTTGTTTGTTCCCAACAATAAACGTAAATTTAATTAAATTTTCAAAAAAGGTTCAGAAACCGGAAACAAAACCAAAAACGAGAAAAAATATATTCAAAATGATTGATGAATAAAATAAAACACAAATTACAAAAACAACATATCGATGAGGCGATTATGTAAGGTTTGTTGTGCGTGCACGTGTTTGTGTGTGTGTCGTGAGTGTGTGTGAGTGTGTGTCGTGAGCGTGTCGAGAATTTTAGATGATGTTGACAATTTTCGATGTCGAGGGTGACCATTTGGTTTTGTTGTTGTTGTTGTTGTTGTTGTTGATGATGATTGTGTTTTGTGTGTCGCAATTGATGATGATGATAATGTGATGGCGATGATGGAGTTTGGATGGGATGACAAAAATAACAAAATATGATAGAAAATGAACATGTACGAGTATATGTGGTATATATAGAGATGCATAAAGATGTATGACATATAAATGAGCGCAAGGTGGTCTAGGGCTAAGGCTTACTTCAATAATGAGGCAAATTATATATATAGTATGTATGTTTATCCGAAAGATGTCACAATTTCGGCATTGGGGGCACACATCCACTTAGTCGGCCAATTAGTCCGACTGACCATGGCCGAACAACCCGAATTCGAGAGACTAAATTGCCCACAGAGCGCTGTCATATTTCACACTTTTGCCCGCTCTGCCTAATGATGCCAAATCTTCCCTCGAAGCTTCCGTGTCAATGGGCCAACTTTACAACACCCTCGAGAGAGAAAGTCGTTGATTGTTGGGCAAAAATCCCTAAGCGTTTTCCGCGGAATTTGTTTTGTTTGGAGTTTTTGTGCTGCTGCTTATTACGGTTATGTCGCTGTCGACAAGGTCATTAACTGACGATCGATTTATAAACCTCTGTTCACGACAGTTTTTTAAGGTTTCGCATAAGCAACATAAATGGGATTACACTTATCTCAGGTACCTCATGCCTTATGCAAGCTAACGTCGTGTCATTGAACCAGACAAAATATGATATTTATCTGCAACTTGACTGATCACCTGAACCAAATTAGTTAAACGACTTGACTCTAGCTCGATTGTTGGTTGATCAAACTAAAGAATTCGTTGGAATAGATAGGGGTAACATTGGGTTAACATAGTTTGTTTTTTCCATAATTAAAATTATCATTTTTTTATAGTTTGTATTATACGATTTTCTCCCTGTTTGACTAATAAATTATGTGATTATGTGAACGAACTTTCCTATATATTTTAATTAGTCTGCTGCAGTCATTTATCACGGAACAAACAACATGTGTGGCTGTCAAGTTCGTTGCCTAAGTCTTTTCATAAGTCTGCACTGCACTCGAGTTTGTCGCCTAAGTCTTTTGTCTGTCGCATTGCATAAGTGACTTCGCCTATGCTTCGCTTTGCATATTAACGGTTATAACATTGTTAACCCCACTCGGAACTAGACAAACTTGTCACAATTAGGCAAGGTACTTAATCAGCGACAACTCCAACAACATTTGACAGCAACTGAGGTTCTATGAGCTTGTATATGAGGGATTTGCTCGAGCTTATCATTAGCCCGACGAGACTTAAGTTTATAAATAAAGTTGGCATGCAAAAAAGAGCCAAACAAATGGCCAAAAGCCAATCAGCAGCCCAGGGAGTCCGAGAGAGGGTAGCACAGCTGGCCGATTTCGCAGACTTGGCTTAAATAAATTATGATTATTATATTTTCAACAGCTCAATGTATGAAAATGGCACACACACATACACACACACGCACACACATGGCAAACTATGTTAATGACATAAAAAGCGAGCAAAATATAAAACAGAGGCTGCGATAAAAAAACAGCTAAACTGGGCAGTGGAACTGGGTACGCGGTACTCACGCTCACTCACAGTCTCGCAGCCAGGGCTGAGGTTGGGGCTGCGACTCGGGCCTCTGTCTCTGCGAGGCTGCCCGCTGAACTCTTGACAGTGTTAAATGCAGCACTTACACACACACACACACAGACATATGCATGTGTCGACTCACAATCTGAATGCTGGTCTAAGCGAGGCCTATGCCCCGTACAGCTGCCCCTCACGCCTCCCTGCTGCCCTAGCCTTGCCTCTTGGTTTTCTAATTAACTTAGAACAAATACTGCAATTAAGCTCGCTTGTTGCTGCTGCTGCTGCTGCTGCTCACGCTGACGGCGCACGAGCTGTGAATCTGGAATTATGTGTCAGAAAATGAAAATACATGTGTATGCAGCGCTAGCTCTCTCTCTCTCTCTCTCTCTCTCGCTCCCTGTGAGCTTGCACATTTGCAAACTAGTTTGTTGCCGTTTGCCGCCAGCTGAAGCGGCAAATTTGGCTTAATTCTTGTGCCGCTGCCTGATTCCATTTGCCGTGCCGGAAAATGACTTTTCCACACAATATGCAGCAGCAGCAGCTACTGCGTGTTTTGTGGCAAGTGTCTGTCAGCCAACATAGCTCGCCTGCTGCATTATGAGTTATGCTCGCTGGCATAAAATACGCCACTTTGTGGCAGAGCTGCCCAGCTGATAATTTCAAGAAGAGAGAGAGAGAGAAACCCAAGCAAAAAGAGCAAGAACCACAATGAGAACGGCAAAATGAACGGCTAATTAAGTGCAAATATGTATGACTAGGCTCGACTCGTGCGTGTTTCGTGTCTCTAGCCCTGTGTGTTAGTGCAGCCCTGCTTACGTGTGTGGGAGTCGACGGGCACAGTGCGCTAGTGATGACAGCAACTGCCGAGGACTCGCTGCGCACCGCACGATACTGATATCGTTGCATTGCATAACGAGTAAATTCATCGATAGGGAAATGCGTATTTAAATACTAAAAGCTTCTTTAGGAGTCGAAGCGCAGTTACAGTCACGATACTGATATCGATAACATCAGGTATTAATCGTGCAGGTATTTCAAATTTAAATATTTGCAATCAGTATTTAAATTATGTTAATTATCGATTGCTATTTTTATTGATTATCATTTGCTATACTTCACTTATAATTTGTTAATTTCTAAGTTATTTAAATTATTATTTATTTATTTTTTTATTTTTATCAATTACTTTCTTCTGCATCATTTAAAGCTTTCTTTCTCATAAATTCCTTTGCATCTCTTTGGTATTTTTCTTCTCGCTTTTACGATATTTTCCCGCCATGCACCTTGACCATGAAAATCACATAATTGTTCATCTCTATTGACAGTCAAGCTAACCGCTAACGTTTTTCCACGTTTTGCATTTTGCAGTTCTCGTTGTTGCCGGATCTCGCTCTCGCCCACCCCTTTCCCCCCGCTTTGCACAACCACCAGTTGCCTTCCTCATGCCGGCAGCAGCACTTGCTATCTCTTTCGCTCTGTCTCACACGTCGCGTATCGCTGGCAACAAGTTAAAGTTAAACCAACTGCCTCACGTTGACTGATTGCTACGTGCAGATTGTCATTGTTCGCTTTTCTTGTTGCTGTTGTTGTTGTTGTTGTTCGAGTTGCTGCGCTGCTGCTGTTGTTGTTTTTTGCTACATACTTTACAGACTTGAGTAATTTCCTTGGCGAGCGTCGAGTTTTTCCTTATTGGCTTCAGCTCTAACTACAACCACGCTGGGTTCTTCCGTCTGAGTGCCGACTCTGGGGTCTACGATATTCTCTGGGTTCTAAGTCACTCTACATGGGTGTGTGTGTGTGTGTGTGTGTGTCTGTGCCTCGAGAGTGAGTTGCCAGATGTTGTGATATCACGAAGCAGCATTATAACTAATTGGCCACGTTCGTTGGCAGCCCGCTGCCCTCCCCCTTCCGTTTCCCCCTCCCGCTCTGTTCAGAGTTCATTGTCATGAACGTTTGGCTGCGCTCTCTCGCGGAAGAGTTGCCACTTTTCACATGCCCGTAGCACGTTGCAATTTGCATATTTTGGGCTAAGGACGTTGCTGACCTTCGCAATTGGCCACAATTCAATTTGTGCGCGATTTGTGCGTGCACCACAACCGCAAAGAAGAGTGTGCTGCCTGCTGCCACTGCCTCTGCTGCTGCTGCTGCTCGTGATACGCGAATACCGTAAGGCGTACGCAGCGTCTTGGCCAATTTAGTGTATGCAGTTGGCATGGTCCCTTGGCTGCGCAATAGAGATGGGCATCGGTAGATATATATCGTTATTGATGTGCTCAGAAATATTAAGGACAATATCATGTAATTTATTATAATATTATATGTATAAGTTCCTTGTTAATATTAGCAACATTACTTTCTATTGGAAATAGGGCCAAATATCGTACGGTATTTCAAAATTAATGTATCGATAGTTTATAAATGCGATGATAATGTCGTGCTATTTAACTAAGCTTTTCTTTAACTGAAACATTCCCAGATCATATCTGTATATTGTTTCAGTATCAATAGGTTCAACACTCATCTCTACTGCAGATCGGGCTCCAGCTTTGGATGCCTGGCTGCTGCTCCACTCGCCCGCCAGCCTGTCCGCCTGCCTGCCTGCCTGGTTGACTGCTTCAATCGCTTGGCTTTTCCGCTTTCGGTTTCATTGCAACAATTCGGAACTGGTTATCGATTACGTTTACAACGTCGTTGGCTGCGGCTGCCTCGACTGCTGCTGCTACTGCTGCTAGGCAAAACTCAAATATCATCCATGAGCTGCGGACTCGGCGCTGGAGCTGGCAGCGTCGTCGACTGGGCCGCTGTGTTATTGCAAAACCGCTATAATTTTGTGGTAATATACAGCGACGCTAGTTTCCAGCACGTGCTGCGGCGTTTACTCCACTCATATATTAAGTTACACACACACATACACAGGCACAAATAGACACGATACTCCAGGCACACGTACTTCACAGATTTGTACGTTACGCCATAGTCATCGCGCCACGTCGCGTCGAGTTCGGTTCTGTTCTGTTCTTGCTTGTTCGTTTCTCTGTTCAATTCAGTTTTTTTTATATTTTTCAATTTCAAGTTCGTTGCCTAAGTCTTCTGGCTTGTTGTTTCTGTTGTTGTTGTTGTTGTTATTGTTTCTTCATTCTGCGCCTTGAAGAGGGCTTAGAACAATTGAGGCTAATCGATTTTTCTTGGGTTCTTCAATATTTGCTGTTTTTGACAGCTGATGCTGGTCGAAGCAATTCAATAAACCCCTTGAAGCGATGGAGCGAGTTTTTTTACGGTTTCAAATTGAGGAATTTGACACAAAAGAAAAGTCGGTCTATAGGAAATTCTAAGCGATGGCAAAAGACCGTCAAATACTAAACAATAAAAGTAGTTGAAATAAACTTTCAGGAAATCTTATTCAGTTCTCAAGATTAAACAGATGATAATATGAGTTGCTTGAAGAAAGCCAGCGAAAGGTCAATAAATTCTCTTAAGGCTTTCGATTATATTGCATGTTTATAAAGAAATCTTCCATAGAAAACTTGTTAGAGCACAATTCCATTGTAAAGCTCTATGGGAAGTAAAAGGCGCGCATTAATAATTTATACGGATACTGATTATAAATAAGTTAAGAACTTTCGCGACAACTAACAACTTATTTAGCTAAGAATCCAAATCGGGAATATTTGACATGAATTTCGTTTATCTAACAAAAGACTTAGGCAACAAACTTGTAGGTTAAAGGCGGTCATTAATAATTAATATATTTATTTATACTTCACACTATATTTATCTCATAATCGAGCACAATTATCACATTAACTAGTTAAGAACCAAAATCAAGAACATTTGAAGCGAATTTCGCTCGCCTAACAAAAGACTTAGGCAACGAACTTGTAGGTTAATGCGCTGCTATTATTCGGGAACATCTCTGCAGAGAACGCATATGTATGTTAATTATAACAGCACAGAACTTTCTTTCAATCGTTTAGCAGAAGAGATCACTGTCAAATCGAGGTATGCTGAGCATTTCAAGTCTTTCTAGGCCGAATCAATTGAGGGTTAAGAGTTAAGTAGCGACACATCCCAAAAATAAACATGCGAATAAGTACAGATAAAAACTTCCGCACAGACTTAACCTTCCTCGAGTTGACAACAACACAAGTCACAGTGTTGTTGTGCGCTGCGCGAATGATTGATTTTATGTATGTAGCTGCCTGGCATAAAGTCACTCAATAAAATTACAAAAAAATGCGACGCGTCGCAGAGAACAAAGGCCGCAGATGCATCTCCACCTTGTCCACCTTACTGACCAAGTGGCCGTCGTCGCTTCAAGTGCCCAACGACGACACATCATTGAACCAACAACAACAGAAACAACAACAACGGCAGCTACAACAAAAATGATTTCATCAGGCAAAGCGCGGCGGAAGTAGCTACATAAATAAAATGGGGTAGTTCATTGAGTACTCGCTGGAAGCCTCAATGAAACGCAGCAATCGATGGTCAACTCAACTTTTTTGATGTTGATTTTTATGTTTATCAGTTAGTTGAGGAATTAACGACAGTGCGAGGGTCAGAGATGTTGCTTTGAAAGGGAATTGATTGAAGGCAGTGATAAAATATATAAAAATAAAGCTGAAAGGACAACAGAGCAACAGCTTTATATATACATATATAACATACTATATGTATATATTATATATATATTTATTGAGCGGTTTTTTCTACTGGTTTCTGCAACAACAAGAAAACCGACATTGTTGCCGAACCTCCCTCTGTGTGTCTATTTTTGTGACTAGGCCTGTCATCGCTCTGTTTGCCCAGTTGCGCCCTGCTGTTGCTGCCGTTGCTGTTGTTGTTGGTGTTGTAGTTGCTGCTGCTGTCGTCGCTCGACTCCTCGTCGTCGTCATCGTCATCGTCATCTTTGTGCTTTTCGTGTTGTCCCAGGCCCGGACTGGGACTGGGGACTGTGGACGGAGCTGTTACAACAATGCGCCTTCAATTAAAGCGAGGCAACCTTGAACTCTTTTCAAGCGGTTTATGCGCGTTCAATCAACGGCAACAGCGCGCGCGCGAGCTCAAGCGGCTGTGGCTGCGGCCTCCTCATATCGGGCATATCGCGAGCTTGGCCGATCCTTGGCCATGTTGGCGACGCAACCAACAGCAGCAACAACAACAACAACAACCTGAAACCGAAGCTGTAGCTGAAGCTGTCAATCTGCGGGCTCGTCTCTGTGCCTGCCCCGCCCCCTGTCGCTGCCCCCGCTGTAGCAATCATCGAACCTCAGCTTCAGCTTCGACTGCGATTGCGACTTCGTCGTTGGGCTTTGGCTCATTCCTTGGCGTCAACGCCGTTAGCTGTCGTTTAGTTTATTGTTGCAAATTGCTCAGTGAATTATGTGCCGAACTGCTTACTGCGAACGACCACACACACACATACACAGGTCTATGTATTCTTGTCTGTGTGTGTGTGTGTCTGTGGTTGCAGGGTTCGACAGGAAATTCGATATTCTCGGGCTTATTAGAAACCGTTTGACAGTGGGTTCTGCCTCAGAGCGACGCGGCTGAAACGGTTCATTTCGATTCTAATACTCTTTTGAGGGCATATTCACTGTGGCCAGAAAAAGAACGGGAAGGAAGGAATGATTGCACATAGTTATATATATGTTATTGATCAATGTGAACAGACAAGGGAAACTGACGTTAACTGTTTTGATTTCCTCTCTTTAACAAGATCTAACAAGATTACAATAGAAATCAAGGCTAGGATTATATGAAGTATATATTATATATCATTATCCTTGATCAGTGACAATCTTTATCTCTTCACACTTCACACAGTCTGTCAAAATTGTATCTTTACTATACATTTTTTTTATAACTATGATAGTTACAATCAAATTGAAGGGTGTTGAGCCTGCGCCTTTCCGCGCTTAATCTTTTTTTCTCGTTCTGATTCTGTTGAAGTACGCAAAGTAAAAGGTGGCCAGATATTAAATCATTATTTATTAATGCGCTCGCTAATGGAACTAGCTGATAAAGTATTTGTTGGCCTGGCTTACTTGGGGTTCCATAGCGTATATCTGTTTGCTTAGTTTGCTCTGCCCACGTATAGCTCCAGTTTTTGATTTCAGTTTTCATTTCGTTTTCGCTTCTCTTTTTGTTTTTGTTGCCCTTAATCAAGCGACAAACCCTTTGCCATGCTCCGCAGCAGACCCGGGCCCAGAGTGAGGCTGGGACACGGCTCAAATCACAACTGCGACCCACACACATGCCACAGACGACGCGGTACCCGATAATGTCAGCTCAGCTCAGTTCGCGGATCTGCGCGGGACGAGGGGTGGCAACTCTGTCTTCGTCTCCATCTCACAGGGCCCTGTGCCAACTTTGATTTTTGTGCTTTGCGTCTCCAGACATTTGTCTTTCTTTATTTCTACTGTTGCTGTTGCTGTTGCTTTTGCTGTTTCTGTTTTCGTTTCTTTTTTGTGTATGTTTTTTCGTTGTTGCTCTTGTTGTTGTTTGCTGTTGTTTTTGTTGCTGTTGTTGCTGTTGTTGCTGTTGTTACCCTCTCAAATGCACTTTCAATTGCAGACAGTTTGACGTATATATGCAGCCAGAGCCAGAAGTACTATATCTTTCATTTATCTATTTGTGCATATCTGTGTATGAGTGTATGATGCATGTATGTACATAAGTGTGTGTGTGTTTGCATGTGTATATGTGTGTGTGCCTGCCTCTTGTGCCTTCCCGTCTTGTCGTGCTTTCTTCGCGAAGTGAAGCTGCCCACAGGCACTTGGCGTGAGACGAAGCGTTTCGGCTGTGGGCTGCGAGCTGAGCTGGAGACTTGTTGCTTGCTTTCATGCGTGGCAAGCGCTGCAATCGCTCACACACACACACACAGACAGCACTGCGCGTCGTCGCCATGTAAAACGCTTCCTACTTAAGCCCAGCGGCGCATTGTTATAATTCGGTGAATTACTTCAGCAGAATGACTTACGCAAGAGAGAGAAAGAGGAAGGGAGGCAGGGAGGGGAGAGAAAAGAAGTAGGAGCAGGATAAAGTGAGGAAGACAGAAGGAAAGGGAGCAAAGCTAGCAAGAGAGAGTATAAGACAGAGAGAGAGAAACATATTGAGGCAGAGAAAGGACGACTGATAGTGAAAGAGAAGACAAACAGCAGAGAAAGACAGTTGAATAAAGGGAGAGAGGTAGAGAGGTAGAGAGTCTAAAGGGGAAAGACATAATGCAACTAAAATAAAACTAATCCTAACACTAAAGCCACATTACTGACTGTACCCTCTGGAATTCGACCTCAACTTTTCACTTAAAATTTCTTCGCTAATTACGCGATATAATCGCAAAAATTTAATGTACTTTTATTAATTTAATTACGTAAAGTGTAAAAATGTGTGTTACATGTGCCAAACACGCACACAGCCACACACACACATCACACATGCACTGGCTGCCAAATGAAGCTTGGCCAACTGTTTTTGCTTTCATTAGAAAGCCGAAAAGAAAAGGCTAAAAGAAAAGGCCATAAGAAAAGGCTTTTGTTTTGGCTCAATTATTGTTGTGATGTTGTTTATCATTATTATTGTTGCTGTGATGTTGTTTATAGATGCCAAAAACACAGCAATATTTTATTTATTAGTTAATCTGAACACGGACTCCTTTTTAGCGGGCGTTTCTCTTTGCCGGCCAAGCTGACAATGACATTTAACACCTGCCCCCTGCCCCGCCATTAGGGGCAGTTTGTGAAATCTGCCTAATAAATATGATCTTGTTGATGGCTTCATTTGCACAACAGCAGAGGCAGCAGCAGCAGCAGCAACATCCGAAATAGAAACGAAGAAAGACTCAGGCAACAAACTTGCGCGATGTTCTCAGCCAACGAAATGGAAAGCAGAGGCAGCAGACAAACTGAGATAGAGTCGAGATAGAGATAGACAGACAGTCAGACAGACAGACAGTCAGATGGACAGACGGATAAGACGATGCGCGCGTGTGTGTGTGTGTGTGCTCTTTTTACACTTGGCTTACACGACGCGGCGGCCTCGGGAAAATGAATATGCCAAACAATTACACGGCATGGCAAAACAATTTTAAGCCCATTTGATGTCGCTGCACAGTGGAGCAAATTAAGTAAAGCCATCATAGAAAGTGAATTGGTTTTTAGGGCATAAAAACGCTTTAGCAAACAAGAAGGAAAGATTTTGTTGATGGATTTAATGAGAGTTCTATGCAGCTTAAGGCACAAGAACTAAAGTATTGAAAGTTTATATAGCAGCTATATGATATATTGGTTATATTTTAATATGATATAGCCTAAATATAAGAAAACTGTTTAGGAAACTAAAACTCTCAAATTTATAACAGGATTAATTGAAGTTTTATGCAATTTATTGTTCTGAAAGTCAAACTAACACAGTTTATATGACAAGTATATGTTATATTACTTCGATTTCAATAAGAATTAGCAAATATACTAAGGACACTCCTAAGAAAACAATACAGGTTAGCCTTTTGTATTATAAAGGAAGTATACAAGTTTTAATGTTTCTTTTTTGTTGTTAAGATTTGGTTTTAGCTAAGTTTTGCCATTATATTAAGGAAACTCAATGGAGAAATTGTAAATTTGATAAAACTTGAAAATTGCTATAGCAATACAAATTTTTCATCATTCTAGAAATTCAGTAAAACAAAGATATAATGAGTTTTGTTTTGATATCTTCCAAAATAACAAATATATGACGACACCTTTATGCCCATCCATACGATACTCGAACTAAATTCAAGGGAAAGCCCTATTCTATTCCCAGTTTGGCGTATTTGTACCACTGTGCGCTACTGCAGCTACCGTTTGAAAGTCAAGACTTCTGCTTTTCCTCTTGGTTGTTTTTGTTTTTAGAAAGAGATAAACAAAAGTTCAAGAGTTCGCCCCCCAGCCCGCCCAGCTGCAGCTCCAACTCCAGCTCCAGTTGGACTGTCTGCTTGCTCGACATGTGAGGCAAGAAAAGAAAGTTATTACAAAATTAACTTAAACTGACAGCTGTCAAGGGAGGCGGGGCAAGAGGAGGAGGCACTGAGCAGGCAAGGGCAACTCAGTCTGGGCTGTGCCTGGGCACGCAATGCGGTTCAATTGTGACAATCTTCGGATAAGTAGGATAAGCTAGACTGCTAGACTGATTCGGATAAGCTAGACTGAGCTGGCAACGGAACTTACCTCCGCCGTTGTTGGCACTGGAACAGTGCTTGGAGCTGAGTCCCTGGCCCGTATTCGTTGCCGAATTTGGCAACCCGCAGCCGCTCATGACGCCATACTTGATGGGCTTGAAGTGGAAGAAGGAGGGCGAGTAGCCCGATCCGGCGCGACTCAGTGAACTGAACTGTTCCTCGCGATCCTCCACATAGAGTCCCTCCTTGCCCATCGCCGCCAGCTGCCTGCCCTTGGGCATGAACATGACCAGGAAGACAGTGGCCGAGGTGGCCACCAGACCGAAGGCAATGCACGCGTCCTTGTGCCTCTCCGCCACGGCCAGGCCGCACAGCATCCAGCCCAGCCAGATGGGAATGGCTCCCCCGATGGCCAGGCCAATGTACGTGGCCTCGCGATAGTTGTCCCGTATGCCGCGAGACTTGATGGCCAGCACGGCAATGAAGACGATCAGGAACACAATGTAGATCAGCGAGAAGAGCAGCTCCGAGAACTGCGTCTTGCACAGTGGTATCAAGACGGTGCTAACTGCAGCGATGCGTGTGTAGATCTCCGGCGTGCCGTCCAGCGTGGTGTACGATGTGGGATAGAAGAGCGCCGAGTAGTTTGTCTGCGAGGCCACTGTGGTGGAGAGGAATCCACTGCCCATCACAGGCACACTGGTGGTATAGATCTCTGGCGGCTGTGTGAGCAACCACTGTGCACCGATGGCCACCTGGATGAGCAGTGCGAAGAGCAGCAGCAGACCCTGATACGGTGCCGGCAAATAGACGCCGCCATTCAGGCTGATCAGGAAGACGCACTTGACCAGCAGGGCGGCAAAGACGAGGGCGTAGGCCACGCCCACGCCAAAGCGTATGGCGCCGCAGCTGAGCAACGTGGGCTGTGCCGTTATAATGGCGCCCAGTCCCGCGCATGCAAACAGACCCAGCAGCAGCATCTGGCCCAGGAACAGATGACGTCGCGAGGGTGAAGTGCGCCAGGCCTTGAAGAGCACAAAGATCTCAAAGGCGCCCATCATCAGCATGGTGAGGCTGGCCAGCACCAGCACCGGCACCACCCACACCTCCTTGCGCAGCCCGGCGAACGGCAGCTGCGTGGTGGACACAATGCTTGGTGGTGTGCCGGCAGCAGCTCCGCCTCCTCCTGCTCCTCCTCCAGATGTGGCACGCGGCGGCGTATTGGCGGCACGGGCACGCGCTCCCTGGCTGCGTGTGGGAGTCGCTGCGGTGCTACTGTTGCTGCTGCTGCTGCTCCTCGAGGTGCTCGATATGAGTGTGGGCACCACAAAGAACTCTGTGGACATTTCCAGGCGTGCCGCACTCGAGACATTGCCCTCGGGCACATTGAGATCCTCACGGCGCAGCGGCTCCAGCTGTTTGCCACTGCGTCGCGGCGTCGGCGTCGTCGTCGTCGTGGACGTCGTTGTGGACGTCGTTGTGGACGTCGATGTGGTGCTGCTTTGGTTCGCCTTGAGCAGCTGATAGGAATTCCGTTCGCTGCTGGCGCTGCCACTTGTCACCAGTCGCACGCGTCGCCAAATATTTCCGTTGTTGTTGTTGTTCCCGTTGCCATTGGGATTGCGCGCTGCTGGCGTCGCTGCAATTAGCTGCAGCACGAGCAGCATCAGCAGCAGCAGCCTGCGCTGTCTGTGGCTGTGGCGCCTGTTGCTGTTCGCCAGTGTCCGTTCGGCCATTTGGATTGTGGATCGTGGGTCGCGTTTGCCGTTACGTGCCAAAACACAAACACACACACACACACACGCACAGTCGCGCTCACAGACTGCACATGCTCGCGCGCAAGCACGCACACTAACACACAGACAGACACTAACACAGACACACTATTGCACTCGCGTTCTTCGTTTGTTCTTTGCTTCGTCTTTCTCGTTTGGCGTCGCCTTCGTGTTCGTGTTCCACGCGCTCGTTACGTCCGTTCACATCGACTGTCACGCTGCGACTGCGCTCTGCAAGTTCGAGCTTTGCTTTGGTTCGCCGCGTCGCCAATGTCTTAAGACGCGTTTGAGACAAGTTTGATGTGCGCTTGCAACTCAAACCAAGCTAAGTCGTTGTGCTCTGCATGTTCGGCCTTTGCTTTGGCTTGTTTGCAACTCATACCAAGTCGAGCCTAGTCAAGTTGGGCTGAGACGGGGAGAGTTGCGGCGTCGTGTCTGGCAGCGAATTGGAGCTTGTTATAGAGAACACTTTCATTCGTTCTGCATATGCGAAACGTTTTCAGGTTGGAAAGGGGGCAGGGGGTGGGGAGACTCGGCGCAGGCAGCCCAAAAACAAAACAAGGGCCCGACGCTCAACAAAGGCGATTGTAAATCAAAAGCCTGCTAATGATATATCGATATAGTTCGCTCAGCAGAGGCCGCAACACACACACACACACACAGAGAGATTCACATAGACACAGCTGTGAGCGGCAACATTCTGATCTTTAAGTTTTATTGTTTCGAAGCACCGTTAGAGTTAAATCGGGCTTACACTTGCAAATCCATTAAAAGCAACACTTTATTCGATCTTAAGAAAAGAAAAAGAAGAAAGAGAATTACAAGAAATACTATGCTATTACACACACATGTGGATATGCTCTTGTGGTTCTCATTAATAGGTATTGAAGCAGTTCATAATATCATAATTATCATGACTGGCACAATACAATTTCCTATCAACTGTAACTGATCTAAGCATTTTGCAAAATTTGATCTATATAAACTGCTAACTCAAGTTGAATCTTTAATTCTTTGAATTACATTACAATTTCTTCTTGAGTTAACCCAGAATGATCTAGATTTCATCGTCCAGTGCATGCACAGCTTTATTAGATTTGCTGCCCCTTGATCATCCATATCCATATCCAAATCCGCATCCAAAATTCGCAAGCAACTCCATCTTCATTCCCGATCTCGCTGCCATATTTGGCGCAGCGCCATTAGCCGCAGCAAATGTTATGTAGATCGTGTCGGGCTGGTGTGGTGGATGAGGGGGGGTATGCCCCGCATACGGTATCGTTAGTAAAGATCTGCCTGAAAGAGAACAGCGGCCGACTGTCGCACTGTCTGTCTGTCTGTCTCTCTTTCTGTCCCTCTGTCTGTCCGTCTATCGTTCTTTCAGTCCCACTCCCTCTCTTTCTGTGCCTCTCTCCCACGCCGCGCTCTCCATTATTGATGCAAAGAGCGGGTAAATAACCTTTGGTACTTTTGTCCCGTCACATAATGAAGGTGTAGTTGAAGTTGTGCCAAGACATGACTGATTGTCAGCTCCCCTGGGGAATAAAAGCAGAAATACTCTGGCATCCGTTAAAGAGTGTTTATAGAGTATTTGCTTACTCCAAAAATCAATCAAGAACTCTGGCAGAGGCAGAGGGAAACTCAATGAAATGTGAGCCCAAGATAATTAGCTCATCGTCTCGAGCACGAGCCAAGCCAAGTCGGAGGTGCGCAGTCATCGGTCACTAACGCGATGTGTCTTCGGTTTGTCAACCTTCTCTTCCCTCTCCTCCTTCTCAAGGAGCGTCGGTAGGCAATTCGATCGAGTTGCCAAGCAGAAAAAAGCGACCTAGCCAGAATTTGTTGAATATAGCTTAGTTGCACTTAAGCTGGCGGATCGTACAAATGCTAATACCAACTTCAAGCCGGGCGACACTTTAATTAGCGATCTCAGGGGGGACAGCATAAGCCGGGATAAGGCTGGCCCGACTGACAGCGGACGACGTTGTCGTTTAAGCAGCAGCTTGTAATCTCAAGTAAGATGGAGATATATACAATATATATATATATATAGAATATTAAAGAGAGAGAGAGAGAGAGAGAGAGAGAGAGAGAGAATGACCTAGGGAGAGGGCCAGATATACTAGAATATAACAGCAAGAACCAAGAAGATAAATAACGAAATTATGAAATAAGATTAGCCGAACATAGTTTCGCATTTTGAGTTATATTCCCCCACTGTGGCTGCAACAAAGTTGCCCCTCGATGATGCTCGCACTGAGGCCTGCGGCAAATCTTTGAACGCCTTAATTTATTGGCAACAAGACGCGCCGGCGCCAGGGTCAAGTGTCAGCGCGCCGTTTGAAAATGTGAATGTTTTGGCCAAGTTCCTGGAGGGATCCAGGCATCTCCAGGTTCTTCTTACATTTGCATCGTAAAGCATTCTTAAATTAATTTCGGCAATCCGCGACGTGCAACAGCAGCAGCAACAACAGATGCTGCACATAAATCAACGAAAATGAATTTTCAAATTTTAATTTAAACCAGTTGCACAAGTGCAATGAACTTACCAACCACCAACAACAGCAACAACAACAACAACAAGGGGAACTGCATCAACAACAAAGGGCGCTGCTACTGCCCCGTAAAGACAAAGGCCTTTGGCGAACTTATTTATTTATCAATATGTGTTGCGTAGCCAGTGCAGGCATTGCCGAGTTCATTGTCGACGTCATTGGGAGCACACAAGAGCAGAGAATTCTGATTTATAAGCAGAGCAGAGTACCCCCTCCCCTCTTGCCTTATCCACCAGTCAGCACTCAACGGGGCTGCGCTTTAATCACGTGCGTGCAATGCGCACATGATGCGTCTGCTCCCCAATCCAATACCGCCGCATGCATGCCTCCAGCTCCAGTGCAAGTCGAAGCTGCGCATGTCGATGCCGCTGGTGCGCTGGTGTTGCAAATGCTGCCAGGGCAAACACCCAGCAAGCCAAGACAGCGGCCCAACTAGCGAGCCCCTTTTACAATGCTGGCCAAGCTCTGAAGTTAAGCAACGTCTGAAAATGTAAAGAAAATAAAACTATAATAATCATTATTTATTCTATATACAATATGTATGTATATATAAATAACAATAAAAATTGCATAAGTTTACTTCAACATAACTTTATTTTTGTGCGTGATATTGTGTGAATGTCAACAAGATGACTTGCATTTGGCGTGGGAGAATGCCAATCTGAGTAATTGCAATGCTGCCATTATCGATAACAATTGCAGTATATTTGGTATTTTTAAGCTTTGGGGTGACACTGAACTGCATATTGTAAACAAAAATGTGAATTCTACAATATTTAGGGCATCAACAAAAATCATTTAAGCTAACCCAGACTTACCTACAAAAGTGTCCCGCATTGTGTCGGGTGATGCCCATTATGCAGCAGCACCATCGTTCGACTTGTTGCTGTTGTTGTTGTTGCTGTGTTGTGTGCTGTGTGTGTGCGCGCATGCGTGAAGAGTCCGTTTTAATCGTTGCTTGGCCATCGAATATTTCTTCGCCACGACGTCGTCGGTTTGGCTCGTAAATCCGGCGTATAAAAGGCGCATCTGCCCGCTGCATTGGCCAGGCGGCCATTGTTGTGCAGATCTTTGGGCTGGCCTGGCCTGGTCAGGTCTGGGATGCAATGGATTGAGCTGGGCTGGTCTCTGGCCTGGCCTGGGCCTGGGCTAGTCGCTGACTACCAAAGGCTGATTTACTATGATCCGCTTGAGTTTTATGTGCAGAAAGATAACATTTTTAAGATATTGACACCTTGTTAGGCGTTTGAAGGAGGCTGCACAGCGAATGCCGCCAGAAGATCGCGCATGGTCAGGCAAGCCGGGAAGGGGGCAACCGGGGGCAATGTGCTTGGGTTCTGCTGTGTTGTTCGCGTGGCTAATTGTTGTTAAAATTAAATGTACCACTAACGTCAAATGCATAAACATAAAGGGAGTACGCAGTGTTTCCCCTTTTTTCCTCTCTCTCTCTCTATCTCTCTTTCTCTCTGTCCCACTCTCTTCCATTTCCATGTGGGTGTCATAGTCGCAAAGCGCGGCTCAGCTAAATTTATGGCATAGGAATAATACATATCTTTATGGCTTCATTAGCGAAAAGCCGTTCAGCAACCAAAACGCCCTGCGGCAGTTCCTCTGTCTTCCTCCTTCCTGTCCCCTCTTCTTCCCTCTTATTTGCCTTGCGCAATCATTCGACACGCTGTCTGCAGCAAAGGATCGTTCATCCAACGTCGTCGATCGACTCGTCGTCGTTGCTGTCAACTGCACTCGGACCCGACCCCGATAGCCGCGGACAGCTTCGCATCAGATGCCCCCTATGCCCCCGAGGTGCCAAAGCACTTGAGACATTGTATGCACACTTCAAAGTGCTCCTCCTTGTGCCTGCGCTGCCCTTGTGGCGCAATACATATGCAAAGTGCATACCCGACTCGCAGTGCAACATAACCTCAAAGAGAAATAAAGCAACTTCTTGCCTCTATCTATAATTTATCAGTCTTTCCTATTATAATTTCGTATAATTCATCACATAATATGATTGTAAAGATTATCTTCGAAATTGAATAGATCTTGTCGAGAGCATCTTTGCGTCGGGCAGATTTTAATGTGCTCTTCCCACATGTTTGACGTTTTTTTAGGGTCCCCTTTTGTTGTTGTTGTTCTCTTTCTTCTTCGTCGTCTACGTCTCCTTCGCACACACACAGATTGATTGAGCCTTTTATTAAAGCGCACGTAGAGCGTATTAAATAAATTGTTAGTTACGTTGCGGCCCCAAAGCCCAAACTCCATACGCCATCCCAGCCCTTCTTGAGAGTTCTTAGACCTGCCTGCCTGTGCCTCATCTTTGGTGTCGTATGGCAAACGGCACAAAACGCCCCCGAGGTGTTGTATAGGAAAATCTCTATGCTCAGCGTGAAAAAGCCGCTCAACGTGCTGCCATTTTTACAACGTCATTTTCTGAGAGATCTCCAAGTGTCTAGTGCACACCGTGGCGAGGCGAGCGCATATAGACATGCCCGTAGCTAGGCGTGTACAGTGAAGGGGCCCCGGCAACCAAACCCAACAGATATATAAGATTATAGGAAATCTATAGTTCCCAATGGCGACCAATATTTTAAATAAACTAAATTAACTGTTGATATAAAAACTAAATAAAGCAACATCGATGTTACATTGCAAAATAACGATGTTTCATATGAAGAATTTCAGCAAACATTAATGTTTTTGCAATACAGACGGCATAAAGTTATAATCTCTTTTACTCGATAGGTACGATATAACTATGTACTTGCTAAGCACAATGAGGCAATAATGATTGAATGGATCAGCACTACTATCAATCGAAATTAAGAGGCTCTGAAATAACATACATATGTGTACATACGAAAAATGGTTAATGATTTTGCCAATATAAAAAGATCGAAGTAATTATTATTAAGTGTCACTTCGTGATATGCTATATGCATACTAAATACATACTAATACATCGTATATCTTGAATATTCAGATAATTTCACTAGGGGCCCTGAAAAGTTCAGCACAAGGGCTCCCGAAACCGTTGCTACGGCCCTGCATGTTGTGATCCCAACTCGCTATGGATGTGCATGTGTATGTGGATGTGTATGGCTGTGGGGATGTGGATGTCTATGCATTTTGCTTTATGGTCTGGCCACGTATCAATTATGTGCCAAAGTGCTAATGGCTGTTGACGGCTGAACAAACGACCCGGCACACAGAATACACTGAGTAACCGAGTACTGAGTACTGAGTGCCGAAAACAAAATGGAGAGCAGCAAACAGAGAACCAGAGTGACCGTAGCATGCAGCAGGCGAAATTCCACGGCGAAAATAAAAAACATTCTCAGCGAAACGAAATTTGCACAGTTCACAGGGAGGAGAAAATTATGTTGGCGTGTAAAAGTGAAAACTGGTTTTAATTGCAACTGCAACGACAACGACGACGACGCGACGATGCGCTGCCCATCGCGTGCAACATTTGCCAGCAACATTTCAATTATGACACAAATCCATTGCATGCCACAGACAGCAGCAACAACAGCACAAGCAGCAGCAGAAAATGGCCAAAAAATCAACGAAGCGCGCTCCGTTATGCGCATCTGCATCCAATTAGGCATTAGGTGGGCTTCTGAATGTGCCCAGAAGGAGGGGGAGAAAGGAGAGAGGAGTGCAGGCAAGAAGGAAGACAACATTGACCCAGGCCAAAGGGGGCGCAGCGCGCCCATTCCATTGGCCTTTTTTGGGCCAATGCGCTAGTAACTTATACGCTTGTCGTTCACAGCGCATGATTAATGACCAACAAGGGCCGGGGCCATTCTCAAATGGAAGTCGTGTAGAGGAAAGAGCACACGAAGAAAGAGAAGGAGGAGGAGGAGAAAAACAGAACAAAAAGGATGCCAGCAGAGCACAGACTAGACGCGGCAGCAGCAACTCGACTTGGAGATGATATTTGAGCCGATTCGCCAATGAGCTACTGCAGTGGCCGATGAGGTTGGAGAGATTGCTGCCAGTGCCACTGAATGAATATATATGTATATATAACATACATATATAACAGGTAATATATAGCAGGTATGTCTGGTTAAATGCGAAAATTAGTTATTGCATATTCTAATTGGGAACAAACAACAACAGCAGCAACAACATCGTCTAATGGCAACTAATGCTGCCGCCAGCACAGCCAGTTGCGACTTCTGTGCTGCCCCATTTGCAGTGTGTAGCGTGCAAACGGGTAAATCGCCGCGATATATGTAAGTTTCACACCTGAATGTAATCGAATTTTTATCATTTTACCTCCGCATTGCATTGTTGCCAGGCAGCCTAGCGAGACAGAGACAGGGACAGAGAGAGAGATAGAGAGAGAGGGAAGAGGGAGGACTGGGAGTAGACCCAGGCCCTGGCTGAGAGTCAGACTCGCGACCGGGCAGACCAGCAAATTGAAATTTATTGCCAATGGAGCCACTGGAAATGCAATGCGAGTTCCGTAACAAACACAAGACGCGGGATTAACTGGTGAGGGAAGGGGGAGGAGCAGGAGGCAGCTGAGCTTGCTGCAATGCAAAATTTGGTCAGGCCAGACTGGTATACCGGGCGTATGTGGGTCGCATTTGTTAGGCGTTGCCTGCAGCAGCAACAGCAGCGACAATTGGCAGCGGGAATTGGGCATTTTTTTTTGGCCATTTTTGGCTCATTTTATCCGGATGGGGAAGTGTGACATTCGCCCATTAGAGAGCGACGAGGCTGACGCGCTGTCCAGGATCGCGATTTGGGAATCACAAATCTCGCATCGAGAATCGCGAATCGCGACTCGAGCATCGGCTTGATTGTCAGTCAGTGTCTGGTGGATGGCCATCAAGTGGATGCAGTGGATGTGCTGGCTACAGTGGCTGCAAAAAGGCAATGCCAACGCCCGCACGACTTGCTGCCAGTGCTGGGAGTTGGAAATGGGATCTGGGAGTTGGGAGTTGCTTGCTGGGAGTTGGGAGCTGGAAGCTGCGACTTGCCACCGCCAGCGAAGATTTATTGCCCAGATAAGCGCGAAAAGTTACAGATGCTTATGCAGCGGCAGCCACTGCCAGCTTGGAGAAGCGTCTCAGGTTCAGGTTTAGAATCTGCCCAAACGGACGAGGTGAGTTCTTAACATTGCCACAACTCACTCTCTGCTCAATGATAATCGAATTTTGTTAATCTGCTGCAGCAACCCTCGCTGTAAGTGCCTGCAGCACGTTGTCGTCGTCGTCGTCCTCGTCTCGTTAGCGAGGCGCGATTGCTGGCCGCGATTGGCAATTGGCAACGGCAGCAGCAGCAGCAGCCTGAGCAGCAGCAACAGCGGCAGCGGCAGATGCGACGTCAACGTCTTTGGCCTAGGCTTAAGGGCCGCGCTCTCGATAAGCATCGCAGCCTTGCGCGGACTGCAGGACATCGGGACAACTGGCCAACTGGTCCCGGGCTAAATTAGTGGATGCCGCTTTTAATTCCCCATCGCCTTATCGCAGCGGCCGCATCTTAAACGAGGTCAATTATCAAAAGTGCAAGTTGTTGTTGCTGCTGCTGCCGCGGCGGCTGCTGCTGCTGCTTCACTGGGCTCATAAAGCCGAGTTTCACTTTCAATTGCAACTGGAGGAGTAATAGAAACTGCGCATTAAACGACGCAACACGTGCCACGCTTCATGGGAGCAGCCCGCAGCAGAGGCAGTGGCAGCCTGCCTGCAACCGCGTTGCAATCAATCACAAAAGCTCGGCTCAACTCCGGCTGTAATTAGTGCAGGGAAAGCAACAACAACAACAGCAGCAACTACAATTGTAGCAACTACAGCAGCAACAGCAACAACTGCAGCAGCAACAATGCGCATTGTGGCAGAAAACAAAGAAAGCATGACGAAGCGAAGGCCGCAGAACCGATTGCAATTTGCGCAGGCAATCGAGCTCGTCGAGGCGAGCCTCGGCATTTTCATTAGAGCCTCAAATTCAAATCATTTCGGTTGAATAACAATGGTAATCATAATGCAGTCGAAGTTACAAGCAAAAGTGAAAATTTCACCTGATCGACAGCACTAGCAGCAACCGCAACAGCCACAGCAGCAACTGTTGCTCGCCTTGCAATCATCTCTGCGAATAATGCAAAATCAACTCGGCTCTGAGGCCAATGTCAGTGTCAAGGCCCGAGATGAGCTGATGCAGCAGCAACGAGGGTCAATCGAATTGTTTATGGCTAGTTTGAGAAGCTGGAAGTGCTCGAAGGGTCAATGGAGGTGTTTTAGGTGTATATAAAGATCTTTCAATGCTAATGACAGATATATAGTAGATATAATAGATATAAATCTACATGTTGTATCGACATCCTTCAACTGTTTTTCATCACACATGTAAAATACTCAATACTTTCTGTATATATATTTATTTATTTAATTTATTTATAGGCGAACTATGGTCAGTCGACTGTTTAAAAGTAAAAAACAATTAATAATTATAATTTAAGTTTTAAATTGAAATATTAAACTAAGAATAATTTTAAGTTGAAAGTGAGATCTTAACTGTGAAAAAAAAAAATTAATTGTATAAAGAGCAGTCAACTCACAAAATAATCCAATCTGATTTTTATACACACATGTACTATAAATTGTTATGTCATATCGAACTCTTTTAAATCATCGTTAAATCATTCTCTATTGTTCTTCAAACTACAAGCTACGTAGTATCCTCTCCACCATACTTGTTATATATATGTCCTTATCCCTAATATATCTTCCACTACTATATCTTCCACTTATGTACAATTGTCTTTAATATCTAACAATATTTTCTTCAGCTCATCCAAGCTACACTTGGCATGCAATCCCTGTCGCCATTGAGGGTCAATTGAGGCAAGAAGGATTTGCAATTGATGTGCAATTAAATCTTATATATAACTATCTATAATTGTCTATATATGCAGACTATCTATCTATATATATCTACCTATCTATCTATTTTCAGCCGCAGGCCTTCCTGCTGTTGCTGCAACTCTAATCTGCCTTTCCGTTCGCATTGACAACATGCACAAATGTTGACCTTTAATTACGACAACCCAAGCAGCAACAGCAGCAGCAGCCGCCGCAGCAGCAACAGCAGCAGTAACAACTGCAGGTACAACTTGTTTTTGGCCGGGCCACTGTTTGCATAACTACGCAACGGGCAGAAGCTGGCAGAAATATTATAAAGGGGGCCAAAGGAGGCAGCAGCAGCAACGACAACGACGACAACTGCAATTTGTCCGGCTGCAGCAGCAGCAGAGGCAGGGGCAGCAGCAAACAGTGAGCCTGGCAACAGCGGAGACGGAGACACGCACACAGGCTGTGGCTGTGGCTGGCTCGGACTGGGACTGGGACTGGGACTGGGGCTGGGTGACAAGTGCTTAGTGTCAGCACCTTGGTTAGCATGCAGAGTGCAGAGCGTCTTCATGCCCGCCTACCTCCGTGCCCCGCTCTGCAGCTTCCACTGTTGACAATTTTGTTGTGGTCGACGCAGGATGCGGGCACGAATTTAGTGTAAGCTGGGGCAGGGAAGCTGAGGCTGCAGCTTGGTACTCAGTTTACACATTAATTATCACTTTTGTTGCCGGACACGGTAGCATGCCACGAGCTGCAAGACAGGGGAAGACAGAGGACACACAGACAGAGGGACAGAGACAGAGACAGAGAGACTGGCAGCCGACAGACGGGCGACAGTTGAGGAGAACATTAGAAGAGAGAAGCCGCACTCAAGTTCGTTGCCTAAGTCTTTTGTTTTGCCAAGTGATAAATGAACCGCTGAAAGCCAGGGCGGAGCAACCAAAGTGGGTGTGGTGCCGATCAGCCCTACAGGACGATGTTCTTCTGTGATTTATGCTCCCCCAAGCTGGCAAAGTAATCGATAATAATCGAGGAGCAACTCCCACTTAATGCAGACGGCAACGGCGACGACGCTGCAGCGTTTCGGGCGTTTCGCATACGTGTATGAAAATTAAATTATAAAATGCCTAACAAGTGGGTCGGTCTCCCCCTCTCCCTCCGGCTCAGTATGCAGTCTGCCACGCCCAGGCCGTGCAGTCGAGCAGCCCACTCAGCCTTGATTCAAGCAATAAAAGAGAGAGAGAACGAGGGTGGACATGCGATTTCCTTGACATTTATGCGCAATGCAACTGCCGACGCAGTCTGTGTGTAGTTGGGAGGGGGCGGGGCCACGGCTTGTCTGCCGTTGCAGTTGCAGTCTACGGCCTCCACCCCCAGCCACGCCTCCATTCCACTCGTGTAGCAGATGCGTTGGCCAAAGCAAATAGCCCCCAGACAGATATTGTCTTTGCGCACAGTGCAACACGTATCAATTATGGGCAGCAGCAACAACAACAACGACACAAGGCACAGCAACAACAAAAGGAATAGCAACAACAAAAGGAGCAACAACTACAACTGGCACAACAATTTAACCAAAGACATCAAATTATTGGTTTTTGGTTGAGTGTACTTTACACTGCACTCCATACACACATACACATACAGTGCAGGGCAAGTGCATAGACACACTGTGCGGCGCATATTGATCCGCCGTTGCTAATTACAATTTATGCAAATGTGTTAATATATCATGTTTTATCTGCGCTGGCGAAGTTAATAGATTTGCATTTGTTGCGCTTTTACCAATCAGCCGAAAGGCAGCTAAATCTGTTGCTGCTGCCGCTAAGACAAAGACAAAAACTCAAAGCGACTTTAAGTGGCCCCCAGTGCAGGCCCAGACCCAGGCCCAGTTAGAGTCCATGTCCGACTCCGACTGCGACTGCGACTGTGTCTGCTGCGCTTTGCCTTGCCTAATGGACAGGACTGAACTGAACTGGACTGGACTGCACTGGGCCTGGCACTCGCACTGTGTCTAGTGCTGGAACTGGATGCGAAACGAGTCGCGAGCCCGTGGTTGCCCCGCTGCAGTCCTGCATAAAAAATGATTAATTCCTGGACTGATAATTTATGTAGACACATAATTCACAGCGGGACATATTTCAGCTAGAGTTCAGCCAGAGCCGCGAATGCGGTCGCCACTTAAATGCAGCTCTAAAAATAGCACACACTCACACATAAGACACTCACACACACACATGTACAGAGCATATGAACCTTTGTATAGCTGTCGGTCACATGCTTAGGCTAAAAATAAAAGCTAAAACCTCATGGCAACCTCGCAAGCTTTGGCAACGCGCACATTTGATTCAAATTGAAGCTAAGCCCCAGAGCCGGAGCCAAGCCAAAGGCTAAGATCAAGGCTGCCAGGTTCCAGGTACGACGACAAGGCTTCCGCTGTTGCCGCCGCCGCCGCCGCCATCGCCTGGCTATATCATCATAATCATTAAGTATTTATGACGCAGCGGTTGAGCACACAAGCTGAACTCAGCGCGAGCCCTAAACACAAAATTTGTGCGGCTCGTTTGGCTTTTTAGCTAGAAAATTGTCAAGTTCGTTGCCTGAGTCATTTCTTTTTATGCCAATAGATATGCACTTAGAACAACTATGCAGCTTTCTTTATCAACAGCATTTCATAGAGTTAGCAATTGTTCATATCCAAATTGATCGTTGGCTTTAAAGCTACAGGCTTGTCAAGTTTGTTTCCTGCGTCATTTTCGTTAAGTGAACGAACTACGACACAAGATACACCTTATCGTAATTGAACTCTGCATTTTAGCTAGAAAATTGTCAAGTTCGCTGCTTAAGTCATTTCCATTTAGCAGCAAATACTATTTGAATGAGTTCTGTCTGACCCAAAAGATATAGCGAAGTTCGTTGCCTGTGTTATTTTCATGACTAACACTGCAAACATTCCCGTTCAGTTAGACTAACCATGTTATCGATAGGCTTTGCTTATACCTAGCATAATTTTTAGCTGCAGTTCGTTGCCTAAGTCATTTGTGTCAGTATATAGCACAACTTTCTTGGACATAATTGAACTGCAGATATATTTGCCTATGTCTAGCAAACTTCCTATTCACTTCCTGCTTAAGATAAACTCTGCAAACTCCAGTCATAAAGTAGCAGCCCAAAAGGGAGGGAGCGTCTACTGAGTGCCGGATTTGGATTCGGAATCGTCCTCATCAGCAGGCAGCGCTTGACATTATTACGATATTCAGGCAGCAGGCTGCGCTGCTTGAGCCGCACTTGCTGCAGCGCCTTCAATCGTGGCTGATGCTGATACTCAGCCTCCTACTCTATTCTGTCCTATGCTGATCCACTGCTGATTGAGACCCCACAGCTGCCACAGTCGCGGGCATAAATTCTAGTCCCCGAGGTTGGGGCCCAGCCCCCGCTGGCTTTTGTTCATTTCTAATTTTTGCATTTGGTGCAGCAGCTACCGAACGAGCTGCATCGATGCTGATAATGATGGTGATGATGATGACGATCACGATGGCGATGGCGATGTCTTTGGCGCATTTTATTGCTTCATTCGGGACCTTCGTCGGCCTGTCAATTTAACAACTTTATAGAGGGGCAGCGCAGGCTGTTCGTATCGTTCGTTCGTTCGTTCGGTTATCGTTTGCATATTTATGCCCACCTCGATGGTCATGTCTCTTAATATTTTTGACATATTGGCCAAGCTGTGCTAGCCCGGCCCGGGCCTGGTCTGGGCCATTGTCCTAGCTCCCCTCTCTTACATAGCTGGACCCAGTCCAGCCTGTCCTCCAGTCTGTCTGTGAGAGAGTCTCATTGTTGTCGTCATTTGTTGACTGCGCCTTCCACAGAAATTTGTGCAACTCGCGACGCGGCGGGACTCTGACTCCACTTCGAGTTGAGTTCTGTATTTGCTGCTCTGTCTTGCTGCTGTGTGTGAGTGTGTGTGTCAGTGTGTGTGTGCGTTCGCATTTGAATTGCAAATCCTATTATGACTTGTGAAATTATAATTTTTCTAGCCAGGCCACAGCCACTCCAGGTTCATGTCCATGTCCAGTCTCCAGACTCTCTCTCTGTCTCTCTCTCTCCCTCACTCTCTCCCCAGCAATCTCTCTAGACTGCTCTGGCAGTCTGTGTCTGTATGTGTGGAGCAGCGGGTTCAATAGCATGAATTATGCATATGCAGGCGGCGCTTTCGGGGAGCACACACGCATCCCATGCACTTAGTTATGATAACGTTGCACATTTTGCTGCAGCAACAGCAGAAGCAGCAGCAGCAGCATCCTTGAGTATTTGTTTTGGCCATACCCAAACAGAACACACTCGCATCGCATCCAAATGGCCAAATGGCCTGGCCAACTGGCCTATGCTTTATGCGTAGCAGCTGCCGTAGACAACCTCGTCGAGTACCTACGCGAGTTGCAGACGCTCTGACAACGCCCCCTCGCTTGCCGGCTACTGGCAACAGCAGCTTCCAGTTCTCCTTCTCTCCCCCCGCGCAACCGTCCGCTCTCCACTCTTCTACAGAGCAGAGCCAGCACTCTGCTGACAGAACAAAGAAGTCGTTCATTTGTAATTGTTGCTGCAAAGGGCAGACCTGGGCAACAAGGATTACCCAGCAGACGCACATACTCCAACACGTATATAGATGCCTCTCTCTATCTCTCTCTCTCTCTCTCTCTCTCTCTCTCTCTCTCTATGCCTGCTTGCATATCTTTTATGACTTTTGACTTCGGTCAGCTTGGAAGTTGAACGACCGCGACATGTGTCGGCAGATGAGAGCTTTGTCGAAATTCCATGGCCAAGCAGCAAGCACATCGCACATGCTCCCTGCCCATGGCCAGAACCATAAACGAAAGGTTAATATCTACTAGTGGTAGTAAGGGCTCTGCCCGCAAGGAACTGTGCAGACCGTGTAAAATTAAGATTTATAATTGAGATTCACACTGGATGCCACAAAGCACATCAGTTCTGGCTGGCAAACGAAATAAGGAAGTTCTCCAATATTTTGCGGAAATAATGGGCATTTTTTCACCTATAACTATTATAGAAATTGGTTGAAAATACCCTGATTATATCTTTCAAATTTTGACTTAGATTGAGCTCTTCAAAAGAAAACTATAGATTCCTAGTATAATGAGGAAGGGAAAATTCTAGTTATATATTAAACTGTATAATACTTCCTTTTAAATATATAATTAGAGATGAGAGATTCATGATGATATTTACAGAATAGAAGAATTACTTTCACTATAATTTACAATTAAACTGTATCTCTATAAAGTTATAAGCTAGGAATATTTATAATTCCAGAGTATAAGCCGAATATTTTAAGGCAGCAATGAGAAAGAACCTATCCATAAAACTATTTAATACTAAAAAGGATTCCCAATTAGAATCTTTCCATCCATGTATGTAAAAAAAAGTTTTAATTCCTAAAACCAAAGTAGTATCTTTAAGTATTCTCTTAGATTACTTCACAACGATATAAGGAAGTTCTCAAAGTATAGTTCTTATTAAGTTCGCAACAAGAATCTTTAAATGTTCGCTTACCTCGCTAAAATCTTTGCTAGAGTTCATGGCAAGCGTGGCCACTGATCCCACAGTTCCACTTACAGTTTAATAAGCTGCCCATTAACTGGCCATCCAATTTGCTACGCCAACTCCCGAACACACACATATACACACACAAACACACACAGAATTAAATGTCAGTTCCAGGTTGCAGGCCCATGATTACGAGCCAGAGAGGGGAACCTTCTGCGATTCTCGAGCAGATTTCAGCTATGACGTTGGCTCAATGTCAGCGCAAGCTTGCAAATTAGGCAGCAGACAACAAAAGAATTATATATGCACATTATATAATGCGATTGCATACGACAACGACGACGACGTCAAGCGGTGCCCTGAGTGAAAGAGAGTGAGGTAGAGAGAAAACCGAAACCAAATCGATTTGCTGCGCCATACAAAATGGAAAACGAGAATCCAGAATCGTCACTGGAAATGACTCTGATCAGCAGACAACTGTGCCGGTTAGCTGCCCTCTCCTCCTCTTCCCCCCCCCCCCTTCCAGCATGTGCTGCACAGTGCACAGTTTTCCCATCATTAAGTTTGGCCAAGCTAAGCCAGGCAGGGCCAGGGTGAAATCTGCATGCAGATGAAGTTAAGCCGGCCGAGAAACATGCGTACTTGGTTACAGAACTTGCCAGTGTCTGCGACTATTTGTTTCACGAATTCGCAGCGCATTAAACCAAAGGCAGCAGCAGCAACAACGACAACAACAGCAACGCAACAAATAACAAACAACTCAGTAAGGAAGCTACAGCCAACAAGACATGGCATGCTCAACTAAAGCATATTCTGTACCATTTGTACACCATACTAAAAGTATCTATAATTATCTAGCGTTTGCCTGCCTTGCAGCACATCATTGACCACCTGCCCGGCTGTACTGGGTATGTGCAGTGCAGCAGTCGCAGTGGCACTCTGTACATCGGTCCAAACAAGGCAAAAGGCATGTCCATCCTCCTATCGTAACAAGAACAATTTGTTCTAATGCGCCATGGCAGCAGCTGCAGCCGCCGTCAGTTGTAGCTGGAGCCGTTTCTCCTGGGAATGAAAGGGGTGAGGGAGGGGGTGTGGACAGGGTGACCATAGGAAAGGGCAGCCACTGAACACGCAATGGCCAGAACAAATGTAGACATTAAGCTGCCGGCTGTGGCAAAGCCAAACGCGAAGCAAGGCGCACCTTAACATTCAATGACACGCAATGGACAAACGCCAACGCCAGCGAGAGTCAGCCTGGCAGAGACTCATCCTCAGCTCGACTGGTCGCATCATATTCTATGTATACACTATGTATGCACATATAGATTAGTTATATGATCAAATCTGCCATATATCTCGCACCCGGCACCGTTTCAATAAATTCGCTGTGAAATTTTCATTAATCGCCTTTGGCGGGGGGAGCCAGCAGGTGTTCCAGCTGCCCAGGTTGCAGCTGTGGAGATGCCACTGCTGCAGTCATAGCCATAAAAATATTTGCCGCCTTAATGTGAGTGTCTTATAAATTTGCACAAACGCGACCATATATAGCCGCCGCACAGCGATGGCTCCCTCGGGGATTGTCGCTACCCCACATGGAACCCCCCACAAACTATGCAGCCTTAGAGTTGTGCCTAACTGTTATTGTGCCTAACTGAGCCACGGGGAAATCAATGCAAAGAAAGGTTTTTCATTTCATTTCGTTTCGTTTTACTTGCTAATTGGATTTCAAACAATTCCAATAGGGTTTCAGGGAGAGGGTTACAAGTTTCACAACAATGAGGTGAATTCAGGAGGTGCTTAGCTTAATCTTTCGTTATGCATGGCCACAGTTGTATTAAGAACTAAGGTTATACTTAAACTAGGTTTGGTTTCTGGCAAGTTCATATTCACTTTATGTAGGGGGTTTGTCGCTTTGGGTGTTTCTGTTTCCCTTTTTGGTTGTAGCAAAATTAAGAAAACTTAAAAAATAACAATGTCAATTCAAAATAAACATTTTCAGTGCGCTTAGGTGTATAAAAATCTTTGGGTAAACGTTTTGGTTTGCAATTCATTCATCTTCGTCTTCTTCTTGATTGGTTTTAAATGGCAAGAACTATAGCTAATCGTGTGTCTATAATCTATGGCACAATTGCGCAGCCAGCGCAAGATTGAGTCTCCTTTCGCTGCTTTCTCTACTTCTGCTTCATGTACATCGTAGCAATCTTGTCGAGTATTGTGTCAATGGAGAGCAGCTCTTCGCGGAACTTTTGCATGGTGGGTGCCGGCACAATCCACTTGAGAAACTCCTCCACATTCAAACGCAGTCGGGCGAGTTGTGTCAGCGTCGCATCGTCATGTGTGGGGCGCTGTGCAAGCTTCAGGGAGGCAATGATAACATTATCAATCAGACGCTTCTCGTAGCCCAACTGGCGTAGTTTCTGTGCCGAGCTGATTTTCTTGAGCACCACGGCCATGTTGAAGCGCAAACTGGACAGCGCAGTGGCATCCTCTGCCTGACTCTCGTTGCGCTGCTCCTCTTCCTCCTCTGTTTTCTGACACTTGGCACATTGTTCGCTGTGCGCCTGCAGTTCCACTTTGATCTTAAAGAACTCATGGCAACCGTGGCACATGTAGGGCTTCTGCTGCTTGTGGATCTTCTTCATGTGGTTCTTCAGATGCGCCAACTGCGAGAAGGCCACCTCATCCGTGCACAGTTGACAGCGAAAGGGTTTCTCGCCCGTGTGCTTCCGTATGTGCAGCTTCAACACGCTCGAGTGGGCGAAGGTTTGATGACAGATCTGCAGAGGAAATACCAAGTAAGTACCAGGATTATTGATATATTCTGCGCTCTACTCACCCGACACTGATACGGTCGCTCTCCCGTATGCATGCGCATGTGCACATTGTATTGGGATTTCTGTGTAAAGTACGAGTTGCACACCTCGCAGACGTGCGTCTTCACCGCCGCATGCTTCTGCATATGCGTGGCCAGATCCTCATCTGGTTCGATGCTTTTGTGGCATATTTCACAATCAAAACGACTCAGCTTGTGGTGCTCCTGATTGATGTGGGCGCGCAGCGCTAATTCATTGGCAAACTGATTCTCACATATGGAGCACCTGTGCTCCATACCCTGTTCGTGGCGTTCCATATGCACGCGCAGATTGGCATTGGTGGAGAAGCTGGCCGAGCATTTGGTGCAGTTGAATTGCTGTATGCTTGTCTTATGATGCGACACCATGTGCTGTTGCAACTGTGGACAGGACAAAGAAGTAGTTATAGTTCTATATTGGGATTATTCAGGGATTCAGTTCATCACTCACCTGGCCACCGCGTGCGAAGCGCTTATCACAGAGCGCACATGGATATGGCTTCTCACCCGAATGCAGCCGCATGTGCAGCCTGAGGCGTTCCTTGAGTGCAAACGATTTGGGGCACTGCGTACAGGCGAACTGTTTCTTGTGCTCGTGTGCCGTCGTCTTGTGATTCTTTAGATTGACTGCCTGGCGATAGCATTTGCCGCATTCACTGCACTTGTGCGGACGCTCATCGGAATGGATGAGCATGTGCCGTTCTAGATCGGTCTTGCCGCCAAATTCCTTGGAACAATGACTGCACACGTGCTGCTTGCGACGTGCTGCCGCAGCTTCGGCTTTGCGTGGCGATCGCTTTGGCTCCGGTTGAACATAATCAGCATCGGCATCTCCGTCTGCATCGGTGGAATCTTCTTCGCCATCCTCCTGTTCAGCATCCACATACAAGTCCTGCAAACTATTCAAACTACTCTTGCGACGTTTAATGGGCGTGCCAGCTGTGGGCGAAGATTCGCGTGCCGCCGGCGGCGATGACAGCGAAATGCCACTGTCCGTGAGCAGCGAGACGGCATCCTCCTTGGATAAACTGCGACGACTGCGTACCATATTTATGATGGTTGTGTTGGTTGGTTAATCTTATGGCTACTTGAATTTAACTTTACGGCACCCGGCACCAGTTTTGGAGTGGGGGCAAGGAGTAAGGTTAATTTATCTACGTTTTCTTTGGTTTTTCGACTACTTTCTAGGCCTAAGAAGAAGGTTCCCAAGCACCTTTGGATATAGATTGTTATAGCGATTTAGTTAGGAGTAGTTTCGCTGTAAGGAAAAATTTAAGTTTAGTTCAGTTTAATTGTTTATGCCACGTTCTAAACACAACTCACAAGAAAAACAGAAACGAAAAACAAAACACAAAAGAGAACAACAATAAGAATTTCATTTCAGCTGTGTCCACCGAACTTTTGAAACTGAAGGCGACGATAAGAATAATTTCAATTGCGGGTACTGCGCAGAGACAGTCGAAACATCTACACTGAGCAAAATTAGGTAGCATATTAAAATTGGAAATTCAATTTTAGGCAAATCTATGAAAATATTTCTGTTCGATATTGTAAGTTTTAAATGATTAAAACTATAGAAAGTTTTGTTGAATTTTCTTTTAATTTTAAAGCATTCGCACGCTTCATTTTATTGCAGTGTAGTAGACATACTCTATATTTGCTTTTATCACTTTATCAGCTTGAATTTCCAGGTAGTATACATACTCATACACACACACAGACACACTCAATATGAGCAATACTGAAGAGTTGTTTAGTTTGTTTTCTCAATCTTTTGTTTGGCTTTATACGCACAAGTGGAAGTGAGAAAGCAACGCTGATAAGACACGATCGCGACAAAGGCAATAACTGATAAGGTCTAGTCGAGCCACTCTTATCTGCTCTACACATATGCAACACTTCAGTTGCTCTTCTGCTCTGTGTGGCAACTTTTCACTATAAAATCACACGACTGCTGCAGTCGTCGCTGCTGCTGCTGCTTCTGCTCCGAACTTCTAATGAAATGGAAAAATGCATGCGAAACAAAGAAAAACAGTAAAAATCAAGAACAGACGACGCTGACAACGACGACGACCCTGGGAACAGTTAGCGCGAAGTGTTTGTACACACACACGTACTTAAATAGCGTAAACATCTGGCGTACAGATTGCCCAACTGAGAAGAGCCGCAAGAGAGGAAGAGAGGAAGGGGGTGGCGAGCGACCTCTGGGCGACGCTTCATTGATCCACTGTGTTTAGCTAGAGCCAAACTCACTTACTCTGCAGTGTACACTCCCTCACACATTATCGTATCGTAGAACACTTTATGAACTCGAACACGGACGTGCACGCGGACAACGACAGCAGCAGCGAAGCATGGATTGAGCTTCCAAGTGCAGGGACAGGGCCACAGTTCACACAGCTGCACGTTACGCAAATGAAGCGTAAAATGAAAATGAAAACAACTGTTGAAAAGCGAATTAAAAAGCGCGAACCAAACCCTAAAAACAATTCTGAAAGAGCTTTAACTGTAACTATTGCAGCCCAACGGTTCAGTGTTGTGAGTGTTAGCTTTTTTCTAGTTATAAATAGAAGTCAGCAGAAAAGGCTAGAGAATTAATGGTTATGTAGCAATGATAAATTTAATTTATTGAAATTATAATAATTAAAAACGCATTTTAGAGTTTTTCTGTTAAATTTAGCTATTTTCTTCATCACATTGAATTTTTCCCTCATCAGAATTCGGCAACACTGGCCTCTCCATACAGTAGCCAGCAATTCATTAAATTGAAAGAGAATGTTGGAAAAAGCACGAACAACAGCGAAAAAGACACAAAAGGTGTGGGGGCACAAAGAACAAAGCAAATAAGAAGAAAAAAACAACAGTTTTGTAATGCTAAATAGGCAAATGGAATAAGCAGAAGCTACGGCAGGGGAGCCGCGCAGCCAAAAAGCCACAGCCGCAGCCGTCGCAGCGTCATTGCAGGGCAGAGGGCGTGCGACATTGAAGTCTTTTGTTTGGGTCACACTAAAAACAAGAGCTACTGCAAAATGTACTTTGTTAGTAATTTACCAGCACCAATACCAATTTTTTACATACAATAAGATAATAATTGCGTATATGTCAAATAAGTAGCCAACACCAAAGGAGATTCACGTTGTTTCAACGAAATACGCCCAGAGAAAGAGGCGACTTACCCGCAGAGTGGAGTGCAAACTGCAAACAAACCTCAAAACTGACACACACATACACACACAATCGCACACACAAGCATGCTCAGCTCCAGGCAGGCAGCCGGACGAGCTACATATTTTGGTTTAATCATTTGTTTATATTTAAGTGCAGCTGCTCCAAACGTAAACGCCCATTGAAATAGACATTTTATAAATTCTTTACCTTCAACAACACTACTTTAACATTTTGGTAATCTTTACACTATTCACGGTTCTATATTCCAGTGCAATTAATTAATTGATTTATTTTTAGTTATATTTAATTAGTTTTCTCGCTGTGCCGTCTGTTTGTTTGTTAAACATTATGGAGTGGAACTAGTTTTATTTGCAAACGTATCGATATATCGATAAACAGTAGCATTTTTGGTATTTTATTTTCGTGTTTAATCAAAAACTCATCGTTAAAGATAGATTTATCGGTATGGAATGTTGTGCCCACACATTGCAGCGTTTGAAAAGTAAATATTTAATTTGATTTATTATATAAAACTTAAAACGCCAATCGCTTCATTAGCAAGTACATATGTTGATCTACCTCAAACCCGTGTAAATTGTTTGCGTCTCCTTGCAAACGCATCAGCAAGCCTCCAAATGAAACGTATGCCGACAGACGTGACGATTCGTTGTGCGCCTCGTCGCCTTCAATTCGGTAAATCTTGCCGTACATAACATATTCGAAACTGTCCGCACGTGTACCTTCGTGTTCCATGGGATTGTATTCACCGCTGTCTGGACAACCATCTTCGCGCAATGTTGTGGCCAGCACCAAACGAAATTTATCACCCAATTCCATTGGGTAGAGCCACGAGTTAATGTCTAGAATGAGGTCCATTTTAAAGGATTCAGACTCGCAGTGCAGGCGGGAAACACGGTCAAATTTTTTGCCTTCAGGATCCATGTCCTTTACATTGAATATATCCTCAAACAGTACGCCAGCCATTATGTCTGAAAAAATAGTTGTTAATATTGTTCTGGTGCACAGCAGGCCGCCAAAATTTACCTTGTACTCTGATCCACGCGACAGTTCAGTGTTAGATAAATAATATTATTAAACAGAATATAAGCTAGAGACGCTAGTCCCAGAACTATTTAATGTATTTACAATAGTTTGTCTTATTATTTAAACCTATTTAATCAATTTAGTTTTTTCCGGCACTTGTTAATATTTTGCTTTAGCGTGCTTTAGAGATGAGTAACTGTGAGGCATGTTCAAAAGTGGTGGTTGGGCGATAAATGTGAAATATAACAAATATCGATGGTACATAATCTGGTTGATAGAAAACAATTTTGCAACACCACGTGTACGTCTTTTAAAATTACTCAACACTATTTTGGCGCCAAGAAGAAGTTTAAACCATTATTCGAAACATTTGTTTATTATTATCATATTTACAGGTATTATTATTATTTACCAATTCTGCGGCTTGTCAGAATAGGCAATAATGCGACCACCTGAAAATATGGGCCTACGTATTGCAGGTGTTAGCTGTGCTATAGCTGGTGAATTAACAGTTATTTTAGCAGGCTTTCTCTTCAATGGAGCGTTGAGAATTAAACGTTCAGTTCTGAATGGGATACGACGGTCCACAAAGGGCAACGTTAATTGTGTAGCAGGGAAAACAGCATTGTTTCCATTGATAATTTTCGCCGGTCTGCGCTGTGGGCGTGCTGTAAGTTTGGATGGTCTGCGCTGTGGCTGTACTGGACGAAGGAGCTGACGGAAGGCAGTGAAACGTTGCACCAACGGAAGGACAAGCTGTGCCTGTGGCCGTAAGCTAGCTAAGCTAATGGTTGCTGCACTCTGTGGCTTATTGCCGGAATCGCCGCTTGCGGGCTGCTCTGGCGGGCCATCGGTCTGATCAGGAACTTCCTCGACAGCAGGCGGACCATAGGTTTCATCAGGTGGCCCGTAAACTTCGTCAGGTGGCCCATAGACTTCATCGGGTGGCCCGTAGACTTCATCAGGTGGTCCATAAACTAGTTCAGGCTGCTCTTCCGGTGGTCCATAGGTCAAATCCGGTTGAGGGAAGTTCGCTTCCTGCTCTGTGGGCAGCTCAAATGGTGGATCAGGCGTCAGACCAGCTGGTGGATACGGTGCTGTTTCCTGCCTCTGGAAAACAGGTCCCGGAAACCGAAGTCTAGGTGCCTCACCGGCAACCACACTCAGGCTGAGTGCCGCACAAAGAGCCAACAATGGAACGCAAGCACTAGACATATTGCTGTCAAGAAATCAACTGCTGCTACCACCTGCCCAGCGGTGGTTATAAATACCCATCACCCAGTGGCAACCTTGCTGAAACTGTGGCCCAAGTGGCCAAAAAGCCGACGAGGCCGCGATGACTTATACGGCCAAGCGAAGAGTTTACGTGCCCAGCCCAGGTGACTCAACTGCCATGACAATCACGTGTAAGACCGAAGACGAAGATTAGGTGGCCCAACTTTATTAATGGCTTTTACATGACTTAGTTTACAGATTGTTTACCAGCTGCGACGCAGCACCAGGCGCTGTGGGACCGGTTGCTGGCGACGGCGTCCCTGTGGGAAACGCTGATAGAATCGGGCAGACTTGACGGCATCCTTGGGCTGGTCCAGTGTCGTGGAGACGGCAATAACAGTGCCATCTTCGGCCACCTCAACCAGAATATCCTCATCGGCTGGCTCCAGTTTGGCATCTACAACAACCTCATCCTCCTCTGGAGCGGGTATGTCGTCTGTTTCAATTGCGGGCTCGGGCTCCTGCTCTTGCTCTGGCTCTGGCTCGGGCAGCTGCTCCTGTTCCTGCACATCATCTACACTTGTGGGGGGTCCGTAAACACTGTCCGGTGGTCCGTATGTGTTATCGGGAGGCAGATAGTTAATCTCCGGTTGAGCAGTTGAGCTGGGCAGCTCGAAGGGTACGTCAGGAGTAATGCCAGCCTCGGGATAGCCTGTGGGTGCTGGACTTGGTGGTGCTGCCTCCTCCTGTCGCGCTAAGCCACGACGTGGCACAAACCGTTGACGTATTTGCGCCGAGTTGGCCAGAACAGCCAAGCCAAGAAGGAGCAGAACAGTTGAGGTTGCTTTCATCATATTGAAGTCCGTTTCGATTGTGTTCTGAGTTTCCCAAGAGCTCTGCTTATTTATAGCTAGCTTCTGCCAGATCTATGTTTATAATTTATGCTCGTCACTTTCAGTTTCAATTTCAGGCCTCCCAACTCCCAGTTCAATGTGTCTTTGTTATTGTTGTTGCTGTAGTTGCGTTTTCCCGTTCGCTTGTCTCGGCTCGGCTTTGATTATGTTGGGCCGATCGAGCCGGCTTGTGATTTCTGTTTTAATGCTGCCTACGTGACCCTTTTTCCAATTTCAGTGGCCAATGTTAGCATGCGGTGCCATGTGATTTCTTGTCTCCCTCCCCCACTCTCACCCCCATATCTCCATCTCTATCAGTTCCTCATTAACACGCCGTGGACGCCGGTTCCAATGGGTATTTGGGCCCGTATTTGAATCGTCCGTCTTTTTACGAGTACTCGTATGTTTACGGCAGGTTCTTGGGTATTCATAATTTTATTTTATTTGATGGTTTTTATATTCATAAGCATTGCCCCTGGCAGAAACGTGTCCAAAGGAGCACCCCATTAGATATAATTCTCATCTAGGTCAAGCTAAATCGTAGGTGATAAAATACTAATTAATTTCCCTTATGTTCTTTTATTATACAATTGGAATAATAAATATTATGCATGGAAATAGCAATAAATATGAAACAAGGTCGTGTTGTTGTGGATTTATGTAATCATTCAAATATGGGAAATTCAAGGTCATAACTGTTAATATATGTTATAATTATATAAATAGAATATTTGTAATATTATTCTTATATAAGAATTTTGATCGTTTTATTTATAAGTTATCATATTTTGCTGCTATTTAAACTTTATTGATGAACTTAAGGTCGTTTTCAACTGAATATCTCTTATTCCTTCTATAATATACTGTTAAGTTAAAGAGGTTCATAAGTAAACCTCTTTTGAATCATGTAAACTTCTTATATATGAAAATTAAATGCAATAAAAAAGGTATTCTATAATTAAAACAGAGTCAACACTTCATTAAATGAGCTAATGTAAAAACCTTCATATATAAACATCTCTAGGTAAATGAAAAAAAATCATTCTTAAATTTCAACAATATATTCATATTATTTATTAATAACAAAACAATGTTAATCGCTTAGGTTCGATAAGATCGTATAGAAACAAACTGTAACAACATGTAATCTCTAGATTCTGTAGACCAGGATGGGCCTGGAGCGCGTGAACTGAACAGAGCGCAGTTTTTCTGAGACGGGACGACGTGCAGCGTTGCGCAGACGTCCATTGCGTGGCTGAATCAGACTGGCTGGAATAGGCTCAGAAGCTGGATCAGCGTCTACCTCAGGCAGATCCTGATCAGCTGCAACAGCATCATCAGCCGGGGGTCCATAGGTGTTGTCTGGCTCAGCGGCAGGTGGTGGTCCATAGGTGTTATCAGGCTCGGCGGCAGGTGGGGGACCATAGGTATTGTCAGGCTCGGCAGCAGGAGGACCGTAGGTCAAATCTGGCTGCGCTTCTGTCTCAGTGGGCAGATCAAAAGGAATTGCAGGCGTCACACCAGCTGGTGGATAGGGTGCCGAAGCTTGGGTTGGTGCAATGTCCAGACTGGGTTCCGTGGCGGCAGCCACAGGTGCCTCCTCCTGTCTGGCCAATCGGAAACGTGATGAGCGTTGGCGGAAACGCGCAGGTTCTGCCACCGCAACTGCTGCAACGGCAGCCAGGATGAGAATAGCAGAGGAGGTAAACTTGAAAGCCATGTTGCTGGACTGCCGAATGGTCTTAGAATGTTGCTTTCCACTGGCCACCATGGGGTTTATATACACCTGCCAACATTTTGGCACTCATAAATGGCACTGCGAGGGTCATGTCCCATGATACGTGACAATATTTAGTCAAGGGCCCATGTCTAACCCATTACCCATTACCCATCGAGCATTAGTAGTGCGACTGGGCAGTTAACTCTGAACTTCGCGAACAGTGGTAACAAATCCACCAAGTACAGTGGGCCAATGACCGCTGCACTTCCACACTCGCAGCCAACTGTTGCCCGCCTATGAGTGACCTCTCCCAGCTCTATCCAACACATTTGCTTTCGCAGCAACGGCGCCTGCCTGCCTGTTTGTCATGCAGGTCAATGGGTTTCAAGTGTTTTGTTTGTCGTTTTGCTTTTCGGATGGGTCTATCAAATTATTGACTGCTTTATATGCGCTACGTTGCGGTTCGGGTCTAGAATCGCTTCACAGAGCGACGCGACGGGGCCACCGCGCACCCGGAGTGGGTATAAAAGTATCGGTTGCATATGGCAAAGGCAACCACAACCATCAAAGCACCACAACAAGTGACACGATCATGGCACGTTTCCAACTCATTACCGGCTCCCTATTGCTCCTAGCGATTGTGGTGGCTCAAACACAAGCTGAGGCTCCACGTCGTCTGCGTTTCAATCCACGCCAGCGTCAGACATTCGCCCGACAGGAGTTGGTGCCCCCGACGCCCTATCCCTCGGCTGCTGAACTGAAACCCGAAGAGCCAGCACTCATCTACGGCCCACCACCTTCGACAGATGTGAACGAGTTGCCCGTCGAAGAGGAGCCACCAGTGAACAGTTTTCAGCCAGATGCTGAGCCTGAATCCGAAACCGAGGCCGCCGACGAAGCTGAAGAGCTCGATACCGATGAGAGCTCCCTGGAAGTGACTACGCCCGCTCCATCGGCTCGCCTGCGCAGTCGCCAGCGTTTTGCCAAGTTGAAGCTGAAGCAGACCAAGCAGATCAAACGTCAACGCATCGCACGCCTCGAGGAGTTGCCCGTTGCAGCGGCTCCAGTTCCAGTTGCCGCTCCTGTGCCGGCTCCACAATTCTACTACATCAACGCACAGCAGCAGCCCTATGTGGTTGCCCTCAATGCGCAGCAGCAGCTGAACTGGTGAAGCCTCCAAGGATGATAATGAATTGTTAACGATTGTGATTAAATGTTGAATTATTAAAAAAACACTAAAGAATTATCCAAAGCTTTATTTCATAATAATAAGCAATATGTAAAGAGTTATCGATAGTTGAGGGATGAATAGAACAATCGAAGAGAAAGAAAGAAATATAAGTACGATGTCTAATAAGAAAGATCTCTCTCTTCGTTTATTTTTTGTCGTTCCCAATTATCGATAATTTGTGCTTACTATGATTTTTGCTGCAACATACTAAATTATCGATAACTTTTTTATATGATTGCTGCCATAAGTTAAGTCTTGTGTGCTTTAATACTTGCAAGCTTATTCTGAGTACAATTGCGTGTTTCTTTTCTCAGCCTTCTTCTCCTCTTCCTTCTTCTGCCATTTCCACTTAGACTCCTTCGCGGACAAATCATTTGCCATTCACAGCTTCCCGAGTAGCTCAACAAGCCGCCTACTCTGCGCATTGTTTGGATCCATTTGCATTATGTCCTGCCGTTAGAAGGTGTCCCGCCCTTCCCCTCCGCCCCTTTCCTAGGGCACTTGTGTTCTTTTCCTCTTGTGCTTTTGAGTTGAATGCATTTCTCTTGCCCTGCCTGGCCCCATCAATTGTTGTTCTTTTCTTAATGTTTCGCAGCTTGACGAGATTACTTTAAAGTTATACAGATGTGACGGGAATATATTGCTGTATATGAACATTGTTTGCCTTTTTCCAGCAACGTATCAAATTTCCATTTAAAAACTTCCCCATCAATTAAACTGATTCACTGAGGCTATTATTATCAAGACATACACATTATATAGGGTGCACCCGAACTGGTTTATTGGATGATAACCGTGAGCAGATAAGAAAATCGAAAACAATCGAGCAACCAAGGGGAACTTAAAGCTGTCTATACTACCGAATAAAAATTAACTGCCGATAAGCAATTTTTACTTTCATAATGTTTACTTCAAATGATTAAGTCGAAAACTTGTTTAGCAATTCCCCAACCAAAAACACAAAGCACAAATACTATATACAATTTGTTTTATTTAATAAATAATATATATAAATGACAATTCACTATAAAAACTTTCGTTTTTAATTATCTGCTGCTTTGTACATAATAATTGATAATTGATTAGTCAGCAAATTGTTATCGCAATCGTATTCCATGAAAAACCGCATGAAATCCCTCACGATTCTCAGCAATCGTGAATTGGTGTCTCGGAGACTTTGGATCAATAAGTCAATTTACATTTAATATGCATAAATTACAGGCTTGAGAACACGTAATGCTTGGATATGGCGAGGGAGGCTTAGCCCGCAAAGGATGATCCACGCGTCTCGAAGGCACCCACATTGGGCCTGGAGTTATTTCTCAATGCCTCGATAGCCTGATAGTTGAGGAACCAGAACGGACGGTTCTCCTCAGGCAGGCTGCTCAGATAGTCCACATAGTTCTGATCGCCATGCGCATCGATGGGCAGCGCATTGGTCGCAGCGGGCCTGGAAGTTGGACTGGCTGCACTCGGAATAGGCTGCGCACTGCCATTGAAGCTGCTGCCGGAACTGGAACTGGAGCTGAAGCTGGAACTGGGGATGGGGTTAAGACTGAAGCTGGGACTGCCGCTGAAAGTGTTCCCTGAGCTGCCGTTGGCATTGGAATTCGGTTGAAAACTGGAGCTGCCACTCGACGAGGGCACATTGTCGCCTCCGAAACGATTGGCCAGATCGACTGGCGCTGGAGCGCTACCCACGGGCAGTACCAGGGGCACGCCCATTGGTGGCTTCTGTGAGGCGCCGTAGGGTAAGTTAGTTACGGCCGGACGCTGTGCCGAGGCATCTTCGCCAAAGCGTGTGATGATATTCACACCCGACAGATTCTCCACAGCCGTGTTCTGTGTGCCAAGGTACTTATCCTTCTGGCTGAGTCCGCCGGGTGGACGTGCGCCCGCGAAGGAAGGTCGTTGCGCCTGGGACAGTTCCAGCAGCGTGATAAGCATCATCAGCATGCACCAAGTTCCCGACATTCTATGCGAATTTGTTGGTGTTTTTTATTATTATTTTGAATTTCACGAGCGAATTTCACTTCTTTCTTTGTCCCTCACGTTACACGTTGCGCAGCTGTTGCCTTGTACGTTACGACTGAGAGTCGAAAGCGTTTGCAATTATTTAAATAAGCTGCCAGATGCTGTTCGACTTAGTGCATACGGACGCAGACGAGTCTAGAGATAGAGGCTGAGAGGGAGAATGCGAGAGAGACAGAGAGTGAGAGCGAGCGGGCAAACAAGTTGTGCGCGGCTTATCTCTTTGCTGGAAATCCGCACTGACCCCTCGCTGACTCTTCGAAATTCCAACTATATACAGTATATAGTATGTATTTATGGCAAGCGTACACTGTGAGAATAAAGTCAATCAATCAAAGATAAACTCATCAATCATTTGATTTAATTTGCCTGAGGAATGTTTGCAAAAATACTTAGAACCTTTCACATTATTAGCCCAAGTCAAAGTCACATCATTTTCTCACTGTGTAGAGCCACACCTTCGCCAAATTTCATTGCCATTACCAATAAACATTGAGGTATTACGACTATATGTTTTGTGGGTAGAAAGTTGGAAGATTTTTTAAGCATATTTGAAATGAAGTGGAGTATTAATGACATATCAAATTGAACAGCCAATAAGTTACTTTATATAGCCAGCATCAGTAGAGCATGCGAGCTTCGGCTGATATGCAAGAAGACTCTCTTTCTCCCTCTCTCTCTCTCTCTCTCTCTCTCTTCTTCTCTCTCAAGTCTTTCTTGTTTTCTTGCGGTCTCGGGAGATACCCAAGCGTCATCAGTTTCTCGTTTTATGACGCGCACGCGTACCTCAAACCGGTTCGGCTGAGTATCGCGACTTTACCATATAATAACAATGGATCCCAGCAGCATTGGGGAACATCCAGCCCCCGTCTCAGTGCCAGCCGTGATTCATAAGGCAGACATTGTGTCTGAGTGCAGCTTTTATTATGATTCCCGAATTGAATACAAACATGAGTAAGCTATAAGTGTGTGTTGTGGGTGTGCGAGTGTGTGCGGGTGTGCGGGAGTGCGAGTGTGTCTAGGTCGTCATGATGAGGTTGCATCGTTGGATCGTCATGGGGTTGCGCCTGCCAGCACATCTGACTCTGCAACTGCCCTGCTGAGGCAGCTCGCAAGCAGATGAGCAACTTGAAGTCTCTAGAAACGTCTCGCTGCACTCAGCTTGGCCGGACGTGCCGCTGCCGAGACAGCGCGACGATAGGCAACAGGCTGGACACGGCGCAGCTTGGCCGCACGCCTGGCTGCCACAAGGCGCGCCTGCTCAGCTGGCACATCGGCAGCTGGCAAATCATTGCCAGTCACATCAGGTGGGCCGTACACCTCATCGGGCACATTGTTGGGGGCTGGTGCAGCATCGGGTGGACCGTAGACAGCATCGGGTGTTGGCTCAGCAGCCGAGGGTGCGGCGGCTGCCTCATCGAACGGCACCTCCGGCTTCAGCTCATCCGCTGAGGGATATGGAGTGACGGCAGCGGCATCTACATCCGCGGGCGCTGCCAGCTCCTGGCGGGCCAAGTAACGCGAACGTCCACGAGTTAAGCGCTGTGCGGCACGCTGACGTTGCTGTGCCTCACCGCAGGCAACAAGGCAGACAGCGATCACGAGAAGAACTTGCAACTTTGCCATTTCGAGAAAGGATTTCTATGTCTGTCTAGGAAACTGAAGCCAACGACTGTTGCTGTCGTCTGGCATTCAGGTCGCTTTTATACCTAGGACGGCCCACTGGGCGTCGCTGTTTAGTGTGCGTCGCAACGAGCTCATGCTCCATGCTTGGGCATCCTTTTTTGGCGCACGATCTGACGTAGTCACAGTCGGCACTATTGTGACCGATCGCAGGGCAGCCTGGCTTTATGTGCAAAAGACGTGACAAGAAAGTACTAACAGAAGAGCTGGAAGCTCAAATTTATAGTTCCGCCATTAATCAGTCCAAAACCGGAGCGTCTACCCGTCCACACATATGGTAAACAAACATATGTATGCCAACGATTTCGGTGGTGCTTCAATGAAATAGATCGTATAGTACGACTATCAGTTTTAATCGAGATGGTCTTCACACTTAAACTAATCTGATCGCGGGCATGTTTCGTTTGTGTCTATCTATCGATTTTGAACTTGAACTTGTTGCATTGTATCTAACCTGGCTGTAATCCACACAGACTGGACTAGACTAGACCAGCTGAACTAAGGGTCATTATCATGTATTTGTAGATAAGATAACTACATACATTTCATTCTTGTCAATGAACTTAATCTTATCTACCATTTAAAGTTAAGTTAACTGCATCAATTTCTAAGTCTACATACTTCTTATCAAGATAGCCGCTATTCATATATATAGAATTATCTATTGATAAAATGTAGTTAGTGCTGGAAGTGTTCGACTTCCGTTACGTTTAGTAACATCGACGTGACATGATACAATCCACGATTCCATGCGATAGTGGCTTAGTCATAGCTGCCCTTGGCGGTCACCTCAGGCTCGCATTCGTTGCTCGCATAAATATCGATTATAAGTGTTTAATATAAAATTCTAACACTCCAAAGTAGCCAGACACATAATGCAATTGGCAACAAGTTTTCGCTTTCAATCGATGTGGCCAACTTGTCAATGGTTTAGCGACGAATTTGTTGCTCTCCCTTAACTTTCGGATCACGTAGGAAACGCATTTTATTTCCATAGAACATGGCGACAATTCGAACGTGGCGGACGTGGATAAGTAGGCGAACACCAGAAGTAAAACAAATACAAATACAATATTCAATGTTTAAATATAATATAAATCATTAAATGTGATAACCGTGCGCCTAATGATGTCTCAGACGCACACCCACACACTCACTGACATACTATATAGAATATTATTCTGATATTACCTATCTACTTGGAACGGGACGACTCTCGCTTTCATTGGCTGAAGCCCAACGGCGAGACGCGAGACCTTAGGCAGCCCGAGAACATTGTAGTATAAAATGAGCAGAGGCATCCGCAGCGCGAATCAGTTGACTTAGAAATACACAGAATGCAGTCGATATTCGTTGTTGTCGCAGCTTTGGCACTACTTTGGGCATCTGGCATCGCTGAGACACGTCAGATACGCATCAATCGTTATGCGGCCAGCGTGCAGGAGGATGACTTGCAGCAGGCGGAGGTCAGAGAGTTGAAGCCAACGCCGTATCCGGCAGCGGGATACAGACCGGAGGGAAGAGCCTTTTTGCTGCCTGGTGAAGATGAAAACGTTGAGGGTTCAGGTTTCAATTCTGATCAAGCTACAACAACGGAATCTTCTGTTGATGACAACATAACGAGCACTACTGATGCCCTTGACTCGAGTACCACAACTTCCTTACCTACCACAACAACGTCTCCTTTGGATACCTTAGAAAGCACAACAACAGCGGCACCTGCAACAGTTGAGTTTCGCTCGGGACGAGCATTTGCCAAGGCACCGTACCCAGCAGCAGGCTATCGTCCAAGTCGCGCGTTCCCATTGCCAACGGAGCTGAATCTTCATCCTGATGCGGAAGCACTTCAAGAATCTACAGCTGCATCCTCAGCTTCAGACTCCAATGCAAATCATCCCGTTTGTGGAGTCAGCACAAATCCACTGATGCCCACACCAGAGCCGGGGTCCAAAGCAGAGCCTGATGCCGAGAGTGTCATTATCACTGCTAACCTGGGACCAGCTGTCCTTGTTACCAGAGCACCCTCATCTGCCGTCATTCCTATGGCCATTCCTCTACGCTCGCAGCCCCTAATCAATGCTCCACGGCGTGGATTCGTTTACACCACGCACGTAGAGCAGCGTTGGTAGTCCCAGACATACGCATGACTAAACTGATGCACTGTTAACATTTCTCTCGTTACAATTAAAGCTTTTCTTTCCTCATTTAACATTTTCATATAGACTTTATGAGCCTGTGTAGCAGCTACTTGTATAATAGAAGGTAGAAGAGAATTATAACTTTGTGCCTATCAAAAATGTGTTTAACAGAAGGAGGCGTGGCAGACCCAACAATATATTCTGAATCAGCATAAACAGCCAAGTCGAAATAGCCATGTCCGTCTGTCCGCTGGTTTGTCTGTCCGTCCGTATGAAAACCTAAGTCTCGCCCACTTGGGCCCCCGTAAATCGATAAAAAATCGAATTATACGCGTAGTTTTAATGCTAGACAAGTCATTTTTGGTAAACACAAGAACAACTATCCCCCAATTGGTTGAGATCGAATAATTAACATAAAAGTTATTTAAGAAATAATTAAAATGTACTGATTTCGAAGCCACTTCCTGAAAGTATGCATCATAATACGCAAAACGTATAAGTTATATATTGAAGAAATCGTTTTGCTCTGTGTAGTGGGTATACATATATAACAGTCGAGCACACTCGATTGTAGCTTTCGTGATAGTTTTATTGTATATTTTAGACTTATTCGCTTGAGGAATCACGAATACCGATCCGTCTAATTAACATTGTCCTTTCCTCCAACAACCACTTATCGCTGTCGTCAAAACTGTAAAGTAAAAAATAAATATTTTAGGTTTTAGGACTATGTGGGTTTTCGAATTCATATAAGTTAGTATTACTTACTCGTCTGCAAGCCACCAACCAAGTTTGCTGGAATTGAATTGGCGAAAAATGCCTTCTTCATATTTATAGATATCAGTCGATTCGGCGAAGGATGTTGATATACTCCAATTATCAGATTTCAATCGGTATTCATCTTTCTTACTGCCAACGTGAAAATCCCCGCAAATTAATTCGTTCTCGTCATCGATCAGTATGAGGAGCTCACAGAAATAGTGCTCTGTCAATCTGTGCAACCTTTCTAGACCAATCCAGTAATTTCCTGTGTGTGAGGTGAATCCATTGTAGTAGTCAGTCATAGTTTGAACCCCAAAAGATTTTTTTTGTATACCGATAATAATCCAGTCTTTAGAAGTCCACTTAATTGGTTCGAATTCTTTTTCTGGTGATGCATTTTTTATTTTCTTCATTTCAGAATCAAAATTAAGGATGAAGTTGAGGTTTTTTATTTCGTTCTCAGAATCTTTCATTTGCGATTCGTTGTTTTTAAGAAGGAGATTTTTCTGTACTAATTCTTGTTCTATGCACTCTACTTTATTTTCCATCTTCTTAACATATTCGTTACATTTCTTAAGTTCAATATCCTTTTTCTTGATTTCGGAATCAAGTTTAGAGTTAATATCCTTAAGATTGTTAATAGCAGTCTGAGAAGCTTTTTCCAGTTCATCTGATGTATTTTCCTGTGCCATCAACTTATCTATTTCGGTTTTTAATGAAGATATTTTATTATTATTCTGCTCATTAATCGTTTTCAGTAAATCGACTGATAACGTTAACGATTTAACCAAATCATCCTTATCTTGTATTTTAGTTTGATCAGTATTCAGTTTTTCCTTGTAAACTGCCATTTTGATTTCGAATTCCGAAAGTTTATCTTCCACATTCTTTATTTGGTTGTCCTTCAAGATTATAAGTTGACTGAATTCTTCAACTTTACCTCTCGTAACAACAGAGTTTTCAAGAACTTGTTGGACTGCTGACGCGCATAAACATAGACCAGATTGGTGGAGGCTCTGAAGACGAGTACATTTTTATTAACTGACTGATTCATCGAATCAGTCAGTTAAGACCGAATTCACTTACCAAATTATCGAAATTGTCACTTGGTATATTTTTATCAAATTGAATATTTAACTTCTTTCGATCCATTTTGAAACTGTTACTGGTCAACACGAGTTTTCATATGTTAAATAAAAAAAATAAAATAAATTGTCCCTTTCAGTTTTAGAACAGAAGAAAGACTGAAGTATGAAGTACTGTTGACTGAAATAAAGAGCGACTGAAGTACAGAGAACTAATGATTAGCCTGATAAGTACACTGCAAGCGTCTGCTGTCTGCAATTAAGTTTGATATGATAAGATTAAGAAAAATAATAAAAGAAAGTAAAAACCGAAAGCTACCGACAATCGTACACGACAGCAAATAACCCTTCGCTCAGTTTCGAAAAACCTGTAAAAATAACCTCTTATTGTCTATGTGAAATTAAGTAGTTCACCAATAAATATAGATAAAATTGTTATATTTTTATTAACTGTGGGGTCTGTCACGCCTCCATCTGCATGTTGGTGCGCCCTTTTTGGCCACTTGCAATATTTAACGGGTATATAAAAAGTAAAAGTGTGCAGTTATACATTAATCAGTTGTTTTTATTTCGACTATAAGATAACAATTGAAAAGATAAGAATGTTAGTGCATTGGGGAGGGGAATCAATACTCAATAATTATTGTATGAGATTATTTTTGCGGTCTTTTCTTTGGGAATGCAATAATTCTAAAATAAGCTCGTTTAAAACATAAAAACAAATTGAAAACTTAAGACACACTGTGGCCACATTTGCTGGGAGTTAGCGCAAATTGTGCACATAATTGACAATCAGGGGATCATCGAAGCGGGTGGGCACAATTTCAACGGAATGCACCACAGGCTGCAAATGAACAGCGCTGTCAATGTGCGTGAAGCTGCCCAGCTGCAAGTCGTCGTGCGTGGCGGGATGGACTGCAGCAAGCAGCAGCTCACGCTCCAATTGTCCATTGACATCCCCATCCAGCTGCAGTTGAGCGTCGTGCAGCACGTACTCGGCCTCCGGTTCGACCAGGGCTAACTCAATGGCCACATTGTTATCACCAGCTGCCTGCGGTTGTTCGGCTATCGAAATTGTGGCATTGTCTGTGGCCACAGCGATGGCCACGTTAGGCAACGTCGCCGCCTCTTGCGTGGATGTTGTCGCATTGATGGCAAACAATTTCGTTGTCTTGTGGTCGCTGCTCTGCTCCGTTGTTGCCTCCGTTACAGTCGTTGTCTCACTGTACTCTGTTGTTGTTGTTGCTGGTGCTGCTTCTGTGGTTCCGCTGGCCTCTGCACTTCCGGCTACAGCTGTCTCATTCTCATCCTGCTCCTCCAGCTGCTGTTCCACTTCGGCAGGACGCTTCGCAGGCGTGCTGAGCAGCAACAGCTTGGCGGATTTCTCTAGCGGTTTGTCACGACTCACGCTAAGATCACCAGGCACGGTGCCAGGAGCAGGATCAATGCTGGCCACATCAATGGCGACACTTTCTGTGTTAATCTCTGGTTCCACTGTCGTGCTGCTTAGCTGTGGTTCCTCGCTTGTTGTCTCCTGACGGATGACAGACGCCTCCACCCTGGCCAGACACACGATCAGTGCCAGACAGTAGATGCTCAATCCTTGCCACATATTTCTAGTTCTCTGTTTATGCGTTAACTAATCGTTGATATTTTCCAACTGCGCGTATTTATAGCGAGTCGACCCAGTCTCAGATCCGCTCTATGCCTCCAATTCCTGCCTTCCCCCCTCGGCTCACACCCCGCCAGCTGTCATAATTTCAGCCCTGAAGGCGACCAAATCGACGCGCTGCTTCCGCATGCCGCCACAAGCCGGAAATGTAATTTCATGTGTATGCTCCTCTTGCTGTGTGTGTGTGTGAGTGTGTGTGCCGGGCGGAGTGTGGGTGTCTCACACTGGCTTTGGCCAGTGTCTCAGTCGTGGTCATCGTGTCAACGTGGAGGCCAAAAGGCGGACATCGTTCGTTACACCTTAAACCTGCCCGTTGACCGCAATGATGGTCACAGAGTCAGCCCCAAAATCGCTTTACATTCCCCCCTCCACACACTTGCCACTCTTTCCACCAACCCTCTCACCCAGCCCGACCGATGTGCAAAGTTTGCGGCTGACCGGTGGCAGTTGTTGTTGTCTTTGTTGTTGCCTCTGCTTCTACTGCTTCTGCTTCTGCTGTTGTGCATGCTCCAACATGCCGGTCACGTCCAGTCGGTGACTTTGTTTTCGTCTTAAATGTGAATTGAGAAAATTGAAATAAATAGCCACATGTTCTCGAACTCGCCAGCATACAAGCATATGTATATATCTATGTGTATATACAGTAAGTATCATGTAGGTATGTACATCTCTTATTTGGGTATTCAATATTTGACAGGCAATAATGACTCACTAAAGCGGCCCCTGCTGCTACAGACCCATCACAGTTGTACTTTGTATATTCCGTTGCTAGATTACCTAAACGTAGCATTATTATTATATAGTTTAATTGATTCTTTAATTAACAAAGAAAAAGTCTCTTCACAACTTTTCAGTGATACCGTATGCTCATAAGTAAAATACATACTCGATTTATATATTATATATAAGTTTATTATCGAAGATTCAACACTACTTACGTTAAAAATATTGTACGTCTTAAGTTTATGATTTTATATTGATTTCTTTTCGTTTTCTTATTTCATTCGGGGGATCTTTAGGGTTACGAAATTTCTAATTTCTGAGTTATGTCTGAGTTAATATCAAATGTGGTTTATAAATCTATAATAATTGCATATGATATACATAGGTTGATGATCGGTCGAGGGGGGGAAAGTGTTTAATTTATAGTTAATTTCGAGATTTAATATGTATATGTATTTAGGTATGTATAGTATGGCATGATGGAATCGATTTCGTAATAAATATATATATGGGTGTGTGTGTGTGTGTGTAAATGTTGTGTATGATAGGGCCTAATACATCGAGAGATATGTGTGCTTCGTTTACAAGATACAAGATACAATTTAAGTTTAGTACAATTACGATAATTATTGTTCAACTTGTGTGTATTTTAATGTTATATGTATGTATGTATGATGTAGATATCTGATTTACTTTTCAGTTATATAGTATATTCGAATTCGTTTCTGAGATTTGAGTGAGATTTCTATTACATCCCGTTCATTTCACATGCTTCACGTATAAAATGAATTTACTTCTACTTACAATATAAAAATTGTTCTTGTTATTTTGTTTTTCTCTTTTTTGGTTTGTGCTTGTCGGTTCTGCTTGTGTGTGTATTTCTCTTTCTACTTCCTTCCTTTTTCTGTTTTATTTTCACTATCGGGGAAGCACAAAATGCTCGTTCACTCTGTAGCGCATTACAACAGGAATATCGAATACAATTCGGGTATATAAAAAAACAAAAAAATTAAACAGAAAAACTATTCAGCTAGTTACTATGCTAATAAAACAAAAAATAAACAAATTGTTTAAACAAAAACGAATAAATAAACAAAGTTTTAACGAGTTTCTAATTGATATATGCAGTTGCTTCGTAATCGTTGCCTGAGAGTGTTGCGCCCTAGCCTAGGCAATATTATGCACCTTGGCCGAGAGACAATTGTGCACCACAAATACCACCGGCTTAGGACAGCACTCCATGTCCAGTTCCTGTGGGGCAGAGGGAGATGGAAAGAGGGAGAGAGCATGAGCAGGAGGTGGCAACAGTTGCATTGTGTGATCACTTACGATCTCGCCATCATCGCCGAAATCCAAGTACAAGATGCGAGCACCATCATCCGCCGAACCCTTAAGCTTATCGAATGCGAACTGCCACAGCTGCGTCTTGGTGCTGTTACCAGTTGCCGCCGCCAATGCGGTGGGCGTGGGCGTGGACGAGGCAAAGCCACCGCAATCGTACAAGAAGAATCCACGATTTATATGCACAACCAATTGACACTGCCTGCCCTGGTACAGGCAGCGGAACGAGAATTCGCGCTGCAAATTCACCGCCTGATGTGAGCCCTGGACAAGGGCACGCGCCCAGGCGGCCATATCTCGATGCGTCTCCGAGCGCAGCCAGTAAACAAGGACGCCACGCGCTGTGCCACAGCGCACACAGAACACTGTAGTCTGTTGGCCCTGCACACGAGGGGGAGGAGAAGGTTGTGGTTAATACATATGGTAAATATTTCTTGATGCTTACGTTCAGGGAGGAATTGTTGCCGGCACCTGCCAGGCGCGTAGTGGCCAGCGCATAACTCTCCAGTGGACGACTCCAAGCCTCTACGGACCAGGGTGCACTCTCGTATATCCGAAACTCGCGCTCTGTGACTGCTACAAAAATGGGCAACCATTTGTCGCTCTCATCGGAACTCTCCGAGCTGGAGCGGCCACTGGGCTGTAATTGCAAGAAGGAGCGGATGAGATTGTGTTGGCTGCGGAAGAGTGTAAACACTTACACTTACCACCTCGCCAGCCACGCCACTGTTCGATGTACCGCTGCCTCCACTGGCAGCACCGCCGCCTCCGCTGCCCGAGCTGCCTCCTCCGCCGCCACCGGCACTGCCACCATTGAGACGCTTGCTCAGCCAGCCAATGTGCTTGAGCTCGCCGATGAGAGTGACCAGCGCACGATTGGCCTCGGCCAGGGCGCGCTGCGTGCTGCTGCCCATGGCCGAGTGGAGCGCATTGAACCAGATCAGAGCTTCCGCCGAGTCGCTGGCACGCAGTATGCACGAGTGCACTCCATCCGGGGAGTGCAGCTCCAGGCAGCGATTCTCTGCAATGATGCAAGTGTGTGTGCACAACTTAGAAAGAGAACAATGTGATGCGGGGTGCGGGGGATGAGCTGGCCACTTACCCGGATCGATGTACTTGAGATTGCGCGCCAGATGCGTCAGCTGCAGCGGAATGTAGCGCGTATCTGCACGCGGCGTTGTCTTGGGCGTCGGTGCTGGCGGAGATGTGGGCGCACCCGGTCCCAGGGGGCACAAGAAGGCGCGCTGCAGTTCCCAGCCTACCTCGGAGATGATGCTTGCCTTGCGGAAATAGGGCGTCACTTCGCGGAGGAATTTAACTGCAAATAGTAGCAAAGGAAGTGATTGAGATGATGCGGGGCAAGGTGCCGAGTGTGGCACACATGAATATGCACGGGCACAGAGGAGGATGTGGCAACGCCTATGGCTTCACAGGTGCACAGGATGTGGTGACACATTCAATGGCACACCCACACACCACACACACACACACACACACCACCCACACACTCGCACACCAAACACAGCATTCAATCAGTCCGCTCTCGACATCGTCAGCGTCAAACACAAACGTTGCGGCATAAATTCATTAGAGTTTCCGCTCCATTTTTATTCGATTTGCACACAGAGACACACACACACGCACACTTATGTAGGCACACATACAGTCTCATGGGCACAAGCCTGTGGCACAGTGGTGCGACACACTCTTGGTTATTGAACTGAGATTAACAAGGTCTTTTCTAGTTGCTTAATTTAATGGATTGTCTACAGGTTTTTTTTAACTTTGTTATATAGATTAAAATCTTTAAAAAATACTCTAAGATATATATTACTCTAATTGCCCTCATATACATATGTTCATTTTGGCAGATACTACAGTTTTTCATCAAAAGCTAACCTACCTTCCAAGTTCGAAACATACTTTAAATATATAAATTTGTACTTTAAAATTAAATTACTCTAAACTCAAATATTTCATATGGAAAATCAGTGAAAAATATTGAACTTTCATTAGAAAAGCTTTTAATAAGAATATAATATAATATTTGTTTACTCTTATAAAGAGTTTTTATAGGAAAAATATAGAGTTTTTATAGCCAAAATATATGTGCTAAGCTCCAAGGATATATAATCTATAATTTCTTCATAATAATTTATAGTTTTTCATAAAGACAATCTATTGAAAATGTTATTTATTCATGATAAAAGTAAAAAATGAATTATTTTAGCCTCGTTTTAAGTTGTTATATAAACAATAGGTCAAAACTTATGACCTACGATGAAATACATTTGTATATATACATAGATAAACTTTGAATTGTTTGTTTAAATGTTAGAACTTTGCATACATTTTGACAAGCACTTGCACCACTGTGCGACCGATATGCAAATGGTGCTGTTGCTGCTGTTGGCAGGTGGCTTGTCGCAGTTATACTACTACGACGTGTACGTGTTCGTGTGTGTGTGTGTGTATGCATATTTGTAGGTAGATATCTGCGTCTATCTCCGGCTACTGCTCCCTCCCCCGCCCACAACATTTGCACATTTCCGCCGGAGACGACCACTACGGGGAGAGTAGAAGGAGTAGGAAAACTTTGATATTGTTGTTGTTGTTGTTGCTGCTGCTGTTGTCGTTCGAGTGATTTGGAAATTCAATTTTCACACTTAATGCCAACTGTTTCGCTGGTGCCCGCCCGGAGGTGTTTCAGAAGGAGTTCCAGAGCTCTCGAGCTCGTTTGCCTGCGACTCAATTCGTGTGTTTCGTGCCCAACTAATTAGAGCGGACAGCAGCGCAGCCATAACGCAGCCCGCTTACTGCCATTCCCCTACAAGTCAACCTTCCCTTCTCCTTCCACATTCCCCTTCTCCTTCTGCAAAGCCCACACTAATTGCTTGGCATTTACGGGGTTACAAGTGGACTACGTCGTCTTCGTTGTCGTCGTGCTGCGAGCTGCGAGTCAACATTTGCATACAGCAATATGCAACCGACAACCGACAAACTGACAAACAAACAAACAAACTGACAAACAAACAAGCTCGTCGAGTGCAAGACGAGGTAAAACATGAGCAAAAAAAACTGTTGCATAGCAGCAGGCGCCAGGCGAACGTAGTACTCGTACGTAGAATCTGCTGGAGAGTGTAGAACGCCGCGGCAAGTGCACTGGAAAAGCAAACAAGCCAAAACGCTGTGCAAAAGTTTAGCTGAAAACAACAACAACAACACTAGCAACAACAACAGCAATAACAAAGCGTAATAAGTTGTGCAAATAAAGTTGCAATTCCAGCAAAGAAAGGCAGCACGGAAAAAAAAACACAAGCTAAGCAGCGCTATGGTTGGGTGCGTGTAATAGACTGTCGAATACCCTGCAAGAAAATTTTAAATTAAAACGAAATAAACATATTCCTTTACCAACACTAAAAATGCAGCTGTTTAGATTATGAGCTGGAACCGAACTCATTAACCAACACTCCAGTCTGTGCTGTCAATTATCTCTTTAGAGAACGTTCATATTGCTTTCTCGGTCGCACAGATAAGAGAAATAATCGATTTCTAAAGTAACTGATTAATCAATACTTACTCCGCAATACTAATAATAATATAATAATAATAAGAATAATACTAGCATCAATATGAACAGAGAACACAGCTTAGTCATATGACTTTATTAACCAACACTTATTATGTACTATTTTATTCTTGTTATTTCTGCTAGTTTATTCTTTATATATAATGCTATATTATTATAATTCACAAGTTCAAACAACTACCCATGTACCATTTAAATTCTGCAGGGTATAGAAAATAAATGAACAATTCTGTAAATACTTTAAGCCTTGCATATTGTGCATACAAATAAACTACACTATGTATTCTATGCTATATATCGTGTGTGCTAAACAAATACATATAAATATGTATAAAAAACCTATCACATTTCTACAAACTGAATTTAACTCATTCCCTTTGCAATCATTTGCAACACAAAAAATATACATAAAATACTGCAAATATTGTACTTATGCTAAAAGCTAAAAATACTAGTCTTGTGCATGCCACTCTGACCAAAGAATTTAACCCTGAAAACGAATCTAAACCTCAAACAGCCAACAGTATTTATGCATTACATACAATATATACAATATACCCTACTTTTAACTATTTACATCATATACAGGGTATTTAAAAATACACGAAAAATACTGCAAATACTTTAAGCCAAATGTAAACTAGTCTTTATGCATACCATGCATATATAGTAGCTACGTACGAATATAGCACACACACACACACACACACGTATATCTCATGTGTGCACAAAAGTTTGCCAGCTAAAGCTAGGGAATTATGTTTTTGGGGTTGGAGGGTTGGGGGGAGCAGCTAGAAAATGCTAAAACTAAAGCTGAAGCCAAGCAAATGGCATTGATTCAGCAAGCTAAAAACTAGATTTAATCTTGAAATACTTTTGGGAATGCACCCTTGCGCCTTTAACCCTTCTGCCCCTCTCTCCACCCCGACTTAAGGTCATTAAAAATATGCTCAATTAAATGAAGATTAGACAAGTTTAGTTACGGCTTCGGTTGGGATTAGTTTTGCCTGCAAGCAGGTGAAAACAGGTGGCCAAGTTTCGCCTCTCCCTCCACTCGAAACGGATTGTGACCGCCCGCATAAATCACGCCGCATGCCGGCAGACAGAAAGTGGGCGTGTCCCAACGGATGAGCATGGGCGCCACACAAATATGATATCAAGTGCAGGCGGCGCTGGTGCTGGCGTTGGCACTGGCGTCGCACTCGCAAATCGTGCGTTAAAACTTTCCACAAAAGTTTTCCGAGTAAAATCTCACGCGAGGCGAAAGCTAGAGAGGATTCCAAAGACAGGGGAGGGAAGGAAAGAGGGGTGCCCGACAAGGGTGTTAGCTGGCCACAAAACTATGCCAAGCCCTGTAAAAAACATTGCTAATGGACTTTCGGGCAAGGTGTACAAGGAAAGAGATGGGACGAGGGGAGGCAGGAGAAGATGCCCGGACACGGGGGGGTAGCCCGGATGCATAGCCAACTTCTGTCGCTTTCGTCGTCGACGCCTTTTGCCAGGGCGACGAAATCTGCCGTTGACATTTGGCAGTTTTGGCGAGTTTTCCTGGAATTTCTGCAACTGGCCAAAACTGGCTAAAGTTGGTGCCCAGCAGTGCTCATCCTTCCTCCTCATCCTCGCTTCACCCGCATTCTAGTTAGGCATACACAGCCGCCAGCTTATTTAAATTACAATGAGATGCCAGCGCCTTCGACTTCGTCTTTGCCAACGCCTTCGTCCCAGAGTCTGGCAAACAAGTTGGCCAAGTTGTAAATTGGAAGTTCGAGTTGAAGACGCTAACGGGCTAACGGCATAACGGACTAAAGGGGATAACGGGCTAACGGGATAAGGGCATAAAGAGAGAACTAGCGGGGATGCAATGGAATGCCGTCTCGGAATTGGAAGCCAACAGCGTGCGGGGGCAGATCTAAACACACATAACTGTTAAGGCAGGCCCAGATTGCGTTTGCCGCTCGTTTTTGGGCCACTTTACGTGCCTATAGATTGAGGCCAACTCCCATTTGATTTGGCCCGAGCCCATTGAAATTATTAAAACAGCCGCAAATAGTATAATGCGAATTGAAAAAGGGTCGCTTAGCTATGAAACTAGAGCAGCGTAGGAACGGGTATCGTTAATTTAGCTTGTTATAGTGGTGCGTTTTCGAGAATGAAGAGAATATCGAATCGTTGATATTAAGATTTGATTAGATAGAATGATGCTCCAATTATTATTCATATTCCTAAAAACAACATAATAAAATAGGTGGATTATCAATAAGAATGATTAAACTTCTGTTACCAAAACTTTTCAACGAAATAAGAGTTATCGATGACTATATATCGCAAACTAAGGCAGATAACCATAAATAGTACTTCTACTTTTCGTTCTTATTTATCACGTTCTATAAGAAATCAATGGCAAAAATAGCAAAATGATAATAAAGACATTGATTGCTGTTTATCGATTTGATGGTAAATGAGTTGGTTAATAGTTATCAATAATAATTGCTTTAATAATGATTATAAATTAATTGATAACTAGTTATTGATGGTATAATTAACTATCGTACAACTTTTTACTAAGGAAATGAGAAGATTTGAAGCGATATTAAAAGGCGTAATTATATGATCTGAAAAAATATTACCATATATCGCATACAATATTAATTCCAGAATCGACCCATATGATAACAAACATTTAGCCGTAAAAAAGCTAACTCGGACAGAGCATTGCAAGTGCGACAAGTTCGAGTAGTTTATAGATTTGTCAACTGGCAAAAGTTTTTGGCGAAATGGATCAACGACATGTCGCGACATGTGCGAACCGCTGCTGGCAGCAGCTGCCTTGGCATGCTAGGCACGTTGCAGATGACGATGACGACGACGACGACGACGACGGCGACGACGACTGCGTAGCCCCCGTCATGGGCAACGAAACGGACATGGACGTGGACGTGGACGTGGACGTGGGATGTGGAATGCGAACGTGCCGTGTGGGCGGGGCAATGGAAGAGGGGGGAGGGGGGCATGAAGAAGACGTAGGCATGGTTGAGGTTGTTTCATATATATTAAATGCGACGTTAACCATGAGCTTGATTGGACTTTGATGGGCTTCGATATGTTTTCGAATGCGCAAAATATTGCGCGACTCGCGTGTCCCATTTGCATTCGCCGCATCAGGGCAGAGTCGCAGCAAGAGTTATCGTTATCATTATCATAGCCGAAATATAAGCTGAGCTCGACCTTGCGACCATTACTGAATTCTGATGTAGAACCGCTTAACCTTACGATACAATGTACGATATACGAGACGATATAAAAGCGAGTGCACCCACAGCAGCAATATCACATACCGTTAGCCAACGTTGAACGTGCACAAACATGCAGACCTTAAGCACATCCTCAGCCCTCATCCTGGCCAGCTGCTGCCTGCTGCTGGCTGCCTCCGTTACGGATGCCATGCCCCAAGCTAGACGTCGCACTGCAGCGAAGAGTCAGCGACAGGTGGAGCTTGTGGCCAGCACACCCTATCCGGCAGCTGGCTTCAGACCGAGCATTCCCTTCGATTTGCCCAGCGAGAGGCAGCCAAAGCTGGAGGAGCCACTGGAGGACACCACAACGAGCACAGTGATTGAAGATTTTAGCACAACCGATGCACAGAGCACAACGGAAGTGGAGCAGGAACAGCAGACAGAGCAGCAGCAGCAGCAGGAGGTAGAGGAAGAGGAAGAGGAGCAACTGGCTGAGGTGGAGGCAAATGCACGCACACCGGCGAACACTTATGGTGCACCCAATCCCGTCGAGGACACCATTGAGGTGGTAGCTCAGGCACCATCGCAGGACTTTCAGCCACCCGTACGCGAGGCTGTGGAGGATTTTGCCGCTGTTGCCATTGATGGCCCTGCTGATGAGCAGCAGCCTGTTGCTGATCTGCCTGCCCTGGACCAGGCCGGCCTAGAGCAGGAGGTCACCCTGAAGGCAACGGCAACGACACCCGCGAGCACCTATGGAGCACCTAAGACCAACACACCCGCTCGCAGCTATGGCGCACCCGAGCTGGAGGAACCCGACAACGAGCTGGAGGTGGAGGAGTCACAGGTGGAGCTGTTCGAGGAGGATGAGGAGCAGCAGCAGCGGGAGTTGAGTGAGGCCGCTGCCACACTGGGCCTGAACAATGGACGCCTCATTCTGCTGCCACTGAACGCAGGTGGTGCCCAGTTTGGTCGCCTCATTCTGGCCGTGGAGCAACCCAAGCAACGCCACAGCCAGCGCAGTGAACGTCTGCGTCGACGCAACTAAGAAATAATCCCCAAACAAAAGGAAAAGGAGAAGTAGAAGAGAAGCAAAGAAAGTACGAAATGAAATGAACGAAATAAAAATTGTTGTATATGTTGTATATGGCATATGTGTTATGTATTTGTGTGTGTGTGTGTGTGTATGTTTGAACATGGTCTTTGACAGAGTCCTTGTTTGCCTTGGCTTCCTGCACCGGAAATGGAATCGACTCGCTTCGCATCGCATCGACTGCAGCAGCAGCAACAGCAGCGCAGTCAATCTCCATCTCCAGTGCGTGTTTGCTCACGAGAACAACAGTCCTCCATGGTTCATTTTCCATTTGTTTATGCGTATTGTTTGGCATCAGCTTCAAGTACCGTAACCTGCACTTCCCCTCCCTTCCTCTCTCTCTCTCTACAGGCACAATGTCCTCTCTCGCTCAATCGCCTAATTGATGCTTATTGCCTTTCATACGCTTCCGGTGTAGGGTATATGCAACGGGCAAGTAAACTAGGTCAGGCCTATAAAGTAGCGCCATCTTTCTTCTATCTCATCTCTTACTTCCTATTTCTTTTTCTTTCTCTCTCTCATTCATCTAAATTCAACTGTTCTTTGCCTCTTCTCACTCTATTCATCTCTTTTTTCTCGCTCTATATTTCGACTGAAACTCCTCCTTCTCTATATTTCTCTTTATATCTTCGCTAACCCCTCTTCCTTTGTTCGTTCATTACTCTTTCTTTATACGAAACTATACATTTTCTTCTTCTTTCTCTCCGACTATCATCAGCTGTTACTTTACTCTCTTTCCCTTTCTGTAATAACGAAATAGTAAGAACATCTTTTTCCATTTCTCTGCTGCTAGCTCAGTGTTTATCTTTAAAGTTTAAAGTTTTTCTTTGAATTATGAATTTCTCAAATCAATTTGATCCAGTTATTAAAAGAAATATATATTCACATGATTCTATCCGACTTATCTATATAAATGACCACAGTTTATTTCAGATATATAGATCTATATATTTCTATAAGCTTTGTGGCATTTTCTCGATCTTTGCAGAGTATTCGAGATTCGTTAGTATTTTTAGAAAAGTAAGAGTACTTTCCCTCTGCACTCAACTTCCTCACCTCTCTGGCAGATGAAAATATAGTGCGTAGCATTCATTTCGATTTCGCAGTGCAGTGGCAACTGTGCTAGCCCTTCTTTTACTGCTCCTCCTCTTCTGCTCCTGTGCTCTGTGGCTACTGTTGATGCCACGCCCAGCGCCAACTATGTATTTTGGGGCCATTTGATCAAATGGAAGGAAAACTTTTCTCATTACTCATTGCCAAGCCAAGGCAAACAAACAAACCAAACGAGCGAGCGAGCGAACAAGCGAACGACCTAACCGACCCAACCAACCCGACCAGCGCGACCAACGCAACCAGCTCGACGGAACCAACGACGACGCTGGCGACGGCGACGAGCGAACGGACGAACGGACGAAACCAACCAAACGCAACTGACGGCAGTCAACAGTTAAGAGTCAACAGGCAACAAGAGGGAGGTGGGAGGGGGCGTGGCAGCACACCGGGTGGGTCACTCTTTTAGCGGGGGATTTAGAACAGTTGCAGCTGCAATGGCAACAAGAAGAGCAACAGCAACAACAGCAAGAGCAACCGACAGCAACCAGAAGGACAGCATGTTATGCTGACTAATCCCACGTACGTATTGTACACTGCGAGAAAAGATAAGGGCAGTAATGAAGGAAATTGAATATTGAAATTAAAGCAATCCTTTCAATAACCAAGCTGCACAATAAATCAATGAATCATATAAACTTAAACTTTGTCTAGAAAGCGAACACTGCAACAATAGAAGAATGAATCAACATTGACTATTATAGTATATACAGCACTTTGTATATCATTTTCTTTTAATTAGATAGTAATGTACACTCGAAGAAATTGTGGCAAAGTATTTGAAGCGAAGGAATTGCAATTGAAGAAATATACTTGTATTAAATAGTTTTCCTTTATAAACAGAACTACAAAAGTAGCTTCTTTCACGTTTATAGTGTACACTGTGACAAAAACTAGTGAAGTATGGTAAGAAATTCAGTCCGAATAATTTAAACAATCAACTAATTAACTTACTTACTTTACTCCCGCTATTTTCGTTTTTATATCCCATACTTTGCAATAAGAACTATTGATTTATCGGATTCAAATGGTTGGTATCAACCCTGAGTTTCTTAACATAACCTCAATTAATTCTGTGTAATTGTAAAATGTTTATTATAAATATTATTTTGGAAATATAAAATAATAAATAAATAATAAAATATAAAATAAATTTGTGTAATTGTAAAATTTGATTATAAATATTATTTTGGGAATTTATTAACGTTTGTTAATTAAATTGGAATAACAGCCACCTGCTTATCTAGCAGTATTTAGCTTTTCTCGCAGTGCATTAACTAGTACTGCAACAACAGTTACCTGATTTTCTTGCAGTGTACAACCGCAGCTTTTTAACTTTGCACATTGTTTGCTTGTTAGTTCGCCTCGCTCAATGGCACTTTTTAAGCACTTTCTTTACTCCTTTCTCCCCAATCCTCACTCTCTTTCTTTACTTCTCCCACATACAAACTAAGTCAGCATTTGATATATATCCACCTACCTTCCAGATCGACCACTCGCCCGGCACGTTTCAGCGCTCGCACTGCCTCATCGTGCGTGGCATCGCGCAGCTCCTCGCCATTTACCGTTAGAATGGCATCGCCCACATAGAGTCCCTTGGCCTGATCGGCAGCCATGCCACGGAATATCTTGGAAATGAGAATGGGCATACGATTCTCGCGTCCACCCTTGATGGAGATGCCCAGACCGTTGTTATCCGACTTGATGATGCGCACATGACGCTTCTGATTGGCCACATGATCAGGTACATCGCACATGTCGAGGCCAACGCCATCGGCATTGTTATTGTTGTTCAAACAGAGATCACCGCCATTTTCCGCTGTGCCAGTTCCGGTTCCGTTGCCAGTTCCTGTGCCGGTGCCCGTGCCCGTGCCCGAGCCATCCACTTCCGTATCCTGCACCAACATGCCCTGCAACGAGGCAGAGCTGGGCAATGTGCCATTCTGTCCGGTTACACCTCCTCCACCTCCACCACCCCCACTGTGGTTACTTCTGCAACAGAGAGAGAGAGAGAGAGAGAGGTAGAGACAAAGAAGTTCAATTAGAGATTGCCTTGCTGCAGTGCATCACGTACTTACCCCAGTGTGCCATTTAGCGTTGTCGATTGACCATCGCTGGAGTGCTGCGACGACTCGCACGACTCGTCCAGGCTAATGGCCAGAAAGTCCGTCTCCAGTGTCACCATCACGCGATACCAGGAGCCGCGCACACGCGTCTCCAGATTCCCGCAACGCATGCCCGATGGCGACGGCGAATGTTGTTGCTGTTGTTGTAGTTGCTGCTGCTGTTGTTGCTGTTGTTGCTGTTGTTGTGGCATCGGTTGCGGCTGTGCCGCTGGCGGCGCACGCCCCAGGCTCGATGATTCCACCATTTCCTTAGCTTGTGTTGCTGCTGCTGCTGCTTCTTCTTCTTGCCACACGGTTGCAAACTACATGGCCACAGCGCAGCCAGCGCCAGCTGCAATAAAATGAGGCATTTAGTACATTTAATGAGAAATTCAAATTCAAAAGAGATAAAGCTAAAGTTAATAAGCAAAGCAAAGCAAATATATAGTTGAGCCGACCTTTAGATACCCTGTAATTGTTGGGGAAATGTCAAGAATGAAATCCCCATGCAGATTCCAGCTTCAGATAAATTAAAGTCCACTTTTAGATAAGGATATTACCTTTATTTCATTTCATACCTTCATGGCAAGGTTAGATACCCTTTCATTAGTGTGATAAATAAAGAAATTTGCCTACTAAATAAGTACAAACAAAGCTGTGAACATATTATATGATACATAGACAGTATTGAATAAATTGTCTTATTGATCAAGAACTTATACTTTATTGGTCTACCATGCCTGCTATTGATGCCAAAAGGGTTTTCTATTTATTATACACATTTAATTCTTCTGCTTACATTTCCATCAACTAAATATACCCACCTAACAGGCACTTAAATTCCATGCAGGATATTACAAAATCAGCTTTAGCCAGCAGATTTATAATTATGCTACATTTATCCCAATTATCCCAAAGTGTTGGATTTCTCTCCATAATTAAAGCACATTTCTCATCAATTAACAATTAACAATGCGCAAAGGGGGAGCGGAGGGGACCGCTGCTGCTTCCTGTGCAGCACACAAACACCTCAATTTCCTGTACAGGTGAAGCAGATTAGGGGGACAGACACACAGACAGATAGACTGGAGTGAGTTAAGGGGGGGACAGAGGGAGGTGTAGGTGTGGCAGGAAGGCGGGCGGAGCCTTGGCGAAGATGTCAAATGAAGTGTCCGCAGGGCAACCACAAATTTGGACAGGATGCCACAACATTTGTCATTGTTTTGCTCGGCCAAGATTTATTGCATTCCCACACACACACACACGCACAAGAAGATAATAACAACAACAGCAACTACAACAACCGAACATGAATGACAGTGGGGAATGCAAATGCAGCGAATTGTGCGCATCCTGCACATCCTTCAGCTTCGGCTTCCTTCTGCAGCTTCAGCTTCAGCTTCGTCCTCCTCCCCAACTGCAATTACGCATCTTGTCGCTGGCAGCCGCGAGGGGAGTTTTTGTCTGATTTTGTTTTTGACAAGTGACTGTGAGTCCGCTACCCACTTCCCCCTCCCTTCCTCTCTCCCTCCTCAAAAGACAACAGCTCTCGTTGCACATGTGTGTGTGTCTGGCATTTGTATGTACATTTCCGCTAACGCTCGAGCAGGAAGCAATTTTGCCTCTGCCTGCGTCGGCGGCGACGCATTGCCAGAACTCTGTTTACTCTGCAATTTATTGTGCAACATTTGTAATTATTATTGCAATGCAGCAAACTTCTTTCCCCTCCCCTCCTGCTCTCTCCATCGCTCTCTCTCTCTCTTCACGCCTTGCCTTGCCTCGAGCCATGAAGCTGGCAAAAAGTTTGTGAGAAGCGCCAAGTGTGCGAATGCTTGAGATGGCAAGACGAAGACGGAAAGGCGAAGAAGGAGCAACAACAGCTGGGGAGAAGTTAGAGCAGCAGGAGGAGTAGCAGCAGAAGCAGAAGAAGGAGCAGCAGCAGCATGTAGAGGAGTGAGGGAGGCAGACAGTTGTTGCAGTTGGCGAAGCCGACGAAGATGACAACACACTCATAATTGTAAGTAAACACAAACAAATAGCAGCACTCACACACACGACTGCAACACATTCATCTGCACAGCGAGGGCAGCTCAATAAGTTGAACTAAGTTGCCTGCAAAGTATAATAAATTCTTATAGAGCTCATTGAAACAAAACAAAACGATTTACTAAAGTTTTCAAATATTTTCGAAATAGAGCCGCCTTCAGTTTTAAGTTGAACAAACAGCTTTGGCTGTTGAAGTTTTACCCTGCATAGTGTGAACAGTTTTTTTATATCATTGCATTGATTATGAGCAAGAGTTTGCAATGCAATTTACGAGACATATTCGATTCTATGAATTATATACATATATTCTGTATAGCATCAACAGAGGAGTACCTGCGTTTGTCCCTCCATGTATCCCTCTGCCTATTGTAATGACAATTAGTTTCTTAGTTTTAAAACTATCTTATTTTTGGATCATATATATATTAAATATTAATTATTATATTAATTATATATCGATATTGCAATGCAACAGTTTAAAATAAAATTCTATTTAATACGATGTCTTCAAAATGCAACGTTATTTCGTTCGATATATCTAATCTTCATTGATTTTCACGCTAAAATTTTTAATTTTTAAGCTTCTCTGTCCTTTTTTCACTAATGAACGATGTGATCTATATAATATTAATCAATATTAAATATATCTAGCCAAGCAATATGACCATTATAAATAACACTCTAATATTTACCTATTTATTATTTTTACTGATTTATCTATCGACTTATTTATTCAACTCTAGTGCTTAAGCCGCCCTCGCAGTGCTGCTGCTGCTGCCACTTTATGCCTGGCAGCTAGCCAGTTATCCCTTCTCTCCCTCCCTACCTTCCCTCTATCCATCTCTACTGACGGCGTTGCCATGACTAATTAGACAAGCCGCGTGCAACAATCCGAAATCAAACCGAAAATATTAATAGCTTGCAGGAAAAACCAGCAAGAGGCAATGTCTCTCCTCTGCCCACCCCTTCCCCCTGTTGAACTGTCCTTTTTTTATATTTCTCCCGCTGTTGTAGGTGCCTAATAAGCGCCGCCGACGGGGCCATTTTTCATGCTGCGCTTTTGGCTAATTTAATGCTGGGGCGATCATAAATTATGCCGAGCCCCGAAAAGTAGGCAAAGCAAAATAGTCGAGCCGGAACAAAAAGAGAAGGGAAAGAGTGTGTGTGTGGACTGTGAAAAATGCTGCCTGGTTGGGAAATGGCAGCAGCTGCTGCTGCAGCACACACACACACTCACTCACACACACACATGTGCAAAGTTGCATTCAACTCGAAATTTTTATGCGCTCTTTTCCGTAATAACTTTTCCCTTTTTGTTGTGCCACGTTTTTTAAAGTTTTTCTTTGCAGCGCTTTGTTTTTTTTTTTGCCAGTGTGAGTAAGAGTATATGTAAGGGAATGTGTGTGTGCAAGGGAATGTATGTGTGATTGTGTTTTTGTATTGATATAACCCAAAAGGGTGTCAGCCGGCAAATGCGTTTTGCCTTCGAGCCTCGACACTTTTCCTTTTTTTCCGTTGTATCTGCAGATTTATTTATGCATGTGTGTGTAAGAGAGGGAGAGAAAGTAGGAGAGAGAGGAGCTGAGTAGGGGGCACCGGAAACAGGGGTCTGAGTTTTGTGGCTGCGCCATCAAAAAGTCATAAAATCATAATTTGTAAACGAGAATTTATTTCGAAAAATATTTATGGTCTGCTCGGGCTCCAGAAACGTTCGCGGAATTTATATATATGTGTGTGTATATGAAGTGTAGGAAGGTGTGTGTGTGTGCGATTGTGTCTGCACGCTTGTGTGTGTGCGTAGGCGCCGCTTCATTACAGTCATGTGTGCATGTGGCAAGCTTACTTCCACTTCCTCTCCCTGTTGCTTCTCTACTTCTTCTTCCTCTCTCCCCTATGCCAGGTACAATTTGCTGCCAACCCAAGCAAATGTGATTTTTCTCTTTCATTTCCCCCACCTCAACCTTCCCTTCCCCCCTCTCCCTGAACTTCCTTCTGTTCCGTTCCAGTTCCGTTCGTAATCGATTCCCTGCTTAGCAAACTCGTTTCAATTGACTTTCATTTTGTTTTTGTTGTTGCAGCTAAAATACTTATAGATAGCATCAGCTATCATGGGTACTTTCTTCAACAATGGGGAAATGTGATTAGGAAATGCTTCCGCTATTAAAAGGCATGTGAGGGAAAAAGGAAGGAGCACATACTATGCATATAGATGGCTGCATAAATGTTTATAGAAGAGTTTCAAATTGGAACTTAAGTTAGATACGATTACGAAGCCATAAAAGAGAGAGATTGCCTTAGAGTTGCCAATACAATGCTTCTACTTAAATTAGCTTGCTATAAAGTGCCACCCTACTTAGCCAAGGCTCATCCATCTCATATGAAATCGATACAGTAAAAATACTTCAAGCTTGACTGCGTATGCTACTTTGTTAGATTCCGCAAGATATTATAGGGTGTCATACTTTCCGGGGGTTTATATTCCAGCCACGCAGGCTGTATAATGTATGTATAATGGGTGTATAATAATACATATAATACATATTTAAGTACAGACTGCTGTACTGCAGGTATAAGCCGCGTTCCATTAAATTTCGATAATTACATTCATACACACACACTCAAGCACACTCTGGCACACATGTCTGTGTGTGTGTGTGTGTGTACTGACGCTTGGCCTTGACATCCCCCACTCCGAAGGGGGCAACACCCCAAGCAAGAGTGCGTGTGGTGTGAAGAGGGGAGTGTAGGAAGAAGAGGGAGTGGAAAGCGAAGGGAGAGAGAGTGGGAACTCGAGTTCACCATGTCCCTGACATCCCCTGGCAACCCGGGTAACACTGGGCACCATCATTGTGCCGGCAAAATCCGTGTGGTGAGGCTCTTAATCATTCTTAACAATGCGGCCCCAACGTTCGCTCGCTCAACTGGTGGAAATCGATATATATACTATATATATATATATATGTGTGTATTTACTATATAAACTCTGCACTAATGATCCTTAAATACACATAACACACACATACACACACGTACTGCGCTTGGGATGCTGCTGCTTTAATGCTAAAGGAAACGCGCTGCCCCGTTCACACTAAGCGCGCTTGATTGAGGTTAGGAACGGCCATTAATTGACATATAATGGAATTTATAGTACAAAAACAAATATAACATACTATATACAATATGCAAAAGAAATATTTACAGAAATATATATCAAAATTCATATATAAATAAAGAAAATATTCATTTGAAATTTGTCTAAAAAATGCAAATGAAATATTAACAAAATATTGAAGGAAAAATAAAAAATAAATCTTGTTTGCCAATTATAAACAATTATATTATGTATTTCAAATGAAAAAGTTATTAAATATTGACACAATTAACAAAAGAAATTTATATAAAAAAGGAAAATAAAATATTAACAAAATATTGACAGAAATAAGAAGAAATAAATTTATATCTGCCAATTATAAACAAATATATTTAATATATGCACGTGTATTTCAAAAGAAACAGTCATCAAATATTGATGGCATAAAAAATGTAAATGAAATATTGACAGAAGTATGGAGAATACAATTTGTATGCCAATTATAAAGAGCAAAACATACAACAGGCTGGTCTAAACCACGCGCTTGTTAACTTAATTGTTATTACTGCTGTTGCTTTTGTTGTTGTTGTCGCTGTCTTGTTTGCTGTTTGTCATTTTCCACGTCCGCCCACAGGCAAAATCCATTCACATGTATACACTCCGCCTCCCTCCTTCACCCCCTTCTACCCTGCACATATCTATTGATATGTTCATGTATGTGGGCAACCGCAAAGCTGCCACGGCGACCGATAAAAGCCAAAAGCAAACCTCTGAGATTTGCTTATTAACACACACACACACATTCACATGCATACACGTGTGCATGTTACGTATACGCCCCACACCTGGCACTGGTGTCAACATGGGCGAGAGCTGAGCCCGACGCAGGCCAAACAAATTATTCAGCATTGATTAATTATGAAAATGCGTTTATATTGATTGTCGTGTGAGTGTGCAGTGAGTCTACGCGTGTGTGTGTGACTGTCTGGGTGTGTGACTGTCTGTGTGTGTCTGTCTGACTGTCTGTGTGTGCTTTGGTCTCTGCCCAATTCCGACTGTGCCTGACTTGGCGTGTCTGTTTATGTATATTAGTTGGGGCAGGCCATAGCAGCCCCACAACAATTACCAAGTACCGATTGTGGCCATGCTTGGGATTATTATGTATAGCCACCACCTCTCTCCCTCCCTCCCCTCTTCCTCAGCAAGAGAATGCAAATCAGGCAAATGTGCCAAATGAGGCAAAAGCGGCAGCTTAGTGGAAGAGGGACGCGGATTATGGGTTTGGGGTTTGTAATCTCACTGATGGCAGGTGGCAGCTCAGGTATGCTGGGTATATCAAGCATGCCGGGTATGCTGGGCATGTGGGCAGGTGGGCAGACGCTGGCAGTCGTCGCCTTTTTGCACTTATTAATTGCCAGTGTCTTGGCATAATTTCCACTCATTTGTCTCTGCAGCAATGCAAGAGTGGCTGCCATTGTGTGAGCTGCTGCAAGAGTCAAGAATCTGCTCACGTACAACAGGCAGACGAAGATGGTGGGAGGAGGAGGAAGGGAAGAGAAAAGAGCAGAGACAGCACAGAACAAGACGCGCCAAGATGAAATGCAAAATGTGATGATGCAGCTTCATTAAGTGCAATTTAAGTGCGATATCTCTCTCACTCTAACCATATTTCACTCTATCTCTGTGTTGCTTGCTCTCTCTGCCTTGCTTTCCCTCTCTCTCTCACGCCTTCTAGCGACGTTTCTTTGCTTCGCTGAGCTGCTGAAAGGCCTGATGACAAAAGGTGCAAGTAAAGATGTGAATGAGCACAGCCAGCACCTTCTCCCTCTCTCCCCCTTTCTGGCATTCTCATTCCCTAATGCAAGTAATTGCACGTCGCTCTGATTAAGTTCAAAAGGGGACTAGCGAAAGAGAGAGTGCAAGAGCAGAGAGAGGGGGGCAGGGGCAGGGGAGAACGTTTGCAATTTGGGTTTTTTGTCTCTCGCACAAAATGCTAAGCCAAAAAGCGGATTATGTCCTTTCAAATGTAATTTACACGCTGAATTTGAAAGTGACCTCAGAATTGCAAATGCTTTTAGAGGGAGACAGCAAACGAGAGAGGGGGGCGGAGAAAGAGAGGAGGCTTCTCTGCGAGTGTTTATATAATAGCCCGGACTAAGGAATTACGCAGGATTAGGGCATTTAAATGCAATTATGTGTGTGTGTGTGTGTGTGTAATTAAATGCAGATGACAGGTGTAATAACTAAGATATGCCATAAGTATAAATAATGCAAGACGATATAGCTCAGCTTAAATTAAGCCACATTCTCTCTACCTCCCTCTCCCCTTGTTTTCAATTTTATTTGCACTGTTATTGCTCTAACATAATCTTAGCTGCCAAGAGAGCAGAGAAATTACAGTTATCTGTCAACACATATCGCCAAATGCATGTCAATTATGACTTAAATGCTTAACACAAAAGCCGGCAAAGACGCCACAAGAGTGCGAGAGAGACAGAGAGTGAGAGAGGGCGGTGGAGGGAGGCGATGTAGACAAAGGCAACGGCAAAGTGGCAACGCCAACACCAACGCCGCTGATGATGTTGATGAATGCCGATAGTAAACGGAATTAACTTTCACGCAACATAACGACGTCAACTGCGACAGAGACGTCGACTGCGACAGCAACTGCGACGACGCTCCAACAACTTGAATGAAAGAAAAAGCTTACGCTAATAGCAGACGACGCCGCAGAGCACAACTGAAAAAAGCTTTTCGGCAAGCGCGCGTAGTAAATGTGCGGGTGTGTAGCTGTAGCAGTAGAAGGGGAGCAGAGGGGTAACAGCGGGTGGGAGTGTACGAATGCGGCTTGTCGGACTGGTTGTGTTTGCAAGAGAGAGAGAGAGCGAGTGAACGAGAGAGCGGCAAGCCAAACAAACTTCGCTGATGACATCGACGCAGCGAAGCCAGCGTTGGCGTCAGCGTCAAACTCAAAATTCCCTAATATTGTTTGCTAGTTAATAAACAAAACATGCACACACACCCTCGCACACACAAACACTAGTACATACCGTCTCTGGTCTCAGTATTTGTTGTAATTTTAATTGTTTTTTTTTCAAGTAACAATTAATGCAAAACTTGACAGCGACGTCGACGTCGGCGCATGCGCTAAAACTGCTTGCTGCACTATAGCATTTCTATACAGAGACGCACACACTCACACACAAGCACAACAAACGGTCCGTGCGGATGTGTGTGTGTTTCTGTGTGAGTACTAAGGATTTTTGCTGTAAATTTTTATATTTATTTTATTACACACTCTGCGCTTAGCAATTTCCTTTCGCTATTTTAACACCAATTCTTTTTTTAAGACCTTTTTAATGATATGCAAAAATTAAAGTGACGAGCGCGGGGGGAACAACGTCAGTAACAATAACAATTTAGCCAATTAGTAACTGTTATTATTTCGTCTAGCGTTTTTTTATTATTATTGTTTGTGTAGCACAATGCGACAACGACGACGACGACAGCAACGACGACGACGGCAACGCAAGCTTTGCGGGCGCTTGGGAAAACAGTGCGCGAACACAGCAAACCCGTTACCGTTAGAAAGTGAACAGCGACTGAAACTGAAGTTGCAATGCCAAGCGGCGCTTGTCGAGAAAGCTTTTACACAGCGTCGCAGCCGCAGTCGTAGAGTCGGCATCGGCTTTGGCGTCTTTGTTGTTGTTGTCATTGTTGTTAGTGGTGGTGGTGGTGCGCACTCAATGTTATTGGTCAGAGAGAACTAATGGCAAGGCTTGACAATTGAAATCTGCCTTACCAACACTGTAACACAGGCACATCTAAAGCGCGCTTCTTTCTGATTTTCGAATCAGATAAATTCTTAAATATAATTGTATTTAGATTAAAATTTAATATAATAATAATAATATATTAAAATAAATTAAAAATGCTTCAAATGATTCAAATGAACATGGCAAGCCAGAGTGCACTTGGTTACCGCCAAATGTTAAGTCTGTACACAAGTCGTCTCTGGTAATAAACAGCAGCAATGTTGCCATACTGTGTTTAACAGTGCTTAAAATGTGCTGTATGTAGTGCTGCCACAAAGTCTGCAGACCAATAACTGGCAATGCTGTAAATATGCAGCTGACTCTGGCGCGCAATTTGAAAAGTTGAAAGAGGATGTCTTAAACGTGAATTTAAATAAATGTTTGCATATTTCTATAAGAATTGTCAACTATTTCTTAGCATAATGTATGTAAATATATGTTGACTATAGCAGTAGCGATGTGCAAATATGTTGGCTGCAAAATATGCAATTATCTGCGGGTGTTGTGCACCCGCTTCCATTTCCAACTGCACACAACGCGGGTGCACGAATGCGGCGGCTGCTGTTCGAATGGGAATTCCATGCCAACACGCTTGCTGTCACTCCTCTCCCCCTTCATTCCTCTCTCTCTCTCTATCTCTTTCTCTCTCATCATGCCGGCAGCAAGTGCAGATTTTGGCAAGAAAATGTGCCGCACGATGGCGAAAAAAAAAAGTTTTCCACGCATCCCCGACGCATTTCTCACTGCCTGGCAATATCGGTAATCATCAGCAGAGAGAAACAAAACGTGTTGCAGGTTGCAAGTTGGATGTTGTTGTCTGCTTGTTGCCTGTTGCACGTTGCCGGTTGCCCATTGCCTGTTGCCTGGCGGCTCTGTTGACCCGGGCCTGGCCAATTATGCGCCGCGCGCCGAGTGGTGAAATCGATGAAGATGCACAAATGCAAACGCACTCGGCTAATGGTCAATATGGTGCTGCTGATGGCGTCTTATGTACGATATGTGGCCCGGACAATTATGGCCAAAACAGCGAGCTAGCCAGCGAGGTAGCAACAGGTGGGTTTACTGCGTTGCTGTTGTTGTTGTCTGCGATTCATGCGCCTGGCCTAACGAGCTGTGAACGTGATTATAACTGCAAGCTCGACATATGAAAATTATGTTCAAAATGCAATTTGGCCGAAAAGAACAACAACAGCAACAACAACAACAACAGCAACGACAATGGCCAAGCTACTGCAGCACAACCAGAAGCTGAATTCAGATTAGGCAATAAGCATGGCCTCAGTCCCAGCCCCAGCCCCGATCCCAACCCAACTGAGTGAAAATATTTGCTTTGCATTCATCTCGTGTTGTAGTTGTTGTTGTTGCCTGTGTTGCTGCATTGTTTGTTAATGCCTTGGCCGGGCATGGTCAGAGCCAATAAAATATGAATTTGTCTGTTTGCATTTGCTGCTGTTGTTGTTGCTGCTGCTGCATGAGGAAGTCAGGCAGAGCATAATCTAACGGCAAATAATAGCCGCAAGCAGGTGGGTTCATTGGATCAGCGCAGGTCAAAGTCAAAATAGACTGCGAATTCCCACAGGATTTGCATATGAATTTAGAGAGAGAGAGACGGAGTGAGAATAGTAACAGTAATAGCAGAGTATATATATTTGTATGTGCTTGTTATATGTATCCAGTTTAATACACAATTTATTTTATTTAACTCATTTGCTAATGTGTGTTGTCAGATCATTTATTTTCCGCTCTCTCTCTCTAGTTTTCCATTTGACTTGCGCTCTCTCTACTTTTGCATTTGTTTTGCTCTATTTATTCAAAATGGTTCTCAATTTGATTTACAGGCAATTAACAGACTGTTGCCAGTTTTTCTTGCACTCAATTAATACAAAAGTGTTGCCAGTTTATCATATTTGCCCTGAATTACAAATTAATACCAAAGTGTTGCCACTCATTTGCTTTGCTCTCAACCAAAAAAGGACTACAAAAGTGTGGTTATACTTATATCAAAATGGCGCCAACTAAGGAGAAAGTAAACAAATGGAATGAAAAAACTGCTCTATAATTTGCAATATGTCGCACTTAATCTCAAACTGCAGTGCGGGAGTCGCCAATGGGCTAGGGCTCAACAATGGTTGCATTGCGGCAACACTGCTTGTGTTGCATGCAACACAACAAGGCAAGCACAATGCGCATGCGAGTTGTCAACGCTTGCTTTGCAGCACAGCGCAAACGACACGAAGCTCCTGCTGGAAGATTTGCAAGCACTTCACAGCTTCCTAGCACATCAAAGCGCTGCTGCCGCGCCAGGCGCAACTCTCTGTGGTGTGGGAAACGGTTGCAGTTGCAACAGTTGCAGCAGCAGTTACAGGCGCTAAACGGTGGCAAGCAAAACGGCGGGAATTTTCATAGCACATACGCCCCATTGCCCGCCACAGCGCCACAACAACAACAACGACAGCAGGACAGAGACGGACGGACGATCAATCTAATGCTGTAGAGCAGCCGGGGCAGCCAAGGCGGCTTTGGTGTCGTCGTCGTCGTGGGGCTCACTTGCTGGGCGCCTCGAAGCGTTTCGGGGTAAGAACATAAATCCTTCAGCTGTTCAGCCACAGCAGCCGCAGCCGAAAACCTCTGCTTGTGTGCATGGCATTTGAATGTGTGCCTCCTGGTGCAGTTGATGTTGCAGTTGCAGCGGTTGCAGTGTTGGCCGCTTTCGGTTCGGTTCGGCTTGGACGTTTTTTTATTGCCATAAGTGGCAGGTAATTATGTCGCTTGCCTGATAAATTACATTGTTGACAACGTCCGCTTGAGGCAGCAATATTTGCACATCAAATCTCTAACTTTCCTTGCACACACTCACACACACTCGCATATACAGTTGCCACATGAAGACATCTCGCGCTGCATTGCGGGCGGCAGGAAGGCATTCCAAGGCAAGGCAAGGTGATTGCATGTCTGCGATAAGGCGTGTGCCGCAGGGCCCTCAATCCGCGTCGGAGGCTTCTACTCCCCTTGTGATATCTGTGAACACGGTAGCATAACATGCTTAAGTTTAATTAATGATAAGAAATCTGTATCTAAGGACGTTGCCGACACGCTTCACTCCACCACACGTAATGAGCAGAGGCTCCTCTCTCTCCCTCTCTCTGTCTTGCTTGCGGGGCCAAGAATTCGGCGCGTTCGACAACGCCATCGGCATCTCAATATCATGTAGATTTTGCGCTAATGTATATACCCGCTTGCAACGAGGCACACACGGAGTCAATCTGGCCTGCTCTCTGCTCTGTGCTCTCTGCTCTCATACTCGCCATTAATTAGTTGAATTTATTAGATGGCCATCTCGTCGGCTCGTACCATACGCCTGGGAATTTTTCGAATCCCTTGCATTGCTTTTCGCACTCGCAGCGAAACAGAGAGGGAGATAGAGAGAGAGAGAGAGGCAAGTAATGCCAAAACGTACTAAATAAGTATACGCATCTGCCTCCCTCCTTCTCTCTCTCTCTCTCTCTCTCTATCTTCCCTCTCTATCTGCGCTTCTTGCTCAGTTTACGATGTGAGCCTGCTCATGTTGTGGCCAAATCGACTGGCACCAAATATTTTATCTGCACTGCGCTTGGTCATCGCTGCGACTGAGCAGCTGTGGGGGATTAGTCGTCTCGTCGTCCCTTCTCCCTCCTCCTTCGCATCCACTTGTCCACTAACTGCATATTAGTTGCAATAAATGTTCCTGCTCTCGCGCTCTTCTACCCGAGCAGTTTATGTGCGTGTATTGACATTTGATTGCGCCACAGATGGCCATGAAGAGGCTCATAAGATATTCGTTTATTGGCACTGTTTAGCCGCGAGAATGATCGACTAATCGATCAGCCAAAGCCATCAGATCCGACAGCCATTATAATAGCTATTTATAGTTCACTTTCAGTTATTATTGCAACTGTTTAGGGATTACAGATATGTGATATGATATGGTAAAAGCTGCAATCGCATGTGAAGTTGTAGATTATGCAATTTTACAGTTGAGGAATTACTACAAGACACTTCACATTATGTCATTTTACAGTTTATAATATTACTTTTAGAGAGGATTAACTAAGTCTGGTATAAAGGCATATAATAGAATATATAGAAAGGACTTTAAAATATATAGAAAATGGTGAAAGGACAGCTTAAGTAGTTAATGAACCTGCAGATTGATCGATGTTTTAAACTCCAATTCTGAGGCGGATATATCTGTTATAAAAATGTAAATAAAGGTTTCTATTTAGCATGATTAATCAAGACAACTGACTCGTTTCTTTTCGTAAGTACAAATTAGAAAGAGAGGTATAGAATAAATATTTATTTGATGGTTTTAATTCATTAAAATGTTTCTGTACATTTGTCCAGTCTACTCGCAAAAGAATCAGTGGAGTTTTTCTTCTTCTTTTTTCTATTCTCCCATCCAGATGCGAAAAGAAGATGCGGTTCGTTGCATAGTTCGGCTGCCCGCCGACCAATTTTTACCGCAATTCAATGCGGAACTCAGTCAACTCTGGCGGGAACAAAAAACACGATTTTGTCAACCTCGCGCTGAGACGAAGCCGCCGCCGCCGCTAAAGTCTCTGCGGCAATTGCCTTAGCGATGGCAATGCCAAAAATTTGTGCCACAAACAACGGGAGGGAGAGGGAGAGATGGAACGGGAGACAGACTGAGATTAAACGACGCCCAACTGTGCGAATACTTGGCGCAGTCAGTGTATCGAGCTTGGACCTACATACATATATGGATTATGTGCGACAGAGAAAAACGCTTAGCTTTTAATTAGTCATATGAAAAGCCTGAAAAGCTTTATGTGATCTTAAGTATTTTTGAGGGAATATTCGCAGAATTATTATTGTAATTAAGAACAGTAGTAAAAAGTATAAAGTGGAGTTGTTTAAAGGCTTTAAAAATGTTAACTTATATGTACATAAGGAAGGTGTTACCCCCTGATATATGCAATATAATACATAGTTAGCATATAGTTGAAGGAGTTTCCCTTAAAGATATTGAAAATACTATTATTATGAAACAGAAAAAACAACAGTAATTACAAACCGAACTAGAGTTTGTAAATTTTAACTAGTTGAAATTGAAGATCTCTTCCCCGTGATCTATAGCGAACTCATTAACCCCCACGCTGGCCTAAGCGACGCATAACCCAGTCCAAGCTGCCAGCTCATTAGTGTGTTAAGTGAAAAAAACAATATGTGATGCACATATGGAATATACATATAGACGAGTGTGTGCGATCTGTGGGATCAGCGAGCTGCTGCTGCTGCTTTGCCTTTTACAAATCGCACTCGCGACGCAAGCGTTTGGCAATTAGTTGAGAGCGGGCATAAATCAAACAGTTAATAAGCTTGCTGCAACCTGCAACCTGTTGCCAATTACAGTGGTTAGGCAAAGGGGCAACAACTACAGAGCCTGAGATCGGCATGCAAACTCACCTACAATGCAGATCGAGGGCTTTCTGGTGCGCACCAGGTGCAACAATGTTGGATATGAGAGATGGCAAGCAGCTGATGAACGAGCAGATGATCGGACGAGGGATAAAGCAAAGCACAATGGGACAAGGCACAGTGGGACAAAATGAGAGAAATAAGTAAATGTATGTGACTGTGAACAAAACAATTAAAATGTGTGTAAATAGAAAGTGGCATAATAGTGTTACCGTATGTAAGGCTGTTAACAGCAGCGCTGTCTAGTATCGATTACTTAATACTAAAATACTAAAAATTGTCGTTTAATCGATAACTCACATATTTTGAAATTGTATTTTACACATGATTTATATTTTACACATGATTTATACTTACACTTTATATACCCAATAGCTGTTTTGTTGTCAGTTCTAGTTCCCACGCTCACTGGCCACTGCTGGGTATCATATAGTCAAGTATTTGCTCTGCTAATGTAGATGCTGCTGCTGCTGCAGTTGCTGCATTTTAGGCTGGAACCCAACCTCTTGGCCTGCCGCAGACTATTTAACAATTTTTACTACTACTAAAAATTCCAATAACAACAACAGCAACTGAGAAAAGCTATTGAGATCTCGCGTGGTATACCCCGAACTGGAAATGTTATTTGTAATGCGGGCGTTGCAAAGAATCGCAGGTTGTAAAATCTGGCTAATGGCAAGTTTGTTGCAAAAGCGTTAATTAAAATACATACACACACGAGTACGCCTGTGTGTGTGTGCACAACAACAACAATTAAAAAGTGCATTAACTTTGTTGCCAACTTGTGCGGGACGCATTGACATTATGCGGTCAAAATGCGGGGTATGCGGGGAGGCAGCAGACAGACTGTGAGTGGGAGGAAGAGAGAGTTGTAGAAAGAGTGAAAACAGAGGAGAACTAGGGGCAGAGCAAGGCGGAATTAATGGGAACTAAAGTTGTTAGAGAGCGAGAGGTAATGTAAGCAAGAGAGAGCATAAGTTAAAGGGAGAGCGAGACAATGAGCAGCAGATTTGCCTTACCAATCTAGAGCCAAGCAAATATAGAAATATCAGAGAGCAAAAGAGCTGCTGAAGAGAGGGGGAGAATTACAAGTGTGTAGGAGTGGGTCACAAATGCTGCACTCATTGTTGCACTAATTTGGGCCAATCGTCTGACAGTTTAGTCTATCAGTGTGCGGTAATCGCGCCGCAATTGTGCCCCGTTTTGGTTGCCAAATCAATAATGCGCCGTTGCCAGACTTAATATGGAGCACACGCACACACATTGTATGTACATATGCCTGTTTGTGTGTGTGCGTTCGCTACAATTCACATAAAAGGCTCGCCATATTGACATTTAATGCCAAAATGCATCTTCATGGGAATTGCAAATATGAGCAGAGATCTTGGGCAAGAATTAAGTTAAGAGATGGCAAAATATACCGATACATCGAGAAAAATATCGATGCATCCCCGAAATATTGTTATTATCATAAATAATGTAGCAGACTGTTAGGCTGATCCACCGCAATAACTATCGCCTATTAACACAACATTGCTTTAACATAACGTATGATTAACATTAACATAATTGAATTTAAGCAAACGGAGAGAGCCATAAAACGTAATAAATATTTTAATGAATACCATGTAGCGCACTTTTTTCAAAAATTCACAAAAATATCGTCTATAATTCATATGCTATTTGCCATGATTGTCATTTACTACGCTTAAATCGAGTGCATGCAGTGTGTGCTAAATGGCAATGTTACAGTTGCTGCTGTGGCCAGACTGCTGGCGGGCACTGTGTGCACTAAGTGGGGATTTGGAGTCCAAAGTGCGTGCATTTGCACAATGTGGAACATGAGTTTTGCATTTGCTGCCTGTTGCCATTAAAATGAGCGCAAATTAAATGCGGGTCGGCAAAATGTTGCACACACACACATACGCACACAGTGAGCGGCAGTAGTACGAGTGCGGCTGGGGGCAAAGATTTCCATGCGCATCGTGTGTGTTGTACTTGAATGTTGCAAGCAAATTATGCTGGCATTGACACGCCAAACGCCGCAGTCGCTCGCTCCAGCTCCAGGTCTGGCTACAATTCCAGCTGCGAGCTGCCGGACGGAGGTGCCACCGTGCGGCTGCTTGTGGCAGCTGTGGCAGACAGCAGGCCAATAAAAACGCACATTAGAAAGGTAGCAATTGCCCGTGGTCAAGATTTAAAATCAGAACGTGAGACATTTTACAATATACACGCGGACTTTCGCTACGTTGATCAAAACTTCGAACAGCGGATCGGTGCGGTTTATCTTAATCATCGGGCATTCGTCTCAGCTTGTAAATTGTTCTTGCACAGAGGTTAAACTGCTGATAACGAGAGAGCAAACATTGTTATTATTATTATCGACTTTAAATAGATCATTGCAACGTTGCAATTTCTGACTGTAATGAAACTACCGCTATCTATACAAATCATTACAACATCAATGTTAAGTTTATGATGCTTATGCTATGTTAATTCAACATAGCACGCTCTGTAAAAGTAACATTGGTAATTACTGCATTCGCTTTGATCTGCAAATTCTATATTGTATAAGTTAGGCTGCGAGAAAAAGAAGGAGTAAAGATTATATATTATTACATACATTATTTAAAAATTCATATGTACACATTCAGTTCATCATCGATTCCTTCTGCCGTTCTCCAACATAATTTCCCACATTGCCTCCGTTGCCGAAATGAACCCAGCCCAAAAGTTCAATAGAATTTCCCTCTGTTCTTCTTTCCCAACGTTAGTGTGACTCTGTGTGTGTGCGCCATGCCGAAAGCGTATCAAAAAGCCTGGCCAAAAGGCCGGGCCACAATTGTCATTGAGCGTCCATTCAAATGTCACAAATTGTTTGCCAAATCGCGCATTGGACGTGAAATAGTTTCGACAGTTTAATTTGCCTGCCGCAACTGCCGTTTTTGTTGCCGATTTGGCGGTCCCGCTGTGGTTCGATGGTTTGTTGCCTTGTCGCTTGGCCAATTGGGCGGTTTGCGGTAGTGATGGTGGTGGTGGTGGCTGCTGCAATGAAACACCTACCAAATGCTTTTGGCCATCATTTGAAGGCAGCTCTGTGGCCGGCAGGCAAATGCCTAAATGCCGCTGCTTGCTACACTGAGAAAAACACATGAAATAATAGAAAAGGATGCCAATGTGCTTACCCACTGGTTTTTTGCAGTGTTTGCCTGCTGGACACTCTGGCTGGCTGGCTGCAGCATCTGCTGCAGATCCAATAGATATGAGCGCGGCGATAACGTTGACATTCCACCTAAATTTATAATTTTTCGCCGCGTTTTTCCCTTGTGCGCAAAAGCTTTTAATTTTTGCCGCCAATTCCGTTCACATTTGTCGTCAGGCTCTCTCTCTCTCTGTCTTTTGAGTTGTCTTACTGTCGTTTGTTGCAACTCTCTGGTGGATTTGTCATTCATGCCTGGTGTTGTTGTTGTTGCCGCTAGTGCTGCCAGTAGTTTCGTCTAGACGCGCTTTTCCTCTTCGCCTCCTTCCATGTGCATTAAGTGTATTCAAAATCTACCATGATCATTACCATAACTGATCTTGTTTTGTCATGGCGCCTCCACTCTGCCTCCCTCCCTTCCACCAATTGTATCTCGCTCTCCTTCTCCTACTTCATCTGCAGCTACTGTTTTGGTTTTTTGCGATGATTTTCTGCGGTTCATTTGAGTCACGAATTGCTCGAAATGCCTGCCTGCCTCGACTTGGATAGCCATTTGGACCTGGACCTGGACTTGGCGTGTTCTTTTGTCCGTGATTTCATTTTGATTTGCGCCACACAAAACTCTTTGCACACGACAAGAGCGTATCGTAAGTGCGCACCCACTCCCGCCGACACTCGTGTTCTCTTTCTCTCTCTCTCTCTCTGTAAATACTGTCATTGAATTTTAATTTAATTCAATGCACAAGAACAACAATGTTTAGAGTGGAGATTGCATTGCGATAATAAAAGCTGGGAAAATTTTAAGCTGGCTTTGTGCTCTGATTCCCATTATTGGCGGCATGATCATGTTGATATTTGTTGCCAAAAAAACCAAAACCAAACTAAACAGAAATGTCTTCATTTAAGCCGTGTCGTTATGCTAATGGATCAGACATCTAACAACTTGCAGTCGTCAGACAGCGAGCCTGAGTTTTTAAAAGGAAAAACTTACATATTCAAAAAGATCAAATATTTGTTGGCAATTAAAAGTGTCTACTGCATACTGCATTAACAGTATTTGTTATTATTTGATTGAAATGCACGTGAGTGCAATCGATATTCCAATAGATCATCGATATTAGTTAACATCACGATTAATTAACCTCTCTAATAAGAGTTGTGGGAGGAATTTGCGATTGTTTTATTTAATTAAATAAACTTGGTACCAATTTAAAGTTAAATAATTACTACTTCTTAATTATTATTACTAATGTAAATATGTATTGCTCTTATTTTGCTTGTAGCTCGTACCAACACATTCACACAAGCCTGCTTGTGCCATCATAACTCATGCCGCCATCAGAGCCGCGCACATACATACACACGCAAGGCCTTTTTAATAATAAAAATTTAATTTGTGACTAACAAATTAATTTCAAAGCGCATTTACACCTCCTAATCTCAATCACTAAATTGTCGATGGAGCCAAAGGCGATGCGAGACCAAAGCCAACGCCAAAGCACACGGCAAAGGCAATTGCCAAAGCAGTAGGCGTTACCAAGGCGAACACACAAGCAAAAGGCAGACAGGCAGGCGCACACACACACATACATGCGCTATTAGGCGCACCTAAGCGGCAACATTAGTGTGGAGTCTATGGCAATTTTCCCAAGGAATCGTTGGAGCTGGAGCCGGAGCCCGCTGCAATTACGGCTGCAAGCGCGACGCCGGCTATCACTCGCGCCAACAATATCAATATTTATGCAGACGATAACACCTTCTGATTTACGTCAGCATCGCATGCAGATGCTGCACTTCCCCAGCCCCAGCCATGGCTCTGCTCTGCTCTGCAGAGAGCAGTTCCCAGATGATGCCGCCTACGGATCTGGCCGTGGCATTGGCAACAGCAATGGCAACGTCGGCGGCGTTTCGATTTTTCTATTAAGAGCTCAACACTTGCGCTACTGCGGAACTTTTGCAACAGGCAACTTGCAGCTTGCAACAGGCAACCAGCAATTTTCAAGTTAACGCCCCGCATTGGCCAAAAAAAGAACAAGCTATACTTGATGCATAAGCTGAATTGGCAGCATACCCTGTAAGCAGTATGTGTGAGCACTTCAATAGGATATGTTCGGAATATATCCTCAATTTTCTATGTAAGTACAATCCACAAGGGTTTTGAAATGTTATTTATTATTATTATTTGTTTATATTACACACTATCTATTTCAGCCATCATATATCCCCTTTCGTGCTCGTCTACAGGGTATAGAAAGTATAACATGTTGGACATAATGGATATTAGCATAAATTTTACGCCGGCTACAACAAAATGTTGTTGTGCAGCCTCGAGTTGATTGCCATTGCCACAAAATGTTGCTGCCAACAAATCGCAATTGGGAACGAGATCGCGTCCAGGAGTGGCGGGAGGTGGTGGAGAAGGAGAGGTACATGGGTAAGCTCCATTTGCAGGTTGCTCGCTGGCTGTGGGAAGCTAAAAAAGAAGAGTAAAGAGTAGAAAATTTGCACAGGCAAATAAGGCGTAAAAAGTAAATGAGAAATCAAAAGAAGCTAATAAAAATAAAACTGCGCATGTTTATTATTGTTGGCTGCGGTCGGTGAATGTTGCATTTATTATTTATTGAGTTGTTATTAGTGCAAACTACGCGCCTTGTTTATCTGATTCCATAGTGGCTGCTGCTGCAGCTTCTGCTGCTGCTTTGTCTTCTTCTTTATGCATGTTGCATGTTCAGGTAGCTGAATGCAACATGTTGCCGTCTGCGAATGCTATGTTGCATGTTGGCAATTGTTGCTGCTGCTGCTGGTAGCTAAACATTTTGAATTATTATTGGCAACTTAATTAATACGACTACATGCCGCGGCCTCTAAGCTCAACAACAACAACAATTACCACAAACACTCATCACAGCGCGCAGTTCCAGTTGCACACACACACACAGACACATATACATGCAGTTACAGTTACAGATGTGTAACTAAATTGGCAACGGCAGCCTGAACTGAACTCAACTCCCGCCATTGTCGTAGCTCCAAGCTCTACTGGTCCATTACTATTTTGAGCTGAAAATTACTTTATAGTGTTTGCGCGCATAAATTGATGTAATCGTTTGTTACCATTTCTGAACTCAACTCAACTCGAACTGGCAACAATCGGGCTGCTCCATTGTCGCCAAGCAATGGCAACAGTAGCTCCAGCAACAACAAGGAGAGAGCAAAACCAGATAGAATGGTCTGCTTTGGCATGCCGAAGGTTTTATACCCTTTTAACGGGTTTTATTTTCATATCCTACTATGCTAGTTATATGTAATGCAACAGAATCTTATAACATTGTTCATGTATTCTTCAACAGTTATGTTATAAGGACTCTAATTTCTTACTGATATGAATGCTCTAGGAAGTAGGTGTCCGATTTTGATGAAGAGAAACAAGTATATTTAGATTACTTTACACTTTACAGGGTCGAAGATGTATCCTAAGATGCGTTGCAAACTGCCGAACAAAATGAATATACCCAAATGAATATACCACTGCAAGGGTATGACAACAACAGCAGTATCGCAACGGAGCTGCCTGGACTTTTATCGCATGCGTTTCACACTTTGTTTTTTGCTTTAAGTGCGCAAATATTCAGACTATGTTTGGCATGCGTACGACTTGGTATAATCTGGAATTTCAGTTCCTCCTCCACATGCTCCTCCTTTGTTGGAATGGGAGAGAAACACAAAAGAAAAGCAAATAGCTCTCAATTATCTTAAAAAATACACGAACAATTGATAGTTGCTAACTACAATTTAATAGTGAAAGTGCTATTTACATCGCTTTACATTGCCAAATGAGCAAAGCATCTAGTTCTGTCTGTGGATAGTCGTTTAACATTGCATGTTTAATGAATAACAGCAAAGCCAAGACAAACTACGCAATTAGTGATGTGTGAAAAGTGATGAGTAGAAGAGTTACTATTTCCCCTGTTTTTACCACATATTCCCGCTTAAGTACATCATTTACCGTAAATTAATGTTATTTCATCGTTTGACAATTGAATCCATTAACGCGGCGGTTAATTCTCATTTGGATATTCGCACATTATAGCACATACAGCCACTGTTCAATGACTCGTAAATGAAGGAGTAACTGCACGTAATATTGCCGTGGACAACCCCTCGCTAGCCACAGTGTGGGTTAAGTGCAGCAGTCTCGAAAAGGCGATACCCTCGTAGTTAAATTTACAGAGACTACTTATTGCCCGCTACAGAGTAACTTATTGTCGACTACCGATTGGACTTGTCTGTGTTCTTTCAGCTGATTGCAGCTGCGCTTTTCGCTCTCGCGCTCTGCTCCGCCCGCTCCGTTGACTTTTGTCATCAGCTTCGGCATCGTGTCACAACAAGAAGGACACAAAACACACACACTATGTTATATAGCACATGCCATTATCCATCCGTGTTTATTGTTAGAAAACATTGCGCTTTGTTTAGCACATATAGATAGATAGTTGCACAATGTGTCCTCCTGATGGTTCTGGCCCATGATCCAGAGGTCTCGAGGGTTGCCGATGCGGTGTGTTCGCGTTGGCAGCCAAACAAATTTATTGATTAATGCCCGTTTCGTTGGGCAACAACAAAAGAGACTGCAACACACACACACACAAAGAGGAGCAGAAGTAGCGATGACAATGACCTTCTGTTAGAGCTAAAATAAAAGTAAACCCATAAATAATGTTCAACAAGAGTCAAGAGTCGCAACAATCGATGTTTTGACTTTGTTTGGCAAACTGTCAGCACAGTTTTCCGAATAATGTTTTCGGCATTTGATACGCATAACTCATTGAAAACAATATCTAGTTCATTATAAAACTATCAATTTGTTCGGCATTCGCAAGCATTGAAAATCAATAATACAATCACTTTTGGATCGTGTTACCAAATGGAAATTTAATTTATAGCCTCCTAATGAACCTTTCAATTGCAAATTTATACAGTGTTCTTCAATTATTATTATGTATGTCTTTTAAAAAATATTTATAAATGATAAAAGAGACTGATAATAATTTTGCATCACACATCAATACTTAATTCAGCTAACAGAGTGCAAGCTTGTTATCCCTTTCCCACTAATAGTAAACGTAGTTGAACAGGATCATGTTGAAATTACAGCAGCTTAAACAGCAGAACCAAAACAAACAGCACAATTAGTGATGTGAGTGATGAGCAAATGAGAGGCTGATATGTGTGCGATACAATAGTCAAACAAATGTAACGAAGGCACGTTATCTCTTTTGCACTAGTAGCAAATGAAGCCAGTATTTTAACATGACATGTTTAAATTACAATCTTTGCGATTTGTTCGACTTAAAGATGTTTCCACTTTGTATTCGTCACTTTAATCCAACAATTAGTCAACGCTAAACACCTTTCACACCTGCACTACGTATCGATATCGAGTGCAATGCACACACACACATACAGTACACAGACACACACACACATTGGCAATGCCGTCAATGTCATTCATTGAATGCGAGTACACGCCGTGTGCAATTCAATTGCAATCACAGCAAGTGAACCTGGTGGCATTTCACGTTGTGTAGAATGAAAGAGCAAGGGGGGTGCGGGCCAAGGGGAGCAGAGACAAACACAGAGGCAGCAGAAGCGCTCGAAGCTGAAACAGCAGCGGGCAACAACAATAACAACAAGAGGAGGGCGCAATGCGCCAAAAGCGCAGCTGGAAAAACAGTCAACAAAACAAAGATTTGAGTTTAGATCAAAGCGATTTCACCGCCACTTGCTGTTAACTCGATGGCGCTCAAGGTACACGATGGACTTGCACTGCACTGGACCTGTACTCCAGTCGCCATGCCACACCCCCGCCCCCTTGTGCCTGTTGTAGCTGGGACTGCCACTGAAGTGGAGTGTAACCAGTGTCTAGAGAGGCTACCCAGGGCTACCGAGTGCGCTACACATTTAGCTATACCCTCACCTAGGGCATGTTAGTTAGCACAACAAACTGGAATAAGGTAAAGTTAACTAAAATACTTATTCAATACTTATTCATTCTCTATTTTACAGGGTATTCGAAAGGGTACTTTAGTATTCCTTCATAGCCTACGCTACGCTTTTTTCCACCATTTAGTTTGCCTGCTGCAAAGTGTGCAAATGTTCGCGTCAGGCAATTTGCTGACGCGTTTGTTGTAATTAAATCGATGGAGCTCTGGCATCGATCTGTTGTGATCTAGCCCGAGAGTCCCACAGACACTGCCACTGCCACAGCTACTGGCAATACGACAGCGCCGTCGCCGTCGCTGCCATTCATTGTGTGTGCTCATGAATCTCTCTGGCGCTGTCCAACTCACAGTCGGATCTTCCTCAGCACTGGGGCGGTCCATCTAGCCTGGCCTCGCTCTGCTAATCTGCTGGGACACGATCGCTGGATCGTATGCCAGATCGTTCGCTTGTTACTCTTGCATACAAATGACACAAATGTATGGTGCCGGTGCTCGACGTCTGCTTTTTGTATTGTATGTATTTCTAATGCCGTCACAGGCGATCAGATTTGTGGCCACATCAGACGGAAGCCTCTCTATGCCTGCCTGCCTGCTCCTGCCTCTGCTCCTGCGGCTGCTGCTGTTCCTCCTGATCTTTCTGCTGTCTGGTTGTGTCTGCGATGGAGCATTTGATTTCACTTCGACGCTAATGGCGACAAACTGCCGTGCAGCGCTAAAATGTTTTGCGGGAATACAAATAGGTGTATATGGTATACATCTGGTATATGTAGAGTCCGCTGCGATCTTTCGCGAAAACAATTTATCCATTTGTGTCTGCGATTGTTGTAGATAAAGAGAAAGAGAGAGGGAGAGACAGATTGATCACCGTGACGTTTATATATAATGATGATCTACATGCTAATCAAATCACTTTGCCACATTGGCCAATTACTCAGAGCAACACCTTAACGCGATGAGTTAGGCGACAAACTCGACTCGATCAACTCATACATACACACACATAAATATTGTACATGTGTTAAGTGCGGGTAAGTAATGGCCAACATGTTGGTCGTTTGTCTTCATTGGCGGCCCGCACTTCTAGTGGGGACTTGCACTGGGGCTATTGGTTAATCCATTCCAGTTGAGTGAATATATTACAGGGTATACATGTCTTTATGCATTGTATGATTGTCTTAATCGTCTTATCAGCATGCGATAGTTCAACATCTTATCAGTTTCCCTTAGATAAGGAACAATTTGGTAGCAGAATGAAAGAAAAGCCTCAAGTTTAGTTGGCTTCGATCGTTAATCACGTCGGGTTCTTCGCTTGAAATGGGTCGTAGAAAAGTGACGAGTCGTTTAGCGGGGAATACACCTGACATTCATATAAAAGCTGTTTCCAGTTGCGAGTCAATAATCGATAATAGTCCAAAACAAAGACAGGATGACAATGGACGACATTGTGGATCAAGTCAAGTTTGTGCCAAGGCTGTGCGAGAATTGATGGAGAAATCTATTGCAACACGGGGGGAAATTGAAATATTTACTACTATCATACAAAGCAAAGACAGTCAGATAACCGAATGCGAGCGAAAGATTGCGGAACTAATCGAAAAACTTTCCTTCTACAGGGAAAGGGCAAATACTTCCAAGCAAACAATTCACGATAAGAACGAACTAATCGCAATAATGAAACAAACAATTGAAAGATTTGAGTCGAATAAGAAAATAAACGAAACAATTAACAATACAAAAGATATTCAAGTTAAGAACTTGCAAGAGATAATCGAAATTCAAATTGCAGAGATTGCAAATCTTAAGCAAATCCAGGAACAGCAAATCGTGGAAATTAAAACTAATCACAATCCATGTTTAAATATATTTACGAGTTGTTGGAAATAAAAATACTATACTTAACAACTCAGGGACTTTTAATTTAAAGTTTAAGTGTTATGCAGTATATGAAACTATTTACAGATTCATTTACAGTGGCATTGTTTTAGCTAGTCTTCTATATAATACGTAATTCTTGGAGTTCTCAGCAATATTTAAACTTTAAGTGTTACAAAGTATAAAAAACTATTTCCAGATTGTTTTACAGAGCTTCGAAACTTTCCAGGCTTTTGTTTTATATATTAATTCTTGGAATTCTTAGCAATATTTAAATAATTTTCAGCAGCATTTCTTGACAGCTTAACGGCACCGAAAATTGTCATCAAAATGTTGTTGTTGCTGCCTGATCGTGGATGAGGCGGATGCCCCGAGCGTGATGCTGATGATGCTGGCCCCGTGACACATTCACATCGCACATGCTGAGCCTGTTGATACGTTTGCGATCCTCCGCCTCCTGCTACTCCCGCAGCCACCCACACTGGTGCAGCCTGCTGTGGTGGCTGTCAGGTGAGTGAGAATTGTGTCACATAGTCATGCGCTGACACTCGCCCGGTGTCTGTGTCTGGGTGCGAGTCACAGAGTCAGACTCGGCTCTGGGAAGTCTTGAGTCGTAGACTAAGTAACGTACCTAGCGGTATATTTGCTAGGCCAAAGTTTTTCCTGGAAACAATCGTTGAGTGAACAGCCTGATGCTGCTTCTGCTGCTTCTCCCAAAGCTAAAGCTGTAGCTGCTCCTGCTGCTGCTGCTGTTGCCGCTCCACTCCATAAATCTCGCCACACAATGACAAAATATTTGCAAATCGCAAGGCGCGCTTCAGAGAAGCCGCCTCTCTCGATACAAATCTATTTTCGTTCGTTCCTTCGTTGGTTCGTTCGCTACGATTCGTTTGGGTTTGGGTTCCAAGGTATCCAGCATTATTATATTGTTTGCCTCCGATGCGCGGGCTCTCAGTTGCGCCTTTCGCCTTGCAACTTGTTATGCGGCAGCGCAAACAATTGTCTATTCTCTCTCTCTCTCTCTTGCTCGCTCTGCATCTCCTTTTCCTACTCCTTTTTGTTGTTCACAAGATGCGCCGCCTGGTAGCAAACTCCCCCGGGGTAGACGACGCCGACGACGACGATGGAGTAGCCGCAGCAGGTCGGCTACGGTTCGCGTTTAACATACAAATTGTTACACTTACAAGTGAAATTTATTATTGCTCGCCGATCTCTTTTTCTCGCTGGGCTGGATTATCATGTGGCTGAGGCCGAGGGCAGGCATACCCTGTCACCTGCTTATGCCACTCATAAATCATGCTTAACTTGCGCAAACAGCACACAGAAAATTATTGCCAGCACGAGATGCGATCGATCGAACGATTTACCAGAGTTGAGTGTGGACTTTGTTGCGTTACTCCTACTCGATCAGCTGTTAGCATCTCTCTCGCTGTCGCTCTCTCTTTCTCACACCCGAGTGTGTCAACACTTAAACGTGGATTATACCATATTTGCCCGTCGACTGATTTTCCGACTGTAATCGCGATCATATTTGGTCCCGCGCAATGCGCAATCTGTATTACTTTTTGTCCACTGCAGTTCGCTACGTTTGGGTGTGCATGGGTGGGGAGAGAGAGAGAGAGAGAGGGGCTCGGACTGTGCAGAGAGCGCGCGCGGTGAGCTTGTAATTCAATCTGCTTGCATTCAGACATGTAACAGCAATTTTAAAACAATTTTCAACTTACTGACAGAGCGGCTACCGGATTGGCTTGGCCCGGCAGCGGCAGCGGCAGCGGCATCAGTGGCAGTAGCAGCAGCAACGCCAGCTTAGCCGAGAGAGATACGTATCTCTTGGATACGTATCTTCAGAGAGATAGCCATGAGAGGCTGGCAACGGCGACGCTTTTGAGTGACTTTGGTACCAATCTGTCCATCATCATTACCATCAAGTGTAACATTTGTGACGACAGCCAGGCAAGCAGCGGACAGATAGTCAGACAGACAGATGGACAGACAGACAGACAAACAGACACAGATGCCAGTCGCAGTTAAGAGAGGCTTCAGGTGCTGTGCAACTGCGGGTCGGAGATCCCGCTCGGATCACAGAAGCTGCAACAGCGTGCTGTGAATGCCAGCGCAATTACTTTGTAATTTAAGTTATTGATTGCCACGCTGCGAATGCGAGCTGTGAGCTGTGAGCTGCCAACTGCCAGCAGCAGTAAAGTCTCCAAGCTCCAAGCAGCACCAAGTTCGTCGTCTGCTTAGGCTTAAGAGATCTCTCCGGCTAAGTCGCTTAGATAATCGCAACGGCAGCGCAATGCCGTTACAATGGGCACCCAACGAACGCTTTGTATGCCCTTCAAAGCCAAAGAAATGGGTCGCATGGAGTACATCAGCTAAGTCAGCTGATTGGTAGCTGCAGGGAAAGATCTTGTCTGAAACCATGAGCAAGCGACTCAACGAATTATTTGATAGAATGCATTTAAAATTGACTAAAATAAAAGTAGATTTAGGGCTTAGCTTGGGTTAATAAGTTTCTAATTTCACAGTGAATATTATATTGTATTTTATCTTGTTTAATCATAAAAAAATTAACCCAGTGTTTGTTGTATAAAATATATTAAGGGAAAATCAAGAAAACTTCAAAAATATCAGTAGATATTATTAATAGATATTATATGGTATCACTCATTATAATGAAGAACTTCTATCTCATCTAGTTCCTTGGTTGTTTGTCGTTTTAAGATTTAAATCAGGCAAATCAAAATGATTTCATGTGATATGAGATCACTTTATATAGTTATATAAATAGTTTTTGAGTAACTTGAACTTCAGCAGGTACTTTATTCTCTTAGGTTTTTAGTTTCCTACTTGCTAAACTCTTGCAGTTCCTTTCCCCTTCTGCGTCTGTCTATTTGGCAACAGTTATATGGAGTCTAAGTTATAGTTTCATTCTAATTGATATTATTACTTCCAGTAGTCATGTATGTTAGTGTATTAAGTGCTTCTATCAGCTGTAGTTCCTTTCTTTTTTTCTTTTTCGTTTTTATGTATTTCATGCGCTCATCTTAGAATTTATACAGTCGCCAGGTCGGCACTTGGGTTTTTCCCCGACATTTTTCATGTTTGGATTAGCTGCCGCTACTGCAACTGATCCGACAGTCTACAGTCTATCCATCTGTCTGTCGCGGGGTCTGCCCGGCCGTCGCTTTGGTTCAATTTATGGCAAAATTCAATTTAGATTTTTGCAATCATTTAGTTGTAGCGCGCTGTTTTTCCCTGCACTTTGCCAGCTTGCCCATTCGCCATTTGATTGGTGCTCCTCTTGATTTCATTAAATGCATTCGCTGGCTCGCAACCATTCGTAGAATTTCTCGAATGCATCCCCAACCCGATCACGGCTTGGCTTTGACGCCAGTTGATGATGATGCTTTATAATTGCACGACACATGGGGGCACCAAATGAAAAGCACAGAAAAACTTAGTCAACTGAGTTTGTTACCCCTCCATCCTCGTGCTTCCTCTGCTTCTTGTTTACACTTTATGCACTCAAAACTGTCATAATTTATTGTGTTGCTGCTGTTTCTTTTGTTTGTTTTCCTTCTTTCTTTTGTTTCATGTTTCTTGTTTCGTGCTTCGCTGACAACAGGTTGATGTATTGATTGTCGTCATGTTGTAATGCTGACGTTTATGACAGTAATTTGTTTTTCAATTTGTAAGTCAGTTGCGAAAACATGCGCCATGGCAACGTTGTACAGCGATGACAGCAGGATCTGCAGGAGACCTGAGTAGGATAGCAAGAAGTAACAGTTAGTCGAGGTGACTAGGAATAGGTTGAACTGAATGAAATGCATTATAAGCAGTCATAGAAGACATGGAGATTCGAGAGGAATAAGGAGGAAGAATTGAATGTGCAGTAAATGGGTAAAGTGATATAAGAGACTCTGTTTTATAGTAATACACATTATAGTGTGGTAGAAGACTGTATGGTAAGGTATTGTAGTAGTGGAAGTGAAGTAGTAAAAGTTGCGCTCATGGGAGAAGCAGTAGAGAAGTTTTTATAGTAGTAGAATTCATAGTATGAGTACCAGCTACCCTTACTGATGTCGGCAGTAGTAGCAGGTGCAGATTAAGTTCGTACTAGTAGTAATAGTAGTGGCAACAACCGCAAAATTAATGGTTCTAGAAGTATTAACAGTATGAGTAGTAATGGTAATATTAGTAGTGTAACAGTAGAAGAAGTAGTTAAAGTGTTCGTACTACTAATAGTAGTTGTAACAGTAGTAACAGTAGTAGAAGTAGTTCTACAGTAGGTTATATGGTGATAACAGTAAAAGTTGGGGTACTAACAGTATGTCGGTAACAGTAAACAAACTAGCACTCCTAATAGTAGTCGTAATAGAAGTTTAGTAGTAACAAAATAGGAAGTAATAGTAGTAGAAGTAGAGCTATAGTATGTAGTGGTAATAACAGTAGAAGTTAGGGTTCTAGTAGTAGCTATGTAACAGTTGAAAAAAAAATAGTAGTAGTAACAGTAGTTGTAGTCGTAACACAAGCCTCCAAAAAGAAATAAAGGATAAAGTTATTTAGTTTAAGTTGATGTTGATTGTATTAAACTAGTTGAATAACCTCAATATATAGGAACTTACTGGAAACACATCAATGTAATTCAACAGTGCCATCCATCGCTGATGCGATCATTCCACACAAAATGGTTAGAAAATGCTTCCCATGCTGCTCCAAACTTGCCTGGGGCACTAACCAAAAAAGGGTAAGTGCTGTGGCAAGGGTTAACCATAGTTTTAACAGTTATTGAGAGTGCTCAATTTGGTCAATTAAATGCCAGGTGCTAATTACTCTTTATTGCCAGCTAACTGGCAGTTAGTCCACATCATATTTCACAGCAATAGTTGGGCCCTTGTATGGTCTGTCAGCTTTTACTACGTGCCTGGGAGACCGTCAGAGCGCAAGCGAGAGAGCGAGGCCGCAAGATGTGGGATAGCTTGATTTGGTGTCCTTTTCCACTGTGCGGGGAACTCGACTCAACGAAATGAAAGGCAAGGCTTTGATGTTGAGCGCAGAACTATGAATATGGCAGGCGGGTTGACATTGAAGGCGATTCGATTTTGTGAGTGCAACACGTTCTTATTCGTACTCGTATTCGTTATTCATTTCACTCGTGGCTCCTCGACCAAGGCTACTGGACTTTCGCCGACGCAACGAGAGAGAGAGAGTGAGAGAGAGACACAGGGAGGAAGAGAGACTAACAAAGAAATCAAAGCGAGCCTTCACATTGCGCTCAAATAAATCACAATTCGAACCAAATCAGTAGAAAATCCCGTGCCATATGCGGTCAAGTGTTGTCCACTAATTTGGTCATTAATTGGCATTGCTTATACAGATATACAGATGTGTATGTATATATATATATATATATGCCATATGCCGGGTCGGGTCTTTGGCAATCTCGTAATTCTGCTCTAGGCACCCAAAAGGCGCAACTTGAGCTCATAAATAATGAAAAATTGTCCAACGACAAACGACGCTGATATTCATTAATAATAAGAATGGTTGGAAAAAATTATATATATATACAATAATATAATAATAAACCCAAAATAAGACAACTACGCTGGGACAGCGGCAAAAACTTGTCGCTGTCGCAGTAGACGCGCAATCACAACTCGAGCAGCAAGAAGAAAGTATCGAATCGACTTAAGGATTGCGATTTGGTCATGCGATGGTGTTTTCCTACGCAGCTGGAAGCCATTTTTAGACCGCGCCGCAGATGATCGATGATCGATGATACCCAGGTCGCTCGCCGGTCGCTCTCCGGAGCTGCTGCCGCTGTCTTTTGAAATGGACTCGACAACGGCAGCGCCTAGGGGGCATCTTGTTGTTAGTTTTTGGGTTCTCCTTACACGTTGTTCAACGGTAGCCAGTGGTGCTGCTGCTGCTGCTGCTGCTGCTGGTAGTAGCCGGCTACAGTTTCCAGCTAGCAAGATCTGTAGATCTTTCTCTCTCACAAGAGATTGTTGTTGTTGTTGCCACTGTTGCTGTTGTTGTTTATAGACAACGAACTGGCGGCAAATGCAACAAGTTCATTCCGCTATCATTTTTGGTAAATTACTCCGCTCTATGTGACGTCTGTATTGGACAATCTAGATCAAGATCATGAGATTCTCGACATCGTTTATGACAGTTTCGTGCACGTTATCAATTACAAAACTGTCAACATAATAAGGCACAAACTAAATCTGAATTATGGTCATAATGTCGGACTCGAGAGATTGCCAAATGAGACTGGACTTGGATGGGGAAGCCAGTGGAAGATCTCTAATCATATTTGACATATAATTTATTATTATTGTAATTAGAATTTGAATTAAATACAGAAAAGTAAATAGCACAAGTTATGCACAACGGATTGGATTGTGTGTGACTGGGCGAAAATTCCTGAGTAAATCGGAAAAAAGGATTTAAATTAATCCACACCGAGTTAGAAGTAGAAGCAGAAGCAGAAGCTGAAGCTGATGACTGGCATGCAAAATGTCAGACAGATTTATGAGAACGGACAGATTTGGAGCAAGAGACTCCACGCTAATCAGAGGGAGACAGCGAGACAGAAAGAGGGAGGGAGGGTAGCAGACAGCAAACGATGTTACGCATTAGACAAAGCAACAAGCAGTCGGACGAGTCGACTATATACAGATTCGTACGATCTGTACGAAATCCGAGAGAGCTCGCATTTTCAAGTGAAGACGAAATTAAGCCGTATGCTGATTTCATTTTAATTACGATGCTGCTGCCTCACAGCGCATGGCAATCAGGCATGGCAAAGCTGGATCAGCTTAGAGCGACAAGTGCGTAATGCATTCAAACGAGCCAACTCGAGCCGAGGCGAGACTATGCGAATAATACTGGGTGTATACGGAATACGTATGCACACGTATGTAAATACATATGTACATATGTAATTGCCAAGCTGCCTGGTAGCTGACTGGCAACCCAAATATGCTGAGGATTTTGTGAACAAACCAAACGAGAGATCCCATCGTATTCGGTTCCGTACCGTCGTGTGATCATTTAAGTGATCGTCACCTCAGCCCTTTGGCAATTCGTCAAACATTGTTAATGTGTCGGGACCAAGTGCAACAGTCATAACTCATTTGCCACCTAAATTGTTTGGGCCACACGAACGTGAAATGTTGCAAATTGAACGTAGTTGCTCCAGTCTATCCCTATGAATAGGGCCAACTCAAACGAGTCTCGCTTGCTCGTCACGCATTTTACTCACACACTACATACCTGTGAGCCACCTCCACATCCAGCACAGTCCAGCTGCAGCTCTTCACCCCTTTGACTCTGAGTCGAGTGGAGACGATTGCCCGCAGCGTGGTTCATGCAACAATGGTCAGGCAGGCAGCAGGCAGGCGCAGGCGAAAGTTTTTTTCCCTCTCTTGTTTTCATGTTGCAGCAGCCGAGGACTTGCGACTTTCATTCAGAGCGTCAGAGCGACACGTTGGCGACATTGACAAATGCATTTGGGAACAACGAGACGACTACGACGTGCACACGCATACCAAAATTAAAGAAATACATATAATACATATTAAAAAGTTGTGGTGCAGCGTACCAACTTGCATAGAGATGCTGAAAAATATATAGTGTTGTCCTTGTCCTGCAAATATTTCACAGTCTCTGTTGCTAATCCCTCTCGTCTAAGGTAGTTTCCCATTTCAAGTATTTTTCCTTTCCAATTTCAATTTCTTTCTGTATATTTTCAATAATATAACAGTTAAAAATAAACAAATCAATTCGAAAGCCAACTGAAAAAGGATGAGAAAACCAATATGTCCTCCATTTAACATTTTATGTTAATGAAGCATGGCATGATACTTGCGTATGGTTTTACTCCCAATAAGCTCACTGCATTAATCGCTCAAGCATGCGCTCACACGTTCATTTCAATTAACAGTGGACAGCTCTCATCACACCACCTTAACTAATTACACCATGCTCGATCAACAAATTAACAGGGGATAAAGGCAAAAACAACAGAAACAACATGCTGCACATAAAATAACGTAAAACGTAAGCAATGCACGTTTCGCTCTCTTTGAATTACCGCATGAGAGAGCGAATTGCCGCAATGGTAACAAAAATAAAGCACGTGAATGTGATTTGCAAGAACATAAAAATAATTATGATTTGAAAAGGAATACGTTGATTAGTATTTACTTTCGAAATAAATTGCAAGATGGAAATAATGTCGGTGCTTTTTATGTTTGTACTCACTCGCAAGTTTTAGTTTATTTGATTTGACTTGCAAAATGTCGCGACACCCAAAGAGTTTCAGTCTCCGGGAAAATTCACGTACACCTTCTGCCGGGTGCCAACTGGCTCTCCTGCTATCCCGGCTGGCAATTATGGAGCGCGTGACACTCCGCTTATCTTTTATTTAACGTGTTTGCTCTGTATAAATATGGAGGAGCCGCAGAAGGAGCCGGAGAAGGGGACAGCGAGTGAAACTGCGACTGAGGCGCGTTGCAACTGCTCCTGCGCTCTTCCAGCCAGGGCAATAGCTTCATTTGTGTCGCCTTCGTCGGCGTTGCCGCGTTGCAGCTTCGCTGCCATTGCTGCACTTCATTAATTATGCGACGCAGAATGAATGGGCACGAGGAAACGGCAACAGGCAGAGGCAACTGGCAAGAAATGCAGGCACAGGCAGAGGCACATCCAATGTTCCAGTCATCGTCATCATTTGCGGCATGATAAAGTTGTAATTTGTTGGCAGTTAAAGGTGTTGCTTATAGTGCAACTAATCGACGTTATAAACTAAACTATGCGTAGCTAAACGAGATCTTTGCAATGTGTCGCAAACGTTGATGATGATGATGATGGAAACGAGAATGATAATGATGATGACGGCAGCAGACGACAATGACGCTATAACCAAGTTAGATACAATATCAATCAACGTAAACAAGAAGGATAAGAGCAAAAGATAAAAGATAAAGGTGAAATAGAAGTGCCATAAGAAAGTGATGCTGTGAGGTAACAGAAAGAGAATACTCTGTAAGCTGAAATGTTATGCTCCATTTAACACTTACATATTCTATGCTTATATTGTATGGGGTGCATTGACATTAATTAACAGTTGACATCGAACATGACCAATTACAAAATGTTCGATCTTTGGTGCTGAAACAAATAGTGTTAATTAACAGAGCCCAGCAAGACTGCATAACATATGCAATGCATGTTTCGCTCTCTTTTGATTATTGCATGAGAGAGCGAACTAATTACTTGTATCTGATTAAAAGAGCAATAAAAACCGCAAAAGGAACAAGACGATTCTTAATTTTCGTAATATATACGTTTCTTTAATAAAATTGGTAATCCATTTGCCTTTATAGCTGACGTTTTAACGGTATACAAGCTAGAAAGTGCAATCGTGAAGTTCTCATAGGAATTTCACTTGTGCTGGCTGGAAAGGGCGTAGCGTATGCATGCAAAATAGAATTGGTGTCAATCCGCGAAGAAGAACAACAACAAATAGGAATCTGCAATCGTAACCCCAAGAAGATAGACGGAAAACGGGCAGGAGGAGGCCAAGCAACAAGCAGAACCAAAAGGTAAATAGCAGCAAAAAGTGGTTGCCCATTTGGCATTGGCCTCTCTACATTGGCCACGGCCTCGCTCTCTCTCTCTCTCTCTCTAGCTAGCTCTCTTAATGTGTGTGTGAGTGTGTGCATGTCGATACTGCAGTCACAGCAGCCATATAATGCAGCTCATCAACTACAGACGGAGGCAAATGCAACATGTGCTTCAGTGGGGCAAAGAGAGCGGGAGCTAAAGAGAGCGAGCGCGGGAGAGCAAACGAACTGGCCATAAACAAATATGAGTAGCAGCCTGAGCAGCCTGTGCAGCCTGCTGCCTTCTTCTGCCTTGTCTTCTGCTGTTGCTTCTTCTTCTTCAAGAAGTGTGGGAAAATTTTCGGAATTTCTTTTTGCCCCTCGCTTGCAAAAGACAGGTTTTGTTGTTGTTTTTTGGGGAGCTGTGGGGCGTGTCAGGTTGGCGCAAATCTCTGGCCGTTTTGCGGCTGTTCCGGCTGTTTCGGCTGTTTTTGGGCTAGGCATGCCAACTAGCGAAATTCTTGTTGATAATTTAATTTCAGAAATATTGTATATAGCCAGCCTAGACAACGATGACGACCTCTTGACCACAGGAGGAGGGGGGAAGAGGCAGCGTGAAGAATCTGCTGCCAGTTTTGTCTAGTCTTCTGCACTTGCAGCTCATCCATCTCTCCCACTCTCTCTCTACGTCTCTCTTTCTGCTCAGTCTGACGGAGAAAGTTATATGGCATGAAGAATGCCAGATTAGCAAATCTTTATATGCACTATATGCATATATAATTATATATCCTTCTGTAGAAGACTTTTGCTTTCAAGGCCTGCTGCTGTGAGATAGAGAAAGAGAGAGAGAGTACAATTCACCACGAGTTCTATAGCCCAGACCAGTCCAGGACAGACGCACTAGCTCCCAGTGGCCCAAAGCGTTGTTTTTTTTGTTTACCGGTCGACAAATTGCTGTGCTTTTGGCATCTGCGCCTCAGGTACCCCTTGGTAAGACCATATATGGTGCTACCTAGACACTTTGCGTGTTTCCACAGGCCGCGTGTGTGTGCTAGTGTGTGTGTGTCTGCACTAAACAAATTGTTAAATTTATTGCCGCTCGTAAAGAATAGTCGCAGTCTGCTTCGCCTTGCCTTGCAGCAGATCGAATAAAAAACACATAAAACTGGAAATTCCTATTGTAATATAGTAGACACCCCTTAGTACACGTACTGCAGACCCTACGCCATGTGACGTGGCTGGATGGTCCAAAACTTTGAACAGACTTTTACCATATTTGCCTTGATTTGTTTTTGTCATCTTTGGCGTGTAATTAATCGAGGAGAAGAACGTGAACGTGAACGGGTACAAGAAGAGGAACGTGAACAGGCACGTGAAGGAGAACGGGGAACGAGCCCGACAGCTGGATTTCATTGGCGCCGTTGTCAATCACTCAATCAATCGATCAATCAGCAAAGCATTCTGCGCGCAATGTACCATGTGGAGTGAAAAATTGCGACAGTGAGAGCATTTGGAATATGCACACCAGAATGTCAAATGGGGATGCCTCAGCCATAAGGATGTACAGCAACAGTATCATCAGCTGAGCATTCGCTGTGAATTTGATTGCACCTCTAATTGATCTTTAAATCATTCTAAATCTCAAGTTTCCCAGCTCGATTGATTATTGATCTTCTTCTTGCACCAACTTCATCCAGAACTTGAACTGATCCACGCTAGTTTATCCAAATATAGTAAGCAATTTGAAAATGTAACGAATTTCAGCGCGTTTCTCATAAATACCTTTATCCCATCCGCAGATCTTGTGGAGCGAGCATGACTTCAATTACCCAGCACTGAGCACTGAGCACTGGAGTACCGAGCGTTCTTTAGCGCTAGCAAATTAGGAAGCTAGGCTAATGAAGAATTTACATTGTTTGCCAAAACGAATTATTATTAAGCGGAGGATCAGACCCAGGCACTGGCACACAGACACTGAGGATGGAATTGGGACTGGCACTGGGCACTGCAAGCACTGGGAGGATGCGCTGTTTTGCGGTCACAAACAAAACAACGACCAATTATATCGCCGAGCTTTGATCTTGCCCAGAGGCCGCGCTGTGCTAGCTCTGTCTGCCTCTCTCTCCCACTCTCTCTCTCTCTCTCTCTCTCTGTCTATTAAGCATACCGAAAGAAAGTAGTAGAAGAGACGAAAATGTGGAAATGTGAAGCAATTGTTTTGGCATCTCGCATTGCACTTTGTTCTAAAGCCGCCACAACAACAGCAGGAGGAGTCTTGGCTGGGCGAGGCAACCAATTGCCACTGGGGAGACCAAGAGAACTCTCTGGAACTCAGCGTGTCTCCTCTTTTTTGGAGTTCAACGGGCGCAGATTACGCATTGCACATATAAATCAAGGGGAGCGCGTGCTATGCCAAATACCAGAGCGAAAACCCCAGAGGTAGCCCTGGTACCCCTCTGCACTCAGGTACGCGTTTCAATTAATGTCAGTCGTCGTTGCTCGAGATTTATAGCGTAAACTAATTATGTTTCGCATTTCGCGCGCTGCCCAAAAATTCAAAATCCACTTAAGGCCAAGCCCCAAAAATCGTTCCACATACGACTTACACCCAGAGCCAGATGAAGGCGCTCCAATTTGTCACTCGTTTTATACGGCTCTTGTTTTTTGTAGGCCTCCAAAAAGGTGTGATGTGCCCGCATCGAGAGGCGGATACTGCAGATCGTAAGCGAATTTGGTTATATATCAAGTTGGAATAGTTTTGAGAGAGTTTTACAAAGAAAATGGGATTATTATATGTTATTTTACATGTGGCATATTGATTTCACAGAGTAACTTAGTCTATGCTCTTTTGATTTTAAGGAAACTTTGTAATTATAACCATTTATATTATTTCATGGTAAAGTTTTAAAACGAAGAGTTTTTATTCCTATTTTGCAATTATAGTAGTATTTACTGTATTTACTTCCACTCCAATACTAAGCTTATACATACATACTTCCTTACTATTTGTTTTCCTTTCTTAATATCCTTCTTGTATTTATTTTCTTCAATATAGTTAAGAAATTTAATAATATTTATTATAAAAACAAAAACTATACAGTTATATATTATAAATACATATATTATTCTTTTATTCTCTAAAGGATTTATAAATGTTCTTATTAATTATCTACCTTTCTTCCAATTAAACAAATTTCTCAGAAAACTCATAATATATTATTCGTATTATTATTCGAAGTATCCCACTTTATATTAATCTATTCTATTTTAACAATATAATAATATTTTCTTATAATTATACATAAGGTTATTTACATCTTTTATAACAATCAATATTATAAATGGATAATCTTCTTTCTCTTTTAGACACTCTTCCATTATTTTTTCTTACTTTCTTCTACAGGGTATCTTGCAGTCGCCTTGACTGTAGCTCCCCCGCTCGTTATCTGCGAAGAGGAGCGACCGCCAGAGCAAACCAGATCGCACAATTGTTATTAGGCTCTTTTGAGCAAATGCCGCCGTCGTCGTCGCAGCTTAAGCTTGAGCCGAAAGTGGAGCTGTGAGAGAGAGAGATAGAAAGAAAGAGGGAGAGAGAGACAGCGAGAGAGATGCGAAACTGAAGCACGCGCTCTTAACAAATTGGGCTACGAATTTACGAGCACATACACAAACACACATTCGCAAGGGACTTGCACTTGGAGAAATGTGCTAAGCGACGATGACATCATGTGCAAAGAATGTGCCCCAAAAGGCGCGCCTTGGCGTGCCGCGCTGCGCACGCAGATGTAGATGAGCCACTGGCAGCGACAGATGCCACGACCTCTGCTGCCGCAGGCCATTGTTGACACTCGTTCATCATCTTGCTCTGCTGTGAAGTATCCCAAGGATGCAAACTAGTTTGCGGTAGAACGAATTCGCTACCCGAAGTACACGATACACCCGATATACCCCATGTCTCAGCCGGAGAGGAGGCCTCTCAATGTCAGACGAGGCCGTGCTAAGTTATGCTAATTTAGCTGAGGCTCTTCAGTTCGTTTGATTTATGTACGTCAGGGCAGAATCGGGACATACAACTCTGCGCCTGCTGCTGCATAAAACTGAAGCAAATTAAAATTAGGAACACATTTTCGAGTCCTTGACTCCTGTCGCACATTCCCACATCCTGCAGCGCGGCGTCGACACCTTTATGAGGTGTCAAGAAGTCAAGAGTCGAGTTCATTAATTTGACATGAGCCGTGGCAGCAAGGCAGAACTCAATGCGCAATGTTTATACACATAATTGTTGCATAATAAACCCATTAATCAACACAGCATATGAACTAGTCCACGCATAACTGAACTCTCTTTGCTAATGGTCCACGATGATGTTTTGATGCACACTCTCCCAGGCATCTAAGCGTCCTCTCTGTCATCTGTCTCTGAGCATCATTTATTAACATTTGTACGGCATGAATTGCTTTCTATGCTCACGATCAAGGATCGAGGATTATTATGTTGCCATTTGATATGCCCAACTTAAGTGGTGAGGAGAGGAGGAGAACTGTAACGTTAACTCTTTCTCTTATATTAGCTGGAAAGAGGTTCTAAAACAGCTGAAAAGGTGAACTGATCTATATTAAGCAAAGGGGGAATAATATAAAACATACAGATGTCTATAGAGTAGAGAAAGTATAGTAGAAAACTTGGAGTTGCGAGATATAAATCAGAAGTTATTTGTATTCCAGAAATTTTCTGTATTTCCGTATCTATTTACTATAGCTAAGGTTACCTCTATGTTAAAAAGTTGCAAAGAAATGTTTAGTTTCTGTAAGTAAACTCTAGGTTTTTATGCTTTTATTAACATTCATATAATTCCTGAAATCACACACTAAAATACCTGATTGATCATTAAGGTAATAGCTAAGAGTTCTCTATAGAATACTCAATGCAATTTGCATAACATACATTAGCCAAGGAACACGGAAAACTTTCAGAATATAAACAATATATTGTAATTTATGATTGCATATAATGTGTAACTGAGAATAAATCAAGTGTGCATTATTATAATATAAGAATCATTTAGTTTTAGCCAGTTACGCGTCTAGGCACTGCGATATTACTGTATTTAGTATCTGGTTTGTATCGTTTGTAATAGAGGTGGTCGTCTTCCTCGTCAGTGTCAACTATTTTCTTCTCTCGTTGCTGTTTTTGTCGTAGCACAGACAGCGTCTAAAATGTGTTCCGCAGTCAGTCTATCTCTATCGCACGCCCTTACTGCGTATGCGTTGCTCAGGCTCTCTCTCTTCTCCTCTTTCTCTCTCTGTGTGTTTCTCTGTCGCTCTGCTGCTTCAACGCGAGCAATGCAATTGTAAAATTGAATTATTCATGGCGATTGTACGACAATCAATTGAAATTGAAATAAAATGCTGCTGCCAGCGCGCTGCTTCTGCTTCTGCCTCTGCTGCTGCCTCTGTATCTGTTGTTGTTGTTGGTTTTTTGCTACCGCCTTTGACATGTGCGCACAGCTATTTTTCAGTTTTTTTCTCCCCTCTTTGTCGTATCTATTTATTTCTTTTTATCTTAACGTTTTGGCTTGGCTTGTGTTCGCCTGAAATTGTGATTTAAAGTATCTGTATCTGGATCGATTTGGCAGGCGATCGAATGTCGCAATGTGCCTGTCTCCCTCTCTCTCCCTCTCTCTCACTTACTCTTCTCTCTCTCTCTCTGTCTCTTGTGCTCACTGTCCTGCTGCACTTGGCATGCTGTGCAGTCGCCAGCCGAGTCAGATTTGTCGCCTATTTCGCTTGGCTTTTGCCTCTTTTTGGCAATGGAACAATTTGTATTTGGAAATGTTGCATGTTTAACTCTTTCAACATCCTCATCAGCAGCCGCTGCCACTGCCACAGTCGCTGTCGTTGCGATTCAATTCGATTTGCTTGAGGTTTTGCTATTTTATTTGGCTTGTTTTCCGCTAGAAAATTTACATGTTCTTTCCATTCTTGTATTCCAGCAGAACTCTTTTACTTTTGATTAATATTATTATGCATATAGTTTACAACGTTTGTATCTTATAATACTGTTAAGAAAATACAATTGTAGTGTGTATATTTATTCATGGCGATTGTACATATATGTATCTATGTACAAGTATATTTCGGGTAGGAACCATGAACTTTTATGCCTTCCTTTCTTGTTTGTTTTATGTTACTTAGAATCTTTACAAAATCTAGCTCATATTTGTAGCTACAAATCTTGTCGATTAGACTGCTTGCCACTAAATGAATCTTTTGCTCTCTGACTCCCTCTATCTCTCTCTCATTCATTCTCTCTGTCTGCTCAAGCATAATTTGAAGTAGATTGCGCTCTAATAAATATGAGCAGGCATCAAAGCTAATGCCCCAACTCATCACCATGAGCACGCGAGTGCCAGTCTACAGTCTACCGTCTGCAGTCTACAGTCTACAGCTTATGACCATGAAGAGAGTCTGCCCGGAGAGTTAGTTGGCTTAGACCGTGGAGCGAGCGTAGCGCGTAAACTTAATTAAAATTAAAACGCTGCAACAGATGCAACAGATTTGCCTACCGACTGCAATGACGATGACGACGATGACGATGACGATGGAGATGACGACGATGACGACTCTGAATGCCTCTGCGGAGATTATGACGAGGACAGCAGCCTCAGCTATGCTGACAGGCCAAGTCGAGCCAAGTCGGGGGAAAAACTAAGCGTCCAGTTCATGGCTAAATGCTGCTCGTGCTGTGATAAATTACACGTCGTTTTAGAGTGTTGCGCTTCCTTGTTACTCCGTCAACTGGTGTTGACACACAGACACACACACACACACACACATGCACACAGCTCTTCACTGGTCTGCAAGTGGTGTTATTAAAATGAAATCATCATCATCACGAAGTGACAGTAGCGAGCGCGCGCCTGAGGATCCTACTTCAGGTTAAAACTGGAACTGAGCTTGATCGCTGATCTTGCTTATGACAAGGGAATTCAATTAGATATAGAAGAATGTGCGGACTGCGTACATAGGATTTTGAGCTTGAACTTGAAGGTGCGAATTAGTTGAGGCCTAAAAATATATAAAATGTATATATACAAGATTATATGTTTCTAACAAGCAGATATATTGCCTTGAAATAAATCAATTAAGATCAGAAAGCCAGAAAAATAGAGTAACTTACATGAGATAATCTAAATAACTAAATTGAAGGATCTTATCGAACTATCGATATAGTAACTATTTGACAACACCAGATACTCATCGCTAGTTGAGGCTTAACATAACAACATTCTATTATATTCAGGGACGGGTTTAGGGGGGCCATAGGGGCTGTAGTCCCCATAAGCCAACCAAAAATCTGATAGTGTTGAAATTGGATAATTTGATAAAACTGGCAGCACGAGCGGTTGTTTACCAACTCAACTGAGTAGAGCTGGAGCAGAATTCGATGGCACAATCAATATATCGATATTCGGTGGTCGTTTGTTTGTTGATGAGCAAATATTCGATGCAATTTGTGCATATTTCCGATAGCTCATCGCTAATACTCATATAATATCGATAGTTAGTGAACACAACGTGTTGTAAAAGCGCTTTGAAAAGCGGTAACAAAAGTTTAAGTCACAGTTTTGTCATCAAACATGGACATCAGAAAATTTTTTGTGAGAATCCCTCCCCCCCCCTAACATCCACCACTGATTATATTATACTTAACATTATATTGATTTTCATTCTGTGCCATAAATAATAGATACTCTACACTTTTGCCTGCCGATCTCTATCTGCAAACCTTGTATTCACTTTCCAAGGAAAACATAATCCAATATAAATATGAACAGCGACGTGTATTGGCTAAAATCACGCTATGTGCCGACAGACAGACAGACTACTGCACAGTAAACTTGTTTCGATACACCATTTTGTAAACAAGATACTAATTTCATTTGAAAATGCTGTTGTTGTTGTTGGTCGGCGCTCTGGTGCGCTTTTATTTACACAGATCGTCGGGCATTAAGTGCCCACCTCTTTGGCACATTAGTCCAATACGAATACAAATGAATGCACATTTACAATATAAACACTCGGCCAGACCAAGCACACACACAGTCTTGCGACACACACCATAGAGACAGGCAATCGAGCGATAATAACTGTACTGTGTGTAGAGTCAACGCAAAAACAACAAACAAAATGAACAGCCAACCACATCGAGAAATTCAATGAAAACAAACGAACGAACGGCAGATCGTGTCGTTGCCAACAGCCAACCACAATTCAGCACCAGAGAGAGAGCGAAAGAGGAGCTGAGCGCGAGAGAGCGCAGGCCAAAGAGCAGCCGGCTTTTAACAGCACATCAACATTAACAGTAGCAGCAGCTGTTCGTAAACAGGAAATTGCTGATTGCCCTCTGCAACTGCACAACAACTGCGGCTAGCTGACTTTTCGGTTGCAAATCAGGCTAAAAATCAGTTCTCCAATGCAGTATCAGTTAGTTGACCACTAAGAATATTGGCTTAAATTGTTAGGTTAAAGTAAATGTTATTACAACTTATATATTTACATTATTACATTTATTATTACTGTTTTGATGCACATTGTATATGTAGTTAAAAGTTTTCATGGCAGCGTATTAACATTTCCTGCAGGGTTATCATACACACACATGCACACATAGAGAAGACGCGTGCGTGCGCGACTTCAAATGCCGCTGCTGCTGTTGCTGCTGCCTCTGCCGCCGCCGCTTCTGCTGCAGCTGCTGGCGATGATCTTTGAGGCCAGGGCCAGTCGGTCGGCTGGTTGGAGCTCAGAACGATGGTGACGATTTAGTCTCGGATGGGCGCTACGCTGCAAAGCATCGCATCGCAGGCTGCAGAATATCGCAAATGAAACTTGTCTCAAGCGCGCACGATACGATACTATCGTGTCAATATTAATCGACCACGTGATTGTGTTGCGTGATTATTCGCGTAAAAGCCGTCGCCAAACTAAGCTGCTAAGAAAATGCTCGAGTTCAATTAAAGAGAGATATAAATTGATAATAATGTGTGTGTTGATCTAAACAAAAATCATAAAAAGTGAAGAGATCGAAAGAAGTCAAAGTGAAAATTGTGTGAGAATTAAAAAATTTGTAAACTAGTTGGAAAATTATAACTGAAAGCTCAAATATTTATGCAGTTTTTTGCATGAAAATATTCTAAAAAGGTGAGTGGCGCCGAAAATGAAATAGAGAATAAATTAAACTAAATAATCTATAAAAACATATCTAGAAAAATGAAAAATATAAAATATTAAAATAATCAAGGAGACAATAAAAATAACATTGCAAGAATAAAAAAAATATATTTAAAAATGTATTTCATGAAAAATTAAACTACACCAAATCTAATGTTTAAAAGTAATAAATGGAAGATTGAGAAAAATATTTAACATTATAGGAAGCTCTTAAATTTTAACTTTAACTAATACTCTGAAAGATATGTTAATTCAGTCAGACTGATACAAATGAATCTTCTGTGTGTTTGAATATGTTTATCAAATAAATGTTTATCAAACATGTTTTAAATCGTATGTTCAAAGGTTTCGAGAAATCACAAAACACACTCCTATTGTCAAAATTCCTAATAGAAAATTGAGTATTTTTTAAAGAACTCAAAGTACAACTTTCTTAACAAATTAGGGAGATTATACTAATCAAGATATGATAGAAACGGTCTTATGAATACTCTTCTAAAGTAGAAGTTGATTTGGTAGTTCGAGCTCTTCCCGATCCCTGTCATGCCACTTGCTGACGCGCTCAAAGGATTACCTAAGCGAAGACAAAGCGCATAGGGGAGAGGGCATAGGGGGAAAGGGGAAAAGACAAAAGAGACTCATTGACATGCTCATTAATTATGTTATTGCCTTTTGTGCGATAAGTGTCAAGAAATGATTACAATAGAGCGACAAAGACGTCGTCAGAGGAGGAGGAGAGTGAACGGAGGGCAGGGAATACGGTAAAAAGCTGAAGATATTCAAGCATTTAATTGTCTGACTGCTGCTGGCAATCAAGCAGAAAAGGGCTACAGAGAGCGAGAGTGAAATAGAGTGAGAAGGACAGAGAGGGAGAAAATCAGAGTGAGGGAGAGGGGCACTGCCAGGAAACGAACAATTGAAACTAGAGCGTGTGACTCTGTTGAATGGATTTGCATATTGCCATGTCGTTTTGGCAAAAGGCTAATAAAGCATATTATGGGCGATTCCATATTGTACAACACTCAGGGTTGTATCTACAAATGCATGTCTATCTATATGTCTGTGTCTGAATGTGTGTGTGTCTCTGCGATCTTTGAGTTTTGCTCCTGTTTGGCTCACCTCGTTTCTTGTTCTATTTTGTAGCCGCTTCAAAATATTTTCAACAATCGTGGTTTGCTTGTTTGAACACCTTTTTTAATGGTTCCCCCTTCCCTTTGTACTATTCTTGTCTTTTATCTGATTGTAGAGAGCGATTTTGTTTGCTTTTTAAGGACAATTCTTCTGTACTTCTGTTTATTATCTTTTTGCCATGCTTATGCCTGCAAATCAGCCAGGTCTGTCAACGGCTTGTACATAAAACTGATCTTGTTCTATGATTCCTTTGTTGTCCAAATGTTGAATGGGTTTTGTCTTGCCAGGCAAGATCGGTTCACAAACTAGTCTTTGACAACGGTAGGCAAAAAAGGTACTTGAAGGCTTTACCATCGATATTGACTGTGTATCATTTTGACAATATTCGAAATTGTATGCAGAATTATTGATCTTTACTCTCAGTTATAGCTGGCAAAATGTTCGCTTAATCGAGAGAACCAAATGGATTTTGACCCAATAAAGACTCAGTTGGAAAATGTCAAAGCATTAAACTGAAGAACTTCACGTCTTGCTGTTTGTATACCCTGTAGACCAATGGAATAGCATGAGTGGGGTACACTGAAATTTGATTAAAGTGATATTTTTACATCTTAAACTCTTAATGTCTAAAGAAATACGATGAGTTGTAGTTGAGTATACATATGTATATGTACATATGTAAATTATGTATATGAATGAAGGTTTGTTGAAGTTATAGAAGGAATGTTCTTGTTTGGATTATTTTTGAGATAAATATTCAAGGGAAATCGATAAAGCTTTAAAATTACAATTTAAGCTTCTGTGCTTACTTTCAACTACTTAAGTAGAGATTATAATTGTTTTATATGAGAATTCTAGTGTCATACTGAAATTAATAATATTTATTATTTCTTTTTTATTATTTAATTTTACATTATTGTTTGCTGCTTAATAATATAGAGAATGTTTAAAAGTTGTTTATTAAACCTTCTTTAGATGGTTTTTCATTATGCAAATTCAAAAATGTCGCATAAGTGAACAGTTTTCTTTTGTCATACCCTACCAGACTGTGACCTACAGGGTATTTGTGCCGTCATGTGACTTCACTTCGTTGGCATTCCCAGCAAGTTCGTTATTGTAGCCATATCTTGACACTGACTTTGCCTGGCTGGGCAGGAGGGCGAACCGCTTGGCAAACCGCTTGGCGCGCACAGAGCCCGACAAGCAGCGGCGCAGCAGAGCCCGGCGAACCGCTCAGCAGGTGGTGGCCCGGCGTGATGCTGCTCCTGTGATAATGGCGAACACGCCAGACCGCCACTTTGCATATAAACGCGCGCTAATGGACACCAAAGGTGACAGCGAGCTCTGCTAAATTGGCATACATTAAATTTGCACCTTCGCAGCAAGCAGAAGCAGCAATGTTGGCAGAGGCAGCAGCAGCAACGGCAGCGACTGCGCCGCGGCAGCTTCACAAAAGCGTGACAATTTTCGGCACAGCGGTGCGCTTTTCCAGAAAAAGTGAAAAAGAAATAAATAACTTGAGCAAGGGAAGCGTCTCTGTGCAGTGCCAAGTGCCCAAGGCAGCAGATAATCTTGATGCGGTGGCCCGCAAGCTTTGCCGCATGAGAAGGCCCTGCAACAGTTGTTGCAGCTCCGAGAATGTGCTCTTCAAGAGGAAAATCTCATAGAATATGCACATATGCATGCATATGTGCCTAGGCTTACTCTTTCTCTGGTAGAATGTTCTCTTCAATGGAGAAATAAGACAGAGTATGGCCTCATCTCAGACTTTTCTCTTGGCTCTCTTTCTTTGCAAGAAGAAAGGGGAAGTTCTTATAAATTATATCATTTTTTTATTATATATTTACTTTCATACATATATAAGGCCAGATTTCTCTGCTATCCATCGTGTCATTTCTTTGCAACTGGAAGAAACTTTTCTTCGAGAACATAACACAGAGAATATGTGTTAGAATATATGTATACTATATAATATTGTATATAGTAACATGTAATATGTAATATTATATAAAGAAAAGAAGATTCTCTGGGCAAGACGGTTAAGAAGAGAGACGGTTAAGGAGAGATCCTACCACTTTTAACCTATCCTTTAGTTAAGGCTAGATCTCTTTATACTTTTAACCTCACTATTTCATTCTCACTTATTATCTCTCCTTCTCTCTCTACTTTTCTCTCCCTTTCTCTATGTTTCAGCAGATTGTTCTCTACTTTAAGGAACTTGCAGAGTTTATTATATTATTAAACTTTCAATACCTTTTATACTATGATTAAACCTATTTCTCTTTCTCTCACTTAATCTCCCATAAACTATGCATACGCATGCATCTATATATTCCCCAACAAAAGTGATTCCACAACACTTAACCTCACTCTGTATACCTCACTCTCCCTCCCTCACTCTCTCTCTGTTCCATGCCATTATGGCAATTAGATATACCAACTCCCCTTAGCCACACACGCAATCAGCTTGATTGTCCCTTTTCAATATGCCAAATTTGCTGACCCACTTAGCTTGACTTGGCTTGCTGCATAGAAGAAAGATAGAGAGCGAGAGAAGAGAAGAATCTCAGCTTGCCAAACATTTGCGCGGCAAATCAAATGTTTGACGCAAAATGTTTGCACACTTTTTGCAGTAATTTTGCTGTTTGACCTTAGCTTTATGATCACCATAGAGTCGGTACATGCATTAGATGTGTGAACACGAACCATACACATGCCAGGGCAGGCAGGGGGGCGAGGAGACTTAAGAAGCTGAAGCTGAAGTTGCAGTCAACACGATGATGAGTTGAGAGAGGGGCGGGGGAGTGGCCGAGCCGATGGAGATGAAGAAGCGACGGCCAAGGAATCGAGTCTTGGATATGGTGCCAGCCCAAACCGGTCGCTTGCATACCTCAATTTCTAACCACGACCTGTGGCAAAAAACACAACAACAACAACAACAGCAACGAAAAATTGCGAACAGAAAAAAAACTAAAGAGAAACGCAGTGGGTCATCGGTTATGCTTCCTCTTCCTCTGTTCCTCCTTCTTCTTCTTGCCCTCTTCTTCAGTTCTTGTGCTGCATGTGAACAGTGCAAAGAGTGTTGAACAACAACAACAACAATAACAAGGATCGCGGTAGATTTCATTTTTCTTGTCTTTAGGCTAAATGGTCAACAAAACGATTTTGGCAAAATTACATTAATTTGATTGTGATACTTATGGTATATATTACGAGTATTATAGTACATTCCTTATACATAATCTTACAGTTGAGCTTTGAAAGAAATATGAAATTCGTTACAGAACGTGTTAATTTCTTAATTATACTCTACATTATACATCCTAGAGTAAATCATGTATTGTAGATACCTCAAAGTGCCCTTTTCTCGAGTGTACAGCTGATGTTAGCCATAAGACACGACACTTTGGACCTTGATATATAAGAAAATCTACTTCAATGTTGTAATATTTATGGTAGAATGCTTAAATATGCCATACGATTGTAATATTAAAGCTAGAATGCTTAAAGTTGTCATACAAATAGACACTGATATAGTCTTTCCATCTGACAAAGCACATTTAAATCAGAGTATAAACAAAAGAGTTATGGTAGAACAAGTGTGGAAGGCAAATTGGTTCACACACGACGTTGCAGAGGGAGGAAGTCTCTTTAGTCGACACGCTAACACAGAATGCTTCTCTCAATCTTAATGTTAGTTGTAAATAGGTTTAACATAGGCTTAAGATAGTCATCGTAAACAATCAGAAGGTTCGTTAATGTCGTGAGTATAAGCTCGATACAGTTCATTGAATGCGATCACAGTTGCTCAATATACTGCCAAATATCTGTTTGATCTATTATAGTTCACAGTTCCTCAAGATGCATTATAGTTAATACTAATCTAGAGTTTCCTTTCTTTACTTTTCAGATGAACCAGCTGTGCAAAGTGTGCGGCGAACCGGCGGCTGGTTTTCATTTCGGAGCATTCACATGCGAGGGCTGCAAGGTACGATATATAATACTTACAGAGTATATATCTTAAATTTACCACATATAAAGCACATTAGTTGCGATTATCGCGCAATATATAACAAAAAGAAGGCAACAAGTGAGAAATTTGCTGGAGTAGACTCATCTATTTCGCGGAAAGTCGGCAGATATTATGGCTATAATTAAAATTCGATTCGGCAGTTTAATCGATTCTTAATTGACTCTAAGTAGATGCTTGCAAGCAAGTGTATGTGTGTGCACAATGGGGGGAACCTTCAAATGGCATGGGAAAATGTTTCAGCGAATTTGGAGCAACACACACATAGAAAGAGATAGAAAGACAGGTGAGATCAAGGCGAATTGTAAACTGCAGTCAATCAAATAAAAATTACATGCATATTAGATGAGTCAGCGAAAAACGGTTAACTTATTGCCAAGCTTGGCGCTCAATGAACTTCAAGACGAACCTGCCTAACTGACTGACTGACTGACGAACATGACTGAGCTAAAAGACGACAAACAAAACAAACCACAACAACAAGAATAACAACAAGTCGAACAACAATAGTCACAGATACAATAAATAGTGCATGAAACTCTTTTTGCCGTAATCCCCATAAGGGGCACTTCGTGGGCAATTTATTAACGCACATTTGTAATTGAAGCCCTCGGATTGCGGGAAATTATGCCACTTTGGGTATGCTGATCACAGGTGCTACACAGAAGAAAGTGCCCGAAGAGGCGGGTGATGTAGAAGCTGACGATGGTGTAGATGGAAAGCCCCCTTAATCGTTTTATTACTTCAACTTGAGTGAAACTATCTTTGAAATAACTTGGTGTAGCGTCATGAGTAACGCAATGGGAAGTTTCCAGTGAGATTTGAACTTTCTGACTTAAACTGCGCATATCTAGCACCCTCTACTAAATTAGTTCAAGGATTTACTCAGTATTTCAACTGAAAACGTTTTACGTTGTTGAACAAAACTTGTACATCAATTTCTATAGAAACTTCAACAATGATTTCTATGGAAATTTATCATTATTGAAAACGTTTTATTACACTCAACACCTTTAGAAACATGGAGAACGATCTACAATATACTTAGCTTACTTATCTGTTTACTACAAATGGTAAGGTGAGTTTGTTGAGTTCTCTATTTCGAAACAAAGCTTCAATTGCTATAGAAATTTATTGTTATACGTGTAAGGAGACTGTTAACAAACGCTTTAAATGTAAATTAAATTGACATTTATAGATGATTAAATGATACTTACTTAGGTACTTAGGATGCGCATAAATATCTACACAAATATATTCGTATATACCAAACAATAGATATATTCCAAATTCAACTATATACATATACCTTAGTAACTAATCAATCTATCAAGTACTGCACATCATCCTCATCTTTCGCCTTAAACCTACCAACGTCAGTGCCCTGTTTCTCTAACCACTCTCTATATATTTTCCTCCGATTTCAGTCGTTTTTTGGCCGCACATACAACAACATTGCCGCCATCGCCGGCTGCAAGCACAACGGAGACTGTGTGATCAACAAGAAGAATCGCACTGCGTGCAAGGCTTGCCGGCTGCGCAAGTGCCTGCTGGTGGGCATGTCCAAGAGCGGTTCACGCTATGGCCGTCGCTCCAATTGGTTCAAGATACACTGTCTGCTGCAGGAGCAGCAGGGTGGCAACGGAACTGGCGCTGGGGCTGGACTGGGTGTGGCTGGAGGCGTTGGCAGTGGGAACAGTGCGAATCTGGATCAGCTGGCGCGTCTGCAGCAGGCAAGCCACCAGGCGCGTCAAACGTATCAGGACAAAACGAATCCCTGCATCAAATCTGCCACGGCTGCCACATCGCCCTGCAGTCTGGCGCTGGCGCAGTCGACGCTGGCCACGCAGACGGCAACGGCAACAGCGACGGCGGCAGCGGTGGCTGTGGCAGCAGCATCGCCTTCGCCCGGCCTGCCTGGCTTTCTGCAGGCAGCCAAATACCTGAACGAACAGCGTCAACTGAAACTTGACTCCCGCCTCAGCAATACGCCCAGCGACTCGGGCGCCTCCTCCGCCGGCGATGCTACGGACAATGGCACGGCAGCAAGTGTCGTGCAGAGCTCTACGAGCAGAGGCGGCGGTGGCTATGCGATCAGTTCGGAGGCGGACATTGTGGAAAGGCAGCAGCAGCGACGTCACAAGGAACTGCTCGACATATTCCGCAGTCACTCGGAACCGTTGTACAGCTCCTTTACGCCCTTCTCCCTACGCCCGGCGGGTCTGCCACCATTGCCCATGTTCAAGTCGGAACTAATGTTTCCGTTTGCTGCAGCCAGTCCAGCCGAGGAGGAGGACGAGGCTGATGATGATGACGAGGAGCGAGAGAGGGAGCGGGAAAGAATGGCGGCGTCGGCATTGGAGGCACAGGAGCCAATAGATTTGTCGCTGCGATCACGCACAGATGGTATCAGTCCCCTGCAGGCCAGCAGTTCCAGTAGTCCGCTTGGTGATGCGCTCCTCCTCAGTCGACGTCATCAGTTGCCGCCATCTGGCGCCAACTCCTCCTCCGCATCCCCCGGGGCATTTGTGCGCAAGACCACGCCCCTCGATCTGACGCTTGTGCGCTCGCAAACACTAACAGGGTGAGATGCGCGTTGAGTCTGTCTGCTAGTTTAACAGGGTGAGATGCGCGTTGAGTCTGTCTGCTAGTTTAACAGAGTGGAAATCACAGACACACACACACACATTCCGCAGTCACCCTCTCTATCACATTCTCTGTTAGTTTGCCGTGCGTTAGTCTGTGTACAAATGTAACAGAGTGTCAATCACACACACACATGCATCCACACATTCCACTGGAGGGATAAAAGTCACCCCTTAACACGTACTGTTAAGCCGTTGTGCGCTGATGGATCTGCTAATTTAACAGTGTGAATTCTCTCGCTCTCATTCTGACATATCCAAACACTCTGTTAATTTGTTGGTCCATCTGCAAATCGAACAGATCAACAGTATCCTATTCTCTGTTAACCGGCTGCATATTTAAAAGAGTGTCAATCACATGCACGCTCACACATTCCGCAGGGGGTAACAATGGTAACCCTCTCTCTCTTTCTCTCTCACCCACACTCTCTGTTAACACTCTGTTAACCCCAAGAAACGATACGATATTGGTGCCAGTGAAAAAGTATGTACAAAGCATTTGTTTTTAGCGCAATTGAACAAAACACTTACATTATAATAAATAAATAAATTATTTAATTAAACTTAAGGCAATTCAATAATGTTTAGCCAAATTTAGTAGCGACTGTCATTGATTTTTGTGTTATTGTATTTTACGTAATTTATTTAAGACTTGTACGTAACACTTTTTATAATTTTAATTTGTATGTTGCTTTCTGTTTGTTTTTTTAGTTTTAATATATTTATTTTATACGAATTTAAGCTAAACAAGAACAACATGTAGACATCAAGAGATAATAAATGAATCGATGAATATGATAGAAGACTCATGTGTGTTTTATATTATGTTATTGTATAACAAATCATATTTCTCAACAACAACAACAACGATAAACAGATGCCGTACTCTGTGCTGGCAGTCAAAAGTCTTTCCCGCACTTGGACTTGGACATGATCAAAAGTTGGCTCGACTTGACACATGAGCAGACTTTTTACATGACCATTTACAGCAAATTGTTCAATATATTTGCGATTCAACTGTCATGAGCAGAGAACAGCTTGCATAGTGCACTCGTATGTTATGTGTATATTCATCACGATGCACATGATTCCCCGTCCCAGTTGTGCTGCCCAGTGGATTGCGTAAGCCAGGGTCCAGACATATTTCCAAATGTCAGCGGTATATGTGGATATTGACTTTAAAGAAATGTAATTATGACAATTCTGCACGACAGATGACAACGAAATCGATATACGATTCGATTATTATGCGACAGCAACAAATGACTTAGGCAACGAACTGGCATTCACTTGCAAACGAAGACGCAGAAACGAAGTCCAACTACTAATATAAATAATATAAAATTATGCAGCAGATTAAGTCGTTCCAGTAAAAAAAGCAAATAATTGAAAGTGAAATCATCGCACTATCTTTTCACATGTCTCTCTCTCTCATTGGCTGCGCTGGCAATGGAGAAACACGCCCCCTGAGACTGGCGACAAAGTGAGATGCCAAAGCTGAACGTAATCCACGACACACGCACAATTAGCAACTACAACAACAGCAACAACGATGAACAAACGAACATAATAATTTAAGAAAACAAATAAATAAATAAATACACACGATGCAGGAGGCAAGAGACAAGAGTGACTGTCTGTGGCACAGTGAGGCAAATACCAATGTTTTTCAGTGTTTTTTAAATGTGCGTCAAAGTTGAAATATAGTAAAATACTTAGAATAAACGTTGCAAAACCTATTCACAATTGATCTCTTTTGACAAGTAATGAATACATCTATCAATAACTGTTGTTTCAACATATCTAAATAATTTATTTGGGTTTTTATATATATGATAATCGGTCAGCTTTGAAGAACTACATAAATATTGTAAACTATAAAATCGCTTTCCATATGAGTACAATTTGTGGGGTTCCTGTACAATATCAGTGTGATACATATTATTTCCTTTTTCGCCACCTTAAAATGGCAAAACACGCCACTGTGCGTCGCCGCCGAATGCCTTAAAAATGCATTTATGCGCTTAGTTGCAGCGAGTCGATCGAATTGATCGCCCGTTCAAGATAGTTTCGCAATGATTTTTATCGATGTCAACCAAACTGAAGCAATTGTTTAGCTTACAACTAGAACTCTGTGTACTTTTTGTGGTGGTCTGCCCAGTTGAGCTTATCTCTTATAATCCCTCTCCAAGTTAACATCGTTCCAGACATGTATGTAAGTTTGTATTTTGTTTTTGAGGCCAATTCCCTCTTATACATACACCGTGTTTGACTCAGATACAGACAGACTGTCTCGGGACAGCGTGACAAGCAGAGATGTATTGCCGTCAGCGAATCTGAGGAGACTGTCCGTCAGTCAGTCAGTGAGTTTCTTGTTTCAGGGAGGCAACAGCAGCAGCGACGGCAGAGACCTCTGCTTAAGATTCAATTGAATATTGAATTATTGCATTGAATTTCATTGTTTGTAAATGCTTCGCCAGCCAGCGCTTATAGTAAACTGATTTCTTTTCCCTTGGCCATAGATTTATTTATTTATTTATTTCGGTTTTATTGTATAGTACGCTCGAACTGCGGGCAGCCGTAAATCGTTACCAAATCTATTTTCCTCTGGTATTGTGTTACATAAGTAGATCAAAATTGTGGGGGGTCGACGGATGAGAAATGAACTACATCTCCCTAAGAGGAGTGGAGAATGTCGCTGTAAACAAAATGTTAATGTTAACGGTAAAGTTATTCAACTGTTAACTGAATGGCAGCAAAATTGAATTGCCGACAAAACGCTGCCGACATTGCGTCAGTGAAATCGCTGCTAAGATCAGCGAAAGAAACAGAAGATCAACACAAGAAAGGCAACAAGAGTTCAGAGTTGTCAATAAAAATTAATTGCAATTTTATTGCCAACGAATGCGGCTCCTGCATACAAAGTAAAACACAATGTAAGAAGGAGAATCCGGAAAAAGAAGAAGCTTGGCTTGATAATGCATTTGGTAACACGATATGGAAGAGATAATAAGAGAGTTATTAAATAGTCCAAATAATGAAAAAATGAATTGATATGTGTGTGTTAATAACAACTTTAGAAACAGATACAGATGCAAAACATACATACAAATCACAACTATCAACGGCAAGTTGTTTTAGAAAAGAGTATTTATGCGTCCACTTGAATTCGTGCTGATTTCTCCACTTTTGAGAAGATGAACAATCGACTGACCCAATTTCGTGCCGAAACATTGCACCAAAACAACAACTAAAATTAATTCAATTTGAACGACTGGTCCAACCAATTGAAGCTGCTTTCTGCACCTCCTGATGATTCTTTATGCACTCAGAATGCGCAACACGTGCGAAGTGACGATTCACGCAATAGCTGTGAGTACTAGTGTTGCCAACTCAGCTTTTTTCAGGTCAAATGTAGCTTTTTCAAAGTTCCTGTGCGGAACAATGTTTAAAAATCTTTTATCTAGCTTTGTAGATATAGCATAGACGTTAAAAATGCCAAACTTGACGGGAAAATAGCTAATTGGCAACACTTGATATGAGCGATCCTGCTGGGGTTGCTGACCACACTACGCTGGCAGCACAACTTAGTGGAGACAGCAGTTTACACCGCAAAAAAATGTTATTGACAGTTCACTGTAAACTGGCTGTTAAACTTCGGCCTTTAACAGAATAAATCATATGCGCGCAAAAGCATGCAGCACTGCTTTTGCTGACTTGTTGCCATATGTTTTTTTTTACATTTGAGTGGCACCTCTTGTTACTTGCTTGCTGCGCGCCAATTGAATGCTAACACCAATCGATAACTAATCCATTCCGAGTCACATCGATAACTGTGATAGTTTCTCCAGTGAATGGCAATTGCCAAATGCACAATTTACAAACTGAGCCAAATTGAAATAAAATGCAATAAAACTCCATCATGTATCCACAAAGCTCTCAGAAACGCAATTGGACATTCGCAAGCGAGGCTCAACTGCAGGCATTCCGCGTGGAGCAGAACACAAAGTACATAGATGAACACGAAGCAGAGGCACCGTCCACCGGCAGTCTAGAAGATTACTTTCTCACGCCGGCAGAGGAGAGATTGTTACTAAAACAATATGAAATATATTTGGTTGACTTTTGCCGTCGCTTTGATCCGCCAATGCCGAAATGCGTGATTGGTACAAGTTTTCACTACTTCAAACGCTTCTACCTGAACAACACGCCCATGGACTACCATCCCAAAGAGATATTGTAGGTTACTTTAGTGTTAAATAGAATTAGCTAAAGAAATAACAACATACTTCCTTTTTAGAGCCACATGCGTTTTTGTTGCCTGCAAGATCGAGGAGTTCAATGTGTCGATCAATCAATTTGTTAACAATATTAAGGGGGACCGCAACAAAGCTACCGATATTGTACTGTCCAATGAATTGCTCCTAATTGGTCAGTTAAATTATTACCTCACCATACACAATCCTTTTCGACCCATTGAAGGTTTCCTTATAGACATAAAAGTATGTGGTTAAAACCTTTTAACTTGTTCAACTAACGTTAATAGCATTTTATTTTATAGACTCGAGGAAATATGCAAAATCCAGAACGTTTGCGTCCACAGATCGACAGCTTCATTGATTCCACATATTTCACAGACGCTTGTCTGCTACACACACCCTCACAGATTGGCCTCGCCGCCGTGCTGCATGCAGCGAGCAAGGAGCAGGAGAATCTCGATAGTTATGTGACCGACTTGCTCTTTGTCTCCGCGCGGGAGAAGCTGCCTGGTCTCATTGATGCTGTGCGCAGTGAGTCTCAATTAATTATAATTATTTACAAATGTTGAAGTGTTTCATATATTTCCAGAAATTCGCATGCTGGTCAAAAACTATCAACCGCCTGATCGAGAAAAGGTCAAGGCCATAGAGAAGAAACTAGACAAGTGTCGCAATCAAAATAATAATCCAGACAGCGATCTGTAAGTAGATTGAAGTGTTTGTCGTCCAGAAATTGATTAATTTTTAATATGTCTAGCTACAAGGAACGCTTGCGTCGATTATACACTGATGAGGACGACATGCCGGCCGAGGATGCATCATTTCATATAGCAGACGTCAGTTCGGATACTTCGGCCATGAATATCAGTCAATAGAGATGAACCATGTGGATGAATTTATTGAAATATGATTGCATTTTACTTATTATTGCGCCGGGTCGAACATTTGGTTCCCAATAAAAGAAAAGAATACTACTGTATTTTGGTGTTTTAAATTATAATCGGTATATTCTGAATTTTCAATAATTAATCATTTTAAAATGCAAAGTATTTGAAAAATACTTAAATCGAGTTGTGTCTGAGGGTGAAAAATTTAAAATTACCGACTCGATAACTTTCTAAGAACATATCGACTACAAATTCTGACATTCTCTTGGAATAGCGTTTTCTCGAGCATTTAAGCAAGTTGGCATGTCCAAGCTTGGCGTCTATGTTTTAAAACAAACCGAAAGATATACGCACATTTAGAAAGTAATTAAATTATGAATAATAAGAAGCCACGAAGTTCGGTAAGTAACAATAATGCTATTAGCAAATAATCGAACCAATTAAAACTGTTTAATGACCATTCTTGTAGCTGAAAAAATCTGTGACTGAAGAGGCTGATCCTGTGCGTCAAACAAGGCGTCGCATCAGTTTCAGCGGCAAAAAGTTTATACGGTAACTAATATTTAATCTAATGTTTAAAATTAAATTAAAATTACTAAAATTCTTCCCATAATGCAGAGAGTTTGATACTACAGAAAAGGCAAGGGATTACGACTACTCGTGTGAAATATCTGATCATACCAATGGCGACGACAGCTCGGGCCAAAGTCATGTCACAGCGGCAGCAACTACACTGCAGACTACAAGCACAGTACAGCATATTTCATATGCCAATGAAATGGACAAAGAAAACACACCGCTACACCGGCACAGTGTAACTGGTGTAGAACCTTTTCCATCGGAGTACGATCAGCAGCAGAAGAGTTTCACCCTTCAGCTGCAGACGAGTGTTAATGTTACGCTGATGCCACATGAAATGAATAGAAGTCGTCAGCGTATGGAATTGTCAGCTGGCTTGGAATTCAGTTCACTCGACAGCTTATCCCTATCAGAATCTGAGCGTGAAAAACTACGCGAAAATAGTACATTTCGACACCCGGTGTTTGATAAAACTATAGATCTTATGCCACATAGAATGCTGGGTAATGTGGTAAGGGGTTGTTCTTCATTAAATTTAAATACTGATAGATCTATCATATAAACAATTTTTATAATGACTATTCCAGATCGAGCCAGACAACATGGAAAAAGAGAATGTACCACAAACATCTATAATACCTGGGGATATAAGCTTTGTGGCACTGGATGAAAAGAATTTTAAACAGAGAACAGTACTCTTTGAGAATAACGATATAACTTGCGACTTTGAGGATATTGGTGAGTGGTGATTTATATTGATAGGTGGCCTAACCAATTTACTATTTCGATCTTATATTCTTAGATCCACAACAAGTTGTCGCGCCTGCCATTGCGAAAGGCACACCAAAGCCAAAAGATTTGTCAATCACCATGGACGAGCCAACAGATTATATTAACTATATGGAAGATGATTCAACATCTTCGCCTCTAATACCATTGGATGTAATATCAGAAAATGGCATTAAACGCAAATTAAACTTTCTGCAGTTGAACGAAGCATTGAATTCTGGTCGCATACAGCTTTTTCCTAATGGCCCAAGGACGCCAAACACAGATCGCACAAAGTCTCACCAGCGTTTCTGGCATGGATTAGGTGATGACAACTCCAACGATCAGGAGCTACCTTTTAAGACTGCAATTAAACCGCGTGCCACGCTCAATTTCAATGAGAGCATGATGATGTCGCCTGCCACACAACGCCCGCCACCAGCGTTGAAGCCAGCTGAGACCATAAGCAATAATCGGTTTTCACAAGCAGATGAACTCATGCTGGACAATACAAACTTCTTGGTTCATGCTAAAGTAGGCGATGAAACGCAGTCCAGGAATAGCTCAAAGTGTACATCACGACGTGAAACAACATATAATAATACTGCCATGGAGCTGGATAATCTGGAGAAAGATGAAGCAGCTGTTGTGGCAGCTCTGGAGCGTGTTACTCGCCAAAAACCAATTTTGCATCGTATGGAAGAAATGGATGTTACCGATATAGAAGCAGTACAGAATATTCAAAGTAATGAACAGAACATGAAGGAGGAATCTGTTGCGCCTTTAGATAATAAATCTAGGCGATCAATACGAAAAGTTGAAGCCATTGAAGAGGATGCTAAAGAGGAAGTGGCACAGCCGGCCGTGCCAGCTGGAGAACTGGAATACGTCATCAGTAGGAAATCATTACACTTCGTGAAAGACATTTCGGGTATAGATGAGGATTTACATTTAACTGACTTGGATAATTTCGGGCGACAAGAAGCTAACCGCCGCAGGCAAACATTGCATAAGGTTGAGGCCATGGAGGAGGATACCAATGAATTGCAGGCACACCTGGCAGCAGCTAAGCTACAAGACGAAGTATCTATTGCTGCTACAGAGGCGTCGCATCACAATAAACATAGGCAAACAATCCATCAAGCTGAACCAATTGAAGAGGATATTGTAAATCCACATAGCGATACCAAAGTACAGTCAACATGTCCTGCAGTTCCACATCAACAAAATGTTCGTAGACAAACGCTACACATGGCTATACCCATTGAAGAGGACATGGACGGTACACGCCACCAAACGAATTTCCAAGTCCCAGAGCGAAGCAGTACACGCAGACAGACCGTGAACATGGCTATAGCCATTGAAGAAGATTTGGTAAAACAAAAACCAGAATCAGCCCGAAAACCAATTGGTCCGTTGGCAGCCGCAAAAAGGAACCTCAAACGCAGAGAATCAGTGCATATGGCTGTAGATATGGAAGAGGAGTTTGCTGGATCAAATGAAGAAGTAAACTCGGCATCAACAGATCCTGTAGCCACACAGCATAGCAGCAGGAGCAGACAAACCGTATACATGTGTGAGGCTATTCAGGAGGATGCCATAAGACCACAAAAGGAATCAAGTTTTAAATCAAGAGCTCCTGTAGCAACGCAGCAGATCAGTAAACGTAGACAAACCTTGCACATGTCTGAACCCATTGAAGAGGAACTACCAGAAGCTTCAACTGTTGCGGTCGTATCTCAAAGTAACAGACACAGGCAGACCCTGCACATGACGGAGCCCATTGAAGAGGAAAAAATAAGCTTAAAGCCATCAGCACCAACCCCAGCCCAGCAAAATAGCAGACGCCGCCAAACCTTACACATGACTGAATATATTGAAGAAGACGTTGTAAGACCACAGCAAGAGATCATCGCAAAGTCAACAGTACAAGCAACAACACTGCGAACTGTCAGACACAGACAAACACTGCATATGGCTGAACCCATTGAAGAAGACGTCATAGAGAGTCAACATCAAAGATTAGAGCCCTCAGCTCTTGGAACAACTCAGCAGAGTGGCAGACATAGAGAAACAATGCTCATGACCGAAGATATTGAAGAGGAGGAGGTAGGACTAAAAGATATAGCCCCACAAACATCATTGCGAAGTAACAGTCATAGACAGACCCTCCACATGGCTGAACCTATTGAAGAGGATTTACAAAGGCCACAACAAGAATCAAGTTCGCAACAACTGGCTCCTGCAGCTATTCAACACGACTATAGACACAGACAAACCTTGCATATGACCGAAGATATTGAAGAGGAACCAAGATCACAAGAATTCGTCACAAAGTCAACAGGTCCTGCACCACCACAACAAAGCAGCAGGCGCAGAGAAACCTTGCACATGACCGAAGATATTGAAGAAGAGGTTCCAAGACCAACAGAAGAGTGCAACACGAAGCCCAATCAAACAACAAAAGTGCGAAGTGGCAGACACAGACAAACCCTGCACATGGCTGAACCCATTGAAGAAGAGCTCGTAAGACCTTTGAAGGATATTAGCTTACAGCCGAACGCTTTTGGAGCAACACAGCCGAGCAGCAAACGCAGAGAAACATTGCACATGATTGAAGATATTAAAGAAGAGGTCAGAACACAAGAGGTCATCACAAAGCCAACAGTACCCGCACCAACACTGCGAACTGTCAGACACAGACAAACACTGCATATGGCTGAACCCATTGAAGAAGACTTCATAGAGACTCAAAATCAAAAAAGATTAGAGCCCTCAGTTCTGGGATCAACACAGCAGAGCAGCAAACGCAGAGAAACATTGCACATTACTGAAGATATTGAAGAAGAGGCCAGAACACAAGAGCTCATCACAAAGCCAACAGTGCATGTAGCAATAAAGCAGAGCTGTAGACGCAGAGAAACCATGCACATGACTGAAGATATTGAAGAAGAGAGGATAAGACCAGAAGATGAGTGCAATAGTAAATCAACAACTTCGGCTGCATCTCAGCGAAATAGCAGACGAAGAGAAATATTGCACACCGCCGAAGACATTGAAGGAGACTCCTTCTGTTCGCCTAAAGAGTTGCCAGAGACAGCTGATACATTCAAAGAGAATCCGCAAAGCACGCATTCGGAACTGCCATCAGTTGCTGCCTCAGCAGTAAAGAGCAGCATCTTTGGGAAATATTTTGATATATCAGATCCTTTTGAAGAAAATGAAATTAGCACACAAGAGGCTTTAAAACAGAATACTGCGCCAGAACAAGCACTTAACCAGAAGTCAAGGCAAACATTGCTTCTAGCAGAACCCATAGAAGAGGAGACTTGCAGTGTAGCAGCTACTTATAAGCCACAATCAGTTGGTTCTCTAACAGATCAACATAATAGAAAGTCCAGAAATACTATTAACATGCCAGAAGATATCGATGAAGATTGCTTTGCCACAAAGCATGATTCTCCAGTGAGGAAGTCCCGTCAAACAATACACGTAGAGGAAGCTATTAATGAGGAAATGCCAACTTCTGCTCCTAATGTCCATAAAGTACTGGCTACGGAACAAAGTCCAGAGAAAAACAAAAGTATCTTCAATCCATCAATAGCCAGAATTATAATGGAAACACCAAAGGTAAACAAATCGCAATATGGATTGAATCGCAGCGTCTTTCCAATCACACCTGGTCGCTCAATGATTGAGTATGAAGATTTGGAAGAGATGTGCAATGTAGACTCTGAGATCTGCCTGCCACATGAAGATAATGATATGGATACTTCAAGCTGTGGAACACCTGTGCAAGTTTCCAAGCCAATGACTTCGTGTAACATTAAACGACTACCCATACATCTCACACCGAATTTGCCAGAAGCAAAGAAACGGAACATTGAAGATCACCAGGAGTAAGTTTGGTTTTATGTTTTGTTTTTCATGTATTTAATCAATATCTTTTAATGCTCTATACAGCCGAGACAATCAACAACAAACGCCTGTATCTAAAAATAGATCTCGCATACCTGTACTTTCCAAAACATTGAACCAGAGCTCAACAAATACGGAACAAGAGCAACTCGATGGTACCGTGCAGATGGTCAGGGCACAAATGATGCGACAAACACGTAGCGATTTCAGCACAGAAGTCACACGTCCGATGGAAGAGAAGCTAAAAGCGAATCCAGCAGCGTATGAGGATAATCCCATTACAATCTCAGATGTGTCCAGTCATTTTGCAGCACAACAAGAAATGGCCAAGCATTTACTTAGGCAACCGATAGATGTCAATCGTCGCAGCTCAAATGAGAATACCAAAAGACAATATGCCGCAGATCACAAAGAATTTATAAATATTAGTGGTGATACGATGTTTTTCGATGCGGTTGAAATGCTCCCCGATAATATTGACGAGAATGAAGTTGAGAAAACTCGACTAAGTCTAGTATCGACCTTGCTGGACGAGGAGAATGACGAAACAGCCGATGAAAGTGTCGTTGAATTCGATGCTGGCCCGAAAATGATAGATAATATTAACGAAGAACCTGAAGATGTAGTTAAATCAACAACAATATGCCTGCAACAGCAAAATCCACCAGCTATAGCCGGAGCTGAGAATGCGTGCAAAAGGTGTAATCATTGTAGATTTTCTATGAACGCAACAGCCTTCGGTGCCGAAGATTCGTTTGAGTTACCAGATTGGAATGGACTGGAGCAGGGACTTAAACATTTAGAGCGTTTGCGGCAGAAGCCAAGCCTAGAAGAAGTCGATAGATTTTGGCAGCTCAAAAAGATGGAAAGTTACTGTGAAGCAGACGAAATCCTGGAAGACACTGCTGTTGAGTTAAACATTCCAGTTTCATTATCCTTGTCAGAAATGTTGCATATGTGTAACAAAAAGTTGCAAGAGTAAGACAAGCAAATATTCGCCTTATAACTATGATATTAATTCTTGTTTATTTTAATTACTTAGGTTTTCAAATACACCTTCTGTAAAGCAGAGAGTGGAACCATTTGTAAACCGCTTGGATGCTAAACTACGTGCCCAGAAACAATGTCGATGGATCTTCGATTATCAGCTGCAGTGCGATCGTCAATATATATTCACTCATCGTAAAATAACAAGTTTACGTATTGTTGTTAATTATGAGCCGCAAGATTTTATGGAAAATGAAATACGCGTGAGGAGTATTATTGGAACTACACCGTCATTTTTTCCCAGATCACAGTATAAATTACCCGATAGAATACAACATTTATTGCAAGGTTATCCATGTGATTTTAAGGCACAGTTTTTGAACCGGAATGGGAGTACGTTCGAGCATCTTTTAGATTTCCAGCTCAGGCTAAAGCTTCCACTTAATCTGCACAATCTGCTGGATAGCAACGATGTCGATGGGTTTCTTCAATTTCTGCAGCGCATCGACAACAAATGTAGAGAGACTACAAAGCTTTGCAGTGATATGCAATTGCTTTTGATTGCGAACAAGGCTCAACTTCTAAGGTAATAAATTAAAAAATATTTCAATATAACCTAACCTAACCTATTCTATATTCTTATTTCTCACATAGACAATCAAATCGAACAATTGTGCGGAAAACTATTCGTAAATATACGCAGTTTCCAGATGAGGCATTTATGCGTGTCGAGAAGATACATTTCATAATCGAAATAGGCAATGTTGAGGAAATATCGTTCAACGACATTTTACAACCGCCATTATATCAGTTCAATGAGAAGATTCAATTTTTAACCAAGGGCATTGCATTCTTGAAAGCATTTTTACCGAATCCCGAAGAATATCTTAATCCCAACGTAAAATCGAATATTTAATGAAAGCCAGTACAAATTTATTAATTTTAAATTTTTGTTAAATGTTAATCAACTTGTCCAAAATGTATGTATTAAATGTGAATAAGTTTTATAAAATTAAAGTTTTTCGAATGTATTATCAAAAGCTAGATCTGTTATGAATCCCCAATTGACACTACTTATATGACATCAGTTAACTAAATTTATACGTAATAGAGCGAAAGAAATGCCAAATGATAAGGATAAGTCTATTCGTACGAGATTATTGTTTTTTTTTTAGAATAATCATGTACGTCATTATTGTGTGTAATCGGACAATATCTGAGGACGTATATGCATCTTATCAGTCTACACCAAGTGAACTTGGTGTTTAATTTATCAGTTTAGTTTCTATTGGATCGTTGAAGTGTTCGCATGGACAGTTCCTATCATTGGTAAAAAACGTTCTAATTGAAGACTAATAAGGTGAGCCGAGTTATTTATCTTGGTACAAAGCAATGTAATTTATTACAGTTTGACTATTTCACTAAACGATATCTAGAAATGGAAATGGCAAAAATCTACAACGAAAAAATCAAAGATAGAGACGAGTTAATAGCCACAATGGCCTACGATTCCAGTTCAATACACTGCAAACTTGACAAGTTGGTGGAGTTAATTTCACAGTTGAAGAATCAGCAGGATGAAATAACTGAAAATGAGCGGGTAATCAAGGCTAAAGACGAACAAATAGCAATGCTGGAGGAAAAGCTAAAATCAAATGAAATTAGATTAAGTGAAATACCGGAATACAAAACAAAACTTTCCGCTTATGAGCTGCAGATTAAGAAACTAGAGCAGAATGTTGCGGATTACAATTTAAAGAACAGGAATATGGACAATAAGAAGCCAATAAGTCCTACCGATAATCAGATTCATATTTATATACCTTACGGAAGCACTAGAAAACTTATGTATGTGCCTGGTGTTGAACCATTTGAACCAACGCTAGAAGATAAGATAGCCGGACCCGGTTGGATTGTCATTCAGCGCCGATTTGATGGAACTGTTGACTTTGCCAGAGATTTGGCTACGTACCAAGAGGGATTCGGGGATCCCAACGGAGAATTCTGGCTGGGTTTGGAGAAAATGCATCGCATAACAACACAAAAACAACATGAGCTTTATATACACATCGTTGATTATGATGGCGATTCTCACTATGCCAGATATGACAACTTTGTTGTAGGCAGCAAGGCGGAAGAGTACCAGTTGAAATCATTGGGTATTTATCTCGGAGATGCCGGCGATATGATGCGAATGAGCGAAAAAGTCCATTTCTGGGTTTGTCCCAAATACAAAAATGGTTGGTGGGATTTGAAAAGGACCAATCCAAACTGGTAAGTGATTTTCATATTTAATTGGTAGAACTCAATCATTAATGTGTAATACTCTTATATTTATAGTAATTTAAATGGCAAGTTTTCAAATACCCAAGTTAATGACTGGCATTACCTTTACTGGGGACTCGGTACATGGGGAAAGGGTCGCAATCACATTAAATCTGTGCAAATGTTACTGAGACCTAAAAATTAGTAATATACAGGGTCCGCCACGTAACTTTTTTTTTAAAACAGTGCGCACAAGATCGATCGTAACGTTGGCTGTGTGGCACGGAGCGCCGTCTTGCTGGAACCAAATGTTGTCCATTTGGCGCGGTAGCGTTCGCCATTGACCGTAACGGCGGCTCCTGCCGCATTTTCGCCTCACGCACACTCTCGGCCACAGCAGCGATATTACCGGCAGTACGCACTTTTTTTGGTTTCTCACGCGTTGGTTTATCAATAATTGTGCCGGTTTCTCTCAATTTTTTCAAAAGAAAGCGCAAATACGGAGCGGACGTTGCTTTGTTACGGCTCATTTCCGTGCGTAATTTTCGCACACATTCTGCAACATTACCATAATTATATTTTAACGTGTTCCTCAATCGTATACACAGCCATTTTCGTTCAGCGGAAGGATAAAACTAACTTTCTGTCAAATCAGATGTAACATCAGTGTTACCACACTCAAAATAACCACTAGTTCAAAAAAAAATGTTAGATGGCGGACCCTGTATATTGTTATTCTTATTATTATTATTATTACAACATTTTGGAATGTTGTCAACTTTCGTACACTAAAAAATTGTTGCAAATTGTTAATTTAAAAATAATGACTTCACAATACTTACAAAATACTTGAATTTGTAGTCGATAATCTGCTTATCATAAAAGTTGATCTGGTATTTGAATAGTACTATATTTTAGTTATTTTCATAAAACTTAGATATTTTTGGCATTGTTGATCAATATCTGATAGGGTGGCGATCGTGTTAATCGTAAATAGTAAACAATAAAAAGCCATAGAAAGACGAAGAAAAATATTCAAAGAGAAATAATATTTTTCTTAAAATGGAACACAAGAAACTAAATATTCAGTTATCTGAAAATACAACTGAGAGTGTGTCAGACAATGACTCGGTGAGTTGAGTTTGACTAATTGCTGAGTTGGCCTAATGAATCAATAATTAAGCAGGGTAACCAACTGGACAAATGCGGGTTATGCTACTCCATAGCAAGCAGGGAAATTGAAGCATTTGCCAATATGTTACAGAGCTTGAAATAAACTTGTCCTTTTACAAGAGAGACAACGTATCCACAATGAAAAAATAAACTATAAAGATGACTTGATAGTATCCCTTATCCCTAGAACTTCCTCAATTAAGGTCAAACTGGACAAGTTGATTGAAATTTAAATTTAATATGCAGTGTCCTATCAAAAATGTAATTGAAGAAAATGGACACGCATTAGAATGTGTAAAAACATTAACTGATATCGCTCTAACGAATCCCAAACCACACATAGAAGCCGACGAATGCACAATAGAACGCCTAAAGAAAACTATCGCCGATTTGGAATCCAAAGTTAAGGAGAACGACAAGCAACTTCGATCGGCAACAACAAAACTCAGTAAATATGAAGATTCAATACGCATTTCCATAAATTATGGAACTTCAGATAAAATAATGTACGTACCTGGCATTAAACCATTTTTGGTAACAATGGAAGATAAGATAGCCGTTCCGTGCTGTGTGGTAATTCAGCGGCGATTTGATGGAACTGTTGCCTTTAATAGAGATTTTACTGAATACCAAGAAGGTTTCGGTAACCCCTACGGAGAGTTCTGGCTTGGTTTGGAAAAATTACACAAAATAAAGAAACATGAAACTCCCGATCTCTATATAAGCGCGGTAGACTATCATAACAAAACCTGCCCACTATAACAGCTTCGCTATTGGCAGTAAGAATGAGGGATATTACCTTAAATTATTAGGAAAATATGTTGGTAATGCTGGAGATTTTATGCGTATAAAAGAGTATAAAAAGTTCTCGATTTGTCCAAAAAAGAAAAGGTGATGGTGGGACGCAATAGCTACTATTCAGAACTGGTGAGTCATAGGCATTGTTACTTCAAACATAATCTAACTACATTTCTCATTTATTTCAGTAATCCTAACGGAAAATTTTCAAAATAATGATTGGAATACTCTTTATTGGCACGCCATGGTCAAAGGGGAGAGATCAGTTGTAACGTATTGTCTATTCAAATGTTGATAAAACCTTGTTGGAGTCTTGTGGTAAAGAAAAGAAAACATTAATTTATTTAATGATTGTATTTTATCAATCTTTTGATTTTTTAGACATTGTTTTTATTACTATTTGTATTATCCATATTGATTTTTTGAATAGCTGTAATGTGTTAATTTCTATGTGGTATTGTGTATATTTCTTTGAAAATAAATTCGATTGCTCGCAATTGCATTTGCAATACGAACTTCTCTGGTAAATCTGCAGTTCTGAAGGAGTTTCAGTTTATTTGTATATTTCAAGTGCAATTACCATATGAGTATCTACAGATATGTACATATATCCACGCAGATGTCGCTTGTCCTCTTCAACGCTTTTTACCAGCGAAATATTTATGCGTACTTGGAATTGTATTTTCCAGCAGTTTTACCATGATACGAAAATAATAATTGCAGTACGCAACAGATTGTTTTGTATCGTTGGGCCACTGTTAACTTTCGATAACTACTCTGTTGGTCAGGCGCAATTTTGCGCTCACGCGAAGTTGGCCTCGCTCCACACGCAACAGAGTTACTCCACATCTATGTTAGTGGCACATAATAAAAGAGAAAAAAAGCAACACACAACACAGCAGGCTGTGTCGCTGGAAATTCGAGAGCAACTAAAAATTGAATGTGTGTTTTGAAAACAAATTTTAATACGTAAAATTATGTGGCGCTGATATCCAATGAGTAATCGGCCCACCCGCGCTTACAATGCTGCAGTCGCGTAATCAATTGGCAAAAGAAAAAAGTTATCAAAATTTCTTGATAATCGGAAGAAGTTTGTATAATAAAATATTCATAAACGAAAAGAAAGCTTTAACAATAAAACAATGTTTGACGATGACGGTAAAATTAGTGACCCAGTGAGTCAGCAGCCGCTGCCGGTAACAACTCCCCACAAAAAGCAGATAAGCAGCAACAACAACAGCAGCATTTTAGAAGCACCAACTACGGTGGGAATAGAACAGTGGCTAGTGGACGATGTGCATCTTTGGGCAGGCAAAAGTGGGGAGTTCTCACACACGCTGGCCGATTGCCTGCGCAGCGAGGGGATCGATGGGCCGGTGCTGCTCTCTCTAACCGAGCAGGATATATTTGATCTGCGATATAAACTGGACTACAAGATCACGTTTGGTGAGATGAAAAAGTTCTGGCTGACCGTGTGCAACATGCAACATCAATGGAAACAGGAACATAATAACGCGAAGCTGCCTCTTAATTGCCACCCAACAACTCACCCAACTACGGCCTTTCTTGGCTTTGAATCGCGTGGACCTGTATTCATGCCCATTAGCCTGGCCGATCCATGTCCCGATCCATGCATTAATGAAGAGCCCTGTTACATAGCCGACTGCGAAACCTATAGGAAACACCACAAGAAAATGATCTACCCCGAATACTTTAAAACGGCAATAAGCTTAGGTAAGTGAAAGGTGGTGTAGTAAGGGGGGGGGGGCTGACTTCATCTATAGGTCTTATCGGTCATATCCGCCAATTGGCAGCAACCTTGATATCAATCCCCAATCAGCGATTGCTCTTTTTATATACTGTGTTCTCATAGTGGATCGGGAATTGTTCGTCATTTGTGCGTCTAATTATAAATTTTAGTTACAATTTTATTACGACAATGACGTGCGCGGTACTGTTATTATTATTTGGAGGTTATGCATAGGTAAATAGTACTCTCTCTCTCTGTCTCTTTGTCGCTCTCGCTCTCTTCACTTTGTTTTGACTGCATGTTGTGGAATATTTTTGTGCGCTTTTGTGTAATATTGCGTGCACAGATTTTTAAATGAATATTTTTTACAATTCGGTGCGACAGGGAGAAGGAGACAAGGAGAGAGAGAGAGAGCACGTATTAGTTTGACAAGTCTGCAGTGTCTTAAAGGTTCCATGTGCCAAATACCCTGGCATTAAGACTGAGAAGAGAGTATGAAATTGACCATTGAGTAGAAATAAAGAGAATGTATAGAATTTAAATTGCTACTTTTGTCTGTGCGAGAGGGAGAGCACTAGTCATGGTTGTGATAAATCATCACATTTCCGCAGTTTCTCAGTAATGACAATATTGATATAGCTCCAACCAATAATCACATTACGCTATACTAGCTCTTTTCTGCATAAAGAATCATTTTATTGTTTGTTTACTCTTAAGTCTCTTTTTGAGTTGTCCACTTGGTAACATCGTCTCGTCTTTCCAGGCTACTCCTTTGTCGTCACTTGGATCACATCGTTTGTGATGGTGATTGTTCATGAGCGTGTGCCCGACATGAAACGTTATCCCCCGCTGCCGGACATATTTCTTGATAATGTGCCGCATATTCCGTGGGCATTCAATATGTGTGAAATTACTGGTTCGCTTTTGTTCACCGTATGGCTGATTGTGCTCATCTTTCACAAGTATCGAATGGTGTTGCTGCGTCGCTTCTTTGCACTGGCAGGCACTGTGTTTCTGCTGCGCTGCGTCACCATGTTAATCACATCGCTCAGTGTGCCGGGCACGCATCTGCAGTGCAATCAAAAGGATTTTGCCATTGAAGATCCCAATGTGGATTTGTTTGGTGCCCTTGTGATACGCATGACACGAGCATATCGCATTTGGAGTGGGCTCGGCATGTCCATACAGGGTGTCCGCACTTGCGGCGACTACATGTTCAGTGGACACACAGTGGCTCTGACACTACTTAACTTTTTTATAACAGAATGTAAGTAATAAGGAGACAATATAGACATGATACCACCTTTGTTCACCTGTTTCCTCTTTGGCAGATACTCCGCGTAATCTTTACTTCCTACACACATTGACGTGGCTGCTCAACATGTTTGGCATCTTCTTTATTTTGGCCGCCCACGAGCATTATTCCATTGATGTTTTTGTAGCCTTCTACATAACATCGCGACTTTTTCTTTATTATCATACATTAGCAAACAATCGGGTAAGTGTATTATTCTATATAGGTATAAATGCAGATGTCTGAACTGATGTTTCTCTTTGTTCTACAGGCCCTTATGCAGAGCGATTCAAATCGTACGCGCATCTGGTTCCCCATGTTCAGCTACTTTGAGAACGAAGTGGATGGCATAATTCCGAATGAGTTTGAGACATTCGGATCATTGATAGATTCTTTAATCGGTTTAATAATCTGGGGAAAGAATGAGATAGTTACGCGAATTCATAACCACACAATGACCACGGATCCCAAGTCGTTTTTGGCAAAAGCTTTGCCACGAGTGTATAATCGAACACATGCCGTATCCTCCAATTACTTGTCTCCCCATGAGTCGGTGGTGGTTACCAATGCACGCCTTGGCAGTTCGCGGGGTGCAACAGATCTGATTAAGGATTCGCATATTTCGTCTTCTGCCTCTCCGGCTGCACCTCATCAGCACAGGCGGCCGACGACGACGTCCGTTGTCGATGCCAATCCACGCGCAATTTCTCCTATGCGTAAATTTGTGACGAACAATGACACGAAGCCATTGCCAGTAAAGGAGAAGAAGCTGCTCTGATTCAGCGATATTGCAAGTCGACTTGGCTCGATTTCTGGTTCAGATTTCTTTTTTTTTATCGTCTTTCTACGAAAAAAAGAAAACATTGCAGATAAAAAAAACACCGACTGATAATTTTTACATCAAAATTTGATTCTAACTCTCTGTTTTACTTATTGCATTGCAGCTCCCTGTATCTATATCTGTATTATCATCTATAGACAACCTATAGTGCCTTCTGGGTATTTCCAAATGCAGCAAACCCTTCCCTGGCCTTCCCCTAGATAAATAATATACTATACTCTACCATTGGCAATTGATGAATATCATCCTCATTCCGTTCAGTTTATATTTATATTACATAGAAGACTTTTGAAATGCATTATTATGTAATTGTAAGCATGTAAAACAACTCTATTTAAGTTATTTAGTAATAAGTTGAAGTTTTAGTTGAATGCACAAAATCAAATCAAAAGAAAAGAAAGAGTATGAAGAACAAAAGTTGTAGCTGAAAAATACAAAAAAAAAATACAAATCGAAATAGATATACAAATCTTGGCACAATTTCTGTGCTATAAGTGACGACAGTTTTATTCCATTCACTATTTGATAAATTAAATTTTTGTGGGATATACATATATACATAAATATAATTAAATCTCGGATGATTTTTTGACCTACGACAACGTTTCTTGGTATTTTTTAGCCACAAAGGGCTATCGATAAGTGGCAGCACTGCGTATTGAAATTATTTGCACGAATATCGATATTTTTTTGGTATCTCATGTGAATTGCGATTGCCGCCTTATTGTAAGCGTCGGTGTCGCATTTATAGCGGGCAGCGCGAACTTATTCTCGTGTGGATTTTTGTAAATTCTCATTTCGTCCACACAGAATATGAAGAAGATCAAACCAGTGTTGCACGACCATTTGATAACTAATCGTGTCAAGCAAGTAACTAACATTCCAAAATAGTCAAATTGCGGTGAATTCCTATTGCAAAGAGACGCCGGCAAAGTAGGCGCCCCTCTAATTGCAGCAGCAAATGAAACGCAAAAGCAAGGTTAGAGTTTCTCTGAGTCGATTGCAATCGAATATTTTTTCTTATTCTGACAGTATCTCGAGGAGCACATTGACGAGACTTATCTGGATGTGAAGCAGATGACCAAAGAGTTGATGCGAAAATACCCAGAATACTCGCGTCGCAAATTCGGACCATTCAGACAACTAGTTCATCAGGGTAAGCGAAAAGTAAATAATGCAATTTAGGCCTTTCTGCGCATGACACTAGCTAACGGCGTCAGCACATCAGGCAAATTTAAGTCCAGTTAATGACGCGCCATATTATGAAGCCGGAATTTGCTGGATGGGGTCAATTGTAATCAAGATGAGATTTCACAATCTGCTCATTGGTCTTCTCTATTTTTAGCATTCTCCATTGTTTCGGACAGCTACAACTTGGACAAGGCGAGCAGCTCAGACGAAGGCGACGATTTTCTCTCTGACGAACCGGCAACGCCAACCAACAGCATCATGAGCAACATGATGCACGGCTTGTACAACAATCAAACATCAATTAAGAAAATTGTTCCGGCAAAGCCAAGCAACGAGCCTATCGACATTTCCAGCGGCGATGAGAACGATGATGATGCCTCCAGGAGTCCAAAGAATAGCGGCGCTGGTGGCGCTTCTAGTGCGCCCGATGATAATGTACCCAAGACCTTGAAGCGTCCATCAGATGGCTATCTTTCTGTAGCCGGTGTGCCGCCAAAGAAAGGTAAGTACACTTTTGTTGGAAATACAATGTAAAAAACGAAGCTTCGTGCATTGACAGTTAAACGAAATGATTCGTTCACAGGCCAGCGCCCGGATGGCAGCTCCTCAAATCCTGCAACTGGCACATCCAATCCCAAGAAATGTAATTACTTCATTAGCTTTGTTAGTAATTCAAGATTCTAATTGGAATTAACTCTTGTTTTCAAGACGTTGCTGTTTCTGTTGGGTCTGGCAAGGCAAATCCCGATGGCGGATCACGTAAGGAGCATCATCAGCAGCAGCAGCATGGATCAGTGCACTCATATCAGCAGCAACATCAACAGCAAAACCAACAGTACCAACAACATCACCGCGATTTAAACGATCGTGGTCCGTCTCGTGTACGCCAATACAAAAAGGAATTGGAGGTCTCTCGCTCCACGGAAAGCTTTCGCGATATTGGTGGCATGGATGGCACTTTAAAAGAACTGTGTGAAATGCTCATTCATATCAAGTCGCCGGAGTTCTATTTCCAACTGGGTTTGCTGCCCTCAAGGGGCATTCTACTGCATGGACCTCCGGGATGTGGTAAAACCTATTTAGCGCGTGCCATTGCAGGAGTAAGTAGCATAAATCTAGCTGTAGTAGAGACTATATTATATTCTTTGTTATCCTTATAGCAATTAAAGATGCCTTTGCTTGAGGTGGCGGCTACCGAGCTGATTGGCGGCATCTCTGGGGAATCGGAGGAGCGTATACGTGACATTTTCGAGCAGGCCATCGATAATTCGCCTTGTGTGTTGTTCATCGATGAAATCGATGCCATTGCGGGCAACCGGCAATGGGCCGCCAAGGATATGGAACGTCGTGTTGTCTCGCAACTGATCACCAGCTTGGATCAACTGAAGGCAACCGAATTCGGGCAATCTGTGGTGGTCATCGCAGCCACCACACGTCCGGATACACTTGACCCGGGATTGCGTCGCATTGGACGCTTCGATCATGAAATTGCCATACATATACCGTCACGGAAGGAACGCCGCGAGATTCTTCGCATTCAATGCGAGGGATTGTCAATTGATCCCAAGCTGAACTACGATAAAATCGCTGAATTGACACCTGGTTATGTGGGCGCAGATCTGCTTGCTCTCGTCTCGCGTGCTGCCACAATTGCAGTCAAACGCAGATCGATGAAAAAGTTTCGGGAGTTGCATGCAGCCAGCGAAATGAATATGACCACTGTCACATTGGATGACGATGAACCCAACGATGAGAAACAAGATGGCGCGACGCAGGAGAAGACAAATTCACCTGCTTCGGAGTCAGAAGCTACAAATGGGGAAAAGACCACAACAGAATCGACTGAGGCACCAATGGAAGTCGATGATAAGCCCGCCGAGGAAGCCAAGGAAGCTGAGGAAGCACCCAAAACTGATGAAGTAAAGAATGCTGAAGAGTCTTCCCCGAATTCCAAGTCTCCAATTTTAACCGATGAATTCTATGAGCCAACACTGGCTGAGTTGACAAACTTCCTGGACAATCCACCAGAAGAGTTTGCTGATCAGAACTTCTGCCTTACGCTTGAGGACTTTACGGCTGCGATTAAAGTGATGCAGCCATCGGCCAAGCGTGAAGGCTTCATTACGGTGCCAGATACCACTTGGGATGACATTGGCTCTCTACACGATATACGTGAGGAGCTTAAGTTGGCTGTGTTGGCACCCGTGAAGTATCCTGAGATGCTGGCACGCCTTGGACTGGAGGCACCATCGGGTGTGCTGCTCTGCGGCCCGCCTGGCTGTGGTAAAACCCTTCTCGCAAAGGCCATTGCCAATGAGGCTGGCATCAATTTCATTTCCGTCAAGGGACCCGAACTTATGAACATGGTAGGTAGTGTAGTTTTCTTATTTGTATATGCTTCAACTTGCTCTCTCTTTTCGCAGTACGTGGGCGAGAGTGAGCGTGCAGTGCGTGCCTGCTTCCAGCGCGCCAGGAACTCCTCACCTTGTGTAATCTTTTTCGATGAGTTCGACTCGTTGTGTCCGAAACGTTCGGATGGCGGCGATGGCAACAATTCGGGTACGCGTATTGTTAATCAGCTGCTCACGGAAATGGATGGCGTGGAGGAGCGCAAAGGCGTCTACATTCTGGCTGCAACCAATCGACCGGATATTATAGATCCGGCCATTTTGCGTCCTGGTCGTTTGGATACCATACTTTATGTTGGACTGCCCTTGCAGCAGGAACGTGCCGATATTCTAAAAGCCACCACCAAGGTAAGCCAGTAAACACCAAATATAAATCATATATAATTTATCTATTTTTATGTGCCGCAGAATGGAAAGCGTCCCGTACTCTCTGACGATGTTGACCTCAATGAGTTGGCCGCTAAAACCGATGGTTACACAGGCGCCGACTTGGCTGGCCTGGTAAAACAGGCCTCGATGTTTTCGCTGCGCCAATCGCTTAACGATGGCAACACCACAGTCGACGACCTATGCGTGAACAAACAGCACTTCAAGGAGGCGCTTAAGCAGTTGCGTCCATCGGTTAGCGAACAGGTAAGAGATAAAATATGTGCTAAGATTAACCAATACTAATACATCTCACAATATATTTTACAGGATCGCAAAGTTTATGAGAAGCTGCGTCAGAAATATGCCGCACCACGTGTGCCCCTGCTGGAGACCAAGTGAAAATCTCTGCTGTTGTACTAGTATTTTAAATAACACACACACACACACCTTAATTGCTTTGTACAAAACCAAGTTATCCATCTCTCAGAGAATAATCGAACGAACAACACCAAACCAACCGGAAGTGAAATAAAAAAGACGCCCAAGTAAATTGTACTGGGACCAAGCCTAGCGCAGTCTGAACTCATACGATAAAAATTTAATTAACTTGTTGATATACCGCATACACCATACACAATATAAGACAACCTCTTAAGTCGCGATATAGTTGGGTCCGTCGCCGTGGCCGCCCAATGTCCGCCTTGGCAGATGTGGAGCCAGGAAACGCTTCTGTTGCTCTAGAATCTCTTCATGTTCCTCCAGCAAAGTGCGCTTGGGACGCTTCTTATGGCGCCGCTTGGTCACAACTGGTCTTACTGGTCTTACTATGTTACTGGTGGTACTATCTCCGGCGCCGCCCGAAGTAGCTGAAGATTTCATGGGACGAGGCTTTGGTGGCACATCAGTCTCACGATCGATGGCGGCACGTAAATCGAAGGCCCTCTTGCACATCTCTCGTATGCCGAACCAGCTCTCGTGTCCAATTTGGCTGATCATCTCGACAGGTGGCTGGAAGCCCAACTCTCTCGAAGGCAGCTCCATGACCAGTGCCAATGGCGTCTTCAGCACGGCGAACACATAGTCCACAACAGACCCCGTTATCGTGTGCTTGGCCAAGCAACTAATTGAGCCCGTGCGATATTCGCGTCCATTGTACGTCTTAATCGCAGTGCGTCCCGCTGTCGCCAGCGTATGTAGTTCCCGCCAATATTTCGGCGAATCGCGGCAATAGCCCCAGGGATACATGATGCTCTGTCCGTAGGAGTGCAGCGATAGGAAGAAGAGCATGTTGGGTGCCATGCTATCGAGGATGCTACGCATAGCACGCGTCTCCGGTTCCGAAAACGGCTTATCGCCCTTGTACGTATTGCGATTGGTCCTGTTTGGACCCAGCTCCCAATAGATGTCGTAGTTTCTATTGCAGTCAGCACCTACGATCTTGGTGCCCTTTTGCGGGCGTCGGTTCTTGCGCCAGTTGGGGTTCTATAGAAGGATGCAATAATTAGTGGAGTTTTGGGTAGATTTTGGTGAAAGAATGACTGCAATAGAACCGGGTAACTATCGATAGTTGGTGTAACTATATTCAATACTATTGATAATGCAACTTCAACACTATCGCCTCAGCTCTAGTTGGGATGTGTAAGCTTTAGTTACCTTAGTTCTCGAGTACTCGTAGCCATCGGGATTAACCAAGGGCACAATAATGAATCGCAGTTTGCGTAAGACTTCGATGTTACGCGTATATCGCTCTGTGAGTTGGTAAATGCAATTGAGGCTGGTGCTGACCGTGATCCATTCACGGGCATGTGTGCCTGCTTCGATGAAGATAACATTGCGGTTCTTCTCACCGGGCAGCACCAGAGGACCCTTGGCGCCGCTGCTCTTAAACATCTGCATCTGCTTGGCTGCCTGGCAGCGCAACGTTGAGGGCAACTCGGAGTTGTCCTCGTTTAACCAATTGATCTCCACAGCGCGCACTTCACGCTTCTCGTGCGTTGTGCCCAGCGTGTAGAGTTTGACGAAATTCGAATAGCGATTGGCTATATACTCCAAATACTGATTGATCTGGGCATACTCAAGATACGTGTGCAGCACATCTGGACGCGGTATGCGACGTTCCAATTTGGGCTGTGTAATCACAGGCCTTTGAATGACACGCGATTTAGGCTTCTTGGTGCGTTTCGTTTTGGTAGATTGCATAACGAGAATTTTAAAAAATACAACGGAAAATGGAATTAAATAGAAAAGATACACTTTGAATTTTCGATAACTAGCAGCACGAAACACGACAAAAGTAAGGGAGAATAAATTGAATTGAAGTGATTTCAAATTTGTTCCAGTTATATTGAGATTTCGTTGCCTGCTCGGATGCCAGCTGTATCTCACCTGGACTGGCTCCAACCGAAGCAGCTGCTCGACAATCACGAGACGTGCGAGTCCTCTGGGACTGGTTGCCATTGTGTGAACCATGTTCCGAGCCCAGCGAAGTTTTTATCAACATTGCATTATGGAGAAAAAGAGCGATTGCTTCTGCTTCTGCTCCTGCTCCTGCTCTTGTATCTGTGGCACAGCCCACGCGAACTCTGGAACTGGAACTGAGGAACTCGCATTGGGTGAAATTGGGACAGCGACAACATTTAATAAGTTGGGCACGGCACGGCTTGTAATGCGGAATTGGCTGCCCTCCGGCTGCAACTGGCTGCCACAGAACGTAAATATGCTAAATGTCAGAGGACCTATGTAAGGGGAGAGCTTGGCGGGCAGAGGAGGGGAGTGTAGTTCCTTGGCCAAAAGCGCAGGCACGTGCTAGGCAAATAGAGCGAGGAAGCGTACAACTTTGGCGTGCCGTCCGGAAAAAGGAACATGAAGTTGGCTTTAAAGCATGCTAGAAGGAGAAGTATCCTTAACTGAACACTGTGCTACATGTTTGGGCTACCAATTGGTAAATAACAAACTAGTTGCCTAGTACCAAATTAAGCAGGTGCCCTTTAAGCATAGTTCTGTTTAACCTTCCTTAAAAGCAACCTCAGTTTGGTTGCTCAGTGTAGTTTTATGGCCGACAAACGTCATGTCAACGCAAAAGTCAAAAGTCGGAACAGTCGCAGCCGACATGTGTTCGTTCTGCATATGTATGTACATATACTATATCTGCACATATATCTATGCAGATATATTCCCGACACACTCCTACACACTTTGGGGCCTGGTGGGATGCTCTCGTGGATTGCCCACAACGCAACCAGTTGATTTATACAGTAAAAGGTTCGTGTTGATTTTCATTTAACGGTCTTTTAGTCAACTTCCTGACACAGTGACTGCTTTACGTCTGGCTATAACTACATAATACGTCAGTATACCCTGGGTATGGTTTAGCCAGGGTATTTATGTTTTGTGTTGATGTAGAAAATAGTTATAAACCTGAGAGTGCTCGGAAATGGGACCTAAATGAAACTGAATATAAATTTAAGTCGTATAACTTTACATTATATAATATTATAGATTATTGTATATCTGAAATTACCCAGTTATAGATCAACTGCAAATTGGAAACTCCTCACTATGCTCGACATTTTTGTGTAATGTTGCTCTGTTTTTTTAGTGCTACATGGCGGGGACACGCAAAGGCCCAGACTGTTTGCCCGTCTGACAGTTCAGTTCTCTGTTCCGAGGGAGGGCTGAGGAGGAGGCAGGGGCCTTTCTGAAGTATGCACATTATGTCATTAGCATGTTGGCGAAAATAAAAGGGCTAAAACTTTGTTTTTGGAACGACAAATAACAAAAAAACTAACGTGCTGGGTAAATTTTCCCCCAGTTGTCATTTGTCGTTTGTCTCTTTGAGCTGGCATCCCATGTAGGTCTGTTGGAGGTGGAGTTCGGGGTTTTCGGGTTGTTCTGGGATTTGTTTGGCAGCATAAAACTGCTTACAAATTAACGAAATTCCAGCAATTATGCCGTAACAAAATAAACAAGGATTGGCAGGTTTGTGTGCAACGTTGAACCTGCCCCAACAAAAGGACATAAAACACAATTCGGAACAATTCCAGCAACATTCCCCACTTCGTTAAGCAATTCGGAACAGTCGGAATAAAGTTATGTTGATTGCAGAACAGATAAGACAAGCAGGTAGGCTGGTTGACCTACCTTACCCAGTGGGAGACTATTTCAGAGTTTTGGTAGTTCGGAAGGAAACTGAATGTGAATTGAAAACGTTTCTTGATTCTTTTGTATGAACCTTTTGAATACATTTATTTTTAACTAAACCCAACTCCGCCTATAGCAGATTCATCTTTCTTTTTTGTTGGTTTTGGTTTTTTTGGTTTTGGTGTTGTTGCATATTTTTGAATACTGTTATTGTCTTTCAATTTTTCCTCAAAGTCCTCGATTTTATCGATAAGATCGTTTAACTTATCCAAGTTCTTGCAGTCTGCTGCACAATCATCGACCAAAGCATTCTTATCGCTTAGTTTTTTGTTGGCCTGCTTTAGCTTTTCCTCAAGATCCTCGATTTGTGCTTCAAGATCCGTTGATGTGTCTTTATTCTTTGTTAGCTTGTCCAGACGTTTCTCAAGTCGATTTAGCTTCTGTATTATATCGGATATTTTTTCTTCATTATTCGTGGATATCTGTATTTGCAGTTTATCGATTCGTAGATCAATATCCATTTGAAATTTAGCACCAGCTTTTTTTCGATCTGATAAATATTTTTCCAGTTCTTGAAGCTTTTCGTCTAGTTTATTTTCCAAATCTTTTAGATCATCACCATTATTAGGACCATTTTTAATTAATAATTTTATTTGATTTTCCATTTCGGTGATTTTAGATGTAACCAACTCTATATTGGCATTGATAGTGTTGGCATTTCTTTCGATTTCCTTGCGACAATCCTCAATTTTTGTGCATAAGCCCAGAACTTTTTCGATCTTGAACTTGAGTTCGATTTGCAATTTCTCTTCATTGGCACATTTTTTCGTAGCATTATCCTGTAGTATTTCTATTTGAATCCTTAAATCTTTAACAACTTCCTCGACTATCGAAATATTTTTTGCGTTGCTTAGACATTCTTGGAGGGAATTTTTGGTTTCGTTAATCTTGGTTATTGTCTCCAATTGTATCTTTATTGTTCCTTCCAACTTTAATATACTTTGATCTACTTTCTTGTTACTCTCTCGCAATTTTTCTTCCAGTTCATTGATTTTGTTTTCTGCCGTCAGGCAGCAGGTTTCGTCAGGTTTTTTTGATTCTGTTTCAATTTTGTTTTGATTCTGTTCCAATTTATAGAGTCGTTCGGTTATCTCTTTAATGTGCAACTCCAGTTCTGTGTACTTTGCCCGCAGATCGATTTCCATTTGATTCGGTTTGAGGTTCTCAAATTTAAGCTTAATTTGCATAGTGAGATCGACTTCTAGTTGGTTAACACGTTGGTTCAGCCGTTCACAGCAACTTGTTAGCTCTTTTGCGGCAAGTTGCTTGGTTTTGTCGAATATAATGATCAGATCTTGTCGAATATTATTACTTGACTGCAGTAGATCCTCCTTACCCGCTAGAAGAACGTTCAATGCCTCAAGGAGCTTTGCCAGGTCGCGGTTCTCATCTGCACAGCGGTTCCCCTTGCCATTGAGTGCCTGCAGAATCAAGTTCAATCGTTGATTGATTCGTGTCACATTCGCATTTCTCTCCACCTGCTCGTTGATCCAGTGCACAACTTCGCCCTGATCCGAGCAATTGACCAAGCTCGGGTCGATCATCCGTTGTGGGTTCTGCTTTGGGATTTCATCCAGATCCAGGTCATCGTAGTCGTAATATTGGAATGTTGCCACTTGGTTAAGCGTTGATAAGAGAAGTAACAACAGCCGTGGCGACGTCATCGATTGATTGCTGTGTGACGCATTGTTTATATGATTTTATGGCTCTTACGATGCACTCTTCTCTGTCACTCACCTTCGTTCCTATTGACTTTCTAATGGTTCTTGCGGTTCCACGTGTGTTGCCTCCGAGGGATCCACTGAAACTGACCACTGGCCCACTCTCAGCCCACTGGGAGCAATAATCGATTTGCATGCTGCAACTGAAAGTTCCCGAGGGTTGCAATAAGAGTAGACTGGGAAATTTATTTTAATAATCATAAAGATCGTAATAAAAGAGAAAAAGAAACTTACTAAGAATACAAGTTTTGTTTTTTAATTAAATTACATTTTATTAATGAAAGAAACAATTTACAAACTATAAAACTATAAGGTACTTGCAATATAATCGATCTTCAAGCTGAAACTCTGTTCATCTCTTTCTCTCTCTCTCTAACTCCCCCTCTCTGTTTACAAAATGTTTTGGTCTACCAGTTGATGAAAAACAAACTTGCATTCGTAGTGCGAGTGTTTAAAAATATTTAAATACTATAGTTAAGGTCGCCTGATCTCTTGTCTCGCAGGGCTTTTTCATATGCTAATTAACGCGGTGACAAAGACGCGACAAATACACATGCAGACATACATATATATTGTAGTATATATCTGTATATGGAGTATGTTCGAAATATGCCTTGAGCGATATGCGATATAGATCTCTATGTAAGTTCTTTTGATTTATTGGTTGAGTGTTTCTTGGAACGTAAAGAAAAGTTGAATGCCCTGAGATCGCGAGTAAGAAGCTCCATTAAGCTGATTAAAATGATTAAGAACCTTAAGCAAGTTTAGGCATTAGGGTAGCTATGATATCTAACTTGGCTAGCAAACGATTAGACGAACCGACTTGAATTTAAAATGCAAATTTATTTTGAATGTGCTTCTTGGGGAACCGGAAATATAAAGTTAGCAGTTTTGTTTTTTCGATATTTCTATAGCGAGTGCTACCGCTGCTGCCACAAGTTATAGATCTTAATATTTGCCGATCGTGGCGCAGATAGATGAAAATATCGACCGGTCAAGCGGAAGTGCTCGCAGCGACAGCATCAAGTGTCATAATTACACACAAAGGTCTATCATATAATTATGAACAATACCCGAACATGACATGTGATCATCGTGAAAAGATCTCGAGCAACGGTCGATTATGATCGCTTCGATTCGATGCGTTGATCGGCTTCTGTTAGCCATGATGTGTGGAGCTCTTTACAGCGCGTCCACTTGAGGTTTTAATGAACTCGACCCGCAGGGGTCTTCAATGAGGCACTTCTTCAGCTAACTGTAATGGATCTTCAGTGTGATGAAGTGAAGACTCTATTGCTTCCGCCTGGCCTGACCTTGTCACAATACTGTTTGCGATAGTTCACTGCCCGCAGCGCATCTCATGTGGATTTGTTGAGTGAGGGGGCGAGGCGTTTTTGTACTTTCAAATCTATTTCAGTAGAACAGGAATCTGAAAATTTGCCCATAGCATTGTCTTGCTTGCTCTCTCTCTCTCTCAGTGCGTCTCTCTCTGTCATTTCACGTCAGGCCGTGACATTGGCTAGACAACAGACAATGCGCAAAGTTGGCTCAAAGTTCCACTATAAAAACCAGTAAATAAACAAGTAACGGCTTCAGAATCGCTTTAAGACCCGCGACACGCGGATGCAAAGCCCCCAAAGTAGACCCAAAAAAGAACCGCAGACAATTCGAGTGTCGATAACAAAGTGATCAAATTATCCAAACTAGTTTCAAAGAACTCCACAAAAATAAAAAAGAAAAGGAAAAGAAACTCATTATAAAAAGGTCTTCTTGGCTGGCATAAATTATGCAAAAAGCAAATTAATTGCCAAGAACAAAATCGAACAAATTATACTACACTATATATATGCGAACATATATCTTATAAAGAATCGACGCGTGCCTCTGCTTTCCGCATTTATCTCGTGACGCGTTTACAATCGCCCCCAAATCGCTTGCCAGCCTCTTAACTGGACGGGGGACTGGACCACCGAGCTACAGATCGGACCTGACCTTGACACTCACTTTTTTTCGAAACGATTTCGGGTTTTTGTGGGCTTTGGCAACGTCTTCTTTCTCGGCCGCGGTGCGCACAGCTCGACAGTCTTCGCCCGGAACGGAGATGAAGCACACGAATCTTCATCGCGCTGTCTTCGACTTCGTCTTCGCCTTCTCAGCTGAGTGTTCAGTTTGAGTTTATTGCATAAGGTTTGCAAGTGCAACGTGCAAATTAATTGTGGAAAGAGTGATATAGAGATAAAGATCAAAGAGAGAGAAAGAGAGAGAGAAGACGCTGGTGCATATTTTAATACATAATTAAAAAGCAAAAAAACAACAACAATTGCAACAATAACAAAGAGGAACACGAGCAGCTGCCAATAGTGAAGATGTTTTTGAAAATCGTGTGTAGTTTTCTGCTTTGCCTGGCATGCTCCAGCCAGCTCGGCGCGGGCAACAATCTGGCAGGCTACGAGGGGTAATTATCCGAAACTATATAAACATGATATATTATATTAATAAATAGCATTACGATTAAGCATTTCGCTCGAGCACATCCATCAGGCGGAATTACTTTTAGTTGGCTTATAGCTGGGGAACAGGTTTCCGCAAAGAGTGAGAGAGAGGGAGGCGGGGTCTTTTATTTATAATTTATGTTTAAGTTCCAAAAAGCTTTAAGTTACCAATCTAGCCGAATCCATTGTTTCCCAGTTCGCGACACTTTAAAGCGCCTATTATGACGCTCAGATACATGAGTATAATATCGAAAGTACACAACTTATCGATCTGGCACTTGAATGTCAGATAAGGTATGGCCAACAGGGATATGATCTGTGCAGCTATATATAACTTTTGACTCCACGAATAGATCAGGGCGTCGTTATTCATACTTGGGCTTCAATCTGAACAACAAGAAGAAAGTGTGGAGAAGTTATCAGAATTCAAGTTTGACTATGAAATTTATTACTAACTGGATTGGAATAATGAATGAGTTTGTTAATGTTTGAAACTTGCCTGGCAGTCAACTAGATGTGGCATTATATTAAAATTATAATGGCTGCGAGTCGATTATGTTGATTAGTTGAAGTTAGCCTGCTAAAGGTTGCCGGTTTATGTTTAATAAGAATTCTTCTTCCATTAAGAAAGGAATAAGATTATGTCATCAGGCAAAATAATATATATGAAGTCTTTCAATAGATTCCAACCTAATCATAGTAAACCTTTATTTCTATTTGTCTTTTCTAACATAATTGTTTTATATTCATGTGATATTTGAGTGAAATGATATATTGCTGCTCATATATCATTCTTGACTGTAAAATCTATTTGTGTTTTATCAGTTTTTGAAAGTTAGCAGACATGTTTACAAGCGCAATTGATAAATATTTGTTTTTGCTTTTAGTACGATAGATAAAGTATTTACAATGCTGTAGAGGTGGGCAAATAAAACGTGAGTAAGAATACAGATGAATCAATGCCAGACAAATTGTCATGCGACGCATGGGCGAAGCACATTTCGGACCGAGTAAAATGCCAATTTTAGTAGTTTCCATTGATGATTCTGCGATGACAGAGCACGATCTTCTGACAATGTTTGGCAGGCAGAGGGAGGAAAACGAGAACAGCTCAGGGACACACGTGGCGTATGCGCGATGCAAGTGCGCAACTGCGGTAAACTGTCTGTGGTCATAATAGAGAGAGATTAAGATTATAATTTGATATATAATTAGTACGCAAACTGCTTGTTTCCTTCCGTTGCTTTGTGCTTGCGTTGGGGGCTTGGCGGGGGTGGGGCTGCAGAAGGTGTTGTCTTTCGACACAATACGTTTTAATGGTCGAAAACAGATGCTTTATATGCACAGATATCATAGATATAGAGAAGGCCACAAACTACGTTACTACAATACTTCTCCGCTCGACAGATCGAAATCGCTGCAGCCCAACAATAGCGATTCATTTGTTTATAATTATTTTTTTGGAGAATTACTGACAGAAAATTCAAAATCCAAAAAAGCAAAAACTAATCGCATGTAAACAGTTTCTTTATGTAAAAATGAAAAATTAGCTGCCTCATGAGACCGCTTGCTGAGTGTGTGTGTGTGTGTGTGTGTTTGTTGTTAGTTTTTTATTATCTCTTTTGGTATTTTTGTTTTTCTGTTTTTTGTTTTTGTTTTGTGCTTCTCTTTTTGGCTTAGCTGGCGGGTGTTTAATTTAATTATTTATCATTGTATGCCGCACGTGATTAGCTGCAGCCTCGTCTCTTTGTCTTCTTGTCTTCTTCTGTTTTGCTAGCCACTTCCTCTGCCTGCGCCGCTCACCCCTCCCCCTCAAAGACTGTGGCCACCTTCGCCGCCTGCACATGATGAATATGCATAGATAGATCTTCTATATCTTATATCTATTTGTAGCCCCTCAACAGCAGCTTGTTGCTTCATCTCGCTGTGGAATTTCAAGAAATGATAAATTGGCCACAAAACTCAAGCGAGGTGGCAAAACGCCAATTGGCCAATTGGTCAGGCCCCGGCCAGGCGACGACATCATTGAGAGAACCATGCCGCGTTCTGCATAAATTTCATGAATCAACAACTCATTTCGGGCGCCACAAATTAATTTCGTTGTCCAATTAGCCATAGACATTACATACAGATCGCTATGGGGTTTTTCGAAATTTTAATTGGATTTATTCATCATATTTCCAATGGGCAAACAGTGGGGCGTATTATAGATTGGTTTATTAGAGGGCTATCAAGATAAATGTACTGCAACGCTACGATTAATTAGAGAGGAGAGTTGCAAGATCAGTAAACCAACCTGAATATTGGGCAACCAAACTATTCATAACCATATCTATATCATCAGCTAAACATATACTTGGTCATCTCTACAAATTACGCCTCGAGATAAAAGATATTCGTTGATTTAGAGCACATTAAATAGAGATTCAGAGCTATGGCTACTTTACGTTGCTTCACATAACCTCATTCCATTTAAAACTATTTCGTTTTAGTTTTAAAAGGCTATAAATATTTGTTTATTGAAAGTTTTTTAAGATATATGAAGTGGTTTTTGATGGATAAGCTGAGAAACTATTGTGGGACTGTCCAATAATATGTATGTAGATGTAGTTGCAGTATAGGTAAAGGACGCAAATATATCACATTTCAAATATTTATGATCTTAGTTGTACATACATATATAAAGGTACTTTCATAGCAAATTTCAAATTATCTGAAGCTCTGACAGTGCCAGAGGTCAACGCACTTTACTGAATTAAAAATGTAGATATGCATTATAAATGACGTGTAACTTTTATTAATTCCATCCCTCTACATATTTTCCACATTTCAGCTACACCAAGTACACTGTGCAACATGGCGATGACAGTGCCTATCGCTATATGATAGATCTGCAGACAAACGATGCTGAGATTGACTTTTGGCTGCTCACACGAAACATGTCCGTGCTGACGGTGGGTCCCGAGAAGAAGCCACAGTTCGAGTCGCGTCTCGCCCAGCTGGGAGTGGACTATAAGACGCAACCCCTGATGGAACTGATGGCAGCCCTGGAGGGAAACAGCACCTACGCAGATGAGGACAACGATGAACTGGCCGATGAGTGCCAGCCCGGGGACTGCGAGTCAGAGGGTCGTTCGCACAGTCGCAAGCGACGTCAGGCACGTGGCTTCTTCTCGCATTATCCACGCTATCATGAGATTCTCAGCTTCATGTCCGGCCTGGCAGCGCGCTATCCACAATTCTGTCGCTACGAGAGTCTGGGTCGCTCCAACGAAGGACGCCACATCGCTGGCTTGTCCATTTCGCTGAACACACGCACACGTCCACGACGCGTGGCCTACATACAAGCAGCGGCTCATGGACGCGAGTGGATCACCACGCAGACGGTGCTCTACTTGGCCTACGAACTGCTCAGCAACCTGAGGGCTTTCCAGCGGGTGCTGCAAGATGTGGAGGTGTTCCTGGTACCGCTCGTCAATCCCGATGGTTATGAGTACACGCACACTTCGGTAAGTTGTAGGCAGTGATGGATTGATGATAGGATGCATAGTAACAGTTTATTCTTCTTCATTCTTAGGATCGTTTCTGGCGCAAGAACCGTCATCGCTATGCGGGACATGCCTGCAGCGGCGTCGATATCAATCGCAACTTCGGCAACCATTGGAACTATCAGGGTGCCAGTCAGAATGTAAGCAAACCTGTTGCGCGATTTGGCTTTGACCTTCGTTGGTTTAATTCGATTTTAATCCCCCTCCCTCTCTCGCTATCTAGCTCTGCTCGGAGGTCTATTCGGGCACAGCACCCAATTCAGAACCGGAAACATCGGCCGTAGTGCGCTATCTGGAATTCAATCGTAATCGTGTGAAACTCAGCCTGGATGTGCACTCATTCGGCAAATTTATTTTTTATCCCTACGGCTATGCGAGGTGTGTATCTCTGTGTGTGTGTGTGTGGAGGGTGTGAGATTCTGTCCTTCGGGACGAAAAGAAATTCAATTTACTTTTCAATTAATTGCTAAAAGCAATTAAAAGCGAATATCCATTTTAAATTCTCACTCCGCCCCCCTTTCCCTGTTTCTTCCCCTTGCAGAAACACTGTGCCACCCACTGTGGGAACTCTGCGCTCTGTGGCACTGCGCGCCGCCAACCAAATCGGCAAATACCGCGGCACGCACTACACCATCGGTACTTCGGCCTCCATTCTGTACGAGGCCTCCGGCAGTCTGGATGACTTTGCCTACGGCAACCTGGGCATTCCACTGTCCTACACGCTTGAGCTGCCCGGCGACGAGTTCCATGTGTCACCGTCGGACATCATACACGTGTGCAAGGAGACGTTCGCCGGTTTCGTCGAGTTCATCCGACACGTTAGTCTGTATTAGTGTCGACGCCTGGAGGGGACCCAAGTACGCAGGCGTCATTAGTATTTAGCCAAGTGAATTTATAATTGTTAATTTAACTAATTAGTGTCGTCGTTGTTAGGCATTAAAGCGAGATTATGAGATGAAGATGAAAGGCAGCACGTAGTTTTATTGCCAACGGGATCACGGTCTAACTTGGAAAGTGTTTCTGGGTTAATTGGTGACAGAACTAAGAACCTAAACTCAATGAAGAAATGATAAAGATACCCAATCGATATTTGATATGAAATATCGTGAACAAACTTTACCTAAAGAACCGGATCCGTTTAAAAGAGCAGTCCCTGGCTCTATTAGGGGACTTTTTGTGCCTGCCATAAACAGAAGCATATAAACGATACAATTAATGGTATCGCAACCGTTTGAAAGACGTCGCGTCGGCAACGGTACCAATTAGGTGATAAGTTCGTCGATATAGCGCATGTATCGAGATGTTTAGTTTAGTTCAGCTGGAACTTTCGTATAGATGACATTGCCCAAACTGTGCCTAGTACTGCCTTTGCTGCTACTGCAGTGTAGCACCTTGTTGGCCTGGCAGGATTACAAGGACTACAAGGTCTTCGAGCTGCAGCCACGCGATGAAACGCAGCAACGATTGCTGCGACAATTGGAGACAGAGCAGCCTCAATGGGATTTCCTCGCACCACGTTTGAATGAGACTGGATACCGGGTGTTTGTGGAGCCCGGTGAGGTTAAAGGGTTGCTGGCAGAACTGGAGAAACACGGCATCAAATATCAGCTGATCCTCGATGATCTTTCCCAACTGGTGCAGGCACAACGAGCGGAAAACGAGCGAAGCAAGTCACGCTTCCAGTTGCCATATATCGATGTCGTGGGAGCTTTTTATACCCATGCCGAGATCAATGTGTATTTGGATAGTTTGCCACAACGTTATCCGGGGCGTGCATTTGTCAAGCAATTCGGCAGGAGCTATGAGAAGCGACCTCTGAAAATGGTGACCATAACCAACGGAGATGGACGTCCTAACAAGTCAGTGATCTTCATCGATGCCGCCATGCACGCAAGAGAATGGATCGCTCCATCGTTCGCACTGTATATCATTCAGCAACTCTTGGAGAACAATGCGCAGAACGAGGAACTTCTCAGGGACTATGACTGGGTCATTATGCCCGTCGTTAATGCCGATGGTTATGAGTACACACACACTAACTCACGTTACTGGAGAAAGACACGCAAGCCCACCAAGGATCCTGAGAATATGGGCACCGATCTGAATCGTAATTTCGGATATGAGTGGGGACACGACGAAGGCTCCTCTTCGGACCCTGCTGAGGGAATCTATCGTGGTGAATATGCCTTCGATCAGCCCGAGTCGCAGGTGGTGCGCGATATCCTGCTCAACTACAGAGGACGTCTGACCTTCTACCTTTCGCTCCATTCCTATGGCAACTATCTCCTGCTGCCGTGGGGATTTCAAGGGTGAGTCGAAGCTTATGAAGAGTATATTTATTACATGCAGACAGATAGATATACTACGAGTATATTTAGTAATCTCTTGAAATTGTCTATAGTCAGTTTGCAAGTTTGGTGTTGCTTTTGTTTTGGCACCTTATCTTATATTAATGTGTGCAAACACGTGTTAGTGCCTTTATATCTATTGTTATACAACTCCGTTACGTATTATGCGATACTAGCAATATTAATTATATACGTAACTTATTCCTTTCAGCGCTTTTCCCGATAACTACTACGATATGCTGGAAATAGCGGACTTGGGTGCCATGGCGATAGTACACGCCACCAATGGCATTTATAGCTATGGTAGCGCATATCATGTGCTGTACCCGACGTCAGGAGACTCCACTGACTACGCTCTGGGCGTGGCCAATGTCAAGGTGGCCATGACTATGGAATTACCCGCTGGTGGAGCTCTCGGCTTCGATCCCTGGGTTTCCCACATCGAGGGAATGGTGACGGAAAGTTGGGTGGGACTGCGTGCCATGGCCGAGGAGGTGATAAGGCGTTACCCACTAGAGTCGTAAATAAAGATGGATTTATACCGAGAACTGTGATTTCGATTTAGTCTTTGATTTATAGATCTAGGTAGGGTTCAGATAAGATACAAACTGGCTATTTAAGTGGTCGACCAGGGGCACGCGTTTTCATAGTTTGGATGACCGCGTAGACATGTCGGGTTTGGGCTTCTTGACTTTGCTGCTGGGCTTAGCTCTGGTAGCAGCAGGCGAACATGCCCTTGAGGGGTAAGTAAAGGAGAGTTCCGTGTTGCCTGGACCTGAGTCTAAGAGACTTTTCTCCATAGCTACCGCATCTATGAAGTAACTGCTGCGAATGCTGCCCAGGGACAGGCACTGCTCAAGCTCAGTCAGCAGGGCTATGACTTCCTCAGTTTGAGTCGCCTGTTGGCGCATCCTTCCCGTCTGATTGTTAGTCCTGAGCAGCTGAGTGGCTTCGAGGAGCTGGTGAAGGATCAGCAGATGACTTACCAACTCATTAATGCCGACTTGGGTGCAACTATCGCCGAGGAGTTCGCTCAGCGCCAAATGCAGCGACGTCTCTTGCCCATTACTGGAAAGGGTCGTCTGTCCAACGATCGCTACTACACGCATGAGGAGATCATCAACTATATCAACGACTTGGCCGCTCGGTATCCTTCGCGTGTGTTTGTTAAGACCGTGGGATTCTCATACGAGCAGCGGGAACTGAAGACCATCACCATAACCAATGGCGATGGACGTGCCAATAAGAAGGTCGTCTTCATGGACGGTGGATTCCATGCTCGTGAATGGATCTCTCCGGCTGCCGTGCTTTATGTCATTGATCAGCTGGTCGAGCAGTTCGATCAGAATGCCAACCTGCTCGAGGACTACGACTGGGTCATTCTGCCCGTGGTCAATCCCGATGGTTATGAGCACACCCAGACTGGCACATTGGCACGTATGTGGCGCAAGACGAGGCAACCCTACGGCACTTGTTATGGTGCCGACCCCAACCGCAACTTCGGATTCCATTGGAACGAGGAAGGTGCCTCGTCCAGCCCGTGCGCGGATACCTATGCTGGTCCTACTGCGTTCTCAGAGCCAGAGACTATTGTGGTGCGTGATCTGATGCACTCGCTGGCAGATCGTGGCGTTATGTACCTGACCATCCACTCCTATGGCAACTACTTGCTCTACCCATGGGGCTGGACCAGGTGAGACAAGAGAATTAACTAAATATAATTAGTTTCTGATTTGTATTCGCCTTTTCACAGTGATCTACCCGAAAACTGGCAGGATCTTGATGACGTGGCTCGCGCTGGTGGCGATGCCATCGCAGCAGCCACTGGCACCGTTTACAGCGTGGGCAGCTCCACCAATGTGCTCTATATAGCAGCTGGAGCTAGTGATGACTACGGCTTCTACGCTGGATTCAATGTATCCATCACGATGGAACTGAGCGGAGCTGGTTCAATCGGTTTCAATCCCCCAGCCAGCAGAATCGATGAGTTCGTTACTGAGACTTGGATTGGTATTCGCGCCATGGCGGAGAAGCTCATTGAAAAGTATTAAAAAATAACAACAGTCTGAATTTTGTTGTCCAGTGTGAAGAGAATACAAAATGCTCTTAAGAGTGCCTTATTGTTATTCGATTAATATCGAGAATTTTATTGATTTACAATGGGAAAGTGAGATAGGCTTATCGATACTAGATTTTTAGCTATTTTGATGGTCTATCATGGAAATACCTAATGAAAGTGACCCAGTCTAATCAGTTCATTATTCTGAAATGTATTTAAGAGCGCACTATCTGCAGCGTATCAATGATTTTTATGATTTTACGACCATTTTGCTGATTACACTAGTGGGGTGCGTAAGTTTAGTGTTTGATAACATTGTTGATTAGAAATCAATGGGCTTTGATAGACTGTTTAGTTTCCTCTAGGTCGGCAGCGAGTAAAGATGAAATTTCTATTGCTCTCTTTGTGCTGTCTGGCGATTACGCAATGTCAGGCAGAAGGAAATGCCTACGATGGGTGAGTGGAAATGAAAATTGAAGGGATTCTTTACTCTACTTCGATCTCCCCTTGACAGCTTCAAGATCTACGAGCTGAGCTCTAAGGGTCGCTCTGGCGACTCTGTCGTGTCGAAGCTGCTGGAAAATGAATCATACTATGATGTGCTAGTTAGCGATAATGTCTCTGCTCGGGTTATGGTGAATCCCAAAGCACAACTGGAGTTCTTCAAGCTGATGGATGAACAGGCGGTCAGCTACAAAGTGATTAATAGCGATGTGGGTGCAACGCTACGCAATGAGTTCGAAGCCAATCAGAGGCTGCGCACTTTGTTCCCCTACAATGGACGATTGGGCACCGAGCGCTACTACACGCACGACGAGATTAATGCTTATCTAGATGAGCTGGCGGAGCTCTATCCCAGTCGAGTGTTTGTCAAGAGAGTGGGCAAAAGCTACGAGGGTCGGTGGCTGAAGACCATAAGGATCACGAATGGCGATGGACGCACCAATAAGAATGTTATCCTCATGGACGGTGGTTTCCATGCCCGGGAATGGATCGCACATGCCTCGGTGCTGTATGCCATTGGTGAGCTTGTCAACAACCATGAGGCACATGCTCAGCTGCTGTTGGACTACGATTGGGTCATTCTACCCGTGGTGAATGCCGATGGTTATGCCTACACCCATCAGTCGGCGGACACGCGGCTGTGGCGCAAGACTCGCCAGCCAAGCAGCGCCTCGTGCATTGGCACCGATCCCAATCGTAACTTCGGTTTCCATTGGAACGAAACGGGTGCCTCACCGGATCCCTGCTCAGAAACCTATGCCGGTCCGAAGGCCTTCTCCGAGCCCGAGGCAATTGTGGTGCGCGACCTCATCCACAGTCTGGCCGAGCGTGGCAAGATGTATCTGACAGTGCACTCGTATGGCAACTACATTCTCTATCCATGGGGCTACATTGAGTAGGTGCATTAGAATTGATCCTAGTTGGCACTACTAAGTTGATTTCTCTTTCAGTGAGGTGCCCGACACTGCGGATGATCTGGACGAAGTCGGACGTGCTGGTGGAGACGCTATTAAGGCAGCTACTGGCACCGATTACCAAGTGGGCTGCTCCACCACACTACTCTACCCTGCGGCAGGTGCTAGCGATGATTACGCCTTCAATGCCGGCTTTCCCATTTCATTCACCATGGAACTGCCAGCGGGGGGAGAGGACTACTTCGATCCACCTGCTTCCGATATCGATCGACTGGCTAAAGAGACTTGGGTGGGCATTGAGGCCATGGCCAGAAAGGTAACCGAGAAGTATCCACTCAATGCGTCGAGTGGGCAGTAAGCAGGTTGCGCTATTATCTACAATATATACGAGTAAAGTGTGCTAAATGTTGCAGATGTGTTTGACTTCGATACTTAATGGTGCGATATATTCTAGATACTGATAATACGAGGTGTGTTCAAAAAGTATCGCGAATTTTGAATTTTCGCGGGTTACGTATAAACGAATTTGGGTTTTTTTTTGTTTTGTTATGTTGATACACTCTTCCCGAACATCTGTACCAAGTTTCAAGTGTATAGCATTTTTTGTTTGGTTGTGAGAGGCGTAAAGATTATAAGTGTTTTGCGTGCTCAAAACAAAACATAACAAAATAAAAATCGATATTCGATTATACAAAATTCGCGATACTTTTTAAACACACCTCGTTTGCTAGTAAAGATATGGCTGATATATTTCTGATATATCTTTATGATATAGTGAGCTAACTATCTATAAGTATTTAACTTATTTACAAGGTATTTTAGTGCCGAGTGCGACTAAGGCGGCGTGCTGGCAAGCATGCCTTGAGCTCAATCTAGCATGAAGGCGATAATAGACACAGTTTATAGACCTATGAATCGTATGCACATATATAAAAGTTGCACCTGCAATAAACCTAATTGAAGACGATGCACAGCAGGCAGCTCTAAGCCAAGTCAAGTTGAAACGATACGAACTCCCCTCGGCGCAATTTGCTATGGATTTGGAGCATTAGACTACTTTGTCTTTTTCGTTTAAATATATACAAAATAATCGTTGTTTATTGCCTTTGGGAACTGTGCCTCATCTAGTACTTGTTGATAACCTTCTCGGCCATGGCACGAATGCCGGTCCAGGTCTCCGAGACGAAGGGCAAGATCTGGGCGGTGGTGGGGTTGAAGCCAGTGCCGCCAGCAGGCAGCTCCATGGTGATGGAGACTGGGAACTTGGCCACACCGAATGCGTAGTCATCGCTGCCACCGGCGGCTGCGTACAGCACATTGGTGGAGCTGCCCACGGTGTATTTGGTGCCGGTGGAGGCGGAAATGGCAGCAGCACCTGCTTGGGCCACCTCATCGTGAGCACGCCAGTCAGTGGGCAGCTCGCTAATGGGCAAACGAGAATGCAATGATGAGTGGTAGTTCCCACATGATTCACACTGGGTACTCACGAAGTCCAGCCCCATGGGTAGAGCAGATAGTTGCCGTAGGAGTGCAGCGTCAGGTAGAACTTGCCCCGTCCGGTCAGGTCAAGCAACAGATCACGCACCACCTGGGTCTCGGGCTCTGAGAAGGCAGTGGTGCCCTTGTACGTATCGGCGCAGGAGTAGCTGGAGGCACCCACCTCTCCCCAGTGGAAATCGAAGTTGCGGTTGGCATCGGTGCCATAGCAGGAGCTGCTCACAGGCCTGCGAGTCTTGCGCCACATGCGAGACGTGGTGTGCGTGTACTCATAACCATCGGGGTTGACCACCGGCAAGATGACCCAATCGTAGTCCTTCAACAGATCAGCGTTGACCACAAAGTTCTCGGCCAGCTGGTAGATGACATACAAGGCAGCAGCGGGTGCGATCCATTCACGAGCATGAATACCCGCATCCAGGAAGATGACGTTCTTGCCCGACTTGCCATCGCCATTGGTGATGGTGATGGTTTTCAGGTCGCGATTCTCATAAGATTTGCCCACAGTCTGTACACTGACGCGACTGGGATACGCCTTGGCCAGCTCATCGAGGTAAGCATTGATCTCGGCATGACGATGGAAGGCGGTGAAGCTGATGCTGCGCATGGTGGCACGCTCGGCCATCGGGCGGCTGCTGTTCTCCACCTGCAGGCTGGCTCCCAGGTTCTCATCGATGACATCATATGCGAGGCGGTAGCGCTGCAATATCTCCTCGAACTCAGCCTGATCCTTGGGCTGCACCATGACACGCGTGGGCTCATCAGTCGAGCGGGGCAGATCGAAGAAGTCGTAGTCCACATTGTTGGCCAGGCGCAGCATCAGCTGCTTCTCGAAGCTCGAGCGGGCATTGATGTCGTACACCTTGTAGCTGTCCCATTGGAGGTTAACGGTAAATTACTAGATGTAAATGGGTGTTAGTGCACTCCCTTACTCACCCCTCGTAGCTGGTCGCAGACAGCGACGCAGCGCCACAGAGCAGCACCAAGAGGCAAGCTTTGAGCAACATTTCTGTATCGACTAGTTCGGTTCCGTTCCGAAGCGTCTATTAAATCGTTCTAACACTGCAGCTGTCTTTTATAGCGCCCACTCGACTCACCACGAGTAATATAATAAGTATTTATTTGCAATGTCGTCGTTGGCAATTGATAAAATTCGATCAGAAAAATCTTATCAGTCTGCTTGTGTAGTATGTCAAACGTCTTGACTGGATTCATGAGAAAATCTTTTAAAATTTATACTCTGATTTCATGATAGATTAGAAGTCAAGTATAGGCATACGCCAACCTGAAGAGTAGGCACTTTTGGGGTCATCTAATTGATATTGAAAAATACTTGATATGATCTGCACCCCTTTCTGAAGAATCTATAATTAGTTTTCAGTATAATTCTACAAGATTTTGGTATAAAGATTCCTTGGTATTCATGTATACAATATCTAAATACGATAATAAACAACTTATTCTAGGGCAACTAGTATATACGATTAGTAGATGACATATGTAGCTGTTCATTTAGCTATAAGTACTAACTCGTATAATAGTCCATCACACTCATTAAGTATCAATCACTGTTGAAGTCACGAAACAGACAAAGAAGCAGGCAGTCGAGCTCTGTTGAAACTGATTAAATTGATTCATCTGATCTAACCACACAATGTCTAAATGGGAACACCTATAGGGAGTAAATCGCAACTTGTTAATACTTATTATACTTTAAAGTATATTCGTAAATACTTTTCTATATCTAATGTTATATTCCAATTATCTAAGTATAAAAAATAAATAGAAACAACTTTAGCTTGACATTTGAGACTATTTCAGTCTAGAGCCGATTAGATCTGCAAACAAACAATAAGAGTCACGCGTCTGACTGCGCATTCTGATTCCAATTTCAACTCTGAGTTTGAGCTGCTCGTAAATTTGTCATCCTGCTTGCGCCATAACTGCTTGATTTACTATATACTATCTTTGGCTTTGGTAAGTTTCGGTTTGTGAAACTTTATCAGTTGCTTGCTTTGACTTCTACTGTGCAATGCAGGCAGTCAGCAAATGCTGCCATTCAAAACTATGAAAACCCGCAGACATGACGAAAGAAATGAGAAATGTTTCGTCGTGATGTCATCGACTTTTTAACACTCTTAGATTGTCATCAGGCAGTTTCTAAAGAACTTTATTAAGTTAAATTTCTGTACACTTTCTTTTGTGAATAGTAATGGAATTGAAACGTAGGTCGCTGTTTGTATAAGAATCAGTCGAAGTTTTTTAACAGATCCACAAAGTGCAGTGTTTCAAAGCCATTAACAAACTGTATACAACTGCTTAAAAAGGAAGGGAATATACAGAAACTACCCTCTCCTTTTTTTTGGGTCTGGCGCACACACAAAATATATTGGAAAATTTATTGCATTTCATGCGTTTTGCCATATTTGTCGGCATTTTGTAGGCAGTTTTGGTCAGCGGCAACTTTTGCCTTTTGGCTGCTGCACACACAAAAAAGCCACAAACAACACAGACATGAGTACGATGTGAGGAGGTATGCGGGGGAGGCCAAAGGGGAAAGGGTGTGGAAGGGAAGTTGCTTACTTAAAACTGACAATGAGCGCATGGAAATGACAAAAAACACTGCGGAAACTGTTGGCTCGTAATTTTGAATGGCCCATTGGATGCGACAGGCAGCCAGGCCACGCCCTTCTTCTGCCCTCTTGCAACCTACCTAAGTTACAGTGCGAAAAAGTTTGAAATACCCTGTGGGAATTGTAGGTATGGAGTATATGGAGTGAATTGTAATAGGTGCAAGATGAAAGATCAAGGTTGAAAATAATAAATGTGGAAAAATTAACAACTTAGTGCCCATAATGAGTTAACTTGAAGTTTAACCCATGGTTAAAGCTTTCTTAATGATTTCAAGTACATGAAATTGCTGAATTCAAAATTTTTATTATGGTATACTGATTTGGAAGTGATCTCTAATGAAATAGAATAATGCAGTCAGCTGTATAAGTTAATTTACAGCAGGATGTTTAACTGGGAGTTAAGTTTACATATTTAATTATGCTTTAAATAATTCAGTGTCACTTTTTTCAAATAAGATATCTTACAGTCAAGACAGCATTGACTATTCTCAGCAAGTGTGCGCATATCGCTGTGTGCCACTGTTTGTTGTGTACATTTCGGCATTTTCCTTTTTGGTTCTCACTGTTGAAAACTTTCGAAAAAGTTGTTCGGCCCGCTCTCTTTTTCTGTGTGTGAAAAGACAAAGCGGCATTGTTTGATATTTTTCGGAAAATTATGCGAATTTATTTGCTAAACATTCGACAGGGTTGTCGTGGCACAGAGTTGCCTTAAAGTTCTGGGGCAGGGCTTTAATTGAAATTGATAGCCCAAGGGGGGAGAGGGGGAAGACTAAATGACTTGTAAGTAGTTTGGAAAATTCATTAGACACTCGATTTGCATAAATATTCGGGAAACAATTTGGGAAAAGTTTTTCGCCGACGCTCTTTAATTTCCATTTTGCATAAATTAAGTGTCGACAATGACTTGGCCAAGGATCGACTGTGCGACCAACCGCGCCATGAACTTGCGGCTTTATTGCTCTATTAACCCCCCAGCGAAGGCAACCCCTTGACGGGGCAAGTTGAGTGTCAAAAATTAACCCACAACAGCGAAAGAAAGGGGGGAGGAAGGGCGGACAAAGATTTTAATTAAAATTCATCTTCACATTTAATCAAATCATGGCGACGGGGCGTGGCTGGGGGCAGAGCTGCCACTGACATCGACACTCGCTTCTAATTAAGTGCGAAAAATCGTTAAATGTAAAATCAAATCGTGCAAAAAGCAATTGAAGACTGTGATACGAAGGGGGTGAAGGAGAGTCTGGTAGGTGAGCTGCGTCTGAACCTGACGAAGATGTAAATTGAGCAGAGTGTTTGCTGTAGTTGCTATTGTTGTTGTAGTTGTCGGATTGAGGCCACAACAATAGCACACTTTATGGGGAGAGGGAGTGCGAGGCTTTGGGGGGAGGGATTAAGTGTGCACACAGCGCTGAGTACAAGCTGCTCGACCTGGTGTCAAATGCTTTACAATCTATTACGTGCGACCTCTCTCCGTGTGCCGGGGCCAACAATTGGCTAATTAAAAGCGGCTGCTGGTGGTGGCCAATTTTCTTAATTGGTAGCGGAAGCCACGCCGCTAATCGCAGTCTACAAATATCCAAAGTAATTGACAGATTCGAACAAATTTTCACTTTCAGTTTGAAAGGTATGTGGGAACTCAAGATAAGCCTAAGTCTGGAGCTAGTTGGAGGCGTGGAAAACGCGCTATTTACTTACTTGTGCTTAAGGCTGTGTGTGTGTGTGAGTTAGATAACAATACTAACCTGCTTTAAATTATGTAGGGCATATATGTATTTGAGTCTCTCTCTCCCTCTTTTCTGTTAATTGTGCACCTTCTTGCAATATTACTTTCTTAAAATTCAACCAACTTTCATGTGAAAAGGCATTTTAGTCTCTTTCTCCACATTATTAGTTAATTTTAAAAATTTTACTTTTTAGCCATTTTCAAGCTAAAATTAAAGTGGCTCTGCAAGGAACTAGCTCAAGGCTTTCTTTGTGTTTCTTTCAGCTGGCACACTTTATAATTCCTTCCCTGCATAAATTCATTTGCCATGCATATGCATCACACAGCACTGTGACAGTTACAGTGCCTGCAAGCTGCGCTGCACCAGCTTACACCGGACAACGTCGCTTTAATTAAAACTGCTGCGTGTTGGTAAGATACAGATACATGTAAGCTTTTTATTTGGATTTATTGATCAGCAAACACAATGACAGACACACACACACACTCGCACACACACACACTTACGCACACACACCAACAAAACTCAATTAGCTGGTTTGAGCTCATTTGTAGCGGCAAATGTTATTTGAGGAAAGGAAGCTTTAATTAAGCCCAAGCTGAAGGAGGATTGGACAGGTAAAGCAGGTGAGCAGCGGCGGCTGCCGTCGCAGTAACAACAACATTAAAAAACAATGCTGAAAATTAAAACAAATAAAATAAAAGCCAGAGAGAATGCGAAAGAGCAAAGCAAATGCCAAACAAACTGCGCACACACACGCACCGCACACACACACACTCAGACTACGATGGCAAGTAAGTCGTATTAAATTTAATTGGATTTGAGTGTTTACCAGCGGCACAAGCCGCCGGGCAAAGCCACAAGCAGCACCAGCACCCGGCAGACTGCCTCGCCCAGCTGCAGCAGCTTCGTTTGGCTTTTGCCAATGCGACCCACTTTTTTACATTGTTTGTGCGTGTGTGTGAGTGTTGGCAGCAAAATTTCATACATATCAGAGGTAGCATGCGGCTTAAGCCGGATTTTATGGACTCACTCGCCAGGCCAGGCCGCAGGAGAACGCCGAGCGAAACAAAGCAAATATTGCGTATACGCCAAGGCAGCCCAGACTTGTCGTTGTCGTTGTCGTTGACAACGTTGCCGCGCTGAAGTGACCAATTAGCACCATAAAGATGCCAAACAAGGCAAATCGCCAACTTTTCCACATTGCATTGAATAGTTTTTCCACAAGTTTTATTCACTAAACCACTTTGACTTCGCCTGAGGGAGAGTTATCTATTATGTAGCTACGCAAATTGCAGCCAGTCCGGCAATTATATAGCCACCATATCGAGAGTGCCAATTATGCAGACAATTTTGAAGTGCGAATCGCGTTAAATGTAAAGTTTTAGCATGCAAATATGATAAATCACTGTGATTATTGGGGGCCATCAATCAAAATTATGTCGGATGCGAGACGGCGTGTGTCTGTGTGTGTGTGAGGGTGTGTGTGTGTGAAGTGTCTAATTGAATAACGAAGCGTGCAAATTGAGCCCGTTGTTTGTGGGGAGGGTGAGGAAGGGGAGGTTGCACTGTCTGTGCCTTGTCCTTGTCGCTGGCAACCCTCTGGCCTGGCGGCGGCAGTTAACGACGACACATCCGTAGAGATTTATGTAGACGCAGCTCTGCCGATGGTGTTAGAAGGAGTCCCAGCTCCTTACTCCATCCCCTCTCGCAGGGCACACGTCAAGAAGAAGAAGAACTTGCATTTAAATTCGCTTAAATTCAGCAAGCTCACACATTAACATAGTTCCGCAACTGCAGCTGCAGCTCGGTATGCAAATGCCGTTAGAGGTTTACCTGGTTTACTCGGGTTTACCCGGACTTTACCCCAACCCCCCCCCCTCTCTTCCCACTGGGTGCCTTCTCGCCTGCTCGAGTCTGACAAAGCCGCAGAGTAACAGTTACCAGTTGCCACTGTATGTCTGTCCTCAGTCGTTCGTCTCCGTGCTGTTACCTTTACCGTTACTGCTGCCGTTGCCGTTGCCTTACACGGTTTGCTTTTTAATCCCGTTGCATTTGATTGTATGCAGCTGGCACAAAAAGTAATTTAGTTCGAGCCAAGCGATGGCTGTGCGACTATGTGTGTGTGTGTGAGAGTCGTATCAGGGAGTGTGTAAGTTGCTGTTTAATTTGCAGCATGTCAAAAAAGCCGGCCACGAGTGTGTGCGGGTGTGTGTGTGTGTGTGTGTGTCTTTGTATGCATATAATTATTGCATTTCTGGCACGTTCCGACACTGAGAGCGAAACGAAACAGTACAGAACAGAACAGAGTTGAACGGAAGAGAAGAGAACAAACCGTTGCTCGTCGCTCGAGTGTTTGTTTTGTTCTTATACCCTGCTGCAATTTAATGTGGCTGCAGTAGGGTATATTAATCTCAAGTAAATGTAGGCAAAAGGAGAGTCGATATAATGAAGATGGCGGGCTGTCTTTAAATACAGATACACTAGATGAAGAGAGACAAACAGCAGCATAGAGAGAACAGATAGGGAGAAAGAGAAAAGAGAGATAAAGTAAAAACCAGAGAGACAGAAAGGTAGACAGACTGAGAAGATGTGAGGGAGAGAGAGGGAAATAACATGAAATGCTTGTTAAAGATGTGATAAAAACTACACGTGTTAGAATTGGTTTTGTTTACATATTAGTATTTAATTGCAAGATACTTTTGTATATACATATATAAGATATGTTTACATTTACCAGATACTACAAATACATTTTTGTAACTACACAATACTTTTTTTATATGTACACATTGTATGTATAAGGTTTAAAAGTGTAACTTTTATAGAAGATACTTTTATATAATGCCGTTGTAGATACAATTGATACAACTGCATCTTTGAGATACTATAAGTTTACAACAAACACAAACCCAGCACGTGCCTCTGTATACACTCTCTCTCCTTGTATATCTCTCTAAGGCAAGCAGGGTATCTTACAGTCGAGTTCGTATCGTTTCCTCCGCTTGTTTTAGTTGGCAAATGGCATTTCCCTCGCTTTCATTATTTTCTTTTTGCTTCACGCTGTAGTAAGTATTTTTTAATGATACATAAACTAAAAAGATACCCAGCAAGTGTGAGAGTGTGTGTGAGGGCAGAGGGTAGGGGGCGGACACGGGGGCTTGGCAACTCGTCTAAATTATTTACACATCCGTTTTGCATTTTCACTGTTTGCTTTTCCACGCATGCACCCAGCACTTCAAGCATTTCCCCTTTCCTCTCTCCCCCCCCCCCCTGTTTCTTCTTCTCTTTGCTGTAGTTGTAGTTGTTGTTGTTGTTGTTGCATTGTTTCCTCATTTGCAGCTCAACACTTTCTGTGTCATTGTGGTCTGTGCCGCAGGCTCTCTCTAGCCCCGTTTTCCGTTTTCGTTACAGCCCGCGTTGGCAGCTTTTGTGCCACTGCCACATAATGAATGCAATTTTTCAGTTTCGCTCGTATTGAGTGGGTCGTTTGTGTGGCAAGAGTGTGTGTGTGTGTGGTTTCCTTTTTTATATGCGATATGTTTGGTTAGAAAACAGAAATCAAGTTTTTGAGGCTAGTAAAGGATTGAACAGGGTTTTAAATGTGGGTTATAGAGGACAATATGAAGATTTATTTGCGATTTAGTTCATCGTTTTTAAAAATTTGAGATTCTATAGGGATTATTGCTTTAGAAAGTATGATGGCAGTAGATTTCATACAGTAATAGAAATAGGCTTAGTAGTATAAACCTTATTAAAAATTTATGAGACATAAAGGAATTATGTTTATATGCATTTTAAACAGTCGAGATAGAAATAGCTTTATGATTTTATAGAATTGAACTTGAAATGTGCAGATGATTTTCTTAACTTCATTACAATCTTTATAAATCTAGTTCTCTTCATATTAAATGTTATCACATTTCAATACATAAGTTATCTAATTATATAAATAATTCCGTCATTCCCCATGTTAATGTTTATATATCATATACATTTTTGTGCACCTCCCTAATGAAATTTGTACCATGCAAGGCAGAATAATTGCTTCATTCCCTTAGCACGTTGATCTTGGCGAACGATTACGCAGTGTCGACAAGTGTTTGACTAATTAAAACCCCAAAAGAACTTGCAAACTGCAGATGCAGTTGTTGTTATTTTTGTTTTTGTTTTTTAGCAATTAGGCAACCAGGAAGGGGCTAGAAAAGAAGGCTTGAAATGCAGACTAGAAATCGTAGCATACTTTTGGGCTAACAAATTATTTTCGCTGTCGTATTTCAGGCAGTCTGTGCTGCCTCCCTCGCCCTCTCTGTCTCTCTCTCTCTTAGTTGATGTTAGTTGTTGCGGTTAGTTGCAGATAAAAGAGGCGTCCGGCTCTGGCAATTGTTACGTTAGGCGCACAAACTAACACCAAGTGCGGCAGACAGAGAGAGAGAAAGAGACAGACAGACAGACAGACAATAGCTTTAATTTAACTGTCGGAAGTGAAACACAATGCAAAATACGAGTTGAACTTACAAGCAATTTGCCTTATGCATTACCCGACGAACTTCGCTGACTCCCCCTCCCTCAGTCACGCCCCTTTTCTCGCATATAGTCGGGGCAGCAAACATACTATAAATCCTGGGCCGACAAAAACGTGGCGCAGTTTCTGCACTGAATCCCACAGCCATTGCACGCACAGACAGAGCAGGAGGAGGATGAGGGGAGTGGGGGTATGAAGGGTCACAGGTCAGAGCTTTGACTGCAGTTGGTGCTGGTGCTGCTGAGTTGGCTCGTCGTTGTTTTTTCCGTCGACTTTTGCTTTGGTATGTTCATTATTTTTATCTTTCGCAATGAATGCAAACTACGAAACGAAACGAATCGCACACAGAGCAAAACAACAACAAAACTGAAGACAGCAAGGATGGTAACACAAGGAGAAGGTGGTGGGAAGGGAGGAGGGGTAGCCGTGCCACACAAATATGCAAAACAGTTAAAGGATTCGCGGCGCTCAAATCTAGGCGTAAAGTGTGAATAACGCGTAGCAATGTGAATGAGCTGACGGCGCTTTGAGACGGACCAGAGAGAGGGGAAACGAGAGGGCAAGAAGGAGGGGCGAGGCAAGATGAGGACCGTGCCCGGGAATGCAATCAGCGGAATTGTAATTTAGCGTAAAAGGAAGTTGCGCTGCCGCAAATTGAGGTTTTTCGCAGTAGCCTTGCGAGCGAACAAAAAGCAGCTTGCAAGCAAACAACTTCCGCCAGATAATGGCAAAAACGGCCAGACTGGCCAAGCTAGCTACCTACTTCCCTTGCTCCTCCCCCCTTTCTGCTGCTGCTTCTGCCCGGACACGTCATGTTAAATGCGGTGCAAAATTGCATTAAATACGCACGCTTGTCACTTTTTGATAAGGGAATTAAATTTTGCGGTTTAACGCTGGCGGCGCACAAGCTGCGATGATTCGTCTCCCCTCGCCCCCTTCTCTCCTTCTTCACCATCCCCTACTGCATCACTTCCGCTATTGGCCGTGTTTGTGCCGCACGCTGTCAGCGCTGTAAACCAAACTGAGACGACGCTGTCAACAGCAACCTCGCCCTGTCCTAGCATTGCCTCTGCTTCGCCCCCCTCATCATCATTGTAGCTGATTCAATTTGCGTCATTCTTGCATCTAAAACAAAAAAAAAGAAAACCCAGCCAGGACCTGCTCTGGGTCTCATAATCAAAACTGTGGGTCTGAGCTGAGTTTCGTTCACGGGTTAGCTGAAATAAGACAAGTTAAGTAAGCAGAACTAGTCTGAGCAGAACGACAACTTTACCTTTTGGAAATAGCTGCATATATTAGCGGAAATCTTTTTATACCCTTCGACCATTGAAAATGGTCAAAAAAGGGTATACTAACTTTGTTGAAATGTATGTAACAGGCAGAAGGAGGAGTCGGAGACCCCATAAAGTATATATTTTCTTCCTCAGGATCACACGCCGAGTCGATTATGGCTCAATCGACTCGGCGTGTGTTCCTGTCTGTCTGTCTGTCCGTCTGTCTGTGTGAACGCACAGATCTCAGCTATTATAAAAGCTAGATTTACCAAATTTGGCAGGAAGACTCCTGTGTACTATACGCTGATTAATTTTATTTCAAATGTTAAGTGCCATGCCCACCGCCCCCGCAAATCAATAATTTAATTTTTGAACTCAATTTGTAAGCGCTGTATAAAAGATACAACTTTATGACTTAAACACATACTAAGCTGAATGAATTATCTACGAATTATCCAAATTGCAATCCGATCGGACAATAATCACAGAAGTTATTTAAGAAAGTATGAGCATAAAACCAAATGCGTCTGTCAGTTAACAAGAGAGGCGATCTGTTGGGAATAATTGAAAAGGATGTGCATATGCATATGTGTATGAATTTAACAAATTAAACTACACGGGAACGTAGGTCGAAGGATATCCCACTGTCGCGTGCTGCGCTACTGTTGCTTTTCTTACTGGTTATATATATGATAATGGTACAGCATTGAATAGTATTGTGGATGTATTCGTTGACAGTCTGTCCCGATGTCCGTCTGTCTGTGTGAGCACACAGATCTGAGTTATTATTAAAGCTAGAGATACCAAATTTGGCAAGAAGGCTTTGTATACTTTACGCTAATTAAGTTTATTTCGAATGCCCACCGCCCTCGCAAATCAAATCTTTAATTTTGCAATTCGCTATATATATAAAATATACAATTTTCTGATTTTCACATTTACTTAGCTTCTTGAAATATCTACGTATTCTCTATATTTCTTCTTACTGTCGAGTGCGTTCGACAATTGCTCTAGTTTTTTATCGATCCAAGTAGCACTTGACATTGAAGCTATAGATGAAATCTTAGGTCGAAACATTCATCAGTTCTCATTCAGTCGTTAGAACATTCACACTAGAAAATTAATTTTGGAAATATTATTATTTTGAAATACTTTGTTATGAAAAAAAAACGAAATTAAATCCTATAGAATGGCACCCCATTGCTTCGCAAACCTCGGTTACTGATAATTATAAGAAGATGCATGATGATGCTACCAAGTCAAATCCGAATGGAATTGAGAATGGTGAGTGTCTTTTGTTTTATCCTTACATTCTTCCTCTTCACGGCTATAAAGGACATATTAATGTCCATTATTGCTAAAGATTTAGAAGCACATTCTCGAAAAAAACTTCTATACCATAATACGGATATGTGTTTGATATATATATGTATGTATTCCGATAGTATATTTAGTTTGTGAGTATCATCATGTATCTTCTTGTCATTTTCAGTAACCGAGGTTGGCGAAGAGATGGTATTCCTTTTTATGAAGCGAGGTTTTCGTGCCTTTCTATAGTATATGCTTTTGCATTCTTCCTCTTCAGTTACCATTGGTTGCGGATAGATGCGATGGCTTTGTATTAAACTACGATTATGTGCCATTCTATAGTATTTACTTTTGTATTTTTCGTAAAAAAGTATTTCAAAATAATAATTTTTAGATTCGTCGCCTTCACGGCTGTAAACGACATATTAATGTCCATTATTGGACATTAATATGTCCTTTACAGCCGTGAAGACGGAGAATGTAAAAATTAGTATTTTGAAATACTTTTTTATTGAAAAATACAAAAGTAAATACTATAGAATGGCACATAATCCTCGTTTAATACGAAGGCATCGCGTCTATCCACAATCCACGGTTACTGAAGAGGAAGACTGTTAAAGTATATACTATAGAAAGGCACGTAAACCTCGCTTCATAAAAAGGAATACCATCTCTTCTCCAATCTCGGTTACTGATAATGACAAGAAGATACATTATTGGACATTAATATGTCCTTTAAAAGCGTGAAGAGGAAGAATGTAAGGAAAAAATAAAAGACACTCAACATGGCACTCATAAAGTTTTGGAACAATTTTTTGGAATCTAAGAAATAATAGTGTGTTGCCCCCTATTTTTTAATGGTAATTGCCTACACTCTCAACCTAGTTTTGGATCTGGTTACAACCGATTTAATAATTATTTAATTATTATTATTATTATGTCATTATTTTATTATTTGTAACTTAACGTCTCACTTTGTTTATTTCCGATATTAGAACTTACTCAACACTAATAAATGAGATCGAAAGTGTGGCGATAGATCGATCGACGCAATCGAAACTAGGACGCAATGGCGCAAAGAAATTTGTTAAGTCAACTTTAAGAAATATTAAATAGACTAAAATTATTATAAATAAAGATGTATGTGCATACGTAAATACATATGTGTATGTATTTAACAAATTAAACTACACGGGAACATAGGTTGAAGGGTATCCCACTGTCGCGTGCTGCGCATATCTTCTATAAGAAGATAAAATCTTAGATAAAGTTGTATATAAAACATAACTCTAGTTGATTTTGTCATTATAATATAGGCAAAGAGGGGTTTGATAGAATACATAGATAAATAGATGGTAGATAGATAGATAGATAATACATAGGTATATATAGATAGATATATAGCTAACTCTAGTTTCTGTTGTCTATAAGATAAATATACGTAAGAGTTAAGTGAAGTAATATGTTTCTAAAAAATATAATCCTTACCTATGAATAGGTAGTCTGCATTTTATAAAGCAAGCTGTACTTCAACTGCAAACTCCTATTAATCGCCTTAGTTTCCGCTCAACACTTTTCCACATACCCCATAGATTAGAGGCTTTTGTATTGTGTCTTGCGGCTAACTGAAATGAGAGTGCACTTGGCCTACCCCACTCTGCCCCTGCTGCAGTTGTAGCTGCAGTTGGAGTCGACGTCTATTTGCATAGAAAGGCAATTGCGCAGCTGGCAGTGCATAATTACCGCTATACGGGAAACCGCATAGTGGTTCCTGTAAGTGGGCCATAAACAAAGTTTTTTACACACACCACACACACTCCACGTAACAAACACACCGGGAAAAGTTTTGTAGGCCTTGCGGAATTAATGTGCATATGGCACGCACCGAGAGACAAATGAAGAGAGAGAGGTAGATATCAAGAGGTGACTGTAGGGAGAGCAGAAGAGGGGTAAAAGAGGTGCCTACTGTGAAAAGGCGTTGCTGCAGTGCGGCAAAGTTTAATGAAAATTTGATTAATTTGATTAATTGGCCAGGCTCATAAATCATTAAATTACATGCTGCATATTATTGGTGGCATTGAGTCGCCGGGCACATTGGGGACCACACATTAACCCGGGCCTAACCCAAGTAAGTCTTTGGGTTATCCTCCCCACCTCCCCCCCTCTCTCTGTCTCTTGTTATAGTCGCGCACACAAGGCTTGACAAATGGCATTTTGTGGCCCGACGTGCCGCTGAGCTTGGGCTAAATATTTTCGTAATTACATTTCCACGTAGAGTAATTAATTTTGTCTCGCTTTGGTTTGCCCTTCGCGACGCTGCTGCCTCCTTACTCCTCCGTCCTGCCTCCCCAGCTGGCTGCCGTTGACATTTGCCATTATGCGTTGCATACTTTCGTTCGCTTTTTGCTGTCGTCGCCGAATGCCGCAAAACGTCCGCTTGACATTTGGATTAGTTGCAGGCGCCCCTGTTCTCTACCCCTCCTCCTCCCTTCCCCGCATTATTATTATTATTATTGTGTTTTATTATATGTTGAGTACTGGAGCAGAGCAGCAGCAGGTTCGGAGTCATCATTTTCATACACTTTTCTTGAGTTAAATCTGTTTTATAGCCAACTGTGGCTGAGGCTGCTCCTGCGGCTGTTGCGGACCTGCACGTAGCGTCGTATCCATTAAAACCTTTTGCCGGCTACTTAAGTCGTTTGGCAGCCATCAGGTAACCCAAAATTGTAGTATAAATTATACAAAGGGGTCATTAAGGGCGAGGCCCTTGCACCCTGTCGTTGCTAGCATGTCAAACGGCAACCTGGCGTATGTGTAATTAAGCTCATAACGGATGACAAACAATTTTTCAGGGCTTTTAACTGGGAAAACTTCAGGGCATTTCGTAGGAAAACTTACTAAAGAACTTATTTGGGGATCTATAGAGCTGTTTTAACCTGCAGCTGACCCAGCGGAGTTAGTTGTCTACGTGGATTAGAGCTAATGCAGGAAATAATAGAATTCTTTTAAGGGCATTAAGATTCCTGCATTACTGATATTTTAATGAGTTAGTAACTAAGACGAGACTTAGCAATGCCTAATAAATATATAAATATTGATTTAATATTGCAATTTTAATATATTGTCAATATATTAATAATGAAAAATTTGAATTGCCAATCAACAATCTACTAATGAAAGAATAATGCATCAACATTCATAAGCAATGCATAAACAATGAATTAGCAATACATTTGGGTAATATATTAATTATGAACTAGTCAATGCAATACCAATTAAATTTAATGTAATTATAATCCATTAAGAATACATCTATAGTATATCAGAAACTAATGCATAGTTTCTATATTAAAATTAAATATTCAAATTATTATCAATGCATACTCATTAGCAATGCATTTCAGTATTAAAAATAAATTACTTACTGCTTTAACAATGGTAAAACAAGTGATAAATTCAATGCACAAACTGCTGTTAAATATCAATATTTAATCAAAAATTACTATATAGTTTTGTTAAAATAAACTGAGTTATTGAATGAATATTGCATTAATATGTTAATAAATCTCTAAATAATTAAAGAAAATCTTTTAAATTAAGTTCTATGCACACAGTTATTTGATTCCACGTACTACTGACCACATCTAATCAGAAATGTAGTAGGAATATATTTTTAAATTTCGCATGACATTTCTGCACGTCGTCCTTCGTCCTTTAGAGATGCCTCAGAGACTCACCTACTGTTGTCACGCGTGCGACAACATAATTTGCTGTTAATGTACTCGGGACTCGGAACTGGCACTCGTCCAGCTCTAGATCCCACACACACACACATACACGCATTGCAGAGTGTGTGTGCTGGCATTTTTAAAGTCCAGGCGACACATAATTAACCCAATTAGAATGTGTGTGTGTCAACGCTAAGCTGAATTTATGTGAATTTTTAATTATGCCGTGTAGCAAGATGGAGATGGAACCAGAGCTGCAGGAGCTGCAGAGCAGCAGCAGAACGAGAGGAGGTGGTGACATTGTCAGGCCGTTTGTTGGCTGGCCACTTCGCCGGCTGGCAACCGCAGGCCAAACAACAACAACAACAAGAGGAGGGGGAGTAGGAGGAGTTGAAGCTGGAAACGAGCGTTGGTTAAATGAAAAACGTAGTAAACTGTGTGCAAAACACCTGAGGATTCACCATGGCGACCGACTCGAGTTGGGCCAAGTGGAGCAACCTGGCGACCAACAATGAGTGGCCAAGTGGCGGCGGCTGCTGCTGCTCTGGCTGCTCCGGTCTGGTTTGTTTGGCTTGGTTGCTCCGTTTCCAGTTGTTCTTGTTGTTGTTGTTGTAGTCAAGCAGCTTTGCCATTTCCGGACTTGCCTTTTGTTTGCTCGTTTACCTTTTTCATTGTTTCTGCTCTTCGTGTTGTTGTTGTTGGTTTAACTGCATTGTGCCTTGTTGACTTTTCCTTTATGTGTGTGTGTGTGTCTGTGTGTGCCCTGCGCGCAACGCTGCAGCCACAAATAGCAAAACAGAAGCAACTCCAACTCCGACGCCGGTGGAAAGTTTTAAGCAAAATGTTGCCAAAGTGTTTAACATTTTGTACGGTGTCAGTGGCTTCCTGTGAGTTTGTCCGTCCGTGTCCATGGCCGTGTGTGCGTGTGGCCACCTGAGGGACCCTGGCACACACACACACAGACTCGCACACACACGGACACCTGCAAATGAACTTGCCAGGTAGGCTAAGCGTGCGGATAAATGTAAATTAAACAATGCTTAAGGGGCCGCGGGGAGGGGGGAACTTGAGAGTGGGAGCTGCTGGCAGCGGCGCCGGCCGGATTGGCAGCACAGCCAGGCAGCGACGGCAGGAGGCACACGGCACACGTTTTAACTGGCGTTGATTTTTGACACACCCAAGTGGCCTCAGTGTGGGAACGAGATGAGGGCGAGGGCCGTCTTTAAAGTTTGTCAAAGTACAGAGGTAGACGTAACTAAAGCATGAATAAAGCTGAAATTGAACTGTAAAAAAGAAATGTACTATATGTTAAGTGTTAGTTTAAACCTTAATTATATATTTAGTAAACTATAAATACTTCTGTATTTTATTTATTGAGTGACTGAACAGCTTTATTACATATTTATTATACACTCACATGTACCTATATTAAATTTAATCAAAGTTTCTAAGGTTTTTCTATGCGTTTATAACTTTAAAATTACATAGAAAACCAATCATCATTGTATAACAACAGTTCCAATTAAATAAGTAATAAAATACGGCGAAAAAAATATGTTATGAACTATAAACCTTACCACAATACATATTAAACAGTCATATTTGGTTGTATAGTCAAATAAAATATAGTCTATATTTATTTATATTAGTCTCAAAAATATTAAACGAAATTCTGGCAACTCTGGCTATTTTGGTATATTAAATAGAGTCAAAAAACTATTTCCCTCTACATTAAATCACAGTCAATTTGCTCTTACAACATCCCTGGCAACAACTATAACTTCTCCAGCCTCCCAACATACTAGCTTTTTGGGACTTTGGCACATACATACATCGTACAGTGCATTTTGTAGTAGCGACTTTAATAATTTATGCAGCACTCTCTGGTACTGGTTTTCTGAGAGGGGGGACGAGTCGTTGACAAATGCGAACATATTTCGGGGTGTTGATTTTGATTGGCAGTTGCCGTTCGCTTATGGAATTTCATTATAAACTTGCCCAGTTTGGGATGCAAGTGGAATGGGAAAGGAGGAGAGGGAATGTGTGTGTGTCTGTAGTTGGGGGCAGCTCGCATGTGTAGCACAAATTAAAAGCGGGCAAGGCAGACAATCATATAAAAATTTATGAGGCACATTTTTTTTAGCCAGCAACTAAAGTCAGAGGAAGGCAAAGACTGAAAGGACTGCAAGGACAGCAAGGACAGCACCTCCATTTACGGGTGTTCCGGCCAGACCAGAGGGATGCCCAGCACGAACAAGACAAAGTCAGTTGCAGATGGGGGTTGCACAGGAAGGAGGGGAAGGGTGCTGCTTTTTTGGTTCAAGGATAATCATTCAACATCGCGTGCTGTGGCAAATTTTTAGGGAGTGTGTTTGTGATTTTTATCATGCAAACAGGCGGAAAATGACCGACCCCGCCCCATTCCCACCTTCTTTCACAGTTCTCGTGCTAAAAAAGTGCTAAATGAGTAAGGTAAATGAAATTACCTGACCGAACACACCTCAAAAGTGGACACACACACACTCCTGTCTGGTTAGTTGTGCGTGCTGTGTGTGTGTGACCGTTTCCGTTGCGTGCGAGTGTTGCCAAGTTTTATTAAAGAGCGGAAATTACAAATTTGTCCGCCACTAATGGATTTCCATTTCAATTTGCACAGCTTTTCTCCCACCACTAATTCTCTTGCAGTTTTTAAAGTGTTGCAAAATGCTTTCGCTGCGCAGCTGATTAGCGGCTGAATTTATGCGAGGCAAAGTTTCAGCTTCGCCTTCTGCTGCTGCTGCTATTTCTGCTGCTGCTGTTGTCCTTGCCACAAAACGCTAACGACTACAAAATTGCAAGAAAATTACCCGTTAATGTCCAACATGTATGGCCGCGACGGGTCTAGCCAGGCCGGGAAGACGTTGCCGCCGCCAGAAGTGGAAGCCGCGTTGTCTGGGTGCTCCAACTGCATTTCTGGCGAAATACTTGCTGCTCCTAGATATATATATTTATATGTATATATATTGTATATATAGCGGGGCATAACTGGCGAAACTATTATGGCCCTTGTGCTTATTACTTGCTGACATGCAAACACTTGCGCTCTCTTTCCAACTCAGTCTATCTGTCTTCCTCCCGCCCCCAACTGCTGTCTGTGCTGATGCCAAGGACAAGGACAATGTGAAGTAAGGGAAGGCGGCGGGGGTTGGGTAGAAGAGGCGCAGCCTTGTCAGACTTAAACAGCCTCACGTGAGAGTCTAGTTTGGAGGCGACTTTAACCTGAGCCGCCCATTAAATATTTAACATATTTTGGCATTTAATTCGCAACACACAATAAATAATAAGTTGACACAAACACAACACACACACAGGCACACACACACAGACAGAGTCACACACACAGAGTCACACAAAATCGAAAAAGTAAATACGAGTAAAATTGCTTTTCAACGGAACTTAGCGAACCTGACACACATGTCGAGAAGTCATTAATAATGTAGATGGCGCCACTCCACAGTGCACCGCAGCGCACACGATGGTTATCGACAGTCACCCCGAAATCGTATTGTGTATCGATGGTCGCCTCCCACCCAAGTGGAATGTCAAACACGCCGCTTGCCACTGTCAAAGTAAATTTATGCGGCAACCCTGACTCCATTCTTCCCCCCTGCCACCTTCTCGCTGAAAGTATTTTGTAGTCACTCGCCGAAAACTTTCTGTGGCTCTCACCCTCCCCCTCCCCATGCCACACTTTTGTGGTCTCTGCAACTAATTTCAATATCATCAAAAATTAATTCCACTAATTCGATTAGAAGTATTCTCTGAGCAGCCACGTGAGTTAAAGCTGAGGGTGCTGCCTGGCCAGCAGAAGTCACTGTGCGAGCCTCCCCTGAATTCATTAATTTAAGTCAGCCAGAGCCAGCAACTTGTCTTGCTGCACATACTCCACGCATAGCATTTACTACGATGTGGCAATGGCGTGTGCGAACTACGTAATGCTGCGACTCGATAATATATGACCATTAGTTCAATGATAGTTAGCAGGCTGGCAAATGAAAGAATTGCCGGAGGGATTAAAGGTTATGCGAGATTAAGGCGCCAATTGTAGGAATTATCCTAAAGTCAAGCTTGCAGAAATTGAGTAAAACAATGCTTGGAGTCCTGTGAAATTACTAAACTTATTCCATTTCAATCACAGCATGAACTCATTAAAAAGTAGTATATTATTCTGTGCTAACGAAATGATTAATTGGTCGACTGTCTGAGTCCCCAATTAATCTATCGACATATACAAGAAATCAAAGACGATTTATGAACTGACTAATTATAGAGTGGGTGATTTACAGAGTGTCTGCTGCACGTTGTATCTAATGTTTCTATTGATCTCATAAACGGTTTGAAGGATTATCTTTTAAGCAGTGGATTACTTAGTAAAATATATATAAATATAGTATAATATCACTAAGCAATGTGTTCATTGCTTAGTGATAATATGCAATTCAATAATCTAGCAGTTAATATTAATAGTTAATATTAATTTTAATATTATAATACATACATACATACAAGTCTAGATCTCAACTCCTTTCATAATCTCTACATCAGGTCCTGCTTTTTAGAGAAAATTATTTGTCTCTCCATATCAGTCTCTTCTTCTCTAATCTTCATATTAGATCTTGCTTATTCTGGTTACCTCTTCTCCACCTCTCTTCTACCTCTCTATGGAACTCTTTCTAATTTCACAAACCTCAAGCCAGTGCAATTTTCCGCAATTACGCTATTAAGCTCTCGCCAAAACTGTCATCGCAGTTCTTCAGTTTCCTGTCATCCCTCCCCTCCATTTAATTAGGTCCCGCAGAGCAAACCCAAATGGGGAATTACACGAGACATTTGTGAAACATTTGCGCATTCGTTTTAAAACTCTGTCTCTCGCTTTGCCGCAAATTAAATCCCGTGTAAGCGACTCTTATCCCCCTGACGTGCCCGTCCCCCTGTTCCCGTTCCCCTTTGAGTTTCCTTTTCTTATTCATATATTCTTATTTAATTTGGCTTTATGGATGCAGGCGCACCTTATTTCATTTGCGTTTTTTGAGCAAACAAAGAACGCGCAGAGAGGGCAAATAAAAAATGTTCATGTGTGAAAAGGCATTTAAGGATGGAGCGGGGGGAGGAGCTGGAGATGGAGCTGAGGCTGGAACTGAATTGTAAAAAGTCAAAAGGGAAGCCAAACATATCCAAGTCAAGCACCGAAAGTCACGAAGTAGGCCAGCAGAGGGGGAGGGTAGCAGGGGAGGGAGGTAGTGTGAGGGGTGTACATAGAGGGAGAAAGGGAGGGAGAGTGGGGCAAACGTGCGCTTGGCTTACACTAATTGTCTTTGCCGTGCGTGTGCTCAGCGAGGGCGTGTGTGTGTGCGGGTGCGTGTGCCAGTGTGGAAGGGGATGGTGCTAGGGCAGGGAGGAGGGGGAGGGTGTACTTTCTGCATATACTTATTTTACGGCTGTTTAGCCTCACGTATGCCGGCAGTTGCCTTTTATGGGCCTCTAAATGTTCTCTTTGCCTTTTCGCATTTCACTTCTTGCGCATTTTCATCTTTTCCTCTTTTACTTTTAAAATATTCCGAAATGAAATTCGTTTGGGGGCTAATGCAAAATTTCCTCACTTGCAGTATTTCTTTTCATATTATTGTTGTGGCTGCGCACCTGCGGCAATTATGCGATTGCGAGATTGCGATTTATTAATAGGCAGGCACATTGGCATTATTCACTTAACGATCGAAAATACATTTAGACGCGATTCTTTGCGTGATTCGTACCGTGCCGAATGGCGAAACACTTCCGTCCGGTTGACTCAGCGGAAAAGTTGCCATAAATTTAGATCAGCTACAACTAGCATATCATAATGCACGATATACACACTGGCATGGTGTATGGTATACCTTGAGTACGTATACAATGGGCAAGCAGTGTGTGGCTGCACTTACCGCACGTCAATCAAGTGCCTCCCACTGTGCACCGCACCACAGGATTCCGTTTCCATTTCCATTTTGTCATTCTTCTTTCGTTCTGGGCATATTCCCAGCGCCAATTAAATGTCGCTTTTAGACTGTCACGACTGTCCGCCAAAGACGAAGTCCTCCTATGACAATGGTAATGAGGCCAGGACAAGTCATTCGCCGCCGTTGGCGTCAGCTCAGCGTGTGCTCAGCTCGCATGTCCTCCCAAAGTAAATTAATTGCAGAACACCTCCCCTGCAACCCAACTAAAGTGAGGGTTCGGAATGGAGGGAACCTGTTCCCGTTTCCGTGCAAATTAACATTATCATCAACAAGGAGCAGGCAATGAGAGAGAGCAAGCGATTACTGCGACTTGCGGAAAACTTGCGTAGATTAATCGGACTGATTAGGCGCACGCAGACCCAGTCAATTTCCCCCCCACTCCTTTCATCATGCTTTAGCTACTGCAATTATTTCGAATGACTTTCGTAAGTGATATTTCCGTGCAGGCAGGTTCAGAAATAAATTTCATGTGGTATTTTGTTTCATTTTGATGAAATGCATTCCATTTGTGTGAGGTATTTTCATGACAAGTAAAAATATATCCTGAAATCTTGGTTTTGAAACGACTTACACAGTTGCACAGACAGCCAACGCATCTCACAATCGAAAGTAAAGAAGTAACAAATGAACCGATGATTCCAATCGATATTTTGTTATCGATGTATAGCTTGACTGCCAACTGTTGCGCGCCAGGCTAAGCTTCAGTGCAACTCAGTGCAATCAGCTGATTGGGCGCTTCATTCACATTTATTGTTCCAAAATTAACTTAGCGATTATTTATATAGATATTTATCAATCTGGGCTTATGTTTAAATGATCCACTCAATGAGTTACAAGTCGGTAAAAAGGCAACCTTAGTTTACTGCAATATGGAACAGATAAAACAGATGAATATTCTGAATTTGAATGATTATTGTCTGGGTCAAATATTAAAATATCTCTGTGGGGAGGAGCATTTGCGATTTGCTGAGACTTGCGACCGGTTCAGAGAAGTATTTCGCGAATGGTTTAACGTGCTGTACCCCGAGTATGAGTTTGCAGTATTCAATGATTCAGATGATTCAGACAGTTCTGAAAATGAAATACAAAGACGTATTGTGGAATGGCAACTAAAAATATTGATCATAGGCGCAGACCTCGTTAAGCGATTGTTTGTGATTGGTGAAAATTTGACCGCGTTCGATTCTATTCCAAGACTATGTAATCTGCTCCCAAAAATGGTAAATCTGCAGTACATAGCGGTCAGTGAAAGCGACCAGAAGTGTCCAGTTCACATGAGGCGATTTTATAATCATCCCTTTGATAAGGTACTGCCTGCCCTAGAGGTTTTACCCAAGTTGAAGTGCATTAGTCTTAACCGTAGTTCCAATGTGTAAGTTTTGTTTACAAATACATACTATACGTGTTTTAGAATATTGATCATTATAATTTTCACTATTTCTAGATATAGAAAAGACACTTTCACGAAGATAAAATGCCTTGAAGGAATCGCATTAGACAACGACATAATGTCTCGCGATCTGCTGCTTATATGCTTATCCAATAAAAAGCTGCGTGTCTTGTGGCTTAAAGGAATTACCGGAAGAATCGAGAACGTTGTGCGCCACATGCCTAACTTAGAGGAATTTGCATTCGAAATGTTGGACAAATGCCAATCGTTTGTTTCGATCGCCGAACTACCAAAGCTTAGAAAAGTCATCATCAGAAAAACAATACGGGGCACGGAAAACTTAAAAGAACTGATTGATGCGTTTGCAGCGAAAGGAGAAGACAGCAAATTAGAGAGTTTGACGCTTTATACGGAAATTAACTTTAAGGAAACTAGTAAGATTATTCAACTGGTGCAGTTGAAGGAATTGACCTGCGGATTTGAGGATGTTAAATGCATTGATCTGCTAACAAATCTCACTGAGCTTGAGTTTCTGGACATAACGCTCATTTCTTCGGAGACGGGCGCAGATGAATGTCTGAACCTATTGAAGTCATGTCGGAAACTACAGCGTCTCTATATAATCTCTAAAATAAACCTCGATTTCGCGAAGAAGGCTATGGAAGTTCTACGGACTGTACGAAACCCCAAGACACAGAAACCGCTAGAATTTTATTCATCGGGTCTTATGCGTTTTTATAAAGTCGATAAGGTCAGCTTTCTTATGAACTGTGCAATTGTTTTTACATATTCTTTAATTTTATTCGCAATCTTATCGTTACAGAAGAAACTTTTTGACAAAAATTATTGTATCCTGTTGAATGAAATGGATAATTTGGGCGTGATGTACTGGAAACTGCCATATGATTTAAATTCATAATTAATTATTATTCAGTTAATCAGGAATATAATATTTATGCGTGTATAACATAGGTACCCTTAGGCCATTGCATTGTAGCAAATTATTAACAATTAATACTTAAACACACTTTGTAAATCCTCAAAAACGAAAAATATCTATAATACGAGTAATAAAATCAAATGCCAAGCATGAAACACTAATTTTGTTGTTTATAAGTTATACCCTAAGGAACAATTTGGAACTCGCGAAATAAGTGAAAATAGTTTAACTGAACCCAAGCTTGTCAATAGATTGAATTAGAAGCTACTTATTGAACCCCCCGTTTTAATTACGCGTATAAATAGAAATGCGCATAAGATTGGAGACACTTTTTAGAGTAAAAGGAATATAAAATGGAACTGAAGTTTATTTATTTTATATTGATTGCAAATTATTCATAATATTTTAAACCATATCAAGATTAATAGCTGACTCCAATCGTTTTTTATTATTATAACCTAGGTACCCAAATATACGAAATTGGTGAAAACAATTTACCTTTTCCTTGACTTTGGGTCTAAGCTTGTCGTGATTAAATGACTGGAACAGAAGCTATTGATTGAATCCTCTGAAAACTCTTTGGCAGTGAGCCAGCTGTCTGTGCAGTGTTGAGGCCCCGCAGTAGCATAATATAATTAGTTGCAACAGACTAGAGCAATAACAAGAAGTAGAAGATAGTGTCGAGCGTGCCCGACAGTCAGATACCCTACTCTACCACTAAGAATGCAATAATCCAATAATTCTTAAGTCCCCTATGACTTATTCACTCACACACACATGCTGCTTTATTATTTAATACTTGTTTAGGGATATTAGGACCTAATATGTTCGGTTAAATATGTAGAAAATACTGCAGAATATTATTACTTCATTATTTATACTTTCTTAGTAAATTTACTGATAATTTCCTAATTCATTTTAATATTTTCCATTTAAGTGGTATCTGATAGGCGAATAGCCCAACAAAATGCTAATGGCTAATGTTGCTCGTGTTGTTGTTAGATAATTTGGCAATGACCCAAAAAGCAGCCACAACAGCAACAAAAGCAACAACAACAACAACTGATTTGTACAGGTGCGAAAAGTCTGTGATCAGGTGGAAAGCCCCGAGCCTACGAGCCCATTGTAGCCGTGTGGCCCTCCACGTCGTGTCGTAAATAACACTGCGTATTTCCTAGTCGAATAGAATTGACTTCCACCCCCCTCCGCCCACCCCGCAAAAGAGAGTCCTATTTTAGCTGCTATTTATATGTCTGATCATAAGACTCTTGGCTCGCGACAGGTCGATCATCATCAGAGATTTCAATTTATATTCTCTTGATTGTTGTTATTGTCGATACCCATGCACAATAAAAAGGCAGGGTATACTCATGCTATGCATGTAATATGTAACAGGTGGCAGGCGCCTTTTCTTTGTTTAGTCTTCTTTGATCAGACAGTTCAATGGGTTTGATCTCTGGAACTGAAAGTGAATTCATCTTCTTATTGAGTATAGGGTATCTTGCAGTTGAGCTCGTTTGCCTAGCACTTTGTTTTACGTGTTTTTCCCCATTTGTTTATTTGCCAAGAGTCTTTTGATTTTATTCGCGCCTATTTTTATCTTTTGTTTATAGTGCCAAAAAGGGCATTTGCTGATGCCGTCTACACTTTATGACTATTTCGCAATCCCCTAAGAAAAGTTTATAAAATTCCGGTATTTAACATGATACTCAGACGAGTCTTAAGATGTTGTTTACATTGGTTTCCATGAAAGTACAAGAACAATTTAATGCAAAACATTTAAAATGCTTACCAAGGAATCCAGTTAATGTTTCCTTTGGATAAGAAAACCTTTCCTTTGCAATTTCACTTTATCTTCTACCAATAAAGATTAGCCATATCACAGATCGATTGTGCTGTGAAGGATTCCTTTAAAAAGTTCATAGGGCCAACGTTAAACAGATTGCCCCACGCACGCATCGTTTGGCCACGCCCACAGTGTGTCAAACACGCTAATTTACTGTTACATTATTTACATACACACACAGACACACGACGATAAAACTGAAAGGTTGTCACTTTGGAGGCGTTAGGCGGTCGCTCGTTTGTTGCAGAGGGAGACGACGACGACGACGACGATGAGGGAACAATAAGAAAAACAACGAAGACATTGCCCGTCGCGTTGAACAAGGAGGAGGCAACAGGGCGCATGAGCAATCTGGCTGCCGTCACTGGCAACATGCAGCAAAATGTTGCCAAGCATTTCAGGCTAAACTCGTGATTAGCATGCAATAAAAACTCCATTTTAATAAGTTGAGCCAACAGAATCGGGTATTATTTATGGCATATTTATGGCAGAGGCGCATTCCACTGTTTCGATTGCCGGCAGAAGTCTGCGCTGCAATAAAATACACAAAATGTTGCTAAGCTACGCGGCGCCAACACGAATGGGATCCACAAAGTTTCCCGCCAATTGCAGGCCAAGCCGAAGTGTATACAAACAAACGCACACACACACACAGGGACACACACAGGCACAGCCAGTGGCACACTCGAGCAACCCCGAAAAGCCGCAAAGCAAACAGCAACACTGAACTGGGCTGGGGGTGGGGCTGGTGGTTGCAGGCAGCAACGTCGCAGCTCAGAGCTCACAGCAGAGCAGAGCAAGAGCGTAAAATCTGCAAAAGCTCAAGTTGATGCCACAAGCCGGCAACCGGCGGTGCCCCACTACCCCCCTCTCTCTATGCTCTGCCCCCTCTTCATCTCTCTGTGTTATTTACATTTTGTTTTGCCGGCTTTTCTGCTGTCGAGTCCGAACCGAGCGCCAGCCTGTTCGCCTGCCCGAGCCGAATGGCAGCGCCAGCCCTTCGGCTACTTGCCTCTGCTCGGCTCCGGCTCGGTTCGCTCTTGCTCGGTACGGCAGCTCGTGCATTGTGTACGTCGCGTCAGTTGGCAACGGCCCGCACGCTGACACGGACGTGCCTCCTGGCCCGACTTTCAATTGAGCACGCACCGCACACGGCCGCGCCCCGATCTGATCTGAGAACAGCAGAAGAATCTGATGAATATCTGAATTTGAATCTGAGTGTTCTATGTGGTATGTGGTGAATGGGAATGTGAGTGAGGTGCCCTGGTGACTGTGTGTTATTTTGAGTTATCGCGATTCGCGTTCGCTAAATGTGCAATTAGTGTCGCAAGAAACGTGTGTGAAATGAATTGAGAAATTGCCTGGCCAACAAAGAAGAAGCCAAAAACGTAAACCGAAAACGCAAAGAATCAAAGAGCAAGTGATTCGAAAGATTTGAAAGTGCAGTTCGAGTGTAAATCGAATCAACATTGTCAGCTGCAGCAGCCGAATAAGGTAAAAATCACAATTGATCCCACAGTGCAGTCTACACAAAGACTCGATAATAGATGGCCAACTCAGCATAGATCGCTGCAGTATTGATACCACAGTAAAGTCTATAGAAAACGCTATTATAACCAGCAGATCTACCGCTGTCTCAGTATAGATTGCTGCATTAGAGTCCACATTAGTTACCATAAGATAATTTAGAAAAGAACCCGCATTAGAGCCTACAATAGAATCCACAAGGTATCCCACAATAGACCCCTCAAAATGAACCCCTTTTCTATGCCAGAGCACTGTCAACTCAAAAAATCTGTGCATGTTAATTAAAGACAGCGACACACTCGTGAAAAAATTAAAAAATGCAAATGGAAAATTGGAAAATGTTGGGAGAGAAAAACGCTGGGTGCCATGGCCAGGTTAGAATGCGCCAGGCCAGGCCAGGCCAGGCCAGAGCAGCCAATCCATCCATCACTCAATTGCCTGTTCGGTATTTTTGCGATGTTTTGTTTTTTCGTATTTTCTTGCTTTTTGCAGCTGCGACATGAGCGAGAATTCTCCACTTGTTACTGGCTGTTTTCAGCTTTAGCTTTAGCTATTTTTTATTTCAGCTCTAACGCCCCATAACAACTGTGCATTAAACTTAATTTCGGAATTCGAAATGGACAATGCACATGTGTTTTTTATACACTCCAACGAGTGGTTGTGCGGGCCTCTGTGTGTGCGTGTGTGTGTGTGTGTTGTGGCATTGCGTCAGTAGCACCCCCAACTGTCGGCCCAATTCGTTTGCCAGACCCAAACCCAATCGTCTGGGCCCGTTAACGATAAATAATCAGCCGACTCGCCAGACGCTTTGATATTTCCAGCCCCCGCTGAAGCACTACACCTCTCCCCCCCTTCCTGCTGTTCCCTGCCTGCTGCCATAAATATTTATGCAACTGGACGCACTTGTTTAAACAGGCAGCGGGGCAGCCAGGCAGGAAGAGGAACTGTGGCAGGCAGTAGGCACTTCATGAGGTGCTTGGCCGAGATCAGTCATGGTTCAATTACGTAGAAGTTGTTGTTGTTGTTTATGCCTTATGCAATAGAATGGGCTGCCTGCATTGCCTGCCACGCCTACCAATTAAAACTCGCAACTATCCTGGGCCAGGTGAATGCAATGCAATGAATTATCCCTATTATTGTTTTGATGTTATCACTGGCGACTTCGCTCTTTATCGACATTCCCTCCTTGTTGCGGTTGCTGCCCGTGATTGTTTCTGTCTGTCTGTCTGTTTGTTTTTGTTGCATGTTGGCTAACAAAATAATTGACAAAACAAATCATTTACGTGGCAAAAGTTTGCGGCCCCATCCCATCGTACTTGGCAGCACAGCGAGCTGACTGACACGCAACATGTACGAAACAATTTGACGACAAAGAAAACAATACAAAACAGAGACAAAAATCAAACAAAAGAGCCAACAAAATGTGCCGAAAACATACTCACTCTATATCTGTATATATGGTATATATAGAAATAACAGCATAATAGTGACAGGCAGCCAGGCAGGCTATGCTAATGAGACAAATATTTATTCCCAATCTGCAAGAGGTTCACCTCTTTGGGCATTTCAATAGAAGCGAGAACTAATGTAGTCCTTTTATTATTAAAAGCATATATAAATAAATAAATTAAATGCCATTTTAGTAAAGATCTTGCATTCTTGCATTCATCTTAGATATATTTTTGATATGTCAGATGCATTTGGCGAAATACAGTTTGAATTCACTTAAGAGAATTTGTATATTTTTTAAAATTCATGCAAAAAAACTCTATGGTTTTCATTATAATAACAGCATTTTATCGTAATTTACACAAGATATTACACCTTATAAGAAAATGCTTAAATTCCTTATAATATTCAACAGAATTTAGTGCTATACCCTATAGGCATTTCTCCATCTTTAAAGTTCCAAATTATTCGATGAAATTTAAGGGTATTTTCCCACAAAAAACAATGGAAATTTTATAATTCTAGTGAATTTGCCAGTTTTCCAAAATATAAAAGTCAAAGTTAAGAGCTCCAGCACAAAGATTAAAGAGCTATCAAAGAGTTTCGCTTGAAATTTTTTGTTTTCATACGCGATAAACATTGAAACATTATTCGAGTGAATCTCTGTGTTCGTGAGCCTGTGTGTGTGTATGTGTGATTAATTCAATAATTATGCATAAATCGCGATTGTGGGATTTATTTGCATTTTTGTGTGAAAATGATGATGTGATACTTTTGATTCCGCCGTATGCTATAAATCTGATACGCCTGTCTCCAAAGGGGCGGAACGAATAAATTCATGTTTGATTTCGGTTTAAATACAAACTAATTAGGTGAGAGATTTGGGAAGTTTACTCACGAGAGAGAGAGTGAGAGAGAGATTAGAAAAAGGGAATTGGGAAAACCGTTTGAAATCATGTGCAAACCTCATTTAACCGCACTTTAAATCATATAATGATACCCCTTACCCTCCCCCTGCCACCGGGAAACCGCAAATTTGCCGCCTGCGGCTGGGAATGTCAAGGGTGTTTGTTATTTTGGTTTGTGGCTCACAGTCGATTGCCTGATTTGCACACACACACAGCCAGGCACAGTCAACATGTTAACAAGTTGTTAAACACACACGATGGGGTACTGCGCCGTTTTTACAGCCTTCTTTTTTGGGGGTAAAAATCCCAACATTTATTGCCGTTAGTTTTGCTTATTGCTCGCGTCACGTTGTTAGTGTCGATGAACGGAAAGGGCCCCAGACGGAGCCCGTATCCCTCCCTGATATGGCCAGCAAATGCTGCTGATACTGACAAATGTGGGCTCAAGTGTTCCGCACAGTTCCCTTCCCCGTCGTCCTTCCCACGCTAAACCTTGTTTATTAAAATCGAATTGCGACTTATTGGGTGCACGACAGCCGCGGCGCCTAACGGCAGGCAATAGTTTTTATTGCATTACCATTTGCGCAATATTACTAGAGCGAAAAAAGGCTATACCAACAAATAAGGCAATTTAATAGGTAATTCTTATGACCATATAAGACATTATAGTTCTCTGGAATGGGCAATTTGATGTGTATTGATCTTAGGCATTAATTTCGATAAGAATATGATGACAGATGATGTTTGTTTTACATTTTTATCATTAATTGAGAGACTTTCATATTGACATCTTAGTTAGAATGGAAGATTGGTTTTTAGTTTGGAGTATTACTGAATTTTGGGCACATTCTATGATAAATAGCTGAGTTAAGGAACGGTTTCGGAAAATATCGTTGCAAATTTTAGCCTAAATTAAAGTTTAGTGTTAAGTTTACCGAACCTGCAAATTTCAGCAAAATCATGTGATTAATAGTTGAGTTATGGATAGATAGGTAAAGTAAAAGTTTATTAAGGCTGTAGAGACTTTTCAATTTAGCTGTGTCATAAGTAAAGGCATTCATTCTTAGTATGTTGATAGTTCTTTAGTTATTCTTATCTATTGTTTTTTATATTCATAGTTAACTTTAAACCATATACAAAATTTGATATCTTTTTCTCTAGTATTTATTTATATGAGAGCTCTAGCGCTTTCCCAGAAATCTTGAATACTTTATATGACACCTTATCGCAGCGCACTAAACAAGAAAGAATAACAAAGAAAAATAGCAAGCAAAGATCTTGTTCTCATATAGTATATATTGTAGTATTGTAGTATATAGTACGTGTCCTTGGCAGCATGTGTTCAGGTGACGATTGCACAAATAAATAGAGTCTGGTACTCGTTTATTCTGCTACTTTTCAGAAACGGTTTATGACGTCGATGAGCGGCGTGAAGAACTTAATGGCGATTTAATTGTTTTGCGGCAGGGAGAAAGAGAGGGGAAGAGTGAGAGAGTGAGAGTTACGAGATGCCTCCGGAAAATGAGGCCAACATGTGTGTCTTGGAGGCTTCTTCTCCTGCATTGGCCCAATCAAGTTTTCTTCGCCACGTGCGCTGTTTATTTGTGTTTTCGCCTAATTTATACTTCAAGTCTGGTTAGCTGCCTTTGTCGGGTGTAAGACAGTTCCGATCCGAGTATTATAAAAGTTTCAACGGTTTTGTCATCGTCGCCCCGCCGTGCGCTATAATTACCCCCAGAGAAAAAGTCGTGCCAACGGAAAATCGAAATTGCCACGTTACCTGCGCATATTTTTCTACTTACAGCATTCGCGGCCCTGTTCCACAGCACCTTGTCACCCTCCCCCTTTGGGGGCTGCCAGCTGCAGCAGCAGCAGCATCATCAAAGCGGCCGTCGTATTAACTTTTCATCTAAACAGGCCTCTGCTAGAGAACTGCAGCTATTAAAATCAAAATTTGCATTTACAGTGCGGGAAGGGTAGGGGCGAGGAGGGTGTTCGATGGGTAGATCGACTGCCTGGAGAATTCCGTGCATATCGAAACCGTTGCAGGTGCTGAGATGCTCGCAAATTTATGGACTGTGCAACGGGGGCTAATGTAACCATAAATTGCCGGGCCTGAATCATAACAAGATGCCCGACATCGACAAAGCCCCCCGATTGGCGTAGGTATTGTATATATAATATATCACATCTACTTATAGGCAAGGTCGTTTGCCAAAGTGTAGCAAAGGTGAATGGGTTGCATGCTGCAATTGCGCTGAGAAGAGTAAAAAATGTGAAAAGGTGAGGAAGTTTGAAGTGCTTTAATGCCTGAAATATAAGTGAGAAAAGCCTTTAAAGTTGAACAAATCCCTCGACTTAATTAAACTGTCTACTTTATATAGATTCTGTGGAATGTTACTGCAAATTTAGGCAAGGTTAAAGCGTATGAGGAACCTTCATCAGTTTGCACTGCCTGTTTTATTTCGATTTAATAGATTACACCTGCAAGTTTAGTCTGCACGGCCTCGCTACTCAATCATATCGATATCATGTGAATATTGCCTAACCATAAAGCACAGACAACAACAACAAAAGTAACGCGCATATATGTAATATAGAATTATCTGATTGATGTTTGGCCGTCAGGAAATCATTTGGCAATGGCGTGAAAAGTGCCCACACTCTCCAGCACATATTCAACTCTGGGGAAAGCTTCATGTTGTTCGCGATTCATGTGCCAAGGATATGAAGCGAAAACAAAACTCCGCAATGGATCGAAACGAAATGAATCGACACGGAGTGGAGTGGAATAATTAGCGAATAACTGGTAAGGGAAATGTTGGCTCGTAAATTCGACGCTCTGACATTTCATGTCAAGGCCCGATCGATTGATAAATTAATCCGAATTAGGCCTTGAGAGTGCATAATAAATATTTATAGTACCGTTATTGCAGCACCCTCCACCTGCTTATCCCACTTACTTGGCATGTCTCGACGGAGCCTTTTCAATTTCAACTGCAATTTAAACGTCCATCAATAACCCCCACAGCGTGGCGGGAGGCGAATCTCGGTGAGGCACGTTAAAGCGCAGATTAAATTCAACTTGGTATCTGAGCTGCACAGCCATATTTCATGCCACAGCCAAAGCCGGCAAATGAACTCGGTCTCTGACAACGAAGCCACTTAAGCCAGTTGCCCCGTCTTCCCCCACTCCCTGCCAGACCCTATGCGCGAGACCGACCTAGTCCTCTGGCTGGGTGCGCCTGACAAATGAAGACTGACATTTACAAAACAGTTGAAAAACAAAACCAAATCATTCTCTCCGTGCAACTTGTCGCGACAGTTGAGTTTTTAAAAGCAACTTGTTGTCATAAGGCCGTAGCCCCCTCTCTCTCGCACGCTCTCACTGTCTCCTTCCCCCCTGGGTTTAAGTGGGAGTTGGGGGAACTGGAAACTGTTGTTGTGTACGTGAAAGATTTAAAATAAAACCACTTAGCGGCATCTTTATTTTCCCGACAATTGCTAAAGCCTTCGTGCAGCGGGAAAAGCGAGAAAAAGTGGCCCTTGAGATTAAGCGCCAGCGTGGCATGTAGAACATATTGAAAATGCAACCAAGAGAAATTTGGAGCACTTGAACTGCTGAAAATATACTTAAAAAGTATCTATATACACAAATCTAAGCATCTCCTCTTTCTGTTATAATGAAAAGGCCATAAAGATTAGGTGTTTCTACAAGTTATAATTAGTTCAACCTTATAAGTAGGATTGTTAATAAACTGCCTCTATGAACTCAGGAACTATAGGCTCTAGAGTTGAGAAATTTGAAAGATAGGCAGTTATATATCAGTAAAGTCACGTGAATAGTAAATTCATCAAACTATCCATGTGAATTTGACTTGTAAGTTGTCTAATATACTATAATATTATTAAAACTCAATACAATTTACTTGAATTGTGTAACATATTGTAGTTTATTTCTTGCGGATATCAAAATACCTGTAAATCCAACCATATTTATTAGAACTGCATAAAAATCTGAATAAATTACATTCCATAAATTGCAAATGTTTAATTTATTCGATAAACATTACAGGGCATCTACGAGTTGAGCATGCGTTTATCTTCTTGGCATGTTTCACTTATTTTGCAATTTAGTTTGTTTATTTTGAAGGCAATTTGAACAATTAATGTCAATCTGCAAGTGGGCTAAATAATTGGATTATTTACATATAGAATTCGTCTTGCTAATCAAATTAATTGGATTCCATTGCAGGGATTGCCTACTAGGTAAAATTCTAGTCGACTTGGCAATATTTACTGCTGTTTCTCAAGTGATTTTAATGTAAATTAAATAGCTGCGTTGGCCAAAAATATCTCAAAATAGCCAAGCATAATTTAGATTACACAAAGAAGATGCAACAACAACAATTTTTGGCTTTGCGTGGGTTAGTAGAATGTGATGAGGCGGGAGAGGGAGAGGGAAAGGGGGCAAGGAATTGTGGCTGGCACTAAAATAGTCTAAGTAAATATGACAAAAATCACTATGCATTACGTCGACTCATTACCTCATTCACCTGCGGCGCGTTTAAAAGTGGGCGACAGACAGCGGAATCATCATCAGCAGCAGCAGCTTCATTATGTATCTCGTCATCATTATCATCGTTTGCTGTGTTATTTTTTTCTACATTATTATCAATATAATGAACTTATTTATCATTATTCTTTTCCATCTTGTATTTTATGCTTTACTTTATCATCTTCTTCATTATTAGCTTAGTTCCAGCATCATGAGCAGTTGCATTCTCTCTGTTTTATTTTATTTATAATAATATTCTTTATCATGTTCATAATTTTATTTATCATAATATTCTTTATCATCTCCTTCATAATTTTCTTTATCATCTTCTTCAACAGTTTCTTCATCATCAGCTGCTCTCCATCTTCATTAACATTGTCTCTTTTAGTTCTTTCATTTCAATTGATTTTTGTTTTGTATTTTTAGCGCAGTTTTCATTATTAACTAAAAACTGTCTGACAGTTGGCCAGGCACACACACACACACTTGTATAGCATGAGCACACACACACACATACTCATACACATACACACACTCCCAACACACATGCATAGTGTACTCAGTACTCACACGTTGATTTGAATGTCAGGCGAGCAAAGTATTCCGGCTTCAGGTGGCAGTCGCCAGGTGGCTGCTGCCTCGGGGTACAGGGGGTGGGGCAGGCGACAGGGGGCGCAGTCGACGCCGAGCCTCGTCTGGCCACGTTGGCAGCGGAAATTTTCGAACACTCTCAAAAGTTGTCAACGTTTTGAGCGAGCGCAACAAGTTGCCGGCAACAAAATGGCGGAAACGTGTCGCTGTCGTTGTCACAGTCGGCGTCGCTGTCACCGTCGGCGTCGGAGCCGTCGCCTTCGATGCTGCTGTCGCTTTTGCAGACACTTGAATCAAAGTTTTGCATGTGCTGCCGGTGGGGAAGGGAGATGAGGCAGCGAGGGGCGCCTGTAAATTTATGAAATGCATTTTTAAACGCAACTTTAAACTTTTTTATTGCTTTGAGAGTTGCAGCAGGAGCAGCAGCACAAGTTGCAGGCAGCATCCTAATTGTGGCAAACTTTCGCACACACTTCATATCCTGTCCAGGCACTGATAGTTGCGCCACTCTCCTCCCCGTCTGCTTCCCCTACTCCTTGCAGGCTCTGTCTGTCCGCCTGTCGCTGTCGCTGTTCATTGACTTTGGCAGGAGCAACAACGTTGTTGCCCAACGTGTGCACAGCTCCAGGACACACACACACACACACACACACACACACACACACATTGAGGCACGCACAACGCACTGTGACTTTGTTTTTAATACACTCCAGTGGCCGCCACACTGCATCGATCGCCAGGACAAACAAGTCGTCTGGCCTGCTCTGCTCTGCTCTGCCTGTGTGTCTGCCTTGGTCCCCCATCCTGGCCCGGCCGCAGTTCATTACTCCTCAGTCAGTCTCTCTCGGCTAGTCGCCGTGCAGTGACTTTTCATGCCATATTTTCCGAGCCAGGCAAGGAGCCACAGCAGACCGAGGCATGACAAAGATTATCAATAACTCGCAGCGAAAGAGACACGTTGCAACTTGTCGCTTGCAACGGATATTGACTGTGCCACATGCTGACCAACGTAATCCCCTGTACCATGTCCACAATATCCACAGTATCCACACTGTTCACAATGGACACATCGATATCAATCCGATTGCCAGCGAGAGTCTCATCGATTAAGCGTTAAACTGTTATTGCCTTCTTCCTGTAGTTCCCCCGGGAAGAAAGAAAACACACTTCCTATGTGGCTTCAAAGGAAATTCAACTTTCGGTTACTTTAAGATCATGCAGAATACTTGGTTATTTATATTAATTTTTCTTTGTTATATTATATTCGTATGTATGGCATAGGTATATTAGTTAAGGCTCTACATGATTGGAAATCTTTATAAATTTATGACTAAAGCGAAATGTTCATAACTTACAATAAATAATAAAATCACATGCTTACGTACTAACGAGAGGATTTAGTTACAGGCTAGTTAGGAAGTTTCCAGGGCAGCGGCCTTGTACACTCCGGGTCATTCAGCAGTATACAATAAGCATTGTCAAACTGTTTTTCCTGTAACGAAGATATTTAAATAAAATCGAAGAATATGTATGAAAATTTAAAGCTTACCATTTCTATACCCCGAAGATTCTTTGAATACAATTGTAAGGGTTTCTGTTTTTCGGGGTTTCGTACAGTCCTTAGCACTTCCATAGCCTTGTTCCCAAAGTCTTTCGTTAAATTTGAGAAAATACAGAGACGCTTTAGTTTCCGACATGATTTCAGTACGTTGAGATATTCATTTGTGCCTGCCTCCGCAGAACGGAACCATATGTGAAGCAACTCGAGTTCAGTAAGATTCTTTAGCAGATCAATGCATATGGCATCCTCAAAAACGCAATCTAATTCCTTCAGTTGCACTAGTTGAACCAGTTTACAGGTATCCTCAACACTCAAAATCGTTTCAGATATCAAACTTTCCAATTGGGTTTCTTTTCCCTTCGCAGCAAACGCTTTAAACAGTTGTCGTGCAGCCCCACACAGCGATCCTCTAATGATAACTTTTCTAATCTTGGGTAGATCAGCGACTGCAACATATGAATTATAACTAACACTAGCCCGGAATGCTATTTCCTCTAAGTTGGCACAGTGGGGCACAATATCGGCGAGTTGTCCCTCAACATATCGAAGCCACAGGACACGCAGCTTTCCATTGGATTTGCATATTTCCGCCAAATCCTTGGAAGTTATTTGTGTGTAAATTGAAATCCTTTCAAGACGTTTAAGTTTTTTTAAACAGTGAGGTATATATCTATAAATAAAGATGATCATGATTCATATTCTATGACATGTTTAGGGATAAATCCAAACTTACCTATGGTCGACAGTATAGGAATAAATACTAATGCTCTTCAAATTGGATAACACCTCTATGGCAGCCAGTATGGGTTGATTTTGACCCAGTATCCAAATCGCTATGTATTCCAGATTAACCATTCCCTCTATCAGTTTGCACAGCTTCTGCCATACGATATTTTTCGCAGTCTGGATTTCCTCGATGACAAAAAATCGCTTTATGATGTCCTTCACTATGTCCAACAGTTTGAGCTGTCTCTCAATATTATTATATGGATCTACACATAGTTTAATCTTGTACTCGGTGTACAGCACGTTAAACCAATCGCGAAAGATTTCTCTGAAGCGAACGCAAGTCTCTGCAAATGGCATATGATCCTCCCAGCAAAGATATTTTAATATTTGACCCAGACAATAATCATTCAAATCCAAAACACTTGTTTCTTTTGATTCCATATTGCAGCGAACTAAAGTTGTTTTTGCATTCACTCTTATTTTTACAACTAATTTGAGGCAACTCTTTGAGTGGGTTAGAAAACAACGCACAGTGTAAGTCGATCAAATCTTGCTCCAAATCAGCTGATGTTGAGCTGCACAGGAGGTCAAATCAAACGATTTATCGATAAGAAAAAGCGATAAGAGTCAGCTGTATGACATATTATTGTATTATTATTAGTATTGAAAGTGTTTCTATTAAACTGTATTTGTTATAGTACAGATACTATAGATAGCAATAAATAATAAATAATATATTCATATTTCAAATCTGAGACTATCCCCAATGTAACTTAAGATTCCCATATACATACATATCTAATCTTCTGAATACCCCTGCTGCCCTAGTCTATGTACCCCTTTCTCTATTACAGGGTACTCGAAGCCGGGGCCTTCTGTTTTATGTTGGCCCCGTTGGAGGACTTGGGCAACACGCACAAACATGTTCGCTGCGCTGCGATGCTTGGCATTTTGGCCGCATCATCATAATTTGCGCAAGGCGCTGCTGGCAGGAAGTTTGGTTTCCAAATATGTTGAAACAAGTAGCCAGTCGACAGAGAAGGGGGGCAGCAAGGGGCAAGGGGCAGAGGCAGTGGCGTGGGGTCGTTACAGTCGGCAAACTGTGCGCAACCTTGTCATATCCTGTTGACGTCGCTGACAGAACCCCTCACTGTGGGCATCTCCTCTCTCTCCCACTCTGTCCCTTCTCACCCCCTTTGCCTTCTTTGTCTTTTGGCGCACGGCGGAAGTGTGAAATATTTTTAGAGCACTCTTCCTTCTTCTGGCTACCTTCATCAAATGGAATTTTTTCATTGGAGCGTATTTTATTGGCATTTCTGCAGAGAAATTTTCATGAAAATTTTCCGCATATCGTTCTACAACACTTGTGGGCCAGTCTCTTCTCTCCTTCCTTCTGCCCTATCTCACTCTTTTTATAAATTTACCTATAAAATGTTCTTGGAAATAGAAATGCTCCCTGGTAATCTCAATTAGACCACCGTGTTGGGCGCACGCGGCGTATAATTGATTTAGCCAAAAACCCGCTAAACGAATCAAAGTTGGCAATTTGCGTGCGTTCGTTTCAGGTCCGAGAGGAGCTTCTAATTTTGCGCACACTTTGCATAAATTTCAGGGCAGTCCCGCCCGCCTGACTGTGCGTAATTATGCCACACTTGTCACATAGTGCATTTTCCCAGCGATGTTGCATTTTCCCAGAGATTTCCCTTGATGGCGCAGCCATGCAGCAGCCACGCAGAAAAGCGACCAATTAAACCGAATTCAATTAACAATTCCAAATATCTGCAACATTTTCAATTGATTTTTGCAAGTAATTTGGGATTTTATTTGATTAGCTGAATGGGCGAATTCTAATAAAATATTAGCGGTTTTGCAGCTACAATTAAGCTTGTTTTCTTCAGACGAAATTCAATTAAACTATACGAAAGAAATAAGGTGACTTGAATAACTTCTGTTTGTTTGTTTGTTTTTTATCCGATCGGATTGAAATTTGGAGGAAATCTACATATTATAGTCAGCTAAGATTATGTCTAAGTCAGAAAGTTATATTTGTTATAAGTCGTTAACAAATCAAAAACAAAAATTATATTATTAATTTCTGGAAGTGGTTGGTGTGGCAACCAACATTTGAAATAATCTTTATCTGCACGTAGCAATCAGGAACCTTCATGCCAAATTTGGTATCTCTAGCTTATTTAGTAGCTGAGATCTGTGGGTTCTGAAAGACAGATAGGTTTCAATCTACTTGGCTAGAGATCCTTTGTGGGGTCTGCCGTGTTTTCTTCTCTCTGTTAAAAGTAACTTACATAAAAATACTTCGTAAATTCTTTTGATTTAATACAGTAATTCATTTAACATTTGCATCCCCTCTTCAACCAAAAGATCTTTTAAATTTTCGCCCTCAATTTCCCTTTTGTATTTTCGTGAATTTTAATTAAGCGAATGTTGCCGCTCTCATGTTGCATTGATGGATCGCTGCAAATGAATCGGATTCGGATTTGTCGGATTCGCGACGGAGAGTTGACAATTACATAGAAAATAACGGCAAATAATTGATGTAAATTCCACAGCTGTCAACACGGGGACAACATTGGCTGCATAGCGGCATTTTTATTACACCTGCAACAGCGCGACGGCGTGCGATTTCTCCTATACATATTTCTATATCTTTTCTCTTTTGGTTTTTGTATATGTTTCATTAGCTAATTAAATAAACTAGGGCTGCCGAGCAACATTGTGTGTGTGCAGCTAACTAAAACATCCCTCCCCTCTCTCTCCTTCACCCGTCTTGCCACCTGTCTCCACCTTCTGCTTTGAAATTTGGGTCAATTATGCGATTTGTCGCAGCGCAGACAAAACACGACTACGGACACGCATCCATCAGTCGCAATAGGCGCACATGTCACTGGCATTGAATTGCGAAGGGGTGGGGTTTAAGGAGGAGAAGGAAGATTGGAAAGCGGGGCGTGGCGACTCCTGTCTTCGCCAGATGCCCAGCAGGTTGCCTTGCTCGTAATTATTTGTCAAATTCACACGGTGCGCGATGCGATGCCGCCACTAACGAGCAACAGGCAGAACAGAGGGAGAGAGAAGGGGACAGAGAGAGGCAGATAGGGATAGACAGTGGGAGTGAGAGAGAGGAACATACGAAGGCAGTGACTGAGGGGGAGGCACCGCGTTGGCCTAGGCAGGTCAGACACAGTCACTCTCTCCTGCCCCCTTTCTCTCATTTCGGCAATCAATCACCTTCTCACTGACATCGGCCAAATAAATTGATATTGTTTATGATTAGGCGGGACTATCAGCGCCGACTTCCGTTGGGGGACGGAAGCAATTATCATCATGTTGTGACAAATAAACGTAATAAGCTTCGCCACAAAATGAGATAAGTAACAAAAGCAACAGTTAGGCGTATGCAAGTATTATATACCCTTTGTCCAATTAAAGAGATTTCCACTCCCACACATATACGCAGGCAGATCAGGTTCTTCAGTGTTTATTTGCTGACTAGATTTCAATTAAGAGCATAGTTAGATAGCTAACTGCCACGCCTACTTCTGCCTAGTACATACAAAGCACAAACATTTATACCCTTTACAATAGACAAAGGGTATAATAATATTTAATTGGATTTAAATGCCGCCCGAAAGCATGCATCAATTTTTGCTTCAGCTGTTGCTGTTTACAGTGTGTTTACAGTGGTGACCAAGGCGAAGTTTTTTAAAAGGGGCGCTCTCAGAAAAAAACAGTAAAAACGTTGCAGTCTTGTGACGTGGGACAGTGTGTTCAAAGAGAACTATGTCATCTATAGTAATATTGCACCTTCACCGAAAAATATTTTATGGATCCATTATTTTTGAAAACTCCTTAACAGTCACTAATTGTGATAACAGATGAATATTTATTTATTAAGATAGTTCTGCCTCTTGTTTGCAGGTTAACAAAGAAATAGATAGAAAAGTATTTTGCTCGACTGTACAAAAGAAGCTAAAGTAGATTTACACATACTTATCTATTTACTCAAAATATGTTATGTTATTGATATTTTATTATAATTGTATGTATGGTATATGTAAAATACATTAGTGAAGGCACTTGATGACTGTGATATTCCATCCTTGCATAGCCCCCCCGTGTAATTTTCGCTACGACTTGTATTGTTGGTTCACAGACAATTGTTTAATGATGTCTCTCGCTATTTCCAACGTTTGATTCGGGGTTTCTTTTTCAAGGCAAATTTTTGCATAGGTTAGTAAATAAAGCATAGGGTGACTCGATCAAATTTTGTTAAGAATCAGCTGATTGTGCACTGTGCAGTGTTGCACTGGAGCTCAGCATGAAATTAAGCCAAACATCGATAAGGAACGTGGTAAGACTCAGCTGTTTATTATTATTGCCTTGGACAGTGTTATTTTTATTGACCAAGATATTAATATTGAATCAGAATCTGCATCAACAGAGGAGTCGAACTCGACCTGTCGGGAAAAAAGCCAAGTTGTGAACACTGACCTGTCGCTGGTGCTGCTTTTGTTGTTGTTTTAGTTCCATTGTCGACGTGCCACAAATATTTGCCAATTTATTCCCAGATAATGCTCATAAAGATAGAGAAGGAAAGAGATAGAGATAGACAATAGGTTTGTTTGGGCTCTACTTTTATTTACAATTTAGCATTTTATTGTTTTATTACACGTTTGTAACAGTTAATTAGGTGTTAATATAAATATCGTTTGTATATCGTATTATACAAATTAAAATACATATATAAGTGTGTATAAATGTATATTTAAATATAAACACACAAAAGCACGTATTGGCGAAGTTTTGTCATATGCGATTTGCTTATTGATTATACATATATTTAACATATTTAGTGTACATTAAAATCATATTAAATAATAAATTATAGAAAATCTACCAAAATGCATACAAAAAAGGCATCATACCATATCATAATATAGGGGACTATACTTTTCATTTATTGCACTCTCTGCGCAGTCGGGTCGAAAAATAACTCTATAATAGCTCACTCTCTCTCCCTCTTTCCCTCTCTCTTTCTATAGCGAATCGAAATTTGTTTATCAGCGGCAGGTGTATTTATTTTTAGCGTATGTGCAACAGGTTTTGTGCGAAGAAGTATCATGATAAGCGGTCTAGGAAGTCCGGCGATAAGCGTGCTTATCTGCATATAGAGTCCCAATCCACATCTGGATTTATTTACAATTAATTATGATCTGATTTTCAGTGAAATGCTCAGAGCATTCGTCATACAGTGGCGCCCACTATGTCTGTCGATGTATGTGTATGTGTATACATATGTATCATAGCTTTAATTCTTTTTATATTTATACTCGAATTCGAAGACTTTTGGCCCCCTCGAATGACGAGCGCGCTCTCTTCGTTTGCCCCCCCACACGCAACAACAACAATTAATAGAATACTCTGCGTGACGCGCCTCTCTTACGTTGACTCGTTCTCTTTGCACCCGCGCTCTCTCTCTGTCACACAGTTGTAACTGTAACTAAAGTGAATGATTTTTTGCAAGTTTTGCTGCTCTCTTCTCTGGCGCTCCCACGCTCCAGTTCGCTCTCTCTCAAAATCAACAAAGACAACAAACGTTCCTTCCGTCCCTCGTGCTCCTCTCCTCTCCTGTTCCCTCCTAGAGCAGCACACACTTACGTTTGCGTGTATGACGTATGGGCGGGCAGAGTACAGAGCGAATGGCCTCGTCGAAGACGGTCTTGAGGCCCTTCTGGGTGAGCGCGGAGCACTCCAGATACTTGACGGCGGCAATCTCCTTGGCCATGGCCAATCCCTGTGGATAAGTGATCGGCGTCAGCTTCTTGTCCTTGAGCTTCTCGATCGTCTGCTTATCGTCGCGCAGATCCAGCTTGGTGCCCACCAGGATGATGGGCACATTGTTGCAGTGATGACGCACCTCGGGGAACCACTTGGCACGCACATTCTCAAAGGATGCGGGATTCACTAGCGAGAAGCAGATGAGGAACACATCCGTCTGTGGGTACGAGAGCGGACGCAGTCGATCGTAATCCTCCTGACCAGCCGTATCCCACAGGCCCAGGTTGATGGGCTTGGCATCGACCATCACATTGGCCGAGTAGTTGTCGAACACGGTGGGAATGTATTCCCCGGGGAAGGCATTGGTGGTATAGCTGATCAGCAGGCAGGTCTTGCCCACGGCGCCGTCGCCAACAACAACACACTTGATTGCCTGCATGACGTCGTCGTTGTTGCTGTTGTTGCTTTAGTTTCTTTGAGTATCTTTTATAGGTAGTTTATTAATTTACACAAATACACACACACGGACGGACGCGCGCACTCTTCTGTGAGTGTGAGGGAAGCAGCGCGAGTTCTCCAACAAGTTTTTGGCGATTATACAACTGAGTTTTTCTTTCACTCACACGCGTACACGCAGATACACACACAGGCAGTTGGTACGTGTGGATGTGAGTAGTTAATCAATTCAGCTGATTAGTTGAAGATAAGTTTTTTATGCAGTTCTGCCCTTTTTTTTAGTTTCTAGTGATTTAATTTGTGCCAGCAGCGCAGTGAAATTTGCACACGACGGACAAAGCAACACACCCAAACGCTGTGAAATCGAGGCTGTAACTGAGCGTAAGAGAGCGTGAAACTGAACATTTGTATTGCTTGCACTGCCCAACAGCTGCGCGCACGCACTCAACACACTGGCTGTCCCGCTCGCGCATACGCGCTGTAGAGCACTGAGCTAAGTATGCCGCGCACACTCTCCCACACACAGACAACACTGGTGGCGCGCAGAGTGTTCACACTCAGTCTGAGTCATCGTCGATGACGCTCGTAAAGAGAGCGCTTGAGAGCTAGCAAGAGAGAGAGAGAGAGTTAGAGATTGGCGCTCTCTTCACTTGTCACGTTCAGTTAACCTTGCTTTGGTCTTTTTGGATGCGGTTTATTTATTTTTTCTATATTTGTGCGACGCGTCCATGAACATTTTCTTTGCCAGCGACGCGCACGCACCGTTAGCATGCGATAGTTTCCACCAAGTTGGTTTTCCACATTGTTGTTGCTGTTGTTGTTTTTGCTGACTGTTTTAATGGACCACAAATATGCAGGTGCTGGCAAAACAAAAAGAGACAATCGGCTGTCAGCAGGCAGCGAAACCGGCAGAGGCAGATGCAGCGACTGCGAAGCTCTTGTTGTGGTCGCTAACACCGAAAGCGAAACCAAAATCAAACCGAAAAAGAACCCTCTCCACTCCCCTTTCCCACAACAAATCCCAAAGCCAAAGCCAAAATCCGCCGTCCGCATCCGCAACCGCGACCGGGCAAAGCGATAGCCCGAAAATTGCAACGCAAAGCGCTGTTTCGGCATGTTTCTGCATGTTTCCGCCTTGCCAGCCACGCCTCCATGCCACCCATCCCCCCTGCCACGAATACACCTTGCACCATTGCATTTTTGCATATGAACATTGTTAAAGCAACGCGTTTTCCACATTTCCCACAATTTCTGTTTTGTTTTTGGGTTTTGTAATAATTGGATAATCGAATCGAGAGTGTTTATAATGAATATGCATTAATTTAGTGACTGCTTAATGAGAGAACAGAACAAAAAGTGAATGAGAATTATAACAATTGTGGGGATTTCCCTTAATGTGTCATCCTTATCGAGGGGGCACAATGTACGCAGCTGGGCAGCTTATCTTGAGGATGAGAATCCAGCGGGACAGAGTTAAATAAAGAATCAAAGTTGAAAAAGAAAAAATAAAACAAAAATAAAATAAATTGCAGGCACATTGTTTAAATGTTCTTGTAATTAATACATTCATCTTTATTGTTATTCAATTACTTAGTCAATATGTTGTAGTTTCCTGCACTTTCAGTCTGTTTTCTAATTGTTTTAGGGTTGTTCAATTTTACTGCTCAATAAATAAATTGAATAAAACCAAATAATTCTTTAACAATTTTAACTTCTCTAACTTTCTTTGTCAATTTGGAGTCCTTTAAATTTCCCCTTGACATTTCCCTTTCCAAATTTCCCTTTTGACACATGTGCATTACGAAATGGAAGTGGAAAACTGTGCAAATAATTAAAGTAAAAGAGTGAAATATGTGACAGAAAGCGTAACAATTATTTGATTACTGTCGCTGTTGCAGTTGGCAGTGCAGTCGGCGTCACAGTTGCCTCATAATTGGCGAAGTGAAATATATACATACGTTAATACAGGCAAATGCACACACACCCGGCACGCCCCCATTACGTGTGAGTATGAAGACAAACAAAGAGAGAGAGATAGGGTAAGGGAGCTGGAGTTATTCATAATTGTTGTTGCAACAAAAGTGGCAGAGAAATGCATAACAAACTGAAAAATATGCACGCCATTTTTATTGCCACTCACAGACACACACACCCACACTCGCTTTTACTTACTCACACACACATTGTACGAGTATAATGAATGAATGCGCAGCTAAAGAACCGCAGCCTGAACCGACTGGGGCCGCTGCTGTCGACCCGCAAACAAATATAAGCCTCGCCACTCCTCTCTGCAACCTTCGCCACCTCTGCCGCTGCTGCCTGACTGCGCTGACCAACAATAAATTTAACACTTTAACTGCCCGTGTAAACAGCCGACTGCAATCCGAGCTGGCAGAGCCGGCAGCGTCCGGCGTAATGCGAATACTTTCATGTGTTTCCAAGGATGTAATCGCCTTAAACGCATCGCAATTGAATGCTCCGCAATTTGTATTTGCAGCAGGTCAACGTTAACTCGAATTCGAGATTGCAGATCTTAAATTGCACTGTAAATATGCTAAATCGAATCAGTTTTAAAGACTTTCAAATCAGTTAAAGCTCTTCTGCGCCATAACAAGTTGATGAAGACAATCGATGTTGCTGCACCTTGTTTATCGATCTATCGTTGTAAGTTGAATGTTAAACTTGGCTTGGAAGTTAACATAATCAACGATAAATAAGTACCACAAAGTACCACTCATTTTATCGATCCATCGCTATTAGTTGAATATTGAAAAGAGATAAGTAGCTATCGCTCTTAACTTGAATACACACACTTATCGTTTTTAGTCCTCTTTCTTCGCCTGTTTTAAATTTGCCTTTCGTGCAGCAATTCTCTCCCGCTTGTCGTTTGCACATTTAATTTGTTTAATGAGAAGCGCAATAAAGCGCATTTACTGTCAAGTGATAAAATGTCATTTCACTTGCTTGCCTGCACTTTTATTTCCATATATAGAAGAGCATACAGATATACATATACATATATCGTATATTTTTCATTTATATGCCACATGTCGCCGCCACTGCCTCCTGGCCGTGCCTCCCGTTGACATGCAGCAATTATTAACTTTTATGCGGCGGCTGCCATGGCGCCGTGTGTTTGTTATTAATTTCTTGTTATTTATGCAAATAGTTGGCACTTAATACGCTTGTAAATTTTTTTTGCAAATTGCTTTGCGCATTACAATAAATTAACAGCATAAGCGAACGAACGAGCTGTGAGCTGAGTGAGAGACAGACAGAGAGAGAGAGGGAGGGATAACGACCGATAACAACAACAATCGGGGACACGTTTCGTGCTTATCGACAACGTGGCAGCTCGCTTGGAATTTAAAAACTATGTTGCATACCGTGTGGCGCTTGAGCTGCTTCGCCTTCCATAAACTCGTCTGAGTTATCGCTCGCAGACGTGAAGTCATCTCTGCTGCTGCTCCTGATGCTGATGCTGACCATATATAAATTCCATGAAGCCTTCTCAGGCATCTCCAGCATCTGTTTGCTTTGCTGGGGTCACGTCGTCCCCTGACTCTGCCGTCTGCTTATGAATAAAGTTGTTGGCCTGTCAATACTCATACTCATTCCCAGCCACTCTCCCCTTTCTCTTCTTTCAGCCCACCCATCCAATTGGGGTTATTTGTCGCTCTATCTGGCTTGGGTCTTGTGCTTCGCTTTGTTGACTTTTCGGCTTTCAATGCTCATCTTCCCCTGCCCCTGGTCCGAAACATCTATTCAATTTTTTGTGCGGCGCTATTAGAGTCAAACACCCCCCGCAAGTGCCCTCCTTGGTAGCTCCCCTCGAGCAATTGGAAATGAAAAGTTGTCTGCCATATAAACACACACATGCGATATGCACGTCCTCTCGCTGAAAGGAAACACAAAAATGATATGTTCCGCCCATATTTGTGGGCAGTAAATAGCAACACAACGACGACGACGCGCTGACGAAATGTGTCCTCTGACATTTGATCCACACACGCTGATAATCCTGTCGAGCAGCGAAGGAGGCTGTCAACAGCTTTTTCGGAGGGGTTTCCCGCTTAATGGCTTGCTGCATTATTTAGCACGTCGCAAGCCAATAAAATGGCTTTAAAATACAGTCCGTTAACTTGTTGACTTTAAGCCGTGTAGACAATGCGCCGCATTAAGCCAGCCAGGCAGCCACAGCAGGCAAGGAAAAAGGAAGGCAGGCAGGCTGTAATTACACTTACCCTACGCAGGGTATAATCGTTTTTTATGTGGCCCACAAAGTGTTTATGTGCGGCCTGAAAGAGATGGCTGCAGGCGGCGAAATATGTTCGTTTTTTTAAGGTAAACCTAATAGAGCGATAGGCAGAGAAGGAGAGGTTAAAGTTGTTTAATAGTTTTGCATTAAGTTTGTTTACAGAATTTACGCCATGTTGCTAGTATTTTCAGTTAGTAGGTGCACACTTGAACGATCTATCGGCAGTGTGGCGGTTGAGCGATAACTATCGGAAAACATTTACTTTGTTATCCTTGCATGAACTTGTTGGTATTTTCAAAGTGTATATATCTAAACGATCTATCGGCCAGTCTTCTATTGTGGCGGCTGTACGATAACGTGCGCTGTTCGATTGTTTGATCTCAGTTTTAACAGAGCATGTGCAGCTTGCAATTTAACTGTGCAATTATAATAAAAAGTAGAGTATTTCCATTTTGTTATGCAAGTTTCACACATGTGTTGGCTGGATTGGCGTTTTTGAAGTTTACGCGCAACGACTTTTACTTGCCGCAGTAGCAGCAGCGTCTTAATTTACTTTTGAACTCAGCCAGTTGGCAAAGAAGTGCAGCCTCGGCCTAAAACAACTGAGCAGGCAAGTGCTGGCGCAGGATGGGGAAAGAGGAGGGGCAGCAATTTCCTGCACAATTTCTTGTGGCTGAACTTGCCGCACACATATATAGTCGTGTGTTAAGAGGCGTGGCCTGGTGCTGCTGCCTGGCGCTCAGCAGTGCAGTTAATTATAATTAAGACGAGTTAACTAACCACTTGCCAGACACTTGAGAAAGAGAGAGTGAGAGAGGGAATGAGGGAGGTAGAGGAACTGGCTTTGTATGTGCGGTGCGATTTAAATTTGTCAGCGGCTTCGTTGTTCTTTGTTGTTGTTGGCTTTAATTAAAGTTCGCGTTCATTAAAAGCAACGCCCCGAAAAGTAGGCCACAAAAAGTGTTGCATATTCAAATTGCGCGACTCTCGCACTCTCGTTTGCTTATTCAATACCCGCTTTGGATTTCTTGTTGCTGTTGCTGTTGTTGTTTTTGTACTGTGGTAACAATAACACGGCTAGAGCATGTTAGCCGTCAAGGAAGCTGCGCGAGCTGTTATGCAAAATCCGCCAGCGGCGACGTTGTTCCTTCATTTGCAAGGACAATGCGACAATGGGGAGACAGAATAGAAAGCGTTGAAATGAATGCAACACGACTGACTGAATGGCGAGTAACGAGGAAGAGAGAGGGAGAGAAGAGTTCGGGAGTGGGGGTGTGGCATGCCGATGGCAGCCCACCATGGAATGCCATTATAATAAATAAAGCGCCTTTCACTCATAACTCGTGCACAATGAATGAATATCTGCTGTCATCTTTGCTGCTGTCGTTGTGATTGTGACTGTGTAACTGTATTTGTGAGCATGTATATGTAGTTGTGAGTATGTAAATGTATCTGTGAGCTGTAGCTGTAGCTGTATCTGTATTTGTGACTATCTATCTGTATCTATAACAGCCATATCTGTAACAGTAGTTGTTGCTCTGACTGAGTATCTCTTGCTGTGACTCTATCTGCAGTTGTGGCTGTATCTGTGACTAGCTGTATCTGTGACTAGCTGTATCTGTGACTAGCTGTATCTGTGACTAGCTATATATGTGTTTGTGTCTCTCCCTGCATCGGTTTCTGCTAACAATGCGAGTGCGTTTTAATAAAGTTGAATGGCAAGGGCTTCGATGGCTTTAATCAGGAATCGCCTCAAGTGGTGGCACTTGCAATTAACGCCAACTGCTTAGCACCCTGGCAATGGCCATAAATATAGACAGACACACATATGTAGTCACTCACTCACACACACACATGTAGACATGCCCGGGGCCATTGCATAAAAATCACATTAACAATTTGCTACAACATGAGAGTATTTTATTTTTATTGCTGCATGTTTTATTCTTATTTCATGCGGCGCCTGCTGCTGTCCCATGCAAAGCACAAGCACACACTCACACATACACGTACACACACACACACATTTCGCACACATGTTGCCACACATGGAACAGGAAGCAGGATCAGCGTGTTGCATCGAAAAGCGCAATAAAAACGCTTAATTTTTCACTTTTACACGAACGTGAATAACGCCTCCTGTGCCAGAGGGGTTGCGGGGAAATAGGGGGAGCTGTTGCCTGCCCCAAGTGTGAAGTCTGTGAGTGTGAATAAGAGTACGAGTGTGTGTGAGTGTGGATGCCTTGGAGTGCTGCTGCTGTAAGCCATTTAAAAGTTATTTAATTTAATAACACGCACAAAACATGTTGCAAGTAAAAGCAAACGAACATTCTCGTAAATATGCGAGACACTTTCTGTGTATCGCAGGCGACTTAGGCGGTGCGGCACAACTGGCCGACTGCTCTAGAAGGTCGCCTCCTCCTTAGCTATGCTACACAACTCATTAAGCAACCCACTGAGACAGCTTCACTTCGATAGTGTGTGCTACAAGTGGCAAATGTCATGTAGCACTTAGTAGTTATACTAATTGTAGCAATAAATACTGCAATTTGTTGCTTGTGAAAGATATATAAAATAGGCTGACAATATTTTATATATATGGTATTTGAAACATATTGCAATAAAACACTTCTTTTCGAAGCATCATAGTCAAGATCTGCTTGGAATTGTAGAATTGCCTTAGTCTTACTTAGAAAATGTAGTCCAGATTGTGGGATAATTCAGTTTGAATAACTTATACACCTGTAGAGAGAAGAAAATTAATACAAATTTAATAAAATTTAATTTTAATTTATTGATTTTAAAATAAGTGTATGCAAGACAATGCAATTTGGACCCCGAACTACAGCAATCAAAACTAATTTCCCTAATCTGAAATGCTCATAAGTTAATTGAAATATGGTGGTTAATATCATTGAATTGAGAATAACGAAATAAAGAATGAAAGAATGAAAAGAATGAACTTAAAGAAATCATCTGTTATTAACACTATTTATATTTCTTAAACTTTTCTTTATATTTTATAAATTTATTTTATTTTATTATTTTCATAAATAAAGTCTTTAACTTAATTTGTCGAATATCTGAAAAACTCTTTCAACGTTCACCAAACTGACCTTAGTAAATTTTCAGCAATTTTTGGGAATTCGTTACTTTTTGGCAGTTTTATAAAAAACCAATGCGACTTTTAATTAAAAAGGCATTTTTGCATTTTAATTGCTCACAGATAAGATTAAATTTGCAAAAATAAACAAGGCGCGCGGGTATAAATGAAATATAAATACGCTGGCGAAAGGCAAACGATATATCCTATATATATTGTAGTATGCAACATGGACAACGACTGCGGCCAATACCCATTGATATTTAAGCCGCAGCAACAATACGAACACCAATAACAACAACGAAGAGGGGGAAGGGGAGCAAACAAAAGTGATTGTCAGCTTTTATTTATGCCAGTCGCTGCTGTTCTTTTTTTACAGATTTACAAAAAAATCGCAGGCCGAGGATTCTCGGATTTGGATTCGTTAAAAAGTGAAAAATCAGCAGGACAGACGAGGGGAGTCAGAGAAGTAGCCCCGAATGTAATAAGCTGCAGCAGAGTCGCCTGTCTAAGCCCCGCAGAGAGTGAAAGACAACAGCAGAGGAAGAAGGTGCAGAGGCAGAATAAACAAGAGAAGAAGAAGGGGAACAAGCATAACAACAACAAGTTGCCAAGGTTGCCGACAGAGTCGCCAGAATTGCTTTCTTGTACTTTGGCCACACATGCGCTGCGGCTGCGCCGTTGCCAGCAACATCCGCATTCGCATCCGCATCCGCATCTGCATTGGCAGCAGCGACAGCGACAGGGACAACAACAGCCACAATGAAGCTGTCAAAACTGTCCAACCAGACGAACTCGCAGGATCCGCAGGCGGTTAACTCGCGCATCTTTGTGGGCAATCTGAATACATTTCAATGCTCCAAAACGGACGTGGAGCGCATGTTCCAGATCTATGGTCGACTGGCAGGTAAGCAGCACCTACAACTCCCCTCTTCCCTTGGTCCACATGCTAACGAAATCTTGTTTGTCTTCTGCCTCTATCCCTCTAGGCATCTCCATGCACAAGGGCTACGCCTTTGTGCAGTTCACCAACCCGTTTGATGCCCGCAACGCATGTCACGGTGAGGATGGCAAAACCGTGCTCAGCCAGACGCTAGGTAAGTTTATAATGTAGGATACAGTGTTTTGTTTAGATTAAGGGGAGTAGAAAAACTAAATAGAATAAATATTTTTCAAGAATTCGCCTTGAAATATATTTTTCCACCTATTTTAACGAGTATTATCATCAAAATCTAGAAAACCCCGTTCAGGCACATGCGAATAGGATGGTTTTTTAATTTGTTTTATATATGTTTGTATAGATTCATAAAAACATTGATATGAATTAAAGATGCCACTGAAAACGTGATAAAACTCATATACCAAATCAAAATTGGTTCACTTTTGGGCAATGTTTTGACAATACTAGTAGCAACAAGCACGAAAGCTAGAGTTGAGTGTGACCTAAAGGATTTCTAAAATATATTATTAGCGTATTTGTGTCGCATACTTTATGGCGCTGTTTGAAAATCAGTGACTCTCTAAATTATTTCTTAAATGACTTTTATGCTAATTATACGAGTGCAACCAATTTTTCAGAAGTCATTTGGGCTTTAATAGTTACTAAGTTTACCAAAAATTAACTATTTTGAATTAAAAATACTGTTAGAATTCGGTTGTTATCAATATACGAGGGTGAAATTGACAAGAAATTTGGTAGCCTTTGCTCTCATTTTCTCTGAGATCTAGGTCCATAAGAATGGACTGACAGACAGTTCGCACAAAGTTTTAATACCCTTCTATCCTATGTGTAGGAGGTATAAACATAAGATCTTAACTGCATAAGAATACAGAAACGTTAATAACAGATATATGCATATATTTCTTTCACCTAAAAAGTCTCCAAGCAATTGTTGCTTAGCTAGCTGTAAAGAAGCTAGAAATTGCCAGCAGTCAAGTTGAAGTTCCCCCAATTCCTTCGCGCTATGTCGGGAATGAAGTACTCAGTTCTTTCTTGCATTGCTTAGCTATGCAGACCTTAACCCTCGCCCAGTTGCATGTGCGATGCGGTTGACTCGTCCAGGGTTAATGGCCGCCGTGGGCCGCCCCGGCCTGGGCTGGGCTGTGCCGGAAGTGCTGCACTAAAATCGAACAAACGCGCGGCGAACCTTCCAAGGCGCCGTTATAGACTCTGATCCTGCTCGGCACTGGCATGTGTAGTGGCCATATCTTAGTGCCGAGAACCTTCTCCGCCTGCCCGCAACTGAGACTGTCTGCGTATTTTGTGCAGGCGGAAGTCGCTGCAGGCCGCGACTTAAAGTGCCCGCGAACAACAATAAATTCTCGCGCGATACTCTTTTAATGAAATTTCAATGTATGTCGATGTCGGCTGCGGATTCTTCTACCTGCAAGACTGACTACCTGCCTGACAACTGACTGTTTGTCGATTTAATTTACGCGCTTAATGAAATTTCAGGCGTCACTAGCAGCTGCAACGGGACAGACACAGACAGAGAGAGAGAAAGAGAGAGAGAGAGGGAGGGAGAGTGAGTCAATGAGGAGTGCAGCAAACTGACAGAGATTCCCTGGCATTCTTTCATGCGTGTCTCGTGTGCGAGCGAACAACTTAATGCACTTAGTGCGCTGTGTCGATGATGACGGCACATTCCGCCGGCATACGCTGCGTATGCGCAAGCTGTCATATTCATACGCCCCGTTGTGTGTGTGTGTGTGCGAAAACTTTATAGCGCGCATATAAAAAGCATTTCTTGAGCTGTCACTCCCGCTGTAACTATAAATCGGGGAGCTCTATGCAAATGTGCGACGAGCTAATTTCGCTGATTAGAGACGCAGTGAAAATACCACAAAAAAATGCGAGAAAAACAAATGGAAAAGCAAAGTCGAGTGGACGACGTCATATTTCATTGCTACGCGCCATTGACTTTGCACAGTGGAGAGGGAGGGGAAGGGGAAACGGGTCTGTTAAGCGATTTTGCTGGCCTGACTTTGTGCAAATCCTTCTTCTTATGCTCCACTCGTCCTTAATCTTAATTATAGCCTGCCAGCCCGCTAGCTGGACCCAGACAAACAGCGGCAAATTCCATGGAACAACAACAGCAAAATGAAATGCAAAATGCTGCCACACCATGCCCTCCCCCGCCCCCTGCACAGTAATTTGTAGTTACAGGCGGAATACCCCTGCCCCAGACACTGCTTGTCCCAACTTGGGCTTGTCTCTCTCACAATTTTTTTTGGGGGCGTCGCATTGCCTTCGCTGCCTTGCCACCCTGCGGCGCAGCCGTCGCACTTCAAACTTTGTCATGAATTATGATGAACGAGCTGAGGACGAGTATCTCACGCCCCTTGCTTGTCGCACCCTTTTTATATTGAAAAATGTAATGTTGAAGGCGCGATTTCGAGTGGGAAATGCACTTACAGCTTGGAAGATATGATAGCTTGGATGATCTAATGAAAACGATAAATATTTTATCTTTATCTTTAGGTATTTCCGGGTTATTATGATAGTCCTGTCAAAAAGACTTTCAGCTCATGGAATTCTTTATTTTCTCTTTCTTTCTTCATTTTTTATAACACTCTACCTACAATAGAGCATTCCATATTCGACTTTAAGGGGTGCAGTTTTATCTTAAGCAAATTCTGACAGTGTCTTTTGCCGCTGTTTTTGTTTTTTATTAAGATTAATGATTGCGACTCAGATTGAATTATTGTGGCGATGCAGTTGGACAGGCCACACTGCACACAAGGCTGACTTTTAATCAGAGAGAGAGAGAGGGGGAGAGGGAGGGATGTTTGGGAGAGTGAGGGGGAGCTCTGCATTTACATAATGAAAGCACAACATCAACAGCAACAACAAAAGATCTAAGCCTAAAGGAGAGAAATGAATTTCATTGTTTTCGTGAGGCACAAAGTATTCTCCATTTTCTATTTTCTCTTTGGTATTTCTATTTTTTGCTTTGACTGCGACTCCATTGTTTGGAACAAAGCTTGTGTTTGGGATTAGCTTTACCGTTACTTAAGCATTTTCTTTTCTCTCTTTCTCTCTTTGCAGATGTCAACATGGTCGCCGAGCCGAAGGCGCATCAAATCGGCAGAAAGCGTCAGAATGTCAGCAAAACAGGCAACGATTGGTGAGTGTAAAATCGGGGAAAATTGTAAGGGAAATGTGGGAAAAAGGAGGCGGAAAAACAATTTGGAAAATCACAATTTCATGCTTGAGTTTTTAATCTAAACAAATTGGGCAAAGCTAAAGCAAGTTCAGGCACAATTTAACGCCGCAATGTGAGGCTCAGCTTTGGTTGAGATTTACATATCATTTAACGGGTATAGACGGAAAAAGGGAAGTGGAGGGAGGGGGAGAATGGAAAGAGAAAGGGAGACTTTTGTTGGATGAATAAAGAAATAAATAAGGGAGTTATCCATCAGCAGATGGACATGAAGTGAGTTCGGATGGGGTAGATAGGTTATGCTTTGTGTGAGTATAAGCAGGAATATGGGCTTGGCTTGTACATATCTACTCACTCCTACATTCATACTTGCATTCACATGAGTAGATATGTCCCTCTACCTACTCACACTCGTATTCATTTCGTTATTCGCTCATTCGTTTCGTTTCGAGTCTCCTTTGTTTCACGCCGCCCCGCATGAAATATTTGGCGACTGTCAACTCTATTCGAATTTCGTTGGCACTTCCGACGTCTTTGTGCGCTGTCTCTCCCCTCCCGCATCCCCGGCCCCCCTGTCTGTCCCTGTCTGGGTCAGTGTGTGCTGTGTTGTTGTTGTTGTTGTTCGAGTGCTGCGTCAACACACTGTGCAGCGCAGAAAAAACGCCTCTGCTTCTGCCTCTGGCTGTGACTGACAGTTGCAATGTATGCTATAATATCCTGCTACGGGTAGTTCCCCCTCCCCACCCTCCTCTCTGCTGCTCCTCCTGCTGTTTGTCCTGTCGCTGACATGTGCACTTGTTTGTCCCTGCTGCGGCCTTAATGATGACTGAGCGAGCGCTGCCGCTGCCACTGCCTCTGCTACTGCCTCTGCCTCTGCGTCTGCCTTTACGAGCGTGCGGCGACTCTGTCCACAATTTATTTTGGGCACAAGGCAGGGGAGGAGAGGTGTAGACAAGCAGGGGCAGCCCATGTCGACTTGCCACGTCGTGTGGAAATATTTAATTTAAGCTTAATGACGCCGAAAGCGCCAAGTGCGTTAAGGCCTTAAAGAGATCTCCGTCCGCACGGCCTGCAGCGAGTTGATTGCAATTAAAAGCAGCTACAGGCAGCCTCACCTGACCCCCCTCTTCCTGCACAGGTGGTTTGCCAACTCATTCGTGTGTGTGTGTTTGTCATTTAAATGCCCGAACTGACCGACAAACCAACCACAATTGTTGGCCACGCCATGGAAAACTGGCCCAATATTTGACCACAAATGGCTGGCGAGGCTGGCATTTTGTATCAATCACAGTCAACATGGAGCAGTAGAGGGGAGCAAGGGTAGTAAAAGGGACAGAGATGAGGCAGCAAAGGGGCAAGAGTGGGGCATGAGCAGAGTGACGGGGCAAAGGTTCGTCCAACTCACCCATAATTGGCAAATGACAATTGGAAGCGGCGTCATAGCGTCGTTGCCAGGGCTGAGTCCTAAACAAATATTGACTGGCTGGCTGAAGGGCAGACAGAGAGGGGAGGGAGTAGAGGGGGGCAGTCAGACAGGCAACAGTTGCTGCCAGGCTGTTGCTGATGTTCTTTTTACTGGTTGCCAACATTGACACTTCAATTACACTGCAAATAAACCACTTACCGCATCTAATGAGCTGTCAATTCTTTTCCTTCTCCCCCTCTCTGTCTTACTCTCTCCCTCTCTCTCATCCACAGGGACTACTTCTACGACAGCTACTGCTCTTCGGCACTGCTGCGTGGTGGAGGCAGCGGCGTCAGCAACGGCGTGCGCGCCAAGAAGCGCAAGCGTCTCATGAACGGCAACAACAACAGCCTGCAGGCCGCTGTGCAGCAACAGCAGCAGCAGCAACACCAGCAGCATCATCACAACGCTGCTGCAGTAGCCGCTGCTGCAGCTGCCGCCGCTGCCGTGCATCATCAGCAGCAGCAGCAGGCGCAGGCACAGGCGCAAGCGCAGGTGGCACAGCAGCAGCAACACCAGCAACATCAGCAGCAGCAGCACCAGCAGCACCAGCAGCATCATCATCATCAGCAGCAAGTGGCTGCTGTTGCCATGGCGGCCATGGCCAATTTGTTGCCACAGCAGCAGCTGCTGCTGCATCAGCAGAATCTGCTCTCGAATGCGGCAGCAGCAGCGGCTGTGGCAACCACTGCGGCCACGACAGCGGCGGGTCCCGGTGCCCTGCACTGGTCACAATACAAACAGGAGCAGCAACAACAGCAACAGCAGCAGCAGCAGCACCAACAGCAGCAGCAACAACAACAGCAGCAGCAGCAATTTGTTGCTGCCGCCACCGGTTTCCAGTTGAAGAGCGTCATCGCCGGCCAGTCGACGACATCGCCACAGAATGCAAAGTCAGCAATAATTGCTAATCAAACAGCGCTCGTAGAGCAGTACGCTGCCTTCTCCCAGCAGCAGCAGCAGCCATCGCAGCAACAGCAGCAGCATCATCAGCAGCAACAGCAGCAGCAACAGCATCAACAACAGCAGCAGCAGCAGTTGGGCTGCCTCCTGCAGCCGTTGACTTTGGCATTGTCCCCACAGCAACCACAGCCGCTACAATTGCATAGCCAATTGATGCAGCAACAACAACAACAACAGCAACAACATCAGCAGCATCAACATCAACAGCAGCAACATCAGCAGCAGCAGCTACAGCAGCAATTAAGTTTGCAACAACACTGGGGACCATTCAAAGTCTACAGTGAGTATTGACTAGATTAGTTCTAACCTCTTCCTCTGCTCCCCCCTACATATCCATGAGGTTGCTTCTGGGCAACCTTTGCTGTATTATTGATGAGGTAAAAGAAGTTTAAGTTGCAGTTATCTTGTTTGTTCAGCGGAATATGTAAAAGAAATGAATGTGATTCCTTTAGGTTTAGTTATTTATATTTATTATACATAAAATCATGTTATTTCTTGATTAAGAAGAAGACTATGATACGATATAAACTAAGTATATCAACTAAGAACTAAACTTCATATTCTAGGGAAGAACAACACATTCACACTAAGGTGGATAGCAGGATATTATGATATACCGAGAAAACAGAAAACACATACGAGGTGTGTTCAAAAAGTAACGCGAATTTCGAATTTCAAGTGTTTCGGAGCACTTTATTTTATTTTTTTTTATGCAAATCCCTGGATCCATATTTTTCGATAGCAAAAAATCGGCGAGCACGCAAAACACTTATAACCAAACAAAAAATGCTATACACTTGAAACTTGGTACAGATGTTCGGGAAGAGTGTACCAACATAACAAAAACCAGTAAGAAAAGCAACAGTCGCGCACAACGCGACAGTGGGATACCCTTCAACCTATGTTCCCGTGTAGTTTAGTTTGTTAAATACATACACATGTATTTACGTATGCACATACATCTTTATTTATAATAATTTTAGTCTATTTAATATTTCTTAAAGTTGACTTAACAAATTTCTTTGCGCCATTGCGTCCTAGCTTCGATTGCGTCGATCGATCTATCGCCACACTTTTGATCGCATTTATTAGTGTTGAGTAAGTTCTAAATATCGGAAATAATAATGACATAATAATAATAATAATTAAATAATTATTAAATCGGTTGTAACCAGATCCAAAACTAGGTTGAGAGTGTAGGCAATTACCATTAAAAAATATGAGGCAACACACTATTATTTCTTAGATTCCAAAAAATTGTTCCAAAAGTTTATGAGTGTCATGTTGAGTGTCTTTAATTATTCCTTACATTCTTTCTCTTCACGCTTGTAAAGGACATATTAATGTCCAATAATGTATCTTCTTGTCATTATCAGTAACCGAGATTGGAGAAGAGATGGGATGGCTTTTTATGAAACGAGGTTTACGTGCCTTTCTATAGTATATACTTTAATGTCCAATAATGGACATTAATATATCCTTTACAGCCGTGAAGACGAAGAATGTAAAAATTATTATTTTGAATACTTTTTATCGAAAAACACGAAAATAAATACTATAGAATGGCACATAATCGTAGTTTAATACAAAGCCATCGTGTCTATCCGCAACCAATGGTAACTGAAGAGGAAGAATGCAAAAGTATATACTATAGAAAGGCACGAAAACCTCGCTTCATAAAAAGGAATACCATCTCTTCGCCAACCTCGGTTACTGAAAATGACAAGAAGATACATGATGATACTCGCAAACTAAATATACTATCGGAATACATACATATATATATATCAAACACATATCCGTATTATGGTATAGAAGTTTTTTTTCGAGAATTTGCTTCTAAAGCTTTAGCACACTTTAGGACACTAATATGTCCTTTACAGCCGTGAAGAGGAAGAATGTAAGGATAAAACAAAAGACACTCACCATTCTCAATTCGATTCGGATTTGACTTGGTAGCATCATCATGCATCTTCTTATAATTATCAGTAACCGAGGTTTGCGAAGCAATGGGGTGCCATTCTATAGGATTTACTTTCATTTTTTTCATAACAAATTATTTCAAAATAATATTTCCAAAATTGAATTTCTAGTGTGAATGTTCTAACGACTGAATGAGAACTGATGCATGTTTCGACCTAAGATTTCATCTATAGCTTCAATGTCAAGTGCTACTTGGATCGATAAAAAACTAGAGCAATTGTCGAACGCACTCGACAGTAAGAAGAAATATAGAGAATACGTAGATATTTCAAGAAGCTAAGTAAATGTGAAAATCAGAAAATTGTATGTATTATATATATAGCGAATTGCAAAATTAAAGATTTGATTTGTGAGGGCGGTGGGCATTCGAAATAAACTTAATTAGCGTAAAGTATACAAAGCCTTCTTGCCAAATTTGGTATCTCTAGGTTTAATAATAACTCAGATCTGTGTGCTCACACAGACAGACGGACATCGGGACAGACTGTCAACGAATACATGCACAATTATTCAATGCTGTACCATTATCATATATATAACCAGTAAGAAAAGCAACAGTAGCGCAGCACGCGACAGTGGGATATCCTTCGACCTACGTTCCCGTGTAGTTTAATTTGCATATGCACATGCTTTTCAATTATTCCCAACAGATCGCCTCTCTTGCTAACTGACAGACGCATTTGGTCTTATGCTCATACTTTCTTAAATAACTTCTGTGATTATTGTCTGATCGGATTGCAATTTGGAGAATTCGTAGATAATTCATTCAGCTTAGTATGTGTTTAAGTCATAAAGTTTTATCTTTTATACAGCGCTTACAAATTGAGTTCAAAAATTAAATTATTGATTTGCGGGGGCGGTGGGCATGGCACCTAACATTTCAAATAAACTTGATCAGCGTATAGTACACAGGAGTCTTCCTGCCAAATTTGGTAAATCTAGCTTTTATAATAGCTGAGATCTGTGCGTTCACACAGACAGACGGACAGACAGACAGACAGACAGACAGACGGACAGACGGACAGACGGACAGACAGACAGACATGGCTCAGTCGACTCGGCTTGTGATCCTGAGCAAGAAAATATATACTTTATGGGGTCTCCGACTCCTCCTTCCTCTTAGGCTGTCACAACTCCAAAGCGATATAATAACTAGACAAAGCTACGAGTAGGAACTATCCGGGAATTCAGGCCCCACAACACACTTTTGGACTGTCTTAAATCGTAACTGTTACAACTTCATTATAAAATCATGGAAGACTTGAGAAATATAGACAGATCTATATCTTATATACTATTGTATATATAATATAATTTATTTATTTTTTTATTTAATTTAATTTAAAGGCGACTAAATACAGTAGACTGAATTAGATACAAAGAATTATTTAAAAACTCAATTTAAAATAATTAAGCATTAAATTTAAATTAATTTAATTTATTTGAGTTTAAGTTAATTTAATTTGAATTTAATTTTAATTTAATTTTAATTTAATTTAATAATAATACAGGCAACCATTTAAATCTAATATTACTACTAACTACAGTTAAGTTGTGGCATTATGAACACTCTATGACAAATCCAACTTGATTTTGCTTTGTAAACCTTGTCAAAAATGACGAAACTCGCTGAGGATGACGACGAATTGCTCGGACACTCTGAATATGAGAAATGTGTCAACGTCGCAGACTTGGCACTAGTGGTTCATCAGCATTATCACCTCATCTGGTCATTCTCATTGCGATCGCCCTGCAAGTTGTTCCCGTGGCAGCGCCGCATAATCTACTGGATCCGTCGTCGTTCAAAGCGTTGGTGGCCCGAGAGCCAAGGCACAAATTGCAAGCTGCCTACGTCAAAGGATTGCTCAGCCTCAAGGGCAGCCTGTTGGCCAATAATCTGCAGCTGCGTCCAATACTCTATCCCCAGACTGTTGTGGATAAACCAAAGGACATTGGACTCGCAGCTAGCATGAATACTGAGGGGCAGAAGCAGCTAAAGCAGCAACAAAAACAGCAGAAAGAACAGCAACAACTGCACCAGAAATTGCAGCAACAGCAGGAGGAGCTGCAGCAGCAAGAGCAACAGCAGGAGGAGGAGCACGAGGAGTCATTGAAGAACCCGCGAGAATCTTTTCTGGCCGCAAAGAATTTGTTTTTGTCCGCAACATCTCCATGGATGAGCAAGGAACGCGAAGGGCTCAAGAAGAAGGTGCAAGAGAAGATCGAACAGTTTAGTAGGGCGCTGCACAGAAAAGAGAAGCTGGTGGAGGCCAAGGAGCCAAAGGTGCCAGCGCTGTCATCGAAAGAGCTGTTCATATTGACCAAGGATCCGTCAGTCAATGAGATGATGGCGAGAGCAAAGCAGCCGACGGTACAGAAGGTAGTGCTGGAAGTAAAGGTGCCTACGCTGACGGTGCAGGAGACAGTGCAGGAGGTGAAGACGCCATCGCCGACGTTTACAGTGAAGGAACCAACAGTGAAGCTGCCACTGCTGACAGCAGAGGAGCTGGGGAAGGAGCTTGCGCCGACAAGGATGCAGACAGCACCGACTGGCATGCAGGCAGTGCCTACAGGGATGCAGACAGCACCGACTGGCATGCAGGCAGTGCCTACAGGGATGCAGACAGCACCGACTGGCATGCAAGCTGTGCCTACAGGGATGCAGGCAGTGCCTACAGGGATGCAGGCAGTGCCTACAGGGATGCAGGCAGCACCAACTGGAATGCAGGCAGTGCCTACAGGGATGCAAGCAGCACCCACTGGCATGCAGGCAGCACCGGTGGAGAAGGAATATGTGCTGGCAGTGACGCCAACTCCATCGGCAAAGGAGACTGCAACAACAGATCCGCAATGGCTGGCAATAAAAACGCACACACAGGCACAGGCACCAGCGTTGCCACCAGTGCCAGTGGTGGATCAGCAAGTGGAGGCAGTGACAGCAGCGCCAGCAGCAAGTCAGAGATCAGTGTTGCTAGCGAATCACTGCACGACAACAACAAAGTGTCTGCGTATCAAGGATCCATTGATTCGAAAGTGGAAGGAACTTGAAGGTGAAGAGCTGACGACTCTGCAGCCTTGGAACTACTGCGCACCAAAGCTTGTGAGCCCAGTGCCGGCTGTGCAGGAGGCACAAGCACGCAATGTGTTCAAAGATCAACTGTCTCAGAAGCTGCATGAGCTCAAGAAGGACTTGTACAATCAGGGTGTGGAGCTGATCAAGAAGGACTTGCAGCTGGCAGCGCAGGCCACTTCCGAGACGCCGTTGGTGATGCAACAAATGCCAGGGCCAGTGCGGCTGCAGCCTGCGGCGGCTCCACCAGCAACACTGCAGGCAATGCCACAAGCTCCTCCGTCATCGTTGTCAAGCTTGGCACAGACGAATGGTGAGTCCAGTTACTATGCCAGGATGCATCTGCTGCAGCAGCTGGCCGAGTACATTGGCCGAAATCCACAGCAGCAGCAACTGCAGCAGGACCAAATGCAGCAGCAACAACTGCAAGAGCAGCAGCAACGGGAACAACTGCAGCAGCAACTGCAAGAACAACAGCAACTGCAAGAGCAACAGCAGCAACTGCAAGAGCAGCAACAGCAACTGCAACTGCAGCAGCCTCTTGAAGAGTCCCAGCTACCTCTGCAAGAGCAACAACTGCAGCAGCAACTGCAACAGCCGCTGGAACAGTACCAACAGCAGCAACAGCAGCCACAGCAGCCTCAACAGCAGTTGCAACTGCATCAGCAACATCCACAGAAGCTGCAACGTCACATTGCCAAATTGGCAGCATCAGAAGATTACTACGACGAGGATTGCTGCGAAGACTCAACGGATGAGCCATTGACCACCACCACCACCAGACCCATTACCAAAGGCAGGACGCAGATGAGGATGAAGACAACGCAGGTTTATCAACCGATAACAGATATCACAACGCTGTTCACAATGCCAACCACAACGCAATGCACACCATTCCTGCCGACGGAGCCTCCGACAGAGCCCACGACGCAGTTTACTATGCCACCTTCGACGCCGGCCATCGAAAACCAGAAGAAGAAGTGCAAGGGCAAGTCCAAGGCGACAACGCCGGCACCTCAACTCAACACTCTCACACACAAGTTGTCCTGCTGCACCAAACCAACACCCGGCTACAATACGTTGCTCATCACAAATCCGGAGAAGCAAAGGCATCATCGCATCGAGCCAGCGGATCTGCGCGTCAATGCGTTCATCACGCTGATGCGATATCGCAACAGGCCATACGATCAGCAAGAAGAGGAGTTTCATTTGCAGACCCCGCCCAAACTGAAGGTCTCGCCCAAACTGAAGGATACCTCACCACAGAAACCTCAAAGACTACAGGCACCTCAACGGCCACAAACAACTCTGCGTCCACAGGCACCTAAACAGCCACAGGCAACCCAAAGGCCACAGGCAACTTCAAGACCACAGGCAACTCAACGCCCAGAGGCTGTTCAACGACCTGAGCCCACGAAAAGGCGAAAGGGTAAGGTGCGGGACAGAGTGCGAGAGAGAGCGCGGGAGCGGGAGAGGGAGAGGTTGTGGGCGAAGGCATATGCGAAGAAGCGTCCACAGCGATACGCCTTCAATCGTCAACAGCTGCTGCAGGCCGAGATTAAGCTGTGGCCCGTCAAGTTATCGAGTCAGTTATAGGTTTTAATTGTATTATGATCAACATCGACAGTATCATTATTTAGTCATTATATATATAATATTAATATATTTTTTATACTTAAATTGAACATTGCCGCGATAAAGTTAAAAGTTTGATGAAAGTTTGCTACATTTGTTTTACTTTGAGGAATTTGGAAATGGAAAGATACTATTTAATGATATGAATTAATATGTAATACTTGTGAAAATTGATTGATTGATTAATTATAATAAAATATACGAAATGGTATAAGATATATATATATATATAGATATATTTACATAATATATATTATATATAGTAAGTGACATTTTGGCTGGCTCGAGGTTAAAGTGTCACATGTCAATAATATAATAAGATTATTTTAAATAATATAATGTGAAGTGATATAATGTGATACAATATACAATTATATTATCTGGAATATGATTAATTTTATTATCAAATATTTGGAATATAATTGATTTCAGTATCAAATGATATGATATAATATTAATTTATGAGATGATATACACTAATATAATGCATGGGATGTTATTACATGATTCAATAATTTAATTTTTTAATTTTTTTTTTAAATGTTACTGTTTAAAGTAAATTGAAACTTTATTTTTACAAATATATTTTTCGGTTTTTTTAACTTTTAATTCATATTTAATTTTAATATAAAATAATGTAATATTAATTATACCCTTCGACCATTGAAAATGGTCAAAAAAGGGTATACTAAGTTTGTGCAAATGTATGTAACAGTCAGGAGGAGTCGGAGACCCCATAAAGTATATATTTTCTTGCTCAGGATCACAAGCAGACTCGATTGAGCCATGTCTGTCTGTCCGTCTGTCTGTGTGAACGCACAGATCTCAGCTATTATAAAAGCTAGATTTACCAAATTTGGCAGGAAGACTCCTGTGTACTATACGCTGATCAAGTTTATTTGTAAGCGCTGTATAAAATATACAACTTTATGACTTAAACACATACTAAGCTGAATGAATTATCTACGAATTCTCCAAATTGCAATCCGATCGGACAATAATCACAGAAGTTATTTAAGAAAGTATAAGCATAAAACGATCTGTTGGGAATAATTGAAAAGCATGTGCATATGCATATGTGTATGAATTTAACAAATTAAACTACACGGGAACGTAGGTCGAAGGATATCCCACTGTCGCGTGCTGCGCTACTGTTGCTTTTCTTACTGGTTATATATATGATAATGGTACAGCATTGAATAATTGTGCATGTATTCGTTGACAGTCTGTCCCGATGTCCGTCTGTCTGTGTGAGCACACAGATCTGAGTTATTATTAAAGCTAGAGATACCAAATTTGGCAAGAAGGCTTTGTATACTTTACGCTAATTAAGTTTATTTCGAATGCCCACCGCCCTCGCAAATCAAATCTTTAATTTTGCAATTCGTTATATATATAAAATATACAATTTTCTGATTTTCACATTTACTTCTTCTCCACATTAGCTTCTTGAAATATCTACGTATTCTCTATATTTCTTCTTACTGTCGAGTGCGTTCGACAATTGCTCTAGTTTTTACCGATCCAAGTAGCACTTGACATTGAAGCTATAGATGAAATCTTAGGTCGAAACATTCATCAGATCTCATTCAGTCGTTAGAACATTCACACTAGAAAATTAATTTTGGAAATATTATTATTTTGAAATACTTTGTTATGAAAAAAAATGAAAGTAAATCCTATAGAATGGCACCCCATTGCTTCGCAAACCTCGGTTACTGATAATTATAAGAAGATGCATGATGATGCCACCAAGTCAAATCCGAATGGAATTGAGAATGGTGAGTGTCTTTTGTTTTATCCTTACATTCTTCCTCTTCACGGCTATAAAGGACATATTAATGTCCATTATTGCTAAAGCTTTAGAATCACATTCTCGAAAAAAACTTCTATACCATAATACGGATATGTGTTTGATATATATATGTATGTATTCCGATAGTATCTTCTTGTCATTTTCAGTAACCGAGGTTGGCGAAGAGATGGTATTCCTTTTTATGAAGCGAGGTTTTCGTGCCTTTCTATAGTATATACTTTTGCATTCTTCCTCTTCAGTTACCATTGGTTGCGGATAGACGCGATGGCTTTGTATTAAACTACGATTATGTGCCATTCTATAGTATTTATTTTCGTGTTTTTCGATAAAAAGTATTCAAAATAATAATTTTTACATTCTTCGTCTTCACGGCTGTAAAGGATATATTAATGTCCATTACTGGACATTAATATGTCCTTTACAGCCGTGAAGACGAAGAATGTAAAAATTAGTATTTTGAAATACTTTTTTATTGAAAAATACAAAAGTAAATACTAGAGAATGGCACATAATCCTCGTTTAATACGAAGGCATCGCGTCTATCCGCAATCCACGGTTACTGAAGAGGAAGACTGTTAAAGTATATACTATAGAAAGGCACGTAAACCTCGTGTCATAAAAAGCCATCCCATCTCTTCTCCAATCTCGGTTACTGATAATGACAAGAAGATACATTATTGGACATTAATATGTCCTTTACAAGCGTGAAGAGAAAGAATGTAAGGAATAATTAAAGACACTCAACATGACACTCATAAACTTTTGGAACAATTTTTTGGAATCTAAGAAATAATAATGTGTTGCCTCCTATTTTTTAATGGTAATTGCCTACACTCTCAACTTAGTTCTGGATCTGGTTACAACCGATTTAATAATTATTTAATTATTATTATTATGTCATTATTTTATTATTATTTGTAACTTAACGCCTCACTTTGTTTATTTCCGATATTTAGAACTTACTCAACACTAATCTTTGGATTTAATAAGTGAGTTATCGAAAGTGTGGCGATAGATCGATCGACGCAATCGAAGCTAGAAATTTGTTAAGTCAACTTTAAGAAATATTAAATAGACTAAAATTATTATAAATAAAGACCAAAAATGTGTGCATTTGTCTATGTTCCATTACAAACTTCATACATGTATGTGCATACGTAAATACATATGTGTATGTATTTAACAAATGAAACTACACGGGAACATAGGTCGAAGGGTATCCCACTGTCGCGTTGTGCGCGACTGTTGCTTTTCTTACTGGTTTTTATATTTAATTTTTGATATTTTTCTTAGCCCTATAGTCGACTATTCTTAGTTAACTAATAAATAAATAATAAAGTGTTATAAAAGTACAATTTAAGATATTTAGAGTCGAAAATTAGGAACTCAGATGAAGTAGAACTTAACCTGAGATATAAGCATATTTTAAAAAATAATTGTAATATTTATGTAGGTTCCCAATTAATAAGCCAATAACCTTTACTATCTTAATTCCTTTTTGATACCCTGCAAAGTCATTTAAAACTATTCACAAGAATTTCCTTTCATATTCCCCTATATTCCTTTTCGATATTTACAATTGCCATATGCATATTTGACCGTACGAGTATTTACCATGTGTTTCAGGCAATCCGGACACATTAATCTGCGGCAATTGCCGGGAATGCTTCAGTGAGCTGACTGAGTTATTGGACCACAAGAAAAGTTACTGCAAGCTGAGGTTCACATGCAAGTGTCAGGAGCTGGCCTTTACAGCAAGTAAGTTGCATGGCCACGCCCACTGCCCCTTCCCTTGTCTCGCCACCACCTTCATCTGCCTGCTGTCGGCAATTAATTTATGATTGTTAAACACTTTTTGTCTGTCGGCATGTGTGTTTATCTAAGGCCCATTGTGCAGCTGAGTGTGTGGCAGAAGGACTCCTTGTTGTACAAGTCAGCAACATCTGTCTGTCTCACTCACACACTGTCAGACTGTCCCTCTCTCCGTCTCTCTCTCTGTCTGTCTGGGGCTGCCTACAAATTCATTTAAAATTGAGTTATTTATGCGCCTAAGTCAGCCCCCTCCTCCTGCAAATTCCAACTTAAATAACTAATTAATTCTTGCATGTTTCACACACACTCACACTCACTCACACATATATAGAGTCGCCGCCAACTAGCGCCAAATTGCTGTGCGCCGTTTGCAAGGATGCGTTCGCCAATCCGTGGGACTTGATGGTGCACGCACAGGCCGCACACATGGTTAACATTTACGAGCTGGGCGACGAGGTGCCCGCCACACCCACTGTGCCTGCCTTTGGCTATGGCCACGCCAACAACAACAGCAACAGCAACAATGGAAATGGCAATGGCAACAGCCACGACAATCCCAGCAGCAGCAACAACAACAACAATGCAAACGATGCAGCGGCTGCAATTGCAACCAATGGACATGGCATGGCTGCCTCCGCTGCCTCTGCCTCTGTCTCTGCTGCTGCTGCTACTGTTGCTGATGAGGCAACAAGCATCATAACAAAGCGCATGCCAACGTCAGCAACACTTAACAAGGAGCCAAATAACAATAACAAAATTAGCAACAATAACAACAGTATCAACAACAACAACAACAGCAGCATCAATGGACACATGTCGCCCACAGCCGAGGGCATCGATGCTGCTGCCGACGTCAACGTTGCTGCTGCTGCTGCCAGCGGCGCTGCCAACGACGGCAGCGATACAGAGATGCACTCAATGGACATCAAGTTTGACCTCTGCGGCAGCCCCAAGGAGGTGTGTGTGTGTGTGTTTGGAAGAAGCAATCCAAGTGTCACTAAAGACTGTGTCTCTATTTACCTCTTTCTCTCTCTCTTCCTGTATTCCTCTCCCTGTCTCCCTTCTAGGATGCTCAGCGAGACGACCTGTCGCTGGATGGTCGCCTGTCGAGCAACTCACAGACTCACTCGCACTCCGATGACATCAACATGAACATAAAGCTACTCAACGGTTCGGTCTCCTCGCGCGGCAGCTCGCCCGGCCTGGAGTCGGATGAGCCGCCGGCTACGCGCGCCTGCATCGTGCGTACCCTAAGCATTGTGAGTATGGAGTTTTTTAAGAATATTAGCTATATGATATTTATTATCTGATATTATTATTAATCTGATATTAAGTCAGCATTATTCTACAGTCTTTGTATGCAAATATCTACAACATGAATATTTCTTTTGTGATATTTTATTCGTTGTTATTTGGAATTGCTTTCAGTTTTAGAAATTATATTCTATTCATTTTAAAGACTAATTTGCTATGTTTATCTATCGACCACTCGTACTTTCTTTACTTTCGATACCACTTACATTCTTGTCTTCACTATCTATACCATATTTATCTACAAAATGAATATTTCTTTTGTGATATTTTATTCTTTGTGATTTGGAAATGGTTTAATTTTTGGAAACCAGATTCTATTAATATTAAGGACTATTTCTATATATATTAATCGATATACCTTCTTAACTTTCGATACTCTGTCTTTACTTTCCATACCATCTTTACTCTGTTTACACTCTCTTTCTTTTACTTTTCTAACTATCTATTTACAATATCTGTTATTCCTGTACTACCAGACTATATTCTCTATTCCTTACTATCTGTACTAAGCAAACAAGTAATTTATCTTCATTTCATCTTTATATTTTATATATACATACTACACACGCAAACTATCTCAACATTAACTAACCTCAGATCATTTGCTTTTCTTGCATACTTTCAGGAGGCCACTGGCACTACCAGTTCGCCCACAGCAAACGCCTTGAGCCTGATGTCGAATGGCCTCAGCCTGGCCCTGGCACCACAATAGGCCAGCCGTGCTCCAGTCCATGGATAGTCTTAAGATGAATCAAAAGCGATCCACGTAGATCGCCAGAGAGTGCAGTTGATCGCAGCGTTGCATATGCAACACAGTGTTGTATGATTCAAGATCGAAATGCAGAAAGGAGTATTCAAAATACTTGTATTGCTTTATCGGCTTGTGGAATGTAATCGCATGTGCAATTTATTCAGTATTTTTGTACTAGAGACTAAAGCTGAAATGAAGATGAAAAACAGAAATAAGATCAACATAAATTACAGCAAAACATATCATTTTAAAGATAGCAAACTAGATACTATATCGTAGCTATAACAAATATAAACTAATGAAGTCTATAACATATAGGGTGTACTATAATACTAACACTAGTGGATGTCTTTGTTTTTGTGTTCGTGCAACAGTATTTTGGGTTTCAAACTGCATATGAGAACAAATAGGTAAAAGATGGCAAGAGATAACATGGAGAAGGCAAAGCAGATGAGAATATATACTATATATCGTATATATCGAGTAATGGCATTTTGTAGGACAAATGAGCTTTGTATATAGAGTTACGTATAAAGGAAATACCGAAATCAAGTAGTTAACTGTTAACATATTGAAAGAGCAGATACCCAAGAATTATATTTGATATCTGGCATATATAATATATTAACTGATGCTGCCCAAGATCAAAGTGTGCGGCCAAAGCACAAAATATGCTAGATCTTTATTTAATTTTCGGGAATTTCGTATGAGTTTAAAGATTTAGAAAAGTAATATTATAAAAATAAATTGGAAATGGGTTTTTGAGTTATTTTTAAGTTGTTTTCGAAGCTTAACAAACAACTTTTAGTTGGGAAACAGTTATTTATGGAGATCTAATAAATTGAACAAGCCAAGCATTATAATTATTAATTATACGTACCATGTAACATACATATACACATATATCGGAGGTAGCATAGTGTCAACATGTGTTTCAAAAACCGCAGCAAACATTTTGCTTAAGTCCCGCATAAATAAAACGGAAAAGGCTTAAAAGTTATAACTAAATATGAATACACACTAATACTAATACACACAGACACACACATATTACACACATACTTATATAGATTTAGCAGCTATGTAAATAGTTTAGTTATATATCAAATGATAACAAGAACAACAACATTTAATTCAATGTCCTCCAGCTAAACATGTAAACAGGCCGAGCAAATGTAATGAATAAATAAGAATTATTATGGAAAATTCTAGAATTGTTTTTTAATCGTATTTCCTGAAGTTTTTCCTGCTTGAAGAGTGAAAGTTTCTCCTTTAAACTTGAGTCGGAATGAAGTCTTGTTGCTGTTTGAGCCGCCACATTAGAAATTCTATTTGGAAGCTCATTAAAATAAATGATGATCAACTGCACATGAAGAGAGAGGAACAGGGGTAGGAGTAAGGGGAGTGGGAGGAGGGTTCCCGACGAAGTTTGTAAACAGGCAGGACAACAGGACAATAACAAGGACATCGCAAACATTGTCGAAAGCAAAGCGCACGATAATGAAAAGCGCCAACAAAAGGTGAGACGACAAAAAGCGAGGCACAGACGGAGCGCTGCTTCCGTTCCATTTCGCATTGTCACCCCCCACCCCCTTCTGCAACTCCACTAGCTGCTCCACACAATGCCAAAATGCAGTTAACTTTATTAAAATGCCCTACGCTTGTGCAACTGTTTGTTGTGCACTTGTCCTTGCCACAGGCAGTTCCTGCTTTGCTTCTGCTCTTCCTCCTTCTCATCCTGCTCCTGCTGCCTGCACCCAAAACATTTTTATTGTGCCGGCAACTGCGAAATGGTCGCCGTCTGCGTCTGCAACCTGACTGGCCGTTTAGTTGCCCGTTTCGAGGTCGAGTTAAGCGCCTGCGGTCGAGCCGAGTGCAGGATTTAAAATGCATAAGCAGAGGCGCAGCGGCAGTGGGAAGGGGGCAGGGAGAGAGTGTGCAGTGTGGCCTGACATGGACACTGCAGCAGCCGCTATTCAATTTGGCCACACTTTATGCTGGGGACCAACCTTAAAGTGCGCAGTGGCTAATTAGAATGCCTCGCCCAGTCATCGCCATGTTCGTCGTCCTGGCGCAAAGGTAACATTTAGTTCCAGCTAAAAATTACGACTAGGCGACTGGGGCTGCCTGCGGGGAATGCTTGGCAGCCCCCGGCGAAGGTTGCAAATTACGCGAGCTGAGCCAATGTGGAGTAATTGAAATGACACCGAAAACTAGCGTAAACTACTTAATTTCACACATTCCACACACCCGGCGTATGCGTGATGCGGCATCTGCGTGCGCTCGCCGTCCTCCAGGGACGTTGCTCCAAGCCCCCTTGAACAACAACGCGCAGACCACGCCGTCGTAGACTATAAAAGACAGTGGCAGCGCATTTGTTCACCTGACTGAGTCAGTGTAGCTCAAGCGTGTCACAGCTCGTCGCGAATCCTCCTCGCCATGTCGTCGCAGAGTACGCAACCACAGACGCCCATCAATGGGCTGGAGGATGGCAGTGGCAGCAAGCATGGCAACATTGCCACGCTGGGCGCCTCGAATCAATGGAAACGTGCTGCACTAATGGCCAAGTCAGCCTCCGCAAGTCGCGACATCAATTCCGACGACAGCGAGGAAGAGGTGGACACCAAGCAGCAGATCAAATACGGCAGTGGCTTCCAGGCAGCCAAGGCCATCATCCACGAGTACTGCGACTACAGCACCATACACGGCATACGCTATCTGGGCGAGAAGAAGCGGCCCTGGCTGGAGCGTCTGTTCTGGGTCAGCGTGTTCCTGCTCTCCATTTGCACTTGCTTCAAGCTAACCATGAATATCTGGGACAAGTGGAACAATAATCCGGTCATTGTCAGTTTCGCCGAGAAGTCCACGCCCGTCTGGCAGATACCCTTCCCATCGGTCACGGTCTGCGCGGAGACTAAGTCACGCCAGAGCGCCTTCAACTTCACCCACAAGTACTGGCAGTTGCGGGACTTTCGCAGTAATACCAATGGCATTGTCGATCTGACCGATAAGGAGTGAGTAGCGCGGGTTTAAAGTAGAGTAGGGTAACTCTGCTATAATTCTTTATTGTAGAGCTTGCAGTATTTTGTGTATTATAATGGTTGGCAACTGAACCTTAGTACTTTCTATATTTATATTTAGTTTTTTAACTTTAATTACGAGAGAAACCGTAGAGCTGTCGGTAGTATGAGAATGCAAGATGGGAAGTTTTGTATTTTGAGTATTATTTTCAGACACAATAAGACATTTTTGAAGATTTCCCACAATTTTAAAGAATTATTTGTAATTTCAAGAGAAATTACAGTATTATCTCTTTTAACTAAAAACAAAATATCATACAGAAATTTCTGTATTTATCTCATTAGAATAAGAATAGAAATCAGAGTTTGTAATTCGTTAAAATATCTCTATCTATAATGCCAATTTAAAGAGTTAATTCACTTAAATGTCTCTATTTTATCTCTCAATTATTTTATGATGCAAATTCAGTATTCATATTAAATCAACCTTAATAACGTATATAGAATGTATAATACTATTTGAAGTACATTCAATAATGGTTGATAGTGACTTATTTAAGATCTCATTTCATATTCAAATTCGTGTTTAAATTTAATTATTACAATGAGATCCTAAGAGATACTTTTCATATAAACAATAGATCATATCAACCTATTAATATATTACTTGCAACCTTATCCGCTTTCCAGAAAAGGCATTTTGGGAGCCGTTACTCAGGTATGTGACCAACATCTGCACGACGTTGAGTTTGGTTCGGAGAAGCGCAAGGGCATTGAGATCATCGACTCGCTGAGTGATGTGGGGCCCCTGTTCGATGAGACCTACCTGGACTGCAAGTGGCGCAATTCGCCCGTCAAATGCAATGAAATCTTCCACAAGTTTGTCACCGAGGATGGCGTCTGCTACAGCTTTAATTCGCTAAGTCCTGCCGAGATCTTCCGCGCTGAGGGGTAAGCATTTCCAGAGATTGCACCAAGATTAAAGATTTAGATAACGAGCTCTTTCAGCATCATACCCGACTTCATCTTCCGCGAGGAGAACCGCTTGGCCACCGAGTGGAATGTGGAGGATGGCTACAGCAGCAGTGCCGACACAGAGACCTATCCGAACCGCGTGCTGGGTCCTGGTGCCAAGGCGGGACTGTACCTCTTCATGGGCGGCGTCGAGTTGGATTTCGATGACTTGTGTCGTGGGCCAGTGCAGGGTTTTAAGGTGCGCTGACCTCTTGGTTAAGAAGGAGTTTGAAATTCGACTCTTCCCCCACAGATTCTGCTGCACACACCCGGCGAGGTGGCGCAGGTTGCTCGGCAGTTCTTCCGCATACCCTTCGACCAGGAGGTGCTCATTTCCATACGACCCAAAATCATCACCACCTCGGATGGCCTGAAGCACTACGAACCCCATCGCCGGCAATGTTACTTCCAGAAGGAGCGGCATCTGCGCTATTTCAACATCTACTCCCAGACGAACTGCGAGCTGGAGTGTCTGGCCAACTTCACATTGACCAAATGTGGCTGCGTCAAGTTCTCCATGCCACGTGAGTAGCAGTTGTTGGGGTTTCACTTGGTAATCCTCGATAGATGCAGCTTGTTATGGCTTTCGTTCTTAGGCAATCTGAACGTGCCCGTTTGCGGGTCTGCCAACATGAAGTGCTACACCGACGCTGAGGATGAGTTGCTGCTGAAGGAGTTCGAGCAGGGATTGGTCACCGAGGAAGAGAACCTTCGCGGCCAGACCGACTGCAATTGCCTGCCCTCGTGCACGTCTATTGCGTATGAGGCGGAGATATCCCAGGCCGATTTCGACTACAAAACTGTTGCCAGCAGGAACAATGGAGACAAGGATAAGGAGAAGAAGCGCGAGGGGTGAGCAAGCAAGAAAGATCTGTCTCTGCTTACTTTAACACTGTCTGTCTCTATTTTGCAGCATGAAGATGTCACGCGTTTCGATCTTCTTCAAGGAGGCACAGTTCCTCACCTCACGCCGCTCTGAGCTCTACGGCACCACCGACTTTCTGGCCAATTGCGGCGGTCTGCTCGGCCTCTTCATGGGCGTCTCCACGCTGAGCATTGTCGAGCTTGTCTACTTCTGCACAGTGCGTCTCATTTCGAATTTGCGTATGCGTCGCAAGACACGCAAGGAGCTCTCTCTGGCCGCCAGCAAGGAGGCCTAGACTCCAGGCAGGCTTATCAATTAACCATGACCACATGTGCCTTCTCTTCAGTGTTCTATGTTAAAAGTGCAAACAATGGAAATAAACTTTGTATTATCTCTCTCTCTCAATGTCAGCACAGTCAGCAAGTCGCAGTTGCAGTGGGTGAGTAAGGGGGGAGTGGGAACTGAAGCTGCAGCTAGATAGCTTTGATGGCTTGTGGGGATTGGCACCCGCATGCTGTCAGAATCGGTTCTCGGTGCGGTTTGTTGTGTGTGCATTTCAAATGGAATCAATTATTTTATTGTGTGTGATTTGTGATCTGTGCGAATCGCTTCGATTCGAAAGTCAACACAGGCGAGTCTTGCCACAACTGAAGAGAGAGAGGGGGGAGGGGCAAGCATGAGTTCACCCTTTGATTGCCAGCGTCTGTGACTGCCAATTTGACTTGGCCGGGCTGGCAGCGCTGTAGACTTCTACCTCGACTGTGCAAATAGCTCAGCTAGCTTCGTCTCGTTGCCTTGCTCCCTCTTCCGCTCTCTACCCTTCTCTTTCTCTCACTCTCCTTATGCCTGCGCAGGCTGAAGTTGTCTGCGTGCGGGCCTAATGGAAATCCAATTGAATTAAGTTAATTATGTTGGCAAATATTTAAACAATAGCAGCAATTTATGCAGACCTGCCTCACACACACACACGCATAGACAGGCACACACTCAGTCTCCCTCTCTCTCTTTTCCTTTCTCTCTCATCCTTTCTCTCTCAGCTTTAAGCCTGCTGCACTTGTCATTTAGTTTAATTCAATTTGCATGCAGTGCGCGGCTCTCCGCGTCACCTTTATTAGTTCATAATGTGCCACAGTGGCACGCAACAGCAACCGTTGTGCAACAGTTGTGTGCGCGAGGGAGAGCGAGAGAGAGAGAGAGAGGCAGCGTGCTGAGTTCATTATGGCAACAAGTGTCGAAATGTGTCGAAATATTGCAAATAAAGTTGACACATTTGCATACCTAATAAAATGTTTCCATGCAACACATGTGGAAATGTGCTGCAGCAACGTGCAACTGCAACTGGCGTGGCACAGTGGGCACACCGCGGGGGATTCCGCTACGGCATGGGCTTTTTTGCTGCCACTGACAGGCATAAAACTGTGCCGTGTGGCAAGTGTGTGGGGAATTTCTGCTGGTGTGTGTGTGTGCACTCTGGCACTTGCCACTTCAACGTTGCATTCGTGCACGCCATAAATACTTGTTAGTGTGTGTGTGTGTGTGCATAAAAGAAATTTATGACAATTTTATATTGATGATGACGAGGCGGGTCTATAAATGATGCCACTAGTGCACGGCTGCATTGCTCGGCATTGGAATAAAAACACTTAGCAGTATTTCTTTTTATATAGAAGTGTATTGTATCTATTTCGATTTTGTAGATTTTTTATTCCCTTTAATACTTGATTCAACTCTACACTATGCAAAACTTAAGGTAACAAATTAGTTGTGGCCTTAACTGTGGAAAAAGGCACTTGAAACATTTTTCAATTAATTTTTATTATTTTAATATCAAATATACATATTAAATATAAATATTAACTATATTTCTATAAAATAATAATATAAAATATAATATTATCCGATTTAATTTGTTAGATTTACTATAAAAATCTGTTTTATTTTAGCCTCATTTATTGTCTATTTTCTGGGTAGAAGTGTTTCTAGGGTTCACTGGAATTTGGAATTGAAGCAGCTTGGATACACAAAATATTATATAAAGAAAGGAATACAAATTCTTAAAAGTCTAAAAATGTGTTAAGATTTTATACAAAAAAGCATTTCATTGTTATACATTTAGTTTCATTATATTTCTTAAGCAAACATTTCCATTTGCTTTGCTTCGTTTAAGAGTTGGAGAATCTGATCTAGCTTGACTGTTGTCGGCTTTGTATGCGTTGCAAGCAACTCTGGCAACAGTTGTGCGTGTGTTGTGTGTGTATGTGCATGTCGTATTAACAGTGCCTGCTGCACATAATGGGCTTGACTGGGGCTATTAAAGTCCTCGCTTGAAAAGCAGCTCGTCAACTTTGCCCGCTGGCAGTAATCAATTTGCATTTAAAAGCGACGGACAATGAAGAGCGAAATAACTTTGGGATAACATGACATTTGACATTGGCAGCGGCAACAGCAACAACAACAACAATGAGTCAGGCAAACTGACAGCGCAACTGTATAACAATATCAATAAAAAGTTGCAGCAATTGCAAGTAAAATTTCGAAGCAATTCGTAATTAAACTTTTGCACGGCACGGGCAGCTGTCCGCAGTGTCTGAGGCAGGCGGCAACAACAACAGCAGCAACAGCAACAACAATCAAAATGCCTGGCAACAGGCAACAAACAATCGCGGCAGCCCTTTCCCTCCCCCCTCTGCCCATCAGGCTGGCTTCATTTGCTTGGCATGGCTTTAAATTTCCGGTTTCCGGTCTTAGGCACGCAGTCAGGTGTGTGTGTGTGTGTTTGTGTGTCGCCATTGGCGGCCATGTTTGTTTGTATTTAAGTCGCTTGCTGAGCAACATTTTGCGGCATTCAAGCCGAGGCCAAACCTAGTCGAGGCGCTGTCATGTTGCCGTCGCCGACGCCGCCGCTTGCATTGGGCGACTGCTTAAGCGGAAATGACTTGAATGCTTTCGCTATCGCCAGTCAAACACACACACACATACTGGGCACACAGACAAATACACACATAGACAAAGCACAACACACAGCACGACACGACACGTCACACGGGGCGTATGTGGAATTTCGCACTCGATTGCTTGGCTCATCTACCTGCGAAGGTGGGGAGGAACGAGGGGGAGGCGCAGCTGGAAAGTTTTGTGTAACGTGATTAGCGGTTTGCGTTCTGTTTGCCGTTGTGTCTGAGCCGGAGTCGTTTGCATGCAACAACAGCAGCAACAACAACAGCAGCAAAAGGAGCAACAGCAACAGCAACAACAAGAACAACAACTGCTGCTGCAGTAATTGCAGCTTTAGACGCACCAGCAAGTTTGAAAAGTCATTAAAAACTTTTGCGTGCCAAAACTTTCGAATGCGAATTTCGAAATTTTCGCAAATTTCTTTTGATTAAATCGTTTTGCCTTCGCTGCGACAAGAGAATTAAAATAAAAGATGCATGCGACGAAATGGCAAATGGCAAATCAATGTATATCGTGACATCAATCGCAAACACACACACACACATAGACACACTCGCAGCAATATTGTCACACACATTGTCACGCACGACTCGTGTTGCTGCTGCGGTTTGCCTCACAAATTTGTATGCAAACCGCGCACTAAATTAGATTCTTTTTTACTGCAGCGACAGCGACGGCATCGCCTGTTGATGATGACAAGAATCCTCCACGGCAAGCAGGAGCTGGCGATAAAATGCGTAAGCTCGTTAAAATTGCAGGCGTCGCTTCGTTTATAATGCGCGTAATGTCATATCGATGAGGGAGGAAGAGGGAGTAGGGAGAGGGAGGAGGAGTTGCTGCTATTGATTTGACTTTGGCGTGCTCTGCGCTGCCTCAGTCTTGCGTAATGCATAGCGAAATGTTTGATTTTTGATTGAGTTAGGCGAGGAAGGGCGATGAAGGAGGGGTAGGAGGATGAAGAGGCAGAGGAGAAGTGGGGAGGAAGGCAGCTATAAAGCCAGCATGCCACATGGGAACTACCCGTTTCCATAAAATCTTAATGAGCGTGTGAATTGCCTGCTAAGTGAGCTTCTTAATGGGACTAACTAGCTAGCTAGAACAGATATACTGGCCAAGAACCACGCTTATAACTCAGCTAATAGTAGGGTGGCCTATTCCCATATAGAGTCTAGCTATAGATCTATTTACGAACTGTCAATATCTAAAATGTAATGGGGATAGGAATCGCGGATTCCAGGATATACTCTTAAATCAGTCGTAGCTCTAAATATAGTACAGAAAGTGATGTCTTTATAACGTCGGTGCTCTAACATGACTTAAATCTTAATAAAGATGTGAAATATGCTTCTTAATGGGACTATGACTTGTAATAAAGGATATATCGTTGGTTTGCTCCAACAAAAAATATTGTTACTCAGCTAAAAGTAGAGTGACCAAACTCTACTTAAGTTCTTTATATAAGTCTATGGAGATCTGGCAACCCTTTGAATTTGCCAATTACATTTATTTAAATTTTGATTGGCTTAGCTATTAATCTGTAATCGATATCCTTGTAATCATCGCTAATTCTTTCTCTTTCCATCGCTATCTGTCAAGCACACCACACGTGCCGCTTTGCGACTTTTTAAAACTTTTATCTTAATCGAAATAAGTCTTAAGTATAAACAAACATCCACTTTATTTAATTACACAAACATCTAACAAAACTATTGTTCACCACAAGTCTATCTACTGTCTAAAATTTAATGAGAATAACCTTTGTTTATCAACAGATTTACCTTAAAAACATTGATATTTCATCTGATAGTAAAGGAACTGATGTCTTCATAAGATTTAGCCATAATTTTTTACTACCTAATGGTATCGAAATCTTTAAAAGAATAATTCTGTTTATCAAAAAACTTTTATAACTAAGCGAATTAAAGTATTATATAACATGATATGTGATTCAACTATAGTTTTACCAGCAAAGTTAACAAAATACAAAAAAACCTTATAAGCAAGAGCAGCATTACCTACCAAAGAACTGTTCATTTGTTCGCTGCTCGCAGAGAGACAGACTGAAGACGGACTCTCACTTATTATGCATTACCTAATGAAAACTGTGCCGGGACCTGCTTGGCACTACAGGCAATCTCGCCAAGAGGGGGAGAGTAAACGAGGGAGACGAGGCGTAAGCAAATAATAAATAAATAAATAAACGAAAAGCGCAAATAACATTTGAGCGCCAGATTTAATTTCTAACGTTGAGTGCGCATATTAAAACAGGCAAGAGGAACAAGCAAGGGGGATGGGGGAAGGGCGGGACAAGGAGGATGTGGGGCCAGAACGTGGCTATGAGCAACAAACAAAGATGATGCGGATATCACTGCGTCTGATGCTGGTGGAAGTGCAACGGAAATGCGGGAATCCGCCACGAGAGACGTAGCTGGAGTTGGGTGAGAGGAGGAGCAGACTGTGCAGGGCTTCAGGCTGTGCCTGTTTTCGCCCCTCAGAAAGACAAACAATAAAAGCGCGGGCGAGTTGGCTGGCAAAATACTGAAAATTAAACACGCCAAGTGGGGGAATGAGTAGGAGGCAGGGGGCGTGGCGGAAGGCGTAATAGAAGTTAGCGCGGATAAACAATGAATTACGGAATCATGAAAGCAAATTGACTTTAATGCAGAAATCAAATATTTACACAGCGCGAGAAAAACTGAAGGCAATGCAATTGCAGCAGCCAAGGAGAGAAAGAGATAAAGTGAAGCAGAAGAGAGGGAGAAAGACAGACAGTGAGAGAGACAGAGGCAGAGCTAGACAAAGACAAACAAATACAAACACACACTCACAAATCGAGGTTATGTTTGGATGATGCTGCAGCCACGAAAAACTCGTTTCGGCACTTAAATGGCAATGCACACACACATACGCCACAAACACACACACATATACAAAGACATACTCCCTCACACACATGAGCTACCCCATTCAAACCTCTCTAAACTCAGCTCTTACTGGAAGAACCCCAAGAGTTGTGGTAGAAGAAAGGAAGATAGTGTTGAAGCAGCAGTTGGGTGGGTAGGGGGGTAACTAGCTTTGCCCACCTTCCCCCTTCAACTGGTCTGCGGAATATCCGGTTTTGAGTGTATATGTTATTAGCCCGCCGCTCCGACTGCGGCTGTCCGACGTGCCTGAATTTTACGATTTCATTCATTTTTGTGGCTGCCATTCGACGCCACAAAATATGCAACACAAAATTTTATTGCCACCCCCTCCTCCACTGCCCACTGGGTAAATAAAAATAAAAACTATTATCTAATGTTTTGGCAAAAGAACGTTCAGAGCCAAAAACACTTGGCGAGCAACAACTTTATGAATGCGAGCAATTTGCCCAAGAATTTCACCAATTAGAATACAAACGCAGCACATAACTCGCACTGCCCTATTGAGGGAGAGGGAAGAAGAAAGAGTGAGAAAGGATGAGGAAAGAGTGTTAACTCACACAAGTGACAACAAATCTGAACGCCATAAAAGTGTCGCTTTCGATTGTGCGGGGGATCTATTCCCAATTCGAGCACAAAGGACGAGCACAATCGAAAAGTGAGTGAAATTGAAACATTGCACGACTACAAATTGATGATGAAGTGTCCCGGGTTGGGCGTCCTGTGGGATACGGATTTTGACTGTGATATTTTTTATGACTCTCAGCGGGTAGATTGACTAGGCTGATGGTAAACGTTGCATATAGAGCAAAGCGAGCTGTTAAATGATGTGCTAGAATGTTATGATGGAATAGGCTTTTTTAAAGTTTCTTCGATATTCAGTCAAGGAAAGATATTGTTTTATTATACCTTTATACTATTCACTATTATGAGCTTTGCATATCGTAAAGAGTGCGGATAGAATTAGAGATTGTTCAAGGATTGGATTTTTCAGGATCTTTCTATTATGACTGTAAAATAACTATATCGTTCCTTGATTGAGAATTACTCGCTTGAAAAGAAACCTTGTTTAGTTAAAATACCTTTGTTTTTATTAAACTTAAGTTAATTAATTCTATTCACTTTAGTATTCCTTCATTATCTTTAAGCAGGTTAATCTGAAGATTACTAATTCTATTCATCTCTAAATTTCCGCTTAAGAACACTTTATATTGAGTTTGAAAACTTATAAATATATATTCATACTTAAAGGTTTATATGGATTTTCTATGTTTACTTAATATCTCTTATACCATATATTATTTTCTATTTATACCCTTCGACCATTGAAAATGGTCAAAAAAGGGTATACTAACTTTGTGCAAATGTATGTAACAGGCAGAAGGAGGAGTCGGAGACCCCATAAAGAATATCACAGAAGTTATTTAAGAAAGTATGAGCATAAAACCAAATGCGTCTGTCAGTTAACAAGAGAGGCGATCTGTTGGGAATAATTGAAAAGCATGTGCATATGCATATGTGTATGAATTTAACAAATTAAACTACACGGGAACGTAGGTCGAAGGATATCCCACTGTCGCGTGCTGCGCTACTGTTGCTTTTCTTACTGGTTATATATATGATAATGGTACAGCATTGAATAGTATTGTGCATGTATTCGTTGACAGTCTGTCCCGATGTCCGTCTGTCTGTGTGAGCACACAGATCTGAGTTATTATTAAAGCTAGAGATACCAAATTTGGCAAGAAGGCTTTGTATACTTTACGCTAATTAAGTTTATTTCGAATGCCCACCGCCCTCGCAAATCAAATCTTTAATTTTGCAATTCGCTATATATATAAAATATACAATTTTCTGATTTCTACGTATTCTCTATATTTCTTCTTACTGTCGAGTGCGTTCGACAATTGCTCTAGTTTTTATCGATCCAAGTAGCACTTGACATTGAAGCTATAGATGAAATCTTAGGTCGAAACATTCATCAGTTCTCATTCAGTCGTTAGAACATTCACACTAGAAATTTAATTTTGGAAATATAATTATTTTGAAATACTTTGTTATGAAAAAAAACGAAATTAAATCCAATAGAATAGCAAGTAAACTACTAAGTGAAATCCGAATGGAATTGAGAGTGTCGAGTGTCTTTTGTTTTATCCTTACATTCTTCCTCTTCACGGCTCTAAAGGACATTAATGTCCATTATTGCCAAAGCTTTGCAAGCAAATTCTCGAAAAAAAATCTATACTATAATACGGATATGTGTTTGATATATATATGTATGTATTCCGATAGTATATTTAGTTTGTGAGTATCATCATGTATCTTCTTGTCATTTTCAGTAACCGAGGTTGGCGAAGAGATGGTATGGCTTTTTATGAAGCGAGGTTTTCTTGCCTTTCTATAGTATATGCTTTTGCATTCTTCCTCTTTCGTAACCGTGGGTTGCGGAAAGACGCGATGGCTTTGTATTAAACTAAGATTATGTGCCATTCTATAGTATTTACTTTTGTATTTTTCGTAAAAAAGTATTTAAAAATAATAATTTGTGCATTCGTCGCCTTCACGGCTGTAAACGACATATTAATGTCCATTATTGGACATTAATATGTCCTTTACAGCCGTGAAGACGAAGAATGTACAAATTAGTATTTTGAAATACTTTTTTATTGAAAAATACAAAAGTAAATACTATAGAATGGCACATAATCCTCGTTTAATACGAAGGCATCGCGTCTATCCGCAATCCACAGTTACTGAAGAGGAAGACTGTTAAAGTATATACTATAGAAAGGCACGTAAACCTCGTTTCATAAAAAGCCATCCCATCTCTTCTCCAATCTCGGTTACTGATAATGACAAGAAGATACATTATTGGACATTAATATGTCCTTTACAAGCGTGAAGAGGAAGAATGTAAAGAAAAATTAAAGACGCTCAACATGGCACTCATAGTTTTGGAACAATTTTTTGGAATCTAAGAAATAATAATGTGTTGCCTCCTATTTTTTAATGGTAATTGCCTACACTCTCAACCTAGTTCTGGATCTGGTTACAACCGATTTAATAATTATTTAATTATTATTATTATGTCATTACTTTATTATTATTATTTGTAACTTAACGCCTCACTTTTTTATTTCCGATATTTAGAACTTACTCAACACTAATCTTTGGATTTAATAAATGAGTTATCGAAAGTGTGACGATAGATCGATCGACGCAATCGAAGCTAGGACGCAATGGCGCAAAGAAACTTTAAGTAGACTAAATTTATTATAAATAAAGATGTATGTGCATACGTAAATACATATGTGTATGTATTTAACAAATTAAATTACACGGGAACATAGGTCGAAGGGTATCCCACTGTCGCGTGCTGCACGACTGTTGCTTTTACTAGTTTTTATCTGTTATTTCATATGTATATACTTTAAAGTAGTATATGTATATACTTTAAAGTAGTACAATAACATTAATTTAGTCATCGATTCACCTCTTTTTCATTTTGGCAGGGTATCTACAAGTCGACTAACTGCCGCCCTTATAGCTTTCACTCTTTTTGTGACATCGTTCCATATTACTTTTTATTGCGTTGACTGGCGATGATTGACACCTCGTCTGGCAATAAATTTTTAATTTTCAAAGCCCTGCACAGACAGAGTTCCTTACGGGCGAGTACACTGCTCTCCTCCCCCTTCTCTCTCTCTTGCTCTCGATGGGTAGCTTGTTAAATTCAAATTAGAGTTGTGCTACGTTCATAGACTTCTCTGCTCTGCTCTGCTCTGTTCTGGCGCTGACAGCGAAGATAAATGACAGTGCGCTGTGCGATCGCAACAAATTAACCTTGTTAGGCGGCTGCAGGCAGCCAGCAACAGTTACAGTTACAAGTGTATGTAATTTTTTATCGTCTCCAATGCAGACTACCCCCTCAGCACTCTGTGACTGACTGACTGACTTATGAATGGCATATGGCAGCTGCAGAGTGGTAGGGGGTGCGGCAGGGAGAGGGGCAGGGTGTAAGGTCTTGCGTGCTGCTCAGCTCGACGCCGATAAATCAGTTTGTATATCAAATTGAATTCACGAGCGTGCACTTGACACCAGCACACGCACATTTATCAGCTGCCACGCCCACCGCCCAACTACAACAGAATGCAGTCGAGAAGGAAACGCAGTAAAATCAACTTCGTCTTCGGCATTTTTCCAGCACTTTAACTCGACGCTGTCAGAGATGAAAGTTGGAGGGAAAAAGCCACAAATTTTTAATTTCGCCTAAAAGCGAAGGCAAAACATCAGCGCGCTTTGCATTATAAATTATTCATTACATTGAGGGCGCGACCACGCCCACAACGACTGACGGCAGCAGCTCGTTTGCACCTAATTTGATTTTTAGTTGAGCTGAATGGGCTGCCGTTGCAGCCAGAGACGGAGACGGGAGTCGACTCCAGGCGGGAGTCGTCTCTGGTTACGAGCGAGACGAGCTGCGGTTGCCCCGTGGCATTTCTTTTTGTTGTTGTTGCCCACGCAAACACATGAGGGAGGAACCAAGGCTTGCGCAGAGGGGCAGGGGTTGTAAGCTTACTTGGCCGTTGCCATCTTCGGGATTTCATTCATTGCGCTGCCCCCGAAAAAAATGTCTGTTATGTGGCTGGCAGAATTTTGCAGTAATTAATGGCAACTGTTTGATTAAAAAATTCCATAGTGAGTCAGTCCTGTATGTGTGTATGTATCTGTGTGTGTGTAGTGGTCGCACCGCACAGCCAACCACTGTGCTTGAGAGGGGAGCAAAGAAGGGGTGCACGACTTGCCCTAGCGAAATCTATGCAAATTCCAGAAATCCCTTTAAGCTTCGTCTCGGTTCTTGTGCTTATTTTAATCGCCGTTTCTCTCGCTTCGCAGCGCGACAGGTGTTTGAGAGCTCTGAGAGTGACAAGAGCATTATTATTAAGAATGGCAAGAGCATTTTTATACCCTGTAAAAATAGCTAAATAACTATGAAGAGAAAGGAATATTTGACTCCTTGAAGCTTAGGTAGTTTTAATTTATTTTGAGTTAACAAAAGTTGCCACGAAAAACGAATTGAAATAGTTATAAATAGGCTACAATAGTTACAGAATATCTTACAGTATATACAGCTTAAGGCACCCGAAACAGATCCCCACATCTTTAATACTACATAAAACCAAAAGAACATAAACACATAGACACAGTCTTATCTCAAGTTCTACGCCCCTTTCTAGATTAACCCAAGGAGGAAAAAGAAGATTTTGAGTATTATCTTTTGATATTAATATGAAATTGGTAGTTCTGAATAGAAACAAACTCAGGATTTTCGAGTAACTTAAATTACGCTAATACATATGTATTTTTGCCCTATCATTCAAAATATTAAAATAAGAAACAACCTTACACACAAACAGCAAACTAAATTGAAAATGGAGCAAGATACTGATGAAGTAACTGTCCGTGTAAGAAAAGATTGGAAACTGATTATATACCGAGTTGCTGTTCTAATATATATACTGATTTGTCTTGTAAGTAGACAATCTGATTGGGATTTGTTCAATTTACTCCTTTCTATACCCACGCAGATGCTGGACATCTGGAATAACGTTATCCATATCAGAATGATACATTCCTATCTAGGATGCTCGATCTGTGATTTCACGCACTACGAGATTCTGATATTGATAGTGAATCACTGTTCGATTATTTCGCTCTTTGTGGCCACGTATCTTGTGCTCTTCCAGAAGCTACTCGGACTGCGCGTAGTGAGTAGTGTCAGTAAAAGAAGAGATAGCAACTCAAAGCTCTTTCACTTCACTGACAGTACATAACGGTGTTCTTTCTGATCACCTGGCTGCAAATGCTGCTCACGCTTGTGATAGTGAATCTCTTTCCCCTTGCCTATGTCGTGCACGTGCATTGGACGCGTGGAGAGAGTCTTTCGCATTGGGAACAAACGGTTTGTAGGCCCTTACCATGTGCTTAGGTCGAGTTGTACCTTATGAATGCATCTATCGTATCTCTATCTAGTACGAATGCTGTGGAGTTCTCGGAGCCGATGACTATCTGCTCAACGAAATGGAGTTGCCCAGCAGTTGCTTTTCGGAGCAAAGCATGTTGTTCGAGGATCTGTATGACAAGGGTTGCTTGACCAGACTGAAGGGAGGCACGACTATATTTCGGGTAGAGATCCTGCCGGTGCTCTTTCAGGTATGAGTGGCAGGGAGAAGGGGGTTTTGAGTAGTGTTAAGGATGAAATGGGAGAAGGCGAAGAGGGTAAGTTAAGGAAAGGGTAACAATATAAAGATGAGAGAAGGATAGAGAGTGAAAGAGAAGAAGATTGGGGGAGAGAAAGATTGAGTAGTATTGAGTGAGAGAAAGGACTTAGTAAGAGAAAGGAAAATATAAAGAGAAACTCACTATTAAATATTACTCTGATCGTTTTCAGTTCGCTCTGGGCATTATGATACTGATATACTATCGCCGTCTGAAGCAAACCAACGCCCAAGAGCGTACCCTGGCTGATCTGAGAGCTGCATACATTGTGTGCTAGCCACGGCTTAGGCAGCAAATCGAATTTGCATTCGTTTTCTGCATGCAAGACAAATTGGATGGCACTGGATGTCGATGGCGATGGCGATTGGAATTGGCAAGACTTACAGGACTTACACATCTCTCATGTTTCACAAGCTGCAATCAATAACGATAAACACTCGAGTGTCTGCCCAGGACGAAGCAATGCATATGCATGAGCCAATAAAGAAATCAACAAAGGACACCAAGGAGCAGAGAGCAGGCAGCAGGAAGCAGAAGCTGGACACGGCAGGACACACTCGAAACGAAGAAGCAGCCAAGCGTTTGTCCTCTCTAAGCACAATCCGAATCCTGCTCTCCAACACATCTCCTTCAGTTGTCTGTCTCTTCTCTTTTCCATTTTTACACATTCACATAAATTTTATTACTTTCTCTGTCTCTCTGTCTCGCAGACATTAAATTTGTTCGCGGCGCAGCGTGGAAAACAATTTTCAAGCGTTTTGAAATGCATAAAATATTCGTCGGAACGACCAACTTTATGGCTAAATAGTTTGCTGCGGCCCAGCGCAGTTAATGCTTTTTTATGCCGCCTCCCTGATCTGTGTAGGGGCAAACCTCGCTCCCCCCTCCTCAGCGATTTGGCAAACTTTGCCCTGAGCCAGCTAGCCCCATAACCATAACAATAACAACAACAACAGCAACACTCTGGTCAAGCTGCTGAGTTGATGGGCGGGAACAGGCTGCTAAACCGAAAGGGGTCTCGTGCCTCATTAAACTTTGGCCAACAACTTTTTTTTTTACACCCTCTGCCCAACAAAGACAAACAGAAAGTTTTGCACTAAATATTTTGTGAAAAAAAACGAGTGTGTAGATAGATAAATAAGGCAAGTGGCGACTGATGGGGATAAACTCGGGCGAGAAGCATAGAATTATGGCACACATACGCCCCATTAAGTGTGGGACTAATGTGGAGGGTAGCGAGAGAGCTGTGAGAGGAGGTAATGTAAGTAAAGATGAGTCTTAACAATTGAGTCTGGTTGGAACTTAGAACAGAGTTCTACAGTTTATAATCAGTAATAGTTGAAGTTCGATATGTGAAAATTGATATATGATCAGAGATTTGTGAACCTATGATATATAGTATAATGAACTATACTCTTTAAGAAAGTAATGTATGAGTTCTGTGTTGCCAAGAGCATGATAATAAACAACAGACTTGATGGGACAAACTCTATATATAAGAACTTAAAACAGAGAGACAGACAAAGAGATAGACAGAGAGACATACAGATAGATAGACCAAGAGACAGACAGGCAGAGACAGACAAAGAGACTGATAGACAGACCCAGAGACAAACGGACAGTTAGATCCAGAGGCAGACGGACAGACAGACCGAGAGACAGGCCGAAATACTGATAGACAGACCCAGAGATAGACAGACGGTCAGACAGACCGAGAGACAAACGAAGAGATTGACCGAAAGACAGACAAACCGAGAGACAGACAGAAAGAGATATTATATAATAAAAGACATATTAAGATTAAATAAGCGCTTGATCATTGTTCAGAACAGGAATATATATTAAATACAATTTCAATTAATAAGAAAGAGTGCACAGTTTCAATTAATTCTTTTTATTTCGTTATAAAAGTCAACAGTTGTAACAAGTGAAATCCCAACTAGTTAAGGTCGAAATCTTCGCTTAGAATCCCCAGTGGGTGCCGAAGCCATCGAAGGTGACGTGGGAGACGCCAATGGCGGGCGAGTACTTGACGTAGGCAGCGGGAGCAGCCACAGGCGCGGAGTAAGCAACAGCTGGGGCAGCGGCGTAGGTCTTGGCAAGGACGGGAGCAGCCACAGGTGCCGAGTAGACAGTCTTAGCCACGACGGGAGCAGGTGCAGCATAGGTCACAGCTGGGGCAGCATACGACACAGTCTTGGCCACAACTGGAGCAGGTGCAGCATAAGCAACAGCAGGAGCAGCAGCAGCATAGACAGACTTGGTAACCACCGGAGCACTGTAGACGGTCTTGGCAATCGCCGGGGTGTACACGTTGTTGGTGGTGCGAGAGTCGATCTTGCTGACGCTGGAGTAGGGTGTCACCACGTTCTTCGAGTAGGTGGACACGGTGCCACCGAAGGAGCGCACTACATTCTGCTGTGTGGTGCCCACAGCATCGAAATGAGGCTGCGCCAGCTTGGCAACCACTGGAGATGCCACATAGGTCGTTGCCGGAGCCAGAAGACCAGCATTGGCGGCGCTCAGCACAGCGCAGAGGGAGAGAAGGACGTACTTGAATGCCATTGCTGGAGCTGCTTGAAGTTGGTTAGTTGATTGGAGGATGTTGGTTAACTGCAGCTGAATCGCTTACTGATGCCTAACTCAGTCAGGCGCGCAGTTTAAATAGCCAAACCGCTAAAGTGTTGGCCAAAATTTCACGGTCGCATTTCGCATATGTGTGACAGATCGACTTAGGCCTAAGCCGGCAACCCTGCTGCCCCCTCCCCTCTTCTACTGTCTCAATGGAAACTGGTTCACTGTGTCGTCGCACAGTGACGCTGCTCAATGACAGAGTTCGCCAGGCCCCCCAAAAAAGTGAATTATTTTGAATACAATCGACAGCTCATAAATTCTCAAAGAGAAAACAAAAAAAATAAACAGCGCAAAACTTTTATTTGTCGGGGCGTATTTTTCCATTAAATTGACTCCAAGCCGAGCGGAAAATATGCCACACAGGACAGTGGAAAAGTGGAGGAAAATGAGGGGAGAACCCTCGAGAAGACTTTGCAGTTTGTGTCAACTTTTTCACGAGTATCTGCGGGGTGTGTTTTGCTCTACTGCCTCTTCATCTTTTGCTGCTCTTCTTGTTCTCGTTCTCTTTGTATTGTGTGTGGAAAACGACTTGTTTATGATTTTTGTGCTTCGTGTAAGTTTTGCAAAATGAATTTTCCCGCTGCTGTTGAATTTCCCTGCTCGTGCTGCTGCTCACGGGGCGCATGATGAATATTTATTGAAATTACCAAAGTTGCCGCTGCTTCAAATTGAATTGTGTTGCCAACTTGGGATACTTTGCTGGCACTCCACAGCATCTCCTTCCTTCTTTCTCTCTCTCTCTCTCTCTTCCTCACTCTGTACTCCCTTTTTGCTGCTGGCAAATTGTTATTAATCTCACACGTGGCCTGCAATAGCGACGCACTCTAAACCTAATTACCTCGTTTAATTTATGCCCTCAAATTGGCTTTCGAATATTGAGCTCAATCATGCAGTCAGACAGACAGATTGGCCAAAATTCGCATCTCATTGTGGGCAGGTTGAATTCGCGTTTGGCACGCGTCAGTTGCGTATAAAAGCCTCAGCGCTTTGCCCAAAACAGCAACAGTCGCAGCTCAGTCTCCAACTCAGCTTCAGCTTCAGCTTCAGATTCAGCAGTCTAACAACTCTCTCGTCATGGCCTTCCGTTACTTCATCACACTGTGCTCGCTGGTGGTCTATGCCCAGGCCGGTCTTCTGGCCAGCCATGTGGCTGTGGCCAATCCCGCCGTGGATGCTGTTGCTTCCACGCAGCAGAACGTGGTGCGCTCCTTCGCCGGCACCGTGTCCAGCTACTCCAAGGCTGTGGATACGCCCTACTCCAGTGTGCGCAAGTCGGACACACGCATCCAGAACAACGTGTACACTCCAGCGATTGCCAAGACCTATGCCGCCCCACTGTACACCCAGGCCACACCCATTGTACAGAAGGCTGTCTATGCTGCGCCCGCTCCAGTTGTGACCAAGACCATCTCGTATGCTGCTCCTGCCGTGACCTATGCTGCTCCAGCTCCAGTTGTGGCCAAGACTGTGTATGCTGCTCCAGCTCCAGTAGTAGCCAAGACCATCTACGCTGCTCCAGCTCCAGTTGTGGCCAAGACTGTCTACTCTGCACCCGCTCCAGTGTTGGCCAAGACTGTCTACTCGGCACCCGCTCCAGTGCTGACAAAGACCTATGCTGCTCCAGCTGTGCACTATGCTGCCCCAGCTCCCGTTCTGGCCAAGACTATCTCGTATGCTGCTCCTTTGGCCACCACCAATGTGAACCATGGACCCGCTGCCACTACTTACACCCACAACGCACCCGCCCTGGGGGTGTCCAGCTACGGCAGCTCCCAGACCGTGCACTATTCACCCGCCGAGAGTGTCTCCCACATGAGCTTCGATGGTTTCGGCACCCACTGGGGATTCTAAGCAGTTCGGAGAGATGACAACTTGTTAAAGCTTCTTGTTAAAGTTCGAAATAAAAGCGAAATCTATGCAAACCTTGGCTCAGCTATTTGTCGGAGGGGCAGCAAGAAGGGTAAGGGCAAGGGGAAGGGAAAGGGAGTTAGGTCTTAGCAGAATGAAGCCTAACAAGCAATAAACGTGCAATTGTCCAAGTGGCCAAGCTGCCTCAGTTATATCAGAGCAATTCGACTTCAGTTGAAGCCGGTTTTGTGCGACGTCATCGCGGGGCCTTCGCGCGCTTGCTAAGCCGCTTTCGGGGGCGTGGCTCGTCACACTCCGCGTACAGCACGCATTGTGTATGTTTGCGCATTACATTATGTGCCATTAATTGGATTTAATATTTTCGCACACACACGCCTTCCTGCCTACACTTAGAGCTGCCCTCAGGCCGCCCTGTTGATCTATCAAATCGAAATTGAAATCGAATCGAATCGAATCAAATCGAAAACGAAATCAAACTCGAGTACGAAATCGGCCTCATTGCCACAGCCGGAATTGTGACCCGATTACGGCACTTGTTATAATTATTGGCAGATAATTAACGGTTATTTCTGTCTAAGTTCGCAATGCAAACATTCCCTTTGTCTGCACAAGCTCAGCTGGGCAAGATCTCTCTAGACTTTTCGCTAATGCGAGGCAATTGCTCATTACTGACAGCTTCATAATGGAACCACAAGACGGCAGCCAGGTCTCCAAGGCGGGTGACTTGTGGGAAATAATTGCAAATTATGCTGAGGGTAAACGATCTTGGGTTGATCTTGAGGTCAGTAGGAAATACAAGACAAGGCTCCTGAAGTAATACATGAAACCAGAAACCAAGACAGATGCTTGAAGGTTAACTAGGTAGTAATTATCGGAACTAGTTCTCTGTTTTTGACAAAATTAGGTCAGAATAATTGAAAAATAAAGCTGTACATAATAATTAGACATGCCAAGACAAATAACAATAGTATAAAAAGTACTTAGCTTATAAATATTATAAATATAAATATATAAATATTATACATATATAAATTACAGTATAATATCTATAATTTGCCCGAAATTGTTGCAGTTCTTGCTTCCATTTATATTGCTTTTCTTCATTCCTTCTCGTTTTCATACCACAAAAACCTCATCTACATTCCGTAGCCCACATCCATCGCACAATCTCTTGTGAATAGCTGTCAATCAAATGGACTGCTCAAGCTGCCACTCGCATGCGAAATGTAACTGTGCAATCAGCTAATTGAAGACCCCCTCAAGAGCTGCTTAAAAATGGCAAACCCCTGCCAAACAATCGCATTAAGGTGTCTGGCCTACTTGGTTTGAGGGCCCTCTAATGCGAGAAGCAACAGATTCGGATTGATCCCTCGATAAACAATCAAATTAAATGAGCACATGATAGGGAAATGGAAGTACTGGGAAAGGGTCATCTCACTTTGGCTTGGCAAATTAGCAAGGAGAATGTCATGAGATGTTCTCGGGGGTTTGAGAGTCGTCGCATTCTTGTGACTGTCTGTCTGCCTTGACAATTAGTCAATAATTTATTTCAATTTCATTTGGCATGCAAGGCACACACACTTTCTCACACTCCCCACACACACACACACACACACAATCAGGGACAACTGACGTAAGTGCAGTTTAATTACATTTGCATTTGGGCTCGGCTTTTTGCCGACCGAGGCAAACAATTGTTGCAATCCAATTTGCGTAAGCGAATTTTCATGATTTAAATAGCAGAGCGATGGAAATTCTCCTTATAGAGAGCATTAGGGCTTATTGTGTTTATGTGCCAAAGCGAAAAACTGCAGCTAGAGCCTCGAACCCATTCACAAATGCCTTCGCAAGACTCTACCCGTTGTCCTAGCTCTCTCTCTCTCTTCCTCTCTCTGGTCACATTCTCAGCCGTCTGCCCGTTGTGGACGCTTCTTGGCATGTCTGTCTCGACCGTGTCCTGGTATAATTAAATTATGAAAGGACATAAGACGCATAATAAGTCATAAATCAAATTTACCTATCCCACGGGTCCCCATCCAGCACAGACGACACCAGTCAGACAAACCAGACCAGAGAGCAGCCAGAGATCGAGTCTAGGTCCGTGTCCAGTTGCCTGTCTGGTCACAGCTCCGGCAATAATTTGATGGACATTATGACGGTTCTGTCTCGGCAAACAATTAGACAATTGATGCATCTGTGGCTGCCTTGCCTGGTTTGGCAGGCCATTCTCGACGTATTTGTAGTACATTTGGTCGACTTGTATTTGCATTGCACACGCTGCAAACGAGAAAAGGGCCGAACCCCAAACAGAGTTGCCAACTGACCCGAGCAACTCTGCTCCGCACTGCCTTGTTGTGTTGTGTCCTGTGCTGTGCTGTGTGTAACAGGGACTGCATTTTATGTTGTCCATGTCATTTCCAGATGCTGTTTCAAGTGTCCAATTGAAAAATATCTCCCAACGCAAAATGTGAATGCAAATTTTGTTTGCGTGTTGCAACATTTTCGCACTGCAACTGTTTTCGCTGTTTTCCATGTTGGCCAAAGATTTGTATAGAATTGCTTGGCTTAATTACTCTGAAATGTGTTGAGTGAGTGGAGTATAGAAATGGCGAGATATTTTTGTTGAAACAAATGAAGAAAATTCTTTCCAGCAAGTTACCAAAAATTGGTACTAGCTATATACATATAATGGTGCAGACTTAAAGGGATTGTGTATATTCAATAATATATCTCACTTTGATTGGCACTGATATGTTAAGCTATTTCTAAAATTAAAATTCTCGTCATCGTATAACTTAATTTTCGACCGATTGTTCCTATGGCAGCCGTAATGGTCCGATTTTGATGAAATTTTATTTGTGGTTTATATATAAAGAAAAACTCGGTTTTACTAAATGCTGATGTAATATCTTGACAAATAACTAAAGTGGACCGATAGTTTGTATGACAGCTATACGATATATCGGTCCGAACTGACTCGTTTCGACTTATATACTGCGTGCAGCAATAAAATGTATGTGTTCCAAGTTTCATTGAGCTTTAAAACTGATAGTAGTTTGCGTTGCAACAGACGGATACACGGACATACGGGAAGGAAATATATATACAGAATATATATTATTTAAAGGGTCGGAGATGTCTCCTAAGGTACGTTGCGAACTCCTGGCCAAAATAAATATTCTCTCTGCAAAGGTGTAAAAACAAAGTATCCTTCTACTTCAATGTATATACAAATAAAATTCTCTATTTGCAGTTCTTAACTCTGATTCCGATTATTCTGTTGTTTTTCAATCAAACTCCCGAAGAAGAGTTCTGAACATAACTCTGAAATGTGTGGACTAAGTGTCAAATCACTTAAAATCGGTACGATAATATTAGCGATTATTACATCGGTAATATGTTGTCCTTTGATACGTTAATAAAATTTCTTAAGATCAATTTTCTTAAGTAGATTTTCAATCTACTCGACATCATCACTGCATGTAGGAATCTCATCAAGGTCAGTGGAGCGAGTCAAGTCTTACTATATGGATTGATTTTTGTGGGTGCTGTTTGGGCTATTGCACTTTTTGTGGGAATCTTTGGAGCAATTTTGATAAGACCAAAACTATTAACCTTGGTAGGTGCCGAAATTAATGAAGAATTATCTATGTCGAAATTTCTATCATCTGTTTAGTTTATAGTTGTCCTACAAATCTTCATATTGTGCAAGGCTTTAGGCCTTATTTATGTCGTAATATTTGATAGAAAGAACATCGAATTGATTATCTCGTGGTGGTATACTCTTGCGGCCATAAGTACCGTAAGTCAAGATCATCATAACAACATCATTAATAATATCTTCAAAGTTTTCATTTCTTCAGACTGTAACTTACTTTATGGCTAAAAAATTTCTCGACAAATTGAAAAATGAGCTGGAGGAAGGCAGAAATTGAATAGTGAATATATGGAAATTGTTTACTTTATTATTATTATTATTTGAAAGAGGGAGTCTCCCAGCAGAGAAGGGGCGAGGCACTGCGACCAGAAAGATCTTTTGTATCTATAATGCTCTCCCTTTATTGACAAAAGCTGTTCCGCTTCCCTGATGAAGCATACCAGGTCTTTCGTCGAGGAACGGACAATTTGCTCGGGAACTGCGATTTCCACGTGCAGATGTTTCCTTCTAATCCATACCAAGGCTGGACAATCACATAGAATGTGTTTGGTGGTTTCGTCGCCCTCTCTGCAGAGCCTGCATTCTGCATCTGAGGACGGACGCATTTTTGAGAGGTGATAGTTCACCAAGTGGTGGCCACTAAGGTAACCAATTAGGAGATAGAGATCTCTCCTAGAGAGTAAGTTTGTTCTACATTTAACCGAGGGATTCGTGAGCTCTTTAGCTTGCCTCATCCTTGGTTGGAAGAACCAATAGCGTTCGCCCAAGCTTTCACAAGGGATGAGATGGTTGACCATCCCACGCCGCAGAAGGGTTCGGGGCCATGCAGAGGGGCTGATGACCCCGCTCTCGCTAGTTCATCCGCTATCTCGTTGCCCTGGAAACCAGAGTGTCCAGGTACCCATAGGAGGGTAACTTTGTTTCTGTTGGAAAGCCTCTGGAGGCAGTTCCAACAGTCAGCCACCATACGCGAGCCTACTCTTTTTGAAGAGAGGGCTAGTATGGCAGCTTGGCTATCTGAGAAGATGTAAATATTTGCTCCTCTGATCCCCTTCCCAAGGATAAGATAACAGCAGAACTCTATGGCATGAACCTCGGATTGAAAGACTGTGGGCCATTTGCCCATAGCAATCGAGGTTTTGGAGTTGGGATCATGTATCCCAGCTCCAACCCCCTGATCAGCCCTTGACCCAGTGTATGCCATGAGGGTCACTGATCTCCCCGGGATGAGAGTTTTGAATTTTGCACCAAAGAAGAGTTCCTTGGTCATAGAATCTGATCTGGAGCAGATCTCTAAGCCAGGAATGTCTTTGATAAGTCTAGCATGCCCCGATTCGGTAGCTAGAAGCCCGGATTGGAGCTTGATTCTAAGAAGGCTCATAGCGGCGACTTCTTGTATTTGAATATGCAGCGGAGTCAAATTCAGAATTGATTCCATTGCTGCTGTGGGACAGGTGCGAAGTGCACCCGTTAGAGAGAGGCAAAGCAGCCTATGCAGTTTAGTGCATTTGTTGATGGCGGTGACCTGCGTAGCCTTGGACCACCACACAATAGCGGCGTAGGTGACGATGGGTCTTACGATCATCTCAAATAACTACCGAATGGTGCATGATTTGAGACCCCAGGTCCTACCAAAGAATCTTCTGCATGCCCACATGGCATGAGTTGCCTTTGATAGGGTGTTGTTTAAATGGGAATTCCAGTTCAGTCTTTTATCAAGAGTTACCCTAGATATTTGACCTCGTTGGAAAGTCCCACGGCTCATCAGCATCAGCTCTGTCACGGTGTTGGCAAAGTTCCCGTTCACTATGAGAGCCAGGTCGTCAGCATAGCCGATTGCTTGCACGCCCTGTTCAGCGAGAATACTCAATAGTTCATCAACTACTAAAGACCAGAGTAAGAGGGATAGGACCCCTCCCTGGGGACATCCCTTAACCGCACTAATGAAAGCGGTCGTGGAGTCCAAGGTAGAGGAAATAGTCCGATGTTTGAGCATAGCATCAATTCAACGGATTAGGGGACGGGCTATATTTCTGTGCTCCAGCGCAGCAGAAATAGACCCGTAGCCGGTATTGTCGAAAGCACCCTCTATATCAAGAAAAGAGCACAGAGCAGTATTCTTGGATGCGACGGCTCCCTCAATTTTACCAACTAGCTTGTGGAGAGCGACCTCAGTCGATCTTCCGGATATATACGCAAACTGCGTGGGATGCAGAGGATGAGTTTTCTGCAGAGAGCACCGAATGTGCAGGTCTATGAGCCTTTCAGCTGTTTTAAGTAGAAAGGAGGTAAGACTGATCGGCCGATATGACTTAGGCTGGTCAGGGAACGGTTTCCCTGCTTAGGAATGAATACCACATTGACTCTCCTCCAAGAGATGGGTATATATCCCCAAGTGAGACTGGCTCTAAGAAGACCGACCAGCGGATCGAGAATGAGATCCAGGCTGTTCTGTAGAAGGGCTGAAAAGATCTGATCGCCCCCTGGGGCTTTGAAGGGAGCGAAGGAGTTTACAGCCCATTTGACCTTTTCAGGGTCGAAGATAGTCCCTGATAGACTGGACCCATGTGATTCTGGTGACAAGGTGGCGTCATCGTGACTGGATAGATCTGGGTTCGCCACCGAACCTGGGAAGTGGACTTGTAGAAGAAGGTCAAGTGCTTCCCTGCGATCTTGAGTGAAAGAGCCGTCTGCTCTTTTTAGTAGCCCTATCCCATTAGACGACCCTTTAGTCAATACTTTGTGGAGTCTGCCTGAGGCAGCGATTCAATGCTACCACAGTAGCTGCGCCACGTATCGCGTTTAGCACGTCTAATGGTTTTGTTGTAGTTAGTGAGAGCATCCCTATAGACGTCCCAGCTGACACGGTTAGATCTGGCCCTGTTGAATAGGCTTCTAACCTTCCTTCTTTGAGCAGCCAGTTCTTCGTTCCACCAAGGAACTTCTCGGTTGACCTTTAAGGTCTTCCGAACAGAGCTGTCCTCGAAGGATGTGATTATCACATCTTGAAGCAGGTTGGCAGCAAGTTCTATCTCACTGATAGAATTAGGGTTGCTGATCAACGAGTCTGCTTTAAAAGCCACAGAGGCTTTGAATAATTCAAATATGTCTTTTTGGGACAGAAGGAGTTCTGGCGGATCTCGACTTGGCCAGGGAGGTCGAACCTGATGTGCTGATGGTCCGACAGCGTGGCTTCGTCTGTTACCCGCCAATTGACCAGCGAACTCGCAATAGAGTTGCTGACTAGGGTGAGATCCAGAACCTCCTCCCTAATGGCGTTAATAAAGGTAGGCTTACACCCTATGTTAACAACATCTAATTGACAACACAATAGATACTCTAAGAGGGACTCACCACGTTTATTGACGTCGCTGCTACCCCAGATCGTGTGATGCGCATTTGCATCACAGCCGATCACTAGCGGCTTGTTGTGCAAGCGGCAGAACTCCACTAGCCGCTGAACCTCTGTTGGGGGGACGTCATCCACGTCGCCCGGGAAATAGGCAGGGGTGGGGGAGACCCTGACGGGGGAATTCTTAAGGATAAGTTTCACCCTGCCAAAGCGGAATTTGACGTTACCCTTAAGATCCGTCAGAGTCTTGAACGACTTCTCGTCGACCAACATAGCGAGGTGAGTCGTTTTGCCATTAAGGCTGTGTTGAACCACCCGCCACAGCTCCGTTGAGAAGCAGTCAACATTCTGGAGACCCAAGTACTCCAGAATGGTGGCGGGTGGGAGGTCAGCACTATTGGGGAAGTACCCTCGAATGAGGTGAGCTCTTGGGAACTCAGCTTCCTCCAATAGCTTAATGTCAAGGCCGCTGATGGACTTGATATGTCCAACAGCTCCCCTGAAGAGTGGCTTTGTGGACTCCACATGAGTCTTTTTGGGCTTCTTTGAAGACCCTTGGGGTCCGAGGGTATCGTCAATGCTCTTCCGCTTGGCCTTGCTTTCCACGGGGGGTGCAGTGGCGATAGCCAGAGCCTTTGCTCTGCTCGAACCCTTAGCGAGTGCAGCTTTGAAGAGCTTCTACTCGCGGGTCTTCAATTTGACCAAGGCGTCCCCCGAGTCCAGTCGCAGAGTCTGGATTTGGGAGCCTGCTTCTGTGAGGCCTGACCTCTGTGAGGCCACGGAAGCGTCGTCAGCAAAGCTGATCAGGTCACCTTCAGCTTCCGCGTCGGAGGACATCACCTCGACGGTCTGATGCGTGCCTGAGCAGTTGTTGGACGAGAAGGCAGCACTAGCGAACTCAGTGTCCAAGGGAGTTCGTGGCCCGTCCGAGTCCCCAGGAATACTAGGGTCGAGACCCGTAGTGTTGGGGGTGGAAGCCAGCAGCCCAATGGCTGCAGTGCTGGTGTTGGGGTCGGCCGTGAAGGCTTCACCCTGGATTGATGCAATCAAAGCTGCATCAGGCTTGTTTGTTTTGATTTTAAGATCCCTAAATTGGTCCCACGAGTAGGCGGGAAAGGAAGGTCACCCACGACATAGCCCGTGTGCCGTGGGAAGTCTAAATGAAACTGGAGGACGACAGGTATCCAGAGTCCGCATACTAGAGACCGGGCTACCCCCCGGCCATGCATCCCTTAGCGTATGCTGTTCCGCCTTGGATTGGGGTGATTTATAGATTCACGATCTTCGCCCGACTACAATTAGTCAGCACCCCTAGCAGAAACATGACCGTGCTAGGGGCCTGCTTCCAGCCGCCCTCACGTGGAGAGTATAGCCGCACTTCCGTCAGTAGGAGCAAGGACGGCACGTACCCCAGCCAAAACTGTGGTTACATTTAGTTCCCCTTGCTGTCTCTGACGGCTGACGGCCAATTATTTACTTTAGTTATTTAGTTCATTACCCATATGACCCTCATATGTGGGTATTCCTATCAAGCCCGTAGTTTTAAGTCTGAAATTTGATAACTATTTTATACGTACCTTTAAAGAAAATCCAAAATTCGTTAGTTCATGGTTTTGAAGTTATTATCATATAATTTTGTATCAACAATAATTTTGTATTCACATTAAAACTTTACCAAAAACTGCTGGAGAATGAATTCAAATCAAATACACAAATATGCCAGCAAATTTGACTGTATAGTTCTGGTTATCTTACACAGCAAATGGTAATAAAGAATTATTTTAAGATAAATATGAAAGGGGATCAGTATATTCCTTTTTTAATTTCCTACTTTAACTATCAAGAATAGAATATGTAGTCTAAAATTGTTACGTTATTCCCCTAATTTCCTTTAAGATAAGTGCTATCGCTGCCTAATTTTAATCTTTTTGTTGAAACAAATGAAGAAAATTCTTTCCAGCAAGTTACCAAAAATTGGTACTAGCTATATACATATAATGGTGCAGACTTAAAGGGATTGTGTATATTCAATAATATATCTCACTTTGATTGGCACTGATATGTTAAGCTATTTCTAAAATTAAAATTCTCGTCATCGTATAACTTAATTTTCGACCGATTGTTCCTATGGCCGCCGTAATGGTCCGATTTTGATGAAATTTTATTTGTGGTTTATATATAAAGAAAAACTCGGTTTTACTAAATGCTGATGTAATATCTTGACAAATAACTAAAGTGGACCGATAGTTTGTATGACAGCTATACGATATATCGGTCCGAACTGACTCGTTTCGACTTATATACTGCGTGCAGCAATAAAATGTATGTGTTCCAAGTTTCATTGAGCTTTAAAACTGATAGTAGTTTGCGTTGCAACAGACGGATACACGGACATACGGGAAGGAAATATATATACAGAATATATATTATTTAAAGGGTCGGAGATGTCTCCTAAGGTACGTTGCGAACTCCTGGCCAAAATAAATATTCTCTCTGCAAAGGTGTAAAAACAAAGTATCCTTCTACTTCAATGTATATACAAATAAAATTCTCTATTTGCAGTTCTTAACTCTGATTCCGATTATTCTGTTGTTTTTCAATCAAACTCCCGAAGAAGAGTTCTGAACATAACTCTGAAATGTGTGGACTAAGTGTCAAATCACTTAAAATCGGTACGATAATATTAGCGATTATTACATCGGTAATATGTTGTCCTTTGATACGTTAATAAAATTTCTTAAGATCAATTTTCTTAAGTAGATTTTCAATCTACTCGACATCATCACTGCATGTAGGAATCTCATCAAGGTCAGTGGAGCGAGTCAAGTCTTACTATATGGATTGATTTTTGTGGGTGCTGTTTGGGCTATTGCACTTTTTGTGGGAATCTTTGGAGCAATTTTGATAAGACCAAAACTATTAACCTTGGTAGGTGCCGAAATTAATGAAGAATTATCTATGTCGAAATTTCTATCATCTGTTTAGTTTATAGTTGTCCTACAAATCTTCATATTGTGCAAGATTTTAGGCCTTATTTATGTCGTAATATTTGATAGAAAGAACATCGAATTGATTATCTCGTGGTGGTATACTCTTGCGGTCATAAGTACCGTAAGTCAAGATCATCATAACAACATCATTAATAATATCTTCAAAGTTTTCATTTCTTCAGACTGTAACTTACTTTATGGCTAAAAAATTTCTCGACAAATTGAAAAATGAGCTGGAGGAAGGCAGAAATTGAATAGTGAATATATGGAAATTATTTACTTTATTATTATTATTATTTGAAAGAGGGAGTCTCCCAGCAGAGAAGGGGCGAGGCACTGCGACCAGAAAGATCTTTTGTATCTATAATGCTCTCCCTTTATTGACAAAAGCTGTTCCGCTTCCCTGATGAAGCATACCAGGTCTTTCGTCGAGGAACGGACAATTTGCTCGGGAACTGCGATTTCCACGTGCAGATGTTTCCTTCTAATCCATACCAAGGCTGGACAATCACATAGAATGTGTTTGGTGGTTTCGTCGCCCTCTCTGCAGAGCCTGCATTCTGCATCTGAGAGGTGATGATTTTGAGAGGTGATAGTTCACCAAGTGGTGGCCACTAAGGTAACCAATTAGGAGATAGAGATCTCTCCTAGAGAGTAAGTTTGTTCTACATTTAACCGAGGGATTCGTGAGCTATTTAGCTTGCCTCATCCTTGGTTGGAAGAACCAATAGCGTTCGCCCAAGCTTTCACAAGGGATGAGATGGTTGACCATCCCACGCCGCAGAAGGGTTCGGGGCCATGCAGAGGGGCTGATGACCCCGCTCTCGCTAGTTCATCCGCTATCTCGTTGCCCTGGAAACCAGAGTGTCCAGGTACCCATAGGAGGGTAACTTTGTTTCTGTTGGAAAGCCTCTGGAGGCAGTTCCAACAGTCAGCCACCATACGCGAGCCTACTCTTTTTGAAGAGAGGGCTAGTATGGCAGCTTGGCTATCTGAGAAGATGTAAATATTTGCTCCTCTGATCCCCTTCCCAAGGATAAGATAACAGCAGAACTCTATGGCATGAACCTCGGATTGAAAGACTGTGGGCCATTTGCCCATAGCAATCGAGGTTTTGGAGTTGGGATCATGTATCCCAGCTCCAACCCCCTGATCAGCCCTTGACCCAGTGTATGCCATGAGGGTCACTGATCTCCCCGGGATGAGAGTTTTGAATTTTGCACCAAAGAAGAGTTCCTTGGTCATAGAATCTGATCTGGAGCAGATCTCTAAGCCAGGAATGTCTTTGATAAGTCTAGCATGCCCCGATTCGGTAGCTAGAAGCCCGGATTGGAGCTTGATTCTAAGAAGGCTCATAGCGGCGACTTCTTGTATTTGAATATGCAGCGGAGTCAAATTCAGAATTGATTCCATTGCTGCTGTGGGACAGGTGCGAAGTGCACCCGTTAGAGAGAGGCAAAGCAGCCTATGCAGTTTAGTGCATTTGTTGATGGCGGTGACCTGCGTAGCCTTGGACCACCACACAATAGCGGCGTAGGTGACGATGGGTCTTACCATCATCTCAAATAACTACCGAATGGTGCATGATTTGAGACCCCAGGTCCTACCAAAGAATCTTCTGCATGCCCACATGGCATGAGTTGCCTTTGATAGGGTGTTGTTTAAATGGGAATTCCAGTTCAGTCTTTTATCAAGAGTTACCCTAGATATTTGACCTCGTTGGAAAGTCCCACGGCTCATCAGCATCAGCTCTGTCACGGTGTTGGCAAAGTTCCCGTTCACTATGAGAGCCAGGTCGTCAGCATAGCCGATTGCTTGCACGCCCTGTTCAGCGAGAATACTCAATAGTTCATCAACTACTAAAGACCAGAGTAAGAGGGATAGGACCCCTCCCTGGGGACATCCCTTAACCGCACTAATGAAAGCGGTCGTGGAGTCCAAGGTAGAGGAAATAGTCCGATGTTTGAGCATAGCATCAATTCAACGGATTAGGGGACGGGCTATATTTCTGTGCTCCAGCGCAGCAGAAATAGACCCGTAGCCGGTATTGTCGAAAGCACCCTCTATATCAAGAAAAGAGCACAGAGCAGTATTCTTGGATGCGACGGCTCCCTCAATTTTACCAACTAGCTTGTGGAGAGCGACCTCAGTCGATCTTCCGGATATATACGCAAACTGCGTGGGATGCAGAGGATGAGTTTTCTGCAGAGAGCACCGAATGTGCAGGTCTATGAGCCTTTCAGCTGTTTTAAGTAGAAAGGAGGTAAGACTGATCGGCCGATATGACTTAGGCTGGTCAGGGAACGGTTTCCCTGCTTAGGAATGAATACCACATTGACTCTCCTCCAAGAGATGGGTATATATCCCCAAGTGAGACTGGCTCTAAGAAGACCGACCACCGGATCGAGAATGAGATCCAGGCTGTTCTGTAGAAGGGCTGGAAAGATCTGATCGCCCCCTGGGACTTTGAAGGGAGCGAAGGAGTTTACAGCCCATTTGACCTTTTCAGGGTCGAAGATAGTCCCTGATAGACTGGACCCATGTGATTCCGGTGACAAGGTGGCGTCATCGTGACTGGATAGATCTGGGTTCGCCACCGAACCTGGGAAGTGGACTTGTAGAAGAAGGTCAAGTGCTTCCCTGCGATCTTGAGTGAAAGAGCCGTCTGCTCTTTTTAGTAGCCCTATCCCATTAGACGACCCTTTAGCCAATACTTTGTGGAGTCTCGCTGCCTCAGGCAGCGATTCAATGCTACCACAGTAGCTGCGCCACGTATCGCGTTTAGCACGTCTAATGGTTTTGTTGTAGTTAGTGAGAGCATCCCTATAGACGTCCCAGCTGACACGGTTAGATCTGGCCCTGTTGAATAGGCTTCTAACCTTCCTTCTTTGAGCAGCCAGTTCTTCGTTCCACCAAGGAACTTCTCGGTTGACCTTTAAGGTCTTCCGAACAGAGCTGTCCTCGAAGGATGTGATTATCACATCTTGAAGCAGGTTGGCAGCAAGTTCTATCTCACTGATAGAATTAGGGTTGCTGATCAACGAGTCTGCTTTAAAAGCCACAGAGGCTTTGAATAATTCAAATATGTCTTTTTGGGACAGAAGGAGTTCTGGCGGATCTCGACTTGGCCAGGGAGGTCGAACCTGATGTGCTGATGGTCCGACAGCGTGGCTTCGTCTGTTACCCGCCAATTGACCAGCGAACTCGCAATAGAGTTGCTGACTAGGGTGAGATCCAGAACCTCCTCCCTAATGGCGTTAATAAAGGTAGGCTTACACCCTATGTTAACAACATCTAATTGACAACACAATAGATACTCTAAGAGGGACTCACCACGTTTATTGACGTCGCTGCTACCCCAGATCGTGTGATGCGCATTTGCATCACAGCCGATCACTAGCGGCTTGTTGTGCAAGCGGCAGAACTCCACTAGCCGCTGAACCTCTGTTGGGGGGACGTCATCCACGTCGCCCGGGAAATAGGCAGGGGTGGGGGAGACCCTGACGGGGGAATTCTTAAGGATAAGTTTCACCCTGCCAAAGCGGAATTTGACGTTACCCTTAAGATCCGTCAGAGTCTTGAACGACTTCTCGTCGACCAACATAGCGAGGTGCGTCGTTTTGCCATTAAGGCTGTGTTGAACCACCCGCCACAGCTCCGTTGAGAAGCAGTCAACATTCTGGAGACCCAAGTACTCCAGAATGGTGGCGGGTGGGAGGTCAGCACTATTGGGGAAGTACCCTCGAATGAGGTGAGCTCTTGGGAACTCAGCTTCCTCCAATAGCTTAATGTCAAGGCCGCTGATGGACTTGATATGTCCAACAGCTCCCCTGACCCATTCGGCAGTGGCTGCTGTCCCCCCACCAGGAGCACCATTCGTACCATCGACGCATGCCTTTAGGTGTCTTCCGTGCCACTGCGCGGTGTAAGAGGTTTGCTAAGGTCAGCCGAAGTGAAGCCCAATTTCCCTCTCCCACCGGCTGAAGAGTGGCTTGACTCCACATGAGTCTTTTTGGGCTTCTTTGAAGACCCTTGGGGTCCGAGGGTATCGTCAATGCTCTTCCGCTTGGCCTTGCTTTCCACGGGGGGTGCAGTGGCGATAGCCAGAGCCTTTGCTCTGCTCGAACCCTTAGCGAGTGCAGCTTTGAAGAGCTTCTACTCGCGGGTCTTCAATTTGACGAAGGCGTCCCCCGAGTCCAGTCGCAGAGTCTGGATTTGGGAGCCTGCTTCTGTGAGGCCTGACCTCTGTGAGGCCACGGAAGCGTCGTCAGCAAAGCTGATCAGGTCACCTTCAGCTTCCGCGTCGGAGGACATCACCTCGACGGTCTGATGCGTGCCTGAGCAGTTGTTGGACGAGAAGGCAGCACTAGCGAACTCAGTGTCCAAGGGAGTTCGTGGCCCGTCCGAGTCCCCAGGAATACTAGGGTCGAGACCCGTAGTGTTGGGGGTGGAAGCCAGCAGCCCAATGGCTGCAGTGCTGGTGTTGGGGTCGGCCGTGAAGGCTTCACCCTGGATTGATGCAATCAAAGCTGCATCAGGCTTGTTTGTTTTGATTTTAAGATCCCTAAATTGGTCCCACGAGTAGGCGGGAAAGGAAGGTCACCCACGACATAGCCCGTGTGCCGTGGGAAGTCTAAATGAAACTGGAGGACGACAGGTATCCAGAGTCCGCATACTAGAGACCGGGCTACCCCCCGGCCATGCATCCCTTAGCGTATGCTGTTCCGCCTTGGATTGGGGTGATTTATAGATTCACGATCTTCGCCCGACTACAATTAGTCAGCACCCCTAGCAGAAACATGACCGTGCTAGGGGCCTGCTTCCAGCCGCCCTCACGTGGAGAGTATAGCCGCACTTCCGTCAGTAGGAGCAAGGACGGCACGTACCCCAGCCAAAACTGTGGTTACATTTAGTTCCCCTTGCTGTCTCTGACGGCTGACGGCCAATTATTTACTTTAGTTTATTTAGTTACATTACCCATATGACCCTCATATGTGGGTATTCCTATCAAGCCCGTAGTTTTAAGTCTGAAAATTTGATAACTATTTTATACGTACCTTTAAAGAAAATCCAAAATTCGTTAGTTCATGGTTTTGAAGTTATTATCATATAATTTTGTATCAACAATAATTTTGTATTCACATTAAAACTTTACCAAAAACTGCTGGAGAATGAATTCAAATCAAATACACAAATATGCCAGCAAATTTGACTGTATAGTTCTGGTTATCTTACACAGCAAATGGTAATAAAGAATTATTTTAAGATAAATATGAAAGGGGATCAGTATATTCCTTTTTTAATTTCCTACTTTAACTATCAAGAATAGAATATGTAGTCTAAAATTGTTACGTTATTCCCCTAATTTCCTTTAAGATAAGTGCTATCGCTGCCTAATTTTAATCTTTTTGTTGAAACAAATGAAGAAAATTCTTTCCAGCAAGTTACCAAAAATTGGTACTAGCTATATACATATAATGGTGCAGACTTAAAGGGATTGTGTATATTCAATAATATATCTCACTTTGATTGGCACTGATATGTTAAGCTATTTCTAAAATTAAAATTCTCGTCATCGTATAACTTAATTTTCGACCGATTGTTCCTATGGCAGCCGTAATGGTCCGATTTTGATGAAATTTTATTTGTGGTTTATATATAAAGAAAAACTCGGTTTTACTAAATGCTGATGTAATATCTTGACAAATAACTAAAGTGGACCGATAGTTTGTATGACAGCTATACGATATATCGGTCCGAACTGACTCGTTTCGACTTATATACTGCGTGCAGCAATAAAATGTATGTGTTCCAAGTTTCATTGAGCTTTAAAACTGATAGTAGTTTGCGTTGCAACAGACGGATACACGGACATACGGGAAGGAAATATATATACAGAATATATATTATTTAAAGGGTCGGAGATGTCTCCTAAGGTACGTTGCGAACTCCTGGCCAAAATAAATATTCTCTCTGCAAAGGTGTAAAAACAAAGTATCCTTCTACTTCAATGTATATACAAATAAAATTCTCTATTTGCAGTTCTTAACTCTGATTCCGATTATTCTGTTGTTTTTCAATCAAACTCCCGAAGAAGAGTTCTGAACATAACTCTGAAATGTGTGGACTAAGTGTCAAATCACTTAAAATCGGTACGATAATATTAGCGATTATTACATCGGTAATATGTTGTCCTTTGATACGTTAATAAAATTTCTTAAGATCAATTTTCTTAAGTAGATTTTCAATCTACTCGACATCATCACTGCATGTAGGAATCTCATCAAGGTCAGTGGAGCGAGTCAAGTCTTACTATATGGATTGATTTTTGTGGGTGCTGTTTGGGCTATTGCACTTTTTGTGGGAATCTTTGGAGCAATTTTGATAAGACCAAAACTATTAACCTTGGTAGGTGCCGAAATTAATGAAGAATTATCTATGTCGAAATTTCTATCATCTGTTTAGTTTATAGTTGTCCTACAAATCTTCATATTGTGCAAGATTTTAGGCCTTATTTATGTCGTAATATTTGATGGAAAGAACATGGAATTGATTAACTCGTGGTGGTATACTCTTGCGGTCACAAGTACCGTAAGTCAAGATCATCATAACAACATCATTAATAATATCTTCAAAGTTTTCTTTTCTTCAGGGTGTAACTTACTTTATGGCTAAAAAATTTCTCGACAAATTGAAAAATGAGCTGGAGGAAGGCAGAAATTGAATAGTGAATATATGGAAATTATTTACTTTATTATTATTATTATTTGAAAGAGGGAGTCTCCCAGCAGAGAAGGGGCGAGGCACTGCGACCAGAAAGATCTTTTGTATCTATAATGCTCTCCCTTTATTGACAAAAGCTGTTCCGCTTCCCTGATGAAGCATACCAGGTCTTTCGTCGAGGAACGGACAATTTGCTCGGGAACTGCGATTTCCACGTGCAGATGTTTCCTTCTAATCCATACCAAGGCTGGACAATCACATAGAATGTGTTTGGTGGTTTCGTCGCCCTCTCTGCAGAGCCTGCATTCTGCATCTGAGGACGGACGCATTTTTGAGAGGTGATAGTTCACCAAGTGGTGGCCACTAAGGTAACCAATTAGGAGATAGAGATCTCTCCTAGAGAGTAAGTTTGTTCTACATTTAACCGAGGGATTCGTGAGCTCTTTAGCTTGCCTCATCCTTGGTTGGAAGAACCAATAGCGTTCGCCCAAGCTTTCACAAGGGATGAGATGGTTGACCATCCCACGCCGCAGAAGGGTTCGGGGCCATGCAGAGGGGCTGATGACCCCGCTCTCGCTAGTTCATCCGCTATCTCGTTGCCCTGGAAACCAGAGTGTCCAGGTACCCATAGGAGGCTAACTTTGTTTCTGTTGGAAAGCCTCTGGAGGCAGTTCCAACAGTCAGCCACCATACGCGAGCCTACTCTTTTTGAAGAGAGGGCTAGTATGGCAGCTTGGCTATCTGAGAAGATGTAAATATTTGCTCCTCTGATCCCCTTCCCAAGGATAAGATAACAGCAGAACTCTATGGCATGAACCTCGGATTGAAAGACTGTGGGCCATTTGCCCATAGCAATCGAGGTTTTGGAGTTGGGATCATGTATCCCAGCTCCAACCCCCTGATCAGTCCTTGACCCATTGGTATACCAGTGTATGCCATGAGGGTCACTGATCTCCCCGGGATGAGAGTTTTGAATTTTGCACCAAAGAAGAGTTCCTTGGTCATAGAATCTGATCTGGAGCAGATCTCTAAGCCAGGAATGTCTTTGATAAGTCTAGCATGCCCCGATTCGGTAGCTAGAAGCCCGGATTGGAGCTTGATTCTAAGAAGGCTCATAGCGGCGACTTCTTGTATTTGAATATGCAGCGGAGTCAAATTCAGAATTGTTTCCATTGCTGCTGTGGGACAGGTGCGAAGTGCACCCGTTAGAGAGAGGCAAAGCAGCCTATGCAGTTTAGTGCATTTGTTGATGGCGGTGACCTGCGTAGCCTTGGACCACCACACAATAGCGGCGTAGGTGACGATGGGTCTTACCATCATCTCAAATAACTACCGAATGGTGCATGATTTGAGACCCCAGGTCCTACCAAAGAATCTTCTGCATGCCCACATGGCATGAGTTGCCTTTGATAGGGTGTTGTTTAAATGGGAATTCCAGTTCAGTCTTTTATCAAGAGTTACCCTAGATATTTGACCTCGTTGGAAAGTCCCACGGCTCATCAGCATCAGCTCTGTCACGGTGTTGGCAAAGTTCCCGTTCACTATGAGAGCCAGGTCGTCAGCATAGCCGATTGCTTGCACGCCCTGTTCAGCGAGAATACTCAATAGTTCATCAACTACTAAAGACCAGAGTAAGAGGGATAGGACCCCTCCCTGGGGACATCCCTTAACCGCACTAATGAAAGCGGTCGTGGAGTCCAAGGTAGAGGAAATAGTCCGATGTTTGAGCATAGCATCAATTCAACGGATTAGGGGACGGGCTATATTTCTGTGCTCCAGCGCAGCAGAAATAGACCCGTAGCCGGTATTGTCGAAAGCACCCTCTATATCAAGAAAAGAGCACAGAGCAGTATTCTTGGATGCGACGGCTCCCTCAATTTTACCAACTAGCTTGTGGAGAGCGACCTCAGTCGATCTTCCGGATATATACGCAAACTGCGTGGGATGCAGAGGATGAGTTTTCTGCAGAGAGCACCGAATGTGCAGGTCTATGAGCCTTTCAGCTGTTTTAAGTAGAAAGGAGGTAAGACTGATCGGCCGATATGACTTAGGCTGGTCAGGGAACGGTTTCCCTGCTTAGGAATGAATACCACATTGACTCTCCTCCAAGAGATGGGTATATATCCCCAAGTGAGACTGGCTCTAAGAAGACCGACCAGCGGATCGAGAATGAGATCCAGGCTGTTCTGTAGAAGGGCTGAAAAGATCTGATCGCCCCCTGGGGCTTTGAAGGGAGCGAAGGAGTTTACAGCCCATTTGACCTTTTCAGGGTCGAAGATAGTCCCTGATAGACTGGACCCATGTGATTCCGGTGACAAGGTGGCGTCATCGTGACTGGATAGATCTGGGTTCGCCACCGAACCTGGGAAGTGGACTTGTTGAAGAAGGTCAAGTGCTTCCCTGCGATCTTGAGGGAAAGAGCCGTCTGCTCTTTTTAGTAGCCCTATCCCATTAGACGACCCTTTAGCCAATACTTTGTGGAGTCTCGCTGCCTCAAGCAGCGATTCAATGCTACCACAGTAGCTACGCCACGTATCGCGTTTAGCACGTCTAATGGTTTTGTTGTAGTTAGTGAGAGCGTCCCTATAGACGTCCCAGCTGACACGGTTAGATCTGGCCCTGTTGAATAGGCTTCTAACCTTCCTTCTTTGAGCAGCCAGTTCTTCGTTCCACCAAGGAACTTTTCGGTTGACCTTTAAGGTCTTCCGAACAGAGCTGTCCTCGAAGGATGTGATTAGCACATCTTGAAGCAGGTTGGCAGCAAGTTCTATCTCACTGATAGAATTAGGGTTGCTGATCAACGAGTCTGCTTTAAAAGCCACAGAGGCTTTGAATAATTCAAATATGTCTTTTTGGGACAGAAGGAGTTCTGGCGGATCTCGACTTGGCCAGGGAGGTCGAACCTGATGTGCTGATGGTCCGACAGCGTGGCTTCGTCTGTTACCCGCCAATTGACCAGCGAACTCGCAATAGAGTTGCTGACTAGGGTGAGATCCAGAACCTCCTCCCTAATGGCGTTAATAAAGGTAGGCTTACACCCTATGTTAGCAACATCTAATTGACAACACAATAGATACTCTAAGAGGGACTCACCACGTTTATTGACGTCGCTGCTACCCCAGATCGTGTGATGCGCATTTGCATCACAGCCGATCACTAGCGGCTTGTTGTGCAAGCGGCAGAACTCCACTAGCCGCTGAACCTCTGTTGGGGGGACGTCATCCACGTCGCCCGGGAAATAGGCAGGGGTGGGGGAGACCCTGACGGGGGAATTCTTAAGGAAAAGTTTCACCCTGCCAAAGCGGAATTTGACGTTACCCTTAAGATCCGTCAGAGTCTTGAACGACTTCTCGTCGACCAACATAGCGAGGTGCGTCGTTTTGCCATTAAGGCTGTGTTGAACCACCCGCCACAGCTCCGTTGAGAAGCAGTCAACATTCTGGAGACCCAAGTACTCCAGAATGGTGGCGGGTGGGAGGTCAGCACTATAGGGGAAGTACCCTCGAATGAGGTGAGCTCTTGGGAACTCAGCTTCCTCCAATAGCTTAATGTCAAGGCCGCTGATGGACTTGATATGTCCAACAGCTCCCCTGACCCATTCGGCAGTGCTGCTGTCCTCGCACACCAGGAGCAGCCATTCATTTCGGGGTATGCACCCATCGAAACCTGGACCGATTCCTGATGTGGAGGGCAGCCGCATCGCCTTTAGGATGCTGTCTTGCACCGTGGCCAACTGCGCCGGTGTAAGAGGTTTGCTAAGGTCAGCCGAAGTGAAGCCCAATTTCACTCTGCTTGCCACCTGGCTGAAGAGTGGCTTTGTGGACTCCACATGAGTCTTTTTGGGCTTCTTTGAAGACCCTTGGGGTCCGAGGGTATCGTCAATGCTCTTCCGCTTGGCCTTGCTTTCCACGGGGGGTGCAGTGGCGATAGCCAGAGCCTTTGCTCTGCTCGAACCCTTAGCGAGTGCAGCTTTGAAGAGCTTCTACTCGCGGGTCTTCAATTTGACGAAGGCGTCCCCCGAGTCCAGTCGCAGAGTCTGGATTTGGGAGCCTGCTTCATTGAGGCCTGACCTCTGTGAGGCCACGGAAGCGTCGTCAGCAAAGCTGATCAGGTCACCTTCAGCTTCCGCGTCGCAGGACATCACCTCGACGGTCTGATGCGTGCCTGAGCAGTTGTTGGACGAGAAGGCAGCACTAGCGAACTCAGTGTCCAAGGGAGTTCGTGGCCCGTCCGAGTCCCGTCCGAGTTGGGGGTGGAAGCCAGCAGCCCAATGGCTGCAGTGCTGGTGTTGGGGTCGGCCGTGAAGGCTTCACCCTGGATTGATGCAATCAAAGCTGCATCAGGCTTGTTTGTTTTGATTTTAAGATCCCTAAATTGGTCCCACGAGTAGGCGGGAAAGGAAGGTCACCCACGACATAGCCCGTGTGCCGTGGGAAGTCTAAATGAAACTGGAGGACGACAGGTATCCAGAGTCCGCATACTAGAGACCGGGCTACCCCCCGGCCATGCATCCCTTAGCGTATGCTGTTCCGCCTTGGATTGGGGTGATTTATAGATTCACGATCTTCGCCCGACTACAATTAGTCAGCACCCCTAGCAGAAACATGACCGTGCTAGGGGCCTGCTTCCAGCCGCCCTCACGTGGAGAGTATAGCCGCACTTCCGTCAGTAGGAGCAAGGACGGCACGTACCCCAGCCAAAACTGTGGTTACATTTAGTTCCCCTTGCTGTCTCTGACGGCTGACGGCCAATTATTTACTTTAGTTTATTTAGTTATTTAGTTCATTACCCATATGACCCTCATATGTGGGTATTCCTATCAAGCCCGTAGTTTTAAGTCTGAAATTTGATAACTATTTTATACGTACCTTTAAAGAAAATCCAAAATTCGTTAGTTCATGGTTTTGGAGTTATTATCATATAATTTTGTATCAACAATAATTTTGTATTCACATTAAAACTTTACCAAAAACTGCTGGAGAATGAATTCAAATCAAATACACAAATATGCCAGCAAATTTGACTGTATAGTTCTGGTTATCTTACACAGCAAATGGTAATAAAGAATTATTTTAAGATAAATATGAAAGGGGATCAGTATATTCCTTTTTTAATTTCCTACTTTAACTATCAAGAATATAATATGTAGTCTAAAATTGTTACGTTATTCCCCTAATTTCCTTTAAGATAAGTGCTATCGCTGCCTAATTTTAATCTTTTAGTTGAAACAAATGAAGAAAATTCTTTCCAGCAAGTTACCAAAAATTTCAAGGCCCTCACAGTTTAAACACATTCAAGAATTTCAAACTCACTCAACCAAAAGTAGAAAAAGGAAAGCAAGAAACCTTTAGACGACATTTCCATCGCGATATGTTGGAGCAACAGACAAAGGGCAGGCGCAGTCAACCTTAACAGTGCCTGGGCAGCGAGAAGGGGGAACGGGCAGGGAAAGATAGCTGCTGTAAACACAGCCAGGTGATAGGATCAGCGCTTGGTCGCTTAGATTAAAATTTAATTTTTAATTTTCGACGATTGTTTGCCTTTTATTTGTCGAGGGATAAATAAAAGAACCACTGTTGATTTATCATTATTCTATGCAAATCCACCGCGTTCAACTTTCACCTCTGGCCCTAGTTATGCACAGCAGTCAGCTGCGAGGAGCCAGCGCTATCAGCCACGTGCAATGTCAATGGAAGCGATTAACATTCAATTAGCTTTTGGCTTCATCAATGATTTTATCGCAGCCATTAGACGAGGGTCGTACAGGGGATGGGGGTATACAAGGGTGTACGTTGTGTTGTTGCTCTGTTCCAGTGCAAATTGTGGCAAATTATCATTAGCTTGTTGTTGTTGTTGCCGCTGCTGTTGCTGTGGCTGTGTGTGTGTGTTTGTGTGTTGTGTGCCTCGCCGACGACATCTTCACATCTTCAAAAGGTTTTTATGACATCAACAGCTGTCGTTGACAGATTATTGTGGCGATTATTTTAGCTGCGACGGAGTTGGGCCCCAAAGCAGAAGGCAGACAGCGCCACGTAGAGAGCAGACCCTACCAGATGTGGGGAGGGAGTTTACAGGGGGTCACAGCGGGTTGGTTGGTTACCACCCAGCACCCTGTGGGCAATACGTGTATGTTGTGAGCACAATGGGGGGACGGGTGGAGTGGTCCTGCTGGTAAGAACTCGCCTACCCTTCCCTCTCTGTACTCGAGCTGCTTTGTGCGTTCAACTGGAAATTGTCAACAATGTTGTCATTGCTTTTGGCCCTTTATCGTTGTTGTTGCTGTTGATGTTGTTGGTGTTGCACATGTGGCCTGCCACTTAAACATCTTGCGGCTTAGCACTTGTGAATAGTAGTACGTATAACTCTGTCTCACTCGGAATACTTGTCATTTATGTTGACACTTTTCAAGCAACATATTCCCTCGCACACACACACACACACACACACACACACACACACACTTTTTAATTAAATGTCCCATTTAAGCAATACTGTTATTAGAATTATTGTCGCCATTTTTCTGTTCATTCAAATCGTAAGTAAGGAGATCGAACGCAACTATATCATATCATTTTTCATGTTCCGATTAATCCATATTTCTCATCTCTACCTCCAGATACTTTGTATCATTGAAGTCAATATGGGGTTGCCCAAAGATTTCCATGACCGCTATAATCGCGAGCTGCTTTTCGATGGCTATATGACTACCATATACTGTATAGCAATCATCTTTGGCGGTTACTTTCTTCTGTATACCAATAAGCTATTACACCAGAAGATCGTAAGTCTACTGTGCTTTCAAGCTCATTGCAAAATATTGACAACTTAACTTAGCTTCTAGCCGGAATCATTGTTTATATTGTAATTAAGGTCATTTTGTGGCTGTGTTTTGAAATTTTCGGTAATGGAATCCGTGAACGTATCGTACCCTACTATTTCATTACATTGGGATGGGCGGTAAGGGAAAACGTAAACGAAAGCTACCTTCGGTATGCCGAAGGTTCTATACCATTGCAGGTTTTTATATCCCCCGATCGTTCCAATGCTAGCTATATACATTTAATGGTGCAGACTTAAAAGGATTGTGTATATTCAATAATATATCTCACTTTGATTGGCACTGATATGTTAAGCTATTTCTAAAATTAAAACTCTTCTTCATCGTAAAACTTAATTTTCGACCGATTGTTCCTATGGCAGCAGTAGTGGTCCGATTTTGATGAAATTTTATTTGTGGTTTATTTATAAAGAAAAACTCGGTTTTACTAAATGCTGATGTAATATCTTGACAAATAACTAAAGTGGACCGATAGTTTGTATGACAGCTATACGATATATCGGTCCGAACTGACTCGTTTCGACTTATATACTGCGTGCAGCAATAAAATGTATGTGTTCCAAGTTTCATTGAGCTTTAAAACTGATAGTAGTTTGCGTTGCAACAGACGGATACACGGACATACGGGAAGGAAATATATATACAGAATATATATTATTTAAAGGGTCGGAGATGTCTCCTAAGGTACGTTGCGAACTCCTGGCCAAAATAAATATTCTCTCTGCAAAGGTGTAAAAACAAAGTATCCTTCTACTTCAATGTATATACAAATAAAATTCTCTATTTGCAGTTCTTAACTCTGATTCCGATTATTCTGTTGTTTTTCAATCAGACTCCCGAAGAAGAATTCTGAACATAACTCTGAAATGTGTGGACTAAATGTCAAATCACTTAGAAGCGGTACGATAATATTAGCGATTGTTACATCGGTAATATGTTGTCCTTTGATACGTTAAAAAAATTCTTAAGATCAATTTTCTTAAGTAGATTTTCAATTTATTTGACATCGTCACTGCGAGTAGGAATCTCATCAAGACCAGTGGACCGACTCAAGCTTTACTATATGGATTGATTTTAGTGGGTGCTGTTCTGGCTATTGCACTTTTTGTGGGAATCATTGGAGCAATTTTGATAAGACCAAAAGTATTAACCTTGGTAGGTGCCGAAATTAATGAAGAATTATCTATGTCGAAATTTCTATCATCTGTTTAGTTTGTAGTTGTCCTACAAATCTTCCTACCCAGCAAGCTTTTTACTTTAATTTATGTCGGATTAATTGAAAAAAAAAACTTCGTTTTGATTGTCACGTTATGGTATAGTCTTGTGCTCGGAAGTTCCGTAAGTCAAGATCATCATAACAACATCATTAATAATATCTTCAAAGTTTTCTTTTCTTCAGACTGCAACTTTCTTTATAGCTAAAATATTTCTCGACAAATTGAAAAATGAGCTGGAGGAAGGCAGAAATTGAAAGAGTGAATATATGGAAATTATTAACTTTAGTTTATTTAGTTATTTAGTTCATTACCCATATGACCCTCATATGTGGGTATTCCTATCAAGCCCGTAGTTTTAAGTCTGAAATTTGATAACTATTTTATACGTACCTTTAAAGAAAATCCAAAATTCGTTAGTTCATGGTTTTGAAGTTATTGTCATATAATTTTGTATCAACAATAATTTTGTATTCACATTAAAACTTTACTTCGATAACTGTGTCTCTTTCTACTTTTTCTACAAACACACAAAATTCTTTCTCTGGAAATTTGACTTCTTCCGCGGATATGTGCCTTCTAGGGTTCAAAGTTCTCAGATTTCTTACAATACTATTCGCTGTCGCACTCACAGTAAGTTGAGCAAAAACTAATTAATATAATATACGAACTCCCTTTCAGATTGTGAATTCTTGCGACATTGGAGTTACCATTGTAAAAATCAATTTTTGCGATGATAAAATGCAGATATTTTTGGGCATATCGCTATTCATGGACATTATAATGAATCTGGTACTGTGCGCGGGTATCCACGGTGGTGTTCGTAGCATTCCAGACAACGTCAAAGTGGTAATAGCTCGAGACATGTTAGAATTTCAGACATTAATATCTTTTCACTGCATCCAGTATCTTTACACACTGAGTATCTTCTTTGCGGGCAAAGTATTTCTCTTAAATTGCATTTATGGAAGCAAAGATAACGAGATAGATTCTGTTTGGTATAATCTGGACATTGCCTTTTCGGTAAGTTAATTCGAGAGCTATATGAAGTGCGAAGATATTGAATTTACTGCATATTAACGTTTCTTCCCATCAGGCTCTTAGTTTGATAGTTGCAGGACCGCTGTATTTTCAATTGCTTGATAAACAGGCTGAAAACTTATAACAAATTCGCAACAGTCAAGTGCATTGGTTTTCTCTGCAAAGATTAACCAAATACACCTAACAAATTAAGAAGTAGCAACAGTCAATGTCATTTTCGTACACCAATAAAAATTTTGTATATTATTTACCCAAAAAGTTAGAAGATTCAATATGGTGTTCCATTTATAATGGGTACAGGTAAACTCTAGACTGTCCCTAGGCATTTGCCTAGTATTTGGCCGTCTCACCTCATCGACCTATCTAGGGCAATGGACATTCGACTTAGGATTGCAGATTGCCAGTGTGGGCAATCAAATTACCAGAAAAATTATGGACAGCAACCCGTAGCACAACAACGTGAAAGCCAATAAAGATAACGATGACAAGATAAACGAAAGTTGTGGTCCATTTTGGTGAGTAAGGGAGGGGCAAGTTGATGGCAGCGTCGTCTGCTTTAAATGAAATTTAACGATTCGCACAAATAATGATGGCACTTTGCATTTTAAAACACTTTGCGGGGCCAAATGGCGACAGCGGAGGCGGTCAGAAGTCACCGAACGGATGCGACATTGACATTCAATTGGAGGCAGGACAGGCAAGACACGTAGGAGGGGCAGTATATGAAGGATGCGGGCCTGGGGGGACACTGAACTCTGATGCTCATTATACGCATTTCATTTGACACTTTTATTGGCGCAGCTGTCCGGGCTGATATTTCACACTTTGCTGGACGCACGAGGAGGAGTCACAGGAGGTGGGAGAGAGGGAGAAATGGGGAGTGAGGGAAATGAAATGTGTAATGCTGTAGCTCCATTTATGCGGGTCACTTTATAGCCAGAAAACGGATGCGAATGCGGTTGCGGATATATTCACCGATAAGGCCATTAAATTTCTCCCTCCCCCTTTCACTGCCTGCAGCAGCCACTCTTGGCCTGGCCATAAACTCACAGCCAGCTTGAGCATGAGTGCCATCAGCACTCGGCCAATTACGCAAAATAAAAGAATACAAGTTCGCACCCGCACTCCGTCACCCGCAGTGCGCTCCAGCACTCTGCTACTTACACGGAAACGTGTCAAAGTGCAGAAAAATGCAACAGCGTGTGGCTCGAGCGAGTGGCTCATTAGGGTTGAGCTTGCCCCAAGGTGTTGCCTGCCAAATTGCTTGGAAAAAATACCGTTCACTCGAGTCACACCTTGTCAGACTCAGACGCGCGCTCGACTATGAAATATCCTATAAATTTGCGCTCATTTCTATTTTTACAATTGCTTAATTAAAGCTCAACGCCGTAGGCCATTTTCATCAGCCTCCGCCTCGTCATGGGCAGCCGGAGGAGTGTGAGGAGGTGTAGCGGAGGGGCTGGGGCGCATTACAATTGTCACCAAGCAGCAGCTGGCCCCAAAAACAGCATGTCGTCGTCCTTGCCTTGTCGTCCAGGCGCATGTCCTGCGGCTGATTAAAATCTATTAGAGTCAAAGAGATGTAAGACGCGACTCGGAGGGTGGGCATGCTTGGCTGCTGCGGTGGTTACAGTGGGTGTATGGCATGGGGAGGTGTACGTGGAGGTGGAGATGGGCTGCCTGCCTTGGCCAATGACTTGCCATGTAAATGTCGACGCAATTGAAATGCATGCGGCATGAGACTTGAAACTTTTTCCAACATTAGCGTAGCGAAACGGCATAATTGTTCTTCTGTTACGTTGGCAGAAACGGGCTTATAGTATAGTATTATATATTGTATAGTATATAGTATCAAATTGTATTGTAATATATTAAATATATGCATATACATTTTATCATATTCAAATTAAATTATAATATATTCATACAACTATTAACAAATTCAACATCAATTGAAGGAAAAGAATATAATTTCATTCAGATTCGATGCAAATATATAAAAATTATATTCCATGCTAAAAATTTGCAATCTATTATATATCAAATATCTTAGCAAACCACATCATGTTCGATTTAAGTCTTAATAAACTTAATTGCTAAGTACTTGAATAAGTAAACTTGTTTCATATAATCAAAATATATTACTTTGATCTATATTTACTTTATTTCTTCTATAGACAATGATCTCTCATTGCCAGTTAGGGTATTTAAGTTCTGTTTGTTGTTCCTGCAATGCCGAAAGTCGCCAACAAAAACTTTTTGAGCGCAAAGTTTTCAACGGAAATTGTGCAGCTGTTTTGTGTGCGACGACAAGGTTGTGGGGTGAGCGGAGGAGTGAGAGAAACAGAGCACTTGTTGGCTCTCTACGACATTCAAAGATATAGAAATTTAGACATGGCAAGAAAACTTGCATGCACTGCATGACAAAGGCGACGAGGGGAGAAGGTCGAACAAATTCGTTGAAATTTTAATTCAATGGAAAAAGGCCGCAGAATGCCGGCGCTCGTTAGACTACGTGTGTGTGTGAGGGTGTGTGTGTGTCTGAGGAAAGTATGCATGCAGATAGCACTTACATGTACCCCAACCTTATCGTATACTCCTGCCCGGGGTACAACAACATCATGTGCAGCCTCTCTCAATATGAATTTTCATGATTAAAGCGCGTGTCGCTTGGCTTTTTATCGCCAAAAGACACAAGGTGCCCCCCTTACTCGATAGGGGTTCGATGGGTTGCTCGGTTCGATGAGAGAGAAATTTCTTATAAATTATCGTTGGCAACAAATGTGTCCGCACAGCCATTGGCACGCATGCATAATAAAGTGATTTTAAAGGGCGGCGTAAAAATTTCCATTTCGCAGAGAGAGCACTCAGCTTTATTGGAATTGAAAGTTAGTGCTCGCTCGCGGAGGGGGAAGAGACTCGTCTAGGACACATATGGTAGCTGCTCTGTCTGAGTTGGACTTTAAGTTCGCTTCCCTCTTGCTTATTAACTGCCATTTACAAATGTGAACAGGGACAACAGCGAGAAATATATTAAATGCAGCGCAAAAGCGGCAAGTCATAAACTGCTCATCAGTCTTCGGTGCAGTATCCCTCTCCCCACTACCCCTTCTTCTCATGCTACCCTGTAATTATACGAAACTTTGCTCTCACTATCACAACTCATTCTCGTTCTTATCCCGTTGTCATTGTCCCGACGCGCAGGAAGTGCCAAAGCGCCTTCGGGCAAAGCGGTAGCAGAGCAGTGCAGGGGACGAGAGGGATGGGAAAGGGGGAAAGGGGCTTCTCTTTGACGTTGATAATGCAATTTCCGCGTTGCGCGCTCTCGCGTAATTTACTGTTATGCAATGTTTCATTTTTACGTCGCCTTTAAGCGCCTTCGGAGATAGTTCTCCTTGTTGTTGTTGTTGTTGTTGTTTTTGCTGTTGTTGCTCTCTTCTCTCTATTTATCTGCATAAAGTTAATTGAAAGCAGTTGCTCCAGCTCGACCACATCTCAGGCTGGCGTGATGTGTCAACATCTTTTGGAAACGAAAAAAAGAGAAAAGACTTTCATGTCCATCGTCGTCATTCTCAGTCTTTATTACAAATTGGTTTTCTGCACTTGCCTCGTGTGGCAGTTGCGTGCGCAATTCGCTTCAAATGAATATGGAAGCCGCAGAGCCGGAGAGAGAGAACACAAAAAACACGGTAAAAAATCAACAGAAAACTGAGAAAAATACAGAAAAACAAATTGCAGTCGAGAGTGCGGTGAGGAAGCGAGTGGGAGGGAGTACAGACGCGTTGACGCTGCACGTGGTAAATCCCGGGGAAAAACCTGGAAGCATTGTCGAGAAACGTGTTCACTTTGCACACGTTAACGAACCGAAATCGAAAGTTTAACTGCGGTCAGCGTTGGCATTGTCATGTCGCATGTCGCACACTCCCCTTCCTCACCCCCTCACACCTCTACTGCGCCGCTGTCTCTCCCACAGTGGACTGTCAGATTGAATGGTTTATGTGTGACACCTTTGACCGGTCGGGTCGAGTTGCCGACGATATAAATTAAATCTCACCGCAAGGCGAAGCAACTTTAACATTGACGAAGCTGCAAATCGTTTGGGGTTTTCTACAGATTAGATAACATATGTAATAGTTTAAGATTACATATGATATCATATTCTGAATTCCAGTAATAGTCAGTTATATTACTTAGCAAAGCTTTTATTCATCAACATTCTACTCTTTCAACATTAGATAACTATGCCAAATGTACAATTTTAATAAGTTATATTCCTTTCTTAAGTTCTCTGAATAGTTAGCTGAAGTTGTAGAAGGCTATATCATCTCATAACTTGAGATTTATCTGCAAAAAGTGCAATTATAATGAGTTATATATTAATTTCGTAAGTACTCTGAATAGTTAGCTGAGTTATAGAAGTCTATATCATCTTATTACTTATGCCAATTTATAGATTCGTAGTTCTGCCAACTTTTGACAAGATTTGCTTTAATTCGGCAAATGATTTATACGTTTCGCTTAAGGTTTCGGTTCAGCTGCAGTGCCCCATTCTTCTGCACTTCTCCCTTTCCCCACTTTACTCATTCCTTTGCCATTTAAGCTTCTCTTTTATTTGCCCAGTAAAAGTCACGTGGCATTCATAATTCTTAAAACGGCGCTAGCTGAAATTATGTCGCAATGCTAAGTGCACCCAAACAGCGACAGCTGCCCCAAGTCCGTTGCCACCCCTACCCCCCCGGCATCCCTATTTCACTTGCCTGCGCTGTACGTGACCGGCATTTGGTGCGCTGCAAAGTATGCTATGATTTTCGGATCGCAGTCGCACACAATGGCGAATTGATTTCGCCTCTCAAGCTGATTATGGAATTAAAACATATTTCTGCTGGAGTAGAACTTAAAACTTTAAGTGGCAAAGGTTGTTGCCGTACGTGACATACGCCGGCTAGTCGAGTTTATCACATGACAAGTTGCACAAACACACACACACACCTCGCACCCACACACACACTCACGCATTGAGAGCGAGAGAAAAAGTACTGAATAAAGAAGCGAAAACTACAAAGAAGTTAACTACAAAAGCGCACTGCGAAACTGAACTTGGGTTACAAAGGCAGGAGAGATGAGGAGTTGACAAGCAGCAGCAAGGGAAGAAGGAGAGCTGGAACTGGAGGCAGATAAATAACATTGAATGCGAAAATGCAGAGAAAAACGAAAAGGAAAAATGAAAAAAATAAACAATATGCCTTTTGAAATGCTAAACGAGGCACACACGCACACACACACACACACACACACATACTCACATAGTATCTCCTTCCACACACACATCTCCACACGAATCTTCTCATCGTCGCTGCTGGAGGCGCTCTTCACACGCTTCTTCACACTGCGCCAGGACGCGCACAGAACTCGTGTGTTTTTATTAGCAAGACCCACCCCCCTTTATCACTCTGTCCCTTCCTCTTGCACACCCCTGAGTTTATCTTGTTACTCAGCGTGCGCTCAGTGCCAAAAAACATTTATCTTGTCGTATTTATTTTGTAGCGCATTAATTTCGTTTCATGTTCGAAATGGGAATTGACTTATTTGCATTCTCCTTTAATTTGTACGAACATAAGTAAGGGGGCAGTGGTAAATGGGCAGAGGGGATGCAGAGGGCTGATATGCAGAAAAAAGGCACAATTTTTTTTTTATGTCGTCTCTTTTTTTTGCCTGAGTTAGATGCCACAGGTGCAGGCAGTGTCAAATTTGTGATTGATGAAGTTGAGGCCTGTTGCGAGCTATCAGATTTGTTATAGGCCCATGAATAACACGAAAATGATTGATTTACAGCATCTTAAAAATGATATTGATGGGTATTATAGCTTTGCTTTTTTGTGTAATTAAGAAAAAATCAAGGAGAAGTTTGATGGGTTACAGAGACAGATTTAATACGAGGCTGACTTACTTTGGGGACAACTTTCTGCTCTGCAGGCTTCTTCTTCAACAATAGATCTCAATATAAACATACGTCAACCTCTGATTCACTTTTTAGCTAACACACCGCTACACAATACCATAGATCTAGTTAAAAATTCTGAAAATGAAACCGCTGCATTAACTCGACAATTCGCAATGAAGCTGTTCGTCTGTTTCACATGACGGAGCAACACACAAATGCATTTTTCATAAGGCAGACAGCAATAGATTCCCCCACATACACACACGTGTAAAAGGGAAAGGGTTTGCCCCGTTGCTTACCTCGCCCTACCTGTAGACAGCTATCGACACGGCCGACTGTAGCCGGCAGCCGGCACTGGCAATGGCCAAAAGCGAACAATGTCAGCTGAAATTGCGATTGCGTTAAAACTCTATAAATACCAAAGTAACATGCAACAACGACAACAGCAACAACAATAACAGCCTCAGCGCAGGGCATGCTGATATTGCAACAACACAATCTAATCCGGTTATTGCATTTTAAATGTGCCACAAGCTCTCATTTTGTCGGGCTGCCCGAGACCCCACGGCGATGGCGGAAGGACAACGCTTTGCAGGCCTCTCTGGGCAGGTCTCTCTGCATCATTCCCAATCAGCACTGGCTCTGCACTAGTTTTTTAAAGCAATTACAAAGCAATGACAACCGACGAATATGACAATTTCAAGAGTGGGCTTGACAGTTTTATTTGTTGTGAATAATGGGAGGTTAATTATTCATATTTATTTATTTATCATATAATGCAAGATACGAGGGGAAGATTGAAGAGAACTTGCAAATCTCTTTAATTTAAAATAGAAACAGGAGACAAATCTTTAGTTAACCCTAAGATGCACAAAGATAAATGATTGAGTCTATGTAGATGAGGCTTAAATAAATATTGATGCTGGTTCAGATTCAACATTTCGAAACATTTTAAAATTAAATCTTAATTTGCGATTCTATTTTTCAAACTAACTAATCAAGAATATATACCTTATACAATCTAAACTTAATCAATTATCCAATAAAGAATATGCACTAAACTTAATTAATTCTTGTACTGCATATCCTTTATTAAGTGTAAACTTAAGCAATTCGTTATTTCAGCCCAATTAGGAATATATGTATATCTCTTCTTTACATCTCAATGAAGAATATTTATTCCATGTATAGTCTCGACTTAATCAAATCTCTTTTGCAACCCAATCAAGAATACGTACCCCTTATATGGCCCAAACATAATCAACTTTCTTCTTCAGTTAGAACTGTCTGCCTTAATGCGCTTCACATTATGCGACAAACTCATAATACACTTAACCAAAATTAGAGCACCTAAAGCAGACTATGTGTGTCTGTGTGTTTAAGGAAGGTGTCATACACTCACACACACAGAGACACACACACACACACATGGAAAGGCGCTTATCTCCAGCCGGCAACAGGCAGCAGGCACAAGGCACGAGGCGAGCCAAACCACAAGCGAACTCTTTGAAAAAGTAATGCAATTTCACAGCATATTAAACAGTCGGTAGAGAGCAGAGAGAGAGAGAGAGATAGGTAAAAAGAGAGAGAAACAGAGACTGAGCACAGGCAGATGCAAGTGCAACAGTTGTTGTTGTTGCTAGTGTTGCCACCGCAAATCGCAAACAAATTTCAAGCAAAGTTTTCCATAGAAGGAAGAGATGCTGCAGCTGGTCCACCTTCCCTTCCCCCTTCCGCTCTTCGAAAGGTGAAAAGCCAATCATAAGTGGAATAAGGTGAGTGTGAATTGAGTGTGTATTTGTTGCGTAAGTGAGTGCCGCCGTGGGGTACTCACTGGCTGCATTCATGAACTGCCAGCAGAATGGCTAATCAATTGCGCGCACTTTGCTCACAAATCAAATTACAAAACTTGCCACCTTCATCTCTTTATGCTTCTCCTTCTCCCCTCTTGCACTCTCCTTTCTCTCTCTGTCTCTGTCTCTCTCTCTCTTTATCTTCTCGATTTTTAGCGTTTGCACAAAAGTTTTTTGTCCGCGCAACTTTTGCTCAATTTGATTTCCAAACAAACAGGAAAAAAACAACGCTACTTTCGACTTTTCACCTGTTTTCCGAGTCGGAGTTCGAGTCGAGCTCCTCTTTAGCCTGTCGTTAAACAAACTTATCCAATAAAAGTTTGTCAACATTGATTTAAAGCCGAGACGAAGGCATCCCTCAAAATAAAGAAGGTGTGGCCTGCTGGAGATCTGCAACGGTAAAGAGGTGGAGTAAGTATCTCCCATTGGACTGTCAAAAAGGGAAAATATATATATTAAATAGGATTTATGGCCTTGCTAATTCTATTCTCAGAAAGTGAAGATAAATTAAATGCGATTTATGTGTATACTACATACAATAATAATGATATAGAGGTTGAAATGTATAAGATGTTATTGAGATGGAATTAGACAAGAGCAGAGAGAAAGATAAGGAAGAAAGCCTGCTTTGCTTGTAGCACATTCTTACTATCTGGAATACTTTCCTTATAATATCATAATAAATTCAGTAAATAAAATTATATATATATTATATTTATTCACATATATACATATTCAATCCTGCTTCTTTTCTTAATCCCCCATGCTGTCGACAGTTCTGTGGCAGCTCAAGCATGATCTATCAGTTAAATAATGCAGCCTATTATACAGTTAAGCCTTCTCTTCTCTTTTTCCCTCCCTACCCCCACAAAAGTGTTAAGTACGCTGCATAAGCAGGGCTAGTCCGAGCAGAACAGACAAAAGTTTCCATTGCAACTCAAAGCTGATTCCTCTCTCGTTCTCCTTTTGTTGTGTTACAGTTATGTGGCAAGCACTGCAGCTACCTACTTGCAACTGTGGCTACTTGCTGCACATCTACTTAATACTTAAATAGTTGCAAAAGTTAGTCCGGACAGCGAGAGAGAGTGTGAGAGAGAGACACAGCGAGCGCGTTAAGTAGCTGTTGCTCTGCTTGTTCCATCTGTTTGTTTGTCTGTTTGTTTCTCCTTCTGTCGGGATAGTGCTTAAAATAACTGTAAAACTGCCAACATAAATCTAGCCACAACATCTTTTATGTTGGCACTAGCCAGAAAAGTTAACGGTAATGCGCCCTCGCAGCACGTGAGCTTTAAAGTGAAGTTGCAAAAAGTTCCTGAAGTTCCCTTTAAGTTGAGATTAAAAAGTCAACAAATTGACGCGTATCTTTTGCATATTGAATAAAAATGAAAATTGTGTTTGGCATATTAAGCGGGCACAAAAATCGAAAACAAATCTCCACTCAAATAGTCTCCGTCCCCCTCTACTCACGCCTCCCCGCTGGAAAAGTGATTTTTCTTGTTGGACTTTTGGCTTAGCGACACAGCAAATTCCTCGAGCGACGTCTGCGATTTTGATAATAAGTTCGAGCAAAGTTCAGCAGGAACAGGACGAAAGGTCAGACAATTGATCGAAAATGGAAGACGGATGCGGATGCGAATGCGGATGCGAATACTTGTACAAAGTATACTTCGTTCTTGAAATTGCTTTCGATTTGTAAATCGTTTTCATTGCATTGTTGCCATAAATATGGCAACTATTTCGAGCTCATTCCGCACAAAACACACAATTAAATGGGACAATAAAAAATGCTGGTTAAAAACTATAATTATTTTCAACTCAATTGACACTCTTTCTGTTCTTTCTATCTTTCTCTCTCTCTCTCTCATCCTATGCCATTTAATACTGTTGACATATCATTATTGTTGCAAAGCAAAAATATTTTAAATAAATATTTGCAACAGCTGAAATGTGCTGTAATTCAAGCTTAAAGTGACACATAGTTTGGCCACGCCCCTGCGCCCTCAGACCGCTTAAGGGAAAACCGCAATGTTTTGTCAAATGCCAAAAATTCTCCATGCGAATATTGTTGATGTGGGTGACAGTGTGAAAGCGGGCAAATCGGTTGTACATATAGTAATAGAACATATTGTCTATAAAATAATAATTTTATATATTCTTTTTTATTCACTCCAGCTGATAAATTACATGTGACAGTTTTCATGCTAATAACTGCAAGAATCAGTCTGAATATTCATTTAAATCCCTTAAAATTAAGCAAATATAGGTCTATATAATTAGCATTATATGTAACTATATCTTTAAAATAACTATATTCTTTTTAATTTTTTTATCAACTACAACAAGCAAAATACATTTACTTCAATCGTTTTTATACAAATATCAGCAAGAAACAATCTGAACATTCATTTAAACCCCCTACAAATAATTTAATAACAATTATAATTTCAAAATATTTCTATTTGAGTGTACTTTTAAATGTACATTGCTTACTCTATATTTACTGATTTATATTTAGCATTTATTACATAGAAAACCTATAATTTGCCTTCATTTTTTGTGGAATCAGTTGAAAATAGTTTGGCATTCCACATAAACTACATTGATATAATCCACTCACTCTTTATAAATATATATGTTTTAAATATACTCAATACATATATTATAAATATCTTACTAATTCATTAAATTTCAATAAAAACAATAAAAAATGAGCTTCACATCGCAGCCGGTAGGATTCGAACCTACGCTCCCAGAGGGAATCTGATTTCTAGTCAGACGCCTTAACCGCTCGGCCACGACTGCTTAACGGACAAGATCGAACATGTCCGACTAGTAGCGCGGTACAAAAACAACTTTAGCTATTTATAGCTATTAATTTAAAATAAACTTAATAATAAACTAGCAGATAAATGTCTAATCAGTTGCCAGAAATAGATAATAAATTCCACAAGAAACTCAATCAAAGCAGTTCATATGTTGTTATCTCTTTCCTCCATTCAAGTGCCTAAACTCTTCTAACACACCTCGCTGTGTGTGCAAACAGTTTTCATAACTATAAATTTTATTAATTTGCGAGATAGTTCAGAAGTGTCCATCGAATTTGCCGCTGCTAATGAGCCAAACGCAATGCAAATTGATAGCGCATTCTGTGGGAGGGAGGAGGATAAAGGCAGAGGGGACAAGGGGAGAAGGGAGGGTTGGCTTAAGGGATTAGCATCATTATGGGCAGTTTATACGCTTTGCATATGTATGCGCGTTTATTTTGCGGTGCGAAATGTAATTTAATGTAATTGTTTTTAATTTTCGTGCATTTATTATTCAGCACTGTCAGCAAGAGGAAGGAGGGGTGGAGGGGGAGGCTCTTGAGTGTCATGAAGGGCTCATTTACTTTGCGCTACATAAATTAACAAACGGTCGACTATTTTTGGGGGCGGGCACAGGTTATGACAGCGAGGGGGGCAACTTCAAAGCCAGCGAGACCACGCGGCGTATGCGCGATGCGCTAATGAGGCACAGTTTTGTTTAGTCGCAACGCCCCAACGGTAATTATGCAAATTTTTAATGAGTGTTAAATTTTATACAAGAGGCAACACGTAGCACACTGCGCGGCCTGCGCTCTGAGCCATCATTGACTGCGGCTAATTCCATTTAGCAGGTTTGCCTGCCACTTTCCTTCTTTGTCTCCCTCTCCTCCCCTTCTTTGTTGCCTAACAAATCCGGCTGATGCGAGAGAGATCCCGTTAACTGACTGACTGCTTGCTACGGCATTTGCTCTTTAGATTTATACGGATTTTGTCAAACATAACATGAATCTGCACTTTTATGCTGCGAACTGCTGCCGCTGAAAGCCGATTTGACGTACAGCCACGCCCCATGTTACAGCGGGTAGGGGGGCAAGGGTGGGTTTAGCGCTTATCAGCCACATGAATGGATATACACGTATGTAGATAAAAGAATAGCTGGGTGTATAGCAAACTTGGTTGAGATGAATTGCATTGAAGGAACTTCACTAAAAACTAAGCCAACTAAAACGAGCCTAAAGAAAGCTAAAGAAAGGGCTATAGAATTCAAAGAATGTAGATTTTAGGGTATGAAGAATGTAGTTTTCTATTATATGAATAGATTGTAGAGTATAAAGAATATATTTTATAATATAACTGGTTAAGATCTTCCTGCTATACAATGAGTTCAAAATGCTTTTTTTATGCAAGATTAAAGAGATCATAATAAAGATTGCTTCATGATATATTACTGACTTTATAACACATACTTATGCACTTATACTTCTATATACTTATACTATTGAATTTTCCACATTCAAACTCACAAATTGTTTCCCTTTTCCCACTTCCCACTGCGATCTGCCTGCGATACGATCTGGAATTAGTTTATTAACCGCAGCGGCAATAAATACGAAAAGCAATAAACGGGTTTTGTGTCAATTTGCATTAAAATCAATTGGTTACGTTCACGCTCTCTTTTTATTTTTCCCTCCCTCTTCTCCCATCTGTCCCTTCCCTGTTACAACAAACAATTGTGGAGAGTGAAATGCGACTCCAGTTCGCGCCATTCCAGTTGGCATAGTGCGATATATGGCAACTGTCTTTTTCAATTAATACAGCACACATGCACAGACACACATACACACTCACACACATACATATACACTTTCACACACCCACACATACGCAGGTCGTGCATTTTGCCGGGCTTTAAATGCAAATGCAGATTTTCATGGCTTGCGGCAGCTTTTCGCAAACAGATTGTAAACAAATAAATGCCGCTAGTAGACGTAGATACGTCTGCACACACACACACACAGGCACAGGCACACACACATACAACCATACACACACATATGTACATATATAGCCAGTCTGCCCCATCGAGCCGGTCACTAGTGGCCATTCACAGTTGCCTTCAGGCAGCTCTTGCGGCCTTTGGCTTTTCATATTTTACACCAGCAAGAATATATTTATTTATATATATAGTGTATATATATTGTACAGGTCTGCCCTATCAATGACTGAGTATATTTATATTTATGTAACGCATATGCAGCGAAATGTGGCAACGTTTTCGCCGCTTAAGTGGTTAAATTGGTCGTGATAAATTGTCGCGCAGTCAAAGTTGCCACAGCTGGCTGCTGCTGCCCCCGCGGGGCACCTTGAGTCGCATAAGCCATCAGGCTGAGTGCCAAGCGCCAAGTGAGTGTTTATTCATAGTGCTGCCACCCTCCCTCTCCCGCAGTGTGCCTGCTGCTGACAGTAATCATAACGCACGCATCAGCTTGTATTATTAGGGCTGCCTGACATATGACAACTGGGAGTTAATCGCGAGCAGGGGCGGGGGGAGCAGGGCAAGCAGGATATGGAGACAAAAGTCAAAGGCATTATGTGTGCTCTCCCTTTCCGCCACACTCCCCTGGACTCTATTGTAATTGCGTCTGTCTGTGAATGATGGCAACCTTTTAGACGCACCAAATGAAATGTCTAGTCGAAATGAAGTTAGTCAACTTAGTCAAGATACATTTCGTCTTGATTAGCTGACATCCCAAGAGCCTCCAGTATACTATACACACTATATAGATACATATCTCTTGCAGTCCTCAATCTGAACTTGCTTCAATTAGTGTCGACGAACTGATGCAGCCCTGAGGCAGCTCTGCGAGAAACGCGCACAGTTAGCAAGTTTCGCCTTTCGCGCTCTTATCGCGCCATTCGTATCAGACCGCGTTGATGTGCATATCATTTTTATGGGCATTTCATGCAAAATGCTTCCTGTCGCCAACGACAGGCGCACGGCGTGGTAGGGTGAGCGGAGTGGTCGACTTACAGGTGCGCTGCGAGCAAAGTGAGCACTCGTAATTGTTGTGGAAGGTAGAAAGAGAGAAGATATTAAAGAGATTTAGACAGATACATTAGATATTGTACAGATATTGTTCATTATATATAAAGCATGGATTTTAGAGCAACATAATACCCTGTAAATAAAGTTTTAAGTGCAGAAGTTTAAATTTGAGTGCTAAAGTTAAAGAACATCGAGTCTGCAGTGAGTCTGACTTTAATGGTTTTCAAGTTTAGGTTATGTTTAACCTAAGATCAATAAGCGTAAATTAATTAGAATATTCCTTCGCAGTATTCTATTTTACTTTAACGACTTTTTTATCAGTTAAATTTAAAATCCCTATAATATTTTGTATTAACAGTTGTAATTAATAATTTTAAGTTAAAAGTAAAATATTAACTGTGGGGAAAGAAAGAAATTAGAAATTAATTGAATTGAATTGTCTTGCTTCCCTTGACTCTATATATAATCGTCTATATTTTCTTGTTTTAAGTTCCTCTTAGTTTCCTAATCATTATTTCTAATATCAAATCATATCATCTATTCATTTATCATTTATAAATAAATTATAAATTTCCTATATCACATCATTCTATGATAGAATTTCTATCTATCAGTCAATCTTCTCCCTGCAGCTCATCACTATGTTCGCTCTAGTCTGCCTTTTTTAGGCTGTCCCTTCTCCCTCTCTTCCACACCTTCTTCTTTTTTACCACTGTGTCTTCTGCTGTCTCTAACTTGCCGGCTGACCGACTGCATTTGCAATTTATAAGCGTATATTGTGTGCGTGTGTGTGTGCGTGTGTGTGTGCGTGTATGTGTGATTGCATGTGTGTGTAGCGTATCTAGTAACTGCGGCTTTTTGTGCACTTGTAGCTACACGATTTTTTTAAGGCAGCACTGACTTTGTCAATGTTGTGCGCGCTGTTGTTGTCTCACTCACTCCCAAGTCTGCCTCTCTTTCACTCACTGCCAGCTCTTCCTCTCCCTCTACACCTCCCTCCCTCTCTTCATGTGTTACGTTAGCCAGCCAAAAGGGAAACAATGGAAATGCAAATTGTTTTTATGTCTTTGTTTTTAATTTTTGCCAGGCAACACGTTCGTGGCCAGAGAGTTTTTCTGTGTGTGTCTGTGTGTGTCCTCTATTTGTATGTGGGTGTGTGTGTTTGTGTCTGTGATATTCGGCAGGCCTTTGAAAGGATTTGTGTTCTACTGCCGTTTGCCGTTTGCAGTTTGCTTTTTTACGCTTCCACTCAAAAGCCGCAAAGGAGAGAAAGAAAGTCGATGAGGCTGAGGGAAAGAAAGGAGGCAACAATAGCAATGGTCACTCTTGGAGTGTTGTTGTTGTTCGTCCCGCTTAGTTTTCATTGTCGCCGCATCGTGTCGTCACATTGCACTTTTTGTTAATTTGCATACGGCGCATGAGACGTTGCACCCGCCACGCGAAGTGAATCCTCTCTTGCCTCACCCAGAGTTGCTCCTGACATTGACGTATGAATTTAAATGCGAATACATGAATATATATGCTGAGTATATGCCATATTCATGGCCAACTCGGGAGTTCAACGAACCCATTGGAGCACCTTCATTAGCTGCCATTAGCCAGGGCAGAAGTGGCAGGGAAATGGCAGAGCAATGGCAAATGTGGCTCACATTTCACACGGCATTAAATCGAGCAGAAAGGATTCGCAGTCACCTTAAATTGCCCAGGCTCACTTAACGGTCAGGCACATGGCCCAGGTCCAACTGCTGCTCCTTCTCGAGCTCCATTTCGAGTGCGTGTTTGTGTCATTAAAGTTTCATCATTGCCGCAAAATGAAAATAGCAACAGAGCCGAGAGCAACAGCAGCTACGGCAACAGCAGCAACCTCTCAAATCCCAAAGCCCCCGCGGGCAGCTGCTGACCCAAGCCAAGGGAAACATTGGGAGGGGGTGAAGGGGTCGCTGTCTCTTGCTACTGATATTGTCATTACATGCTTCAAGGATATTTCTGTGGCGTAACCAAGGCAAATGTACTTTTGACAGTCCGACAGTCTTCCAAAAGGGTTGACCCCAATAGACGCACACACACACACACTAACTGGGACACCACAGAAAACTTTACGCAACGCAAAAGATTTGAATTTGTTGCTCAGAACATCAACAGCTGCCACATGTCAATGCTTTGTTCCCGCGGGGCATTCTATAGAACGGGGGGACGGCACTCGCCGGACTCCCCGAATTGCTGAGCTTTACACGTAATAGTTGGCACTGCCCACCAGCGCAATATGTGTTAGTTAAGTGTTTTAAATATTTATCAATGTGTGCTTTGCCAACGTCTACAACTCTGCCTGCCCCTTCTCCCCCTTCTCCTTCTCCTGCAAGCCAATCATGTAAATCTGTCCGGTTTCATTGTTGAACTAAGGCGGTTAGGAAGTTTGAGCTGACAGATTGAACAGAGTTGAAATTTTTATATTTTAGCTCGTTTTGTACTTTCTGTATTTTATAGATATTAAGCACTTTATATGTATATATATACGTATTTTTAAAGTATAATTATAAACATTTATTCCTATATTATTCAAGATTTTTATAGTTGTTTTATGTAGTATAGGAACTTAAGAATAGGAACTTATGTAGTATAGGAATCAGTTTTTCAATATCAAAATATTTATTATTTACATATTTAATTTCTATTATTCTTACCTTTAATTATTACCAGTACGTAATCCAACAAAATGTTGCCAGGCCTTGTAAATGTTGCTAAGCAAATGTTGCCAGACACATTTTGTGGAACGTAATTGATTTCATAGAATATTTCCAATTTTTCAATTTGTTAACACAATTTGTAAGAGTTAACCAAATTCCCAAAGGTCTAAAGTCCAAAAATAATTAACAAAAAAACTGACCTAATCAATGTAAACTAAGTGACCCTAAGTAGAATAAATTCTTACACTTGTTTACTTCAGATTTTACCTTTAACTTTAGACTTGTTAATTCGGATTATCATTATTATACCAATTACGTAGACCTAACATATACTTTTACCTGATTATGCAATTCTGCGAGTGCTTTTCAATCTTATCAAAGCAATTATAAATAACTTTTTAATTGGCTTCTGCTAACATTAAAAATCCCCTCAAATATTATACAAGGTCGTTTATTTGTTTATATTATTGATAAACCCATAACGCATCGTAAAGAACTTAAGATTAGTCGAGCATACCTGAGCTTGCATCGTAAACACAATCGTCGTGATTAGCATACCCGACTGGCGGAGCCAGTTCGAGCTGATTGCCAGTCGGCAAGATGATCTTGGCCAGCCTATTCGTTTGCTTCTGCATTGCCTCGGCCGTGAACTACCTGCGCATCCGAAGGCAGCGTAGCCTGGTGGTGAATCTTAAGGGACCTTTCGCCTGGCCCCTGGTAGGTGGCATGCACAAGATCGTCTTGCTCACACAGAAGAGTATGTTCTCCATTTGCAAGTGGTACTGGGAGTGGTGACTTAGTTTTGGCAGATTTCTTCCAGCACAGCACGAAGTACCTCAGCAAGTATGGAGCACTGAGTCGCTGCTGGGTCTTTCACAGACTGTTCATTCCTGTCGCTGATCTGGAACTGGCAAAGCAGCTGCTGCAGAGTGAAACCCATCAGGAGACAGGCTACAAACTGATGCAGCATTGGCTGGGCGGGAGTGTTAGCACGTGCAAGCCAGAACAATGGCAGAAACGACATGAGCTCTTGGCAGGATACTTTAGGCCGGAACATATGCAATATCTGAGGAAGCTACTACAACAGCAGGCAGAGGAACTGCAGTTAGGATTACAGAAGGAAGCCGAGGAGCAAACTGTCTGTGATGCTTGGAAGCTTGTGTCGTCACAGGTGCTGCAGACGATGCTGCTTATCACTTGTGGAGTGCAGCCCAGTGAGCAGTACAGAAAGGCATTCACTGAGTAAGTTTTAGGTGCCAATTTTAATTTAATTTGAAAATTTGAATCTGAATTATAGATAATGTTGTATAACACGAGTACAAAGCCGAGGATATGGTTTGTTATACAACAATGTCTCAAATATACTTGGTTGAATTCTAAAACTTGGGAATATGGTCACCTTAAAAAGAGAATTGCGCAAAACATGGTAGATAAAGCGAGCTTTCATTACGTTTGCATTATAGATTATAATAGCCCAAAGATTATAATACCTATCTTTCTATCAAATTACATGATGCAAATAGAATCAGACAAAGCTCAACTTTAACTAAAGTATCGAATGCAATTGAAGTGTGAAAAATGCTTAGTTAAGTCAACAATATGTAAGTAATTTGAAATCAAATAGTTGCTTTATTATTATCACAGTGACATGGCATATAAAATGACTACAACAAATATATAAGTGAGGTATATTACTCAAACATACAGCTATATATTGAATATATATATATATACATATATATTATATTCGCAGTCTAACGGAGCTGTACCGACAACGCTTTCTGAGCATCAAATCGGCAAATCGCTTTACTTTCTGGCTGGGATCGCCGCTAATGCGGCTACGTCAATGGAGACTGATCAAACTCATCAACACGGAGAACAAACTGCTTATACAACAATGGAGACAAAGTCAGGTGGCTAAGGTGAATCAATTGGCTGAGCTGAAGAATGAAGGCATTCAAATAGATCAGCTGGAGCCCAAGACTGTGCAACCTTCGCTGTTGCAACTGCTCATGGCAAGTGAAACTATGACGGATGAGGAAGTCTGTGCAGAGCTGAACAACTGCAACTACCTCGGCTACCTGCTCTGCTCCACTACACTCTGCTTCGCCTTGGTACAGATAGCCAGGCATCCCTCTGTGCAGCAGCGTTGCCTAGAGGAGCTGCGGGATAATCCCTCTAGAGAGCAGGAAGCGCTTCCTTTTCTGGATGCGGTGCTGCATGAGACCTTGCGACTGCATCCACCACAGCTGATTGTGGGACGAGAGCTTGCACAGGACTTTCCTTACAGTGGGTAGCACATTGTACCTTAACCTTATCCTTAACTTTGACTTTTATCCTCCCTTCAGCACACTCTGTTGTGGACGATGCCGTTCTGCCCGCCAGCGCTGAGATCTACATCAATCTCTACGAACTGCAGCGCAGTGAACAACAATACGGTTCACAGTCCAATCAGTTTGATCCCGAGCGCTTTCTGCTTAATCCACCAGAACTACTTAGCTTTGGGTTAGGTCCACGCAGCTGCCCTGCGCGTCAGTTCAGTCTGCTACTGCTCAAGTCACTGCTGGGAAGCATCTTGGCCCGCTACGAACTGCTGCCATATGGCGATGCACTGCGTCAGAATCTACGACTGGCGCCGGCATCACGCAATGGCTTTCAGTTGGCATTGAAGCCAAGATACTCGTAGAATGTGATATGATATGAAATATATAAAATAGTTAACACTTTTTAATGTAACAAATCTTTAAAGTATTTTTTTGGGGTCTTTTACGTAGATAATACTCAAAACTGGACAATTCCCAGGGGAATCTCACGTTTCCTTCTACAACTTACGCTTGCGCATGCCCAACTGGAAGCCAGTGTCCGAGCGTAGCACAATATTTACCACAGGCTTGATAGGTTCACCCAGCGGAAGCAGCTCGTAGGCACGCACGATCTTGGCCAGCATCATCTTCATCTCCAGCTGGGCAAACTTCTGACCAATGCAGTTTCTTGGTCCAGCACTGAAGGGCACGTAGGCAAAGTTCGCAGCACGTTCGCCACTCGCATGGCGCTCTGGCTTGAAAAGCCAAGGCTCCGGGAAGTTATCCGGATTATTCTGGGCCCCAACAATGCCCATGATGATTTCCGTGCCGGTGGGAATGATGCCATCACCCAGTTTGGAGTGTGCTATAGATAGAAGAGTTCCCATGAATGAAGCTCACCAGAGAAAGACTTCTGCTACTCACTGTACTTAAAGTCCGACTGGAGCTTGCGTCCAACAATTGGAACCGGCGGATGCATGCGCAGCGATTCCTTCATGACGCACTCCAGATACTTCATCTCGTTGAGGTCGCGTGTGGTCACAGGTCGACTACGATCGGTGCCAATCACCTGCAGGATCTCTGCGAGCAGCTGAGCCTGTGCCTCGGCATTGCGAGAGATCTCCCACAGGCAGAAGGAGACAGCGCTTGTGGTGGTGTCGTGTCCCTCGAACATGAAGGTGTCCACCTCCTCGCGGATCTCATCATTGCGCAGTGGACGTCCATCGACGCTGGCCTGCAGCAGCACATCGAGCAGTGCCATGCGGCGCTTCTGGCCCAAGTCATTCTGCTGCTTGGTGTTCTCCTGTTGCCTCTGCTCCTCCTCCAGCACAGTCCGACGCTTCTCAATCACCTTGATGGTGAACTCGTGCATAGTGCGTATGAGCTTCATCTGGCGCAGCTTGAGCCAGGGACGCGTCAGCGTGAAGAGCAGCTCGTTCTGCAGGTAGATGGACATGAAGCGCCAGGCCATCAGCGCAGTGCATCTGGGCAGGGGAGAACAGAACATTATCAGGAGATTCATAATTGATGGACAGTTAGATTACTCACTCGTTTACCGCCTCTGCATAGGGCGTTCTCTCGGTCAGCTGTGCATCCACCTTGGTGCCCATTGCCGTCTCTGCAATGATGTCCAGTGCGGCCAAACAGATGAAGGGATATACATCGAAGGTGCTGACACCATCGGCCTTCTGCTCCAGACACTGCACACAGATGTTCGATTGCTGATCGAAGACCTCGACGAACTGCTCCAAGATCGAGAAGTGGAACGTGGGCGTGATGATCTTGCGCCGTTGATGCCACACCTTGCCATCGCTAAGAAGCAGTCCGTTGCCAAGCCACTGGCCCAGCAGCTTGTACACTTGATGCTTCACCAGATGCTCCTGGCTGGAGAGTAACTGCTCATTGAACTCCAGATCGCTGCTGAGGATCAGCAGACGATCGAAGACCCAAACGCGTTGCAGCGCTCCAGTCTTTATCACTTGCCTGCGACTCTCTTCAATGAAAGCTGAGAAGGTAGAGGCAGATTAGCAGAGAGTGAAGTGTGTACGAACTAATCTAGCTAGACTGTGCGATAATGATAAGCTGCTTGGAATTTGTGCAGCAAATCGAAAGTGCAATTCGGGAGGAAGTTGTGGGTGCGAGATTAGGGCACTTGTACCCGGAAAACCTTGACGTGTAGCATGTAGAAAGTGCAGGCAATCGGTGGATTGTTTAGGAATATTAGGAATATATAAATAAATATTTTATAAATATATATTTGCCGTCTATTTAAATGTATTTATGCATGTAGGGCATAAATAATATAAACTATATGGCATAAATATATATTCACGAACTGCAGGATGACTTGAGATTTTTCAAGTAAATACTATATGAATACATAGAACTCATATGTAACCTACAATTGAATGCATATACCCCGAATGGGGTCATATAGTAATTACAGTACATACAATATTTTGTTGAGCAGCAGCATGACTAAGATAATATCTTTAACCCCTGGTATTGCAATTACTCAGTCACAGTTGATCTACGCGATCTACAGAACTGTATACTATACATTCATATAAATACATAATATGCAATATATTATGCACATAATTAGGCAGTTGCATAGTAAGAATATATCAATGACATTATTAGAACCTGTTCTGAGATATAGCAAGTCACAGTAACACGATATACTCGTATATTGCATATATGTAGATTGAGACAATTGAAGGGGGAACCAGTTCGGCTATGCCCATACATTAAATGCGTTGAAAACCTAAACTGTTTGATCAAACGACCGAGATAACTGCAAGCTCATTATCGTAAATGAGCGTTTGCTATAATAATACATATATATAATTATATATGCTCGATGTCACGCAAGAACAAACACATAAACACAATTTTTACACTCTTTATAAATCACTTATATATGTTCTTATTCCCTTTCGATACGCACTCTTCGGACTCAGCTTCAACATTAGATGTAACGCGCCGAACACGGGCGGACAGAGAGGTCCTGGCAGATTGGCGACCACGGCACGGCGCCTTCTCTGCCGCCAATGGAAGAGGAAGCTGGCACTGAGCAGAAACACAACCAATGCGATCAGCAGCATTTTGCACTCTGAGTTGGGAGAACTCAAAAGCTAAAGCTGATCCCCGTTCAGTCGAGCCGAGGCAGCGCTAATCTAATCGAGCTCTCGAGCGCAGAGCCGGGGAAGGGGGAAGCGTGGAACTCGCGTGCTGATAGTAACTGGAGCTGGTCGAGCTGCTGTCGTTCGGCTCGGGCTAATCAGCCGATTAGCACGTACTGCATCAATGTTCAGAGAGTGTGTTAATTATTTCGATGACAACGAGAGCCGCGTCGGGTCTCTCAGTTCCAAGTTGCATTCGAGGGGAACAGTTGAACCTTTTCTCTTCTTTTTTTTTTGAGTAATTTCCGCTAGAAGAGACTCGAGCGGAAATTAAAACATTTGCCGGGCCATGGACAGCTTGAACTCGCTGGGATCCAGGGGATGGATGGATGCCAGCCGAGTCCGAGTCCGAATTGGAGTTTGGAGCTCAAAAAAACTAATTAACAGTTGCTTCCTGGGTCGCCGGGACCAGCCAGGCACAAGAAACTTTGACTCTGTAATGACCTTTTATCATAATAATATTATGATACTATATTATTTTTTATGACTATTTTCAATTGCGGCTCCGCCCACACAGTTATCTGTGTTGTCTACATTTAAATGAATGCTCTGCTCGTCTGGGAAAATGTGCATTTTCAATTTTCGCAATGACTGTGATAAATAAAGCGAGTTGGCATGGAGTGATCCGACACCCCCCGACTCTCCGAAAGATTTTCCACATTAATTTTGTGCATATTAAAAATGCAATTTGTTGCGTTAATTGCAGCAGCATGCGAAATGTATCAGACAATGCGACTGATAGCAGGCACCCTCACAGCCAGGAGGGCAGAGAGAGAGAGAGAGAACTTTCCCCACTCCGAAGTTGGACTCAGTCAAGTCACGTTGATAGCGGGCGCACGCTGGTTTCACGCGGCGTATGCGTAATGCGAGTGTCTGATTGTCTGACGAGGGAGGCGACTGTGTGGGAGAGAGGTTGTGCCTGTGTGCGTGTGTGTGTGACTGCCCAGCCACGTGAGCGAACAGTCGAGTTCTTCGGCCCCTGGCCCGGGTCGGATTTATTTTAAAATATATATTTTTAAAATACGAGACAACTGATATTTTCGGGACTGAAGCATCGAGGCCTACAGAAATTGATACAAATGGAAAAGCGTCGAAAGCGCAGGGGGATGCACAGAGCGCAGCAACAGAACAGACATTAAAGTGCCAGCTCGATATTTGGTATGCAGTTTAAAGCGGTAGATAAAGAGATAAAAGGAACGAAAGAAAATTATAATGAAATATACTATGTTAGCATTTTAGAACTAACAGAAATAATTTTAAATATTTCAAGAGCACAAACTCTCGTTAATGTATGTATTACTAAACTAAAGTTTAAATATTCGTGAACTTATACGATATTAAAGTAAAATAAAGACTTGATATAAGATAATGTTACAGTACAGAGAGTAGAAAGTAGAGTTACGTATGCTTCCACAAGAGCGCCCGCCTGCCAGGGGCCTCGTCTACCAAGAGCCGCCGGCTATCGAGAAGACCTCGAAATATAGATTTCTCGAAAAACTATTGATGATTTTACCAACAAAAACTGCAGATGAAATTATAATTAATCAGAGTTGCTATATGGGTGTCGTGTGAAATCAACAGTGGATGTGGCAACCCTTTAATTGGTATTCGGTTTCTTTATTTTGTGAAACGTTCAATGAACAATTAAATAATTACATAATAATTACAAAGGTGTCCCGAGAAGCTTAGCACAAGGAACCTGAAAAGGTGGCTACGGCCTTTGGTGAGCAGGAAAGGAATAGCAAAACAAAGCAATTATATTTCCCTCTTAAACTATAAAATACATAGCAAATTAAGTTAAGCTTCATACCACAACTAAACCTTAAATATTTATGAACTTATCTCTATCGCTATCGCTTTGACCAAATACCACTGAGTTCACTGATTCGGCTAATTGAGTTAAGGCTCGAAGACTCAAAAAATGCCCCCGAAAGCGACAACTGAGATGAATAGAAGAAAAGAGAAGAAGAGCAAGTGTAGCTAAGGCGGAGAACAGGCAAAGCATAGCAGTGGCATAGCCCACTAACCGTTACGTCTACTAGTTTTTTATGCTCTACACTTTTATCTTTCATTCGTTTTGAAGGCATTTTGCCATTTTGCGGTTTAAAAAGCCATTAAAAAATGTAATTATGTTGATAAATACGTCTTAGCGGGCATTTTGCATTTTGCTATTCCCGCAAAACTTCCTTTTTGATGGGTAGTGCGAAGGGGCAGGGGGGAAAGACAGGGCAGGGCAGGGTAGGGCAGAGTATGCAGCTGCTGCTGCGGCTGTGGCGGGGCCAAGCGTGGCTGTTGCCATTGCCACTCAACTTTGGCCGCAACAGCAGCAAAACAACATGGCAAAAACAGCAACAAGAGTTGCAACAACTACAACAACAGCATAAACAACAGCACAACAAATACAGCAACAACTACAACCACAACGAGCAGCCTCGGCCTTTCTTCATATTTTTTCCGCCAACTTTTTGCCCACAATTTACTTGGCTCACGGCGTGGCAAATATTTTATCATTGTCCCTTTTTGCAGTCAAGTGAGGAGAGGGGGGAAGGGGAGTGTGGGTCAGAGGGTAACCGCAGTATCCCAGGCAACAGTAGCCGTTGCCGTAGCCGTTGACTGCTTGCATTTTGCGCGCTATTTACGAGCGCATTTTGGCTTGGCTTTTTTCCCGCTGCTGGCTACACTTTTTCAATTTGTTCTAAGACGAAAATTAGTTGGGACAGTTTTGCGTGCAAAGAGAGCGAAAGAGACAGAGTGTGGGAGAGGGAGATTGCCTGTTAGTTGCAGTCATTCTTCTTCCCGATTGCCATCTAGAGGTACCCAGCATCATCATCCATCTATGCTAGACTTGACTTCACCTGCGCTGCTCAGGCTAATGAGCTGGCAAAAATCAGATTTCAATTTACAGATAAGAGATATCGAGGGTCCTTCAATGCATTCCTGGGCATGTGCATAATTCATAGCGAACCAAATGAAAAAAGCAATCCGATTAGTTCACTTGACTTCCGTCTTTGCCCTTCCTCTCTCTTGCACTGTCTCTCTCCACTCCTTCTTCCTCTTTGGTCATTCAAGTCACGTAGCAATCGTGTCCGATTTTTAAGTTTGCACTGCACAAATCACGTAACCCGAGCACTCAGAGGGAGAGCAAAGGAAGGGGGGATGCTGAGGAGACTGCTTCTGCCCTTGCCCCTGCTCCTGCTGTGGTATTAACACAACAAGCAGCTAATGGGCTACTCGAGGCTATTTGTAGTGTGCACTTTGTGTGGACGTTTTATGATTTGTTTATCCAGCAACAGCACGAAACGTGAGCGAAATTCCAGTGAGCTGCCACTGAGCGTATTATACAATCTAAAAGGATTATGTTCGATTAAGTTTTTAGCATTTTATGATTTGATAAAGTCTTTAGAAGTGAATGTGGCAGAGAGGGTTAAAGAACTTAGTTATGCTGAAAATAGAGAGAAGTTGTTGGCTTGCAAATGTTAGACTGTATTTGTATAATATTTGACATGTTTCGATTTAATATGTGTAGCTAGTTATACTGTCTAATTATATGACAAATTTCAGCTGAATCGTTACTTAAATCTTTGGGATAAAGATAAAACCGTAAGAGATATCCAACAGGTTAGGTTGAGTAAAGATTGCAAAGAACTCTTTTCTTTGGCTGTGTTTATAGGCATGTTAACCAGGAAGACCTCGTTATAGAGATATAGATAGTTGCAGACTAACTTTAACTTAGTTTTATTTCTATAATAATTTATAGGTAAATGGAAAAGTTAAACGTTCAGATCCTCAGCAAGTTGTCTAAAAAAATCATAAATTTCAGAAAAATCTGTACTCCAATTTCTGAATTATTTACAGATAAATAAGTAGAAGATCCCCATAGTGCAGGGCAATCTTAAGTTTATTGTACATATTATACATATACATATATAGTCACGTTAGTTAGGAGGCTTACACCATTACAGAGTATCTCTAAGCACTCAAGCACTCAAGCACGCATCAAAAATACCTCTAATTATTTTTCCAAGTTATTTTATTATTCAAATTTGAATTGGCTTGTTAAAGAACTAATCCGCCCTCTCTTAAAAATAATATGCAGATAATTTGTATGAATGAAGACACTTCGGGAATCTCTTGGCAGCCCCTTAGAAGCCCCAGTGTGTGCCGAAGCCGTCGAAGCTCATGTGGGAGACGGTTTCCGCGGGTGAGTAGTGAACGGCCACGGCGGGTTGATGACTGGCATAGGTGGCGTGGGTCACCGGGATGTGCTGCTGTGGCTGATGGTAAACGGGAGCAGGCTCAGCGTAGACTGCAGCGGGTTGGTGCTGAGTGTAGACTGCGGGCTGGTGCTGAGTGTAGACTGCAGGCTGATGCTGAGTGTAGACTGCAGCTGGAGCTGGAGCTGGAGCGGCATAGGTGGGCTGATAGACATTGTTGCTGATGCGTGTGTCCTGCTTGTGCACCTGCGAGTAGGGCGTGGCCACCGACTTAGCATAGTGCGAGACGGTGCCATCGAAGTTCCTCACCACATTCTGGTGCGTGTGGGCCACGGCGTGTTCATTGCCAGCGTAGTCAATGAGGCCAGCCCAGGCGGGCGACAGCAGCACCAGAAGGAGAGCTGAGCTCAGAGCGAGAAGTTGCTGTTGGTTTGCCATGTTGTGGATGTGAAGGAACTCGATCAACTGTTGCCTATTGCAGCACCAGCTCTGGCTTATAAACTGAGGCCACAAAATGTTTTGGCCGAGTCAATTACACATGAGTTGGCCCAATTATTCAGGTTACCCTGCATCCCACCCCTGCCCCCTGCCTCTCTCTTTTCTCTAGCGCGGCTAATGCGATTGGGTTTTGCGTGACTTTCATAAATCCATTTCTATCTGCAGATCGTGGCAAATCAATTTACAACTGCCACACGCAAAGTGACAGCCGATAGAGGGCGTGTCACCCGCGTACTTCTGCGTGTGTGTGTGCGTGTACACTTGATGTTGCATAACAATTGCTCGCTGCCCCTTGCTGCCACGCCCGCGCTGAGCCGCTCTTGAGGTCGCCGCACTTGCTCCAGCTTCACTTGCTCTACTTGCTTCACATTCCACTTGCTCCACATGCCGCTGCCACTGAAGTGCCCTCAAGCGCAGGGCCAACGCGATTTATGGCCCATCGGAGATGCATTAAAGATGCCAAATTGTTAATGCATTCCGACTGTAACTCTTCAACTGCTTGCCGAATGGATGTTGATGATGATGACGGCACTCCTGATGGCAACACGCACTGACAAACATCGCACATCATCAGCTGATCTCAAGGCCATGAAAGCTGGGAATGCGTTGCAAGAAAGTAGCTGCACTGCATTGTGACGCCTTTAACTTGTGTATGAGGACTTATTTTAAGAAAAAAATAACTTAAATTATTGTAAAATTTATTGTTAAAAAGTAATACAAATTATTATAATTATGTGCGATTTAATTGAGACAGAATTTTAAATTTTCCTTTGTAAACTTTCTTCAATCAATCCATAACAATAAATAAATACTGCAAAAGAAAATCACTTGATTTTTAATAAAATAAGGGGTATTAGAAGTCAAGAAGAATGGATGAGCAGCGGAGGAGATAACAAGTAAATTAAAAGTGCATTTTCTTTATTTTCTGCAATTTAAACCTACATTTTATGTAAAGTTGCTTTACTTTCCTCAGTCTATGATCTTTAAATCGATAGATCAAAAAGAAAACTTCCTAAAATTCATAAAATACCAATGGCAATTTAATAAAGAGTTCAAATCATAAACGAAATAACATTCCAAAAGAAAATCACATAATACGATATATAATATATGTAGTTATTGGAATTACAAGATTATAAAAGGCTGTTACAGATATAATATTTGCTATATGTACTATGAACTATTACTATATGTACTATAATATACATTTCCCATTACGATTAAACACTTAAACTCTTTAGAATGTCTTAAGATGCTGCACAAGTTGGCAGCGAAACTTAAAGGATTCAACAGTTCTCTTGGTTGTTATAATGTTACACAATTCAAACACTTCAACTAAAGTTGTTGTTGTTGTTGTTGTCGTTGTTATTATCGAACTCGAGTTCTCGATTGTCCGACACTCGAGTCGAGTTGAAGATGAAGAAGAAGTCGATGCGATGCGATGCGATTCGACTCGATATGCCCATAAAATCGCCTCGGCTACAATTGAGTTATAATGCAATTGGCAAACGTAAAGAAAATGTTGTTAACTTGCAGCGAGTGGGAAAGAGAGAAGGAATGTGAGGGAGAAGGACAGCTGAGCTTGGTCCGTTGCGGCACAATGTTGCCTTGACCATGTGAGCAGGAGACACACAAATAGCATCAACATTCACGAGATCTCGGCAACACAAATGTGATTACGATTACGTTACGAATGTGTGTGTGTGTTTGCGGGTGTGTGTGTCTGCTGAAGTCACCTTTGTTTGCCGATGACTTTGGCTTGATTTGTGTGTGTGCTGTGTGTGCGAGCGAGATGGGGCAACTCCATTATGGCTCTTATGAAATTTGGCACATAAATTGTATTATTGCATTTATGCTTGATTTTATTTCCGTTTGCTTGACAATCGCCATGTGATTGTGCGGGTGCTTAACTGTCCATCCGTGTGTGCGGTAGAGAAGGAGAGAGTGGAGGAGGGAGACAGCGCGTCCTTTGTATTGACTGTTAAATTGGCTTTCGTTGCTTTTACGTCGTTAACTGAATTTGCCGTAGAGTGAATTCGTCTTCATCTTTAACTTTCAACTTGCCTTTTATAGTCCTTACTCATGTGACTGGGGGGAGAGGGCAGTGTGTGCAACATTTGAATGGTTTCCTGGCTAAGCGTCTTAGCCAACAGCGAGCACAATTTGAACTTCAATTAGCAGCATTGGCCAGGCTAATAAACGCAGTACGAGTTATGTAGTTACTTAACCTAACCTCACTCGAGCAAGAGAGAGAATACGCCCATGCTCTCTGTCTCTGTTTCCCTCTCTCAGGGATACAATTACAAATGACGCGCCAGCGCCAGGCCGAAAGTCAATTAACGGGACTCACATAAAAGCACCACGCGCCACGTCTGCTAATTGGAATTGAAACATAAATTAAAAGTCAAAGACGAAGACGAAAACGAAAACGTAGACGAAAGAAGGCTGAATGCAACTGAAACTTTACGACTTCCCTGTAAGACCACCCACACACACCAGTGTACAATTGTATTTCGAGCACACTAGTAACGTAACACCGCAATACACGTACGTAACGCGCTGCAATTTACGTTTTGTCGTTGTTCTCTTCGACTATTACGATAGTTTCAGCTATCGTTGTTGTTGCTGCCGCATTGACAGCTTAGATTAAGTGTTGACTATAAATTGTGTTGTTGGCTTTTTTGTTTAGTTTCGTTGGTTCAACTTGGCGGCGAGTTCGTGGTATTTATGAGGTCAGCGCAATTGCCACAATCAAGCGGAAATTATTTACCAACAATTACAAGTGGAAATTGTAAAGTATTTTCCACACATCAGGAATGGCAAAGTGCAATTTTAGGGGAAATTATTTGGTACTTTTAAATGCCTTCTCTTAATAGCCTAATTTACTTTCTGGCAACGTCGCAATGATGTGCCATTGCTATTTAACCCTTATGTTAACATGCTGTTATATAATGTAAAAACTTATTAAAAATCATCATTTATAATTACTGAGTTCAGTTTGGGTTTACCATCATTATAGAAATATCATAAAACACTTGAATTCTAAAACTGTTTCTCGGGACTCCTGCCACTTTCAGCAACTGCGGTTGCCTGGTGTTAGATTGCCAATCAGACATCCAACCTTTCTGACCACACTCCACTCGACTAACCCAACAACCAACCCCAACTTCTGTTCTATTCCCATTCCAATTCCCCTGCCCAAGCCCGTGTGTGTGTGTCCGTTCTCCGTGCTGGTTTATGGTGCAAAAGGGATCTGGCTTCAATTTTCTTTATATTACGGCTTGATTTAATTTGACGTGAGACTTCTGTGGAGCTACGGTCTTGTTCTTGACCGCCACCACGTCCGTAAATGGGAAAAGCCAAGGAAGAACGTTCAGCGGGAATGGTGGGTGGAAAAAGTTAAGCAGGCGTCGCATTCAATGCGTGAAAATTCAAATTTCTTAATGAAAATATTAACAGCAACAAAAGTAAAAGTCATTTGCCAGCTGCCAGACGCAGCACGACAAGCACAAGAAATTCCGATCTGCCGGATTGATATAATTTCATTAAGCGACATCGCCCCAGACCCAGTTACAGTTACAGTTCCCACCTCCAACCCGCTAAGCCTCCTCCCCAGCAAGTTACAAGCAATTATTGTTGTTTTCTTGCGTTGTATTTCCAAGTTGCCACGCCCAGTGCACACGCCCAACGCCCACGCGGCTTTTATAACACGCTAACAGAAGTTTATTGGGGGGGGAAAGGAGAATACAAAAAATACTTATAATAACAAATAGGAAAGCGAGCAAAAATGATAATGAAAATGCATAAGCAGGCGGGGGGACGCTGCTTAGAGGGCGATGGGGTGTCGAAAACTCATTAAAACTTTTTCACAGCCCATTTAAAAGCAATTTGTAAATTGCGAGGCCTGCACTGGACCAAAGTGTCCAGCAAGTAAATTAATTATTATTTAGTTTTAAATCGAATGTTTAATATACTAAGTAACATAGGTAATCCTAATCCTAGTACTACACTAATACTTATATTAATACTAGTACTAACTGGCAAATAATCCTAAATAATACTAAGTAAACTTAGCTTGCATTTCTAATGGTTTATTTTCATTTCTTTTAAATTTGTTTTGCTTTACCTTTCTGAATCGTAATTCTTAAATTTGCATTCCCACATCCTGAATTTAATCTCTTTTAAACGGCACAACAACACAAATCCGGCAATCGTTTCGGGGCCCGTGGAAAGGACTCACAATCGCAGATATTAAATCACATTTCCGCACATTTCTCGGGCATAAGAAAAATTGTGTTAGCTGCGGTTACTGCACGCCCTTTACCCCTCAGCCCTTTCGTCTATGCCTCTGCCACTTAAGAATTCAAAGCGAAAAGTTGTTCTTCACCTTTGCCTCAGCTTAGTTCTCAACCTCGTAGTCATCCCACCCCTGATTTCCCCCCGGCTGATTCCTTATTATTCATACGCTGCTTTTTGTGGTGTGCAGCGCCCGAAATTCCCACAGGATGCAACTCAAAGCGGACGTCGTGCAGCACCGAAAAGGTTGCCCCGCGGCCGACGCAAGGCGAAGGGCGGCAACCCTGAGAGCAGGTGGTTTAATATATGCGCGCACTGTCAGTACGTCAAGCATTTTTACGGCTCATGTGCACTGAGGTTTATGAAGAAACACCGAATTCTTATTGGGAGGGAGCCACCAGTTAAAGAGAGAACTATTTCAATTGCATAGACAACAACAAATTAAGTGTATTGCACATTAAAGAAACACAGGTATGAATATGATATGAATATTATTATTCTAATATTTATTTTATTAATATGGATCAAATATGCCAATTAAAATTTCATTTGGTTACAAATTATCCAATTTTCAAATTTATTTTGCCGCCAAATACGAAAAAGCCTTGCCAGACAGTTTAAAATATGTTGCATTCCAGCCGTCGATAGTTGGAACAAAATACCGATGTTTATCATTCTTCTTATATCGATAACTAAGTTCGCAATGTGGCCATATTGCGATTACTTAAATACCGTATACATTAAGTCGATTATTTTATATACAGTATATGAAGCAAACCAAAAACTAAGAATTCTCTGTGTTAGCAGCTAGATATTTTTGTGTAATTGTTTGTCAAAATTAACAGAAGAAAATACACTTACATTTAATTAGTTTTCCATCTGTTGGCAATCATACTTAATTGTATTTGACAATTCGACAAAGCCTGTGGTAGTGAGAAAGAGAGCGAAACGAAAAAAAGTTTAGCGACACCGGATTGAAAAATACGTCGTGAGAGAGCGAAAGGGAGAGAGTGTGAGTAGAATCGAATGAGTGCGATTCGATTGGCAAAAGCGACGACACAACGATACCCCAAAACATCGTCACCGTCGATTTTCTTCCCCCCTGTCCATTTGGTAGCCAGCCGTCTGTTTAGTTTTTGCAGTGAAAGGTAAAGAATCTTGATTCACATTTACGCCGCAATTGACAATAAACGAAAATATCGAGAGACGGACGGCCGCAAAAATGTTAATAAACCTAAAGGTGAAAACTTTAGATGCACGCACACACGATTTCAGCATCGACAATGAGGTAAGTGTTAATGTGTGTGCGAATGTCTGATTGTGTGTGTCTCTGTATGTGTGTGTGCGAATTTTTTATTCCACTTTTTGAGGTTGTGTGAGGACCAGAAGCTTCCAAAAACCCGCTCTCTTCTATCATTCTTTTTACCCCTTAACCAGATAACCATACGTCAGTTCAAGGATCAGATTGCGGAGAAGACGAACATTGCAGCCGAGAATCAGCGAATCATCTACCAGGGGCGCGTGCTTGCCGATGACAAACAAGTCAAGGAATACGGTGAGTCACTAACGGAGTGAGCAGTTGATCAAACAAGCTCAAACTCAAACTCATTTCCACTTGCATCTCTCTTACTCTCCCCTTCATTCTCCTTCATTTCCCCTTGCAGATGTCGATGGCAAGGTGCTGCATGTGGCAGAACGACCGCCGTTCTCACAGCGCGGCGCCAATGCGACCAACAACGATGAACCGATGCGTTTCCGCAACATGATGGGCGGACGCCCGACGCCCCGTAATTTGCGCAATTCACCATATTTTCGAGCACTCGACGGGATGCTCGTGGGCACCATGGCCATACCAGTAAACAACGGGCCCATGGCCGCCCCTGGTGTAAGTATACATGGATCGATATGAGACAACAACGATGACGACGACGACATGCTGTGTGTGTTTTCCATACAGTCTGCCATGATTGATACTAATCAGGCGAGACTATTGACAAGAGTCTATAAATAGTTCCCCCATATCAATTGTCTTTAATCATCTTGCGCATCCCTTTCAGACTCGCACGCCGCCCAATCGGTTTCCCAACTCATCATCCTTCTGCATTAATCGGATAACTGTGGCTCTGCACATGATCGACTGTGCCAACAATATAGCGGCCTATCTGGAGAATCCAGAGGTTGGGCTTAACAATCAATCGCTGGACATTTTGCAGCGAGGCCGCTGGACCATGGAGTCGACGGTGGTGGAGGTAGGTGTCTCGTCGACAGACATGCCGCGCAACAACAACATAATCGACATGGTGCAGGATGCAGTCAGTGCAGCACTCTCACGCAACACTCCGGGTCGCAACTATACAGTCGTCCAGCTGCCTACAGTCTACACCAATGTGGAGGGAGATGGCGCTGGAGCACAGCAACGTGGTGCCGGCAACGAGGGTGATAACAGCGAAGCTGCTGCTGCCATTGTCGATGGCGATGGTGCCACAGGAGGAGCAGGCAGCGATACAAGCGAAGAGACCACAGCAGCTGCAGCAGTTATCATTGAAGATGTCATTGAAACCGACGATGAGGCAGCCGATGCCGGCGACACGGAGCAGGGCGATGACGAACGATCCTCTTCGCCACAGGAGGCAGCCGGAGCGGCAGGTGGAGCTGGTGCTGCTGCTGGCAGTGCTGACGACAATGCTGTAGTGACCGGCATCGGTCCACGTCGTCGCACACGTCCGCAGGTGCTGGCCAATGTCATCCAACGATATCGCACTGTGCAGACGCGATTGGCGCCCTTTGTGGATTCCTATTACGAGATACTGGAGCAGGATCCCACATTCGAGGAGCACGAAACCACGAGACGCGAGAATTCCCAACGCATTTTCGATCGTGTCTCGGAAGCTTTCCACTATCTGTCGCATGCACAGCACGCTATATCTGATCTGATGCTAGATCTGTCGCAGCCGGGACCGCGTGTCCTCACCTGCCGTCCGATCTTGGTGGAACAGAGCGGCTACATTAGATCGAACAACATATTCACGCCCAATTTGGTTGCATCGCCACTGACCGAGCTGATTGCTCAGGCTCCGCCCATGGCAACGACGACGGCACGTGCCGCTGGCGCTGCCACGGGAGGCGCAGTTGGTGCAAGTGCCCCAACACAGGCAACGCAAGGAGAACAGCAAGGAGCAGTGCCTGTGGAGCAGGCGCAGAACCCGCTTAGTATGCAGCAACGAATCGACAACGATCTCAGAAATGTCTTTGGAGCCGAAGGTGCCGAGGAGATTTCGGCTGGTGCTGCCGAAGCAGCCGCCGCAGCGGCTGTTGTTGCAGGACTCGTCTCGACATCAGATCGCGTTGACGATCCAGTGGATGAACCAATGGTGGCACCAGGTGCAGCTGCAGGCGCAGAGCAACAACCGCGTCCAGAAATGGGTGAGTCACGTACAGATTGCAAGTGGAATTGAATTGAAATTGAGTCTCTCTGTTGCACATGTAAATCTTCCTTTCCCTTGTCGATTTTATAGATGAGCATGAGGAACGATCTGTTGCGGGTGGTGACGAAGCACCCACTCCACGGCTGCGTCTGTATATGCCAGTGAGATTGCCACCTCCCAGTAGGTCTAATCCCGCCCTCCCCTCCTGTGTTGCCCTTTCTCTGTTTTGAGCAGTTTGCAGCTGCTTTAGAGATCCGTTCATGACGGAGAATCTGCCAAATAACGATCGCATATTGTTCATAACTCTGTTAGCTTCTCTCTTAATCCTGCCATAGTTCAAGCGGCTTTAGCCGTATAAAGAATTAACCCAATAACATCTTCGCTTGCAGCCAGTTCTCCTCTTGTCCTACTTTTTTACTTCATTAATCAGTGTTTTAGTTACTGATACAACTCCAATGATCTTAACAGACTAGACATTTGGATATTGTTGGATTACCTTGTTTATTAACTTTTGCTTCGCATCACCTCGACCTACTCACGCTAATCTTTCTCTCGTTCTCTTGCAGATCCTCAAGTGCAAATGGCGCGCCTTATTCAGGCCGTGGTCAACAGCGCAACGAACGATGGTGATGTGCATGTGGAGTTCAATGCCCCCAACATCATGTCCATCAATTTACCAGTGCATGTGATGACTGCTGCAGTACATCCACCCCAGGCACATCCTGCAACAGCAGCAGCAGCAGCTGGCAACACTGACAATGCCGGCACCGGCGGCGCAGGAGCAGTTGGCGAACCACCCAGTGCTGCAGCCGCAGGAGCTACTTCGGCTGGTGCTGGTGTGGGCGCAGCCTCAACCTCGAGTGGCACACGAAGTGGAGAACAGCGTGCCAACACGTTGCCCACAACTGCCACACAGACAAGATCAACATCACGACCCCAGATACAAATCGGTGGCAACAACAATTGGGCTGGACGCATTGCACCCACGCACACGGCCTTCGACAGATTCTTGCCCTGCAACAGTCATCATATTCGTGAACCAGAACCGTTGCCCCAGAACAACAACAACAACAATAACGCCAGCAGCAGCAGCAACAATGTGAACAGTAGCCAAGGCAATACCACCAGCAACAGCAGCGGAACGAGGAGACCTGGACAAATGGGTGAGTTTAGGTTTTTAAGTTGCCCCGTATACATAGACACACATATACATGCATGTGCCCCTACACACACACACACAGCCATACATGTACCCAGTACACACACACACACAGACATACATGTGCATACATCCATCCATCACATCATTCATGTACATCATCATCATGTATCCCTAATCTCTTGGGCACTGCACGCTTTTGCCTCGCTACGTTGTATGCTTTCTTCATCCTAACACACTCACCAGAGATGTAAACCGGTTTTCCTTAGCACTCCAAGTAATTTGCAACGAATTGAAGTTTTGTCAGACCTAGAAGTTCCTTATAAGTGTTGCTATGTAAACCCATAGGTTATTGGAGCTAAGGATTATAAATGCAACAAGAAAGATTTAAGAGAATAATTCAAAGTTAATATCGATTAAGGCTTTTAAATAAAGTAACATTTAATATATTTTAAAGATCTCAAGAGGTGAACACATTTGTAAAAGTAAGAAACAAGAATCGGAATACAAAATGAAATTGAATGTAGGTTAAAGTACGATAAAGATCGTTTAATTGGTATAATTTATATATATTGCCGGCAATTCTAGATTGTATGGCGAACTTTCATCAAATTCTTGTTAGATTTGATAACATTTTAATAATTTTTCGCAGTCAATGAGTTTTATCTCAAGCATGAATAGTCAAATTATACGGAAATAGCTTTTGCTATCTCCAAAGAGTGAAATTCCCATGAACCTAGTCGATGAGGGTCTTAACCTTCAGAGTTTCTTCCACAGCCAATTGTTGGACTCATATTTCAGACCTTTTAAGATGACACATCGTCATCGGATACCAATTTCATATCAATTTCCTCTTAGATAGAAAGGGTTTAATCAATTTCCACTTAGTCTTTCACTTAGCCATTTTTCCAAGTTTCCGTTTTCGTAGCCGGTTTGCATCTCTGACATCTCTTTAATTTGCATTCTATCCGTATCCATCATAGTCATCGCTAGTCGCTTGCCGCGTGGCCAAAGCGGCTCAGGCCATTCGCGGCCTTTGGTGCGGCGACGTTCCACCATCAGCCGTGGGCACAGAACTGGAAGTTCATCGGGCGTAACGGGGTCCAGCGCTGGTGCTACTGGCAATGCTGGTAGTGGTGGCAACACAAGCTCCTCAGTGCTTAATCAGCGCCGCACTTTTCCAACGAGCCAATTTCGGCCCATGCAAAGAACCTTATCCAGACTTTTATCCAATATGTATGACAATTTTTTGGTAACTAATATGAGAAATCATGCGCAAACAGCGTCCCACACCGCACTCGTCATCGGGGAAATCAATAGGCTCACAAACGAAGCCACGCAGGCAGAGCCAGGAAGACCAAATGCAACATCTCCATCTCGACATCAGCAAGCAGCAGCAGCAGCCACAGTAGCACTGCTTACTAACGCAATAAATGGCGGAAATTCTCGCATACCGATTGTCTCTCGCGCTGGAACCGCTGCGGCTGCCGCATCTGTAATCGCATCTTTACGAGAGGCGAACAATCTGCGCACACAAATGCGCAATTTCATGCATCAAACCGTCTTCGAGAATTCGCCGATCAACGAAGAGACAACGCGCTCAGCCATTAGTCGTGCCCTCAACTGGTTCGACGACAGCCTGGTCTATTTGCCGCAGTTCGAGCGACCCGAGTACAACTCACGCGACTCTGTGTGCAACTTACTGCGACAGAGCCTGCAACTGATCATCGATCTGTGCATTGCACCAACGGGCACTTCATCGGCTGGCGCCGATGACTTTGTGGAGCGACTCAAGCAGATCTGTGAGCAGCTCCGCAAGCGACTCTACAGCGTGCTCTTTGTGTGCCTGGGCAGCACCAATGCGGAGCTCTACTGGCGTCAGCTGATGCGCATGCTCGGCATTCCACTGCAATCGAGTGAGTATAGCTTATAGTGATGCTATTGAAATGTATATTAATCATTTCCCTCTCTCTCTCTCTCTTGCCTCAGATTTTCGTAATGAAGCTTTTCGGTTCTTGTGCATCTACGCTGACCCAACAGTTCCGGTTCACATGGACACTGCAGATGCCCAACAGTTCCTGGTGCTGCGCAGTGGGCAGACAACAGCACAGCCGAACGATAACGTTGTGAGTAGCCCCAGCCCGAATCTCCTGTCCAACAGCAGACCTCATGCAACTAATAGCAACCTTTTGTTGCACCTCCACCACTTGGCTCTTTTCCGCAGCAGCAACAGCAGCAGACACCCGCATCGGAGCAGCTCGACAACGATGTAGAGATGGATGTAGATGTGGCGAGCAGCAGCAGCAGCAGTGCTACAGAACTGGAGCCACCGCTACCCGTCGTTATCGTGGGCTCCGAGCCGTGGCACAATAATTTACCCAATGATTGGTTGCCGGCCATAACGCGGGATCTGCAGACCCAAACGGAGGTAAGTTTGGCAGTTGAATTGATGTGGATGACAGTCATATTAATATATATTATAAATTCCTTTCTGCTCAGCAAACACGCCCACAGCCGCCTTACTCGGATGCCTACATATCGGGCATGTCGGCCAAGCGTCGCAAGATCATTCAGTCGGAGAAACCATCACAGAATGTTGAATGCCTCATTGCCAGCGGCGTGCAGCGAGCAATACAGAGTGCCGGACTGGCCACATCGAATGCACCTGGTGGTCAACCGGTGGTCAATCCCGATGTGGTGATCGGTGCCATTGCACACGATGCCGCTGTGCAGGCCTCGTACACAGAGGCAGTGCGAAACAATGCACGTGAACGTCTCAAGAAGGACATCGATTACAAGCCCAGCAAATATCCGCAGATCGCCAAGTTCACAGAACATCAAAAATAGAAGAAGATGAAGACTGCGATGCGCTTGTTGTAAATTTTACTTTAATGAAATATTATATTTAATTTAGTTAATATGGATAAGTTCTGTTTAAAACGCTGCTGGCTCCGACAGTGATCAAAATCACGATGATCGATGCGGTTACAGGTGGTAAGAGGCCACAAAAAAGAAAAAGAAGAAGGAGAAGTGCTTAGGCGTTCACACACACATATAATGATTCTACATATATACACACATTGCATACATACTATATATACCGCTGACTCACATGAAGCCTGTACGACATAGATAAATATTATACCCAACAAGCAAAGCCACACACAAAATTGAAGGTCATACACAATTTAGAACAACTGCATAGAGAAAGCTAAATAAAAAGTACATACACAAAATGATCATCATCCTGCAACGATACGAATCAATCATCATCATCATTATAATGTTAGCTTTGGTATGTGTCTTTAATATTGATCCGGCGTCCCCGAGTCGGATGACGTATTGGCCAGCAGACAAAAAGCCATGACGACAACCGAATATTTTTTTGGGGCGTAATTACAATACGCGGACGGGCCCCATTGACGTGGGATCACCCATGGAATGGTGAATGGAGAATGCTGTCGCCGGCAGCACATGATTGTTTTCCGTTTGTAGATGATCTCTCTTCTGGAATTTGCAGTATCTCGAGTGGATGAATCGAGGAATTTCGGCATCGATCGACGATTACAACAATTGCAACACATCCACTAGCAACAACAGGGACAACAACAACAATGGAAACAACTATCGCAGGCATATTTTTTCGTGGAATTAGCTAATGAATGCCACATGACATGATAATGGTCAGGCATGTGGTCAAGATCGGAGGCGCTACTTGATGGCTGGCGATGAAGGGGAGAAGAGAGGAGAGAATCGAATGAGCCTCAGCGAAATTTGTCACATCAATAATGTTGTTACCAAAATTTATGGGCGACAAAACACATAAGAAAATATGGAAAAATTTGAATAAATAATAATTAATAATCGCTGTTGCCGTTGCTTAAATATTTTATAAATATTTTTCACATGGATTTTCATCATCATGATGATGATGATGATTGGATGTATCTATAAATAGTCCAGCTACGCAATCGTTTGTGTATTTTTAAGACCAACAATCGATTCTACCTACAGTTCCCGAAGGTGATAGAAGGAGGGGAAAGGGGGGTGTGGACAAGTAACGGTCACACTAGCTAAAAATAGCCAGGCTTACTGCGCCCCATTCCCCTTGGTGGGCGTCGAGCCACATCACAAAATTGCAACTTTCCGGGGCCAATGATTAATTGCAGCAGCAGCAGCAGCAGGCAGCATCATCATCGGCACGAGAAGACTTGGAGCTGTCAGTGGGACAAGGGCAGAAGGTTGTGCGGGGCAGAGGCAGAGGAAGCAGGGGCAGGGGCAGCGGGACTGCGTTGGCACGCGCAATGCAAGCGGAATTTCTGTGTGGAATTCGCGGCGACAGACGGAATTTTAAAGGGGGCTTTGGTTAATTATGTATGCGCCGTGCCAGGCTGAGGCTGAGGCAGCGGCCAGAACTTCAAAATAAATTAAGACTGCAGACTTTGATGCATGGTGCATCATGTCCCCCCTCCTCTCCTCCTCCTCCCCCTCCTGCCTGCCTGCCTGCTGTGGCGCCTGGCGCAGTGCAATAAGGCGGCGCCAGTTGCCACAGTAGCTTGCAATGGACAAGTTTGAGCAGTAATTATGCCTGATTTATTGGCGAGATCGGTGTGGATTTGTAGGCCTTGAAGCTGCAATTAAGGAGTGTCTATCACTAAATAAAAGAAGCAAAGTATTTGGAATTAAACTATATGTATAAAACCATCATGTAGATAAGCAATAATATGATCTATAAAAAATCAGGTAGATCTAGAGTACTAAGATCGAAATAAAGAACAAAATTTCTATAGCCAAATCATATAAAAAGAAAAGGCAGGAAAATGATGAATAACAAAACCAATAAGATCTTAAGTTTTTTTCTTTATTGGCAATATAGTGTTCTATATCAAAATCATTTGATCTTTATAAAAAAAAAATTAGTCATTAAGATCTTTAGTTTCTTAACTCATGCAGAAGATTTAAAATCTTATGAAGTTAAGCTTATCAATAAAATAGAAAAGCCAAGACAGTTTAATTTTATTGTTTAATTGTACATGACTATTGATTATTGTAGATTAGGAAAAAACAATTTAAGATTCTTCAGAAATTATTAGAAAAGTTGAAAATAATACCATTAACTTTCGAAAAGGTCAGCAACTAAATGTCATGCTGATGAAATTTCAAAATATAATAAAATTTCACATAGAACATGAATTGCCATAAGGTTAGTTAAATAATCTAATTTATTTCCCATTCAAAAATCAATTTTTATCAACTCAAAACAATCTTTCAGGCAACTTCAAGTTCGCAAAAGAGTCAAAAGTGGGCGCTCTCCCCCTCGGCAATCTTAAATCAAAGTCCCAAACTCAACAATAATCAGCTTGAGCACACATCGCACATCTGGAGAGAGAATCAGCGATGGAGCGAAGAGGCAACGACAACAGCGACAGCAACAACTGCGACAGCAACAGCAACAACAACTTGGACAACAGCAACAACACGAACAACAACAACAATAACAACACTGGATAGGCGCAACAAGCCGGCTCATTCAGCATTTCGTTGCAGTTGGAACGTCATAATTGAAAACATTTCTCGAAGATGCCAAGATAAAGATACTTTGTTTACTAGCATGTGTGTGTGCGTCTGTGTGTGTACACATGTGGCAGCCTGCTGTGTGTGTGCGCTAAGGACAATCTATCATCAGTGCGTAAGAGTAGCAGCAGCAGCAGAGACAAACAAGACGCGACGATGTAAACACATGATGATGATGCTAATGATGCCCCATACGTAGAAGCTGTTGGTGTTGGTGGCTAGCTCAACGGGCAACATGCACATGCACACATGCACACATGCACATGTGGCAGCAGCAGCTCAAAGGGGGCAAGTGAGACACGCACAGACGGCGCCGCCTTGCTGCGCCAGTTGAGATTGCGATTGAGGATTGAGATTGAAATTGACGCTTGGCGCCGCACACAACACACAAGAAGAAAACACATGTAATTGAGTGTTTGCACTGCGCCGGACAATTACATAGGTAACAGCAGTGGCAGTGGCAGTGGCAGCAGAGTGGAGAGGGGGAGCCAGCATCGACAGCAGCTCGTCACTTGCTGGCCAAGATTCGCAAAAGAAGCTTGTGCATTCCGAAAAGGTGCTCAAAGTTCTACAACAACAACAGCAGAAACAGCAGCCACAGCAACAACAACAGCAATAGCAGCGAGAGCAGCAGCAGCAACACGACAGCAGCAGCAGAAGCGACGGCAGCAGCAGCGCTGTTGACGCAGACAGCAGCAGCATACGGATCCTCAACGTTTTTCATTTCCCAGTCGCAAACGGACCGTGTTGGGCTAAAGACGTGAGCATCGGCTCTACAAATCGAAAGTCGTGCTAGTGTGCTATACAAACAAACACAGAACCAAACCGAACTGAGCTGAGCATATATAGTAAAAATTATTTTGAACACAGAAAAAAAGACTCGCGGTTTTTGAAAAGAGAGCAAGAGAAACAGAGGGAGGAACAGAGAAACAGAGAAACAGAAACAAGTTCAAAAACAAATCAACAATACGTTGATGCGTTGCGGTGTATTGTGTTTTTTTTTGCTCCCCTCCTCGAGAAGATTAATACAATAATAATAATACGAACAGTCCTACTCGTGTCATCCGGGGTCAGGCGGCGAGAATCGACATTTGAGATTCAAGATTTAAGATTCGAGATTCGATTCTTTTGCCGAGTGCAGCCATACATGACATACATACCCTACATATGTATTATCTGGGATTCAAGGCGCTATACGTACTGAGTACTGAGTGAAATTTGACGCCGCCCACAGCTGGAGTGTGATTAGAGACAGAGAAAAGGAAGGAATTCAAAAGAATTGAACGCAACCCGTAACTGAAACCCAAACAGCTACGACGAGTATGGAAACTCCCGCACATATGTTCGGAAAGCATCTTTAAGATACTCGGTAAACGGGGAAAACAACGGGAAAATAACGAAAACATTTGCCTGACTGCCTGCCCGGCTCAGAGATCGCTCGCACTTTACCTCTCACTCTCATTCCCTCTCGCGTGTGTTCGAACTCTCTCCCACTCTCTCTCTCTCACTTCGCATTCGCTCGATCAGTCGTCCTTATCTGCTCTAGCTATCATTGTCGTGTGCGCTCTCGTCCCATGGAGTGTAAACTTGTGAGAGGTTTTTGCTTAAATTTGTGAAATTCGTGATATTCCGTGTGAACTCAACGAGTGCAATTACTGTTACTGTTAACCGTTATTCAAGTGCTGCGACGGCAACACAATGACGTCACTCGTCTACGCCGTCTTTCACATTGCAACTCTGCAATGTTCGGTGCGTCCGGAGATTTCGCCCTGCACTTGCGAAACGGGCAAGGCGGTTAACCATGTGGAGCTCGCCTGCCAGAAACTGGAGTCCTTCAACGCTGTCGTGGACAGCTTGGCCAATAAGCTCAATCCCGACATGAGAATCGATCTGCAAATAACGCACTCGCAACTGGATGACTTGGAGATGAGATCTTTTCGGGACATGAACTTCAATCTTTACAAGCTACGCATGCAATGGAATGGACTAAGGTGGGTACAGATATAGATCTAGAGATGGAGTTACCCCACCAATAGAAGCCTGGTCTGCTTGTTTTTTATCTCGAGATTGATCGGAGATCGTAGAGAAAGTGCTTATACCATAATCGTGTCGGGTTAATTAGGTTTAATCGATACCTTGTTGCTTGTTGCTGCTTTTCTCTTTTTTATCATTGTGTTTTCATTAGTATCTACTGACTAAGGCGCCTGGAGACTAATTTAGATTTACTGATTTAGACTGATTTAGAGTAGTTACCCATTTATACTCCATCAGTACTAGAATGAGATTGTAGAGAAAGTGCTTATCCCCTAATTCGTGCAGGGTTTATTAGGTGTAGTCGATGCATTAAGGGGTTGCTTGTCTCAGTATCCCCATTTAAAATGCTATTTTTCTTTGCTACTTGCTGCCTATGTTAGTTGGAGACTGATATAGAGATTGTAGAGTAGTTAACCCATTAGTATAGGAGTGATCGAGACCTTGACCGGTTGATTCTCTTATGAGTTTGATCAGAGATCATAGTGGTTATCCCCTATTAGAGCAGGTTGTAACATCATAGATGAAATAGAAAAAGAACTAGAGATCATAGTGAAGATACTGTCATTGCTGTTTGGCTTACCCTCGTCATCCCAGAGAGGTTGTTCTTCCCTTCAGATCGTCAAGAGATCGCAGGGGAAGTATTTAAAATAATTACCCCGAATGGTCTTTGGGTAACCCCCTCAATTGCCCCCTCGCGAGCTTCCTCCTTGTATGGTTTCAAGGCCACCGCTTTCTTTCAGCTATCAGCTGCCAGAATTTTCCGCTCAGGCCGTATCAATTTAGGTTCCTTAAACTCAATAAAAAGCATTACGGAAAATAACAAAGTGCCGAATTGTAGAAGAAGAAAGGGAAGAGCGATCGTTGAAGTCGGTGTTCGCAGAATGCGCTTCACGTGTATCCCCGGATACCAAAGCAATCAAGGGGTGGGTAGCGCGCGAGGGGGGAAGACCTACACTCATTATGAGCTGACTCAATTGGCGCTCAATTGGGTTGCCCCCAGTAACGCTGGCTGGCGTGGGTGGCGGCAGCTCCAAAGTCGAAAGTCATAGCCAAAGCGTCTAATTACGATCTGTGGTCCAAGTAAATGATTTAATTTCTCAATTAGCAAGCCATGCCACTTGCAATTGAGGCAAATTACAAGTATGTACATCATTGCGACACTTAAGCTTAGAACAGCCAGCTGGACCAGGGAGGATGAGACGGGAGGAGGGGGGACGATGGAGTAGTTCGAGCATTGAACGAATCAAACAAACATTTGCTTCGTGTTTCGATTTTTTCGTTTCATAGATAATTGAATAGGCCTTATCAGTTCCATATATGTATGGTACGCTCTCCCGCACACACACGCAACTGCTCGCACACACACACACACTGACAGGCTATGCACACTTGTTGATGCCGTGCATGGATTGGGAGACGGCGGCGTATACTTAATGCGTATGCAAAGCTGATAAGTGAAATTATTTTCTCGCACGTTTTCTCCGGCTTCCATCTGAATGAATTTGCAACTGCAGGCGAAAGTCTCTCTGTGTGAGTGTGTACGAGTGTGTCTTTTGCCTCTGTATGCGTGTTGTTATTAAAAATAGCGAGTATAAATAAATACTTGCAATAATAATATAATTTGCGAGCCTATTTCGTAAGCGGGGTTCATTGATATTTGACTCGAGTGCGTGAAATGAAAACAACGTACAGACTGCAAAAACATACAGAACATAGTGAATTTCCCCAGATCGACTTCCCCCTTCATGTTCCTCCTCTATCGATTATACAATTTACTTTATCAGTGCGAAGAATCAGTCAAGAATCAAACGTCATCCCGTCATCAGTTGCAGTTCGTATGTAAAACTGAATGATTTAATTACTCAAACCTTAATCGAATCAGTGTTATATATACACAGCACACACACACTCACGTACTGCATTCGATTCCCGCAACGAGCGCGTGCTGCCTGTGCCCAGTGAAAACTTTTTACATTGATGTCAATTTATAATAATTGACCTATTGCCTTAATATCGCGCTACGACCAAACCAAATCATGCCCCGGCCAGGCCAGGAAAAATACCACTGCAAGGGGTATACGACTGTGCGAGTGTGTGTGTGTGTGTGAGTGTCCGTCTGTATGTGATTCGATCATGAATCGCCGGACAAATCGTGTATCAAGAGCGCGTGGCTTTTTATTTAAAAATGTCTGGGGATCTACTCTAATCAAATCTGACGAGCAGCTAATTTATATAGGCAGTATCACTGGAATTATAATATATACAAGAAATTGAAATAAAATACACATTTTGTCTAGAAAGACTTGAAAGATCTGAATGAAACTCTAAATTGAAGTCACACTAACTTTTCATTGAATCTAAAATCTCTACAGAAAGTTGAAAGTTCTTTAAAATCATTTTCAGAATTAACTTAGTCAAATTTAAACATGCACATATTACACTTAATACAGATCTGATAATCAGTCCATTATCTCGATTTGAATTAATAAAGAATCATCTGATTGAAAGTCTTTAATGAAGTATTGTTTATCATATCCAAAGTCCCTCTATGTGTAATACATGTGCACAAGAAATATATTATACGAGGGTCGTTTGATAAGTCCGTGACTTTTTGTATTTGCCGCGCACCTGCTCTAAATACAACACTGCTCCTGTCAGCAGTTATCGATTAACAGCTGACTGTAAAATTTTGAGAAAGCTGCGTTTTTTGGTTTGTGTTTTATAGGCATTGAAAGCAGACGATCTCGTGAATTTTAACGAAAATGGAAAAAAGTGAATTTCGTGTGCTAATTAAGCATTATTTTTTGCGTAAAAAATCCATCACCGAAACCAAGGAAAGACTTGATAAATATTATGGGGACTCTGCACCATCAATTTCAATGGTTAAGAAATGGTTTACTGAGTTCCGTTGTGGTCGTACCAGTACAAGTGATGCCGAACGTTCAGGTCGCCCAAAAGAGGTCGTCATGCCAGAAATCGTCGACAAAATCCATGGAATGATATTGGATGATCGGAGAATGAAAGTGCGTGAGGTAGCTGAGGCTGTAGGCATCTCAACTGAACGGGTACATCACATTTTACATGAATATTTGGACATGAAAAAGCTTTCCGCGCGATGGGTGCCGCGATTGCTCACACACGACCATAAGCGCAACCGTGTGACCATTTCAAAGGAGTGTTTGGCGATGTTCAACCGCAATCCAAACGAATTTTTGCGCCGTTTCGTTACCGTAGACGAAACATGGATCCACCACACCACACCAGAGACCAAAGAACAATCAAGACAGTGGGTTTCTCCGGGTGAACGTGCACCAAAGAAGGCCAAGGTGGGTCTGTCGGCCAACAAGGTCATGGCCACAGTTTTTTGGGATGCACAAGGTATCATTCACATCGATTACCTTGAAAAGGGTAAAACGATCACCGGCGAATATTATTCAGAGCTTTTGGACAGATTCGATATTGATTTGAAGCAGAAACGACCGCATTTGGCGAAAAAAAGTGCTGTTCCATCAGGACAATGCACGGGTGCACACGTGTGTAGTCAGCATGGCAAAATTTCATAAATTGGGCTACGAACTGCTACCCCATCCAGCATATTCTCCAGATTTAGCCCCCTGTGACTATTTTTTGTTTCCAAACATGAAGAAATGGCTCGGCGGTAAGAGATTCGGGTCAAATGAAGAGGTCATCACAGAAACAAACGACTATTTTGAGGGCCTTGAGAAAACCTATTATTTGGAAGGAATAAAAAAATTGGAAAAACGCTGGACTAAATGTATAGAGCTAAAAGGAGATTATGTTGAGAAATAAAACGCTTCTTTGACGAAAAAAATATATTTTATTCAAAAAGTCACGGACTTATCAAACGACCCTCGTATTAGTTGATATTATATAAAATATATGTTTGTATATATAACACACTGTACTATACTATATAATAATACTTTAATTTATTATGTTTCTTCACTCTCGTCTTTCCTTGCTTCATATCGAGTTAGTAAAGCAATCTCTGAATGAAACTCTTGAATGAACTCTTCGTAAAACCTTTCTCAACTGAAAAAGAGTCTTCGAAACGTATTCCTATATATGTATGTACTTGTAGTAATAAGTGTCATATTGAGTATTCTAGTTGTACAACTTGAAAACCTACATATGCCAGCGTATCACCTTGGGTTATCAAGAAACCAAGATCGTCACAGGTTTACGGCTGGCGCCAAAGTACCAAAAAAAATGTTTACGATCGCAATAATCGAGCTTAATCTCAACTTGTTGCTTTTGTTCAAATGACATCTATCGCGGGGGGAATTTCTAATAAAGTTATGAAGTAAATAGGCTACTCACCCTGTCTCTGAAAGTGCCTGAGAGTGATGCAGCGATGTCTTCTTAGGGTTTCTCTCATCTTCTTCTTGTGTTCGTTCAAGAGAAGATTGATAAGCCTGGCTGAAAGACAATGCCTTCTATAGTAGATAGAACTTTAATCTATGGTTCCGCCGGAGTGCGCAGCCCTGAAAAGTGCGAAAAAGTGTTGCCTGAGCTGGCGATGATGTTGATGATGATGCTGCACTTGACAATTAACCAAGTACGATAACTACATAATTTATTACTCTCTCGCTTATACTCGTAGTATGGAATATTTCCAGTCTCGCTGATAACGTTGCGTGGAGTGACAACTACTACGCATAGTACCCCTATCCCTCCCTCTCTCTCAGTCTGTCTCTCTTTATAAAAATATGCTGCGCCTTGAGGAAAGCGAACAATAAACAAGAAAGTTTACACTCGATCGGGTCGCATTGTTTATTCGCCTGGTTTATTTTGTTTTTTGTTTTTTTTTTATTTTTTGGGTGAGAAATAACGTCAAGAGCCCCACACTGCCTAATGATTACTTGGAAATGGAATGTTCCGTTGTTTCTGATATTATTATTGATATTGTTATTGTTGCTCTTTCTGCTGCTCTCTTAATGTTATTGTTGTTTTGTTATTGTTATTGTTTTTGTTTTTGTCTGCCTGGGGTCAGCTCAGTTTGCCCAGCAAGAGAGCCAAAGAGTGCGAGGGAGGGAGAGAGAGTGAGAGAGAGAGAGAGAGGAAAACTGCGAAGATCCAATTGAATTTTATTATTACGTTCAATCAATGATCAAGAGGCCAGTTTAGGTCGTGTGACAATTATACGGCTGACGTTAAGGAATTGTCTGTCTTGTATAGAAAGATATCTATGATATATATGTAAGAATGTACGTATGTACAGCATACACATGCCTCACCGTTCGTATATAGCTACTGTGAACTTGAGCAACATCCGTAATGAGATACAATGGGAGACAATTCATCATCATCATCATCCTGGCCATCATCCGCTTTTTCTCATTACATAATCAGCACCTGACAGTGCCTGCAATCAATCAAGATCGAGTGGCGCGACTCAGGCGCAAGCTAAAAATAACCAACTGCCAATCAACGCGAGCCAATAACGGCGCCAAGGATGGCTATTTGCACCATACCAAGCTAGATTCAGTACCAGTACCAGTACACGGGTCCAGGCCCAGTTCCCAGTATGAATAATGCGTCCATTTGGCGTCGCGACGGCGGCAACTTAATAGTCCCATCGATAGAGACACTTAACAATTACAGTAGATACAGATGAAGCTGCAGAGACAACTACAGGTGCATATATAAAAATAGAGATTCAAATACTTTGACAAATACAGATTCAGCTAGGAATATATATTATATATATTAATTAAATTAGCGAAATTAATACAAACATATACACAGACTGGGGAGATCTATTCAGCGAGGCGTCTAATCATGTAATGGACTCTTAAGAATCTTGCTACAGAGAGCGAATTATTTAACTTGACATTTAATTACGAAAAAAATATCTGTGTAAAGTATCCTGGGAATTATGTTTTTGGAGACGTCTCTTAACATGAAAAGAAAGAATAAAATAATGCTTTCGTCCACTTTATTAAAATGGTTCTAATTAGATTGACTGTTTAAAGACCAGGAATACTTTTTACAATATTAATGAGATCCACTGAAATAGTATCAGGTCAGTACTCTCTAACTGCCACCTCCTTTTTTCTGTAATATACATACATACGTACATATATCAATTATTTATAGTGTTTGAAAGTGCCAAAAAGTATGCAACAATAAGTTTAAATTTAAGTTTTGGAAATTCCTTGAAAATTTAGAAAATTTCTTAAGAACTTCTGAACTGTCCTATATATTTAGTGAAGTCCTGAATAAAGCATTTTTCATTTTAATGGATTAGCAAATTTGTGTCCAGTTTATAGAGAATACTACACTGTAGTTATCATATCAGAGGAAAATCGTATATACATAGTATGTTGTAGCCTAAGTTCCATGTCCACAAGATCTTGTTCCTAAGCACAAACTCAGAAAATTTAATCAAAATCGCATGATAAATACTCGATTTATGGTCACAAAAGCAGATTACAACTTCAACGTGTATTCGTGTATTTCATTTCATTGTTTATATTGAATACTATGCATACTTATACGGAATGCGGACTTTCACATCGCTTCTAATATTTGTGCAATATGACATACAATAAGATCTGTAAACGATCTCTTGTTCTATTTATAGATCGCTGCCTGAGCTACCATTTCGTGGCTTATCGAATGTCACCTACTTAAGTGTCGCCGACAACGAACTTGACGAAATACCAAAGCACGCTCTGAATCACATGCCGATACTGCAGACAGTGGACATAGGACGGTGTCAGATACAGGCGGTGCAGCAGGACGATCTCAAGGGGATACAATCGGTGACGAATTTGATATTACCGAGTAACAATATAACCCGATTAGATCGAGGGGCATTTCCGCGGAGCCTTCTTATACTCCACTTGGGTCGAAATCAGTTGGAATCTTTAAACGGTTCCCTACATGATTTATCCCAGCTACAATCGCTGTTCATCAATGCAAACAACATAAGCGAACTGGATGGGGAGCTCCCGGATGGAAGTAAGTTGCGGCTTCTTATGGCTCACAACAATCGGCTGGAACGGCTGCCGGCGAACATGGTTGGGATGAATGATCTGGAGACCATTCATCTTCACTTCAATCGGTTGAAATCGTTCGACAGGGTGCTAAGAAATGCGCAGTACCTCAACGAACTGCTGGCGAACAACAACGAGCTGGAGATTTTGGCCCAAGATGAGTTCCAGGCGTGTCGTCAATTGGAGATCCTCAACCTGGCATACAATCATCTAAAGTCGCTAAACTTCTCGTTACACTCGATGTCCAAGCTGAAGATCGCCAACTTTTCGTTCAACGACATCAATGTGTTCTCAATGGAGGAACTCCACGGGTTGCGTTCGCTGAAGCAGCTTGACTTGTCGTACAATCGCATCCAGCGACTGTTGCCCAGCGCTCATGTGTCGGAGCTGCCGTTGATTGAGTTGCGTCTGGATCACAATCAACTGATTACCCTGGACGCTGCCCTTGCAGGATTGGGTAATCTGCGCATACTCAGCCTGCCCAATAATCGCATTGAGCAAATACTGCCGGGCGACTTCAATGGAATGCATCGCCTGGAGATGATCGATCTAACGGACAATCAGCTCGACGAGCTGAAGCAACTGGAAACGGTAAGAATGATTGGGAGATGTGAAGAGAACGTAGAAGACTATGATGATATTTCTTTATTCGCAGACTATGCTGCCGAATTTGAAGGTGCTAAAGGTGGCTTACAACAACATAACCAAACTGGAGCGCGACTTCTACGGATTGCCCGTGCTGTGCCAGGTCAATCTGACGAGCAACCACATCACAACCATCTCGAGCGAGCTCGTCACCAACACGCGCTGCAAGAATCACAATGTGCCTGGCAAACTGGAGATACATCTGGATGGTGAGTAGGGTCTACCATAAGAATGTTTTCCCATCAGAAGGGTCTTTCATTTAGAAAGGTATAGCCAGATCAATAACTATGAATTGAAAAAGCAACTGAGCCCGTGAGAGAGCACTTCTTGACAGTACAGGCCGGCACTGGCTCTCAAAAGAAGTATGTAGCTAGGCAAGCTCCTTCTCGGGCTTAAAGAGATAAGGCCAAAAGGTGTCCAGGCCAAATTATCCTTAGAATAACTAGACTGGACATGGGGATATAATCGTAGCAGGGAGTACAATAGATTTACAAGGTTGCACATCTTCTCCTCCCTTGCCACCTTGTCTTGATCTACATTAAATATATAAAAACCTATTTTTGCTACCCTCTTTTCTGAATCCCCTAAACCTAACCATAATCTCGCCAAAACAACCTTTCTTAATTCGATCTCTAATCTTTCCTGCAGATAATCCCATTATGTGTGATACGCGCCTTAACGAGCTGTGCCGCCTGATGATCGCGCAAGATGCTCGCATTCGCGGACGTTCGGCATGTTTCGAGAACGATCAGGAGGTTTGCACGGTGCTGCCGATGCTATACCCCATCGATCCCATTGATCTGTCGATGCTGGTGGCCAAGCTAAAGATTAGCTCAGCTGATGCAGATGCAGATGTCAAGCCGATGGTGCAGGTGCTGATGCCGGCATCGTCGACGCCGATACTAATCAAGAATAACGACGAGTTGCTGCCGCCGATCATAGCGACGTTGGGGCAACCGATCATCAATCCGGTCATCATAGGTACGCCATTACCGGTACCATTGATGCTGACCACCACGACCACAACAACGACGACGCCAGCGCCTGCTATTGAGATCGATACAACAACAACAACGACAACAAGTTCAACAACATCGACAACAACTTCGACAACGCCACCGCCTGCAACAAGCCCGACCACAATCCAAATTCCTGTCGTGGAAATGGTTACCACAACAGCGCCGACAACGATCACAAGCAGCACCGCGATGCCACAACCGAATGACACACTCGTATTGGACATAGAGGAGCCGCATTTGCATCCAAATGAGACGCAGGAGAATCATGGCAACGCGATCCCCAACAATAACTCCTCAAGTGATGGCGCCGAGCTGCCGTTGCCAACAGGTGAACACCAACTGTCCCAGCCAGAGCAGGTGCAGCTGCAACAGACACCGCTGGTGGAGGCCGGCGAACGTGTGATGGAACACGTGGCCGACACGGTGCCCGACACTGTGGCCAAGACGGAGTACGAAACTGTGGAGTACATACCCAATGTGGTGCTTGCACCGCCGGCGACGCCGACCTCGAGTAAGACAAATCTGCTCGAGGAGGACTCACAGGATTCGCAGTCGAACTCGGTGCTGCCCGGCGACTTGGAGCATGCGGCACAGGATCTGCAAATACCCGAGGAGCCGCCGGAGGAGTGAGCCGGCAGCAAGGATTCATCCAATCCATGAAAGGCGCTGGCAACTGTTGGTGGGACGTGGACGTGGGCGTGGGCGATGGGCTTTTGGGGCCACGTTGGGCGTGGCATGCAATCGGGCAGCGAAACGAACCGTTTTTTGATTTTATGTTCTAAGTTTAGTTTAGTTTCGATTATGATTTGATTTAAGCGAGATTCGAGTTCATCTTTTTGAGTTGAGTTAAGATTTGTGAGGGATTAGTTTGGAAAGCAAGAGATCGTGGCCCATCGACAGACGCAACGGGACGAAACGAGACGGACTTCAGGTTTAAGTTGATCGATTGCTCAAGTGGGGTGCGAAGACTTATCGATAGCAATTTGCGCGGCCAGCCAGGGAAACAGGGACAGCGATATCGAATATATCGAATATATTTAATAACTGTAAACACATATGTACGTTGGAAAGTTACAAGTAGGTACTTAGAGTTAAAGAGAAAAGAAACACAAGAATAACAACAAACACACACATGAACTGTTAACATAAAATAACAGAACACACCCACACACAGAGACACATACACATGCACACCGTAGCGACGCACATATACATTGAGAAGAAAATATATTGTTATCAGTTGGTTAACGAATGAATTTAGTTTGTAGCGCGTAATTACATATATAAAAAATGAAATGGTATTCTAAATAAAGTCGTAAATAAAAAAAGAAAACTTTACATTAATTTCCCATCGAAACGGCTTATAAGTTTGAATTCAAAATTAGTTAACAGTTGCTAAAAGTTAATAACAGCGCCATAACAGAGCTATGCTTTATTTTCGATTAATACTGTTATATATCTCAATAAATGAATGTAATCGAATGTATAAATTATTTAACTGTAACGAAATTGTATTTTGAATTGAAAATATTGTTTCAAGTAAATAACAATTACTAAACGATTAAACTTTGGTTTTTTACTTACTATATTTTAAATTTACAAAAATATTGACATGCGCTCGATGCTAATGCGGGCTAAATTTGTTTTAAATTTACCGAAAAATTAATAGTTTTATTTGCTTTACCCGCGAATTTGATTTATAATTTATAATCTAAAGTGCCTGCCTTTTTATCTAAATTGATGTGTGTGGATTATCGGTTGAACTCATTATTAATCGATAGTTGGCAGCACTGCTCACGCACTGGTGCTGTTCTGCGTTATATCGATATTTCTTATTGCACTACCATCTCAGCGAAAGGAGACGGAGCAAAACAGCAGCAAAAAAGAAAGCAAACGCAAAAGCCATACAAAACAAGAAAATCATTGCTCCGTTCTTTATATTATATTTGGCATTAATTCGTCGTGTACTGTGCAAATAAAAGTGTTAACATCGCCTCCGACGTTTATTATTTTCATTTTATATATCGTTTTTCAACTGCAACGCAAGTTTGTTGACGTCGCCGTTGTTGTCATTGTCTTGTGACTATCGCGCATTCGAAAAGAAAGTCGTCAAAATATAAAACTAGCTGGGAGGAGTACGAGTTGCCGTTGTTTCTTGGGGCTACAGACACACACACACACACACATACAGCAACACACTCACGCAAAAAGCAACAATAAATACGGAATAACTGCAGCAGTGGAACCCAGGGCGGAGAGCGAGCAATAGAGAGAAGAGCGACAGAGAAAAAGAGCAAGAGAGTGAGAGAGAGAGAGAGAGAAAGAGTTACAGAGGAAGAGTCAGAAGCATTGCAGCAGTGCCAGCAGGTAAGCAGCGGACGTGGGCAGCACTTTGGGAGCATTTCTCTTCAGTTCATTTTCTATATATACTTATTATATATACATGTATTTGTTGCTGGCACATTTAAAAGCAACTTTTTGTGTTCCGTTTTATTGATTTCGATATATATATCTATTTACTATTTTGCCATTTGTTTATGCATCTGGCTGGCTGTGAATTCAACAACAACAACAAACAATCGGAGCATATTGTACATACACTGTATATATGGCATACGTTTGTATGTATGTATGCGTGTGTGTGTCTGTGTGCGTGTTGTTGTTTCCTGGCATTTTATTTTGAATTTCTTTTTTTTTTCGTACGAAAATGATTTTAAAATTATTCACTTCTAAGCAGTGTAATCTTTATCAGTTCATAGTTCTTCCTTTTGATTTTGAAGTCGTTTGATAACAGTGTTCATTTATTCAGTTGCTGTTATTGTTGTTGCTTTGTATTTTTTTATTGTTGTATATCCGCCGGTTCGTTGTCGCCGCATCGCCACCGCCGACGCCTTGACGCGCTTAGTCATCGTGCTCGGGTTTGGAACAGGTTTATGTTGCCCACTTCGCCCCAATAGAAATGAGTAATGAAAATAGAGTTGCGCATATTTGAGTGTGTGTAATATCAGTAGTGCCTCCCTCCTCGTAGTACTCGGTAGTTTTTTATACTCTGCAATAACAAAATCTATCTAATCGCATTTAATTCCAAACGTTATCACCCAGCACAGCAAAATACTAGAACATACGCACACACACGCACATTACACACAGTGCACACACAGATGGCACACACACCATGCACACGCCCCATATTTTACGCCCGTATGTACAACAGATGCAGCTGCGGCACAAGAACTAACGAGAGAGACTGTAGAAGATATACTGAGAGAGAGAGTAGGAGAGAGAGAGCGCTCTATGATCGCGTCTGCACAGTGGAGCGCACAGTGTAAACTACTGGCTAAGCTGACCTTCGGCTAGACATGTTCCCCCATTATCGATTCCACTCAGTTCGCAATTATACGCTAAACGATAAACGGACAGGGAGACAGACAAACAGAGGCATAAAAGGGTTCATAATGGCATTAGAAAACAACAGTGCAAACAAAAAGTGTGCATACACACAACGTCTCATCTCAGCTAAGGAATATTTTTGCCTCTAATGCGTCACATTGAGGCACTTGTTCGCATTCGCATTTAATTCACATCACGCATTCGCATATTAAACGGACAAACACTCCGTCCGTTCAGTCGTTCAGTCTCGTTTGTGATCTCGATCTCGATAAAGCGTAGTTCTCTCTCTCTGTTGGTTTGTAGAGTGTGTGGAGCTTCCGTTGCTTTGAATTGTTTTTTTCGACGTTCATTGAACTTGAAGTGCCTTGGAGTGCGCGACTCAAGGCTCTTCGTTGCTGCACAAATATTTTTGGCAATAAAAACGTCGCTGTTGCCGTCGTCGTCGCCGTCGCCGTCGCAACGTAAAGTCAAGTGCAAAAATAAAGCGCCACAACAAAGGAAAAAGCAACTCGTCGTCACCCCCCACAGCAATTGCTCTCTCTCTCTTACTTGCCTTCTCTCTGTCTCTTTCTAGCACATACCGTAGACATGCTCAAGTTCAGAGCAAACGCACCTAAGTACCCTCACTACCCCCCTCTCAATCCAATCCAATTGGACTTCATTTACTTGCATTGTTTTTGTTTCTTTTTGCGCGGCATTTAATTGAATTATTCGTTGTCTCGCCTGCTTCTTCTTATTCCTCTTCTTCTGCCCCTGTCCCGGTCTCTGCTTCGACGTGTGCGTAGCGCAAACAAAACAAACAAAAACAAGCAAACAAACCGTTAACCACTGGCCCGCATCCGATCTTCACGCACTGCCCATTACAGTGAATGCCCACAGTGCGGTCAATGAATCTCCGGAGATAGAGAGAGGGGGTAGAGTGGGAGAGGAAGAAGAGAGAAACAGACAGTGAGAGGCATAGGAATACCCGTTTGACAGGTCTCGCGATCAAAGATCTGAGCTTTTCGAGTTCGAGTTCTACACGAAGTTTGCCGGCTACTCTACTCCTCTTCTCCTTCTCTTTTCCTCTGCTCCACTCTTCTGCTCTGTTCTCCTCCTCTTCGTGTCAGCTCCCCTCCTCTCCCCTCCAATATATGTGTCAAGTGCTTAAGCAATGTAGAATTCCAACTTGTTTTCCATGTCGAAATGTCAACTTAGTCAGAGAGAAATAGGAAAATAAACTTTTATGTTATCAGAGATATCTCTTATCATATCAGTTAAGGATGTTGTCAAGTGTGTGTGACGTACTTGCTGGGGTTGCTACAGCTCAGTTATCGGTTAAAAAATGCGCCATACTTTCAGAACTTTCGCTTACTCTGCCAAGAAACTTGGTAGAGTAGAATTAGTATTAGTTTTATTTCAGTTATACGGACTTTCTCGGTAATAAATGGCATTGCATGCGCTATAATTTCCTCGACTTGCCGTGCATAACGCAGCTTAGCAGCAATTTTCCTATTACCCACTCACAGACATACACACACACAGTCACACCTTCCGCTATTTCCGACATCTAAACTACCCGGTTCCATGTTTTATTTCTGTTTGTTGCATTTCTGTGGCTTCTTTGAAATTTGCACAAGTGCAGAAAGAAGGGTACAACGGGTTAGTTAGGCTTTGTAGACTATTTGGATGTTTAGACTTCATCGTAATATAATAATTCATATATATAATTATAATTAATTTAATGTATACCATTAATGTATATTTTATTTCCTGTTACTTCTTTTCTTATAAAAACTCATTTAGAATCGTTATAATTATTTCTCTTTCTCTTTTGCTTAATTAGAGAGTATCTCTCGTTCGTCATTGTTTTACCTTTCGTTGCTTGTTTTTTTTTACTGTTGCCCTATCATTTTCCACCAAGCATATTTTGTTTGCCCGCAAATTAAATTATCCATTTCTCTATTCGGTCTGGCTGCAGGTGTACGAGGGACCGAGGTCGTCTCTCCGTCGCCGTTGCCGTCGCTCCTCTGCCTGTTTAGAGGTCTGTTTGGAGTCGAGGTGCAGACTTGAACTTGGACCCCATCTCTTATATACTTAATCTGTGTTCACTCGTATGATTTTTAGTTGTTTGTTGTTCTTTCTCGTTTCGTTTTTTTTCTTTTTCTGCACTCCATGCTGTCATACTTCCAGAAATTAAAATACTTTAATCTTTCGATGTGCTTTTTACAGTTGCACAACCAACAACAACAACAAGAACAGCAACTAACAACGACAATTGTTTTTATCCATATATATATATCTACATACATACTATATATGTACTTTTATACTATGTATTTTGATTGTATTATCTTGTATCTCATACTTAGCTTGCTTTGGAGCACTTAAACAGCAAAAAACAAAACTAAAACCAAAACCAAAAAACAAAATAAATAAAAAGCTAAAGAAACTTGCGCAAAACCTCAAGCAATAATTAAAGAAAACACCTTCTATATATAGCATATATATAGAGAAAGAAAAGAAATCAGAAACATATATAGAAAAAACAAGCTACTCTCTCGTATAAGTCAAACGCAAAAACAAACGAAAAGTAAGTCCCAATGTTTTCTTTGCATTTCATTTAATAAACACACCGTCGAATATTTCCCAAATATAATAATAATGAATAAATATGAATCACACTAAAGCAATTAACAGATTTAACATATGTTATATGTCTACGCTACTTGAAGCTGTCTCTAGAGTGGCCTGATAGCAAGTGCAATGGAATCAAGGGAGATCAGATCAGAACAGATCAGATCAGTTCTCTCCTTGGATAGTTGCAGCTGCTGTAGGACTCCTCTATGTGTTCAGCTTTCGATTTCGAGTATAGTAGCCAAGCTTAATTTGAGCAATGACACTCGCATTTGTGTTTTTGACTTTCGACACTACACAACACACACACACACGCACACACATACATAGAAAGACAGGCACATGTAAACACACACAAACACAAGCACACAGAGCACAACTCTAACATCGAAGTAATCAGGCTCCCCACGGACATTGGATGCGCGCCTGTGTAATATATTGGGATCTTATTGTTTTTTCGTGTTTGTGTTTTATTCAATTCCATTCATATTTATTATATATCTAATATTGTAACGTGTGTCTGTGTGTCTGACAATCATTTCAACACAAAATTCACATTTAGGTAGAGATAAACCTGGACAAAAATATAACCAAATTTACAAATTACTGAACAATACACACGATTTGCAAACGATAAACAACAGAACGCGTAATCAATTTTGAATTACGACAATACCCTGTAGTAACAGACATCTTAGCCTGATCACAGTCATGTTAACACATCTCTCCACTCTTCTCTTCGTCACACAGTGAGAAAACAAAAAGACGATATGCAGGTCAATGTCGCCGGACTACGCAGAAACATCAAGAACCTCGCGCACAACTATTCGGATGCACAGGTAATGTACCAGACAATTCTCTTCAATTCAATTGTTCTCCATCTAATTGTTTGTTTATGTTGCAGGTCAAGGTGCGCGAGGCAACTTCCAATGATCCATGGGGGCCATCGGCCACAATAATGGCCGAAATCGCTGATCTGACGTACAATGTAGTTGCCTTCTCGGAGATTATGCAGATGATATGGAAACGACTGAACGATCATGGCAAGAACTGGCGGCATGTCTATAAGGCACTCATACTCCTCGAGTACCTCATCAAGACGGGCACCGAGAAGGTGGCGCAACAGTGCAAGGAGAACATCTTTGCCATACAAACGTTGCGTGAGTTTGTCTACTTTGAGGAGGGAAAGGATCAGGGCACGCATGTGCGTGAGAAAGCCAAGCAGCTGGTAAATCTACTGAAGGATGATGAGCGGCTGAAGAACGAGCGAGTGAAGGCGCTGAAGGCCAAAGAAAGATTCGCACTGCATCCGAGTGGATTTGGCAGCGATGGTTACATCGATATGCCACAGCGTGATTTGCCGCCGGGTTGGCAAGAAGAACCGCCCAAGAATGCGTCCGAGTTGGAGATGGTGCGACCCCAGACCGCAGGCGAAGAGGAGCTACAGCTGCAGCTGGCCATGGCAATGTCGCGGGAAGAAGCCGAACAGGAGGAGGCCAAGCGACGCAGCGATGATGTGCGACTGCAATTGGCGCTCAGCCAGAGCGAACAGGACTTCAAGTGAGTGCAGAGAATGTTAAAAGGTTTTTCTACGTGATTCTAACCATTGTCTTAGCAGGGATTCAAACGGACGACCAATAGCGGCGCCCAGGAAGGAGGAGCAACAGAGCCACCTGCTTGACTTGCTGGATATCTCGCTGGGCGCGACTAGCATCTCAAGTCCACCTCTGGGCGCTGCAGGTGGTGCTGCTGTGGTAGATCCATGGGCTGCGCCACCGGCTCGTGCAGCTAGCCAGCTATCGGATCCATGGGCTGGCAATAGTCAGCCTCAGGCGGATCCCTGGCAAACGTCGGCGGCGGCGCCACCACCACGTACTATAATGAGTGCTGGTGTGCCGCTGGGTGCAGTAGTTCCAGCTCAACCAATGGGCGCTCCCAACGATGCCTGGGGCTTGCGTGCACACTCACCCTCCGTGGCATCTGGCTCCTCCAACGAGGGATGGCTGCAGACGAACGGCAATGCCAACCAAAATGGTGGACGAGCATCAGCTGCTGGTGCTGCAGCCCCCGTCGATGCTTGGTTGACGAAAACGACTGCGGTGCCTGCCTATGCAGCACCAGCTGCGGCGCCACGTGTGGCTACCAATGGCAGCTCAGCAGATCCTTGGCTAGCTGAAGCGCAGCCTGTAGCAGCACCAGCAGCAGCAGCCACTTCAGCAGATCCTTGGGCAACATCGCAGCCAGCGCCAGCAGCGCTAGATGATCCCTGGAAGTCACTGCAGACAGGCGCCGTCAAAGTGAGTTACCTTAACCCAAGAAAATCTTAGATTTCTGACTGACTATATCTCCTTCTTTTTGCAGAAACACTCGCCCGACTTTGATGAGTTCGACATGATAACTAATCGCAATAAAAGCGGCGAACCAAACAATTCCAGTGCCTCCAACAACAACAACTGTAAGTGAAACTAAAATAGGAAAATGCATTTTCAAAATGATAACCCAATCAATGCTGTATAGCTTCGCTGCTCGACGATATGGATCCGCTTTCCTCAAACTATGGCAGCAGTTCAATGCATCCATCAACAGGTGCCACGGCAAAGAAACCCCTGAAGGATCCACACTCATTTCTGGGCGAGAATTCGGCGCTGGTTAATCTGGATAATTTGATCAAGCCAATTGCGCCGCAGACACAGTCAGGACTTGCGCCAGCCTATAATCCCTTTGCCGACAATGTGATGCCGCCTAAGACGAATCTATTCCAGCAACAGCAGCCAGCCGTGAGTACCCAATGACTGACAGTAGAAGTGGTTAGCTAATTCTGTAATCTGTCTCCAGGTGCCGTCCATCAATCAGTTGAAACAGCAGCCGCCCTTTGCAGTTAACATGAACCAGGATCCCTGGGCGCCAGCCAGCAGCGGTGTCAGTGCAGCTTCTCAGGTGAGTGTGTGTGCGTGTGTGCGAGTGTCTGTGCCGTCGGTGTTGTGAGCGGACTACGATTTAGGTATTTAGTTAGGACAGTATAATGTATCTTTCCCTTTCTGTCTCTATCTCTGTTCTTTGAGGCTTTCTCTGATCTCTCTAATCTCTATTTTCGTTTGGTAATCTTTACTTTTCGATATACTTTACATATTCGTTATCCTTTCATGCATTTTGTTTCCTTCTTTCGTACATTTGCTTTGCCTATTGTCATCTTACGTTTTGAGCAACTGTTGCATGCAACATCCAAATCCAAATCCCCATCCCCCATCAATTCCCTATGCCCCACATAGCCCAAGCAACGTCCAACCAGCTTAAAGCTGAGCGATGACTTTGAGTTGCTGAGTGCGTTCAGTAAACCCCCCCTATCAATCCCCCTCAATCCACAGCCACCAAACAAGCAAATCTACAACAATCCACCTAGCCACAAGAATAGCTTCATCAACAACAACAACAACATAGCATCTATAGCTCCGACTATAGCCGCAACTACTATAGTCCCAGTGTGGAGAGTATTCGCAACATGGACATCATGAACGATACGCCATCAGAGCGTTCCTATCAGTTCCCAAGTCCCTCGGCACCCTCGGTGGGTTCATACAACAGCAACTATGCCACGCCGGCGACGGCGGTGGCGGGCTATTCTAGCTACACCCAGTGCTACAGCAGTGCCCTCTCTGAATCTCTGGCCGAGACACCGGGCATAAGCATAACCCCGTTGGAATATGACAACAATATGGCGCCGACTGCAGCCAGTTACTATGGAGGAAACCCACACAGTGGTGGTGCCACAGCTGGTCACAATTGCAAGCTGGAAGTGAGTGAAGAGACGATCCTCGTTCGTTGTTCGCTCTGCCCCGTCGTGTTGTTGTTGACTATTTGCGCCCAAACACAAACACAGATTTGCGATTTGCTGTTGTTGCTTTGCTTGAGTTCCTATTAAGTTTGTTTGTTGATTTAGTTGTTTTAATTTGTGCTACTATATCATTTACTTCAGCCAGCAAAAGAAACTAGAGAAAGTGCCCCCTTAAAGGGGAATGAAACCGATTGCTAACTTTTTGTGATTAGTACTATTGCTTGTCTGTTGATCTATAACATATCAAGAAGATACCTTGGTGTATTTGAGTACTCATTAATATCGGATTTAGAAGTTACTTTGATATCATTGATTATTCAATAATATCGCATCTTACCGAATCGTATGTGTAGTTAGTTAAGTGTATCTTATATCATACAAGAATTTGATGTGATCTTAAGGTATAATAACAAAGAAAATACCTTTAAATCATTGCGTATTCATTAATATCGATCTAGAAGATACCTTCGGATCATTGCGTATTCATTTGTATCGATAAATAACTATCTTGGTGTCTGTTCGCTAGCTCATTTAGAATTGAGTTCCAAATCTTGTGCAATTTAGTTATGCATAGTATATCTTATAACATACAAGTGCTTTATCTTCGATTGCTTCAATCGGTCTGTCGGTTTCATTCCCTGCTATATCATGTTAACAAACTCTTAACCAAGCAGCTGCTCTGCCTAAAGAATTACACAGTTGATCAGTTGATAATATTTTCTAATTGTAGCCAACAATGGAGGCTTGGACGCTTAAATAAAACACAAAGATATATGCATAATGCAATACAATGCAAATGGGTAAAATGTTTATTACGAATGTGCATGCATCTGCCACATACTACATACTAGATACTACCTACAATATCTACATAATATATAACCTATATTCTAGTATGTGTACAGCAAAACCTTCTATCCAATATCGAAACAAAAACACACATAAACTAACCAAACTAATCAGTTGCTGTTGTCATACTAACCTTAGTTGCTAGTTAGTGTTGCATGTAGTTAGTTTTTTGCTTGCTTAGGCTACAATTTTAATCAATATTTCGAATTCTCTTACTAAATTTCAATTGAATTCTTGCAGCAAAACAACAACATGCCGTGGATTAAGCCAGAGGCAGCCGCCACAAATCCGTTTTTGTCATAAGTCGATGGATGCAATCAACCAACTAACCAATCAATCAATCAATCAATAAGCAGCAACTTACAGCAGCTGGAGATAAACTGCAACAGCAAGAACAACAATGGCAAAAACAACAACAAGATCAATAATGCCGGCGATGATCTGTGAATGGTGCATGCAGCTGAATCTAATCACAATAAGAACAAGAACAAGATTGACAACTAGCAGAAGAGCAGCGACAACAACAAAAGCAACATTGGCGAAAGCGATTTAATGATTTCATTGATTACTAAATTATGTGTAAGAAAGTATTATTAAACTGTAAACAATTGTGATGTGTTTGTTGTAACTGTTAACTGTATAAAGATCAACACCAACAACAGTGAAGCAACAACACAAAATGAACTGTGAGTTATGTGCAGCTTTCTTTCCGAAACAGTCATTCATAGATCTGTAGAAGAAGTACTACTTGAAACCAACTCCCAATATGTATAATATATAGAGCAAGAGAATCAATGTAAAGTGTCCAGTCTGTTCTCCTAGTTCGAAATCTATTTCATCAGCTGTTGCCAAGTTGTTGTCGAGAAAGATAAAACCAAAAATCAGAGAGATCAGTTTATTGAAAGCCAGAAAATACTGCGTAAAGGAAAAGATTGTTATATAGCTTTAAAAAAGAATAAGAGAAAACCTTTTGGGGGCAAATTCGCATTGACTAGAAAAAAAATGTTCGTGTTTGTGCTTTTTGTAATTGTAAACATTTTTTAACAAGTTTTTTACGTTTATTGCGACATTTGTTTAGGGGGCGGCGCACGGCAAAAAACAAAAGAACAGAAAACAAAAAACGATAGATTACGAAACATTTTTAAACGCAATTTTTGTGCAAATTTTTTAAAAGGAATGTTTTGTGTGCGTTTGTGTTTCAAATATCTACTTTGGGGCTACACCTATCAAAATGCAATGCCTTTAATTTTTGCTGTTGAACATTTTTATAGCAAATAGTTTAAAATTTACACCACAACAACGGAAACAAAATAAATACTATTAATAAATGAGAAATGCTAAAAAGTGGAGGAGGAAGAGGAAGATGGAATGAATTATGGTATACATTTAGGCTAGAATACGTAAAAATTGTATAAGCGTAACTTAATGATAACAAAATATATAAAAACCAATTAAGAACAAAAACAACAATTGCCTAAAATATTTACACACATGCCTACATACACACACAAGCATACACAACACATATACACACATGTTTGCCTACCTTATACACTTGCTAAGCCAGTAAAGTTTTCCCCACATATTTTCATATTGAAATTGCCCATTTTGTTTGCCTCATTTCGCCTGGTTAGCAGGAGGTGATGCTCGCTGCTTGCACAATCCATGGAAGGGGCCCCGAAAGGGGCCGAAGGTGCTAAACGCTCCTCGAGCGCCTCGTGGAGCTACTCACACCTCGCCTGTCGTTTTGCCCGGCAGCAACCACTTGACAGCCAACTCAACACTTTTGTGCAGCAGCTGGAGGAGATCGAGCCGATGCTGAAGTTGAGACTGGGCACGATTATGTTAATTTTGGGTGGCGGAAGGGGCAAGGGGCTATGCGGTGCCTGCTGCCCCATCGTCGTCAGATCGCAGCGGCATTAACGGAGCACGCCCACCGCATATGGCGGCAGTGATATTTGGCCAGCCATGGGATGGGATATGGTTGAGGATGAGGACTGTGGCAATGTGTGCTGTATGTTGCGCAAGTGGTTGCCCGAAGCGATTTGGTTTTGATATTTGACATGCGCTGGGGGCCATCAGGAAACTTCGTTTAAATGAAATCAAAAGTGCACAAATACATAATTTACACACAAATTTGTAATCAACTAAATACATGCTGCACATACGTGTACATATGAGCTGCACATACCTGCATCTGTGTGTGTCTGTATGTTGCAAGCTGAAGACTTGTGTCAAATTAAGAAAGCATGAGAGTGAGACTAGCTTCCGTATGGGATGTAGCTGTCCATCTATGATTTCATGCATTACAGTAAGTATACCTTGCTAATCTCTTGTGTGTCTCTTTTAAATGTCGCTGTATGTATACCCCATGAGTAATATGTACATCTATATGTACTATATATCTATATATGCGAATCTCTCTAATATCCAGAATATATCTCTCTTATCTATCATGTATTACAATAAGTAAACCTTGCTAATCTTTTCTTATCTGTCTCTAGTAAATGTCTTTGTAAAGTATACGCATATCCACCATGCGTAATATACTTACATATCTCCATAAGCAAATCTCTTTAATATACGGTACATAAATCTTTCTTTTTTCTCTCTTTTATCAAGTTTATCTCTCTAACACATATCTAAATCAGAGCTACAGTTTTAATTTTCGCAACTTTGACCTCTTTCAAGATATGCAAATTGGACAATATACTACCAGTTTACAGTTTACAACTTGTTTAAGAACTGAAATATTTATGATATGACTAGCGGTTCTTGGATGAGCAGTAGGTCAAACCTTGCGAATATTTTTTCTTTGAAAACTTGTTATAACAAGTCTACAAATATAGTTGAGGAGTTATTTATTTATTAATTGTTAATTATGTTTGGAAAGTTAAAGGATATAAATAAAACCTAACTATCTGTGTGAAAGAAATGGCTGAGATTTAAAAGATTTGACATTTAATTCAAGTCTTGTACAAGAGTTTTGAACATACCTACCTACCTACCTACCAAGTTATTTCTCTTATTAGTAAATAGTGTCAGTGTTTAAATTTTGCTACTGTTAGAAATCAAGACATTGCTATAACAGACTTCATCTAATAAACAACAATGCTTCACTATGTGTTAGTACAAGCTAAAAACCAATATATCTCTACAGAGTTTCTTTTGATTCTACAAACTTTTCAATCTGTTTAAGTTCCTAGGTTTATATCCAGATATTTCCCATTCAAGTATCTCAAACACATTCACATTATTCATATTTCAAATGTCTTTATTGAGTCTTCACGCCTAAAGAATCTATGAGTGCTTCCTGATGGCATCATTTATCCAGTCGATATACTGTCTGACATCCACATATACGCCAGGGAAGTTGTGATCCGCACAGCCTATGCCAAAGGAGACCACGCCGTATAGCCTGTCTCCCTTGGTCAGCGGTCCTCCCGAGTCTCCTGAGCAGCTGTCGTGGTTGCGTCTCGCGGCACACAACATCTTCGGGTAGATGCGAACACCTCCTTCTCGGTACATACGCTTGCAACGACTCTGCGGAATCTTGTTGACCTTTGTTCCACGCAAATAGCGTTGCACATTGATGGCCGTCTCCTTGCCCAGTCCCCAGCCACTGACCAGGAAGCTATTGGGCAGCTGTTGCTCCTCGACGAGCGGCAATCTGACCCTCCTCACACAGTCGCCAAAGCGAAGAGGCCTCTCGACTCGCAGCAGTGCCAGATCGTTCTTCATTGTTTTGCTGTTGTAGTCCGCATGTTGCACGACGAGATTCACACGAAGGAACTGTCCGCCACGACGCTGCTCATCGGACCCAACGCGCACTGTAAAGCCACGCCCCTTGGTGCCTTCCACACAGTGGGCGGCTGTGAGTATCCATTCGCGGTTGATGATGCTGCCGCCGCATACAAATAAATCCTTATGATGCAGTGCAGCCTGGTAGGGGGCAACACGGCAGGAGATGCGCTTTCCATTCACGATGCGCACGGGTAACGCATCCTCCTGCTCCGAGAGGAAGGCGATGATGGGCGTAATGGGGAAGTCGGAGCGCACCAAGTGGGTGCCATTGTCGTAGAAGTAACCACCATTGTGCTGCACCACATCCTTATTCCGCGAGGCTTCACTGGCAGCCAGAATAAGGCTAAAAATTCCCGCCAAAATGAGACGATTCATTGTTGATCCACACTGCGCGACGATCGCTGAAGAACTGCGAAGAAACACGGGCAGCTCATCACCTTTTGACCCCGCCGAATATGCTAATTAGCGCGATTTGGGTTAAGCGAAACTAACTGTAAATTAACCATTGATTCTCTGCGATTCTCTGCCTGAAGAGAGTCTGTCGTGACGCAATCAGCAACTGCGAAAGTGAAATGCGCCGTAGGTAAAAATCTAATGAATGCAAATTGAGAAATCTCTTAACTTTTTCGCCATGCGCAAATTCCTCCATAATTTCAGTGACTCCTCTTCCTCCTTCTCCGCCTCCTCTATCTCCTCCTCTTCCTCTCTTGCCAATTTACCTCTTTCAGCGCATAAATCTCTCTCTCTTTCTCTCCCCAACAAAAAACCACCAAGTAGCAGTTGCTGCAGAAAGGGGGAGCCAGTGGGGGGCACTTGCTTTAGCTTGGCTACTGTTTGGCCATTTTTGGTAGGGCGCCGCTTCCGCATGGCACATGCCACACGAGAGAGGCAGAAAGAGAGAGAGAGAGGGTGGAAGAGGGGGAGGAGGGGGATCAAGACATAACAATAAAACGATTAATTTCATGTGCATTTTTGCGAAATTTAATTATGTGCGAAATCTCAGCTAGACAATGCTTTAAGCAGTTAGAGAAGGGGAAAGGGGTGAGAAAGGGGAAGGGGGCGGAGCACTGGCAGCAGGAATAATTAGGTATCCGCAGTGCAGAAAGTGAAAGGAGCACTCCATAGAGCCTGGACAAGGCGGGCGATAATGATCGTAAAGCTGGCCAAATTTATTTGCCACTGATGCGTATGGAAATTTATATAAAGACTTCCCAGAGACAGAGGCAGAGACAGCCTAGCACAGGGCAGGCAGAAAGAGTCAGCAGTAGGAGGAAGGTTCAGTTTAAAACTAAACAATCTTGGAAATCTTAAGAGCTGATGAGTATTTTCTTCTCTTTCTTACGCATGCTGAAACTTAGAAATATTAAGAGTTTCACAACCTTTCTTTTAGCTTCTATTCTTTTGGAAATCTTTAGGCAGAAAGAGGCAACAGTAGTGGAAAGTGTATAGTTTGTATTTAAGCTGTAGTTAATGTGCATAAATTCTAGCTGGATTTATATTTCTACTCCTTCTTTTATAAGGCATTCTACAACTTGGAACGCAGCTTGATATAAAAATAATTTGAGCTAAACTAGCACAACAACCTTTCCCTGTCCTTGTCTACCTCTCCCTCTCTCTCTCTTTCTCACCTATCAAATTATGTTGCAGCTGTTTTAGCTTGACGTCTGTATTGACTTCTTCATCATTCCGCCACATTTCCCGCTAAAAGCGTGAAAAATTGCAATTTGTATGCTTTAATTAAAAAATCTGTCGGGTTTGAGTTTACTGCGCGCTCATTAATGGGTTTCTATGGCAACGAAATCACGCTTCGCATAGCATGAACCGACACACACACACACGTATATACACCTAAGTATACATATTATATATATGTGTTGACGACATTAGGCATGATCAGTATGATCAGCTTGATGCCTGCTGCACCTCTTGACAAGCCAAAAGGCTCCGCCGACAACAGACTTCATTATTAATTTTGGTGGTTTTTTGTTTTCTTGGCGGTATCTTGCATAATGTGGCTAACACGCCTCGAGTGTTTGTTTCTGACAAATTGATTTTTAATTATGGCTTGTCATGGGAGGGAAAGAAATATAAGCCAGACAGTTCTGGGAATTGAGGTCCTTAATAGAATTCGTTGGGTGCTTGCCAATGTAGAAGGAACCTTAATTAAAGTCGAATGAGGAAACTTTATTTCGTATCCCATCTTCAGATGTGCTTCATACTTTATTCATATATCATTATTAATACTTACTATAGTGATATAATAATAATATTATATTGAATTCAGGTCATACTTTTATATCATATCATTATAGTATAATAATAATAATAATATATTATATATATGTCATAATAAGTTCATGCGTTATTCAGCGTAAGTTGAAATTATCTGTAAAGTTTCTTCTCTACTGATCTCAGAAAGACATTAGATTAATATACTTTTTTTGATTTTAGAATATAATAAATTTAATATAAATAAATAATTAATAGAAATACTAAAGTGTAACAATCATTGTTTTTACTTTTCTTGACAGTAAACATAGAAATACTAATTCATTTTATTCCAAATCGTAAATCTTTAAGATTTCATAACTTTATCCCTTTTTATTTGCTCTAAACCTCATCTGTTCATCTCCAACACGTTGCTCATTTCTCAAATCTCCCAGAGTTCTTCCCTTCGAATACTAAAGTCAGTACCGCAATGGGGGATTGTGTATTGGGGGAGACTCATTCACAATTAAGCTGTTCAATTGAAATATTGCAACTTTCATTTTCGAAACATTTCGCTGCCGCAAGGCGGTAATTGAAACATATATTTCGCAGTATAAAATCACGTCGGGCCAACACTCGAACACGACATCAAGTCGACGAGGTACTGCTCTACCTGCTCTACCCCTTCCCCTGCTATCCTCCTCTGCCCATTAAAATCTCTGCATAGTCGGCAATTTCACCCATTTCGCACGTTCCACAAGCAAGTAGAGAAGCAGGCAGAGGCAGTTGGGAGGGAGAGAGAGAGGGATAGAGGCAACGCGGGCCACCTCATCGTCGGCAATGTTAGTTAATCATTTAATTTCATTGCGCTCGTTGCCTTCTTGTCAAGCTGCTGCACAAAGATGGAGATGGAGATGGAGATTCGGCAGCGGGAGCCAGTTTCAGTTTAACACACGTTCCAGCAACAGCAGCAGCAGCAGCTGAGGCCCGTATCAATAATTATCAGCGTAGCCATCAGAGGCGCCGATAGCAGGCAGGCAGCACACACACCTTGTTGCAGTTACCTACCTGCCCCCGCCCACCTCCTCCTCCTTCTGCTCCTCCTCCCCATCGAGTGTGAGCCGCGCCATCAGTTTGGAAAATTGTGACATTTAGACACAACAAATCATAGCAGGCGGGGATCATTAGGCTCTCTTAACTGCCTGCTCGAGTTGTTGTTGTTGTTGTTGTTGGGGCTGGGACTGGGGCAGAGGCTGAGGCTGGGATGGGGTGGGGACTGGTGCTGTGTCTGGGGCTGCTCTGCCAGGTTAGCTTGGCTTTTTTGTATGTCAATGGGTGTATATAGAAATCGAAAGTTTCACACTTGTCAATTAAGTGTACCAAGCAGAGCTTGCTGTTGTTGTTGGTGTACATCAGTTGTTGTTGTTGTGCATCAGTTGTTGTTATTGTTGGTACGCCACATCAGTCCGGGGACTGGGACTGCAGTTGAAAAGTGGCTGTCAATGAAAATGAAATTTTATTGAGATTTTTTTATTTCGAAATTAATTAGAAAAGCGAACGAGTGTGTGCGAGTGTGTGTGCCTTGGTAGCTTAATTGCTTTGACGTGTGACTGTGTGACTGTGTGTGTGGTTATATAAGTCGTAAAATATTTAAGCCATAATAATCTGGTATTGAAAAAACGACTATCACTTTTACTATCGCCCGTCGCCGCAGCGGCGAAAAACGCATTCGCTGCACTTCTAAGCGATTCTACAGTGAAAGCGAAGAAAGAGAGACGGAGAGAGAAAGATGCAGGCGAAGTGGAAGAGAGAGAGAGAGAAAGAGTGTACTGTGAGGGAGGATGACTGAGAGATGGGGAAGGTGGGCAAGTGGGGCTGCTTTTGTTGACAATCTTATGCAATCTCATGCACCGCATGACGAGCCACTTTGGTGGCTCATTAAACAGCCGCATACTGCTGCCAGACACTGTATGCAGTTGGTCCGTCTGCCCTGTCCGTCTATCCATCTCTGCCACTGTCGCTGTCGATTGCCGATTTTCACATGCCGCCGCCGCCGCCGCCGTCGACCGGTTGCATTTCAATAACCAAACTCGGCTTAAATAATGCACTCGCACTTTTACTTACGCTGCCAGCCAAAAAAAACCAGCGATAAAAAGTCAAAGCCAAAGCCAAAACGAAAGCGAAAGTTCTTTTGTGTTGCCTGCAGTGCGCCAGCTTCGATTCTTATCGTCTGCTGCGACTGCTGCGCCAGCGTCGACTGCGACGCAACGAGGCGGCAGATTTATTTATGCACTTTTCATTTCACTTAGCAGCAGCACATGAAACGATGCCGATCAGCAGCAGCAGCAGCAGCAGCAGAGGCAACTCAACTTTCTTCCAAAAACACAACAACAATTGCAGCAGCAACAACAACAACTGTTGCAACTACTCGCAAAAATGCGCAATGGGGGCGCCACACGGGACACTCGATGCGTTTGCCTGCTCACCCGATTCTTTAAATTGCCACTTGCACTTGACCGATCGGCGAAATGTGGCAACTAAAGCAGTGCACAGTGGGACAGGAGGCGAAATATGTGAGTAAAAATTAGTTGTGTTAATACAATAAACATTGCTAAGATACATTAAAGGGTTTTATAATAAAATAATAATAATAAATAATAATAATAAATAATAATAATAATAATAAATAATAATATGTACATATATTTTAACTCTTTCTATAACTGCTAGGTGGAGATACTTTTTATAGTAAGAACATGAATAAAGAAAGCTTTTTTAATCTTTAAAAATGTTTGGTTACTTCTAATAACTAGTGACTATATGAAAATATAGGACTGTATAAGGAACCTTTTTTAGTCCTCCTTTAGAAACGTTTGTCCTTAAGTCATCTAAAATATTCTAAGTTTCTATATGTAAATTCTGAATAGATGTAAATAAGTTTTTCTGCTGTAATAATACACACTAATCTTTAGTTTATAATACAGCAAGACTTCTTTTTGAGTTGTCTTCTATATTATTATAAAAATTAAAAAACAATTCTATGCAATAATTTGTCTTAATTGCTCATTGTTACTAAAAGTATAATAGATACAAGTTCAAAAAATAATACTTACATTCCCACAGTATGTTCGTCATTGGCCCGTACACGCTGTGCAACCTTAGTAAGAAAGTTCTCGAAGTTAACGAGATAAGGTCGTTAAATCCAGGAAAAATCTTGGAATTCATGAGAAACAATGAACTGATAATGAAGCTCTAAGCTTAGCTGTTAAGAAAGGCATAATAGATATTAAAATGCACAGTATAGATCTCCTATTCAAATATTAATATATCTTATATTTCAAACTGGAATTTCTCAACTTTGGCCCACTGTTGGCCACCCAGAATATGTGTATGCGACCCGCTTGGTTCCAATTAAACTTGCAAGCATTTTAATCGAGTCGCCTCGCACAACAAGTTCAAGCAGTCGCTCAGTGTCTCTGTCTCCAAGTCAGCCAGTCTTCCCGTCCGCCAGTATTGTAGACCAGTCTTTCAATCTGGCAGTGTGTTGTTTTTTCCAGAGCTTTTTGAACCTTTTCGGTAATTTGTGAAAGTTTTGTGCAAACAATCGGAGCGAATGCAGAGAGTCGAACATAAATTCAATCAGGCGTGGCCCAGAGCCCTAAAGGTGTACGAACCATGGGCGGCCCCTGTCAATATATGTACCTGTATAAGTATATATAGTGCCCATATCTTTTAGGGGAGTCTGGTTGAGTGGCCTGCGCGGTCGCATCCTCTTGAGGTTGACATTGCCGTAAAATATTTGGAGTAAAACTGATTTAATTGACGCTGGCGTTGCGTAATGTGCAACAGCCTGAATCAATGTGCCCCGCCCCCTGTGCCCTCTGCCTACTTATCCTGTGCGATAAGAGGCGACTGCATTTAATGTGCTATAATTGGCCAAGAGCAGCAGAGCAGCAGAGCGAAGCAGGAGGCTCTCTGTGTTAACTGGGTTAGTGGCGCCGGCGCCAAAGCTGAGGTTGAGGCAGAAACCAAAGTGGTTCGATCCGTAGCCGAGGCCAAATCGCGCTGGCCAAGCAACCAACCAGTTCGTGTCATGTGATCTTATCGTTAATAGGAAACAACTAAAGCAAACAGCCAGCAGAAGCAGTGGGAGCAGGAGTGAGGAGGGGAGAAGGAGCTGGAGATGCAGAAAAAACTGCATCGGAGACAAGTACAAAGCGAAAAGCGCCGCCAATGGCAATTCTTGTTGTCGAATCGAGTGAGGTTTTTCTTTTTTTTTGTGGCCCAAACAAATGTTGTGGCAACATGAAAAGGGTTTTTATTCAATTGCGGGCAACATGTAGTCCAGTTGAACTAGAGAGAGAATAGTATGGAGGGGGAAAGAGAGGTTTTGAATGGCTCTAATGCTCTAGAAATGGTTGTGTGCTTGAGGCTGCTGCAGTTGCAAAGGAAATCTTTGGTTAATTATAAAGTGCAATGCAAATTTGTACACCATATGCAAATCTATGTTGTACAATATATAAAGATAGATATACTGTATATAATGATAGATACACAGTATATCAAGGTATTAAATAGATACTATAGATAGTGTATAGATCTTTTTAATTATCATCGATTGGAGAGCATAGTTAAAATATTTATTTTTTCTGAATTAAGTTAATATTGCATTTTGTTTTCCACTGGATTCTATGTTCGACTTGCGATTGAAAAATCGTATAAGGTATTCTATATTCGTTCCAAGCAGTTCAGTTTTCCCTATGACTAATTCAGAGTGAAAATAATCAAGATTTGCAACCTATTCCAGCGACCTATTTCAGCAACCTAATTCAGCAAACTATTTGATCATATTCTTTAGTTACTATATCTTTCTCAAGACTTTTATCGCATTCATTCATATCATGTTTTAAATCAATAATCCCCAGTGCAATTATACAACAGATTACCGACTTTAGAAATCGTTACTTTAGAGTATGAGTATAATGAGAGTGAAGGTTCTTTAGAGTTTAAGTTTCATATGCTGCTATATGTACTAATATATTATATATATCTGAGTAGTTTATGAATTTACAAGCGATCTTCCTGCTACAATCTAACCAGTTTGTTGCCTTCAACATCATTTCAAGCTCTTTCTTACAATGTATATAAGTCGAGGGCGTGGCAAACACAATTACAACGTAGCATACATCAGTTGATTGAGGGTCCGCATGCTAATTGATGTAATATATGCGAGTGACAGATCGTTAGTACTTTAGGATCTGCATGAAGACGTCTCATCAACTTTTACAGCTTCTGGCTATAAATCAACTCGAGGCGGAGCTGAGGCTGTGCCCTGGGAAGGGGTCGGAGGGGAGAGTGGGCACTGGCATGGAGACTGGCACTGTGATTTGTACTGTGCCTGGACCTGGACCTGGGTCATTTATTGGACAAGGCGCAATAAAGCAGAGCCAGGCAAGTTTGGGTTGATTGTGAGAGTGGCAACTGCTGCTACTGTTGTTGTTGTTGTTATTGTTGTTTTGTTGCTGCGTCAGTTGGTCAATTGGTCGCCCAGTCAGTTGGTCAGTTAATCAGTCTGTCAGTTAGACCGGCTGTCAGCTTGGCAGCTCTTCTCGCCGTCGCCGTCGACTTTCGTTTTCTTTGCGTGGTGACAAAACGCAGCGCGATTCTGCGACGACGTTGTGACAGGCAGCAGGTGAGAGCAGCAGGAAAATTAATTATAATTGGCCACACACACAGACACAGCCACAGACATGCAGAGGTGTGTGAGGGATGTGAAATGCAAATGCAAATGGAAAACTCGTTGGCAATCAGCAAATCAATCAAGCGCAGAGCAATCGACGGGCGACTGAGCCGGAATGGCCAATAGAGTTATCAACTTTACGGCCAATGTGTCACAATGTGTCGCTAAATGGCAAAGAGAAAGAGAGAAAGAGGGAAAAAAAAGAGGCCTGGAGAAATGAAGTGGCAAGTTTGTGTGCCGCGTGTGCCAACCTTGGCGTAAGTGAGTAACTTTTTTTGGGGCATTAAAATGTCGGCAAACAAAACGAAACAGCGCCACGAAAAGGCCGTAAAAATAGTTGCAACAAAAGCAACAACTTAAACGGCAACAGCAACAACAACAACTGAGCTGCAAAAGCAACTGCGATAACAACACCAACAACAACAACTCCCACTGCAACAAGAGCTACAATCAACACTTGCAACGTCGCGTCTCAAGGTGAAGTGTTGCCTGCAGTCTGTTTATGATCCCCGTTACCCCTGCCCCCTGCTCCACCCCTTACGCTTGTGGGTATTTTGTTTATTTATCACATTTTTAATATGCACTTGTCAAATGTTGTTGTTGCACGTTAATTAGTGTGACCGCATGCGGCTTTAATTACTTTCGATTTCCACTTTTATAATTAAGAAATTTGTTGGCTTTTTATTTGCATCTCTCACTTTCCTATATAGACGAATATAGACAGCGCACTTTATGGCCTTGTTGGTTGCATGGCTTTGCGCCAGCTGGTCACACTGAATTGAATTGCAATTAACACTTGACGATCTTGCGATCACCTCGTGTCGTGTCGTGTCGCAACCTGCAACGTAAACAGCGCGCGTTGCCTTCTCCTCAAGTTCGTTGCCTGAGTCTTTCTCAAGTGTGTGTGAGTGCGTGTGTGTGTGTGGTGCATCACGCCGCACATCGCACGCATTCGAAAATATCTTCCGCATGTCAAGGTCAATTAGCATGAGGCCTGTTCGGCCAACCAGTCGAATGCGTGATAAAAATGTCAAAAGGTTTCGATTGGCATTTTGACATGCTGTTATTACTACGCTTAGCCGCGATAAGTGCTGCCCCAGCAACAACAACTACAACAACAACAACAAGCCACAATCCACTTCAGATCAGAGCGATCTGTGATCCGAGGTGCTTTTGTGTCATTGAACTGAGCTGAGCTGAGTCGTCTATGCGTAGCGCTCTCTGTGTGTGTTTGTAGAAAGTGACCGACGACGACGACGATGCCACACAATCCTTGGTGATCTATCTTTGTGACCAAAAAACTATGTACTCTATGTACGATCCAGCTAGCAAGCACCCCAAGTATTCGCATTCGCATTCGCATTCGTACTCGACTCGACTACAAAAAGTTTTCACTCCTTTCGCTTTCATTGCAATTACCAAATACGATTCTTATTTTCAATTTCAATATGACGGCGACAGCCACGACACGAGACACAGTGGTTAGGGTGGTTGGAAAATGGGTTGTGTGGGTGGAAAGTATATTATAAGAAGTTAAGTAGTGAGAAATAGTATGTGGGTAAGCAGAAAATGTAAGGTTTTCTGTTCTAAGTGTTAGTTTATCATAGTAATATTGGATTAGATGATAAGAAATTGTGATCTATAAAATCATGTTGGAGTTTTAATCAATTCTAAACTAATTTATAATCTAATTTTATAATCATTGCCATTTCAATTGAGCAAATAATCTCTAGAAATTATAGATCTTATCATTTAAATGAGCTCAGCAGAGCTTTATTGTGTTTAGTGATGAGAAAACATAATTTGTATATATTAAATTATGATTCGAATGTTGTTCTATAATGAAATTGCAGTGTCAATTCGTTTTATATCTGTTTCTTCCCTTGAAAATTTCCATACCAGATCGATAAACATCACGAAAATTTAAATATACATTAGAAATATTCCAAGAAAATTAATGCAATCTGATATTGCATTAATTTTCTTGGAATATTCATCAAGCTATTAGATAGCTGAGCAATGTTTTAATGAGTAAATCAATGGAATAAATACCATCTTTCATAATTATTTACAGAGTAATGGTCCCTGATATTTTCTAACTATTCTAGCTGACTCCTACTTTTATTTCACTTCCTCTCTCTCTTTTCTTAAGGCGTCTTAATTCGTTTTTACTACAACGTAGTTTCTTTAGTTTCCCACACCCTTCGTCCCACTGTGCAATGTCAGCGAGGAAAAAGGCGACTACGACGACAACGCAGCAGCCTCAGTTTCGCACCAAATTTGGTGCGCCTGGCTCAAGGAGATGGCGCAGGAGAAGGAGTTGCAGTTGGAGAAGGAGAAGGAGTCGTCGGGCCAATACTCGCTGGCAATTGCAATGGCAATAACAATAACGGTTGTTGTTGTTGTTGTTGCTCTCGTGTTGTTGCTGCTGCTGCTGTAGCCTATTACTGGCTCGGCTTAGTCAAATCGTTTGTTATGTTTTTATCTTGATGTCCAGTCACCTTGATTTGTTGTAGAAAATGCAACTTTTGGCATCGCGGCTGTCGTCTGCTGTGTCTGCCAGCTACCGTCGCCTTCGCCGTCGTCGCCGTCGTCGTCGTCATCGTCATAGGGTGCATCCAGTGGACGTCGCCAGGTGATGTTATCCGCTGACGGACAAGTCGAGGAAAGTGAAAACTGCTAGAATTGAGCGTGGGCGCGTTGCAGTAAATCAGCATCAGTCAAAGGGGGTTCAATGCACTGTTGGGATTGCGCGAGTTGTGCCATGTGCAGAGCAATTTGGCGCAGTGTACTCGCCTCAGGTAGGCGCCTCACCCACATGCTGAGCCAGCGAGGAGTAGGAGTAGCAGGGAAGGATCTGAGGAGGGGCCGCAGTTGGGCGATGTCAGAGTTCAGCGCATGTTTTTGGGGGTGGTTGGCAAATCTAGAAAAATGCCAGGCCGACAAGAGACAACACACTGGCAGACGTCGGAGCTGCTGCTTGTTAGGCCCGGGCCCCCAAACAACAACAACAACAGCAAAAACAAACAAGCAAATGCCGCGCCAGGCAAAGAGCAGAAAAACAATAAACGAAAACAAACAACGAGAAATGAGAAGCGAAAAAAAAACAAATGCAAATACAGGGAGGGGAGAGTACGATCGGGGACTGTGGACTGCGATCATTTGTTGTTGCCTGTTTTGGCGCTACTCGACTGTGGCTGTGTGGCTGTAGTTGTGGCAGTGTGGCTGCGAGTATTGTCATTATTTATTTATGCCCCAAAACGTTTCATTTTCATTTTCATTTGGCCAAGGGAGTCAACGCTGCTGGCTGAAAGAGACCTGAAAACTGGGTTACTGGCGCCTGTTTCGGGCTACAAGATCGTGTCATGCGATTTCTATCTTTGTCGTCGTCGACAACGAATGCTGTCGAATCGCTGAAGAAGAAAAACCCCCTAAAAAACAGAAACCGAATCCGAAACCGAAACCAACTCGAAGACCGAAACAAGCCCAAGCTCAACTGACAACTGGGAACAAGAGTTGTTTGTACTGCTGGCCAGGTGAGGTAGGATAGAGAAGAGTGTAGCGGGGGTTTCACTGGGAGACTCTTTGAAAACAAAAGTAAAGTGCCTTATCCCCATATGAGGCACATACGTGAACGATCTAGCACATGACTCACACACTGTCCCAATCAATTGGAGTTTGAATGCGACTTGGGATTGCGCCTGTGCCTGTCCCTGGGCCTGGCATCTGGCATGGGAGCTTAGCATCCGACTGACTCCCTCAATTTGCGTTCAGTTTTGTTTGCTGCTCTGGCAGTCGTTAAGTTGTCATTATTTCCGACTTGCGGGTAGCATAACTTTGCTGAATGATATATGCACGCGAAGGTTATGATACTTGCCAGAGTTATATGTAGGGAAAGGGAATACAAACATATATGATGCACTGTATTAATGTGATGTGGAATATAAGGTGCTTGGTATAGTACAAAATTTAAATAAAGAAACTTAAATAGTAAAACATATTGTAAAGTAGAAGTAATGTATCTGTAGATCTACTTTACCGTATCATATAATAATATATCAGAGTACTATTGAAGAGTATGACTGGAAAATGTAAATATTTTATCTGTTTCCCAACAATCTTACAGATAATAAAGATGCTCATCGGATATTTCTATATGTTGTATATCATCATGTTGTATATGTATTGTAATGCATAATAGGGTTGTTATATTATTAAAATGTGTATCATATTATATGGTTAGATATTATTGCATCTGTAAATCCTTTCATAACTATAAATATACTCTCTATAACGTCTCTTGTCCTTTTATACAAACTGTCATCAGTTGAGTTCTGATTTATTCATTGTTATCTCCCTCTCAGTTAGTGTATTCCTTCTTCGTCTAGCACTGTTCTTCGTTGCATTTAGGGCTTGTGCTTGGCAGCCACTCAAAAACAACAACAGTAACAACAAGAGCGAACAACAAAGTAGTCACGAATTAGCGCAGTTCAGCTGAGACAGTCACAGCCTACAGTGGGCGGCAGAAGAAGCAAGAGCGGGGCACAGATCTTGTGGCTTAGAATATGTTTCCTCTAGAGGCAGCTGTTACCGCATACACACATCTAAATGGATCTACACTTTGTACATACATATGAAACTAGAGACAGTCGAAAAACGCATTTTCTTGCAACACAAAGTTGCGCGTGGAGTTGAGTTGAGTTCGTTGCCTAAGTCTTTTGTTTGTTGGTACTGACGCATGAGCGAATGCTCGAATGAGCGACTGCCTGTCCCGATGCTTGACTTGTCTCACTGATTTATGCGCTTGACCGATCCACCTACACACACACACGGCAGTAGTGTGAACAAGCTCGCACACACACACACACACCTACCTTTCCCATTTAGGTAGGTGGCTAAGTGCGCGGCGCGTTTCCCAGTTATCAGAGCTGATAAGTAGCTTATGTAATCGCGCACGAAGAGAGACGCAAAGAGAAAAGGAGAAAAAGAAAAGGAAAATGGGTTAAAACGTCGCACTGACAGTTTAATTTGACATTTCGCCAAGTCTTCTCACCCCGCGTTGACAGAGTGCCTTGCCTTAACGAGATTTGTCAAGGCATATATAAGTAAATGCTGGATATATATCTTCGTGTATCTGTATATTGAATTGTCATGTCTCTTGACAATTTAATTTGGATTATGCTGCCGCAGCTACCGAAAAACCAAAAGCGAAAACAACAACAACAGAAAAAAAGGCAGATAAAAAGCAGATGTTTATGTCTTGCCACATCGTGTGGCATGGCCACGCAGGCCATTAAAAACAAAAGGCTCTCGAAACGCATTGAAGATGTCCAAGACATTGCAGACAGGCACGTTCACGTCCACGTCCACGTTAGCTGACTGGCGATTGCGACTGCGGCAAAGTTTAATAAAAATGAAAATTATTAATGGCTTGCAACGCGTTGCATTTCCGTCTTGACCTGCGCCGCGCTGTTATGCAAAATGTTGGCCGCAAAGGCCAAACGAAAGCAAAGCCAAAGCCGAAAATGTTTGCCTAACAAATGATTCGCCATTTCGCCAGCTCAGCGAGGCAAGTCGGCTTGCCCCGAAGTGCGTTGGTAACGCGTTGCAACTTTGCCAATTTGCCATTAATTGAAAATCCACTGAAATTGAATTGAAATTGCGTGTTTTTTGGTCGAAAAGCTGTTAGAGAACTGTTAACAGCATGTTAACTTGCTGTTAGGCTTAACATAACTGCAACACGTCCCCAAATTGTGGCAAATTGTAGCGGAAACATCGTTGCTTGGCTTGTGGCAACTTGCATTGCCTAACATGCTCTGTTTTCACTCTGTTAGTTCACTGTTATCACTCTGTTAGTCTTAATATTTCTGCAACACGTGCCCCAAATTGTAGCGGAAACCCGTTGCTCCCCTTGTCTATCACGCTCTGTTAGCGCAATGTTATCACTCTTTTAATTTTTTGCTTGTCTGCAACACGTGCCACAAATTGTAGCAACTTGTAGCGGAAGCATCGCCTCACATCGCGTCCCACCTCGTGGCGCCTCGCATTGTCTGTCGCGTGATTTTATCGGTCGCAATCATCTCGCGTTGCATAAACTTATCGATCTGTTGCATGTTGCTGCTGTTGCTGTTGCAGTAAATGTTGCTGTTGCTGTCGCTGCGCTTATAAAAAAATCAGTTGCCGCTGCAACAGTTGCATAAATCAATTTTACACCCCAAAGCAGCAACAGGGGCACGGCCCACAGTGCGTATGACAGCGTATGTGCAGCATGTAAATTTGATTAAAAGCACGTTTTGCAACAAGTACAACAACAACAGCAGCAGCAGCAGCAACAGCAACAACAAATGAAGTGCTAAAATGCATTTTGAGTTCGCATTTTGCTAATTTCCAACTCCTTCTGCTGCATTTGTGATAAATGAAAGTAAAAGTACCAAGCACTTACACCCCATAGATCATTAGCGTTGCACGCTGCTGCTGCTGCTGCTGCCTGTGGTTGCCCGTGGCATGCGTGGCGCGTTCATTGAACCAGCTGCATCAGCTGTGCGGGTGGTGGGAGGATGGGGGGGTAGGGGAGAGGCACAGTCAGTCAGGCTGCTGCCATGTAAAAGTCAAAGTCATTAAATGTAGAAATGATCGCTGCCTGCCACACGCCTCAGTCTGCTGCCTGCCGCCTGCCACACGCCTCAGCCTGCTTGCTGCTGCCGCTGCCTGCCACAGCCGAGTGCGAAACTTGTTCTTTCACTTTCAATGTCACGCCACAAGGCAGCTAAGCCAGACCAGACAGCCAGACAGAAGACCTTCAACTCGCTGCGGCGACACCCCCACAACAACTTCCACTTCCACATCCACTTGTGGCAAGGGGTGGAGAAGGGGGAGGGGGCTTCTTCCGCTTGCAAATTAATTGCGGCATAAACCAAACATTTTGCGAGTCAATGTACGTAATTCGAAAATCGTGCCAAAAAATAGTTGCAAAGCCAATTGCGATGTCGGCGTCGCGGCCAGCGTCGCTGCCTCGTCTGCAGGTGCGACGGCAGCAGCATTGGGGCTCTCTAACGATATGACACCCCCGCAATATGCTAGAGCTATCTGTAAATAACTATTCGCCAGTCGCATTCGTATGTCTATCCCTCTTCCTCTGCCCCTCTCTCTCTCTCTCTCTCTCTTGTTGCCTGCTCTCCTCTTGTTGTTGTTGCTGGAGTCATTTGTCTGCATGTCGCTTTGTTGAATTGTCTATTTGTTTGCCAAAAGTGCCATGAAGACAAGTTGTTGTTGTTGTTGCTGATGTTGTTGTTGCCTGCAAGCAAATTCATTCGTTGCCTTGCCGACTGCGACAGCGCAGACTGAGGCTGCTGCTACAACAAATTACTATCATTGCCGTTAATAGTTCATTAAGTCACGGACGGGAGAGGACATGGCGCATGTGGAACGTGAAACACAAAACGAACATAAAAATCCAAAACCAAAAAAAAGAAAACCAAAAACCAAATACCAAAACAACATTTCAAGTGAGCCAGCGAAACTTGCAAGTGGCAGAATAATTGAGTGAACGGCCACAAACTGATAAACAATTCAATTTTTGTTATTAAGTCATCAATTAGCCGAGGTAATGGTAGACGATCTATACGATGGGTACAATGGGTACAGAGAGTACCTTGTGTACATTACGCTAAGCTGAGGTTAAGCGGTAACTCTGTTGGGTTCCATGTGGGGAATGGGGCAAGTAAGTTATGGGCAGATCCAATGATCTGTTGGCATCAACAACAAATACAATAGGTGCTTAACTTAAGCAGAATTTCATTAATTTTATCATTAATTGAAATTAAGATATTATATTGTACGATTATGAACAAATTGCTACACTAACTTTATGAATATAATAATAATATAATTTTACAGATATCCTGAGCAAAGATACTTTAGTACCTATGTTATAATTTGTAATATATAATTATTGTATTAACTGTCTTTTTTGTATATTTTTATTGTTCTTAATGTTTCGTATTAATATATTTGTAGTAAATTTTATTATATATCGAGTCTATTGTCGTTTATTGTAGTAATATGAACACTTGTTAGATATATATTTGTACAGATATTATTTTAAAATATTGTATAGTATATCATTTCAAGTTTCTTAGGTACTCAAGTCGTTGGTTTAGTAGTTCAACATATATTAAAGATTAAACAGTAAGAAATTGGAAGAAACTCTTAAGCTTACATTAAAAATTGCAAAAGAACTAACTTATTATTCGTGTGAATTTACATATGTTAAATAAATTATTATATTGATTATCAAATTATCAATAATTATAATGATTGTATAAATTTATTGGAAGCAAAAGTTCTGCAAAGGCAATTCAAGATCATTTCATCACAATTTCTGTACAGCAGATTTCACAACGATCGACTGGCTCAGTTAGCTTTGTCGGGGTTGACATGTCTAGAAAGCCGGACCGAGGAATGGTCGTATGTTCTGTATGATGGCGTATCCAGGGTGAAGTGCGACGAGAGCCAAGGCGCGAAGAGGTATGCGAAGTTCGACCTATTCGCGAGCTGTTCGAGTGAGTCGAGTGGAGAGTTGTAGTTGAGCCACGCCAGTCGGCAAGGCGAGCCAGCGCAGCTTCCAGATCGACATCTTCGTATTCTGTGAGGACAACCTGGTCGGGAGAGAGGGACACTGTACTGGGAGTATTGAGGTGGCTTAGAGGTTTGATGACAATCTCTGCGCTGCTGCCCGAGGATAAACTCGATGCGGCTCGAGAGGATCGTGAGGCAGCTGTGGGCAGTCGCTTGGGTGTGGGCATGGGGTCATCTTGGAGGGGCATCCGTGAGGGTGTGCGATGAACTGAAGCTACTCTGAGAGGTGTCGCCGTCTTACTAGAATGGTGTGTAGTAATCTGAGCATCTCTTAAGGGATCTCTGTTTATTGGGGAAACCCTGGAGGGATCTCGTTTCCAATTCGAAGCCCGTGAGGTATCTCTTTCCCTTGGGGAAGTCCTTAGGGGATCTCTGTTCCTTGGGGAAGTCCTCAAAGGTTCTCTGTTCCTTGGGGAAGTCCTTAAGGGGTCTCTGTTTCTTGGGGAAGCTCTCGAAGAAGCAGGAGATCGGTTTGCTGGTGATTGCAGCTTTGAGGTCTCTGTAGGCGTGGCAAGTTTGCTGCTCCTGCGGCTCTCCGTTGTGTCGGCAATGAAGGTGGAGGAACGTGAGGGCAGAGGCGTTGGAGACTTACTAGTTCTTGAGGTAGATTGCTGTTCTTCATGGCCCTGCTTCCTGGATGGGCTGTGCGTGTGTGTAGCGTCCATTGCAGGTCTGGCCAGCATCACAGTTGTGCTTATGTTGCGGGCAGAATCAAGGAGCAGAGACTTGAAGGGGGCACTTAGCTCCATATTGTCTTCCTTCTTCAGGTCCTTCATGGCAAACTTGGGACTAGGGCTATCCTTGATGCTCTTTGTAGATAAAGACTGGCTTGTTCCTTCTGATCGAAGATGGGGAATTTCCTTATACGGTTCACTGGTTCTTCGTGCTGCCAGTAAATGCTTTCCAATCGCCTCTTCTGTTGATTGTCTCGACTTAATATCTACTCCGATAGGTCTAGGTGAAGTAGCCAAGTTTGAAATGGTTCTAGTGGGTTCTCCCTTTGATTGTCTGGCTTTGTGTCCATTCTTCTTGCCATCAATCCTAGCGGGCAATGGAGAGGTTGCCAAGCTAGAAGTGGATCTGGCAGCCAGAAGTCCGCGCTCGTCGCGCACAGCACGCAATCCTCCAATTCCCAGGCCGGTTGTCATGCTGCTTCTTCTCAACGCAACTGGACTGTAGGCATGCGGCTCCTCATGTAACACATCCGGCTGGCCACGGGCCCACACCGACCTTCGTCCATTGAACGCAGCAGAGCCAACGCGACTGCCTACGCGACTACTCGTATTTCCAATTGGAAGACTGATACGGTCCCGTTGTGGATTGAAGTCGAAGGTCCTCGCGGGGCCCCCGTTCGACAGTCTGGAACTGGCACGCGACACGCTGCCGGGCTGCTCGGACCCCACGAGCTTGGCATAATCACGATGGCCGTGACGGTGCTTGGGCGGGGCAGGTGTCAAGTGGCCACTTGAGAGGTCCGACAGCGTGCTCGATAGCGAGTTCCCCTCGCTGAAATGCCCGTCGTAGTGGCCGGGCTTGTCCCGCATGCTGGTGTAGTCCTTGTACACCGACAGGTAGTTCTGGCTGTGGGCAAAGCTCTCGTAGGGATGGAATTTGCGACTCTTCGCCAACTGATCAGCGAACTTCTCCCACTCTGTGGTGCTCGGACGGGGCAGTTCCTCTTCCTGTTTATCACGACGATGCCAAAGGCTGCTGCAGAGTGTTCGATGTGTTCGTGTGTGTGTGTATGTGTGTGGGTAAGTGTGTTAGTAAGGGATTCTTTTGATAGGAAGGAAGTTTGTGATGGTTTTAAGGTCTGCTTGGAGGAAACTCTTGCAATAAACTTGAGAAAGGGGTAAGAAATCATTGGCATGGTAAAAAAAAAGAATACAGTGTTGGAAAGTTCAATGAAAATACTAGGAAAATAATATAAAATACTAAGAAATACTAAAAGTATTGTATGAAATACTAAAATCATATTCTAAACCTATTATAAAGCAAATTTTAAATATTTAATAATTAGATCAACAAGTATAAAACTTGATACAACAAAATATAAGAACTTCATTCTAATATATACTAAAAATATACTAAAAATATATTAAGCAATTGGTGCAAGATATTTTGTAAATAAATAATAAGAAAATAAAATTAATACAAAACAGAATCGAAACTATATCGGACAAACTAACCTTAGATCTATAAAGTTCTTTGCGGTTCAGTTCTGCAAGAGTTTTTGGTATTTTCGGCAAACCGAATTTCTGGTTAACAGTATGTTAAGTATTTATGTTAGTGTATTATATGTTTTACCAATGCTACGTACAAGACTTGTTGCTGTTGTTCTTGTCAGGTTTTAGCGTAGATTTTGCTTGCTGGCAACAATAACAAATGCAGGGTATATGATATGTACATAGAGACCAAAATTATTTATTTACAATTTACATGTTCGTTGCAGATAGAGAGAGAAAAAGAGAGCATTATAAAGGGTATTACTGATACGATTAAGAGAGACTACTGGTCTAACTACAAAGAAAAGCTACGGTTCAAACTAGAGCGGAGTTGCGTCCGGGGGTGCAGCGAGTACTACGATTGCTTCAGAGTGGCTCTACGAGGAGGATGGTTTGCAGCGGGTGCTCCCACTAGGCTTACTTACTCCTCTGCCTTGGCTGCCGGCTCAGCTGAGGCATCTTTCACAGCAGCCTCTGTCGATGTTGCAGTGGCCTCTGTTGCAACTGCAGTTGACTCTGCCGGAGCAGCTGCAACTTGTGCACTCAGCTCGGCCATCTCCTGCAGTGAAGGCTTCGGCGTTGGTGGTGCCTCCTCCTCGTTCGCTGAACTGTTTGCCAGTGCCCGCTCTATCTCAGGCTCTGGCGTTGAAGTCTTCAGACTGTCCGCATCTGCATCCAGCGCGGGAGTAGGAGCACGTGAACTGCTCACAACGGCACCCTCAGTTGTTTCTGCTTTCGTCTCCAGATGCAGACCCTCCATTACCTTGTGCTTGGCCTCGTCCAGTGCCTCAGTGCCGTCCTTGAATGCGTTGCCCAGTTCGTTGGTTATGCCTGCCACAGCGTTACTAACGCTCTCCTTGGCCGTGTCGATTGTTGCGCCCAAAGCCTGTGTTGCTTCTGTAACGGAGAACGGAAAACGGAAAACGAATTCGCTTTGTTAACACACAATAGAGGAGGCTATTAGCCGATTGATTGATGGATTAGAACCGGTCGAGGTCCTTAACCCGCTGTCAATTCAAAGCGCCCAATCGATACACCTGAATGGTTGGGTAAGCAGGCAGTTTGTTTTGTATACCCTATAAAATATGCACTTAAAATAATAAAGAACTAGTTAAGTAGGTAAGGAGGTTCCTATCGCTGAATCTCTTAAACAATTCCAGACTATTGAGCTGTGGTGGCACAATAAATTTGATGAACAAATGAAAAACATTCAATGTAAATATTCCGAATTAATCTTAAAATGATTGTGAAGATGTTATAATGTTATTGTTAATAATATATTTATTTTCAAGATTTCTAATAAAATGAATAACCCAATAGAGTAGAAATTACTTTTATTTAATTTCCAAAACCACATTTTCTGAATCACTTAGGGCTTTCCCACTTTAATTAAGTAGAAATTTCGGGTAATTCGAATGAATCAATCATAGTACTCCACCCTATCCCCTGCTGACATGCCAGCAACACGTAGTACCCGCACGTCTAAAGTTTTTCCATATTTAGTGTATTATTTTAAATAAAAGCTGTGCTCCAATTTGCTTGCCCCGCGAGTCACGCAAAAGTCTCGTTTCCCCTGCTGCATATGCTTTTAATATAAATATGCGACTAATGTATGAGGTAAACCATGCTACTTATACACATATACATATATATATGTATATACTATATAGTGCGGACAAGTACGCATTATACAGGTACTTGGGGCTCCTGGGCAGCTCGTAAAAGTGCGAAAGCGAACGAGGCACGCAACGCTCGCTTGTTGAGCTGCTCAATCGGTCCTGATTATGTCGGCCAGGATTATAATGTGTGTGTCATAATGTGGGGCTTTATTTATGCGTTAGTTCAATAAAAATTAATGAAATTTCGTAATGTACTGCTATAGTGCTCGAAGGTCGCAGGATTTTTCATTAGGATAATGACGAATTTTGATTGATTCGTTGCGCACTTTAGTTGCCGACTTCGAGTTTGTATTACAGAAGGTGGCCCGCTGTATGCGCTTTTAAATGTCAACTGGAGACACTCAGACACACACTCGCACACTAACTACACACTCACACACCTTCAACAGCCGCCTCGCCCTTCTGCTTGGCGTCGCCTGCCACATGAGTTGCCGCTTTGAGCATTTCGCTGCCTGCAGTCGCCACCATCGGCGTGCTGCTGGCACAGCCCATTCCAGTTCCGATTTCTGGCTATATTTATATAGTCGCTGCAGTCGGATTCGTATGCACCACTTAGCACAGCAAGCACAACTTCCAAATTAACATCATCATTGCAATGAGAGTGATATATATAAAAACAAAACCAATTTGAAATATGAATGGAACAACGCGCCCGCCTCTGGACACGAACTCAACGCAACTAACGAACTGACCCAAAATACGCGCTGCTCGCCATGCCAGAGGAACTGACCCTCTGCCAGTCAGTCAGGTGGTTGAGGTAGTCAGGCAGTATGTAGCTTCTCCTTGGTCAGTTAGCAATAGAACAACAGCAACAACTACAACTTCTTGTACACACGTGTAAAGTGAGTACTTGTGGTAGTTGTTGCTCTTGCCATACTCTGCACACATGGAAATGAAGTTAAGGTGGGTATGTTTAGTTGGTATTCCTAAGACCTCTTCCTATGACCTATTCCTACTACTTATTCCTTCTGTCTATTAAAACAAATGTATAGATCTTGGCAAATATCAGAGATAGAGCCATCAAATTTTGTATATAGACTCTTAAATTTTAAGCACAGTTGGTGCTCATTTCAAATTTGAATTCTCTATCTTAGAATATTAACTATTTAGCAAATAGAAAAAGATTTATTTAAAATAGAATACAAAACTCTGAGTAAGTACAGAGTACTTCAGCAGTTGAGTACTTGCAACTCCTCATTAACTCTACTTGTTGTTCTTGTGCCCGTTACAGTGGGGCACGCAACAGGACCTCTGCCATTCGGGTGTAGGTCTGTGTGCGTTTGCACTTCAAGTGAACCAAATCGTTGAGGTCATGCGCGTTGGGCGCACATTTTATAGGCTAAAGGGTTCTCGTTGCCTCAGCTCAGTAGGAAAACAAAGCGAAATGGGCTAAATATGACGCGTACCTTGCCTACATATTGCGCCACTTATAGCGTGTCTAGATGGCGTGTCTGCCTACGCTTTAGCCTGCGCCCGCTAGGTGGCGTGTCTTTTGAATGCGAACCCATGTGTTCGATTTTTCGCACCGTAGGATTAACATTCCACTTGTTGGACTAGTTTAAAATTGAATTAGTTGAGGTAGTTATTATATACCATACACAATTGTATATTTTGATATAGACTTACTTTATAATCATATTGTGATATTTACAAAATACTTTAGAACTTCTATAATTTATAATTAACCTATTTAATTCATGACAACATAAAACCCTAAATACTTTTCATGAATGCGTAGAAATAGAAGATCATAAATATCGTCCTAAATTAATTTATTTATTTATTTAATGTCAACTAATGGCAGTCGACTGGGAAAAGAGTTTAGAATAAAAATTAAGAGTTAAAATTGTTACATCAATAATAATTTTTAAATGAATGAATGTAATGAAATATAAATGAATTAATATTTTATTTTATTTAAATTAAAATTAAATTTAAAAATTAAAATTTAAAATTTAATTAAACTAAACCTTTTAAAAATATGTTAAGCTTGCTTAAGTGTTTCATTTATGGCATATGGCACCCTCCTATATATTCCGCACAATAGAACATCATGAACTTCATGCCATAACCTTCTTTGTCAGCTGTACTTAATTCTTTTGTGCAGTTTTAAGTTTCCGTCTCTATCTGTTTTCAACGTATGTATTTGTACAAAAAATAATCGTTTTCATGCAGCCTAAGACCCCAGTAATATACACACACACACACATTGATAGATACATCTCCAGATCTTCACGATGAATGACAGACGCGATTGCCGCATCGGTTTGTTTTCGTTCTTTTTTGTCGCTGAACATTTACGAAAATTGATTTTTGATTTATTTTTTGGTTTCTTGTTCGGCTGTTTTTGTTTTTCGCGATCGACGAGCATCGATTGGGGCCTGGGCTGCGTTGGCCTGAGCTTTTCGCCTGGCTGCGCGTGATTTATGTCAGTCAGCGCAGTGACAGCGCTTTTCATGAGCCAATAAAGTTGTCCATGTCGCTTTGTCATATTCATATATCATGCCAATACACCCGGCGACTTATGTCACTTGCCGCGCTCCGTCTCCCATTCCATCTCCATCTCCGACTCCATCTCCGACTCAATCTCCATCTGCGAATATGAGTACGAGTGCCAGTGCGCGTATGGGTATGAGTACTCGATCGATTCATGAACGGGCACGGTGACAAAACACAATTTGGTTCAGCTCGGAACACTCGTAAACTCGCATATAAATCAGCGCACGCAGCTGGTCAAAGAGGTTCATTAGACTTCGACTCTGTCTTGTTCGCTCTTCTCTGCTCTCCCCCTCCTGCCTCTTCAACTTCCCCTCTCTCTTTCTTGTTAATTACATAAGCTAAGCGGCGCTTAATTATGTGCTCAACAATGGCACCCGAGTGCTTGGACGCGGACTCACATGATGTAATGTCTGCAGACGGTATGCGAAAGTTGATTAGTGCTCTACGTTGGGTTTGGGGTAATCTCAACTCTGGCAGGCAGTTTGCAAGAGAGAGAAAGCAAGAAAAAGACTCCAATTTCCGTTTATGATAATGTATGTAACCTATTTACTATATATAGTATCACGTTAATTATTCTAAAACGTCTATTCAAGTGAGAAGAACTTGTCATTTATTATGCCATGTCATACAGGATTCTATTGTATAAATTAGACTGTATGGTATGATTAAATTATATATATTCATGTTCAGAACTAACAATTGCAACGATATAATTAAATGTAGAGTGTCTATTTATATATACGAAAGATATATTATTTTTTTAACAGATATCTACTTATAGTTATCTTTATATATTAGACCTCCTCTATCTAGAAATCTTCAACCTACATTAATAAAAAAATACCTGATTTATTCATAAAGAGATTAAGATTGGTTATTGATGAGTTTCATAGACCGAAACATCGAATTAGTGTGTTACACTGTCATACATCTAATACCTAAAACTTGATGCTGGGCATTTTACAGTCTTAAATCATTTCGCTTCCTTCATTTTCGTTTCTACTCGCTTTTTATTGCATCTGCACTTCTAGAGTATTTACAGTTCGTTTTTCAGCAACTGGAGCTCAGTTTTGGAAGGTTGGTACTTGCTTTCAAAGAATAATGGCAAACGCGGGACAGCTGAGCCGACTGACAGGCAGCAAGAGAAACAGACAGAGACAGAGAGACAGCCAGACAGACAAAGAGACAGTGAGGCAGACAGACAATCAGCTTCCTCGGCAATTTGTAGAGGGCATTGTCTGCGGCGACAGCTTCCTCAAACAAGCTTTGAACTTGCCACACGCTGCTGTCTCTCGCCTGCCTGTTGCACAAGTGTTGGCGGTACTCGAAGTTAGATGCTGAAAAAGGGGGCAGGGGCAGGGGCGTGGGAGCAGTAGCGGGATGTGGCATAAATCGTAATTATGCCTGCCACTGTAGCAAACAATAAATCTCAGTGTATTTATCGTGCAACATGACAGAAGTGGGTCGGTTACCTGGACTGGGCATTGGGGGATTGGTCTTGCCTAGCGCCAAGACATGGCGGGAACATGAGCCAAAATCAAGCCAAAATAGAAACACACTCTGAGACAACAATAGCGCAAAAGCGTCAAACATTTAAATGCAGTTATGACTGAATGCAAAAGGTATTTAAAGCCAGTGTTGTTGTCGTAGTTGTTGTTGCTGCTGTTGTTATTGCTGCCAGAGTTGCCGCTGTCGCTTGAAATTGCGCGCATAACTCAAACATGAAAAGTTACTTAGACTCAGTGCGAGTCAGTTCGGTTCGGTTTGGTTTGGGGTTTCGGCGTGCCTTTAATTAAAAGCGACAGGTCTCCGTATTTGCATTGATGCAGTCGCAAGTTGCAGTTGCAGTTAAGGTTGCTGTGCGCAGCTGTAATTACAGCACACACGAGCCGAGCCGGGCCGCGCCCCTGTCCAGTGCTGGTCCGGTCTCGGTCTCGGTCTCAGTCTCAGTCTTGGTCGCAGTCTCAGTCTCGTGGCCTGACACACATTCGCCATTGCCCGAGAGAAGATGCAAATGCAGGCAAATTGATGTAATCAAAACCCAAAAGCGCAAGTCAAAACTTGCGCATTAAATTCACCACGCCAATTCCAATTGGAGTCTAATTTGATTTCCAACAGCAAATGCAGCGTCGCCTTTGATGATGTCAGCCAGACTTGGCCAAGGCAGAGGCAGCAGCGGAGGCGGAGGCGGAGGCAAAGGTTATCATTGATCGCGAGTCTGCGAGTGAAAAGCGCCAAGCGAATTTCACTCGTAATGCAATCGCACGCAATGTCCGTCCCCGGGGCCCAAGAGAAGACAAGACAAGATCGCCGCATTAACATTACCATGGCCAGTGATCTGGCCAGGCCAAAGGGAAAGCTGCGACGTTTCTAGCCAGGTCTCTGCCCGCCTACCTGCTGCCTGCTTTAATTATATATCTCTCTCTAGTTATATATAGTTATATATGGGTATATAAATCAAATGCCTGCCAGGCCTGCGCTCACACTCGAAGTTAATTAAAAACGCACGAGAACACGAAGCTCTCTGTGTGTGATTTTTTGTAGAAAATATCATCATAAATCAATGCAGTGCAAAAGAAATGAAACGAAATTCAATTTGTAATCAGAAGAGAGCGAGAGAAACCTGCAACGCCCTACGAATCTGGCTTCAATCTGGCCAGAAATACCGCAAGTCTTAGAACGGGAGACACTCCAAGCTGCCGCTGCCGCTGCTGCTGTCTTCTAAGAATGCGCAGTCGGGAGAGGTGCCAAGGAACTATACCAAACTATACTAACCTTTAGCTATCGTATGCTGTATAGACGCGACTTCAGTCTCATAAAAATGAACATGCCAGGCGGCTGTCAAAAGGCGACGGCGGCGATGTTGAGACGGCTACTCAAAAACGGCTAAAAAAAGAAATATAAAAGCTGACTTGAGTGTTGGTTTTCCTTCTCGTATTCTTAATATTATTTTCTTTTTTGATTTTTTTTTGCTGCTGGAGTGACGTTTTGGGTTTGGCATTCAGAAGAACAAAGCCGGCGCCGCAGCGATGCCCGCAGGGGCTAGAGACGGCAGCGTGCGAGAGGAAACGATCACTCGTGAGAGCTTACACTTCTATGAGAAGTTCTAGTTGTAGCTGAGAATCAGCGTGAAGGCTTTGATCTGTTTGATCAAAATTGTATATAGATTGTTGATTCTCTTTACAATGATATCCTTTATGGATCTTGTCATCTCTATCATGGGGATCATGGAATTGTAGCTGAGAATCTGCTTGAATGCTTTGATTTTTCTTTAATTTAAATAAATAGTATCTTATGTGGATTGTGCTAACTGTATCTCTTTATAATTGAAGGAGATGTCAAGATCTACACAGGTTAATAGAACTCGTCTGGATTATAAAGATTTTGAATTCTATATTTAAATGAAAATATCGTAAATGTTTTAAGATTTCTTTGAAGCTTCTCGTTAATTTTTAGTAGAATACATTAAAATTCTGTTATTTAGATTATTATAAACTAATTAATGATATAATCAATATTCTTTATAGTTTCGTTAATTGTAGATCTTCAATAAATTTTTATTGGGTTCCTTCATTATCTCCTCATCTTTAAACACTCACTCAGTTAGCTCAGTAGTCTGATCAATAGATCTCAAGATCAGCAAGCTACCACTTAACTATTTACCCATCTCTAGCCGCGCTACCCTGTGAAGTGTGTGCGGCTTCGTCGACGCTTCGTTTTATTTCGTTCCGTTCCGTTCGAAATGTTTTTGGCCCATTTGTATGAGCCGCTAACCTTGGGGGCACTTTGGGGCAGTCGAGCATGAGTCGCCGCGTAGCATGAGAGAGACTTTTGCTTGCCGCATGCCGCAAGCAGCCAGAGCGGGGTAAACAAAAGTGCCAAAGTGATTGACGTCTTGCAGTGCGCTGACTTTTCTTTTCTCTTTCAATTTGCGCTCGAATTGAACGAGCTAAGTTTATTACCGCTGTTGTTGTTGTTGTCTCTGTTTGCAGTTGTTGTTGTCTCTGTTGCAGTTGTTGTTGCCTCTGTTGTTGCTGTTGCAATGACTTTTGTGGGTCAGGGTTAGGCAGGCAAATGTCAAACTAACAGGCTCAGGCTGCAGCAGCTTCTCTTTGCTTCGCTTAATTGCACACGCACGCGATCATGAATGCGAATGTGAATACCCGAAATTGCAAATACACTCACAATCACATTCACACATGTGCGCTGGCTGCCGCCTGCTGCCTGCCACATGCCACATGGACTTTCTTTCATGTGTTTATCGCTTCTCGCTAATCTGCTGCGCGGCCGCGGCAATCAGCGAGCGGTGACAGTCGCCGGCTACTCCCACCTCCCAGAGAAGGGGGCAAGCGCCTCCCCTCTGCCCTCCCTCTCTCTTCCTCCTCTTTTGGGGCAGCAAAAAGTGGTTGCCAGTTGCATGATTTATGGCGCGTAATTTGCGTGCGCATGCGCAAATTGCAGCACAACCTTTTTGTGCAGCCGGACCGAGTCGAGGCCGAGGACGGGGACGGGGCCACGCTGGTGCTTCCTGCTGACAAATGAGCTGCCACCGTGAGGCAAGGAGGAGCTGAAAAGTGTGTCACTTGCATTCTTCGCATCTTGAGTTACTTTACGAGGCAGCACCCAGCGAGTTATCGCTTCCCTCGACTTGCCTCGACTGATTTATAATTTCATTGAACTATTACCAGAGGGGAGGAGGGCAGGAGAGGCAGGGAGGCTGCCACAACAGCCGCGCCAAATTGATTAACAATCAAAATAAATCAATACACGCGCCCAGAGCAAAAATGTGTCAAAACGTTGCAAGTTGCAGCAGCAAATTGCAATTGCAACACTTTCGCTGCAGCAAACGAAACGTTTTTCAACATTTTCGGGTTGCTTTTTCACACTTGATTTACATTTGAAATTGAAAAGGCCCCCGAAACCGAAAACGAAACCCGAACCGAAACTCGAACCGAAACCGAAACTGAAACTGAAACCCAAAGACAGAGTTAGCTAGTAAAAAAAAATCACAGCCAAAGCCAGCCAAAAATACAAGCTAAAAGCCAAGCCAAAACCAAATTCAAAAGGAGGCAATTTCCAGGCCGTCGGGCATGAAAACTGCAAGACGAATCGGGCGACATTGTCGACTTGTTGTTGTTGCTGCTGCCTGTCTCGATATGGATTTGGGGCACAAAGCGAGCGCCCACCTGATAAAGAGATCAATGGCAGGTCTGGCCGCTGTCTGTTACCTGTCGCCGGCGTCAACTCCCCCTTCCCAGCCAGGCAGGTGAAATGTCAAATTCGCCATGGCAGCACAACAACAACAACAACAGAAACTGCACTTGGCGCTGCTCGTAATTTAAGCCTTAATCGTCCACGCCATAAGGTTGTTAAGCGTCTAATTGAAGTTTCACTTTTTAAGCGCGAAACGCATCTCCAGCCTCGACTTCAGCCTCAGCTTCAACTGCGACTGCGACTGCGTCTCCATCTGCAGATCGAGACCTCTGTGTGACCCCTGGCCGTCGCAGTGCAGATACATTAATTATCTGTAATGAACGTTTACACTTATTTATTGGCATTAAATCATCGTTTAACGCGCTGCGAGCATGCACTCTGTGCTGCCTCTGCCTCTGCCTCTGCCACTGCCTGCAACTCCAACTCCGAATCCAACTGCAACTTCAGCTTCGACTGCAGCTCCGGCTTCAGCTTCGGCTACGGCTACGACTTTGTTGTCTGTTCCGTCTCTTTCTCCTGGCCTGGCGCTGGCCTTGTCTGCCTCTGACTTGCTTTGTGTGCCTCCCTCCACCTCCACCTCCTTCTCCCTCTGACTCTGATATGCATGTCAAACAGCCGCAAATTATCGCCTGCCCGCCATGAAGATGGCACTGGAGGTCGCTTCCGTTGTGCCGTTCTGCCCACTGCCTAAGTCCCGCACACACACACACACACACTTGCACACGGAAAAGAGAGATATTGGTGCCACTGTGCGGGTTCATTGGCACCGTGTGCCACATACCATGCGCCTGGGCTATGAATTATGAGTCGCCATGAGTCGCCGTTAACCCGCGCTGGCTGCCACACATGCTCAGCGAGTACATTCAAGCCACACTCGAATACAAAGCGAATGCAATTAAATAATTTCTGACAAGCCAAATGAACCCCAAAAGATTATTGATGAAACTGAGATGGCAGCTAAGATATGATTGGATATACAGAGAGCTGATTGAGAGAGGTAACTGGCTGCAGAGACTTTGATGCTGGAGATTAAAAGGTCAAAGGCAGAGCAGAATGTGTAAGACAGGCTGTGTAACTATTTAAAAACTTTCTGATTGAGTGAGTCAACTTTAAAAAACACTAGAGGCTTGAGATACTTGAGCTTTCATTCGAAGTTAATATGATAATGCGCTTTCAAATAATTTTAATAAAATACTACTTTAGGCAGCTTTTAAATAATGTGAAATAATGTTTGTTAACATACATTTTACAATTAGCTTTCCTTTTTTTAAAACTAATTATTATTTTAAGTAGTTTGGATCAAATATGCATTAAACATAGACTTTTTGATTAAAACAACTTACAACAACAGAACAAGAATATTGTGTATAAATTATGCATTAAATAAAGACTTTCAGACTTATTAAACCTTACAATGAGCTTTATGAACTCCACTTAAAACATGTTGAGCTTTAATGCCTGATGAAGCTTTTCGTTTAAGTGAGCTTTATTAAAAGTTTCCTAATATTTACACAGGTTATAAACCATTGGCAATATACATTAGTCAAAAAGTATCTATAACTATAAGGGGGGCGTTAATAAAGTTAATAAGTTGATGCCCACTGTACTATACCATGACAATTTGTTAGCACATTTCGTTAATTTGCAGCATAACTCTGGTGGCACAGTGCCTCTGCATGCCACAGATCGGCTGTCATTATCAACGCCAACGCATCTCGGGCATGTTTTATGTATGTGCTTTGGGGCCAATCAAATATTAAATGATTGCCTACTTTGATATATCCGCAATTGTCGTTGACAGGTGAAAATGTTAGATGGCGAGTTCATCTACGATCGATGCTTTGCCAGTTACGTAATGAGTGTGTGGGTGTGTGTGTGGGTGTGTTCTGTCCCGGCTAGAGTTGCCTTGGAATCGAAATCGAATCGATATCAAAATTCGAAACATTTTCTTCAAAATATTTCGATTGTTTCCTTTGCTCGCTGCGACTAATTGCGGCACTTGCATGCCATAAAGAGTTTTACTGCTCAATGCATAAATCTGTTTACCGTTCGGACAGCGAGAGGCAACATGGGAAACGGCGGCATGCGGCATGGGGCATGGGGCAACGACAGCGACAGCGAACGCGCTGCAACTGCCACAATAAAAACTGTGGTAAAGACTCCAAATGCTGCTGCATGTTGAACACCCACAAAGCATAAATAACAGCGCCAACAACAGCGACCCGCCCTCGTCGCACTCCCCTGCCCGACTCCCTCCCCCACATTGACGTCTCCTCCACCTTACTTCCCATGGTGCCGCATCGTGGCGAAGGTGAAAGTGTTTCGAACTGGCTGCAATTATATTGTAAATGATTTTATTATTTATTTGGCGAATTAATTTCCATCGCGCATGTGAAATATTCCATATAAATATTTATGTTTTAATTAAAAAGGCCACAAGGAAATTCGCGAATTACATAAATTTTCCCCCTAGTTGCGCCAGTTGAGCTGCAAAAATTGCAGACAATTTTATAGGGTGCAATTTATGCAATGTCATTAATACGAATTAAGTTGCGTAATTGAGCTTAATTTACCATGCAAATTGATTCGAAACGATCCTGATAGAGCGAGCAAAGTTTTTACAGGGTATGAGGAGGTTTAAAGTTGCCAGTTAAAGATAAAATACTTATTCTTCTTATAAAGCGATAAGGAATGATAACACTGTAAAGAGTTTATCTGTTACTGAAGGTTTTAAGGGTATATTAAAATTGTAACTCAGTTAAAAGTGCTCAAGTTATTTATTTATATTTCCAGGAACTCATATAAATTGTCGTGCTAAACTATCATAGAACTTTTTTATAGAATGTCTTTAACGTTTGCCATAAGTGTACATTATTTAAATCCTCTTAGAAACCCTGGAGTGGTTCAGACATTGCACAACTTTATAATAAATATAGAAAATAGAAAACAGATATTTTAAAAACGAATCCACAAAATGATCAAGAAGTTTGCCCTTTACACAAGTTCCTAACTGTTCCAAACAGATACAGATCTACTCTTATCTTTCACAGGGTATCTTGAAGTTACGCCTGTGAAGTTGCCAGAACTGTAGTTTTCTCGGAAATGCTTAAGTAGTTTGTGGATTACACAATCGCTTATCTGATACACAGGTTTTCTGATAAATGATCCACCTAATTGGTTCAGTTTTTTAACCCGTTCGTATCATATTTCATCATAACACGAAATTGACCTTCATTTGGCCAGAGGCACAGGCGAAGGCAGTTTGTCACCGTCGTTGGGGAGTACATAAACCTTTGACAGAAGCTACAGGCAGCTGTAGATCTCGGGAACTGGCACAGTTGCCGGCACAGTGGGACACACACACACAGAGACGCACACACATGCGCACAGCTGAGAGACAGTGGGACACACAGCTGCTGCTGCTGGGGCAGAGGCATCCGCAACAATTTGCAATGATTTTTGGTGCGCAGCGACTGGTTTTGCGCAATTTTTACGTGTTCATTATCATACAAATGGAGAGTACTCTGCCACAGCGACATGCCACATGCCACACATACACACTCACACAGAGTTTGGACACAAACGAAAGTGAACTTTTTAATGCCCGCGCCAAAGCGTTTTTATCTTGCGATGCGATGCGATGCTGTAGCGAAACGTGTTCCATGTGGAATGGCCCGAACCTCACTCGAACCTGGCCCGAACCTGGCCCGATGCACTGGGCCCCTGCCTGGCCCCGAAGCTGAGGCAGCGTCTCTTTATTTATCGTCGTTTTTTTATGATTTAACATATGTACGTGTTGCTGTCACACACACACTGGCACACACAGACACATGCACACGCACCCGAAAACACGCTTATATATTAATTTCATTAATAATAAGTAATTTCACTTTTCATTTCACTCGAGCCAAGAATGCGCAACTTTCGTTGCGGGTGAAGCTGCTTCCCTCTCCCCCGGCCCCTGCCCTGGGGAGATGCCTTGCTGCTGACCCCTCTGTCGGCGAGGCCAAACGCTGCGCTGCCCCCAAAAAATCGATGGGCAAATTAATTGCTTCCACTTCGACGCATCGTAAAGCCACACTGCGTATACGTAATTTCAGTCGTTTACTATTTGCACGTTAATTACACAGGAGAACTGCAAGTGTGTGTGCATTGTGTGTGTGTCTGCTTGTTGGCCCGGCGTCAAAGACAACTGTTACAAGTTGCCGCCACCGTGTGGGGGTTTTTATCGATCCGCGGCGAGGGCGAGATCAGCGCGAGCATTTTAATTGCTCCCGAAAATTGAGTTATTTTGATTGCGGCCCGTTGACCTTTTTGCGCCGTGTTTGCCTTTGGATTCGTGTGCTGCTCCATAACACACCCAGCTCTGGCTGATCTGGCTGGGTCTGTCTGTGTCTGTCTGGGGGTCTGGGGCCTGGCCAAGATCACTTCTGGCGCTGTCGTGCTGCGGCGATGTTTATCGCTGTCGCTGTGTCGAGCCCGAAATAAAATTGTAAATTAAAATTGCAGATTGATTTCGATTTGGCGCTGCACATTCTCGACCAGCTCGCCCACTCAGGCGTTTTTCTATCGTAGTTTTTTTCTTTTTAGTTTCTTTGTCATTGTCAATGGGCGCGCAATTTGCTTGGGAAAATTAATCATTAAACTTGCCGCCGGACAAAACGCTTTACGCTTTTGTCGCTGCACGGAAATTGCCAGGCAGTTTGTCATGGGAAACGGCATCACTTGCACAGCAACAACAGCAACACGTGCATCAACAACAACAACTGCAACTGCAGCAGTTGCACCTGTGGCACGGCAGTCAATGAAAATGTAATTACGCCCTCTAATGCTGCACGAGGCAGCAGCAGCAGCGGCGGCAACGTCGGCGACTCATCATCAAGTTGCCACAACAAGTGGCAAGCGCCACAGACGCCGCTCCGTTGCAGGTCTGTGCCCCTGACACTGTGTGCCAGCCACCATCAGCATTAACAACGCCCTATGGCTTCTGCCATAGACGACCTCCTCATCGCCAGCCAGCCAGCTGCAGTCCTCGCCCCGCTCCCCTCGGTCACGCTGCAGCTTCAATTGCATTTGCACTCGCCTCGACGCTGCCCATTTGATTGATTACACATTCGCCGCGTGGGCCGGCATTGGCGTTAATGTTAATGTCGATACTGTTGCTGATGTTGCCACATTGCCATGTTCGCTTTTTAGCTGTGCAACAATTCGATTGGCCACACCACACGAATGACGTCAGAGCTGCAGTTAATTGTGGCCAAGAGAAGGCAAAGGAGGTTGAGAAGTTAAGTATGATTACAGTTGAAAACAGATAACAATGTGGATTAAATTTATTTGATTGCAAAGTAGACACCCTAATCAGCTGTGGTATAGATTGCACTCCATTGTGTACACATTAATATTTGAGTGAAGAGACATCTTGTCACTTTATCGATATCTTACATACGTACGATTAGTATTCTACAACTAAGTATGTTATGTTATTAACAGTTTATGTTATTCACAGCATATTTATGTATGTTATATCTAACATATGTTAAAACTAGCTCAACCTATTTGCTACAAATGTCATATAGTACTTAAATTATTCTATATCAGCAGTCTGTTCTTCTGTAGAGACCTTCACACTGCACTACATCAGTTACGCATCTGCCTCGAAGTCTGGTAATAGTATTACTAATATGTATCCCTCTCTTGCAGATGCATTGTGCTATATACTTTATAATATGTATACTTGGTATAATATCCCAAGATGTAGAGTAATCTCTAATTTATATCCCATACCTGAACATACTCAGTGTATTCTTGGCTATCCCATTCTACTATCCCGTGTCTGAACATACTTAGTGTATTGCTATCTGCCTGTTACAAGGATTAACTATATGCAAATAAATATAAACATATAAAACAAAATTACTAATATAATTAAATAATTATTAATATAATTCAATAAGTTGAAATCATTACTTCGCTCTTTAAAACTCTCCACACTCTACTTCCACTTCCGTTGCAACTTCGCTCTCGATTCACTTTCATTTTCCCTAAACTCATTCTATCTGATTCTCGTCTGTTGTCCGCCTGGCACAGGGATTACCTCGGCAGGCAGCAGCGCAGTTTGCAGATCTGGTAATGCCCGCGCCAAATTTCGCTTTCTATGCCAGGCGACTTTGACAGCGGGCGGCTCAAAATGTTGCACGTTTGACCAAATTTGGTGGCACAACAACTGTTCGCGCTGATCGCTCTGATGACGACGATGGCGACGACGTCGACGACACTGACGACGCAGCTACTGACTGCTGCGCAGGCTGCTGCCGCGGCTACTCGGGCTACTCGTGCTGTGGCGTTGGCACAAGCTCGGGTAGCTTCTTGTCGCCGTATGTCATGCGCTTTTATCTTGATGCCGCTGTCGTCGGGAGTCATGGAGCAGCCTGCGACTGGGGCTGAGACCGAGACCGAGTTGCACTTGGACTGGGAGTCTGATTTCGCTGTTTAACATAGTTAGCTGCCGAGTGCGAGGGATTTTCACCGCAATACGGTAGCCGCTGCTCGCCACGTAGGTTGAGGTTGAGGTCAGTGGCCTGTGAATGGAGGTACTGTTAGAGAGGGTACCAGCAGAGGGGGTACTAGCAGAGGGGGTACTCTAAAGGGGGTATTCACAGAGAGGATACTTAAAAGGGGAAACAAGCAGGGAAGTACTTGCAGAAGGTACTAGCGGAGGGTACTCGAAGAGCGGTATTAGAGGGAGGTACTTGCAGCGAAGGTACTGGCAGAGGGTACTTGAGGAGAGGTACTCCCAGGGAGGTAATTGCAGCGAAGGTACTGGCAGAGGGTACTAGAGGAGGGGTACTCCCAGGGAGGTAGTTGCAGGGAGGCACTGGCAGAGGGTATTCGAAGATGGGTACTCAAAGAGGGCGCCTCCCAGGGAGGTACTTGCAGAGAAGGCACTAGCAGAGGGTACTCGCGGAGGGGTACTCAAAGAGAGGTACTCCCAGGAAGGTATCCCAAGGAGCTACACGCAGGGGGTACACACAGGAGGGTACCCATAGCGGGTACTCGTATTCACATGTGATTAAAGTCTTAAAACGAGGATCATAAATATTGAATGCGCCACACTTTAGGGCCTCCCCTCCTTGGTCACCAATTCGACACTGCTGGGATCGTTTTTCTTGGAGATTTTCACTTTTGTTTGAGCTGAACTGCTGAGCGACACCTGGCGAGGAAGGCGACTAGCTGCAGCACACTCCACTCCACTGCGCATGAGTCACACAGACTGTCAGGCTATGCTTCCCCTATGCTCCCCCCTCCCCCTCTCTCCACCCACAAAAGTGCATCATAAATTATGTTTTGGCTTTGGCTTTTTTCTAGCCATTTTGCTAAAGTAGTCACACGGTCAATTGGCCGGGTCGACGACGGACGAACAGACAGACTGGCGGACTGTAGACAGACGCAGCACATTTGTCGCCGAGCGTAGCGAAATCGAAATCGAAATTGAAATCCTGCTGCAGCTCCCCAGCTTCAGCTCCAGTCCGAGTCTCAATGCAGCCGCACTTTGGTCACGAATGTCGGTCAAACGTGTTTTTCGCTATTTTTCAGCCTTTTCAGCTTTAAATATGCCAACAATGGCTGCAACGCCGCTAAGCACTAGCGTCGACTTTGGGTACTTAATTTGTGCGCATATTTTTGCAGGGATTATCATTGTCACAACCAGACTCCGACTGCAACTGCGATTCGCTTCGTCTTTGACTTTGCCTGCATGTGAATTCTAATTTACGGATCTTTCTTAGCTGATTAGATGAGAAACTTAGTAGTTGGTGGGGAAAGTATTTTGATCTTTATGGGGTTAAGGCGAGCTTAGCTCGGGTTAATGTTGAGGAAATTGTGCTCGTTTCAATAGAAAATTAAAGCTTTAAATTCATTAGTTTTGTTGCGGAACTTAAGCTTGAAAGAAGCTTATGAGAAAATTTCGTTAGTTCAGCTGTTCCAACTAATAAAAATCGCGTGTGATTGAAATGTATTTTGTGTATATCTTGTTAAAAACTTATCTAACAAAAACTTGGCTAAGAGAACTGTTGGGTTATTTACTGAAATTGTTGCATATCAGTAGAGACTGGGGTCATGATATCTCTATCTGTTGTTATTATCTTTAATATATTTACACTCTGTAAGCATAGGGTAGAAGGATATTATAAGTTTGTGTCATTGTAACATTTGCAAGCAGAAGGCAGTCTTGCGGAGCCCACAAAGTGTATACATTACCTTTACACACATATACATGATTGATCAGCATTAACAACTGAGTCTAGCCTTGTCTGACCGTCTATCTGTCTGGCTGTCTGTCTTTCTGTCTGACCGTCTGTCTGTCTGACCGTCTGTCTATGTGTCTGTTTGTGTGTCTTTCTGTCTGACTATCTGTTTGTCTGTCTGCCTCTCTGACTATCTGTCTATTAATATCTCTGTCTGTCTGTCATCTTCGTATCTCAGTCATTCTGAGTGATTGTTTTCTTACTCTCAAAGATCTTTCAAAAAACTTCTTTTAACATAGATCAAAGCTGGCTCATTTTCATGTGCCTACAAGCCTTTTTTGAACAGCTTCCCCAACCTTTTCTATTCCAATTCAGCAATCCATTAAATATTTTTCACATTTCTCTGCACACTTTTCCACTTTCAGCTGTTGCAATTGCCGTTATCTTCCTAATTGATTGGCCGCTATCACAGAGATTGCCATTTGAGGCAGTGACCTGATTTCGCCAGCTAATCCCATTAGGCAGCCTTCTGTAGAGTGTAGCCTAGAGGGAAGAGTACAACAGGAGTGCAACAGCGTCAAATGGCGTCCCCAATCCGCAAACCATTTAGCCCACTAACAAATTTCTCACATAATTCACAAAACGTCGTAATACGGAAGCCGTCGTCGCCTTCTCGCGCGAATTTCACTCGCTGATAAAATGCGACCAGGCAAAATTTGGCAGTCAAATTTGAATTTCATGTCCCTTTTATCGCTCCGACTATCTGAGACGCTGCTGCCTAGAAGTGGGCATTGTTTGCAGCAGCAGCAGCAGCAACAGTTGCAGCTTGTGTTGCTGCTGCATTTTGTTGCATTGTTGCTGCATTTGGCCAATTTGGCTGCGGCTAATAACGGTGCTTGCAGGCTTCGCCTTATTGGGCGGTCGCCTTGGCGGATTGATGTGCCCGCTAACAGCAGCCGTTTTTCGGCTACCGCAAAGTTATAAAATATCAAAAATTATGCGCTTCGACTAGCAGCGACGCCGTCGGTTGTCATCAAAAGCGGCGCCGCTGCCGTTGCTGATACTCTGCAACAGCAACTGTTGCTGTTGTTCCTCTTGCTGTTGTTGCTGTGGCAGCGACTGTTGCTGTGGCACTTAACACCTTTTTGACACACGGCCAACGACGTCAAATGCAAATGAAGATAAATCGCTGCCTCTGATCTTTTTAGCACCTTTTTGCATATATTGCAGCCAGCAGCAGGCAACGTCGATGGCAGCAGGCAGCAGGGAGGAGCCAAGGAGGGGCAGCAGCTGCCGGTGACAGCCGCAAACATGCAACATTTTGTCGCCAGTTGTACAACTGCTGCCACTGACTGCTTCACTGCCGAGCTGCCTCACTGCCTGCCACACTGCCTGCCTCTGTGGCTGTTGCATTCATTGACTCTGCCCCACAGTGTAGCCCCTGCACCTCCCCTCGCTTCCCCTCTCTCCTATTGTCAGCCCGACACTCGCTTGTTTCAGCACGGTAGTTGCCAATAATTCCTTATGATGTTTGTGACAGCCTTGGCTGACAAATCCTACAGATTTACGCTTATCTCTTTGTGCTATAAAAAACGATAGAAATCTCTACCTGAAGCTGGAGAATATCTTATATCTTATGCTCTGTCAAGTAAAAACAATATTAGAAGAAATATTATTATTACATTAATGAAACTGAGGTTTATCTTAAGCAAACATCAATGTTTTAAATTTTAGAATGTTATGTCTATATTGAAATGTGCAGTAAATTTATTGTTTGATCATGACTTTCTTTATTCTTGAAATAGTGCAGTTTTCATGCAGAAGAAACTTAATTTAATTTTATATATTAATATAAAATTGTAGAAATATCAATACATTTTTAAGATATTATAAAACTATTTAAGTGTAAGCCTTATCTGTCATTTTTGATTACCAAAGTTTTATACTAAGTTGCATATTAATATGGTAACCTCCTTTTTCAAAATATATCTGCGTTCTTCTAATAAATCACATATCATATCATATTTATATGCATACTCGTATATCATGTACATCCATGTTATATGCCACATTCTAGCTGAGTCTTTTATAGAGTATGCAAGATTTATTATGCGCCCTGTTGCACCTACAGCCTGCCAGCTCTATCTCTGTCCTCCACTTCATAGAGTGGAAAAGGGGGAGGGGGCAGGCCGGGATTGTGTCCCATTGTTAGCGCTGGCGCTGTGCTCTGCATCGGCTCCGCTCCGCCTCGCCTGACTCGCTTTGCATATGAGCGATGCCAGCCAACGACGGCGGCACAATCAGAAATTATCGGCCCGGCAGCGTCGCCCCAAAGTCGTCGACATTGTTGCCGCTGCCGACGGTTGCCTGGCTGCGGATGAGGAAGTTGTCTGTTTGTTCGCCTGTCCCTCCTTCTGTCTGTACCCTTGTCTGTCCCTCTGTCTGTCCCCCTGTCTGCTTTGCCTTTGAGTTTTGGGCGCACATTTTGTGGCATGTTGCATGCGGCCGGCAACTATCGGTGGGCAACTATCGGCAGCTTGTCGCGTTTTTTATTTAAATTACGAAATGTTTTGTCAACAATTTGTCCACTGATTTATGCGCAGCACTGTGGAGGGTGAGAGGAGGGGGAGGGGGGACAGGGGGCGTGGTATAGTTATCAGCTGACAGGTGCATAAATTGCGTTCGAAAATCGAAATCGAAAGTTGAGTCCAGAATGCGGCAAGAAAGCGAAAGTGAGCGACGTGCATCCATTAAATCTGTGTCAGGCAGAGGCAGCCAGGCACTGTGAGGCAGGCACTGTAAGGCAGGCAGGCACTGTGTGCCAGGCAGGCAGGCAGACTGTGAGGCAGGCAGGCAGTGAGGCCAGGCCGATGACATCGGCCCCTGCAACGCAGCTGTCCATCACAGAACTTTCGATTTCGATTGCGTAGATTGCGCTTTCCACTTGTGGCGTTTGTTGAACTGCCACAGATCATGTACACACACAGGCGGTGGCGAGGGAGGGGGCAGGGCAAAAAACACATATTTCTGCCAGTCCGCGTCGCATGTTTTTTGAGGCCTCTGTGAGTGACACACAATTGCGTTTTTTGCCGCATAGTTCCCTATTTGGTCAAAGATAATGATGTGAAATGCAGCAGGCAGCAACGACAACAACAACAACAACAACTGCAACTACAAATGCTGCAAGCAGAGCATGTTGCACGTCTCCCACTCAAAATCGGTTGAAGAAAAATTGCCGTGCCGCGACTCGACTCGACGCGACTCAACTTTGCATGCGAAATGAGTGAAAACGCAGGAGAAACTCATCCAACGCATGCTCAGTTAGATCTACCCCCCCTCCACCACTTCCTTACTTCCCCCCTCTGTCAATTGCCATGCCAGCCTTTCGTCAGCTGCCAAACAATAATAACAACAAAACAAACAGTAGAATCTATTTCTATTTCTACTTCTAGTATTCTCTTTTCAGTAAGCCGTCAACAATCTCAAGCTGAACATGGACGATGCAGAGGATGTTGATGAAGTCCCCGGCCATAAGCGCAAGCCATACTTGATGAAGTTCGTAGAACCTCTATCAGAGGAAGAAGTCGTAGATGAGAAGAAGCTGTTCAATGTGGAGGAATCATGGCACACACTGCTGAACTTGCCCACCTGCATGAAAGTGATGATCACGTAAGTGATTAAAGCCTAACTTCACTCATGTCTTGCCTCATCTGTAGCTCAGTTTCACTGGCTACCTGTTTCATTACTACTAAGGATACCCTTGCCTTTAACTCGCCTGTTTCCTGCCTTTAGTTAGCTTCCACATTTCTTTCCTGATCCATTGGCACTTCGTGTATCTAAGGCCTAAAGCCACTCCTGTCTTGTCTCATCTGTAACCCTGTTCCGGTGGTACCCTGTTTGATTCGTACTTAGCACAATCCTCATTCTAACTCGCCTGTCTCCTGCCTTTATTTATATTCACATCTCTTTCCTGATCCATTGGCACTTCGTGTATCTAAAGCCTCGTCTGTAACCCTGTTCCGGTGGTACCCTGTTCCATTAGTACACCCTTTTTCTATGTCGCCTGTCTCCTGCCTTCACTAAGCTTTCACATCTCTTGTTCTATTCGCGCCTCGTGCTTCTAAGGCCTGACCATACTCCTGTCTTGCCTCATATGTAGCACAGTTTCGCTGGTATCTCCCTTAAGTGTGACCTTACCATTATGGCAACTCACCTCTCAGCTTTTCTGATTAGTACACAGATTTACCCCCTTCTAACTCGCCTTTCTGCAACCTTAACGTTTGTTCCCACTGCATGTTCCATTCGCTTCTTAGGCATCTGAAGCCCTACCCCGATAGTGTCCTGCATCTCGTACTCTTACCTTTCCTTATCTGTGGCCATAATTCCTTTAATTCCTACCTAACCCCACTTGTACCTGCGCCCAACTATTACCTCCACCAGACCGCTTCTTATCTGACTTTCTCCCCTAGTGAACCCGTGCAGAAGGCGCTGAAGATTCAGGTGGGACTGAACGTTACGCAGGAGTTCCCCTGGAGGCAGGTGAAGTTCAAGTTTCTGCGTGATATTCTCTTCGAGGAGGTGGAGAATGCCAAAGAGCTGAATAAGATGTTCAGAACCTACAATCCGGAAAACTACGTACTGATGGGCTATTGCCCTACGCTCACCGAATCCGATGAGAATCCACCCGAGGGGGATCCCTATATACTCTATGTCAGCGGCAAGGACACCAAAATGGCCATGGCCATCATACAGAACATGGAGGCCTTCGAGCGTTGGCGCATGCAGCGCCGTCTACGCAAGAAGCCACGACGCTGGGTCAGCCAGGGCGCCGAGGAGGAGATGAGCATCTACGTGGAGCGTTTCCGTGAAGAGCCAGTCGACGTGGAGGTTCAGAGTGTGTATCCCATAGAACAGCCGAAGCATGTCGCGTTCCATCGACGCTTGGCGCGGGATTGTCGCGATGGTGTCTGCGAGCTGATACCCATCGAGGGAATCGTGTACAACAACGTGAGCAAGAGACGCATCTCAGTGGCCACGCAGGTGTCTCCAGTCTGCCTAAATGCCGAGCAGCAGACGAATCCCACATTCCCATCGAATGCCTGGTCGCAGTATCTCTACGAGTTGGACGATGCAGGTGGGTGACCTAATGATTCTTCTTAGATAATCCTTGTTAATACTTCTTAGCCACTTAGATCTGGAACTGGATGAATCGGATAAGGAGGAGGAAGAGCACGGACAGAAGGATAAAAAAGAAGGCGAAGGACCAAAGCCCAAGCCACCGCTAGAGATGTCCGAACAAATCGATCTACTGCTGGAAACGCTCGATTTTAATCAGATTGATAGTTATCGGTAGGTGGATTACCCGTTCTCATACTCACGTTAGCACCTTCCCTTATCTCTCTTCGTCGTCTTTCGCCTTCTGCCAGGAATGACTACGGGGTGATCTCGAGCAGGCAGGTGGTGCACTACACCAATCCATATCTGCAGGAGTTCATATGCTTTGCCAACATCTCCAAGAGTGACCAACGCTTCGTCTCATGCATCGATTGGTTCCCGGATATCTCGGGTCTGCTCGCTGTCTCCTACGCCTTCACCACACCCGCCACTGTGGACCTGGCCACGCATGTCTCTAATTTCGTGCAGCGCGCCGTGCTCGATCCGAATCCCGTGCTACTCTGGAGTTTCTCTGATAATCTCAACTATAAACTGGAGTTCGAAGCACCCTTCGAGGTCACCACGTTGTCGTTCTGCCCCTTCATGGGCGACGTCCTGCTCGGTGGCTCCAACAATGGGCTGTTGGTGCTGTGGGATCTACAGGGTCGCTGCAAGAAACTGGAAGAAAAGGAGTTCCTGACACCGATGCAGACCAAGTACCGTGCCATGATTGGTGACTATCTCGCCTGGACCCTCGACATTAACGAGGATGTGGTAGTGACGCCAACAAATATCTCACCGGTGGAGAACTCACCCGGTGGCGCCATCACTGGCATCTATTGGCTGGGCAAGCAGGTCTATCTGAATAGCTTTGGCAAGATATTTCACGAGCCCGACAAGAAGAAGCACCACAAGTTCTTTATTACCTGCTCCTTCGATGGCACTGTGAGTTTCTGGAACCTCGAGGGGGAAATCTCCAAGAAAGACTCGGCTCAGAAGAAGGCTCTGCCCAAGCAGCTCACCCAGAACGAGTCGATATTCAAGAACAGGGCACTCAAGCCCGCCTACAGCATTCAGTACGATGAACCGATCACTGGGCTCATTGGCGACACTTCGGTCTTCACCATCATGACACCGTCGCCAAGGGTGATCAACGCCTCGCCAGCGAATTACCCCCTAGACTTTTTAGCCAAGAGTCCTCCCGTGATGCGACCTTCATTGATCTTGGCCACATACTACGGCAACATTGTGCGTGTCGAGTGGCAGGGCATGTACAGCGATTCGGGTGCCAAGGAGCAGGTGGCGCCCTCGGTAAAGTTTGCCATGGTCCACGATGGACCCATTGTTGCCACCAGTAAGAATCCTTTCTACCCGGAAGTGTTTGCCAGCATCGGTCGCACCGTGTTCGCCCTTTGGAAGGAGGACTATCCCGACTCGCCGATAATTTGGCGCAAGCGTCCCACTGACCTCACGGCAGTCGCCTGGAGCGAAGCACGTCCGGCCGTGCTCTACATAACAAGGAACGATGGCATTCTCGAGGCCTGGGATATACTGGGTGAGTGGGGGAAGACGTTAAGTTTCGCTTTGCCTAATGACATTGCCTTTTCAGCTCGCGATGATGATCCAGTGTTGACTGAGGTCTTGGGCGGCGGCATCATTACCGCCGTCTCTGAGCATCGTCCCTCCCTGCCCAGCAAGATCCTTGGCATAGGCGACTACAACAGCAGCATCCGCATGGTGAAGCTACCGCTCTCCTTCGATGTGCCACTAGATGATGAGCTCTCCGTAAGCATGAGGGGTTTCCCTGACCCTAAACAGATTGCTTACTGCTTCTTCTTCTACTTCCCCACAATCAGAAACTAATCAAGTATGTGCTGCGTCAAATTGGCCGCAAGCAGAGCATCAAGGCCTGGGAGCAGAAGTACTACGAGCTGAACAAGGACATCATCGAGGCGAAGCGTGAGGCCGAGGAAGAAAACCGCAAGGAGCTGGAACGCCTGGAGAAAGAAGCGCAGCAGCCACGCAAGCGCGCATCCGGCGATGATGATAAGTAAGTAAAATGCGCACCCTGTTTGAACTGTTCCCAATGCTGGCACAACTATTCTAGGGGTGGACTCAAAGATGGAGAAAAGAAGAGTTACGGCGGCACCTACTGTGAGCGCATGGCCAAGAAATGGGACGCACTCAATCTGAACCGTATGATGACCATCCTCATGTCGCGCAAGCAGATGGACCCCGAGAAGCTTGCTCGCGAGACAGCGCTGGAGAAGGAGCGACATGAGTATGACAACGCCAAGAAGGAGTCGCACAACAAGCTTCTGTTGACTGTAGACGAGGAGGTGGCCACCATAAGATCCCGCATCCTGCCAGCCGAAATAGCAAACATGGAGCGCAACGAGATGGTAGCGGATCGGGTGAAGGAGGAAATGGAGAGGGCAGAAACCTTTGAAACGGTTGCAGAGAAGGCCTTCAAGGATCTGAAGAACTTTCCCGAACTTGAGCGTATCGATTATATTGAACTCTTGGAACGAGGCATCCATCGCCGTCAACTGCTGGATCAGTCGCTGGGCGGCAACACAGATCGTCTGCTTTGGTACAAGGAGAAGGTTGAGGATAATATGCTCATGGATTGCGACTTTGGTGTAGATCTGCTCTACAACTGGCGTCGCATGGGACCGGAACCTAAGGAGGAACCAGAAGAAGTCGAAGTTGAAGAAGTTCCTGAGACCGTAGAGGAAGAGCAATCCGATTACTGATGCAGGGGAAGTTCTCACTGTATGTTTAGAACCAAGTTGGAATTATTGTTCGTTTTAAAGAAAACAATGAATAAAGCCGAGCTTGTCTGGCTTCTGTTAATATTGCAGCTATTTTGAAATACTTACATTAACTAACACTGTCAGGCATTTGAAATTAGAAAATTTTAATGAGAGAGAGATAATTGAGATTTTCTTTTACCTACAGCAATTCTACCTTCTGTGGTGCTACCTTCTAGGATATTTCAGCACTGAGTGCAGCCCAATTCGAAGTAGTTCTATTACTAACTCATTATCCAACACTGCTAGCACAAAGTGGCTTTGCAGGTTATGTATGGCATATGAAATTAGACAACGATGCCGACGAAAGACATCATAATCGAGATCATAAGATGCTATTCTTTTTCTTTCTGTGGTGCTACCTTTTAGAGTCTTTCAGCACTGAGTGCAGTTCAATTCGGAGTAATTTTGTAAGTAACTCATTAGCCAACACTGTTAGCACAAAGTGGCTTTGCAGGTTATGTTCGGCATATGAAATTAGACAACGTAATATGCTATTCTTTTTATACCCTTCGACCATTGAAAATGGTCAAAAGAGGGTATACTAACTTTGTGCAAATGTATGTAACAGGCAGAAGGAGGAGTCGGAGACCCCATAAAGTATATATTTTCTTGCTCAGGATCACAAGCCGAGTCGATTGAGCCATGTCTGTCTGTCTGTGTGAACGCACAGATCTCAGCTATTAAAAAAGCTAGATTTACCAAATTTGGCAGGAAGACTCCTGTGTACTATAAGCAGATCAAGTTTATTTCAAATGTTAGGTGCCACGCCCACCGCCCCCACAAATCAATAATTTAATTTTTGAACTTAATTTGTAAGCGCTGTATAAAAGATACAACTTTCTGACTTTAACATATACTAAGCTGAATGAAATATCTATGTAGTGTCCAAATCACAATCCGATCGAACAATAAACACAGAAGTTATTTAAGAAAGTATGAGCATAAAACCAAGTGCTTCTGTACGGTAACAAGGGAGGCGGGCGAGCGCCATCTGTCGGAATTAATTTCAAAGCATGTGCATATGCATATATGTATGAATTTAACAAATTAAACTACACGGGAACATAGGTCGAAGGGTATCCCACTGTCGCGTTTTGCGCGACTGTTGCTCTCGTTTTTTCTCTGGTGCTACCTTCGAAGTTATTTTAGCACTGAGTGCAGCCCAATTCGGAGTTATTCTGTTATGTTATGTTTGGTATATGAAATTAGAAAACCTTACAAAGGAAAGACATCATAATCGAGATCATAAGTATGCACTTTATATAGTCAGCATTGCCTTCTTCTGCTACCTTGTAGGGTATTTCAGCACTGGGTGTGGCACAATTCACAGTTTCCCTCGCTCGCCTGTTGCTCTGCCCCCTGCTCAGACACTTTTGGCAATTGTTGTTCTCGGTCAGACAACCAAAATTGGCTGATTCGAGGTGATTGTCCAACTGACAGCCAAACATCAAGCTCGTGTCTTAATTAACTGTTCATTGAACCTTGTCGCGGCACTTCCGGCACTTCCGCCCCCAACGGGTTCAAGTTTGACATTTCTAAGCGGCATGCAGCAAGCAAATGAAGTCATCTCGCGGTCGAGGCGTGTCGCCGGTTTAATGAACTGCCACACCAGCTGCCACTGCCACTGCCACACAGACTGCCACAACCGCAGTCGCTTTCCCACGGCACTCAGTCGGCTCTGCCGTAGCCGGCTGCGGTTGCTGTTGTTGTTGATGTTGTTGTCGAGGCTGCCGGCATAGTCGAGCGATGTCTGCTGGCATAATGCACATATCCATCCACCGAGTGCTGGCCATTGATCGGGCAGCGGAGTCGGAGTAGTCCATCATCTGTGCAAGCAGATAATCATATATATTTCGGAAGCAGAGTTGCAGCTGAATCTGCATTATTATTGGGAGCGCTTGAATCGTTCGTGGATTCGCTGCCGGCTGCGTTTACCTGTTGCATCATCATCAGCAGCTGCCACTAGAGCAACTTCAACAGCATTATGACAATCATCATCATCATCTGCACTATCATCATCATCATCATCATCGGTGACCAGCACCTGCCTTGTCCTTAAAGCGATAAATGTTAAGTGATTTCGCCTCGGTTTTTGCTGCATATCGAAAGATATCGGCATATTGAAAACTTTTGCCATGGAGTGCGTTTTCCTCCCGCCTTCCACTTGCCGCTCTTCGTTAGCTTTCTAACAATTGGCCTACGTGTACGTCGGCAGAATTGGGAATTGACACCTTGGGCAGATCATGCGAACAGGCAAATAGGAAGAGCTGCACTCGTTGATGTTTCCGTCATATCTGCTAACACTAGTCAACAAAATAATTGAAAGGCTGAATTGTAATATGAAATATGTTATATTAAATTAATAAATAAGTAAAGAACTTATATAATAAGCCAACTAACTATTTAAAGCTAAGATGTCGTATGAATAACACTGTCAACCGAAGGATTATGAAAGTATTTATTTCAATTCAAACTAATCATAAGCAATAACGATGATTTATTTACATTATTATTAACTTTGAAACCTCTTTGAACAGTGTAGTTTGCCATCTTATGCACTGCATAAACCTCCCCTTACTCATACATAACCAGTAAGGAAAGCAACAGACGCGCGCCACGTGACAGTGGGATACCCTTCGACCTATGTTCTTATGTACATATGTATGTAGGCATATACATACATATGCACATGCTTTGAAATTATTCCCAACAGATGGCGCTCTCGCATCGCGCTCGCCCGCCTCCCTTGTTAGCTGACAGAAGCACTTGGTTTTATGTTCTTATTTTCTTAAATAACTTTTGTGTTTGTTGTCCGATCGGATTACAATTTGGAGAATTCGTAGATATTTCATTCAACTTAGTATATGTTAAAGTCAAAAAGTTTTATCTTTTATACAGCGCTTACAATTTGAGTTCAAAAATTAAATTTTTGATTTACGGGGGCGGTGGGCGTGGCACCTAACATTTGAAATAAACTTGATCAGTTTATAGTACACAAGAGTCTTCCTACCAAATTTGTTAACTCTAGCTTTTATAATAGCTGAGATCTGTGCGTTCACACAGACAGAGCGACAGACAGACAGACAGACGGACAGACAGACAGACATGGCTCGACTCGGCTTGTGATCCTGAGCAAGAATATATATACTTTATGGGGTCTCCCACGCCTCTTTCTGCGTGTTACATACATTTGCACAAAGTTAGTATACCCTTTTTTGACCATTTTCAATGGTCGAAGGGTATAATAAAAACCGAGCATGACTTGGCATTTAATGCCGAACAAACCAGAAACTTGACCTGCGACAATTCACAGCAAAGATGGCAACTGCATAGAGTTGTTTACTCCAATATATTCAAGTATGCAGTGCAAGTGCCATTAAAAATATATAACTTTATTAGGCAAACTGTAAAATTTAAATAAAATTGCTCAACCTAAGGAATTATCCTATACACAGGCTCTAGAACTTTCCCAACCATATCGAAATTTAGAAGACTCAAACTAAATGAGAAAAGCTTTTGCTTTTTGAGCACAGCAAATTTAGTGTTGGGAATAGTTGCCACCCTGAGAACAGTAACCAATCTGAGCACAATTAACTTTCTATGTGAGTCCGGCGAGCAAATCTTTGCTAACCACCTTAAGACGCTGCAGCAGTTGATTGCAGGACTCGCGTTGATCCTCGCCACTGTTGCTGGTCGGTTTGGCCATCTCGAAGATCAGCTCCAGGATGTCCAAGAGAAGGGCACTGAACTCCTCCTCGTATTCCTCAATGCCGGCGGCAAAGTTCTCGTTTGTTGGCTGCTCAATGAAGCTACAGAAGTTGAGGCACATCTGGCCAAGGGTGAAGATGGATCGCACGAAGGTCACCGGTTCCGCATAGAGACAGAGCTGGAAGAATTTGTCCAGCGTGCGTTGAAATTGCACAGTGACGTCATCGATGAACTGTGCCTTCGCCAGGCCTAGCAACAGCTTCTGCCAACGTGGCTCGATGATGTCCTCGAGCATGTGCTGCTCCAGCTGGACGATGCACTCCTCCATGCGATCCTTGAGTGCACAGCCCTGTGCACTGAACTTGGACAGATCGTAGAAAGTCGCCCTCAGTTGCTGGCGCACATAGCGCAGATAGAAGAGCAAACGATGCAAGAGTTGCAGCTGCTCCACGCGCTCCTCGTGGATGATCAGACTGATGGGCCAGCTGGGCTGATAATTCAGGGCGAATGCCTCGTAGCCGTACAAGGAGAGTGGCTCAGGAAGGTCACTACTAACCTCCGATTCCATTTCACTGGGTTGGTCATCCTTCTCCTCCACCTGAATCTGCTCCACCTTCTTGCTCGCCTCCTCGCCCCCTTCAGATCGCTTCTGCTGCCTCTTCAGGCGATTCAGCAGCTGCGTTGCCACATCGCATTCCATGAGCTGCGAGTGCAACATGTGCTTGAAGGGATCGCTGTTCCACTGCATTGCCTCCAGTGTCAGCTTCTGCAGCTTCTCCGGTATCAGGATGTCCACATTCAGCTGCAGCTGCCCCGAGCACTTCTCCAGCAGCGAACTCGTGAACTCCTCATACTGCAGCAGGAAGTAACCCTGCAGATTGCACAGGTGCATCTCCAGCAGATCGCTCTCCATCATCACAGCGAGCAACTTGCGGGCTGGCAACTCGTAGCTGCTGCGAATGAGATCCACATGTTCCTGCTCATTGGGCACGTACTTCAGAGGTGCCTGCATCAGCTTCATGTGCACATTGCACTGCCGCAGAATGTTCAGGTACTTTCCGGCCAGAAAGATCTGTTCACGCTGTGGCCCCAGGAAATTGGGAAAACGATCGTCATGCAGGCGATAACGTATCTCCCAGTAGGCGTGGCAGCACTGCTTGGGCGACAACAGGGTGCTGCTCATGGCCTTGGGGTTGGTGTCTTCAACGAAGAACTCGCCACGCACATCGTAGACAACGCCCTTCTGTGTCCACAGCTGCACCATCTTCATGTAGTAGTGACTCACGTCGGTCATCAGCACAGCCAGTCCCGGCATCTTGAAGTGCTGCTGATGATCGTGCATCAGGGAGAGCAGCCCCGCCGTGGTCACATCATGAGAGCGACGCACGTGACTCGTTAACCTCGCATAGGCTTCCATGGTGTGCACCCAGGGACGCAGCTGCTGCACGAGTTCAGGCAAGGGGAGCTTCCGCTCGTGGAGCTGTGTCTCCAGCTGCGACTGCATGTCGAAGTATTCCTGCATGTTCGTGTGCAGGGACATGCCCAGAGTGCGGATGCAGCTGGTACACATGATGGTGTCCTCAATGAAGCTCTGCACATTTATGTAGTACCCGATCAGGGGCAGCAGATCCTTGGCCAATACACGAAAGGCAGTGCAGAACCTCTCATCGATCTTGAAGTGCACATTGTCGATCTGATCGGCCTTCAGTTGGGCAATGTCCTCGCATGCCACATCGGGGCGTATGTGTGATGAGGGCACTCCCGAGAAGGCGTAGATCAGATCACGCACAAGTATCTCCTCCTGCGCCTTCATCGACAGCTTGCTCACATTCTCAGTGGGCAGATAGTAACCTCCGACGCTCTCGAAGATCCAGGAGCCAAGTTTGCGCTTATATCGCGATGCATTAGGACCTCCGGCATCATCTCCTGCCCTGGAATCCCTTAGATCCGTGATGTTTGTCGCACGATCGATATGTTCCTGCACCTTGCGCATCTGTAGATCTAACTCAGCACTGCCCAGCTCGAAATGACCGCTCTCCGGGATATTCGAGTCCATGGCGAGAGTACAATAGAAAATATAAAGCTGAAGATCTGTGTATATCTTTAGAATGTGAGTTTGTGTTGCTTGCGAATGTTTAACTTGTAAATTCAGCAAAATTGGAGCTCTAGTCTGACTTTTCTTTAGTGAGAAGTTTGTCAAACAGAAGTGAGAACAGTTTTCACAAGGCCTTATAGATTACGAAGGGGAAAGCAAGTGGATAAGTGATGCAGGGTTGTCTTATGATAACTGGCATATATTCTACTGTGCAGTCTACTCTACTATGAGGTACCCTATAGATAGAGTATAGGGAAACATAAATATAAACAACCTTTAATTCTTATTTTTAGCTGGTGCACTCTAGCCTTAGTTATCTTAGCAGAGACTACGACTTATTTCTGATAGATTCGAGCTTCAGCTTTACTTTAATCAGGTGCTCTTTAAATTCCATAAAACTAAACCCTTCCCCATTTTATACCAACAGTTCAATAACAAGTTTTACGACTCCGGAAGCACCTTCTCCAGACCGTGCCATGTTGCCATAACTTGTCGCCGTCGTCGTCGGCGGCATCACAATTCATTCGGGGCAAATCAGTTGAGCAGCAAATTTGCGAATTCATTAACAAGTGGCACGTAATCGCATCCGCGGCAACTGTACCCAGTGGGGACACCCACAGGGAGGTGCCTATCTACAGGTGTTTTACATTTTGCACTGGATACCCCCATGAATCAGCTGTGCTGAGCACCTTCGTGATCAACGGCAAAGGGAAAGAATTTCTTGGCTATCTGCAGCATGCTGGGAATGGTTGCGATATCAAATTACAGTACTTTCTTTAGGCTTAAATAAATAAAAAAGTACATTTTAAGCTTACTCCAGACTGTGAGAACAGTTTTATTTATGCGCCCAAGTCGCGTGAGTGCCAATTGCTTTGCTCTGCTCCCTCTCTCTCTCTCCTTGTCTTTCTTCCCACTCTCGCTGTTCTCATTCTCAAGCAGTGCTGCGTCAACAGCGACGTTGCCGTTGTCGACAGCAGCATTAGCATAAATAAATAAATAATCGTAATAACAACGCGAGCGGGGCAACAATAAAAATGTATTGGCAACGTGGAAGAGTAAATAACAATACACTAGACAACAATAATAACAACAACAAGAGCCAATAAAGCTTTGTAATTGGAACTGCACTTGTACACTGAGCTTTTGTTTTCGTTCTCCTTCACTCTCTTTGTCAAATTGCAAAGGGAGTAACCGAACACGCCCACACGTGATAGGCGCACAGTGGTGCCGCCTGCTATGAAAGTGGAAGTAATAAATCGCAAAAAAATAATAAATAAATAATAAAACTCAAAGTTAATAATTTTCGACATGGTAATTTAACGATGAATAATACCGAAAATAATTAACATTTTATGGTCTATAATTATTCAAGTGCTTTCGAAGTTGCCATTAAAATTTCTCTCTAATTCGCATTACACACGAGAGAGTGAGCGAAGAAGAGGAAGACGAAGAACAACAACAACTACTGCAGATGAAGTGTAAGCTTCTCAGTCTCTTGTCTGTGTGTGTGTGTGCTTCTTTCTATGTCGTCTTTCGCACTTGTTGTTATTGTTGCCAACCATCAAATTGAGTGCAAAGCTCAGTTTCAGTTTCGGCGGCGCGACCGCGGCCTAGAGGGCTGAGCAGAGACTACGACTGCGACAGCGACGTCGGCTTTGAAGCTCTGCGATGTGCTCTGACTGCAAAAAGTGCCGTTTAAGGTTTCGGGGTTTTTTCGTTGTTGTCGCTGTTGCTTATTGCATTATTTATACGCGTACACATACACCAACACACACACACACATACATAGGCAAACGTGTACTTTCTTGGGCCGCGTACGCGCACGCACACTTGTAAATTATAAACAAAATGCGAACAGACTCGGCTACAATATCAACAATAGCACCGGCAATAGCAATAGTAACAACAACAATCACATTGGTGACAACTTGCGCCTACTGCAACAACACTCTCAGTCTCACTTGCTGCGCCGCGCTCTCACTGACTGTCAGCGTCGCTGCTGCTGCTAGTGTTGCTGCTGCTGCCTTCGACGACGTCGCAGTAACGACAAACGCGGCGACCTCATTCTCAGTCAAACAACAAACGCAACTGAAGTAACAACAGTGTGTCCGCGTGCCGTGTCCAAGGTAGCTTTAATCGCCCTCAATCAAGCAGAAGAAGGAGGCAATAAGAAAGTGATAACAGAGAAGAAGAACACACACAGAAAACAGAACCAAACTAAACTAAACTGTGCTAAAGCTGTGCTAAAACTCCGCCAGCTGTGACTCGTTAGTGTGTGTGCTCCCTCTCTCTCTCTCTCTCTCGCCGGTGCTCTCTTTATTCACTTTGCTCTCTCGAAAAGTAATGAAATTGTTGTTGTTCTCACGCCGTGGAGTGTCGTGTTGTTGTTGTTTTTAATGTTGCGTCTGCCCACGCGTCAACAGTGTGTTGAGTGGCTGCAGCGCATCCTTCTGCTGCTCTCGCACATTTTCAGCCTCTGCAGCAGAATGTCTCTCACTCGCAGTCGCCAGCTGACGCTCAAATGGATTAAGAAACGTCTGGCAATGACGCGTCGACGCGAACGGGTGAGTGACAAGTCCTGAGTTGAAACTGGGTCAGCTGACTGAGCAGCAACCCTTTCTGCTCATTGTTGCCAATGCAGCTTTTTTATTCCCTCAAATCAGGCTGGTTTTTAAGGTTGAACAGTGGGATAAAGATGAAAACTCATAGATATAATTATTTTTTAGCCTTTTTTCAATGTGATCTCTTTTTTTCGCTCAATATTCTGGCCACCATTACTTTTGTCTAGCTTGCTCTGTACCTCTCTTGATTTCTTGAGAATTCAATTTAATGACAACGATTTCCAGGCAAATTCAATTAAAGTCAATAATATTTTGGCGTAATTCACAGTTAATTTTGGTTTTCCTGCGAAAAAGGGTTGTTGCTTTCTGCATTAGCGTGACTAAGTTCAATTTTTCGAGCGCGCCAGACGACGTCAAATGCCGCTCAAAAAAGCTCTCACACCACCCCCTACGACGCGTCGCAACCCTCGCCTCGTTCCAGTTACAGTTCCAGTTCGAGTTCCAATGTCTGCCTGCCGTTTTGTTCCATTTCCGTTGGATTTTGCGCTAAACACATCGCGAAGGTGTGTCCAACGGCCTCGCCATCAGTTGTTGTTGTTGCTGCTGTTGCATGTTTGCCCAAGACACCGCTAGTCCTGGGGTTAACTTGAGCGATTACTGCTGTCAGTTTGAAAAACAGTTCTGGCCCCCAAATCGACGCTTATCCAAGCCGCAGTTTCAGCCTTTTTTTAATTTTATGAAAGTTTTTATCCATATTTGACTGTTTTTTTTTTTGTTAGGGGTATTTGGCAATTATCTGTTTGTAGTTCGCATTTGTGCGATTTCGAAATTGCTTTTTTCAGGGCGTATTACGAACTGCAGGCGAAACACGTAGCACCATAGAGTGTAAGAAACGCCCTTGGCATATCAAAAAGTTTTCTCTCTCACCAAAAAAAGGCATTATGGAATGCGACCAAGCTAGGTCTAAGCAAAGCTCAAGTAGTTCCGGTTTTGTTAGGGGCGAAAATACTTCATACTATGTATATGTGAACTTTACAATTAAAACTGAAATTACAGCACAATTTCAATTGCATTTAATTGCACTATGAATCAATCATAGTGCAGCGTAATAATGATACGTATATGCCGAGATGAGGTCATGATATTACTAGATCTACACTCTAGAGCATTCTTGGTATGTTATTCCTATAGCGTCACTATTTATCGCGCTGTTTATCCTGTCTGCAAATGTTTATTTCTCACCACTTAGGCTGAAATCGCATTTATCGATAATTAAAATCGCATTATGGTAAATGCCAGAGAAGCCTCTCTGACAGCTCTTGTTGACGGCGTAAACAAAAGACCGTTGCCTGTCAAAAGACAATCTATACATGCAAATATATGTCTATATATATCAGGGCTAAAGTTGTATACAAAAGCGTCTGAAAACTATCTGAGGCTTTGCCAAGTTCAAGGCAGAGCCAGATGACGCTCTCCCTCTCTCTCCCTTCCCTTCACTCTTTAGCACTTGGCAATTTATGGTAAACAATACTGAGAACAGGAAGCTAGGGAAAGGGAGTGGTGGGGTATTTGGGGGAACGTAGAGCAAACAATGCCACTTAGAGTATTAAACAAAAGCCCAGCAAAGCACACGCAAAACAGTCTAACAATAAAATATCCCTCTGCCAAGCCGATGTGGGTGTGTTTGTTGTTGTTATTGTGCGGGGTATTCAGTCGTCACTATGCAACAAAGTCAAAAGAAAAGAAGATGTAAAGGGAACTTCCTTATTGAGCATACGTTAACTTCTTTAAAGCGAACAATAGAAAATTGTTGAATTTTTGGGTATCTATTGAAATAAGCAACAATTTTCCTAGAAATCATACAATAGAAGTAAGGATATAAGCATAAGAAAATAAAGGAAAGATTTCTGTTGAAATTATTTACATTTTTCATTAGAATTTAATTCTAAAAGAGAGTTTTCATGATGAAATACTGAATGGGCTTCTTAGAAATTAGACAAAATAAAGTTAGGAATACATTTGAATAAATTTCTAAGGAAATACATGAATTTTCTCATGAAAACAGTGAAAATACAGTGAAATTAAAGTAGATTTATATGAAGAAATCTTAATTTTTTAATTTCATTTTAAATGGATAGATTTCTCTAAAAATATTCTATATTTACCAAAACAATCAAGAAAGTCAATTTTCTTCTTTTAAATCTTTTAATTTTCCCAATTTATCATATCTTATTGATGACTTGCAAAGTTACACTAAGCCAACTTCAATTGACAACCCTGTTGACCAGTGTATAGTATTCATTTTGGCATTCGATCACAAGCTCAACGATTCATTCGTTCACATTGAACAGCGTCTCCTCCTGCTCTCGCACGCATGGAAAATCATTGAAGCTTGCAGCGAGGGGCGAAGTGTATCTAACTGAGTGAGTGTAGGTGTGCCCAGCCCAGAGTGTGTGTGTGTTGTCTGTGTGTGAGTGATTGAAGTGTGTGGCGGCTTTTCCATTTGGCGTTCAGCTCATTTCAATGTAGTTGTGCGCCGCAAACGCTTTGAACTTGTTTTCCACGCGGACACGGACACGGACATTCATTGCACTCAGAGAGTAGAGTACTCACTACTCAGAGTACTCGATATTCACTCAGTTTCGCAGACCCGTCCCAGGCAGGCAGCCTGTCCGTCGCGTTTCCTATTGATCTCGAAGCTGCAATCGCATCTTGCGCCTCCCGCTTTAAATTTCTTTGCGCGTTTTCTGATTTTTTGGCGCGTTTTTCATTTGTTTGGCGTGTTTTTTCTGGCTTTTATTTTTGTGTTTTTGTTGCGGCCCCTCGCACAACTCGCACGTAGCTGGACCTGAACCTTTTCGGGCTACGTTGCTTACCTTAAGGCTAAACCGAAAAGCAGCAAATCGAGAAAAGCAAAAGCAACAAAAAAGAAACAAACAACAACAATAACAACTACGTATTGATAAATTGCCAGCCGACGATTTCCGTCGTGACCCGCGCGTTATGCAAAATGCTCAAAATGTAAATAAATATTAAAATAATACAAAAATCACTGAGCTTCTCTCTCACTCCCTCTGCCCCTATCTCTCTCTCGCTCTCTTTCTTTGTTGGTTTTCGACTAAGCCGAGTGAAAAATGAAGTGAATCTGTCTTTTGTAAAGTGAATCGCGCCAGCCTCGTCGTCATAATAAGCAATAATAATAATGATAATAATATAAATAATAATGTAAGCCGACAAATTTTCGAATCGACCCTCGCGAGTTGCCTGCGCTTTGTGCATTTTCTTTATTTATGAAAACAATAAACGCAACAGAAACTACGCATTAAGTGATCCTCAGTTCCCACTCGCAATGCGCCCCGTACCGCGTTCCCAGTGCCTCTTTTGGGTTCCCCCTCAGTGAGGCTGTGCCTGATCTCCGACGCGGTTTCCTGCTGCACTGTGGCACGCATATAATTTGCATGTGCATATCGCGGCGCTGCCCGCATCGATCTTTATGAGCTGCTGCGTCGTCCCGAAAGATGTCTTATGTAATCTGGAAACTATTCATGAAGCAATATGCGCGCCTGCGCCTGCCCAGCAACAACAACGGCAACGGAGGCAGGCCGACATTGATCTGGCATACGTATGCGGCCATTGAGGCAACGGTAAGGGAGTGGGCGAGGGGGGGGAAAGGGTTGTCAGACTGGGAATGGCAATGGAAATGGAAATCGAGCAATGAGTTCGGTTATGGGAATGGCAATGGGCGATTGCGAATGGGGGTCAACTGAAAATCTCTCTGTCTCCTTCTCTCTTCTCTCTCTTTCTGTCTCCTTCTTCCTTGTCTGCCTTGCAGCCTTTATTGATTTAAATTGAGTAATTTGTAACAAGACAAGATGCCAAGTTGGCGGTTGGGTTAAGATCTTATTGCAGATTAATGATGCCAACTTATGCATAAGTCGAAGTTGAAATTGAGAGATTATCCGTAAAATTGATTTGATATTTTTGGGGGCGAAGTAGAAGCAAAAGGAACTAGGATTTGGCAAAAGGGAAATTAATTGGCGAAGTGCATACTGTACTTATTGAAGAGGGAAAAGAGATCAAAAGTAGTTGAAAGGTGTCAATTAGATTAAGTGAAATTTCATCATGAAATTTTATTATAAGGTTTACGACCTTCAAAAAAACATTTAATTTGGTTTTTTTCATAGATCATTGCTATTCTTAGTGCTATAGTTACTAAATTTGGAGCATAGATTCCTCTTAGTGTTATGCAACATAGATATTTTTCAAATTTACTATATCTTAAGTAGAAATATGATATATTCATATTTTTATCATATTCTCTGTTATTAAAGCTCCTACAGTTATAAAGTTTTACACACAGCTGCCTTTTGATAAGATTTACCTTAGATATTTTTCAAATTTGCCATATTTAAAGTAGAAATATGATTTATTTGTATTTTATCATGTTCTCTGTTATTACAGCTGATACAATTATGAAGTTTTGCACACTGCTTCCCTATGATTATATTCAGCGTGTGTATATTTCAAATTTGGGGTATCTAAGTATAAACATGACATATTTTTATTTTTATCATATTCTCTGCTATAATAACTGCCAAAGTTATTAAATTATGCACACAGCTTCCTTCTTATCAAATACAGCCAATGTTTAAATGAAATCTTCGATAACTAAGCTACAAATGTGTCATATATCAAAACCAGCTTTTAAAACTCAACATATCATAGAATACCTTCCATTATCGCATCAAATTACTTGATAATATGCAAGTCTTCACCATTATATAAGCATTAAAAGTCTCCCATCGTAATTTGATATGCGAAAAATGAACTCAAAGTGCACCGCTGCAAAAGAAAAGCAAAGGAAATGGATGCAGATGCGATAAAAAAGGGGGAAAAAGAGGAAAAACGAAGTCAGACAGAAGACAAAGTATAAAACCTGCCCGATTTGACGTCGAGGTAGTTTTCTTTTTTATTTGATATGATATGGGGCTAAGCTTTTGCCAGCAGTCCATTTACTATCTATGCCTCTCTTCTACCTACCTCTCTCTCTCTCTCTCTCTACATTCCCCTCTCCTTGTCTGATAACAACAATTTGAGCAACTAAGCGACGCAATAAGTCAGCGCTAAGTGTTAAAATGTCGATATTAATTGTGCTGCGCGAGTGCCACCGGTTGAGGCAGCTCCTGCTCGAACCTAGACTGCCCCTCACTTGCCTCCCCCCTTCTTCTCTTGGCTTGCATTTAAATAAATTGCGATTATGGCCGCAAATGTGGCAGCCCAGTGAGGCAGCTCAGCGTGGCAGGCAGCGTGCAACGGCTGCCAATGCGCTAATAATATTTATCAGAGGCTCATTTGTTGCACGGACATAGCGGACAGCGGACATGGCAGTGGCAGTGACTGTAGCAAAGGGGGAGGTGGTAAGGGGCAGGGGACGGGGGAAGGCAGTGCAGTGGGAGGTGCAGGCGAACGGTGCAACAAGCCCGAAAAACGCAAATAAAACTGCGACTCGGCTAATTGCGAATGGTTGCTTGTGTTTTGCTGCGATGTTGCTGTTGTTGCATGTAGTTGTTGTTGCTGTTGCTGCTGCGTTTGTTGCAGTTAAAGCTGTTGTTGTTGCTACGTTTGTTGTTTGTTGTTACTGCTGCAGTTGTTTGTTGCAGTTGTTGCTCGTCATGTTGTTGCTGCTGTTGTTGTTGTTGTTTCTCTTGTTGTTGTTGTTCGTCTTGTTTGTTAGGTGGGGGCCGTCGCTGTTGTTGTTGTTTGTTGTCTGTTTTATGCATCCGCTCGTCACTTTTCGGTTGCCATTTTCCACATTGTTTGCCCCATTCATCTGCCCCATGCATATTTATTTATCGCAACTAAGTTTTGCATTTTAAGCAGAAATCATGCAAAAAACACAACAGCAACAACAACAACAACAACAGCGAGTCCGTGACATGCAACAACAGCAACAACAACTTTTACGATGAACGGCTTTCAAATCGCATTCGACTGCTGCAACTTGCCACACGGCGACCGCAACGGCGACGACGACGACGCAGCAACACGAAATCTGTTTAAAAGTTTTTAATATTTTCCCGCGCCGCGTCGCGTTGCTCGCGCTCACGCACAACGTGGGAAATCTCATGAAAAATGCAAAATGCAAACGCATTTGCAATGAACACAGCAACAACAACAACAACAGTAACAACAACAATAACAACATTTTGCATGCCCAATTGCAATATGAAAAACGTTTCGTTTCGGCTTCGTTTTTCTGTCAGTTTTTCTATTTTTCCATTTTTTGGACTCGCAGGGCGAGCACAGGAAAAGTGCAGAGACTGATAAGCCACACGGCATACGGAAATGAACTGAACTGAAGGAACTGAGAAGAGTTTCAAGTATACAAAGAAAGGAGCGAGAGGGGAGGAGGGGGAGAAGGTTTATTTTTAACTACTTTGTATGCATTACTTTGTTTATATGCCGAAAATAGTTGCAAAAGGAAATTACATAGGGAGAAATTTATATCATATCACATTGTATAATAATAGAAAAAGAAATGAAAATATATAAATAGGAGCACGAAACCTTATATAATATGAAATGAATTTGGATGAACTACATATTTAAAGTGAGGAAACATAATGATACAATATGTACATTGAGTTGATACGATATGACATGATATGATGTGATATAATATGGCATAAAATGATATGATATAATATAATATTCTTTGATAGAATATGATTGTATAATATGATGATATTGGATTTAATGATAAGATATAATGAATATTGTAGAATAATATATGATTTCTTTCAATTTTAGCTTATGACAGATACTTTTATAAACACTCAATAAATTCTTAAGTTAATTCTCTAATAAAGTTTAGGTTACACCCCATAAAGTCTACTGTATATCATTTTAATCCCTTTCAACTTTATCGTTTCAATGTATACGTCTGTTTTCCCTAAGAAATCTTACTGCTGCTTAGTTAACCATATAAAATTCTTAGAGCTTAGCTAGTATAAACATTTACCATTTATTTATCTCATTTGCCATTCAACTTCTCATTAATGAGCTCTTTATAAAGTATATCTGTCTATCTATCTGTCGTCAAAGTTATTTCGGCATTGCCTCATCTAATTGCCTTACACAAAGTAAACCATATTCCAAAAACAATAATGCTCTTGCTCTATTGCAAGTGACATTCCCAGCAACGAGGCACCTTTATCGTGGTCAGTAAATGGTTTTGTCACATTGTTTCCATTAACTTTGATGTGCCCCCCCTCCCCGTACCCATTTATCCACATCTTCTCTTCAGCTTGACTCTTTGCCTTCTCTTCTTGCCTGTCTTCAAATTTGGTTTCTTCCACGTTGTCTATGTAACCTTTAAGCACTTTCGTGTCTTCCCCTTGTCCCATTGCTCCTCTTCCTTTCTGCCCCTTTCCTCTTTCCATCTTCTCCTCTTTCTGCCTTTCCTTCACTCCTCTCCCTTCACTCCTCTGCTACTCCCTCTCCTACTCTCTCACCATCTTCCCTCTTCACCTGCTCCATTGCCAGCTGCCAACTGTTTCACTCTCTCTGTCTCTCTCCCACAGTCGTAGGTCAATCTCGCGCCATTAACGGCACGCATTCACGTCGAGATTGGTCTCCACTCCTCCCTCTGCTGTTAATTTCAATTTCTTTACTTGCCGCTGTCACTTAATTTGGGAGCGGGAGCTGGCCCACCCACGCCACATGCCACATGCCTCGCATCGTGGATAGTGTCCCCAAACGCAGCAATTGCAAATTGCAACGCCAACGCAGCCAGCGTGGCAGGTAACTCCCCTTTAATCCCCTTCCATCTCGCCACTCTCTCCCCCTTTTTATCTCCCTCTCCTCTTGTTTTTCTCTCTTTAATCCGCTGGCCAACAAATTAGTTACTGACGCAATATTTCGTGTATTCCGCTTGTCTTTTTCACTATCAAAATCACACGCAATAAATTTCCAGCTGTCCCCCTCCATCCCTCCCTCTCTCTCTCACTCTCTCCCTCCCTATTGCCCTCTCTTTCATGTGCAGGTGTCTCCTCTCTTGTCCAATTAATAAAAGCAAATGCGGCATCGTCAAAATGTTTTGATTAACTCAAATGTGACGCGAGGCGCGCTTGGAAATTTAAAATTAATTTCGAGCTTGTTTTTCTTAAAGAGATTTCGGATTAGGCGGGAACTATGTGTATATGCGTGTATATAGTATCTGCCCAGGTAACTGCAGACGCGTGAGAAGCAGCTAAGCTGAGCAACGAGCGAGCAACGCGCTCCAATTTCCCATTTCGATGCGATTCCAATTTCAGCTCGAATTCGAATTCAAATTGGAATCGAGTTGGCATCGAGTTGGCTTCAAGTTGGCATCGCCTCAAGGTTGCAGCGGGGCGACCTTCCTTTAATGGCTGCAGCTCACCAGTTGACCAAGTTGTACTCCGAGACGAGGCACGCACAAAGGTGCCTCCGGCTGCAGTTGACGTCGGAGTTGAAGTTGGATTGGGATTTGGTGTAATTAATTGATGAGTTGCGTCCGGCAGCAAATTGGCTGTTGGCAGCGCTGCTTGCCGCGTGCTGCATGCGTGCGCAGCTGAGGAATCTCTATGCACAGTTGGATGCCCGCGACAGCAACTTGGTGTGGAAATCTGCAGCTGCAGGAGAGAGGGAACTGTGGAAGGAGGGCAGGGGCAGGTGGGAGGAGAAAGAGGTGTAGGAGGGAGAGATGGAGCAAGGGGCAGGAGTAGCAGGAGCGGGAGATGCTGGCAGAAGTAGCAAGTGGAGCAGGAGCAGCAGAGAAAGGCAAAGAAAGCGGATGGAGCAGGGATTGAGGGAGCTGGCAGAGCAGAAGATGCAGGCAGAGCAGAAGAAGCAGCAGAAGAGTAGAAGGAGTTGAGGCAGGGAGAGATATGGAAAGCAGGCAGCACCAGGCATGGCGCAGCTGGTGCAGGGGCAGGAGGTTCATGTGGCAAGCAAACCAGGGAGAGAGCAAGAGTCGGCAAGAGCAGCTTGCAACGCACTCGGCCGGCTGCTGATGTATTTATTGGAATTTATTTAGCGCACTCAGCACTTCAAAGTTGCCGCAAATTGTGGCAATTTATTGTGGCGCATGCGCTGCGCCGCTGGCGACATCTGGCGGTGGCTCTAGACGGTGCTGCAGACTGAGACTGAGACTGGCTAGGACTAAGGCTAGCCACGGCAGGACTCGCCTCAGTAGGCAGCGCCAAGCTGTGCGGCAACGTTGCCCATTTCTGTTGCAAGGCGAGTCGAGGTGAGGCAAGGCGAGGGGTGTGTGTGTGTGTGTGCCAGGTACGTGCTCTGTGTCGCGCCAAAAGCAACAACAACAACAACAACAACAGCAACGGGCAACGAGAAAAGTGTCACATTGTCAGTCGCCCGTTTTAGCCTTTTTAAAGCATTTTTCGGCTAGCCAAAAGTCGCCGCAGCTTCGCGCATTGTTTGCTTTGCTTGGCCACTTTCACTGCGAAATATTTGCTGGGAAATGTGTGTGTGTGTGTGAGTGTGTGTGTGCGAATGAAAGAAAGTGAATTCTACACTGTGCTACACTTGACCTATGACAACTGCAACTGCTGCCACTGCAACAGAGGCAGCAGCTGAGGCAACTGCGGCAGCTTGACGTTTTCAGCCTGCCAAAGCCAATTTGATTGCCATGCAATGCAAATGCGACGCCAACGCCAACTGCGACTGCGACGTCAACTGCATTTACTACCCTGCCTCTTTACCCCCCTCCCACCTCCTCCCCTCCTACCCCTCTGCCATGCCACGCCCTGCTTTGAAATCGGATCAATGCTGTCCCCAATTGATTTTCCGTTTAACTTTCAACATGCACCCAACATGACCAGGCAAACAGGCAGGGGCGTAACACAGGAGAAGGGGAGGGAAGTAAGAGGCAAGTCGGTCGCTCTGGGCAACCCCCAAAGTCGCCGCTAGTCGCAATTATGGCAGCTCTCACTATGCGCTCTTGCCGGAGGTGTTTGCTGCCATAAATATTTATTTAGAAATTTACTTTGAGCTTTGCTTTAATTAATCACAATCTAAAAGAGTTCTGTGGATAGTTTTGATTAGATTTGATGCAGAGTTTATTTATAATTTAAATAAATTAAAGAAGCAACGAGAGAAATCTCTGGAAAATTTGCTTAGGTTCTTTGTCACTTGTTATGAGATATAAATGATGCGTATCTCGCGAATTTCCTAATTTAAGCCTCATATTCTGTGAGTATCTTGAGAATAACTGCGAAGGAACTGAGGTGGATTAAGGACCGTAGCTTTATAGAGTTAGAACAGACTGTTGATGTTGTTGTGAAAAAGGTTTAATTTATGATATAGTTACTGAATTCAATACAGGCTTGTTTTTCTATAAGTCTAGTGAATTCTTCATTCAAATTGGGAATATTTTGAGAAATATATTGAAAACTTAAAATCTGATAAACTGTAATTGTGATGCCTAAAGAATTTCTTTGAAAAAAAAGAAAAAAAAGATTTAAAAGATTAGGAATAGATGCAAAATGATATTATACTGCATATGTAGTACAGGATGTTATTCTATATTATATTGAATATACTTTGACTGTATTTTTTTAAACCCCAAATTGCTTGAGCTAAGAGTTAAAGGAGAATTAAGGCGTATTATAGTTTCAGCCATCTAAATGCGTAGTATCTTTATAATTTGTTTATAAACCCTAAAATCTTTCAATTATGTAAGCAGGAAGTTTATATACTATGTATATAGTATATGATATATCTAATGTATTATCACTATAATTAGTAGCATTTTTCTGTATTGTATATTTATGTAGTTTGTTTGAACTGTTTTTGAACTGGATTTCGCTTGAGTCTAGTATATTTCAATAATACTATACATATAGCACTAATATATAGTATATATATAGTATTCTAGTTTCGTCTATCTAATCGACAGTGCTATATAATTTATAAAGTTCCACAACACGCAAAGTTCCCACAGTTGAATCTTTGTTACCTTCCTCTCTCTCCCCCTCTCTTTCTTTCCCTCTCTATGGCAGTATAGGGCCCTCTATATATATATCGCTTCTATATCTCACTTCACACGTGTCTGCCTGCTTTGTCCGTGTCTCAGTTTCATGTTCTGTTTCTGTCTCTCTGTTTCTACCATTGCAGACTGACACAAACACGGCGGCAACAGCAGCAACAACAACGACAGCAGCAACAGAAGAAGGAGCAAGAGGAGGAGCTGAATTAGTGGATCAGGGCCACTTAAGCGAGATCTTGGTGCTGAATGACACTCAAATCGATGGCCGAGTCGCCGCAACGACAACGACGACGACGGCAGTGGCGGCGCCTGCAGCGTTGGCCATTGACATGGACAACATGAACAGGGACGCAACGAGGAGCAGCAACAACACAAGCAACAACTGCAACAGCAACACAAGCAACAGCAACACAGGCAACAACAAGAGCAGCAGCGTGGACAACGACGACGACATGAACGAGGCCAGAGCAGGCCACACAGCGCCCATAGCGCACGACGAGGAGGATGTGGAAGATGAAGAAGAGGAGGAGGCAGGAGAAGATGCAGGCAGAGCAGAAGGAGGTGCTGCAGGAGGAGCAGCAAGCACAGCTGTCTGCGTTACCCAAGTCGCATGCTAATTATGTGTGCTGTCAATGCCCAACAACGCCACCAACAACAACAGCAGCAACAACCTCTGCTGCTGCTGCTGCAACGCGTCGCAGCAAGTCGCGGGTGCGCAACTATTTGCAAAAGTGCAAGCAACGCCTAACGGGTCAGCAGAGCCGAGCAAGCAGAGCCAGAGCAACTGCAGCAACAGCAGCAGCAACAAGAACAACAACAACCATTACAATGCTGCGGAAGGAGGAGGCAGTGGGAGCAGAAGGAAGATCACTAGAAGGAGTAGCAAGACAAGAGACAAAAAGGGAACCAGTGGGAGAAGCTGAAGCAGAAGGAGCAAGAGGGGAAGGAGCAACAGTAGAGACAGAAGTAGAAAGAGAAGGAGGCAGAAGAGAAGCAGTGGAAGAAGTGGCTGCAGCAGGAGAAGAAGCTGGGGCAGGAGCAGAAGCCACCATAATCCAAATCGAAAGGGAACAAGAGGAGGCAGGAGAGCGCGAGGAGGACTCCAGCTGCGGCAGCAGGGATTCGGCAAGCGCCTATACTGACTGCCTGCCGCTTGACCTGAGTCTGCGACGAGCGCCAGCTGCGCCCCAGGAGTCCAGCGAAGAAGAGGAGGAGGAGGAACAGGAGCAACGACAGATGAAGCAACGGGAGGAGCAATCAAACCAGGTAGGAGTCGCTGCTGTTGTTGTTGTTGTTGCCCCCACTAACTTGGCCCTTTTTGGCTTGTTTTCTTTTGCTTAATGTGACCTCAACAGGCGACGGCATCAGCATTGGAGGAGGTACTAACTAATCCACATCCGCCTAAGGTTGCGCTCGCCTCCCCCCTGCCCATGGACTGGGATGTGGATGTCGCTGCTCCCGGGCTGAGTGAACTGATTGACAGGCATCTGTCGCACATTTATCCCGTCTACTGGGCACGCACGCGTGCGATTCTACTGCGTCAGGCACGTGATCTTCTCGTGCAGCACTTCGAGGGCAGCTTGACGCGATTCGAGCAGCGATTCCTATGCAAATTTGCGCAAATTGCTGCAACGCTGCGCGCCACTCATCAAATTGGCGAGGTAAGTGGAACAAGAAAGCAAGGGAAAGGGGAGGGGCAGAACCCTCATGGAGTAAGAGATCCCTTGGCTGATCTGGCTAGATATATCATTTAGCGTGTCTTCGGGCTCGCAAATTAGCGCACAGAGAGCGCAATTTGCCGATTGCAAATGGGCATGGCAAGGTGGAGGGGGTAGGAGGAGAGTGAAAAGAGGCGTGGCACAAGGCAAATGCAAATAGAACTGCATATGGATTGATTTAGGTAGAAAACAAGCTACAAGAAGAAGTTGTAGAAATGCAACTTCGGCTAGATTTAGCTTTATTTAGAGCATATACCATATAAGGGTGACTTTTTCGCTTTCTCTGTTAAATAGCGCAGATTTCTATTGACAAACATCAATTTAAAAGAATTCTCTAGCCATTAATCTTCCCTTTTAAATTCCCACTCTTGAAAAAGGCATAACAACTTGAGCTGCGCAGCCCTGGTCGCTGTTAGTTTAGGTCGAAACTGTTAATGCGCAGCAGCACATTAAAGGCAGCTTAACAGTGCCAATGTGAGCTTAACAGCGAGAGAGAGAACATAACAGAGAGCAAGCACAAACAAGCATAACAGAGAGAGCCGCACAGCATGCACAACAGAGAGCAAGTAGCAGCGACAGAGAGAAAGACGAATGCGTTTGTGGGGGAGCTGACGCAACAACAACAACAACAGCTGCGCATTCGGCTGCAGCGCGACACACGAAGAGTAAACGACGACGCAGCAGCAGAGGCAACAGCAGCGCGTCGGGCTTAGATTTGTGCCTGGCGAAAAAAGGTCGAATTGGGAATTCGAATTCGTGTTTAGTCAGTTTGAGATTTGAATTCGCGGCGCGCAGTCTTGTGAGCGGAGAAGTAAAAAAGCCAAAACGAGAAGACGAAAACGAAGACGGACGTGCAACACGTTGCGTAGTATTTCGTGCGTTTATTTCCCCCACAACAAAGAAATGTGCAACAGTTTTTAATTAATCACGAAACAAGGAATAACAATAATAACAAAAATATAAATAAATAAGCAAGAAATATACACATATTTTTGTAACAGTGAAGTGCCTTATAAAACGAGAATTAAACACCCAAGTGCCGTTATTTAATACGCAGCTATAAAAGATATATAATCCAAGTACCTATTAAAGTGACCATAATATTTATAGTAAATATTAATCGCGCATAGATCACGCGATTATCGATATTTTCTCTTAATTGTTCAAGGTAATTTTTGTTTATTGTGAATTGAGAGTCAATTATTGAACAGTTATATAAAGTATGTGGTAGTATGGTAATTAGAGACACTAGAGACAATTGTCTTATGTCCCTGAACTATTCGCAAAGTGCGGAAGCTGAAAGTGCTCAAGCTTAAGTGCGCCCCCTCCCTGCCTCCCTCTGTGTAGCCACAGTGCGTCCTTCGACCCGACCCACGCGACCCACACGACCTGCTTAGAACCTTCACTTGCCTCGTAATGGGATTTTCGAACTCAATGACAAAGTCGTCTCTCTGTGTGTGTGTGTGTGTGTGTGTGTGGGATGCCTTTCGAAAGTACTCAAGAAAAAAATCGAAATATGAAATCGACAAATCTTGTCAATTTCAAAATTTTTGTTCTTGACGAATTTGTGTTAAGCGGGCTTATCAGCAGAATGATGACAAGGGGTGGAGGGAAGTTACAAGGGGGTACTATGGACAGACAACGCATTTCGAGCTGTGTCTAAATTGTAATTTATGGTAATTTTTGGTTACGCATACGCAGTGTGGTCGAACGGCTGAACACATGTTGCACATTCTGAACAAAATAAAAACGGACTGTGAACTGACTGTGGGAGTCGAGTAAAGTGCTCGACATGACCTACATAGTACAGACAACAACACAACTCAAGCTACAACAACAGCAGCAGCACCAGCAACAGCTAAGCAGCAACTTCGCCTGGGGCAATGTGCGTGGTTCTCTTTTTTCTTCTATTTGAATCAATCAGGCAAAAATTACTACGCACATTTGCAGCTGATTTTCTCGAAGCCGTAAAAAACGTTTTTGTGGCATCTGCAAAGCGAGAGGGCGCCCCCAGCAGTTGCAGCAGCAGCAACAACCCCTCCCCTGCCTGGGGCACCGCCTCTACCACTGCCCCTGCCACAACTCCCTCTTCAGCTTGCAATCTTAATTGCCGTTTAATTTCTCAAGCTGCGCGTTCTGTCTTTAATAACCGAACTTAATGCACTCGCTGACGAGAGTGTGCTCTGCCTGTGTGTGTGTGTGTGTGTAGAGTGTGCGTGAGATGTGTGAGTGATACGCTGCGTTCTTATACCCTGCACCAGATCGATGGGAGCAACAAATTGTGCAATCGACACTCATGAAATAATTTAATGCACTTGTGAAAACTGTAGAAACTTTTATTATGTTTGAAAAAACTTTGACTCCACTTAGACTCAAGTGGAGAACTTAATGAAAATGAGATATATCATTATTTCGTAAATAAAGCTGTTTCGGTTTATCATATATGAATCAATCTTTGGAAATCTTTTTTAAATGTGAAATATTGAATTGACTATGAATTTCTATCTGCTTATAAAAAGAACAAAAGGTGTTTATTGTATAATATGCCTACTATTTCTTTGACTGTATAAATAAACAGATGCATGTTTAGCGTATAATATTGCCTCTGTTAATGAATCACTCTTTACAGTGATATAATATATTGTATTATCTATTTGGTTTAACTTATGAGTAAAGGTGCTTGAATTAAAAGGGTTATGTGAGGTTTTCTATACAGAAAATAATGAAGATATTTAGAAATCAACTTAGTTAGTCCTCTTATTCACATATAAAACGTTTTAAAAGTTATATTTCAATAAATTCATTTTGAGTTTGAGTTAAGGTAATTAAGCTTATATGATTAATGTATTATTTTTTAACAGAATATCCAATGCATAGTAAAGTGTCATACAAAGGAAAACTCTTCAATCTCCCTCTTCCTATGTCTTTGTTAGCTCTCCTAATACCAAACTTGAACCGAGCTATGTAGGGACAATATCATTAAAACTATACCCACTTCGATACCCTATAAGTGATCGCTGTACATATTGGAAGCTTAGCACAAGTAGCCACTTCAGTTTCAGTTTATTTATGTTGTTTTTCATTTCTTTTTTGAAGCGAGCACGTTCTGTAATTTAATTCGGGTTGAATAGAAACAGAGAAAGGGAGAAGAAGGGAAAAAGGGTTGCCATGGCAACTGGCAACTGGCAACACTCGTCAGGTTTTGTTCGAGTTTTGTTCAATTGTAAACGGAAGTTGTGCATTAAGTGGACGCTCACAAAGAGTTGGGGGTAGCTCACTCTAGAGCTGGCACTGATTAGACCAGCCCAATCCGCACATGGATCACTCTTGAAGGGGCCTGTCGAGTGTGTAGATGGAAAACAGCTTCCGAGTTGAGTACGAGGTAAACATTTCCAGACCCAATTCCGATGCCGTTGCAATTCCATTTGCCAATTGCCAGACAGACAGACTAGCAGACAGACAGAGAGACAGACGGACATACTGCCTGACTGAGATTCGCAGTTGGCCTGGGTCTGGCAATAATTTAGCTGGAAAAGTGCTTTGAACTGTGTGTGTTGAACACAACATGATCGGCATTTGTTAGCGATAATGAATTGAACATTTCTGAAAACATGTTTGTACATAATTTGTATGCAGCACAGAGGGGAGAGACAGAGAGAGAGGAGAGTCCTCTCTGGAGTCTTGCATCTGTCGGTCTAGCTGTCTGTTTGTGTTGGTCTAACTAAGAGCTGAGATACTCGATCTGTATCCTATGGATCGTTGTTTGCATTGTGTGCAAGACAGAGAGAAAGGAGGCAGAGAGAGAGAGAGGGGAGTAGAGAAAGGAGAGTGTGAGAGAGAGGGGGGAGGGAGAGAAATGCGCAAAGTGTAAAGTGCATATTTATGGCTTGCATAAAATAACTTGTAAAATGCATTCACGAGTGCGCACTCACATTCGGTATGAGTGGACACGTGTTGTGCATAAGTGAGTGCGCCTAGTGAGTGTATGTTTGAGTGTGTGAATGTGTGAGTGAGTGTGTTGTCTTAGTACGAGTGTGAGCGAGTGTGAATTGGCTATAAAGTCATGGCAATCACATGTCGAATTAGAGCTTGGAGAGGAAGTTGTCATTGAGGATATAGATATGGATACGGATGAATTATCTGCTCATGAGTTGAGCCACGTTGTGAGTTGTCTTTAGTTGAACAGACTCAATGAATATATTAATAATCACGTGCAGTTGAATGGGCTAACTGTCTTTACGATCATCTCTCTGCAACTTTATGGACACTTTAAGCAAATTGAGAGATCATTGCGTAATCATAAACAAACTAAGTATCTAATGATCTTCATTAGCTACTGAAAAATAATTATGTTGTGTAACTATCTTAAAATCTTCATGAAGTTTGGCATCTGTCAGTGCAATTAGAAGATCGTTTAAGTGTTTGTTTGTTTTATGATCTGACTGTGTAACCATCTTCGGTTTCTTTATTACTTTGTTTTATTTTTATTTACTTTGTAACAATCTTCAGCATCTTTTGCATAGCTCAAGATCATATATATCTTTAAATTCTGTCGTGAATTAAGAGATTTCTTATGAATGATCATTGTCGTACTATTTGCCGATCTGTATGATCTTCTCACCATTATCAAACTATTCAGCAATTTTAATAATCTTCTACCTATCAAATATCATTTAACTTGAATAGTTTATATTATTATCTAACTTCCCATTGATTTTCATTATTCTCTGCATATCTCAACCAATCTTTATAACTCTCTGCATATCTCTGGGGAAACCAAGATCATTTATAATAGTTTTCGTAAATGAAACCCCTGCACAGTTCCGCTCACTGATTATGCCCATTCTCACTTTGTATTCCACTCAAATTATCGCTATAGCTGGCTCAGCTTTGCCTGGCTACCACTTCATTAGAACATACTTAGTCATAACTCCATGGTAGCTTGAAACGCGAACCTAATCCTAATCCGCAGATTGTGTTACCTGCAAGGCGAGGCGTAGATGATGTTTGGGTTGTTTCTCTTCTCGATGTCGAGACTTTTAATAGAATAATAAAAGAAGAAAAACTGCAACTGGCAATGTGCAACCTGCACAACTTGTGGATGCGCAGCTGTGCAGCTGGCAATAGAAATGGACAGAGAGATGGACACGGAGACAGGGAGACGGGGAGACAGAGAGACGGGAAGACGGACAAACGTATCATAGATAGCCTTGAATTATTCAAGCGCGTGTGACTCGCTTAGTAATTAACCCAGCACAAAAGCCCCGCAGGCCGATGATGAGTCGCGGCCCGGGAATCGACTCGACTTGGAGTTGGGGCTGGGCTTGTGGCTGCCGCATCAAGTGGCAGACAACAAGAAACTGAGACGGAGACGGAGACCAAGACACATGTGGCTACAGTGTTCCTTTTTGTTTAACTGTTTGTCTGTCTCTCTCACTGACTGACAGCCAGTTGTTGTCTGCTGTTTGTTTTGCTTTATTTTATGTCATTATCGTCATTGTCTGCCCGTCTGGCTGTCTGTCTGTCTCTCCGTCTGTCTGTCTGTCTCGAGGAGGTGAATGCTTCCTGCGATGGCAACAGGTAGACAAAGCCAACTGTGAGAATCGAATAGTTTAGTTGCCGTCAAACGCATTCGTGAATGACTCAAATACTCAAACACTCGTCTCAAAACACTCACAGACCTCAAACCCTTGCGACAATTGTGTGTGTGTGTGTGTGTGTGTGTGTACTTAAGATCTCCCTCCATGACAACGACACGCTCCAATAAATGTCCCGATAATAAATTGCGAGCAACTGTAAAGCTGCCGCTGCCGTTGCAACTCTGCAGTTGTGTTTGTGCCTCGGGGGCAACTCTGAACGCGATTGCCGTCACGTTATTTGTGCATTTGTCAAGTTCAAGCGTAACTTTTATTACACTGCACAGCAGGGTTTGAGATACTGCAATTGCAAGTGGGTTTCATGAATATGCAGAAGTGTGTTGGGTTAATGGTAAACAAGGGTTAAGTTGAGGTTAAGTTGTTGCGGTTAAAATAGGGTTTTACTCCATGTGAAACCTTTCGTTATAGAACGAATAGATTTTATTTAAGTTTAACTTAACGTTTCTTCTTCCTGTTTTCTTGGTTTACTTAAAACGGAAAGCTTTTAAGGTTATGTAGGATATATTTCAACAGATTTTTACGATCTTCTGGATTACTTTAGTATTAGAGTAATTATATTTATCTTTTATAGAATGTGGAAGCATATTTTACGATTTCTCTAAATTTTCTTTATTTAAAACAATATCTTTCAAGGAAGTAAAGATATACAAGATATACTTAAATATACTTATCTGTACAAATTCAACTTATATTTCTATTATTTATTATACATATATCTAAACTTTCTGCGATTTCTTATTATTAGAACTATTAAAAAACTTCACAAATATGTACGAAATGAAAGTGTTTTCCAGTTTATCACAATCTAGAATTTCAACTTAAGTTTTTGTTTAATTCTTACTGCCTGCAATGCTTAATCACATCTAGAATATTTCCCCCACCTCGTTGCACAGTGTAAACTGGCGCAACACCTTGTGCCTGAGGGACAGTTGTGAGTGGTTTGTCAGATCGCAGGCACCTTGTCGTGATTTGTGGCTTTAGGGCACATGTGCGGGCCCCTTCTGCGACTGCAAGTACAGTCCACATTGAGTCCAGGAATCACCTCCAGTGCCCGGTGTGGTCTGCTGGACTCCTCCTCCTCCTCCTTCTGGTCAACTGTCTGTCCGTCTGTCCCACTGTCCCTTGGCTGCTTTGTCCGCTTTGGCCGCCGGATTAGCATTGAAATTGACTTCGTGCTGTGCTCATTAAAATTTTACGTGCATAAAGTTTATTTCGATTTGTTGTCGTTCGTTGTTGTTGTTGTTGTCTCTACGTTGTCCACGTCCTTAAGCCAAAGCTCAAGCTCAGCGCCAGCGTCGTCATCGTCAACGTCGTTATAGCTGCAACGCTGCAGGAGAGGGGGGCGGGGTTAGTTTTTCTCGATAAAAACGCCAAAAAGCAAACAATTCCATTTCGTGGCTGCGGCCACATAGAATTTTCCTAGAATTTTCTCTGCAATGAGAATGAGAATGAGAAAATGTTGCAGAGGGAAAACAAATCGCTACTTGTTTTAACAACGGCAACAGTTTTCCACTTCCTTATTGGCCAGCGGGGCTGCTCACTCAGTCAGTCAGCCCTTTTAGCCGGGCCAGATGAGATCAGTTCAGACTGAAGATTCTTACAGAGGTTATTGGCGTTTTTAATGCGTTTTTCGCCGGTTCGAGATGCATTAACAAGTTTACGATCGTTTTGGAATTGATGTGGCTAACAACTTTTTCAATTACCCCCGAGCTGGAGACTGAGAGAGAGAGAGAGAGAAAGAGAGAGAGACTGCAGAGAATCAGCCAAGCTCAGCTCATCCTCCTACTCTTCCTACTCCTCCTCCTTCTTCTCCTTCTCTTTCTCTATCATTGTCTTCCACTTGTTGCTGCTTGTTGTTGTCTTCTGTTATTATGCCATGAGGCTATAAAAACTCGTTTTCAGCTGTTTTTCCAGCCGAAGTTCACGATCAGCTGTGCTGAACTGAAAGTGGTCGTCGCTAGGAGCACATTGGGAGAATAATCTCTCAGCCTGACTGGAGTTCCCAACCGGTTTTTGCTGTTACTCGCTGCCAATTGGAGCTGTAATTGAGCCGCATCGCATCGCATCGCGCATCTCGCATCTTTGTCTTAATCTTCTAGTCCCAGTTTCAAGTCTTCTTCCCTCTTCTCCCGCTGCTCCTCTTCTTTCCGCTTGCATCATTATGTGATGCAACTGATCAACTTGATATTGCTTTGATGTTGCCACGAAATCGAAATGCGCCTGCATTTGTTGTTGTTGTTATCTCAAGTCTGTCTAAACTGTCGGAAAGTTGTGCATATTGTTTTTGGCATTCGAAGAGAGAGATTCCTCAGCAGATTCTGAAGAATCGACTTGCCCTATAATATTTCAACACCCGATCGACACCGGCACAACTTCCTGCCCACAAAACAACAACAAGTAGAGGAAGATGAAGAGTAGGAGGAGGAGGAGGAGAGCAGCAGCAGCTGAAATTGGCATGTCAGCTGCTTGGAGAAGGGGGTAGAGATGGAGGGGGGCAGGGGCTGGGGGACACACTGCATTCCGGCCATGCAGCAAGCCATGACAGCCTAGACCTGATCTATTTTGGGCATGTGCGATGTGCGATGACTCCAGCGACATGCAAAATAAACATAAATATCAGAGAGTGGTAGAGAGAGAGGGAGGCAGAAAGAGCGAAAGAGTAGAGTGAGCAAGTGAATTGAAGGATTTGTAGAGTTGTGGAAAGATGAATACAGTTGGGAGCAGAGGTAGTAAAAGGGGGAGAATGTAAAGAGACAAGTAGAGAGAGAGAAATAATGAGACAAATAGAGAGACAAATATAGAGACAAATAGAAAAACAAATAAAGAGAGAAGTAAAGAGACAAATAGTTAGGGAAGGGACAGAAAGAGAGCAGAGGAAAATGACAGAGGTAGAGAGACAAACAAAAGGAATTGCAAGAGGGGTTAATAGAGAACAAGAGAGAAGAGATGAAGGATGAGGGAGTTAACTAGAAGAGAGATAAAAGATAACGAGAGAATATATAGCAACAGAGATGTAAGAGGTTGCAGAAAAGGAGAGAGAAAGAGTGAGAGGCAAGAGAAGGGAGTGTTGTACGTGAGATATTTCCTCTCTGCTGCAATTTGTAGGTGTGGCTGCGAACAGGCATTCCCTAGTTGAAGTTGCAACAGAAAAGGGAGGGGAAAGGGGGAGAGGGGAGAGAGAAGAGAGGAGGAGCCATAGCTCCCGCTAAACGTTCTGCTAGATGAAGCAGCAGAATGTGACGTTTGACAGCAATAAATTCACTCGCTTTGTTTGTGCAAAAAGTTCAAAGATATGCGCGAGCAGATCAGCCAGTTCCCTCTTCTCCCCCCCCCCCAACTCCCTCTCTATAGCAAAGCATTAGCTGAGCTGACAAAAATAACACAGACAGAGTCAGCAAGTATCAGGAAATGCGCAAGCTAAAATATTACAGCTATTTAGAGCTATTTAAACTTTGCCAATTCAAGCCAACTTTGGCTACTTTACACGCTACACTGCAAGAAATAAACAGCACTTTGTTGCATTCCACTAACTCTATCCTTCTCCCTCTCTCTCTGGGGAGTCAACTGTGGGCGTCGTTAATATCAAATTGATTCGCCGAATCAAATTGACGGCCTTCTGTCGAAATGTTTTGGGCGGCTTACGCGGCGTATGTGTAATTAAAATTTTCTTTGTCGCTGCCGGCGTTTTGTTTTGCACATTTCTGCAACCAGGTGTGGCCCTTTTGCCGACATATTAATTACTGCTGCGTTGCTTTTGTTGTTGCTTTTATTCAAAATTAACCAAAAAGCGCCGCGAATAGAAAAACAAGAAAAACAAAAATGAAATGAAATCTGTAGAAAAATACGTTGGCTGGGCGTCGGCGCACTTTGTACTCTACACACATAGACAAGCACACACACACATAGACAGGCACTTTGGACCACACAATGGGCCGGACAGCAGCGCAGGCCAACAAGTTGTCGCTTTTTATTTCCTTAATTTATTAAGAAAACACGGCGACTGTGGCAACTCCTGCTATGTGTGTGTGTGTGTATAGTAGGAGTATATACATATATGTGTGCGTATGTGTGTGTGCGTGTGTCTCTGTCTGTTTGCATGCAACGCCTTTGTGCGCCTTTGCATGCGTAATTTCTGTGCCCGCTGACGGTGGTCCCAATGGCCCCGTCATCGTTGCCCCTCCCACTGCCCCCCCCCCCTGCCTCTTCCTTCTACCCCTGCCTAGCTCATGCTGTGTCGACGGCACCCCCAACTGAATAATTGGCATAGGCTGGGCGCCACACGCCGCCGTCGCCACAAGCAACAACAACGACAACGACAACGACACCGGCATTGGCAGCAGACCGGGACGGGCAGGAGTAGCCAGAAGCGGAGATGGGGCAGAGGGGCAGCGAGGCCGGCCGAGATTCGCATATGTATGTGTAGCTGCATACGGATATATATATGCATATCGTATATATGCTAATGCCGCAGCTTGTCGGCTTGATTACTCACAGAGTCAACGCCGACAGGCACGAAAGATTTGCCAACTTATTCCCAGTTCCGAAAAGGGAGTATCGCAAAACATAGCTAGATTTGGCCATAGCTAAAGGAATTTAACCTTCGCAACTGCAGAAGATCTTGGCAAATAACTTGATGATATACAGAGTTGTGTTATAGCGCTATGCACTGTTATCTTTATTGATCTCAGCCAAGGTCAGCACAAGTTAAACATGAGTTAAACATGTGGTCAGCCACAAATGCAATAAGTTATGCCAGTTTCGACACATTTTTTGTGTGTGTTGAGTGTGTTGTGCCATAGATCAAAGCATTTTGACCGCAGGGTATATGCAAGTCGTGCAACTGTTGGCATTCTTTACGTTTTTTTCGGGTCTCGCAAGATCAAAGGCGTGAGAGAACAGAGCGAAGGGGAAAAAAACAGAGCACACATAATCCGCATGATAAATGTGTCTGCGTGTGATGCCGAAAGGATTCCATAACAAACCTCTGAGAACAGAATTTATGGAACCCGCGGAAGGTCGAAATGAAACGGAAATTTGTCGCCGCAGCAAATTGAAAACGAACCCAAACAAGATCAAAATGGCAAATGTTTTCAGGCTGACGTTGACTTTGAAAGCCAAAATGGGCAGAAACTGTAACAGCAGAAGAAGTGTGTGAGGAGGGGAAGATGAGGTGGAGAAGGGGTATATTGGAGAAGAACCAAGTGAGGCCTGAGGCTCGACGATCAGCGATGACAATGACAAGGCGATCATTTGGGTCAATGACGATGAAATCGAAGCGACGCAGCGAACACAGCGAACGTTGCCAATGATTTAGAACCCAATGATGAAGAGCGAACAGCAACAACAACAACAACAACAACAGCAGACCCCACAACAACAGCAGCAGCAACATTAAGGGGGGCCTACGAAATTTTGGAATGGAATTGGCGGTCAATCAAGCAGAAAAAATGTTGTGCGAGAGAAGCTCATCAGTTTAGCATGTGGCGACAGCGAGTTATACAAGCCATGCCCCCTCCCCCCCGACCTCTCTTCCCTATCCCTGTGACTGAAAGGAAGTTGCTGTGTGTGTGTGTGTGTGAGTGTGTTGTGCGATGATCATTTTGTTCAGCCGATTGTAAACGATGCGTTGCGATCGCGCTGCTCTTTGCGGCTTTGATCAAATGACAAAATTGATCATTTTCTGTTTGAATGGATTTCGGAGCACAGCAAAGCAGAGTGCGCCCCCTTCCTTGCACTCTACACTCTACCCTCTTCTCTCTTTCCTCTTCTCTCTCCTCAGCACACCCCTACCTCTACCTCTACCTCTCTCTCTCTCTCTCTTGCCAATCCCTTGCGCCGCTGCAAACAATTGATTTATGCTGACTCTTGTCTCTGCTGTGTGAGGTCTCGCTGTAGCATGTGCAACAACAACAACAACAACAGCAACAAAGCGAGCAACAGCAACAACAATCTGTTGGAGCTTTTGTGCTTGAGCCCAAAAGGTGCCATAAATCAAGCCAAATGTGAGCGCACCTTTTGTGTCTCTGTTGTTGTGTTTTTCTGACTGTTTTTCTGCGTTTTTGGCTTTGTTTTTTTTTGTGGAGGCAAAACAAACCTTCAACTGCAGCAAATTAACGGCAAATATGAGCAACATTTTTCGCCTCATAACAATTAATAGCAGTGCAATGAAGTGGACACCCCTTACAATCCCCCCAGAAAGCTCTGCCCCTCGATGGATCACTGGACAAATGCCCCGACAGACGGCACAAGACTTCCCTCTGGACACCCTCCCCGACAATCCCCCCTCGACAGATTCCTCCACAGCTCCCTCTGCAGACTCCCCATCGATAGTCCCCCCTCCACAGACTCTCCACTGTATACTCCCTGTCTATGCGTCTAACTCACCAGTGAAGCTGTCCACGCCGTGTCGTTGCAGCCTGTGAATTTTGAGTTTGAGTTTGAGTTGCAAGTTCGATTTCACATTCCCGTAGGGGTGAAATCTTTGCGTTTTTTTGGTTTTTTGGTTTTTCGGGTTTTCATTTTGTTTGCGCGCCTGAAAACGCTGGTGGGTAATAACCAAAAATTAGCAGAAATTGCAGCAGTTTGACTTGCATGATTTATCTGTAATTTTGCATCGCTAGACGGCGCAACTTGTTGTTGTTGTTGTTGTTGTTGTAGCTGTGACTGAGGCTGGGGCTGGGGCAGGCTCACACTCGCCATCTGATAGCCTCAGCATAGACATAGAGGGAACCTCTCAGAGTCAGCCACAGCCACAGCCACAGCCTCAGCTTCAGCCTGACAGCTTGGGCCATTTTTAATGCGCTTTTTTCGGTCTAAGCGATTTTGGGTTTTCGGTTTCCTTTTTGCAGCTTAACACTTGCGGGTGTTGTTGTCTACATAATTTCATTCAATCTGTAGAAGGAGGCAGGAGGAGGGGCACGGGGCAGGGAGGGAGGAGTGGTTACCGGGTCGAGTAACTTGTAATCGTGGTAATAATAAAAATTTGCAAATGATTTTGTTACTCAATCTGCAATCTTCAGCTCTCTATCTTTATCTTTATCTTCAACTTCAACTCCATCTTCATCTCCTTCTTCTTCGTCTTTGTCTCTCATTGCAGTCCTGGTTATGGCATGCCGGCTGGCCGCTGGCCACATCCAGTGGAGCGTTGGTGCTGCAGTTGAGCGACGCTGAGATCGCACACGCACTACAACCGGCCGAGCTATATCTGTGTGTCAAATTGGGTAAGTGGGTCGACAATGTTATAACAGGGGAAGTATTGGAAGAAAGCTAGAAAGAATTTGAGATTGTGTAGAGCACTTAATAATGTTTGGATTAAGGTATATAGAGTAGAGATTCAATATGGAATACTTGGGATATATAGAAAAATACAAGTCATAATAAAAGGCTAGAAATGTTAAATGTGCAAGATTAGCGAAGAGTTCTAAGTGTGTATAGAAGTAAACTAAACTGAAGTAGAGAAGTCTGTTAGATAGGGATTACAACATATAGGATATACATACAGGAACATATATAATTATGTCATGAAATAAAATATCAGGGATTTAAAACGTATTAGAAATAGTCTTCTAACCTGCGATCAATCAAAACGATTAAAAACTTGTCTTCAGTATTAAGTTCTGCAAATGAATGAAGTAGAAGGAGATGTGTATAAAGTGTATAGGTATACGAGTATTCTTGTTCAAGATCACTAGCCGTTTGAGCAACATCAGTCTGTCCATCGCTCTTTCCGCCTGACCTTCTGTCTGTCTGTATGAACACACAGATCTCAGCTATTATAAAAGCTATAGATTCGAAATTTGTCATGAAAGTTTCTATATAAAATGTGCAGATAAAGCTTATTTCAAATATTTGGTGCCATACCCGCCACCTCAGCGAATCAATAATTGAACTTTTCAACTAGATTTGTGAGCACATACAACATACATTTTTCCGATCTTAATATTTATTTTATTTATTTATTTAATTAGTTTATAGTCGGACTAAGGTCAGTCGACTGTTTAAAAGTAAAAAAAACAATTAATAATTATAATTAATAATTTTAAATTAAAAGTAAAATCTTAACTGTGAGAAAAGAAAGAAAAAAGAAATTAATTGAATTGAATTGAATATAAAGTAAGCTGACTACCATAAATACTTTTTCTTCCAATTCCAAACCCATTGCACAATAAACACAGAAGTTCTTCAAGTGCTCCAAGTTCTGAGCAGCAAAACTAGCTTCAAATATTATAGAAAATATCAAATGATGCAAAATACTTCCCCCATAAATCTGGCCAATTAGTCAGACTTGTGCAGTCAGCTTTAATCAGCAGAGTTCCCCCTCGAACCCGTTGCTTATCATATCAAACTGTTAATTCGTGCTCAAATTTCAGATTCTGACGCAGAGGCCACACCGCAGCTTTATGTCGTTTGGCGCTCTCCGCAGCAGCAGCAGCAGCAGCAGAAGGAGCAGCAGCAAGAGAGGAGTGCAAATAGTGAGCAAGGGAGTCGGAGGCATTGCCGACTCGATATCGATTTCAGCCAGCAACGGCAACTGAGCGTGCTACAGTTGGAGATGTCGATGGCTGCAATGGGGCACAACATGGGGCAGGGACAGGGACAGGGGCAGGGGCAGGCGAACGAGGCAATCGAGCTGCCGCAGCTGCTGCAGAGTCTTTTGGTGAGCGTGGAGCGAAGCATTGAGCGCGTGTCGCTAAACGAGCTGCAGATGCCACTAGCCCTCGGCGAGGATCAGCTCGATGAGGCCAACAATAACAGCAGCAACAACAACAGCAGCAGCAACAGCAACAGCAACAACTGCAACAACATAAGCAACAACAGCAACATGAGCAACAACAACATTGGGTCGCCAAAGTGCGCGCTAAGGCGCAGCGATTTAATTACCAAAAACAAACTGTTCAACAACCGTTACATGCTGCGGCGCCTGACCAATCGACAGGATAGCATGAACTCCACCTCGTCGGGCAACAGCAATTCCAGCGAGCGCAGTTGCTCCAGCAGCCACAGCCACAGCAGCAACAGCAGCAGTGCCGGCGAGGAGCTGCTCGGCCACTTGAGTAATAACAACGGCAACAAGAGCAGCACCCAGAGCAACAGTAACAGCAACAGCAACAGCAACAACAAGAGCAACAACAACAGCAACAACATGAGCAACAGCAACAGCAACAACAACAATTGCAACGAGCTGGTGGCATGCAGCTCGCCTGGATTGCCGCTGTTTTGTCTGGGCAACTCATTTCCGCACATTGACAGCGACGAGGAGGCGACCGATGTCGGCGGTAAGTGAGCAACTTATCAGCAACGTATACGTAATGCAGCATTTGCATTACGCATACGCCGCGCTGGCCGGCAGCAGCAGCTTGAGCTGCACTTGCTTGCACTTGCTGTGCGCTTATCGCACTTTTCTCTGGGCGTTGCTCAGCTTATTTGTTTTCCCAAGCCCCACAATTATGCCACGCCCTCCCCCGCACACACCCGCCCCACCATCACTGCGAAACTTAACTCAAATATTCAATTAAACGCCCCGCGGCCAAAGTTGAACTCATTTCTGTAGCCGCTTTGAAGTCGCCTCCACTCGTGGATTGAATCTGACTTTACTCTGGCACAGCCTGGGCTCCGCTGGGGCTCTGATCTGGCGCAAATTTAGCGCTAATTTGATATAATTTCAGTGCATAAATTTGCAAACATTTAATTCAATTAAGCAAACTCTGATTGTGGCAAGGAGATATTAACAAGGCGATTGCACAGACAGAATTCTAGTGAAAGTGCGCACAGCTTGACAAGTTCTGCGCAAATACTCTCAGATTGAGTACGTCCGATATGGCATATCTGTCTGACTGTCTGACTGACTGACTTTCGCCATATTGCGAATATTATTTGTATTCGTATTCGTATTCTGTTAATCTGATTGAAAACATGCATCGCAGTTGGCTCAATCATTAATTCAGGCAAGCAACATTCCCGCTGAGTAAACCATTTATTAGTACTTTCTTTTAGAAAGACTCCTCAAAGAGAGCTTGATAATCAAGCGAAGGAGATCTTTAGTTTGCTAAACAGACTTTGGCTTAGTCAGCTAATCAGCGAATGCTTGAAGAATGTGCTCTGGATTTTCTGAAATGTTGATAAAAGTGATGGAAGAACTGTGAAAATAAATTAAATAGAAGATGAAATTATTGCACACCTTACGTGATATATAGGGACTGTGATAAGAGAACACTAAATGAGAGAAGAGTATCTATACTTACCTAAACTAGTCTTGATCATCAATTCCCACTGTAACTCTACTTAACCAGCATTTGTCTTAGATCTGTGATGTATACTACTTACTAGATATAAAACGAAATTGATCTAGACTTCGCAGACATTTGACTTAGTTTACAAATGTAGATATTGAAATAAGATAAGATCATGTTACTATATGTCAAGTAAAAGAAGTGTATCTATGAGTATCTAAGGCAACCCTCGTCTGCTAATTTCAATCACCTTAACTTCACTGTAACTCAACTTTACCCGCATTAGCTGCAGTTATCTGCTGTATTTCAAGCATGTTTCGATAGCTGTTAAATTCAATATCTTTCTTGACACTCCACCCCAAATCATTGCCTCACTTGTCACATATATTTTTGTAAATTCGACTCGCCAAGATGTGTTTCAAGTCGCGTTGGGAATGCACCAAGGAAATGCTGACCTGGTCCTGTCTCATGCTCAATTTGATTGCCTTGGTAAGCTCTGTTAGTTTACAGTGTGGCTGGTCTACTTAACAGTCTCTCTCTCTCTCTCTCCCACTCTCTCATTGTACCCAGTACCTTATAGCGGGTGTGCTCTTTCAACACGTCTACGTGCTGCTCTATGTGCACAAAACGTATTCGTTCAGTTTGTTATTCGAGGTGCTCTCTTGGTTGGAGTCTCTCTTTTGTTTGTTTATGCTCATGGACGTGTGCCTCATAGTGATTGGTTCGCGAAATCTCTACGCGGTTGTAAGTGTGCCAGAGTATAAGGCAGAGGTGTAAAGACTGTTCAAGCAAAAGCCTCCTTCTGTTGCCCCACAGACCATTATAGTCATCCTGATTCTGACCATATTCCTGCTCGTATTTGGCAGCGTGGCTGTGGTTCTATACACTGACGCCTATGTCGTAGTGCGGGGCTATGACAGCCACGCCTTGTACTACTATGAGACGATCTACGAGTGCTGCGGCATCAATGGCCCCCAGGACTACGGCAATGATTCCTCAGATTCCATTCCGCTCTCTTGCTATAAGAATCACAAGGCTGACAAGCCGCAGAATCTCTACACGCGCGGATGTCTCTTAGTATCCACAAATAATTGGTTCTGGTTCGTATTCTCCAATTGCTACCCGCTCGTCTTCATCCTGATTATGGTCGATTTTTATCTACATGTCAAGCTGAGATTACTTTAAAATCTGTATTCACGACTAATATAACTGCATTTTAGGCTGATCTATACTTCACTTATTGTCCACAGCAGACGTGGGTCGTGGGGGTGCAAGAGGGGGGTTGCTCCTTCTGTCATTGCAAGTGTTACATATTGGTTGCACCGACAAGAATGCTTTGCCACCGCCCACGGCTGGCGCAGACCGCAGAGCTGGCGGAATACGATTAGCCATTAACAACGGCGGCCCACAGCTTCCACCGGGCGTTGGTTAACCACAAAATATCGTTGTCTCCACGCCAGCAGCAGCAGCAGCTGTAATAGCAGCAGCAGCTACAACGGTGCAAATGCCTTTTAATTTGTCAAAGCCTAAAATATGAAAATTAAATGAGAAACCAAAGCAATTCGCTGCACAGTGGAACCAGCGCACTCCGGCAACAGGAGAAGGCAACGCAAATCTAATTAAGTGTTTGCGAAAATGAATGATCTACGGCGGATATTATTCTTATTTAATGAAGTAGTCAATTTCCGTTTTGTATACATGCCTTTACAATTGAGTGATTTAGTGGTTTTGTATCTCCATGAATTAGAATTCTATGCTAGACCAAAAGATACTTCATTGCCCTTGTTGTCTTGTGTCTGTTAAGTGTAAATTGTTCATTTTATATCGTTCTCTATTGATCTACAGTTGAGTTCTAGTAGAGTTTGGCTTGATTTACAACGTGTCTTTGATTCATTTCACGATGTAATCTCACGTCTTTATTCGATCTTGAGGTAATCTTTTATTGAACTCTGTTGCCTGCTTGATCTTAAATCGCTTTGTAAATGATCTTATCAGCGTCTTTCTCCATTTGTCTGTTCAAGCTCGCTATGTTTTCTCATTGATCTTTCATCTATTGAACACTTTTCAATGTTTGATCTCTAGCTAAACTTGTTTAGATCTGTGTTTGTTTTCTGATCGTTAACTAAACGATCTCTTGATTGATCATAGCCAAATTACTTGGATATCTTTTATAGATCTTTTATAGATCTTTTATAGATAACTTATCAATGTCTTAAAGATGTCGTATAGATCTCTCCTAGATCTCTTAAATATCTTTTCTATATCTCTTATGGATCTCTTATGGATCTCTTAGGGTTCTCTTATAGATCACTTATGGTTCTCTAAAATATCTTATGGATCTCTGATTGCTCTTTTATCAATCCAAGCTTATGCTACGATCAATCACCGATTAATCTCTTATTCACCTCTCAACGTTCTGTTATATATGTCTATTATACATTATGTTTGCGATCTTTCAATCATATATCAATACTTTGTAATTCTTTGGGTCTTATCAGATACTAATGAAGTTTTAAGAACCTTGGCAAATTCCAAATTCTATTCTCATTCGATCTAGGGCTCTCTATAGTAGAGATCCTAATCTCTGGCCACACAGTGCAGCGGAATGCGATCGACCTGGAGTTATGTTTTGGGTGTGGGTGCAATTTGCGAGAGCGCATAAATCAGCTGACAAGTGCGGGGGCAACTCTGGCTCTGGCTGTGGCTCTGGCTGTGGCTGTGGCTGTGGCAACCATGGGTATTGGGTTACAATGCTTATGCATGCAGTGCCTGCTTCCATTCCGCCATGCACCTGGCATTTGTATGCGCCGCACACACAGCTACCCGCAACAGGTGAGCAGCTGCAGTCCAAGCGAGGGAGTGGGACAGGAGAGGAAAGGGGGGAACTGCCTCTGCTTGCCACAGAATTTCTGCAGACGCTGCAATGTGTCTCATTTGTTATAGAAAATTGTCGCACGCGCGAAAGTGCCGTGTCCAAAATTTATGGGCCAACTTGCAACGGGTTTTTCATTGACCAGCCACGCCCAGTAAACACCTCTCCCCTCCCCTCCCCACCCTCCCACTGGCAGCTGAATCCGTGTGGGCTACTGTGGCTACTCGCGGGCAACGGCTGAGGCTGTCGCCAAATTAATCAAATGACATTATTATGCAAAGCGCGTGGTCCCCAAACGAGTTTTCAAGGTTTCCACAAGCGTTTAAAGTGCAATTAACCCATATCGAATCCATCTATATAATATGATGGATATATCCACACTCATAAATAATGTTCAAAACACTTGTCAACTCTGTTTTCGTTGCAGTGACGGAGCACACAACGGAGCCCGCATCGGAGCCGGAGCCGGAGCCGGAGACAGAGCTGCTGCCGCCCAACTCGATCAGTGAATTGCCCGAGAAACTGCTGGACAGTGGCGTCTATCTGCCTGGTAGGTATATCCCCCCTCCCCCCCTCTTCCCCTCACCTAGACCCAGAGCGAGGCTTTCCATTTTCCCCGACGCATAATTCTAGACTTTCACTGACTAACCTGACAAACTCTAAAAAAGAGCAAGACCGAAACCGAAATTTGCTTATAAATTGAAATTGAAATTGGAAATCGGAATCACCTGGACAGAGGTGGCAACGCCTGCCCCGTTAGGCAATTTGGCTGCCTTGGAAAGCGCTTTTCCAACACTAACCCCCAAGCGAAGTCGCCTCTTGTCTTGGCGCGAATTCGCAATTCGATTCAATTAGTTCACACACTTTTTCGCACATTAACGACGACGAGGACCACCCGGCAGGCCAAAAGAAAAAGCAATTGAGATGAGGTTGCAGTTGGAGTTGAGACTTGGAGTTGGAGAAGGAGAAGGAGACTAAGACTAAGACCTCGTTCGATTTTCATTCGCAGGCACACGCACCCTCCAAGGCGACCCACTTGTGAGCGTGGACGCTGACGCTGTGGCGGGCGCGGGACTCAATTGCTACGAGCTGGCCACTCTGCTGCTCTACTACAGCACCATACCGGAGCGCAGGTGAGTGCCTACGATGAATACTATGAATACGATGAGTACCACCTAGTTGGGACTTGAATTCGAGACTCTTCTTGGGGGAGGGGATTGTCTCAATCAGAATCAGACAGTTTAATGTCAAATGCAAAACGCATGGGAATGAGCACAGCAAGTCAAAGCTTTGCCCGAGGGGGGAGCAAGGTAGAAGAAGGAGGCGTGTGAGGAGGGCAGACAAAAAGAAAACATTTAGATAAAGTAAGCGAATCAGGCAGTAGAACTCAACGCTCAGTTACTCACTAAATCTCCCACAAGTAGCCACTTGATCTGGTGAACAGCATAGCCTGTTCACTCTCTGCTTACAGGGTATTGCAATATTATAGCCCCAGCAAATGGCCCATCCATATTTACGAGCTGATATGCAAATGTGCAGTTAATGCCTGACCAAAGAGCCAACTGGCGCTGGGAACACGGCGCACTTAAGCCGCTGAACGACCACGTTCTGTTCTCTGCCCCTGCCTGTCCCTGCTTGCCCCTTCTGCCATTCTCATTGCCCCATTCCCACTCCCCATTTTGTTGTGGCGTTCGCAGTCGTCTGGCTGTCTGGCAATCGGTCGAAGTCGGTCGAAAGAGAACAGAATATGCATGCCAGTCAATTTGCCACTTTGGCTAAAAGGAAACATGCAACACGAGCAACAACAACAACAGCAGCAGCAGCATTACTAGCAACAACAACAACAACAATATCGAACAACAACAATAACAGAGAGTAGCACTTGTGTTCGACGCTTGAGAACTTTGGCATAGAAAATAGAACAAAAGCCTCAGTTAAAAAACGTCAATAACACTGCACTGCAAAACAAATGGAAGGGAGCAGAGAATATAAAGAAATTCTAGAATCTATATTACTATCTATTATGGTTGTATATTATATATTTAAAAATAAGATTTGGTTATTATTGAATGCAAGAGGCAAAACAATTCAAATACTTTCAATTAAAAGTAAAGTAATATGAAATGTTTTAAAAGAATATTCTCATCGAGAGAATGTATATAATTCATATAAATACTAGCAACAACAATATCATGTTATATCAGGAATCATAACATGCTATGATCAGGAAGCTTATAGAATATTTTTATATATTCTGACTAATAAGGAGAATAATAATCAAACTATAAAGAATCTTTGTCTAGTTAACAAATAAGAAATCAAAAGGAAAGAAAATACGTATGTAAAATAAGAATGGAGTATTGTACACGAATATATATCAAGTATATATTTATGTATATTATATAAATAATATTCAACAATTTATATAAATATATATAGCACACAATATATTTTCTATAATGAGTAGCATTCACAAATTTAGAAGACTGTTTTGCATTGTTTCCTTTGCTTATCAGTGATCGAATATCATGTTAACACACAAACACACTTGTACGAGGGTCGTTTGATAAGTCCGTGACTTTTTGAATAAAATATATTTTTTTCGTCAAAGAAGCGTTTTATTTCTCAACATAATCTCCTTTTAGCTCTATACATTTAGTCCAGCGTTTTTCCAATTTTTTTATTCCTTCCAAATAATAGGTTTTCTCAAGGCCCTCAAAATAGTCGTTTGTTTCTGTGATGACCTCTTCATTTGACCCGAATCTCTTACCGCCGAGCCATTTCTTCATGTTTGGAAACAAAAAATAGTCACAGGGGGCTAAATCTGGAGAATATGCTGGATGGGGTAGCAGTTCGTAGCCCAATTTATGAAATTTTGCCATGCTGACTACACACGTGTGCACCCGTGCATTGTCCTGCTGGAACAGCACTTTTTTTCGCCAAATGCGGTCGTTTCTGCTTCAAATCAATATCGAATCTGTCCAAAAGCTCTGAATAATATTCGCCGGTGATCGTTTTACCCTTTTCAAGGTAATCGATGTGAATGATACCTTGTGCATCCCAAAAAACTGTGGCCATGACCTTGTTGGCCGACAGACCCACCTTGGCCTTCTTTGGTGCACGTTCACCCGGAGAAACCCACTGTCTTGATTGTTCATTGGTCTCTGGTGTGGTGTGGTGGATCCATGTTTCGTCTACGGTAACGAAACGGCGCAAAAATTCGTTTGGATTGCGGTTGAACATCGCCAAACACTCCTTTGAAATGGTCACACGGTTGCGCTTATGGTCGTGTGTGAGCAATCGCGGCACCCATCGCGCGGAAAGCTTTTTCATGTCCAAATATTCATGTAAAATGTGATGTACCCGTTCAGTTGAGATGCCTACAGCCTCAGCTACCTCACGCACTTTCATTCTCCGATCATCCAATATCATTCCATGGATTTTGTCGACGATTTCTGGCATGACGACCTCTTTTGGGCGACCTGAACGTTCGGCATCACTTGTACTGGTACGACCACAACGGAACTCAGTAAACCATTTCTTAACCATTGAAATTGATGGTGCAGAGTCCCCATAATATTTATCAAGTCTTTCCTTGGTTTCGGTGATGGATTTTTTACGCAAAAAATAATGCTTAATTAGCACACGAAATTCACTTTTTTCCATTTTCGTTAAAATTCACGAGATCGTCTGCTTTCAATGCCTATAAAACGCAAACCAAAAAACGCAGCTTTCTCAAAATTTTACAGTCAGCTGTTAATCGATAACTGCTGACAGGAGCAGTGTTGTATTTAGAGCAGGTGCGCGGCAAATACAAAAAGTCACGGACTTATCAAACGACCCTCGTAGCATAGTGAATACTGAATTCTAGACTAGGCTTGCAGAGCAGGCAACAGTTTTCAGTGTTGTTGTTGTTGTTGCCATGGCAGACACATCGCTTGGGGGGAAGACTCTCCGTGCTTGCGGTTTCCCTTTGTGGTGCACGAGCAAAGGAAGCGAGTGAACAAAGCGCGAGAAAGAGATCAGGCGAGGGAAGGGTGAAGAGAAAGGGAGACAGAGGAAGAGGGAGGAAGATTGAGAGAGGGAGATGGAGAGGAAGAGAGGGAAAAGAGAGCCATAGCTGCAGGCGTATGAATGATTTTTCAGACAGATTCGTGACACTTTGAATTTATGATGTGAACTTTTGTGCCCCACGACGGCAACGACGACGACGACGACGACGACGACGGCGACGGCGATGACGACGTTGCCTGCATGCGGCAGCAGTCTCAGCTGCTCCACACACGATTCCTGGAAATATCAGAGCAATCTGTGAAATCTAAATCGGCATACAAGAGAGCACACACACACACACACACACACGCTCCTTCGACGGCCACTTACACACACACTCTCGCACACACTCGCAGTTGGCATTCCCAATTGCGATTCGATTGCGAATGCATTTCGCAGACTGTTCCCGGTTCGGCGGCCTCAGCTCAGCTCAGCTCAGCTCACATGTTAATTGCTTCAATGCCAATTGATGAAATGCGGCCAAATCGTGTAGAAAACTTTGACAAACATTTGCACAGCACATTGAGTTGTTGTTGTTGTTGTTGTTGTTGTTGTTGTTGTTGTTGCAAGTGTTGCTGTTGTTGTTACTGAAGTTTTGCGCACATTCCAAAACTGGCACAAACTCTGTGGCTGCTGTTGCTTGACGTGGTGTCTGACGCGACGATGACGCTGACGCTGACGAGCTGATGCTGAAGAGTTGTTGTAAGTTGCAGTTACAGTTGTTGTTGTTGTTGCTGCAGTTGGACTTAGACAACCACTCAGTCTTCCCAAAGCCATTGACATTATTCGCGTCTGTTTGCCGACATGTGTAAGGTATTCATTAGCTGCCCGTCCAAATCCAAATGCCATCGGGACAGACAGACAAACGAACGGACAGACAGACAGACAGTGGAACAGACTGACAACGCAGCACGCAAATATTAAATATTTGAGCTGTGTCAAGTTTTCACCGCAAAGACACCAAGAGAGAGGGGGGAAAGATAGCGAGAGAGAGGGGGAAAGAGCAACCACTGCGCAGTGTCAACAGCAACTTGGTCTCTTCTGTCTCCCTGTCTGTCTCTCTGTCTGTCTGTCTGTCTCCCTGTCTGTCTCTCTGTTGTTCGTTCGTTGTCTTTGGCTTATCCAAAACTTACATCATTCCGACCCCGTCACAATGATCCATCCATCTCTATGAGGATGTACAGAGTTCCCCAGTGTGTGTGTGTGTGTGTGTGACAGCTTGCAATTAAATTTGTTTTTATGGGGCTGCACTTCTGGGAATCTTTAAAGACGGCCCGACAACGAGGCTGCCAGTGCCAAAGGTATTAATATGCATGCCCGCGCATAATACATAATACAAATATAAAGAAAGCTCGGGTTACACACGCACACACACACACAGACGAACTCAAACACGAACCATGGAATGACCCGAACTAGGACTGTGTCTCATATTTTATTGCTCTGCTTTCCAGACGGGGCACTGTGAATTGTTTATGAGGTAAATTGCTGGAGTGTGTGACGAAAATTTGAATAAGATTGCGAAAGATTTAACATAGTTTTGTGGGGGAGGGAGAGCAAGAGAGAGTGAGAGACAAATAAGGAAATAATAAAAGAATTGAATACGAAATTTTATGGTATGAATATGCAAGGAATACGGAGAACAATCAACAGAATTATGTGGGAAAATGTACAGAGGAATATAGGTTTAATATATGTTTAAAATAGGTTAAATAAAGGTTTGATATAGGTTTAATGTAGGTCTAATATAGGTTTAACATAAGTTTAAAATGAGTTCAATATAGTTTTGATAAAGATCTAATATAGGTTTGATGTAGGTTTAATATAGGTCTAATATAGTTTTAATATATGTTGAAAATAGGTTTTATATAGGTTTAACATAGGTTTAAAATGGGTTCAATATAGAATTGATATAGGTTTAATATAGGTTTGATATAGGTTTTATATAAGTTTAATTAAAAAGAAAAAAACAGTTTGATATAATAGCAGAATTATCATTACTTTAGAAAGAGAAAGAACCTCTGTTTTAAAATAATTATATTTAATAAAGAATACATAATAAAAGTTTGAGTTATTTAAAAAAGGTATAACAACAATTGGAACTAGATGTTTCCAACATATTTAAATTTTTCTTACTTTATAAAGAAACTTAATGCTAAAATAATAAAAGTTCTATCTACCTCTCTCTATCTCTACTTGCATTAGAATTAGAAACTTAAGCAGAACTCCCTGTAGATCTTTAGAAATCATAAACGTTAAGCTCGAAAGAGATCAATCAATCACATGAATGTTGCATAACGCACAGATCCCGCTACAAATGAGGCAAATGAATCAAGCCAAGAGCGTATTCAGAGTTCTTTGTAGTGAGCCCGCTTGTTGCATGCGGCATGTGGCATGTGGAAGGTTGCTGCTTTCAAATTGAAATGCCAAACGCTCTTGATGACCGTACTGTGTGCGGCATCATTAAACTCGCAACATGCCACAGCTAACAGTGGATGCCCGATGATGATGATGATGAAGCTGAGGCACTGAGACTGGCAACTGGCAACTGGGAACTGGCAACCCGCATCAGATTGCTCGCTCCGCCACCAGGTTGCACAGATTGCCAGCGACCTGCTGCATTGCGTGCGAAACTCTGACGGGGGTGGACTGACTGCATAACTGGCCAAGTGGCTGACTGAATGTTGAATGGTTGAATGAGTGAATGCCCGAATGAGTGAATGAGTGAATGGATGAATGCGTGCCTGGGTGAGTGAATGCTCTCTGGCTTGGCTGAATGGATGAATGGATGACTAGTTGACCATCTGACCGGGACTGGCACGCATTTACAGTTAGCTGGAAGAACAGCAACAAGCTGCAGGCACAGCAGGAGCTGAAGCACAAGTAGGAAAAGTAGGAGGGGGAGGTGCCACAAACTTTGGCTAAAGTGCGAGGCAGGCAGCCTTTTTTATTGACTACGGCGATTAGTGGCAATTTTCAATTTTTATTTACGCTGATTAAAAGTGGCTACCAACTTGTCATAGCTGGTCGGGTGATATACGCAAGGGTAGCGCATAGTGGGGGCAGGGACTGACTGCTGCAACAGCAGCACTTGTGGCAACCTGCAGCAGACAGCGGCGCATCTAGTTGTGGGCAAGTGGCAGAGGCCGCTTATTGCCAATTAAGCTGAACTTGTTTTGGGCGTTGCCAGTTGCAAGTTGCCAGTTGCCAGTTGGCAGTTGCCAGTTGCCAGAGTTGATTCTCTGCTGCAGTTGCCAAGCTGCCACATTCACAATTTACACCACACACACACACACGCACTCACACACATACACACACATCTGAGTGTTGTTTACGAGCGACCGCCTGACCGTGGTGCACCCAGAGCAAGAGCGAGACATACCAAGAGGGACTCATTGCGTTTAACTTATGTATTTGCAGCACCAGCCATAAAAGTACACAGCAACAGCAGCAACAGTTGCAGTTGCAGGCACAGCAACAGCAGCCACAGCAGCAACAAGCTCAACCCGCCCTGAAAGCATTTACCATTTTAATTGCCATCGAGAAGTCGCAACATTTGTGCGTAATCGACTTAATTTGCCAAAGCCTCAAATTGTTAACAAAGCAAATTGGCAATTGCGACATTTTGGCCATTTGTATCGATGCGAATTTGCTGCAATTGTGCAACCAGCAGCAGCAGCAGCAACAGCAGCAGCAGAACTGCCCCAGCAACAGCAGCAACTCCAGCTCGGAATCGTTGGTAAGTTCAGCCTGTGACCTTTGCGATTGCAGCACACAAAATGAAATCATTAGCCAGGGCTCACGGTAGTCGGCCTGACCACGCCCCCAGCCCCTCGAACACCCCCTCTGTGCAGGGGCCGCCCCCAATTAAAGCGCTTTACATGGCCGACACCGAGAGAACCTCCACACTAATGACGCTCTTTCGTTTTTAACCCCACAATATAAACACACACACCTAACCCCCTCTCCCTCTCTCTCTCTCTCTCTACCCTTCTTCCTCGCTCCCCCCTTTCTTGCCCCTGCAGCAGTCGGTGAAATTCATTAGCGTGGACCAAGTCACGACAAGTGTTGCGCCATCGCAACTGCCAAGCGGCCCATTGCGGGGCCAGCATCATCACGACGCTCTCAAGTGGCGCGAGTTCTTTGCCCAGCTGGAGGCGTTCCAGCGTCAATGCTCCGCTGCCGGCGGTCGCCTCGTTGGCGCACTGAGTGACATACGCGCTGCCGATTTGCTGGGCCTGCCAACGCGGCGACAGCTCTACGGGCAGCATCGTGCCCTCAGCCGTGCCCTAATGGACTCGCAGCTGCACAACTTGCGCAAGCGTGGCGCCACACAGCTGTTGCGCCTCCAGGAGGCCGCCAGTGCCATCAATGCGAAGTCGTCGCCGCAGTCGTCGCCGCTGGCAGCTGCGCCCGTTGCCTCGCCCGTTGTGACCAATGCGGATGCAGCTTATCGACTGCGCAAGGTGACGCTGCTCTATCACGAAGTGGACCGCGCTGCACAGCGACTGGAGCAGTTGACCGAGCAGCGACGCGAGCGACTGCGTCAGCTGACGCGACAGCGTGCGCTGGAGGATGAGATCAGTGAGGTGAGTGATGGCATATAAAATATATTGAAAGTATCTAAAGGATACAAGTCGCAGTAAGCAATAGATGCATGTGAAATATGCGAAGCAGGCTGGCCAAGGGATTGCAGGTGCTTCTTCTTCTGATTTTTTATTGTTAATCCGAAGTTAAATGTAACTGCTTGAGAATTCTTTTTTTAAGCTATAGATACATGTTAAAAATGTGTATTTAAGCTATAGAAATATGTTCAAAAAGTAAGGTGACTTTGTATTTTAAGGAAAAAATATTTATTTATTTATCAATATTTATGTTGTCCCCTTCAAAGTAATCCCCCTCAGATACAATACACTTATGCTAACGGTTTTTCCAATCCTCAAAGCACTTCTCATAAGCACTTTTCGGTATAGCCTTGAGCTCTTCCAGCGATGCAGTCTTTATCTCCTCAATCGTTGCAAATCATCCTTTCAAACCATCCTTTCATAGGTCTCTTTAGTTTTGGGCACAAGAAAAAGTCACATGGGCCAAATCCGGTGAATATATAAGATGTGTAATGCATAGGCTGAGCGAAGCCAATTGATTGTCATACTCAGCTGCTTTCTGCTGCTATTCTAGTTACTTTGAGTCTCACTTGTAACTGCAGGACACATGTAGCTATAAGCTTAAGATACATATGCACATATGATAGGTATGCATATTATCTTAATCTATAGATACATGTGCACATATTATATAGTAGGTATGCATATTAGTATAGCCACAGTAGTCTAACATAATGAGTCTTCTCACTTGGCTGTACTTCTTTTTTCACTCTCATTAACAAACTATATTGATTCACTTGCTAATCTACAACCTTCAACTTTCAATTGCACTTCAAAGATACGCATAATATCTCTTTCTAACGAGGTACTTATTATATGTGTATCTCTTTCTAACTAGCTCCTTCCTTTTCTCCTTATTCTTTAAGCATTTCCCTTCCCTCTCTCTACACCAACTTGCCTGCCTCTTTATGCGCAACTTCATTCGATATCCAGTAATTTCGACTAGATTACTTGCTACCAACTGCAGTCCCCTCTTGCCTCTCCCTCTCCCCTTCCCCTCTCTCTCTCTCTATCTCGCTGAGCAATTGATATGCAAACGACGTGGCGAAGTCAAGCTGCAGTTTGGAGGCACGTGATAACAGCCGCGCTTAATGAGCCGGCAACATTTGAACATTTGATTCGACGACAGGAAATGCGCGCGCACACACATCGACAAGGCAAGGCAAATGTATCTGACAGATACGCAGAGAGCGCACTGGCAACTCTTGCAACTCTTGCAACTCTGGCAACGACGACTGACATTGTTAATTGAATATGCATTTGGATTTTATGCTGGCTTTATTAATTTATTACGCGCATCCGCTTAGTGTCCCCAACGTTGCAACGGGTTCGACGCGCCTCAACTTGGCTACCAAATGGAGCCGTTAGATAAGCCTGCCAAGCTGCGAGTGCGCATCACAGTTGCAGCTGAAGTTGCAACTAGAGTTGCCTCCTGCCTCCTGCAGTTGCCTCTTGCTGTTGCCTTCTTGTTGTTGCTCTCTTGCAGTTGCAATTGTCGTTGCTGCTGCCATTTCCTGGCATTTTAATTGACTTGTTAATGGTTAGCGTGATGGACTAACTCCACTGCAACCCTCCCCCTCTGCCTGCCTCACTGCCCCCCCTGCCTCCTCTGCCTGCTACTGCCTGCTCGCAAAGGGCCACTTGGCAGATGAATCGCTTTCATGTTTGTCTCGTTGTCTACCTTTAACCTGCAGTTGCTTAGCCACGCCCACTCCCCTTACTCCCTGCCTCCATTCTCTCCCCCTTCTTCGTATGCATAATTGAGCACGCACGCACCCACAACAAACCAAGGTAGCTGGTCCCCATCCGCCTTATCTGGCCAGGGTAATCTGCCTGGCTGTGGCTCTGCTGGCGGCGCTTAATCAGCGCCAGTGACAGTTGCAGCAACGCCCAACGAGCTGAGCTGAGCTGCTGCTGCTGCTGCATCCGCTAATGCAATTTCGCTGATTAATCACAATAATTTGTTGCGGGATTAGCTTGGCGCAGGCAGCGAAGGAAGCTCCTCCACCTGGCTGCAGATGCGTTTACGTATTCGTCATACTTTCTGCGCTGCTCTTTAAGTTGTGCCATTATTATTATGATTGTTGCATGTGAGCAGCAAGCAAAGTATGTCAAATTGCAGCAACACGACAGACACGCAGCAGCAGCAGATACATAGATACGTAGATACAAAGATACTCAGATACTTGTGCTGTGTGTATCGCACGGATAAACGGCTCCTGCATCTTCAATTTCATTTAATAATTTGCGGAAATTGCCATTTAACAATTTGCAGTGCCTTGTTAACGTTTCTCTATTGTTATTGTTGTTGCTGTTGTTGTTGTTGTTGCTTTGGCATTTTGGCCCACTGTATTCGCATATTTTTCACACGCTTCCTTCGTCTTCCCCGCCCACTCTCTCTCCTCATCTGTCTCTCCCTCGCACTTTTGAGAAATTGCTCGGCCATTTATCAAAGTTGGCCAGGCCAAAAATTGAATTTTAATTGCCGACGAAAAGTTAATGAGAAAAGTGAAAGCAAGGTTAACTCAAATTAAAAATACTTTGTATGAGATCGTGCGATTTTAGTGCGCGATTTTCAATCGATTCGCATAGTTCCCCCAGCTGGAGCTGGAGCTGGAGCTGGAGCTGCCCAGCTGATTGGCCCCCATTGATGGCATCTCATTCACTCACGCGCGCTTCACTTTTCATTCAAATGTGGCTCAACAAGATAAGGCGACTGACTGACTGCCCTCTCTCCCTCTCTTTCTCTCTCCCCCCACTCCCATTACCACTGTCATATCTCGATCGGGCGCAAAAATCATAGCTAGAGATACTATAAACATTTAACACCAGCACGTTTTCAATTAAAAAGTCGTTGACAGCCTCCGATTTTGAGGGGCAGATCGGCAGTTTGAAATATTTGACTGCAATTTCCCTAACATGTGAAAGAGTTTAACTGATGTGGGATAACATATGAGCAAAGAGATATATACAATATATAATATATAAGACAAAGAAAAATGTGTTTATGATCGGCTTTCAGAATGAGGTATTGAATGAAAGGGAGTGGATGAGAGGATGATCTTTGCAACTAAAATTTCCTTTCATTAAACGGAATATCTTTGCCAGTAAAGACTTCTTCGATCGTTTGATCAACTATTCTTTTTTTCTGTTTTTTTCTAGAACTTTTTCTCACAATAATCTAATTAAAATATATTCATTACTATTAAGTATAATCTACACTTACTTACGTATGTCTAACTTAGAATTTATAAGTAGAATTGGACAATAAATATTAATGATATTAATAATAAATAAATGAATAAGTATTTTTCTACCATTTTAGCCATTTTAATCTTTATAAAGGTTGAGATAATTCTCTTATACTGTTACATTGAATATAAGTTAGTTTCCCACTCAAATTTGAAAACCTTTGCCAAAGAAAGGGAGCAACAAAATTATTAAAAACTCTTTGAAATACAAGAAAACTGTTTAGCTGAATAAAGTTCTAATACCCACGTTATAGGAAACAAGTTTATTTCCATATTGCATTCCTGAACAAAAGACAAACCTAAAACCGTTAGACAACACTGAAATTACAACCATTTGCAGTGTGCATAATTTACTCACTAAAATCACAGCGTATTAGCGCTTCGCTAGTTGCAGGCAGCTACTGCTAATTTAATTAATATATGTATTTATGTAGTTAGTGCGGCAAGTGCAACTAAATCGGCGACAGCGACAGACGACAACAACAACAACAAGAGCAACAGCAACAGCAACAGCAACAGCAACAAATGTCGCTGTCGTCCATTAGGCGCGCACTCAAACAAGGTGCGAAAAAAGATGCCGCCGTCGCCATTTTGTTGGGCCACAGCGACGGCGGCGACGACAGTGACAACTGCAACAAGAAGAACAACAACAACAGCAACAGCAGCAACGACAACAGTCAAGTCGACAACGACAACAACAACAACAAAGACAACGACAACGTGGACATTATGATGCGATATGCGATATTATATCTAAATTGTTGATCGGCTGCATTGCTTCAGCGGGCTGGGACTGCGCTAAGCTCCAGTTATGGCTGCGTGACACTGTGTGTGTGTGTGTGTGTGTGTGTTAGTCTTGGGTGTTGCTGCTCGGTGAAAGAGCTGACGATGGCGATAAAACACACAAACCTTGTTGTCGTCGTCGTCTTCGAGTGAAATTGGATTTGTTTGGGGCGCTTTCTTTGAGCATCGTCGCCGTCGCCGTCGTCGTCGTCGTTGTCGTCGTCTGGATTTGTTTGTGCTTTGATTTTTCAAATTAATTTGCGCTTCGTCGGCGACTTTGTGCAATGAAAACTATGTTTAATTGTTTCGCGCCTTGCAATGCTTGGCAGTTGAGGCTTCTCGGGCTTCTCCTGCAGACGAGTTTGGCGGCACAGTTAGACGGCACTGGGAAGGTATTTATGGCCTCTGACATGCGAACCTGACCACGGGGCCAACTTGCATAACTTCTGCAGTGGCAGCTGCAGTCGCAGCTGGCAGAGAATTCGGTCAGCTGAGTAAGACTGGCCATGAAATATGAAGGCTTATTTAGTGTCGACATGCCAGGCTGCCTGAAGACCCCATGGGGGAGACTACAACTGAGGGGGGAAGTAGAGAATGAAGGAGAGAAAGATGTAGAAGGGGAGGTAGAGGGAGTTGAAGAGAGAGAGACGTGGAGGGAGATGAAGAAGGAGGCTGAGAAGCAGAGGAAGAACATATCAGAGAGAGAAACAGAGACCAAGAGGGACACTGAGAGGTGCATAGAGATGGAAGACTGAAGGGAAGGCTAACAGGTAGACTGAGGGGCAGGCTAAAAGGAAGAAGAGCCATACGTAAAGGGAGACCGTGTCGGTAGACCCCGAGCAGGAGCGTGGCCCCGTCGCAGTCTCGCTGTGGCATTAATAATGCCCCTGTGTATTAACCCTGCCTCACAGCAGACACAGCATCATCTTCACTGGCAGACAGGGAGACCTGTTGCTGCAACTTGTTGCACAGAGTGCCGCCAGTGCCGCCACACGGCAATCGGCAACCGGTTGAGGCATGCAAATTCGCCACGCGAACAAACAATGTCAGGCGTGCCAGGCAGATGCAGATGAAGCTGCTCCCGCTGCTGCAGCCGTGTGTCATCAATGTGGACGTTAATCATACGCTTAGCTTGGCAGACATCGCCCAGGGCAGACAAGGCAGCCTAGAATGTTGCACTGTGGCAACTGTTGCAACTGCTGCGACTGCTGCGACTTATTGAATTAAGCAAAGCAGCAGCAACTAGTCGACAAGGCACCTATGCCTTGGCCCGGGCTTGCCTTGGCCACGTCCTTGCCTTGTCTTTCCTTTGCTTTTCTTACCTTGCCCTTGCCTTGCCTGCTCTTCCTCCTCCCCTCCATTTCCCCCATCCACGCCTGTTCCGCACCCATTGCTGACAGCAAACAAAACGTAATTGTTGTCACCGACATCGCCAACATCGTTCGGGGCTTGTCAAGACGTAACTGTCGCATTGGGTCTGACATGTTTTTTAACACTAATTTTACACGCATTTTTAGAAATCGTCAACTTCATCAGCAGCTGTCATCATTTTGCTGTTGCTGTCTCCCTCCCTCTGTCTCGCTCTCTCTCTCTCTCTCTTTACTTCTTCTTCTTTTTTGAGCCTCGTCACGTCCGTTCCGTCTTTGATTCGACGATAAGCTCTGCCCGAGCACTGTCTCTGCCTCTGCACCCTGCCCCCTCCCCTTCCTCCTCTCACTTGCCCCCTGAGGCTGAATGCACTTGCTGCAATAAAGCTGCTTTGCGCGCTGCAACAAGTTGCTGCCCCAGCTGCCTCCTCTGCCTGCTTGCCTCGTCTTGCCTCGGCTTGGCTGGGCTGCTCGGTTGCATGCAATATTGTCACCACATTAACGTCTTGGCCTTTTGTGGCCACAATTTATGACTCGCCGCATGCGTCGACAGCGCGACGGCGCAGCCAGCGTCGCCTTTGGCTTTGGCTTTGACGTTTGGGGCGTGCGTCGCCGCTTGGGAAAGTGAAAAATAAGTAAAAATTGTAATCGCCTTTTCGCGTCAAAAAGTTAAACGAAATTGCTTTATTATGCTTCGACTTCTCTCCCTCTTTCTCTCTCTCTCCCTCTTTCTCTATCTTTCTCTCTCTCTCCTTCTCTCTCTCTCTCTCCATCTCCAGGCAATACTGGGAAATTTGTGCGCGCTTTACGATGCTCTTAAAAAGTTCAATTTCCATTTGTGGTCGGCGAAATTCAAATGAAAAGAAATCTTATAAATTCCTGACTAGCCTAAGAATGAGTTATTTATTTAGGTTATGTCACATTAGCCACTCAAATTGGCAGTTCAAATGCAATAACAGTCTACAGATTTGACTAACTCAAGTGATTTAGTGGTTTCTATTGCTTGAGCTTGAAGAACTTTTCTTGTTAAGAGTGACAGTTTTAGAGATATACTATTTCTTTTTTATATGCACATTAATAATGTAGATCTCGATCTATGCTACAAATTTCATAATGATCGGTGGCTTGACAAAGAAGTTATTCAGGAACTCCTAAGCAACAACTTTAGTTGCTCAAATTGGAGTTTGCAAAGTACCATAAAGTTAAGAGTTTAGTTGCAGTATTTACTGTTCCTAGACTATTGCAAGTCTCAATTACAGAATACACTCATGATAGGGTATGCCAATTGAAGGGTATGCTTAATTTACAACATTTACAGGGTAAACAAAGTGAACTTTAGCATTGCACTGCAGCCTTCCTTATTGTTAGGGCATTTCCATTTGATTCATATCATTCGAAGACAGGGTATTATCAGTGGATTGCATACTTTAGCTACTGCATTTAGTATTTACAGGGTATTCAAAGTGAAATTGCAATGTAGTTTTTTTTACTTCAAGTTAATTTATACTACAGCGAAGTGGAATTTAGCATTGAACTGTAGTTTTTGATACCCATTCAACCATTAAACATGCCCAAAAGAGGGTATACTCACATTGTGAAAAGTATTATTTTTCTTAATGTTGATTTACATTCAAGCGAAGAATCTTTACAGGGAATTTCTAGTATGCCTTATTTACTGCATTTGTTATTTACAGTGCATTTTAAAGTGTTATCTATCTCTCTACTTCAGCACTTAGTATTTACAGGGTATGCAAAGTGGAATTTAGCATTAATCTGTAGTTGTTTATACTCGTCAACCTTTTGTGAAAAAGTATTTCTTTTTACCTGAAGTTGATTCACTTTAAAGCGAAAACTTTTTGCAGGGTATTTGCAGTGCATTGCATGGCTCACTTATTAATTAAAGTCTATTATAAAGTGGTATCTATCTGTCTACTGCAGCACTTACTATTTACAGGGTATACACAGTCGAGTTTATCACTCAATCGCAGCATTTCGCGTCTGCTTTTTTATCTAATGTGATATAAGCGCAACAACTGCAAAGCAGTTTTATGCGCTCTGCCTTAAATGCCACACGGCTTTGCATCGACTACTTATCGCACTCTCTCCCTCTCTCTCTCCCCTTCTCTCTCTTGTAATGTCTCACTTGGCTCAGGCATTCCGCCCAGTTGCTTCACCCCGCTGAGTAACTGCCATAAATTAGCTGGCAAATTGCCGAACACGCTCACTAAACTAGAAGTAGAAACTTTGAAGTCGAAGCTGGAGTTGAAGCGATAAGCTCAACTCAACATGAGGAACAAATTAACAGAGATCAAATGAGACACTCCGAAGGGGAGAAGTGGAGAATAGGAGAAGGGGAGAATGGCAAATGGGGACTGGAGAATCGAGAGTCAGAGTCGAGAGAGTCGAGAATGGGAAACGCAAATCATTTAAGACGCACTTCAAATAAATTACGACAACAGGCAACAGAATACCCCTTCCCCCCCCCCCCTTGAGGCGACAGAGACAAATGCAAACACGCAAAACTGAAATCCAGCAATAGCTGTCGGAATTTTCTATGATAGCAGCAGCAACAACATCAGCAACATCAGCAGCAACAGCAGCAACAACAACAGCAACAACAGCAACAATGGCGACAACTTTGTTAAGTGTCAAAATAAATTCGATATTGTGGCTTAAAAAATGTTTATGGCTGTGAGATAAATACGCGACATTTGCGTAAATTACACGACAGCAACCGCAGCGGCAGCAGCAGCAGCAACAGCAGCAACAGCGACGGCGGCAACTCTGGAGACTCCACTGGAAGCCACGCAGTAAAATAGTTGCTAGTTGTAGTTGCTGTTGTTGCTGTTGAAGGTGCTGCTGTTGTTGTTGCAGTTATTGGTATTGTTGCTGTTGTTGCTGTTGCTGTTGTAGGTGTTGCTGCTGCTGCTGCTTCGGGGTGTTGCATGTGTTTTATGGCGCATGCGATCAACTTGTTAAACTGTCACGTTAAATTTGCGTTTTATGTCAGGGCAACGCCAACAGCAGCCCCAGCAGCAACTGTGGCAACAACAACAGCAGCAGCAGCAACAGCTCGCAGTGCTCTCTAAGATGTGCCGCAGAGTGCAATCAACTCGTTGCTGCAGTTACCGCTTATCAGCGCCCCAAAACACAATAACACACAAAAGACAACATCCGCAGTTGCCGCTGACAGTGGGCAATAGAAGTGGGCAGCAAAGGCAGCAAAGGCAGCTTATCAGCAACAGTTGCACAGGAAGATAGCAACAGCAGCAGCAGCAGGAGGGAGATGCAAGAGCAGCAGCAGCAAGAGCAGCAACTGCAGTTCAAGTTGCTCGCTGTGGCTGCTGCTGCTGCTGCTGTTGCTGTTGCTGTTGCTGCCCTTTGCCTTATTTACTTAGCTAAGCAAATTGAGGCAAAGGCAGCAGCAGCAACAGATGAGGAAGAACAGCAGCGACAGTGGCTTGACTAGAGTAGAAGGAGAAGCAGCCAAAGGGACAGAGTAGGAGAAGCAGAAAGAACAGTAGAAGGAGGAGTAGAAGGAGGAGTAGAAGAAGCAGTAGAAGAAGCAGTAGAAGCAAGAGAAAGAGAGGAAGCAGCAGAGGCAGAGGGAGTTGCCGATGTCGTCAGCAAAGTGACTTGTTGCTGTTGCTGTGGCAGCGTTCAATTGCAACTGCAGCAGCAGCAGCAGCAACGACTTGCACCGATTGCGCTTTATTTGCACTTCTTGATTTGATTTGTTTTTTATTTTCTGTTTTGTTTTTTTTATTTTGATTTGCTTTGATTGAATTTCATTCAATGACGCCGACAGCAGTTGTTGCTGCAGTTATTGCTAGTCAGCAACTGTCGGCAATAGCCGGCGATGGTCGCCGATAGACGCTGCCAGCAGCAGCAGCAGCAGCCGCCGCCAACATTGTCGATTGCTGTTTGGCGATCGTCGCGTCGTCAGTCGCAATTCTGAGCTGCGTGTGGCATGTTGTTATTGTTGTTGTTGCTGCTGTTACTACCAGTATTATTGTTGTTGCTGTTGTTGTTGCTGCTGCGCGGGCACTTTTAATTGCTATCGCGCTCGATACGCACAATGATTGGCGCCGCGAGTGAGCGTGAAACAGCTGCGAGTCACTTGGCAGCCCAAATAGCCAACTATGTGAGTCATTCTCCTCCTCCCACTCCTGCTCTCTCTCTCTCTCTCTCTCTCTCTTTCTCTGCCTTTCTCTCTCCCTCTCTCTCCTGTCCCAAGTCTCGCATGCAACTTGTCGACTTTTAAGTTTTCTCATTGTTCATCATCAGCTGATTTCACCTTGCCCCGCCCCGCCTCGCCTCGCCTCGTCTCGGCTTATCGCAGACATTAAGCTGTGGCTGCGATTAACTAAATCAATTAATTGACTCACTCGATTCACGAATCGCTATTCACTATTCACAAATCACTATTGACTTTTGCGACAGAGCCGCAGAGCCGCAGAGCCGAAGCGTGTGTGTGGCAATCGTGGCGGCGCAATCTCTCAAATGGCCGCGTCCAATAAAAACTAAAAAGGCCTTGCGCCCCGTTGTCATGTAAACAATGCAATGGCAGGCGGGCTGGTGGAGTAGTTCCACATATACAGGGTGTTCCAGCAGTTGAAGAAAGTGAGGTTAGTTCCAGTGCCGACAGGATATCTCGAATTACTGCCGAGTTTAGCTTGAGTTCTGCTTCCAGCTCGGCTGCCAGCTCTCATTTCCATCCACACTTAGAACTTAACTGACACACCCTGTATGCACTACATGCCTGCCTGCTTGTTCATCTCAAGCTCGAGCTGCCATATCTGATGAGCTTGCGCCCAGTTCGTCGTTGCCAACTTCGCGGCAGAGTCGCAGCAGAGTCTGAGCTGCGTCAAACTGTGAAACTGGAGCAGACTTCGACTTGCTTGCTCAGCAGCACCCCTACTCTGCCCCGCCACGCCCCCTACTCCTCTGCCTGCAGGGTATTTCATTCATTCATTGGGCAGAACAAGGCGTGCAACGTGCAACGTGCAACATGCCCCCAAAAGCAGCTGCCAGAGATCGACAGCGACAAACCAAAAACGGAAAGTGAACGCGTGCCTAGTCAGGGAAGCAGGAGGAGGAGGAGGAGGTGGGAAGCTGGAAGCTGCTTAGTAAGTGTCTCTGTATGTGTTCGTATATGTGTGTGTGTGTGAGAGAGTGTGTGTGTACCCCTGTCAATTGAATTGAACGCAGCAGGTGATTAAAAATTGGTTAAAGCTACGAAAATTATCAATGTGAGATCGTTGATTGCCTCCAGATCCCCCTCCCCCCACCAGCTGCTCCAGCTTCTCCTCGTTGTCGTTTTGCTTTCGTTATACCTTCGTCATTTGATTTGATTTGTGCCCGATTGGCTTTTAATTTGTAAAGTGGAGGCTAATTAGATCGTCGGATCAGTCGAACCATCGAATTTCACTTTTCATCAATTTGAAAGGGAAGGGGGAAGGGGGAAGGGGGGAACCTTGAGGCCGCGTGTGGGCGTTGGCTGCCATTACAGCGCTGAAGGTGATCCTCCACTTACTGATCTGCATCTCTGCCTCCTCTTTTTTAGGTCACCTCTTGGCTGGGCAGTGACGGTGCGGATAATCTGCTGAAGTTCGCACAGCTGCAGCTGGACAACGAGGCGCAGCTGAAGGCGCAGGAACTGGAGTTCGAGAAGTACTACTTCATAGCCAGGGTGAGTGCAACAACTAACCCAATCCCCTCCAGCTTAGTCAAGCCATTTCCCTCTCCTCCCTCTCTGCAGAAACACTTGGCCAAGGGGCGTGACCTGCACCTGGCTGCGCAGAAGATTTCCGTGCTCAGTGAGAGCGCACAGAGCCTGAAGGCAGCACTGGATCAGTTCTCGGCGAAGCTGGAGAAGACGCGGGAGCACATTGAGTCGGGGGCGCGTCTGCTGCATCTGCTGACGCAGCATCAGCGCGAGACGGCAGCACTGGAGGAGCTGCAGCGCCTGGCCGAGGAGCTGGGCGCCACGAGGCTCATCGAGAAGCATCTGCCCACCATGCGGAAGAGTCAATCTCTACCAGCGGCAAGCAGCACACCGGCACAGATGCCCAGTGCAGCTGCCAAGCGTGGCAGCTATCGCTGCAGCTCTGGCAATGGCAGCTCCTTCGATGGCGGTGCAGCCGGAGCTGGCAGCAGCCAGTGCAGCTGCTGGCGCGAGTCGCGCAATCTGGAGGACATGGACGAGCCAGAGGAGGAGCACGATGATGGCGAGGAGCAGCAGTCGAAGATAGCCGACTCCGGCGTGGGTGTCTGCGATAATTGCGAACGCAACCCGAAGCTGGCAAGGATCTGCTCCTGTCAGAGTCTCAATGAGAAGAGGTAAGTGCAGCAAGCTGGAGAAGATTCAACACTAATCCTTTGCTTGCCTTTGCAGTCATGACGAGCTGCTCGAGGACGAGTGCTTTGAGCGTCCTGCCAAGGGACGCTACATGGACATGCACTCGCCCATGGAGGCCAATGCGCATCTGCAGTGCCATGCATCCAATCTGGAGCTGACCAAGCTGGAGGAGCTCAGCTGTTTGGAACCAAAAATACAAAAGTAAGAGAGCGCAATCTTTGCTTGCTTCCTTCTTCTTCATGGTTACCCTCTTCCTCCCCCCCAGAACGCTTCTATTGATCATGCGGGAAATGATTGGTACCGAACGCGACTACGTGCGCTCCTTGTACTACGTCATCGAGAACTACATCGACGAGCTGCTGCGGGAGGACATTCCACAACCTCTGCGCGGACAGCGCAACGTCATCTTTGGGAACATTGAGAAGATCTTCGAGTTCCACAATTCACACTTTCTGGGCGAACTGGAGCGCTACGAGCGGAATCCTTTGAAGGTGGGCGCCGCCTTCCTCGAAATGGAGTCCAAGTTCTATTTGTATGCACTGTACAACAAGAACAAGCCCAAGAGCGACACACTGCTCAGCGAATACGGCAGCTCGTTCTTCAAGTCGAAGCAACTGGAGTTGCAGGACAAGATGGACCTGGCCTCGTATCTGCTGAAGCCAGTGCAGCGCATGGGCAAGTATGCGTTGCTGCTGCAGCAACTGGTGAAGGCCGTGAAGGGTGTGGAGGGGGCAGCGCTGCAGGAGATTGCCGCCGACGTGGAGGAGTTGCAGCGGGCCGAGGAGATGGTCAAGTTTCAGCTGCGCCATGGCAACGATTTGCTGGCCATGGATTCGTTGCGCGACTGCGATGTGAATGTCAAGGAACAGGGCCGATTGCTGCGCCAGAATGAGTTCCTTGTGTGGCAGGGACGCGGTGGCAAGAAGACGCTGCGCCAGGTGTTTCTCTTCGAGGAGCTGGTGCTGTTCAGCAAGGCGCGTCGCTTTCCAGACCACAAGGTGAGTACTGGGATTAAACTCCTACCTTCCTCTCCTTGATTCACCGCTCTCTCTCTCTCTCTCACTCTGGCCACAGAATCTGGACATCTACATCTACAAGAACAGCATCAAGACCTCGGACATTGGACTGACGGCACACACGGGCGACAGCACAACGAAATTTGAGATCTGGTTCAGGAAACGCAAGCCGGACGACACTTGGATGCTGCAGTGCATGTCGGAGGACATCAAGAATGCCTGGACCGAGGAGATATCGAAGCTGCTGTGGAAACAGGCGAAGCGAAATCGAGGTAAGTCTGCGTAAAGCATTCACACTGAGCTGAGCTGAGCTGAACTGGAGTTGCCTTTACCCCCACCCCCTTTAGAAGTTCGCCTGGCAGAGATGTCTTCGATGGGCATCGGCAGCAAACCCTGCCTGGACATACGCCCCAGCCACAATCAGATCAGCGATCGCTCCATACCCCTGACGCAGCTCAACAAGAGTAAGTTTGATTCTCTCTCTCTCTCTCTCTCTCTCGAGGAGTTTAACCTTACTCATCTTCCTGCTACTCTCAGCACCCAAACTGCGTCACACTGAGCCCGGCAAGGGCAGCATGCGACGTCCCAATTCACTCATCTCGGAGAGCTCACTGTCCAGCGGCACCAGCACCACGAGCAGCTCCTCCATCAGCGGCGGCTGCTCATCGAGTCACACGACACATGGCGAGGCAACTGGGCGGCACAGCTTGAACCTGAGCTTTGGCAAGTTGACGGGAGGAGGAGGCAGCGTTGGCTGCCACAACAGCAACTCGGCCACACTGGAGCTCATCAATGAGACGCAGGCACTGAAGCTGAGTCACGCCAGCGACGCAGACACCTCCAGGAGCAATGCCCAGCCCAGCAGCAGCAGCGCCTCCTCCAATCGAGGCAGCAAGCGTCAACACAAACGATCCACGACGATTGTCAGCCAACTGTCCATGGGTATTGAGCTTGAATTGTGCTACTTCTTCTAGCGACGGGATCTCTGTTTAGTTCTTGTAGTCGTAGTCTTCCCTTATTTGTTCCTCCTCCTCCTGCCTATGCTCCACCCACCCACATGTATATAAACACTGCTTCCAGTATTAGTAGACACCGAACTCTGTAAATAATCCCTGTATAATAATTCCTGTGCTCGTGCTGCATGTACTCTATGTGTGATCGCCCTGATTGTGCCAACTGTTTATTTCATATGCTTTTCCTATATGTATCATCTCGTAGAGAGCGGCATTCTGTCAGACATCTCAGTGACTCCGGATCAAGATCACACACACCCAGCGGAGCAGCTGACTGGCAACAGGGGCAGCTGGTCCACGCTGGCAGCGGCGAGCAGCAGCAGCGCCAGTGCCAGCAACTCGACGGTGATCCTGCGACGCTACAAGTCCTACGCCCATGCTGCAGAGTCTGCGGCTCCAGAGAGCAAATGAAACGAGTTCTCGGAGCAGATTTAGCTTTAGAAGAACAAAAACAAAAACAAAAACGGTTTCATCAGATTCACAATATCATATTTTACTTATTATTATCATTATGATTATGTTTATAATTATGATTATGATTATTATTATTTTTGTTATTTATTATTTATTTGATTTTAGTTGTGTTAATTTGTCATTAATCTTTCGCCTATTGTATTATTTGCCCCGCCCCCTTTTATTCATTTATCACATGCTCCGTTTTTAATTTTCGAAAGTTTGAAATTATTGAATTCAATGTGTCAATGTCGAAATACATACAATATATTTCATAGCTCTTAATCAGCCTTAATCAACTCGAACAACCCACACACACACACTCACACACACAAATCGAGGGGCGCACAGTGTGCCAGCCGAAATGGGCGTGCTACATGCATCGTACATCGTTTATCGTTCATCGTGCATCGTCCATGAGTATCGAAAACGAAATTTATAACGTACAGTTAGTTAATATGTTAATTAAGTGCCTATCTTAAAGTATCTTTAAAACAAAATATACATAAATAATTGCATATCTTTAAAATACGAATAATGTATACAGATCTAAGCAAAGAATTGAATAAATGTTGCTTCGAAATATTAGAACACCTTCTACCGATAACTGTGTGGGCGCTATGATCGATGATAACCATCTTGGGTATCCCTCGCCTCTGGGTGCAACTTTAACAGGTAGTTTACAAGCGGAGAGAACATTTCATGAATAAAACAATAGGCTTAAAAAAGGTTGCTTTCCAAACATAATATAAAACTTGGGTCTATGAATTTCATCTTCAATAGCTTCATATGAAAGAGCTTTAGCTCAAGTTATTTCCAAACAGGTGCTCTCTCATACATATAATAATGATATTGCGTAACAATATTAAGAATAGACAGTTCTCAGTCAGTTGCAACTGTAGAATCTCGCAAAATAAAAGTACGAGAATAAGTGTGCTTTACATTGTACCATGCCAGAGTTCACTGGCTTCAGATATGATGGCAATAGACATGAAAATTCTCTGATGTGGTACTCCGATAGAAACTAGCGAACCTGCATGCCCATAAATAAAAAAATAACAGAGTATCGGCAATGTTATTACAGTTTTATTCTTCCTATCTCTATAAATCTTCACTGATAATTGAGAAAACCTTTTTAAAATAAAGAATGTGTTGTACAAAGGCGGTTTTCAAAACGTAGGTCTATAGAATTCGTATGCCAGGTGACTATCTCAAAAAGCGGCTTGAAAAAGAGCTGAATGTTCGCTTTTATTCAACTTACTTTTTATTAAACAACTGTTCCCTTGAAAATGATATTGTTTGTGCAGATAAATCTTTCCATTCGCTATAAAAACGACAATTTTGACGGTATTTAATCAGTTTGAACCCTAGAATCGCTAAAAATGAAACTACTTATCATACTTGCCTGCCTCACTCTTTGCCTGATGCATTCGCAGGCTCAGCTCAGCAATTGTCGGGGTCGTCCTTGTAAGTAATACCGAGAAATAGAACTAACAGCATCCGAAAATAACCTTGTTTCCTTTTCAAAGCCCAACCAGAGTGCGTTGGTGTGAGAAATATCGGTGAAAGGATATCACGGGTCTGCGATTTACACTCAAATCTTCTGATGTGGTACTCCGACAGAAGGCAACGGGCCTGCTTGCCTATGCCCTTTCTGGGTTGTGGTGGTAATGCTAATCGCTTTTGCACTCGCCAAGACTGTCAAAGAGCTTGCTGGCGTGAGGGATAACAAATGTTTGTGAATAAACTTTCCTTTGTCTACAATTAAATTATCTGTATACAGCATATGGCGAACGTATCGATTTCTCTTCACTGTTTTGCCTATGATACAATAGTAGTTTATTTTCTTGGGAACAGCTTTTTTCAAATTAACAGATGACCCTGCACATTTTTTTAGTATACCAAGTTGCTATAAAAGCGAAAAGAAACTATTCTTGAGCTAAGTTTGCTCTAATTCATCAACATGAAAATAGTTTATTTCTGTGTATTCCTGACACTTTGTCTGTGCTTCACTCTTTCTCAAGCCTGTTGTGGAAATCCAGGTAATCAACAACATTTTTGGATCTCTTTCCTGGAAATTAACATTCAGTTTCCAATTATACATGTGTATGTGCACAAATATATATGTATCTTTCAGATCACAAATGCAAAGATATAAACGAAACGTACACCGACAAAAATTGAGCTCTGAAATGGTTCTTCGAGAAGAAAAAAGAGGCGTTAAGGCGACGACAATAGAAAGGGCCTTACCACGTTTGCTTTTGTTCAAGTTATTTCCGAACAGGTGCTCTCTCATATAATAAGGGCATAAGCTACTAATATTGAATATCAACTTGCTATAAATATTTGAATTTAGAAAGTTCTCAATCATCTGAAACTGTATAATCTCTCAAAACAAAAGTACTTATACGCGTACGAGTGGCAATCACAAGCTTAATATTAAGAACTTTTTGTTCACCCACGAAGCCGAGTCAGAGTGCACTGGCTTGAGATATGATGGCAATAGACATGCAAATTCTCTGATGTGGTGCTCCGATAGAAACTAGCGAACCTGCATGCCCATGATCTTGTATTGTTGTGGTGCTAATTGTAATCGATTCTAAAATCACGAGCACCCTCAAAGCATGTGCTGGCTTGAGAAATAAATGTTTGTAAATAAAAAATATAACAGAGTATCGACAATGTTAATAAAGTTTTACTCTTCCTATCTCTGTAAATCTTCACTGATAATTGAGAACACCTTTTAAGAATAAAGAAAAGGTTATACAAAGGCAGTTTTCAAAACGTGGGTCTTTAGAATTTGCACGGCGTGTGACCATCTCAAAAAGCTGCTTGTTAAAGAGCTGAATGTTCGCTTTTATTTAACTTACTTTTTATTAAGCAACTGTTCCCATGATAATGATATTTATTGTTAAAACTCTTTCCATTCGCTATAAAAACGATAAATTTAACGGTATTTAATCAGTTTGAACCCTAGAATCGCTAAAAATGAAACTACTTATCATACTTGCCTGCCTCACTCTTTGCCTGATGCATTCACAGGCTCAGCTTAGCAATTGTCGGGGTCGTCCTTGTAAGTAATTCCAATAAATAGAACAAACAGCATCTAAAAATAACCTTGTTTCCTTTTCAAAGCCCGACCAGAGTGCGTTGGTTTGAGAAATATCGGTGAAAGGATATCACGGGTCTGCGATAGACACTCAAATTTTCTGATGTGGTACTCCGACAGAACGCAACGGACCTGCATGCCTATGATCTTTCTGGGTTGTGGTGGTAATGCTAATCGCTTTTGCACTCGCCAAGACTGTCAAAGAGCTTGCTGGCGTGAGGGATAACAAATATTTGTGAATAAAACTTTACTTTGTCTATAATTAAATTACCTGTATACAGCATATGGCGAACGTATCGATTTCTCTTCAGTGTTTTGCCTATGATACAATTATAGTTTATTTTCTTGAAAACAGCTTTTTTTCAAATTAACAGATGTCCCTGCACATTTTTTCAGTATACCAAGTTGCTATAAAAGCGAAAAGAAACCATTGTTGAGCTTAGTTTACACCTATCCATCAACATGAAAATAGTTTATTTCTGTGTATTCCTGACACTTTGTCTGTGCTTCACTCTTTCTCAAGCCTGTTGTGGAAATCCAGGTAATCAACAAAATTCTCGGATATCTCATCTGGAAATTAATATTCAGTTTCCAATAATACATGTATGCACATATAATTATGTATCTTTCAGATCACAAATGCAAAGATATGAATGAAACGTGCACAACGTGCAATGGTTCTTCGAGAAGAAAATGAGGCGTTAATGCGACAATAGAAACGAATCCTAGATTTGTTTTATTATTTATTTATTATACAATATATGTACTGATAAATATTGGTAATGTATAATAAGTATATACAAAATTATAAAATGTTTTAATAATTGGCAAAAATATTGATAATGCAAATATAAATGTATAATTTTCATTTAGTCTTTAAAATAGATCGTTTTGCTCTGATATGACAACAATTTGTTAAAATTCTCAACTGCTTATTCGGTGGCCACGCGCTATAAATAACAGTGTTGAAACTGACGCAGATAATGAAATGAAGAAAACTTTAGATACCCGAACCATCATGTGGGTCCTTTGTTTTGTAGCAAAGGGACGTAATTCTGATTCAGTGAATTTAGTTTTTTTTATTTCCTTTTTTAAATCACAAATATGGTTTGCTTATTGCTAATAAAACTTGCTCAACTTGTTGATTGTCTTAGCCGCCATGCAGTGTGGATATAAAGAGTACGTTGTCGTTCTGTTGCAGCTCGTAGTCCAGTTCACCCTAAAATCATTTATTTTATCTGCAATTTTCTCGGGCTGAATAGATGGGGCACACTTACCAGTAGCTCCCAGTCCGTGTCGTTGATCAGCACAAGAATTCCAGGTCGCCTATAAAAACAACAGCAATTAAGCTCAACACGTGCCAGAAATGTTGTTGCCACATGCCACTTACACGGTGTCTCCTTGTATAAATAACTCTGGCCGCTCTGTCAATATGTTGGCATGCATCCACTTGAGCAATTTTGCAATTGTCCCTACAGATTAATTGTAGTTCTTTAGTGTTATTTGTTAAGATTTTCTGAAATTCTCTCACATTTCTCAGCGCCATCCAATGAAAGTTTGCGATGCTTGATATTTCCAAAGAGCAGCTCAGCGCCAGCACTGGACAAGGGTTTAAATTGAATGTATGTGATATTATTTATTATATATTATTATTCTATACCTGAACTCCAGTATTAAATTTAAATTCGGCGTGTTTGTGCTGCTCATTTTTACTTTATTATTGTTTTCTATTACATTGCCATTCACTGTTCGCGGCGACACGCTGACATTTAACATCACTGTTAACTCAAATCTGCGTTCTGTTAATCTTCTTGCGTTCTCTTAATTCAAAATGCGTTTAGCAGACTGACGGTTAGTTTTTAAAATCGATACCTGTTTCGATTTGGACGTGTTTTATAAACAAATTATGTTAGGTAATATATCTATTCTGAAATATCTTAAAATTCCAACGTAAATAAGTCATACGTATCGTTGAATATTATTAATTTATTTAGCTTTAATTTCATTAAATAGTTAAGGACATTGACATGTTTGTTGGCTTTTGTAAAATAATTGTATGTGTGTGTTTGGATACATTTTAGTTGGCGCAAAGTGCTGCATTATAATACAAAACCATGAAAATAAAACTAAACAATTAAATTGCTAGGACGTAAGTGTACATGTATGTGTATAGTTGGTTCATCATTGGATAACATGTAAAACATATACATACATACAATGTAATAAAATAAAATAAAATAAAACATAAACTGCGTTTTAATACAAGTGTTCAACTCAAAACCCACTGTTAGACAAACTTTACACGCGTTTTTTAATTACATTATTTGTTTTTTTGTGTGGTTAGAGAACTTAAAATAAATAAATAAACATACATACATACAATATGCAATGTGGCAACAATAGTTACAGTACTTTTCTTTTTCTTTCACTTTCTTTCTTTCCTATTTTTTATCGTTTTGCGCGTTCAAATGCAACTATAAATAATAAATATATATTTTATACAATTTGACGGTATAAAGCACAAAAAATATCATATTTCAATCGAGATTTTGCTTACTCATTCGCTGTGTGTATATTTATAATAAGAGTGAAGCACTCTCCAAGTTTAGTTGAAAATATTTGTGGTTTTTCTTTTCATTTCAATGATTTTGTTTAGCTAATTCTCATATCTAATACACGATTGTGTGTATGTGTGTGTGTGTAGGTGTAAGTATATGTGTAAGGCATTAATTTGTTTGTATATATCGTTTTAATACATCCTGCGCTCATCTTGCTGATTTGATCCATTTTCGTTGATGTTTTGTTAATGTTTAAGTATGGCTAATTATCGCTTTCCTTCCTTCCCAATACCATCTGCTGCCTCCCTTCCGACAGACCCCATTCGGAGTCTTCTTGGCGGGCCTTGACGCGCTTACATCAACTTCTGCTTGGCACAGTCGGGGCACAGAATGTCGGGTCCGTCGGTGATGAAGCCACGTCCAACCAGGCTGGCCTTGCAGCTGGCGCACACGAAGCAATCGTGATGCCAGTGACGCTCCTCGAACGAGATGAAGCGAGTGCCGCCGATGCCTACAGAGAGGAAGAGGAAGAAAGTGAGTAAGTAGGGCAGGGTAATCTATCGGGCTAGTTAGCTGCTACTCACCAGTGATGGGCTTGACGCACGATGTGCAGCGCTTGGCAAAGAGTTCGCCAAAGCACTCGGCACAGTAAGGCTTCTCGTCGCGACTGGTGAAGCGCTGCCCGGCCAGCGTGATGTTGCAGTGGGTGCAGGTGAAGCACTCGCGATGCCACGGCTCGTTCTTGTAGGTAACCCCACCAGAGGTGATTACCTGTGTAAATGAAAAAGAAGTTAACACTAATCTCCCACTTGGAAGGCTTCGTGCTCTTCTTACCTTGTTGCACTTAATGCAGCGCGTGGCAAACTTCTCCTCGTAGCAGCCGGCGCAGTAGATCTCCTGCTCCCGCGGTATAAACGACTTGGTGCCTATGGCCATCTTGCAGACGCAGCAGCAGAAGCAATTCTCGTGCCACTGCCGGGTTTTGTATTCCATTTTCTTGGTACCTGAAAAGAGGGAACCAGATCACAAATCAATTTCGTACGCCTGACAACCTTGAACTTTGTCTACCAATCAGAACCCTTATTAAATAGCCCAAATTCCAGACATATTGAGGGCACCAAACCATTTGGGGAAACTCAATCAGAACTTGATTTCAATAGCAACGAGAAATAGCGAATTATTTTCCATTATTATGTGCAACTGACATGCAACTGTCGAACTCGAAAGCCAGACCGTCTCTCCTCCCAAATGCCCTCCCCTCCCCCTTTACACGCTTTTGTCTTCGCATTTTCATAACAATTAATGCAAAAATTATTCAAATTCGCTTAGACTAAAGAGAGACAAAGCTGGGCCCGCACGAAGCCACAATATGCATGCGATGATGGCCCAAGTGCTTATACGCATAGTGCCTCCATTAGTCCCGCTGCGGGTCTTGACTAGTGGGCATAAAATCTCTCTTTGCTTTATTTATTGCGTGCTCAAAAATGTTGCCAAAAATAGAAGTTACTATTAGTTGGGGGGAGGAGGAGAAACTCTTGCCTAGGTGAGCCCCATTCGGACTGGGTTCACTGACTGCCAATTAGAAGGGAGAACTGGGTAATTGACTGGAATAATGTCAGGGCGACTGACAGCAAACTCTATTGTTACCATATGCTTTAAATTAGAGACAACTTTGTGGCATGTTTTGTTACAATGGGGAAATTTGTGGCAAATTTATGGCGATTGTAAGTTGAATGTGTCATAAAGTGAGGTTAGGCATATAAAATATATTCTTGTAAAAATGTTCTGCAGTTGTTATGTCGTAAACTGAAGTAGGGCATAAAAAGTAAATCTATAAAATATTTAGTTAGTTTTCATATTCATCATTTCGATGTGCACACTTATTTCTGTCAGTGTAGCTCGCTTATGCTTCCATTACTCATCGGCAGACGAAAGCTGCGATGACGTTATGAGCGAAAGAGTTCCGAACCCAGCACAAGGTGGGCGTCTATTTCTTACCCATTTTGGCAACAACTGAGGCAACAAATGGTCAATTAATATTGATAAATTATGATGTATCGCTGGGATTTAATTAGCCACAAATTTATGAGCAGCATTAGAGCTGATCCACACCACATCCACATTAGCATTACCTGCTTTGGTCGCATGCGGATCACCGAGGCGACAATAATCGCCCAGGGAGCAGTAGAAGTTGCGATTCTCCTCGACGGCACTGGCATTGGGAAGGAACATGCTCAGCACGGCGATGTCCTCGTTGTTGTCCTTGGCCTTCTTAATGCGCTCTGCTCCAATGGTCTTGCTCTGCAGATGCAGGCGCGACTTCATGCGCGAACTGAGCACGTCGACGTCGGTCATGTTGATTGATTAACTACGCGCACAGACTAGCGTTAGTTAGTGAGGGGCTTAAACTACTACAGTGCAGAGTGGCTACCCAGGAAGGAGATCACTAACTGATCTATTAAGTCACGACTTTGCCTAAACTGTGAAGAAGATCTTCGATCCATCGATCGACCCGAGTGCAACTGGGTCAGCTCGAGCTCGAACTCATTTGGAAACCAGTTCAGATTACAATCGGCCAGGCCGGGCCTCTGCCTGCCTCTCCTGCCCAGCACACTGATCTCAAACCGATCTCTAGACGATCTCGAGTCTCTAGCGCTGTCACACAAATTTGGCGACGTCGTGTCTCCCCTCTCTCTCTCTCTCTTCCACCCCCATTTGCCCGTTCGCGCCTCCTCCGACTTCAAGGCAATGACATCACTAGACGCCCCGCCGCCACCGCCGTCAAATTTTCTAGCCAAATAACAAGTTTCATTAAAAAAAACTTGGAGAATGTTTTTATAAATAACAAGCGACACAGCGACAACTACAGCAACTACAACAATAGCTGGCCTGCGATGCCTTCATAAATCATTAAATAATTAACTTTTTGTAAAAAACACAAATCAAAAGGCAGCCACAAATGAATTGCTAAGAAAAAACTTGCACAGCGCGTGCGCAAATTGAAGCAGGAAATTGAAATCGAAATTGAAATTAGAAATTCCGAAATATTTGTTGCCCACAGGAAACGTTCTCGTTCTATATGGACAGTCAATTAATGCGCTATGAGAATGGCGAATCAGGGCGGGAGTCTCGGATTACTCTAACCATAGCATTCTTATGGCTTTAGCTTGGCTATGCTCTGCGGTTAGCTTTATTTTTAGCCTCCACACGGCGTGTCACATAATTATAACTAATTGAACTCGGGTTGCCAAGCGGACTGAGGCTGAGGCAGCCAAAGATGTCGCCCACGACGCCGTCTTAGACGCCCACAAACAAACAGACACAGAGACGCCGCTGCTGAGGTCAAGTGGAGATCGGTGGAGGCAGAGGAGGAGGAGGAGGAGGCGACATTGAAATTTGCACGCATTGACAGTCAGATGCGATCTAAGTGAATGATTGATTGGCCAATGAAGCCGACAGTCGAGAGTCGAGAGCATTACGTGGTATCGCCACTTGCCAGCAACGAAATCGAAAGTGCTCGCTATGCACGCTCTGCATTTTTAATGCTACTCCTCCTTACTCAATCCCCTCTCCTGCTCGCCCCTCTCTATCTATCCTCCACATTTGCCAAGCTCAGCGAAATTGTTGTGCTGACATTGCAGGCGGACGCGGAATGCAAATGGTAGCGCAGCTTTCTATAAATATTTCAGCCTTTTCTGAGCTAAGCACAAAAAATATTTCAATATTTTTGAACACTTTTGAAGAAGAAGAAGCAGGGGAAACGTGCCTAAGCTGATGCTACGAGAATATCGTGATATGTCTTTGAGTATCTGCTGTTGACCCGCCTGTGCAAATGTCAACGGCTGCAGGGCAAAGCAGCGGTATTCCCGCTAGATTTATTAACTTTGTCAGTTTAAGGAAATAAAAGAGAAATTGAATTTGACTCGAGTTGTTGTTGTCGTTTGCCTGATAAGACACAGAAAGAGAAGGAGAGAGACAGAGTGGAAGACAGATGGCATTCAAATCATTTGCCTAAGCGGGTCGCTGAGAGATTGGACTCGATATGAACAGCAACTCTGGAGATTTATTGGGTCAGCTACCTTTTGCCTCGACAATTAATAAGTGTTTCAACTCGAATTTGATTTGGATTTCGATTCCAATTTCGATTTCATTTCAATTGGCATTCAATTGCAGTGCCAGCATTAAAAACAAATGCAGAGAAATGCCAAAGACTCAAGTGGGCGACTCAATTGTTGTTGCTGTTGCTGTTGTTGTTGGCGTTGCTCTTTGCGTGCATATTCATGATATTGTTCGTGTTCGGCTGATTTTCATGCTTTTCCACTTGGCTTTTTAAATGTGGCACACGTCGATGCTATCGCCACAAATTTTTAAATGCAGCCGAAAAAAAGCAGCTCAAATTGTTTCCGGTTTTGGCTATGCAATTTCTATTCGACGCCGCCCGGCGATACGATCCGAGCCACAGACAGACCCCGCTCCCTCTCCCCCTCTCTCTCTCACTCTTGGCACTGCAACTGGAGCTGGGTTGCTGTTGCTGTCTCTGTCTCTTGATTATTAATTTTATTTTATTGTATTTTATAGCGCTTTTTTCTGGTTCATGCCGAGGCGTTTCGAGTCCCATTTCAACTGCATTTTCGGACAGCCACAGATTGTGTAATCTGCATGACATGCTGCCTATGTTGTTGTGTGTGTGGGAGGGGGAGTTAATTAAACTGTCGCAGAGTGCGTGCATAAAACGCATACGCCCCACTGACTGCAATTTATTGCGCATACGCAACGTTTCAGCGGCAACTGCTTTGCCTCAACTACAATTTATGAGCTGCAGGTGCTCCTGCTACTGCAATTGATCCTTCCCTAACAATAGCCACTCTGCACACACTGTTTACAGAATACTATTTGCCATAAACACCGCAAAGTGTTTATAGCAATTGCGGAAATACTTTTTAATTGTTCTCCGATTCGGAATATGAATGCACTGTTTATAGTTATCGTTGTTGATGCAGCACACAATTGACTGCGCACATGCAACACGTTGCCCTGCCACGGTCCAAATTAATTAGCTGCAATCGCACAGTGCACAGTGCACATCTATAGTTTACAGTGTATACAAACAGTCAACGTCCGCGGCACTTGCCAAGCGCTTTGAAAGCCGTTTTCTGACTGAGAACAGCAGCCGAAAAACAAACCAACAACAACAGACGCAACGTAAACAAAGTTGAGGTGAGTTTCGGCGAGTTGAGTTGCCGAGTTGAGCTGAGTTGAGTTCACTTGCCGCCAAGCAAATTGAGTTGAGTTTGGTCTGCGTTGAGTTTGCTTTGAGTTGAGTTGAAGCTCAGTTGAGTAGAATGCGAGTTTGAGTGCCTGGCGACCGCCTCTGACGATGATCGTCGTGTTTAACATGGCACAGAAGACATAACAAGGCAGGCAAGGTGCCATTTAGGCCTCTCTTCGTGCAATTATGAACTATTTTGAGTGACGGAAACTGGTTGATCAACTGAGACACTGATCAACTGATGGACTGACCAACCTGCAACTCTGATGGACTGACTGCAAGTGGCCCGCACGCTTGACATTGCCACGCTGCCAGGGCGTTAAGGTGAGCCGGTTGAGCCAGCATCGTCGTGTGGGCTGCTGCATTCTCTTTGCATACCGTGTAAGGGGGAAATGCGATATGGAAATGTATGTGCCCGGAAAAGCATCTCATGCACACACTTTCCAATATCAGTTGACATTGAAATGGAAGCAACTTTTCCCACCAGATATCGCCCTGGTTTGGTCAGACTGCCCTACAATATATATGAGGGTACTCGATATGGATCACGTATTGTGTTGTTGACTGATTAATTGCCGACCTAGACGGAAATGTCTGGCTGAAACACACACGTTGCGTGGGTTTATGTTTTGTGTTGTCTGTAAACAAATCAATTGAACTGCAATAATAAAGTCGATTAATGCCAATTAAGTAATTAAACAATTAACTTTGAGTAAGGCAATGCAGCTGGGAATGAGGCTGAGGGAATGCAACTTGAAGACAAAAGAAGATGAAACTCAAGATATATAAAGATAACAAATAAGTTCATTACTTGAAGCAAGTGCAAAGCTCTCAATCAAACTGCAATTAATTATTCAATGAAGTTCCCAAAATAACTGACAAATGACATAATACTTCTGTGTTTCATTATGTTCATCTCTTTATCTGTCTGCCATATTACTTCCTAATTATTTCACACTTTAATTAAATTAGGCACGCCCAGTCAGGCTATTTAAGAGCCACAAATCATGCGAAAACAAAAGAAACTGAGAAATACACAAAACAAGTTCTATTCCAAATATTCAAATATGAAATCCAAGAAAGAAATAAATAATTCGCTATGAGTCACAGTTCAAATTAGAGACGAGTGGATTAATGGGGATCTGCCCGCTGGCGTCCATTTTGTGCTTTCCTCATCTTTTCGTATGTCGTAGATCGCATGAATTAACATAGATGACATAGATGATTCTGAGGCGTTGTCGCTATAATTCGCCAGAATTTATAATATTTTCTGTAGATTTTGTAGACCACAAGAGAGGTAGAGAGAGGGAGAGGATGATGTAAGCAAAAAACGCCGCGCAATTAAAAAGCCATTTTATAGCCAACTATTTTCGATAGTTAAACTGGCAAATTAACAAATGCTGATTCGTATTTGATTAGACAATTAGTTGACGCCCGTTTCGTGGGTAGTGTAAACAACACTTGTCGGATTTGCTAGACGAGTGCGACCCACCTTTGGCACACAGCACAGCACAGCACAGAAGTAAACACGGCCGTATTCAAATGACACTCAGATCGGCAATCGGCAATCGAATCCGTGTGGGATGCGTAGCTGACATTGATGAGAGATTTGCATTGCAGTTGTCCCCCTCCCTCTCCCTCTCTTCCTCCCTCATAATTGGCAATGTCAACGTGTACTTCCAGCAGCTTGTTTAGGTAATGCCTTCAATTGCGAATGATAAACGGTCCATTATTGTGGCCAAAATGGGTGCAAGACAAGCATTGATATGACAATGTGATCGTTTATTTAGCTCGCTCGATATTTACACAGAACTTGTCGTATATAATATATTCCGACCCAGCAATGTCGTCCACCTGCGGGTTCAGGGCCCGACACACACACACACACGACACACAGATGCCGCCCCATCTGGTTGCTGCGTGGGTTGCGCCGTTCGCTTGCTTTATTATCGACAATGACAATGAACTTGCTCGATCGATCGTTCGATCGATCGCTGAGCAAACTTGGCCACAAGTCGAGCACTTGTATATAATGAAAGCAGATATCGAACATGGATGTGTAATGCCCGAGAGCCTGCGAGAACTGCGGGCACTGCAGGCACCACGACTCACTCAACTGTAGCAAGTTCATTAGTGAAGAAAGAGAATCAACAGCAAGACTGCCCCATACCCTGCAGACAGTTAAAGAACAGTTGCATATACCCCACTTACTCGCACTCTATAACACATGCCCATGCGGGCCTCAGTTTTTTATGGTTATGTGCCAATGCACATCGGAGATTTATGGAATGTGTCGCCGTTCGCCCGTTGGCAACAAATTGCTCTGCAAGTGCAATTAATTTGACATGGTATTAGGCCTGCCTGCCTGCCTGGCTGTTCATACCAGGCCTGGCATGCCTATCTAAACTGCAACTCCCGCTCCACCCCCTCTGCTAACCGGTCTCATCAGCACTTGCTGTGTGTGGCGCTGTCTGGTATTTCAGCTGCCGCCCCAAAGTATGCTACACTTTAAATGCAACTTGCAAAAGCTAGTTTTGATGGAAAACAAGCTAAGTTGGCAACACTGCTTACCTGCACGGAATACTTCGCCGCAGCCATCGCAACGCGAGGCGAACTGCGTGTCGTAGCAGTTGCCGCAGTAGATCTTGTCGGCCTTGGCGCCAAACTGCTTGTCCACCAGATTCAGATTGCATTTGAAGCACAGGAAACAGGCCTCGTGCCAGTGCTTGTCTTTGTAGGAAAGATCCTGCGGAAGAAATAAGGCAATTATAGGTAATGTTTGAGTAGTTAAGGGGAAATGCGGTGGAATATTACTTTTGGGTATGTTTCTTATTGAAATTCTCCCTTGTGTTAACTAACTGAACGCTCAAATGACTCTTACTATAAATGTATACAAAGTCAAACCTATTAAATTTTACATTTTTATATTAACAATAGGAACTCCAGTTAAATATTGTAATGTTTAGAGAATATGAAGGAGAATATGACTAAACCAATCAACACTTTTGGAAAAGATCTCGTATTGAATTCTAGAATTTACTTAAACTAGCTGAACACTCAGAATACTTTGCCAGAAGTATGTTTAAAATTATTCCAATTAAATTGGTAATATTTAGAAACTTCTTCCTGTTTTTGCTGAACTTTCTCTTATTCTATACAATCAATCCTTTTCAAATTAAAACTCTTTTACTTCCTGTACTCTCCTATAAGTTTAAACAAAGAAATCCCCAATTATATTATTGTAAAACTCACCTTCGAATCGATGCCAATGATCTTGTTGCACTCCTCGCACGTATTCGCAAACACATTCTCGTAGCACTTGATGCAATAGGGATGATCATCCCGGATCACATAGCGTTGTCCCGTCAGGCTCTCGTCGCACTGCCAGCAACAGAAGTGGCCCGAATGCCAATCCTTGTCCATGGCCTTTGTGTATTCGCCACTGAAAATTAACTGCAAGTAAGCAGGAAGATAAAAAGGGCGATATAACTAAGTAACATTACCAAGATATATATGGATATATAGATAATACTCTAACAGATCGTTCAAGTGTTTAGCTAGCTTCCAATTTGCGTGTGGAGCAGTGTAAAATGTTGTATTTCGAGCATGTATATGTATGTGTATACAGTATGTGCGTGTATATAGGTTGGTAAGTATTATTTGTAGTATATTTTGGTACTGCTTGTTCGTGTTGTTCGTGGCACTACTCTATATAATATGTATGTATACAGTTTTGGTATTTGGATTCTGTGTTTTCTTTTTTTCTTCAGTTTTCAGTGATCTGTTTGTTGTTTCTGTTGTTGTTGTTCGTGTTGTTGTTTCAGTGTTTGTTGGGTGCATGTGGTATATAGAGACATATAGTAGACATATAGTAGACATCGACAGTTTTATGTGGGTACCTTTTAGTAAACAGTATTGCCGAGGAAAGAAGGTAGTAAACGTGTCGTTTTGTAATAGTTCGAGAGATATATGCGAGTACTTTGGATAGTTTATTTCTGGTTTTCTGGTATTCTGGTATTCTGCTTGTGAGAGCGATTTGATTTCTGAGCGAATCGATATTGAATTTATGTGAGAGAGAGCGAGAGAGCGCATGTGAGTTTCGCTTGCGTATCGAATCGAATTTGGATGAGATATATCGTTATCAATATAGATTCTGATTCAGAATGGTATACAATACATATACACGAGGCGGACAAAAAACAAAAACAAGTTCCGTTTCCTTTTCATTTTCTTTTTCTTTTGCGTGCCCTGACGAACTGACACAAAACCTGAAGGCAGCAGCAGCAGCAGCGCAACACGTTCACCTACCCCCTTTCCTCGGTGGAGGCATCCACCTCGCTGATCTGAACTTCGGATTCGCGACGCTTCGACGACTTCTTGACCTTCTTTGTTTTCTTCGTTTCCGTCACAGTTTGCATAATTTCCACGTCCGCCATTTTGTGTGCGAGTTTGTGTGATTGAGAGTGTCTCTGTGTGTGTTTGTGTGTCCCAATCAAAACTCAAGTATTGCACTCCGATGACCGCCTGAACTTTCTAAATATACTAGACGCCCGCGTGTATGCGTGTGTGTGTGCGTGAGTGCCGAACCGAAAATCTATTGCCAAATATAAAAAAGATTCTTGTCCGAAATATTCGCAAAACGTTTTGAACTTTCCCGAGTCGTGATGCCAACTGGCGCGTTCGTTTTACAAAAATCTTTTTCAAATCTGTTCGAATATCTCGCCGTCAGCAGTCGCCGTTCGCCGCTGTTCGCCGCCTCTCGCCGCACTCTCGCTCACGATGCGTGTATCTAGTTTCGCCCCCGGAGGCAAGTGTAAAAATAAAATGACGGCGAGTCGCGCTGAGCATCGCTGAGCGCAACGTGTCGCAGCTGAGCGGCGAAGAGAGCGTGATCAGACAGACAGGCGCATGCACATGTGAAGAAAGACAGAGAGAGTGAGAGAGGGAGATGAGAGAGAGAGAGAGAGAGAGAGCGAGGGCAGAGAGGCAGCGTGTGAGTGGAGCAGAGGGTGCGCCTCCCTCTCTCTCCCTTTATCTCTGGCAATCTTTATTGATTGTTGCATGCAACGTCAAGTTTGCAATTTCTAATGTTATATTTCATACAACATTCTATAAATACTTCTTATAGCAGGTGTGTGTGTGTGTGTATGTGTCTGTTTACGTTAGACACACACCTGCAGCCGTTAGGTCAGTGTCCACGTCATTTACACACGCATGCGAAAAGATATTGAAGAAATCATTTGGGAAAAAATCATTTTCCTCTTTGTTGTTGCTGCTGCTGCTACTGCCTGGCGCTTCTGCACACGACACACAAGTCCCACACACACAGACAGATACCTCGTCTCACTCTTGCTCGTTTTATGGCTCTCTCCCACACTAGGCGCATAAATTTGTGGCTTCTACACTACTCTCTCTCTCTCACTCTCTCTCTCTCTGTCTCTGCCGCATGCAACGTAAGGAAAGATTCCGTTCTGATTTTCCATCGCATTATCCTAATCTAAAACTAAATTATTACAGCATTTTGGCACAGGCCCCTCTAGAATGCCATTGGAATACCCCTACTATCTTCCAAAAATACCGAATAAAACTGCCAACAGCTGCAGCAAAGTGCGCGGCAGAGGGGGAACTGAAGGGGACAGAGACCCCTTTCGAAATAACATATAGTACTCATAGCAAATAGCAGATAAAATTCAATTTGGAAAATATTATGACGTTTTGATTGCCTAAATGAAATAAAGCTATACAATAGCTGAAGATTAGATCATTTTAGAGATACTAAAATCACATAAAAAGAACTCTTCCTGCTACTGACAAGTTTAGACAGATGAGATTGTCTGACAACCAAAGGGCGCTGTTCCAAGGTAAATAAGCTAATTTTTCAAATCGAAATCTCTATTAGGCGCATGCAGTATATATCTATTTATGCTATATACGATATTCATACTGCGCTGACATTTCAACTAATTTGTAATGCAGACAAGGCCAAAAACAGCAAATAGAATAATAATTATTACGTTCTGTCCCACACAGAACTGAAACTGAAAAATTGGCAAATATTATAAAGAAAATCCCCCTAGGGCATTTTGCCAGCAGCACCAGAAAGCATCTCTGATCTTTGCCAATTCTTGCCCTACACAATTTGGTTAATTTGTTGCATTGGAAGTGCGTGTGAGTCTTATGATATTATGTAGTATATTCTGGGTTTCGAAAGACCTAAACCCTGATAATGATATAGAGACACCTTCAAGGCATAAAGAAACACCTTCAAGGCATGAGGAGACACCTTCAAGGCATAAAGAGGTACCTATATGGTATTAGCACACATCCTAAGGGCATATGAGGGCCACAACCTTTATCTATTTCTATCTCAGCTGAACTCAGCCCAAATATCTATGCATCTGACTCATCTGCCAGCTCATGATTATAAACCCATATTACCTGCATGCAGACTATATGCTATCTATGAGGTGTCGTCCCCTTTCGTGTTATGCCCCATGAAAATGAACTCAATTATAAACGAAGCCAACTATATGTAAAAATTTCACGAATCCATGAGAAGACTCTACATATATAATTATAAATGCACCTACTATACGAATATATGTATATCTATATCCATAGTATATGCGCAAATTAATGCAAGTGCAACCGAGCAGCGTGTGATGTGTAATGCAATCTCGGGTCTTCTCTATAAATAGATGCACTGCGCGAAACCGCCTGATAAAACGTTTGCGTGCTGCGTTCGCTGCGCCGCCACTCGGCGGCATTCATCATTCTGCACGCAGGCGTTAATTGGGTCATAAATTCGTATATATTTTCCAGATTATTTATATAATTTCACTAGAAAAGCGCCATGGAAATCATGTCTAGCCTCGTCGTTTTTTGTAGATCTATTTGGAAACACATTTAGCTAAGGCAATAAAGGAAAATTAAGCAAGAGAGAGAGAGAGAGGGAGGGACGAGGGAATGCTGATGAGTTCAAGTTTAGGTTTGTTTGCTTTTCGATCTTATAAATAGCAGATGAGGCACTTTATTAATAATTGCAAAATTGACATTTAAGCAGATCTGCACGCGGCACTTTGCAAGCGGATGGAAAGTGTCGGAGCTGATGTCAAATGAGGCACAAGTCAACCCGATTTGTGTCCATAAAAAACACAAATTTCAGGGGGAAAAATATATAAATAAACATGGCGAAAAATGAGAAAAATGTGTGGCCAAAAAGAACAACAACAATAACAACAAAAAGATATAAATGAAAAATGGAAAAAGGTGTTTCATTTTCGATGGCACAAGGAAAGAAAATTCTCTTTCAGAACGCGCTGTTTCAAGTGAAATTTTTAAATAATTTAAGGCAATTCTTTTTGGCCAGCGCAACAAATAATGTACAACATTTATACTATAAACTATATGTTCTCTGGTATGCTATAGATAAATAATAGCGAGTACGAGGAATGCAAATTGTGTGCATGACTGTGGAATACCTGCAACGTGAATGGCCAGAGGAAAATACGTATGAGATGAAGAAGAATAGATCAATTTAGGAATTTAGAGAATCTTAATATTAAGATTACTTAGAAATTGTTATAATCAAATTAAAGCCATAAAGCGTCATAGGAATTGATTAAACAGAAAGTCTGCCGACTTGGCATAATACTAACTTTAAGTACTAAGATATGCAAAGTATTAAACAATTTATTATTTCTTCACACTATCAACCCCTTATTTCATGTTTTTACTTCATCAATCACTGCACAACAGTCTCACTTATGAAACTTGCTGCTTGCCGTGTCATACTCCCCATTTTGACTGAGATTCAGTGCAAGGTATGGAAAAATATTAAATGGAAATATCCGGCGGCTTTTAAGTGCCCCAAACGTTTGGTCTCCACGCTGGCACACATAGCGAGCAAGGAGAAAAAAATGGATTCATGTCAAAGACAAACTATTGAATAAGACTTTTTGGCAACGAAATTCGCATGTTTTTTCAACCCACTTCCCCTCCTCGGGCTGTACACGAACCATACGTAGAGCTATATTTCGGGTGCTGGTACTAGTACATATAGCTAGCATTACGCAATGGATTTTTACAGAATTAAAACAAATACAAACAGGGCGCACTGCAGCAACAACAACAAGAGGATCGCCCAAAAAACAGGGCGTATACTTAATACATAGTGAAGACCTCGCGCCAAAGTGGCCGCAACAAATTGTGAGTGAGCTGCGTAAACAAATCATGCGAGTGACACAGATTTCTGTTTGTTGTCATAAATATTTTAGTGCGAAACCGACGGCAACCACAATTTCAAACAAAAGAAATGCGAAGATTTTTCAATTTCTGCGATCTTCTGACAGCGCCACAACAAATTTCTCACTTATACTCAGGCGACTTGACAAAGCCCGTGACAAGCGAAAGTTGACAACATTATTTCAGCAGAACGCAGAAATATGATTAAAGCAGACAGCGCTTTGTGTCAAAGGGAAGTGTGTGTTTCCAAAATAAATCAAATCGCAGGAATTCTAATGGGGTGCTCTGCTATATGTTGCATGCTTTTTGGCGCGCAGTGTTGCCAACTTTTAGGGGCGTTTTAGATATGGAAATCTTTATGGAAAAAACAAGAAGAGGATCCACTACAGGATAGAATGCTTGTAAAATAAATTTTACTCGGTTATTTCTGAAGTACTTGGAGGTATTCTAGACCGAAGGTCGTAGTAAGAGGGGCTGTATGACAGCAAGTATAATTTACAGTGTAAAAACAGTATTACACATCAAATATCAAACAAATAACATACCAAGCTATAGTATAACATATGTATAACAGTATACTAGACAGTTAAGGAGAGCAGAGAGTACTGAGTGTAAAAGAGTGAAGAAGATAATAGAAGAGTCAGTAGATCTGACAGTATAACAGACAGTATTACAAGTTCTAACAAACAATACAACAAACAGACACATGACAGTATACCAGACAGTTAAAGAGAACAAAGTGCAGAAGAATAAAAGAGTCAGTAGAGCTGACAGTAGATCAGAGAGTAAAACTGACAGTATATATAGTATAACAAATAGAATAAGAGATATCACACAGATGTGTAGACAGTATGACATACTGCATAGCAGACTGACTGTAGAGCAGGCAACAATCTGAAGAGACACCATAAAATGCGTCACACATTGCATGAAAAACTTTAATAATCTGCTCGAAAAGAGTACAGAGATTCACTATAAAGATTCACTTATAGCCAGTTTATTTCGCATGACAGTTTAAGTACCTTGTGCTTGTATGACAGAGCATTAAAATAATCCCATTAAGCGACTTAGTCCTCCCCATCAGTGGCGACACATGCTGAACCCGAACGATGACATCATGCGACTGAAAACGCAGCCAACATGCAAATCGGGCCAGGCAGATGGTACGAGTATATGGTATAATATAGTAGACATATGAATAGTATAATGGATGTATATGGCCAATTGTCTTGCGTTGAATGTCAGTGCACTTGGCACATGCAGCTATCTCGCTGATGATGCTGACAGGCCAAAGAACGAAGAAGAAATGATCTCAATGCTAGAGCATTTATGTGATCCGTGCAGATGCAAATAGAGAACAGAAAATAACAGAATATTACGGGAAGGTATTTATAGCTGCGTCAGACTGGGCGCACATTGCGTCTGATGCAAATGATTACAACGGCAATAAGTTTTCATCATATTCATCATATATGTATTTATTCTCAGCAGTTATAAAGGAATCGATAATATATAAAGCTCAAATCATATGGTACAATACAATAACAATAATAATAATATAATAATAATAATAATAGATAACAATAATCCTTTGCTCATTCGAAATATCGTTCGTGTTCTTTGTGGGGTCTGGTCGTTAGTATAATACAGTGTGATGATCCTAAGATTCATGAGTATCACTCAGGGTACCCTCAGTGCGATTCAGGGGTTGCTGCAACGGGGTGCAAAATAGTTTTGGGTCGATTTTGTACAGCGTGCACGAATTGGATTGGGCTTATGAACATGTCTATAAGAAATAGATAAGTATAAATATAAAAGAAACGAACTAAGTTGTGTATTGTGCGATTGCGGGTGCGGGTGTAGCCTAGAAAAGCGGATAGAAGTTCGCATCCTTCAAGATGTCAAAGGTGTCCACGACAGAGCGAACTGGCGTGGCCACTTGAGTGCTGGGCATGCTGGGGGGAGGACTCGCTGGCTCCTCAATGGATGAGGCTGGCGTAAGACACACGCTCTGCCCGGCACTGATGCTGGACAGAAGATTCTGCTGTGTTGAGTCTGGGGTTAAGTTGGCTGAGGCTGAAACTGAAACTGAAATCGGGGCAATCTCTGCGAGCGCCGCTGCCAATGCTTTATCCATAACCGATTCTTCTTCTGGTTCTGCCAGACTCTGCTCCCTGGACTCCTTGCTGAGCTTCTTGCGTTTCTTGGTCTTCTTTTTCAGTGATGTTTCCTCGGTATTTTCCTGTTCGGCAATACCCTCCAGGGCGTCACCCACGTAGGCAATGCTGCTGCGAGGCGAGAAGAAGCCGCCGTTCACTTCCTCATTGGTTGTGCTGCTCTTGGAGCTGCGACGTGAGCGCACCTTACGCTTGGATACATCACTGACTCCCTCCACATCCTCTTGTCCCACTGAGCTACGTCGTCTATAAGGCTGACCATCTGAATCGTTGTCGTCCAGCAGTTCTTCCTTGGTCTTTGAACCTTTGCGTGACTTCTTCTTGCTCTTCTTCTTTTTGGGACTCTCGTTGAGGGGTTCCTCCTCAGCTTGCAGTGGCTGACTAGTGGTTTCTTCATTCTCCTGCTCTGGCAACGTTTCCTCCGGCACATCCGAGAGTACTTCACGCACGGGACTGCGACTAAAGAGTGTTATGCTCTCCCCACCAAGACTTATGCGACGCTGGTCCAGTGGCTGGCCAAGGGGTTCAACATCGTCAAAAGGTTGAACCTGCTCTAGCTCCAGAGCTTGCTCCTCATCCACCTGCAACTCTTGTGGCTCTTCTTCTTCCTCCTCAGCTCGAGTTGCCTCCTCGTAGACCACCACGTCCTGTTGCTCGCCATCGTCCAACTTGAAGTTCTTGCGCCAGTTGTATTCCTTCTTCGGCTTATAGTTCAGATCCACCTCGATATCATCCTCCGGCACATCCACCTGCAGCTTGGGACTGTAGCCATAACGAGTGCGTAGCCTCGTGGATTGCCGTGCAGCCACCTGAGCATCGCCCAAGTACCGCATCTCATGATCACGTCGCTCACTCTCGAGCAGACCCAAAGAGACATCGATCTCTCTGTGGTGCCGACTTCCAACCTCCTCGGATCTGTCCAGTTCTCTGGTCTTTGCCCACAGCGCATAACGCTCACTATCCGAACTGGATTTCTCCTTCTCCGATTCACTCTGATCTGCATTCTCCGCCGTGAGTTGCTCCTGTATCATCGTTTCGTAGTCCCGTAGAATGCCCGATTGCTTGCGATTCTTCACTGCATCGTTGTAGATCTGTTCAATGAACGAATCGGGATCGGAGTAGGCACCACCCACGGCGCCATCATCGATGCCGTAGTCTGCCAAGTCTTCTTCATTATCGATCTCTTCCCAATCGTTTGCTCCACGATTGGCATAACGATCCGCATTGCGTTCGGCCTCTTCGCACTCCGAAGTATCGTGATGGGATTCGTCTGTGGGCTGAGTGCGTTCATTGTTGTCGGAGATGCCTTCATCCACTTCGAACTCGAACTCATCGTCGTCATCCATTTCCACCACAGTCTGTCGCTCGTCGTCGCTGTCGTTGCTGTTGCTGTTGCTGTTGCTGCTCAGGTCGTCGTTCATCTGATACTCCCTGAGTATGTCGTAGTTATAGATCGCGCTGGTCTCATCGAACTCGGCGGCCTCTGCCTCCGCTGCGAGCACAGCACGTGCCCAGGAACCTTCGGATATGAGGGGAGATTCATCGAGGGATTCCGAGCTTTGTTCCTTCTCCTCCTCCTCCAGGCTGAGTTCCAGCCCGTCCAAGTCGCGTGTATAGAAATCCTCCTTGAGCCAAGTTCTCTTGCCCGTCAGCGAACGCACTTCGATGTGGGATATGTAGACGCATTCATCGCCGGGATACTCCTCCACTGGCTGCTCCTGTGCGAGGGAGTAACGCCTGAAGTGATGATACTCATCGGGTTCCATGTCCGCATACGGATCGAGCAGAATCAGTGCCGAGTCCGAGGCACGTCGCTCGCTGTCCAGGAAATCCGCATTCAAATATCGCGAAAAGTTCTCAAAGTTCACACTGGACGCGGCCAACTGATCCAGCAACTGATCCTGCAGCTCCCGCTTGGCTGCCTCCGCTTCGATGTTCTTCAGGGCGAGTGCATCCGCTTCATCTCTGACAGGCGAACGACTTTGACTGCGCGAGCGTTGAAACTCCGCTGTGCGATGACGCAGATCATCCAACTGGACTGTGATGCCAGGTGCGGTTGCCTGCTCGCCAGGACTGCGCTCGTATTCGCTTGTCTTGGGTCTGGCTCCCAAACGGTTCTCCTGCTCTGCAGCGACGACTCCACTCGCAGTCACCAGGGAATTCAATATGGCCGCCTGCAGTTCCCGCTGCGATGCTGCCTGCTCCCGGGACACATCCAAGTTCAACGAGGGCGATGGGCTACGCGAGCGTCTGAACTCGGCGCACTCCCTGCGCTGCTGCGCGTACTCGCTGCTGCCCAGATCGAGAGATTCCCCCACGTAGGTGGAACGCTTGAAGCCACTGACCAAGATCTCGTCTTTAAGCTCGCGTGCTGCCTCCGAGAAGGTGCGCTCGTAATCCTCCGGGCTCAGCACACGCAGCTCAATCTCCTCGCTGGCTGTGTTCAGTTGATGCAGTGCCTCCAAGTCCAGCTCGCGCTGCTTGGCGCTGTTTGCCAGCACACTCTCCAGCTCCTCAGCCTCTGCCAGCTCTGCATGCTCCTCCTCTGAGTCAAGTGATCTGGAGCGGGAGCGGGAACGAGAGCGGGAGTGGGAGTGCGAACGAGAACGTGAGGGGGACAAGGAGCGCGCTTCACGGCTGCTGGCGCGCTGCACTTCCTGCTGCGACTCCTCGTACTCGTAGACATGCTCGACAATCACTCTCACCTCCGGCTCTGGTGTCCTGCCCCGCTCCTCTAGTCTCTCGAAGAAGGCATCGTTCTGTGCTATCAGTTTCTCACGACGATGCTGCAGACTGTGCTCCAGATTGGCTGCACTGGGCAGCGGAGAACGGGAACGGGAGCGCGAGTGAGAGCGACAGCGATTCAGACGCAGCTGCTCAAAGAGGCGCGCCATGGACTCTGGAGTATCCTCTGGCTCGGGCTGCTCCTTCTGCTCCGCTGGCGCTGCAGGATCCTCCACAATTTCTATAGATATTGTAGGCATGGGCAGAGGAGCAGGAGTAGGAAGAGCAGGAGCAGGAGCAGGAACAACCACAACTGCAGCTGGCACAACTGGCGGGGATTCCTCTTTGTGCAGCTCCTCGTCGTGCAGCTTCTCAGCGAGCTCATCATTCTGCTGAATGCGCTTGAGGCGACGCATCTCCAGACTGCGTGCAATGTTGTCCGAGGTGGGCAGAGGAGAACGGGAACGGGAGCGGGAATGAGAGCGGGAACGGGAGTTGCGTTCGGCACGCAGAGTCTCCACAAACAGACGCATCTCCTCGCGAGTTGGCACCGCTTCAGGTGGCACCATTTGCTCGTCCAGCATCGCATTGATCTCGATAACAGGCTGTGGCAAGGAAGCCTCCTTTCGTTGGTTTTCCTCACTGGTTTCCAACTCCATGGGAGAACTGGCTCGATGCATGGGAGAGCTGTGACTGCTGCCCTCCATCAGCTGCTCCTTCTGCTGTATCCTCTGCTCCAACTCATTCACCGTGTGCGGCTGTGAGCGAGAGCGCGAACGGGAGCGTCTGCCTCCCTCGACAGCTTCGTAGACCATGGAGACAACCTGATGATCCCCATTGCCCATCTTGACATCATCTGCCACATTCTGCAGTGGCAGCTGCTCCACCTGTGCCTCGTTGCCATTCATTGTCACCTCCAGCAGCTGCAGCACCTGCTCGCACCTTAACTCCCCAACCGGAGGACCCTCCTGGGTATCGTCGTACACCTCCAGCGTGTGCTCCTCATCCACATCCATGAGATTAGCCACGGGCTTTGGTTGCGGCGAGGAGTTGCGTGAACTGGGACGCGATCTGGAGGGATTTGTCGATGCAGTGAAGTCGTAGAAGTCACTGAGACCCTCCATCATCAGGCCGTACTGATCCCGCCAAGGTGCCGTGTCCGGTTGGTGAATGGAGATGCTCGGCGGCTGACTCGCTGCCTGCTGTGCTGCCTCAGTTTCTCGCCAACGCTCCTCGTAGTGATCCATTTCCTCGACGCGTGGACTGCGACGCAAGCCGGGGGAACCGCGCCTGGGCTGCTCCTCCGTCGCATTGGAGGTTTGCAGCTGCGCAGGCACAGCAGGGAAAGCAGAGGCGGAAGCGGAAGCGAAGGCAGCGATTGATAGAAAAGCAAATGGAAAGCGGTTAAGGCAAGAGCAAGCCAAGTACGGCGGTTCTGGGCAGGATTAGGGAGCGTGTGCTGGGGGCTAGCGAACTTACATTGGATTTGATGTCGCTGGCGCTACTCTCCGGCGCCTTGGCAGACTCCGAGCTGTCCTTGTCCTAGCACAATAAGGCAATTAATGAGAAGGTCTCTCTCTCTCTCTCTCTCTCTCGAGGATTAGGGCAGCCCCCACTTACCAGTTGCTCCTTGGAACGCTGCTGCTGCAACGCGCTGGCAGCCTGTGCATTTTGTGCCTCTGTGGCCTCCTCAAAGGAGGATGCATTCGGTTTGTTCTTGCTCACCTCCTCCTCCTCCTGCTGCTCCTGCACATCCTCACCAGCTGCTAACTTGCCCAAGTCCAGCACCTCCTCATCGATGGACAGTGCCTTCTCACGCTTCCAGAACTCCGTGTCCTTGTAGTGCTCGGGCACCACTTCACCCCAGGGATTTGTGCTCTCCTCGCCCAGCATCTCCAGCGAGCCACTCGAGTCTGTGTGCTTCACATCCTTGGCGGGGCTGCGCTTGTGCCTGCGGTGGTGCGACTTGACCCGCAGCGTCGTTGGCTCTGTGCTGTACTTGATGGGATTGTAGTCAGCCTTCTCGCCATGACGCAGCTCCTCCTCCTCCAGCGAGGTGAACATCTTCACCTCCTCGTCGCGTGAGGCGCGTGAGTCACGCGATGAATTGGAGCTGCCACTCGAGCGTCGCTTCTTGAAGGCGCGTCTCCGACCGGAGCCATCTTCACGCACCAGCGGACGACTCTTGATGCCGTCCAGGGAACGCAAATAGTCCTCGGTGTATTGCACATCGGGCACATTGTCCTCCCCCTCCGGCTCCTGGCGTTGCTCCTCGGAGGGTTGTGTGCTGAACGAGGACTGCGGGCTGGAGATGGGCTCCACGGAGGAACCCTCATCGGATACGCCGGGAAACATGAGTGTCTTCGACTTGACCTCAGCTCCCCCGCTTGCCTGGCCGAACTGCGTCTTCACGCGCTGCACCACCAGAGGCTCCTCGCACGGCTCCTCCAGCTGCGGCTCCTCGAACCTGGGTGGGCAAATCTTCTTGATGCACGGCTCCTCCACAACGGGCACACAGCCAGCGTAGATTGTTGCCTCCTCCTCGCGCGCCTGCTCCAGCATGCGCTGCTGCAGTGCCACCATTTCCTCCTCGGCCTCCATGAAGATGCGTGCATTCTCCTCGATCGATCGCTGCTTCCGCTCCAGGTTCACCTTGCTGGCTGCCAAGCGTCGCGACTGCTCCAGCGCCACGGCCTCCTCCTCCAGTTCGCTCTCTGTGGCACTCAGATTGCGCTCTCGCTCTCGCTCCACTGCCAGCAGACGCTCCACAATCTCTGCATCTCGCTTGGCCTGCACCTCCTCCTCATCCGCGTCGGACTGCAGCAGCTGCCGCTCCACCTCTGCCTGGGCAAGTTCTCTTTGTCGCTCGGCTTCTCTTAGTTTCCGCTCGTTTTCCTTTCGCTCTGCCGCCTCTCTTTGCTGTCTTTCATTCTCCTGTTGTTCGCGTTGTTTTCTCTCCTCCTCCTCTTTCTCCTCCTCTTGCTGTTGTCGTTGTCTCTCATTTTCCTCGCGTTGCTTTTCGGCTTCCAACAATTTTCTTTCATTCTCTTCACGTTCGCGTTGTTCTGCCTCCGCTCGCAGTTGCCTTGCCTCCTCCTCCTCTTGCTGTTCTCTCTGCCTCTGCTCGGCCTCTCGTTGTTTTTCCGCCTCAATCAGCTTTCTGGCGCTTTCGGCTGCCTCCGCCACAGCCGCCTCCGCCGCCGCCTTGGCCTGCTGCTCGGCCTTTCTGCGCTCCTCCGCCAATCTCTGCTCCGCCTGCGCCAGCTGCTTGCGTGTCTCCTCCTCGATGCGTCGCTGTCTAGCCAATTCCTCTTCGAGCTGCCTGTGTTTCTCCTCAGGTGATTCCACACGGAATCCATTGCTGTAGAGCACTCCATCCTGCATCACATTGCTGCCGACGGCAGCTTCTCGCGCTGCTGCCTCCTCGCACTCCCGATCGAGTCGCTCCCTCAGTCTGGGCAGTTCCTGTGCATCTGCGGCGGCATCGAGGTCCGCATCGCTTGCCGGATGCCGGCAAGTCCAGTGATACAGATGCCTGGCAACAAAGGCAAACTCCAGTGCACCCAGGTAGCCGATCAGCAGCGAGAAGAGCAGCTCACCCACGCCGGTGAGCATCTCATCCGCCTCCGTCATTGCTCCTCCCTCTTGCGTAAGACCTTAGACACTGTGCACAGTTCGCCTGCTCGCCGTGCAATGCTGAAGAAGGCAGCAAAGCAATGAAGGTGTCTCTATTCTGTGTGTGAAAACTCACCACGCACTCACGACTGAGACTCACGAGCGAGACTCATTCACTCGCGAACACTCACTCTGTCGCTCTCGCACGGGCGCCGACACTCACTAAGTGATTAGGTAATTCAATTAGAATTTTCCTTGCCTAGCCGGAAAATCTTGCGAAAACTTATGATGAGAGGCAGGCAGGCAGGAAAATTTCGCACGTCGATTGAGGAATTTTTAATAATTTTTCTCGCTTTTCTTTTGGTTTTCTTATTCGTTTCGTTTTCTTGCGCACACACACACACTCGGGACAGCCGGAAAAAAGAGGCAGCTGACGCGGTTGTTGCCAGTTAATCGATCGTCTTGCAACTGATTAATGAATGCGCCTCACTTGCGACTAAGGGCCACACTCACTCACTCACTCACTCGCTGTCAGAGTGAATCAGCAGGCGCTAATTGGGAAAGAGCGAGAGAGAGTGAGCGAGAGAGCGCGATAGATTTTGGCAAACGTATTGACAATCGGAATGGGACACAATCGGCGGACAGAGTGGACCGTGGACGGCAGCGTGGACAGCAGCGTGGACGATGTTCCCAATCCCAATCAGTGCGCCATGTAAATTGCGAGTGATTTGTGCAAGTGGAAAACAACATTCATTCGAATGATTCGAATAGATATAGCGTACCATATGTCATTTGCCATAAAATATATACCCTATAAAATATGCTAGATTCTCTTGGCCTTTGTTTTCGGCGCATCTTCGCGCGATTGTTTGTCTCTTTCGCGCTTCGCTATTTATGTTTTCTGACGCGGCCTTTGCCAGCTGCCACCTCTGCTGCTGGCGACGTCGCTGCCAGCGCTGCTGCATGGCCAATGTCGGCTGCAGTTGCTGCTGCCATAAATTGTGGCACAGGGGTGCCAACATGGCTTTTAATTACGCACAGATCCCCAAGAATAATCATCATCATCATCATCACCATCGAATTGCGAGACAAGAAAAACTATTTGTATACCCTGTAATCAGTGGAAGTCGATGCAAGGGGAATATTTTCGATTTGTAGAAGTGGCTAAAGAATAAGAACCAGAATATACAAGGTATTATATTCTTGATTTTCATTGACTAGACTTTAAAAAGGAACTTCTTTCTCAAAGATCAAGCTGTTTTCATTTTTTGGTATAACAAATTGTTCATATTTAGAGTTACTCATTGATTTTGCATACAAATTTTTTGGATATTGAAAACTTTATAACTGTTTAATATTTTTAAAAATTTCAAGAGTTCATTTTTATTAAAAATTGTTTACGCCAGTCAAAGAAACTATTTAAATCTTAATGAAAATAAATGTAAATAAGCAAAGTTGTAGAAAACAACAAAAACAAACAATTTAATCTGGAACTCATGAGGGTTTATAGAAAAACTTAATAACAACTAATTTCTTTAACCTTTCACAATATAATACAGGGTATTTAACAGCCGAGTACTGCATATCCTAAGCTATTTTCCTCTCTTGTTGTTTTTCATAAATATCTGAGAAATGAGCCAAAAATAAATTGGGTCGCCTGGTCGTCTGTTTGTCTGTTTGTGTTTGTTTGTTGAAAGCGAAAGTGTGCGACAGCGAGAAGAAAACAGAAGAAGAAGTGCAAGAAGAGGGCGTGACAGATCAGCGCGTCTCATATTTTATGCTTAACCCAAGGGCAAGTGGATGGGGGACAACAGCTGACTGGGAATTCGCAGAAGCACAACATTATCAGCTGAGAATTTTAATCGTTTTTCCTCAATGCAGTTAAAACTTTAGATATTTCCTTCCACTTTGGTTACTCACTCAGGACTAGCAGCGTCTGTCGTTGGGCCGCAACACGTCAAGAACCAAAGTCGCAAGCGAACTGTCCGCGTTGCCAATTGTCTCGCATTAGCCCTCAGAAATTGCCAATGTGCATTCGGGCCGGGAAACGCTTTCGCTCTTAATGGCAGCTCATATTAGGTTCAATGGGAATGACATACATAAATCCGGCAGAGGGGGGAGAGAGCAAAAGAACAAAGAGCAAGAGAAACAGCAAAAGGGCAAACACACCTCTGACATTAGCGCTGACTGCGTGCGATAGACAATAAAAAGCTAAAACAGAGGAAACCAAAGGTAAACCCAAGGGAGAGAGAAAGAGGGTGTTGCGCGGTCCAATTAAAAACTGAAAACAGCGACTGATTGTGGGCTAAGCATTTTCACTTTTCACTCTGCACACTTAGCAGGAGGAAGTAAGTCGTGGGCGTAATTAGCGCAGCATGTGTGGCGAAAGGGCGCGTCGATAGAGGGTGTTGAGGGGGCTGAGGTAGGGCTAAAGTACTAATGAAGAGGGTTACTGGTAACGCAGCAGTAGATAAATATATTATTGAGTAACTTTTCAAGGTAGTAACTCTTGGGGGTATGAATATACTAAGGTAAAGGTACTAAAGGTACCCGGTATGGTTCTGGTAGTTCTGGTAGTAGATAAAGGCAGAATTGAGTAACTTTTCAAGGGGGTATACACTGGGGGGTATGATAATAATAAGGTAAAGGTACTTTAGGTACCCTGTATGAGGTACCGGTAGTGCTCTGGTATGCCTAAGCAGGTAACCAATAGCTTAGTATATAGTTGAATGACTTTTCAAGGTATTAACCCTTGGGGGTATGGCCATGATTAGGTAAAGGTACTACAAGTACCCGCTATGGGGTGCTGGTAGTGCTGTAAATGTATGTAAATGCCTGACTCACCTCATCACAGCCCGTGCAGCGGGGTTTCAGCATTTCCGCATAATGTCGCTCGCAGTAGACTTTGTCATCGTGCACGCAGTAGGTAAGATCCACCAACAGCTCGTTGCAAGTGCTGCAGGTGAAGCACTTCGGGTGCCACATGACACTCTCCACGAACTTGGGCGCACCCACAACCAGGTCGCCGGCAGCGATCTCCTCATCACAGTGCGCACAGTGCTCGTCATAAGGTGCATCCTTGATGTAGGCTAGGGTATAGGAAGTATATCTTTAATATAGAGCAACCTAATCCGGTAGTGCTAATACACTTACCTATATCTAGCGCAATTTCATTGCGCGCCGTCACAAAGTCCTCGAACGAGGCCTCGTGCTGCACCTCCAGATGCTTGCAGTGCTCCAGCGAAAGGTCCTGCTTGGGCAGTTGATATGAGATCTGCTGCTCACGCAGGCGGGCACCCTCACTACCCAGACGCGGCACCTTCTCCTCGGGCAGCTGCTCGAAGTAGCGATTGACACGCGAGGAGACGCGCACACCCGGCGGCACCCACGTGTAGCCCAAGTCGCGTGGCTCCACACCCGAATCCGCTGGCGAGACCAGCTTGAAGCCGAGTCTCTCGTGCACATTGGTCGTCTGTTGTTGATAAATGGCGTGTGCCTCCCTGGGGCACTTGCAGGACTGGCAAGTTTTCCTAGAAAGATAGAGAGGGAGATACAATTTAATGGATAATCAAAAAACTAAAGATTTAATCTAAATTTCCCTTAATAGTGACAAACAGACCATCAATGCCTACATGGCACATTTGTAGGCAACTTTTTCAGTTCGATATTTTCTCGTTATTTGCGTTTAGTGCTTGCAAAAGCTCTCGCCGTGTGGCGCCATCTTGCGGCAGCTTTTGTGCTTACCTTACAATGAGATCGTAAATTTCTTTCCTATCGAATACTTTGCAGTAAATGCTGAGGACATTGAGACACGCATAATCCATGCCCGTCCAGGGCACATCGGAAGCCAAGGCAGCCCACAGTGGGCACTCAGCATGACGGTCCAGGTCGAGCATTTTCACCATTTTATGCAACACTTAACGAGATACTTTACGGTAATTTTGCGTTTAAGTTTAGGAACTCTGATTATTTAATGTTTTCAGTTATATTTTTAACACTTCTGTTGATGCCGTTAAACGATGATTATGGCTTATTATTTTGAACTTATTTCACTAGTCAATTAACGCGCTTTCTTCTTCAGTTTCAATCGTCGCTTCTGCTTTTGCTCTCAGTTTCTTTTTCTTCTGTTTCAGTTTCAAGTTCTGTTTCTGTTTCGATTTCGATTTGACTCATCAAATTTGGCTTGGTTTATTTTGGTTTTCAGCTGGGCGCCTCAAGAAGATATAAAATATATATATGTATATGTATATAGATCTGAAGTTAAGCACACACGCCTCAATTGGCACGTCCAAGTGCCGTTATATGCTTATTGACATCTTGATGAAGGTGCGAGCCTAACCTCAACACACATACGTACTACACATACTATATAGTACAGCTGTCTTAATGCCTTTGTTTACTATCAGGGAATCTGTTTACACACACGCAAAAAACTCAAGATCTGCTTGGGGCAGTGCAATTAATGGAATGTTTACTTATTTTTCAATTAGATAAATATAATCAGCGTCATAAATACCAGACCCACGCACCACAAACACACCCTGCCTCCTCCCCGACTTATCGACCATGAGCTCATGTGGCCTAAGAGCATTCAAAATGACCAAGCACTTTGGGGGCAGAAAGCGATTCGATGCCACTCAGCAAACTCCCATAAAACTCGAGGGAGAAAGGTAAGAGGTAAGGGTAGCAGTAAAGGTAAAGGTAGCCCAAATGGTAAAGGTGAAGGCATCGGTTCATGCCAAGTGGCAACTTTCTGATAAGATTAATAAAAAGGCCGCCTCTGTCAGTCATAAACACACACACACACACACACACACGCACAGACAGTGCAAGAATTTGGATTGTGTGATGTCATCGTAAGGAAGGAACCGAAAGATTGTCAACTGCCACGAAATGAAATAACATTAAGTACGTAATATTGCTAAAAATGTAGACCGTGACTCGCGTCGCAGATAAGCCTCGATGAGAGCAGACTTCTTCAACATTATCTATCAGGAGGGGGAAGGAAAGGTGCACTATGAGAATTGCCAGATGACCTTTTATAGCGTCGATTGCGAATAGAATCGAACAGAACTAAGCGCCAATTGACAGACAGATTGAAAGACAGGCTGAGTGAGGAACTGTTTGCTAATTGCGCACGACTTCGATGCGGAAAACTGCAACAGGTTTCACATAGTATACTCGGGGGTGATGGGGTGCGGTGTGGTAAGGCGTATAATGCAAACTTGGCAATTGGCATATGGCATGATTCATCGCGATCAAGTTATGTACATATGTTCCACTGTGTATTTATGAATAATTTTCAAGCGAAAACTTTGGTAGGGTCAAACAGATAATTCAGATTGCAATCAGGCAGAGAGGTTTCTTTTGACAGTGTAACGGTATATGATGAGTCAGCTGAAGGTTTTTTGATCATTTCTTATGTTTCGCAGAGAAGTTTAACGAATAATTAAAGTAATTAAGGTTTTTATAGTTTGTAGCTAAGGTAATGAGAAAATATTGTTCTTAGGCTAAATGATTTATATTAACATCCATCAAAGTACACATACGAGTCTGTTCATGCCGTAATTCTTTAATTAAATCGTGAGTTACTCAGTTGATGAGGAACATAGGGAATGATTTGGCAAAGAGCATTGCCAAAACTAAATTTAGACCTTGATTTGCCTGCACTTTCTGCGAGAGATAATGGCTGCACCTCTCTCCCATCATTGTGTTTTGGTGTATGGTATATGTAAATAATCTCAGTTTCTGTTCATAAACATGTCATGGCTGTATCTGCGCTACATTCGCTGCGGGATGCGCAGCCTTATCGCAGAGTAAACAATTAGTGTGCCATTAAAACGTGTTCTTTGAAGATTAAACCCCAGTGACAATGGCTCTACAATAAGTCTAAATAATCTATATGGCACACAGAGCGTATGTGCGTACTGCGATTGCGTTTTGCGGCTTCACTTTACTATCATCATCATTGTGCTGGGGCAAGAGAGCATTATGCGTTTATCAACACGAAATAGCAAAGCGCTTTCGCTTAATTGAATTGTGACAGAATCATCATCAGAAATGCTATAATAACTGATAGGCCCTGCGCACATACAAAGTCAGCAGATTGCGTATATATATTGGCATGAGGTTATCGTGGAGATACTCTGTAGAGTGTGGATACGAAAAGAAAGAGTGTACCTAATCTGGCACACTTAAGATACTCAGTATCTCTATGGAGATTTGCGTTGACTACTTGAGTAATCTATGTATACCTACTTCTATACCCTACATGTACATACATGTATGTGCATATGTACTTAGGCATGCGTCATCTACAGAGTATTCACACAGTCGTGCCTTATTGTTATAAATTACTATTTATGATTCAATTTTGATTAGATTTTGTGACTCAATTCGTTATGGGTTATAACTGTGATAGCATAGATAAGCCAGTATAATGTTTACAATACACTTTACAGGCTCTACTTTTTACAGGGTATGTGCAACATAATGCTACAGCAAAGAAGTCGCTGCCAAACTTTTACTGCCAGATAAATGTAATTAAAAGTGTGCACACACACGCACACCACATACGCATACGCACAGACAGGCGACAGCTTTTGTTGTGGCCCGCAGCATTTGGCAGTTTTTTTCTAGGCTAGGTAAGGGAGATGCAGAGACAGCCGCAGTAGCAGCCGCCGTCGCAGCCGCAGTCGACAATTACAATTGATAAGCCCCAAAGTCACTTTCATTTACACGCTTAGGCGAGTAGAGTGGAGAGAGTGAGAGAGCAGGAAAACAGGAGGGGGCGCAAGGCGTGCGGGCTGCTCAATTTGGTAAACTTTTTGGCGACACTTTGTGATGTTTTGCAGCCTACTTCCAATTTGCCGTAGGGGGAACAGTGCTGTCTGTACTGTTCCTAGGCGCACTTTCGCACTGACCTTATTTCCCACAGGGCAGGCAGAGACAGAGGCAGAGAGAGAGACAGAGACGGAGGGAGTGATAGCGACGAAGGCAGGCTGGGGAAATCCAATTTTCTACTATAATTGAACATGTTGCGCCATAAAGAATAAACAATAAAAACGCGCGTATAAAAGTGCAACAAATCTTCATTATAAGCTTGCCAAGCTCAGCGCAAGGTGCGGAACAGAGAGTGCAGGAAGAGAACACACAGTTGAGCGCAGTTTAAAGCTTAAGCGCTCTCTCTTGCTCTTTCGCTCTCTCACGTTCAGTCGCCCACGCGTTTGCTCTCTTTTCGCTTTCGATTAAATGACTTTTAATGCGATTACGACGCCAACAAACAACAATAGAAAGAGCAACAACAATAGCAGTAGCAATAACAACAACAGCAGCAGCAACAACAACTGCAAGTAAACTATAAAATAATGCACTTTGCTGTCCCACATAACCTAACTAAGTGAGCTCGTTCCCATGTTGTGCGTGTGTGTGCGTGCGGATGGCAACCGCTAATTGAATCGGTGAGCAGCGAAGCAGCGATAACATTGCCAAGAAGAAGAAAGGTAGATAATTAACATATGCAGCCAACTGCAAGGGGAGAGGAAGAGAAGTGAAAGAGCAGAGAAGACAACAAGGATAGGTAGCGGGAGAGCGTACGTGCGAGAGCGGGAGTGGCTCAAAGACAATTGGAGTGCGAGTGCAAATGTGAGGAAGGGAGAGAGGGAATGAGAAGAGAAACAGGAGTGGAAGTGACAACGGCAGTGGAACTTCCAGATTGATGTTCAGCTGTGTTTGTTGTTGTCATGACAGCGAAGGAGACGACGCAGCTTTACTCATGGTTTATGACTCGCACACACACACACACATGCGTGCAGACATGTATGTAAATATATTTGCATGTATTTGTGTGCATAAAATGAATTTCCTTTGCCGTTACTTTGTTACTTTGTGCAGCTGTATTTGTTTTTTTTTCATCTGTATTTGCATCTGTATCTGTATGTAAAATGCCAAATTGCAGCGCGCTTTTTGAATTATTACGGCCTTGCGTGCACATTACTTTGGATTCGGATTCGGATTTATCCCCACTCTCCGTATGTATCTCTCTGTCCCTCTTTCTCCCCCCATTTGGGTTGTGGGGGATGACATTTCCGCGAAATCTGGCCACAATGTGTTACAAGTAAACAGACGCAACAATTGTCAAAGGAAGGAAGGAAGAAGCTGCATTTGAATCTGTTTTGCCAGAAATTGCGGAGGAGAAGAAAATATTAAATGAATATTACACATTTATAGGGTGTTTATGTTCATATAAAGATTTTACTGCACATTCCCATTGTATTTTACATATTTCTAACTTTCTATAGAATATTTTATGTTTTTGTAGTATTTGGAAGAATATCGATGAATATAGTAAACACTGTTAGATTTATATGGACTATAACAATTTATAGTAATCTTTAATAACTTCATGCAATATTGCCAATATTTCTTGATTAAAATTCGATATACTATAAAATTGCATAGTCTATTAAAATAAGTATTTTTCTTGTAGTAACCAAATTATCATAACTCTTCAAATATATGTATATCAGAAATGCTCATCTTTATACAGAATATATCATATTATAAAAAAATAAGATATATGAATGTGTATTCTTTTTGTAATAAAATGAAGTAATTGTTTTTTGGAAAACTGAATTCAAGGTTATCCGTTGCCAATTAATATTCATGGTATTATAAAAGAGCAACTGTAAAGAATTAAATACATTCTTTCTTGCATCTTCAAACAGATGAACAATAAAACAATATGAGTTTGTTTTTCAAATAGACGAACAGCTGTTCCAGTTCAATTTGTAGAACTGTTTAAACTTTAAAGAGTTGAGCTGGAAAATGCGCTCTCATCACATAAAACTCAACGGCAATTGGCAATTTGACTCCTCACTCAGCTGTGCTCAGCTTGTCACAAAGAACAACAACAACTGTAAACAATAATAACAACAACATAAAACACTCGTATGTTATATTGAAATTTCCCAGCTTATTAAAGCAAACATTCAGCAAAGATTTCCGCATGTTTATGCCAAAGGCAAAACTGCAAAATGTATAATTGAAGAAATGTAAACAAATATGAATGAGGCAGTGGCAGCAATTGGCATTTCTGGAGGCGAATTTCTGTGAGATCTTGAACTTGAGCAGGCGCGAAAAACCGCTAAGAAAACGCGCACGTCACAGTGAGACGGGGTACGTTATCTTGTCACATTAAAATTAATAAAGCTATTTTGAAATAAAATTAAATTATTGCTGTCTGCACGGACACACACCTCTCTCTCACATCAACAAACGTAAACAGAAAACCAAAAAGAATCGCAACAAAACGAGAAAAACAAAACAAAAAAAAACGCGTGCGAAAGTCGCGAGGTAAACGCGCGCGAGTTTGCAATGCGAGTTTTGGCTAGGGCTGAGTGAGAGCGCGACGCGACACCAGCGACTGAGCGACCGCACCGTTACACAATTCAATTCTAACTGAACTCTGCGTCGGCGTCGTCGCCTGGTCTGGTTGGCTCGTTATGGTTGTTGTTGTTGCTGATGTTGTCGGCACCGCACGACGCCGCCGCAGCCGAACCGTAGCTGCTGCTAAAAGAAAGCAACGGCACCAAGAACAGCAAGAACAACAACACAACGTCGTGGGAGAGCGCAAGTGAGAGAGAGAGAGTAAGTAAGAGATAAAGTGTGTTTGCCCGACAGCATGCGAGCGCTGAGCAGCGCGTGAGTAGCGATAATGACACACGGCACATGCTGCCGTCGGCGGTTGCCGGTGTTACCTCTGGTGCTGCCTCTGCTGCTGCAACCGCTTATTAGCAATGCGAATGCGTTGACTTTTGGGAGTTTTATACCCTTTAACCAGCTAAAATAGTCAACATGGGTATATTTGCTTTGTGGTTAGGTATTTAACAGGCAGAAGAAGGCGTGGTAGATCCCACAAAATATATTAATATTGCTCATATTGTCTGTGCGTCTGCCTCTCCGTCTTTCGTCTGTCTGTTCGTCTGTCCGTTCGTCTGTCTGTCCATCTGACTGCCCGTCTGTCTGTCTGTTTGCCTGTCTGTCCGTCCGTCTATACATCTGAATGTCTGTGTGTCTGCCTATTTCTTTGTGAGTCCGTCTGTCTGTCTGTCCACCTGTCTCTCTGTCCGTTTGTCTGTTCGTCCGTGAATCTGTCTATTTGTCTGCCCGCTGTCTGTCTGTCTGTTTGAACGTCGAGATCTCAGCTATTATAAAAGCTAGTGAGACAAAATTTGGCATGAAGGTTTCTGAACACACGTACTATACCATATTTTAGACGCCACTATCATAAAAATCGTGAATTTGGGATTATTAAACAAAGTTTTATGGCCACAACATTTTGATTTGACATAACATACATATATAAACTATATCCACCTATCTGTTGAATTGCAAATAAAATAACAAAAATAGTTATTCAAATAACAAACATAGTTATTCAAGTTAACATTCTCTATAATATATTATAGTTCGCATGTGGGTTGACAATCTACAAAACAATATCTACAATAGTTTGTCAAAATTGTTCGTAGGGTATCACACAGTCGGCGCTCTCCACTGCACCTGTAGTCTGGTTTATTCTAGCTTCTGCCTCCCTCTCCCTCTAGCTGCATGGCGAGGGCTCTGCCAAGCAGCTTCATTAACACCGCGCACGCTGCACACGTGCAGTTGCTGCAGCAACAGGTAGTGCGCTTGGCTGCTCCCCGCACAGTGGTTTCGGTTACAACGGCATTTGGATAATTAATGGCCGCCAGGCAGCGCATTTGTTCGCTTTGGCTTTGGCCAAATCTAGTCCAGGGATGGGGCATGCTTCCGTTTGCCGCAGCCAACGCGGTCAAGGTCTCAGTTAAGCGGACAACTGGCCGCCGCATTTATCAAGTGGCTGCGACAAGTTGCCTCCGCGCAACATGCAACAAATTCTGCGTATTTATAAACAAAAGCGCAACTAAGTAGCCAACTGGGAGAGCGGGTGAGGCAAAGCGAGGGAGAGTTAGAGGGAGGGAGGAAGAGGGAGAGGGAGACAGCGCACACTCTCAGCATCCATAAAGACAACGCAAATGGCCCGTAAAAATATTATGAGGCTATTGAGGCTTGTGTGTGTCTGTCTGTGCCCCTCCCTACCCTACCTGGCAGCGGGTACGTGCGACACTGTGGCAATGTCTGTCCGCCAGGTGTCGCCTTGCAAGTCTTTAAGCTTTTGAGCTGGTTAAGGAGCCTGACAAGCAATGTAATGTTATTACGAGCCCCCAGGGACGTAAAGAAAACAGTTAAGAAGGGTAAATACACAACTTTATGTCACGGCATATATGAGATAATATCTTGGAGATTGAAATCCTGTTTCTGTTATCTCTTTGCAGCCACCCCAGCACAGTTATAACATTTAGAATAATAATGATATTTAAACATCTTAAAGACAGTAAGCAAAAGTATGTTCCATCTCAAGTAAAGATGTTGTTTCCAATGTTTTCAAGTGTATTTGACATTCATCTAGCGTATCATTCTATACTCGAGAGATAATATTTCACATATTTAATCTTATGTCTTTAATTTCCTTGCTCTTTTGTAATCCCAGCACACTTATCACTTTAAGAATAACAATACAATTTGGGATTTAATGTGAAAGACAAAGCAAGAAAGTATCTCAAGAGTATTTAATACAATATCACACTATCTCAAGTGTATTTGCCTTTCGTCTTTCAAAATCTTCCCAAGTTCTTGTTTTCTCTTCAGCCAGTTCTATGATGAATTTGTATATTTGCATTGAAAATAGACAAACGTGAAAGTTGAACCAGCAGGGGAAGGGGGGACACGGCTGTCCATGGGTGTTGATTGGTTTGCCAAGTGTTTTCATTCAAGGCGTACGCAACAGCCACAAGTCAACAGACCCTCGAGAGAGTTCCCCTGCCCCGTTCCACTCCCATTCCATCTCTCTGACAGACAACACACGCATCGGGGGCCTCAGAACAGGAACAATTTGTAGAGAACAAGCTACAACTAATTTCGCAAAAACAATTCCATTGTGACGCCAGCAAAAGTCTTGTGCCACGCCCCGAAACGGTCGATGATCGTCGGCGAAAAAGATAAAGATTCATTGCGAGAGTTTCTGGGGTACGTAATTTATGAGATTTTGTTTTAATGCACAAATCGCATACGGCGTAAACACAAAATGATTAATTGCCGTCAATAGAACAATAGAAAGGGCCGTCGCAGTTCGCAATATGAGAGATAGAGCGAGAGGGAGAGAGGGTGAGGGGCCTTCAGGCAAGTGATGGCTCCACTTACGTAGGTGTCCGGAAGATTGATGACCCCCAAAGTGCTGCAGGGCAGGCAGGGGCGGGGCGTTCTTAATTAAAGGCGCACGTCGCAGGTCGCCAAGCCAAGCCTTACAAATTGCATACATTATTAACTGCAGGGAAAAGAGGGAGGGGAATGGCAGAGAAAAGGTGTCTGAGAGACTGGCAGTACCTGAAGGGGCGGCGCACACTAAAATGCTTACATTATGTGCACCTTCATATTCGATAACTAAGTGCAAAACGTGACTTTGGCATCGCGCGCTGATTAATCGATATGCCTGAAAACTTTGCAATGCACGGAAAGAACGAAAAGATACTAAAGATACCTACAGTAAAGATAATATTTAAAGAGATAAGCAATGAAATGATTAAAGAATCGATTCAATTTATAAATATAGATTGAGTTTATGTAGATATTATAAGAAAAAACTGAAAACAGAAAACGTAGAACCTCAGCAAACACAAAACTAAAGAAACTCAAGAGATAAGTAGCAAAGTGATTAAATAATCGATTATGATGTTTTAATTTATAGTTCATGTACATTTTAAATTAAGAAATATGTACATATTTTAAAAGAAGCCCATGAAAAACAGGAATAACAAAACGATAATGCGTAATCAAATTGTTTGTTTATTTGGAAAATTACACCCACAAAAATAGCCGCAATATTATGTAGATTATAAAACTATTTATAATATTTCTAGAAAGTCATCGAATAAATCATTATAGGAGATTATGTATTATCTCCCGGTTTCTATATTTAAAAGAGTAAATCATAAAATATAATATTTAATCTAAAAACAAGGTATTTACCCATCCATAGACACTCTTTACGTTTCCATAAATTTAAACATCATCTGCTTAAGATATTACAGATGCTACACGTTTTACAAATAATTCCATTTGCAAATTTTAATAGGTGCTATAATTCTACATCTAACATAGTATAGCAAGTTCTTTACAATTGTAAATAGAAACACAGTTCGCTCTATCGATTTGATGGATTGTTTCTATTGGATAATCCTTGCGTTCGCTCTTTTCACTGCCAAACCGCAGTGTTTATTACAAAAACCATCTATCAATAGATCTCGTGGGTCATAAATATCCAAAACAAAGCAAAGCAAAGCACAAAATGATGTGGGAACCTTACGAATGTGCGCAATGTTTATTTATTTACCTGTCTGTCTATGATAGATGCATGTGTCTGTCATTTGCCGTTTTTAATTACACCTGCGCAACAAATATTCATAAAAATATAACGAGATATATTCTATTTGTACTTGTAACTACTTTAAAATGCATCGTATCTGCTATTAACGTTTGCCGGAGTGTTGCAAAGCGAATGATAACATAATATAGCATATACATATATTCATGATCAGTGTGAATATTTAAGGTGCTTTCGTGAGTTTTACTCTTTAATATGAAGGGTATCTCACAGTCGTGTATTTTAAACTGTTCTACAGATTTTACATTAGATAATCTATCTGTAGCCTAAGGTGGGGAGGGGGTAATTCTTGGGAAAGGTAGCCAAAATGTTTTCATTTGCTCATCTCTTTGATGGCATTTATTTATACAAGTACACGAATAATACTCTCGTATATATGTATCTATTCCCGTTTCGACATTGACTTGATTTGTGAAAACATCACATGGGGCCTGTCCAAACACGCAAATGTGTGTTTATTCCCTTTGGCACATCACGTAAAACTACAAGTAAATCTACATATCCAGTTGGAAAGATTTTGCAGTTAAGCGAAAAATAAAATTTATATATTTTTTTGTTTTTTGTGCTGCTCATTTATTTAGTTCGATAGATATATGAGATATGGCGAGACTAATTGGGTTTAATGGAGGGCACGTCGCACGTCAGGGAAAACAGCTGAAATTGAATTATTCCGCCAAACTCACTGCTATAACTCAGTCATTTCTGGTAACTAATATGACTGCCATTAATCACGATCGTTAAAATTTATCATCGTACTCATTACAAATGAATAATATCATCGATAAACCAATTGAGTGTTTGTAGAATTATGAAAAAATAGCGTACTAAACAATCACAAAGTCGGCGCAGAATTCTTTCGAATTTTCCCCAACCTTTTCTTCGATTCTACACAAAGATTGATATTGAATTAAAATACTTTTTTTCTTGGTTTTTGCCAGTGAAATCGTTTGTTCATAATAACGGCACAATAACTCATAAAATCCGCCTGCGGCTGTGCCCAAACTGACGTTGATTATTCGCAGTTGTTAGAGATGGGAAAAACGATAGAAAAATGCCATTTCGATAGTGCGATCTACCGATATGTTAACTCACATTTATCAATATTACAAACATTACAAAACTTGCACGAGTTAACGATGAATATAGTTTGCACTCACCGTTCATCGATGTTGCCGCCAGGTGGCGCCAATGTAAGCCCCAATGATTTCTTACGCCTTATGGCCATGTGACGCTCGCGTGAAGGAAACTTTGGTTGCTTCTTAACCAACACTGGCTGCACCTGGAACACATCACATGTCATCGACGTCGGCATCGCTGTCGACTGCATCTTCAGCTGCATCGCTGCTTGTGTCTCTTTTGTTATTGCGTAACTTGACAACTGAGTTCGCTCTCTTTCAACTTTAAAATGTAAACAAACTTGGCAGCTAAGCTAACTAATTATCTATAGCGGTCATATACAATGCGTGTGTCAAATGCTGATAAGCAACACACACACACACAGTGGCAGGTTTGCATTGAGATAAACGAGCAATGCAGACACTCTTTCTCTCTCTCCTGTCTCTCTTGAGCGTCACTTGCGAGTGATTTTCACTTAGACCTGCACTAAGCAGGCGACGCGACGACTAACTAACGCAGCAACAGATCGCAGCTGTCAAACTGAAGCCTGGAATCGAGTGTGAGTTAGCGCAGCAGCATCGGGGAGCGCAGCGCAGAGAGAGAGCAAAGATGTCATCGTCGTTAGACAACAAAGCAACAGCTATACAAACACGAGCGCTTCTTCGGCACTCGGCAATTGTATTCGCTGTTTTGCAATAACTCAATGTCAAGCCGACGACGAGTTCATTGCACAAGCAGCGCTACCCTAAGCCGCAGTCTCACTGCCCTCTCTCTCGTGCTGCCTGCATGTGAAGAAACTTGAGCCGCGCAGTCAGTTGCTTATGCATTGCTTAAGCTGCCTCACTCTCTCTCACTCATTTTGAAGTTGAGTGAACCTGAACTGTGCTTTGCCTAAGCTGCCTGCCCCTCTCTTACTCTCACGCTCACTTTCACTCTGTTCAAACTGCAACTGAATGAACTTGAGCCGCGCATTGCTTAAGCTGCCTGCCCCTCTCTCACTCTCATTATACTGCAGCTGAGTGAACTTGAGCACCACATTGCTTAAGCTGTTTCCCCCTCTCTCACTTTTCCACTCTTTTTAAACTGCTTGCGCTGCCTTGACTGAGTGAACTTGAGCTTCCCCCTCTCTCACTCTCTGTGCACCCGCGTAGGCATTGCAATACTTCAGTGGAAGTGCACGTGCTTTCTCAAACATGCGCTCTCTCTCTACCACAGCTCGCAGTGTATTGCAAGTAAGAGTGAGAGAGTGAGAGCTCACAGCAAAGAGAGAGAAATGCTGCAAAAGAGATACAAGTCAAGGTCTTCAAATTACGTTTTAATTGTCTCCGCAGCAATCGAATCGATTAAAACCAACTGGGACAGCGAACATATGGACAGAGGAGGGAGGAGGACGGCGGTACGATCTCACACAGCGGGTTGTCGTGTTACGCCCCTGTGGGCATCGCAAAAAGAAGAAATTTTGACTGTCATGCTGAGAATAAATAGATAAAAGTTCCGACGAAGAAACTTAATAGCTTTTTATGGCATTCTTTATGGGAAGATTGAAAGTGTTGCCAGAGTGTTTTGACTTCGCAGTCTCTATTTATAGCAACAAACTGAATGTTTCCTGCTTTAATAAATTCCCGTTGACAATTTTTGATTAATTTTTTCAGCAGTTTCATTATCATTCTTTCGATTTTTTATAGTACATTTATAGCATCCTTTGTCAGCTTATTTATATAATTGTGCATAAACCTACTTAATTTATTTATCCGTCTTAATTTATCTACGTTCATTTCTTATTTATGTCTTGAGTTTTTTGTGCCATAAAAGTCAAATGGGACTGCCATAAAAACGTTATAGGAACAGAGAACACAAAGCAAACAAATGAATTATGGCAAAGCACAGAGAGGGGTGGAGGGGGGTGGTTACAAATGGAATGGGCAACACGAGAAACAAAATTAAATCACACATACGCCCCGTATATTAGCAGAAGTTGCGATTACGTATACGCCCCGCGAAACCGCACTCTCAAAGCGATTTGGCGCACGGCCAAATGAAAATGCAAAACAAAACCGCAGTTAGACAAAGGAACGGGACAGACAGACAGAAAAAGAGAGAGGGAGAGGGAGAGAGGGATAGACTGGGCAGACAGACAAACTAATTTCGCAAATTAATAGCGTAATTTGAATTTGCGGTCCGAATCCAACGAGAACGTTAAGTGCGCTTTCCCAATTGGTCCAAACGATTTGCATTGCACCCCCTTCCCCACCCCTCTTTCCTCTTTTCCATTTCCCTTTTGCATTTCCCCCGTTGCATAATCATATTTTGGACAACAATTAAATGCGACTGCAACTACCTCATTAGCAGCACTGAAGCTAATTAAATATGTATATAATAATCTATTATATATAGTATAATCTATTATATGTAGTATAATATATATAATATATAATAAATTCCACTCAACGTCATCTCCGGATCCGTCCACAGCAGACGTCGCTGTTGGCTTTAGCTTGTGGTTTCTACCGTTTAATTGAACATTTTGTTTGTGTTCTTTCAACTTTTATGATCCCACAAATATTTTGGCAAGCCCGATGGCTTTTTTTGCTGCTTGGCCTGAGGCTGACGCATTATTTATTTATCTAAGCAGGCATTGCCAACTGTTCTAATAGTTGTGGGTGGGGGAGTGGGCGTGGCGTGGGCAGATTGCCCACAAATTATTGATATGCAATAAATTGCGAATATTGCTAACAAACTGCAATTGCAGCAACGCTAGCGCCACCTGGCGACAATAAGTGGAGCACAAGAACAGCAAAAGCTTTTTGGGCGAAAGCTTTTACAGTGCAGGCAAAAATGTGTGCACGCTTCGAGTGAATTCAAAGGGAACAAGGCAAAATACTTTGGAAATCTGTTTAGAGATGACTTATGCAAACAATATATAGTATATAAATTATCTATATATATATTAATGATTATATATAATCGTACTCACCTCCAATCGTGCGCCGCAAAGCCGGGACACTCTGACTTGCACTGCTCACAGCGTACGCCGTCGTCAACCTCGCGTATTATGACACCCTAGAAAATGATTTGTTGTTTAATTAGTTAAGGGTCTTACATAGAATATAACTTATTATAATGTGCTGGCATATGATGTAAAATTAAGTTTTATTATCTTTAGAATGAGATACTATACATTTCATTATTTATTATTATATTAAAAGTATCATTAAATAAGAAGTGTTTTTGCATATCAACTTCTTTTTTATCGTCATTTAATAGATAAATATGAAGCAAAGTTGTATGCAACTAACCTAAGACCAGCAGAGTATTAATATTGATGATATTTAGAACAATCTAAAGATTAAATTGCAATTAGAATACTTGGAGAACTTAAAACTTCGTTCTCTATGTGCTCAGTGTCTATATCAAGCTGCACTTGTAGCAGTCTTCAATCAAACTATAGTTACACTATCTACAATATCTTCCTTACACTTGAAACTGTCTTTCATCCTGAATTACAGGGTATTCCTGTGCCTAAGTATGATCTTTGATTGCAGAGCGTAATTTGTGTTGTGCTCATTTACGCGCTATTGCTTCTACTGCTTGTTAACCTCCTCTACCTATTTCCACAGCTTTGCTTCTGCCTACCTATTGCTCTTTTCCTCTCCTTTCACCCCTTTACCTGCCCGTTCTGGTGCTATTATAGCAGAGGATTCAATCTCCCTTGTCCTCTTCTTTTAACACTGTCTACTTCACTTTCCTACTTCCCTACTTCAAACCTCCCTCTGCTCTGCCTTCGTGCCTCCCTTTTTCACCACCCCTTCTTCCCTATCTTCAGCACTACCCTCCTTCCCTCCCATCTAGCCTCTCTGCTCCCCCACTTTGCCTAGACCAAACTGCAGTTGCGCCCAAAATACGCATTCGCATTCGCTTACTCGCATCCGCATTGGCATCCGCATCCGTTTGCCGTGCCAGGCAGGTCAACAGTCCAACTTGGCACAACCAAATTGCCCAAATGGCAGCAGCTTCCTGTCGCCACACCAGCTTCCCACAGAATCCACCCCCCCCTGCCATTTCACTCCTTTCTCGCGCACTGCAAGCGGCGACACTTGTGCCGAAATTACACAGAAAAATACATATGAAACAACAACAACATAACAAACAACAAAAACAACAACAAGAGCAACAACAACAACAACAAGACTAATAACAAGCAAACACAACAACAACAGACAGTGAACAACAAGAACAACAACAAGCAACAACTTGGCACGTTTCCATTCTGATTCTGGCCATGTTTCTTTGTCTGCCTAAAGGAACGGGGGGAGTAAGAAGGGAGCAGAGTCTCTGTGTGTGTGTGTGTGCGTGTGTGTGCTTGTGGCATGCTGCATGTTGTGTGTGTGTGCTGTGTGCGCTGCAGTCGAATTTGCTGGCATTTTATTTCGCTTCATTTTTTGCCATTTCCACTGCCAAAGATTAAAATTAATATGAGAGAAGAGAGGGGGCAGATGGGGTAGGGAAGAGCTGCGCCAATAGGCGCCACTTGCTTTGTATGCATTGCCGACTGTGTGTGTCCTTTCACTGGCGCCCAATTCAAAGAGGGGAAGGGGTTAGGGGAGGGCAGGGGAGGGGCAGGCGACGATAATTGTGACACGTCGCGCTGCAAAATCGATGCTGACCCACTTTACAGGCAGCAGGAAGGGAGGGACGAGGGGATAAAGGGAACTCCACACGACAACAATGGAGCACACACACACACACAATGGAGCAACTGACGGATGCGGCATTAAGTTGCAAGTTGCCTACTCAAGTGTGCAAATGTTTGACTTCCACTTAGCAGCAAGCAGCGAGGGGCAACGAAGGGCAACTAGGGGGAGTGTATGAGGGGGCAGCGGGGAGGTGGTAAGGGGTGCCCTGTTGTTTGCCCTTGAGTTGGATTAATGATGCGCCAATTAGACACACACAGGACATCGGGCAATCAAGGGTTAATTTGCATATACACGGCGAATTAAGTAACAACTGCGGTGAGTTCGCATGGGGGAATACCCCACCGATATAAATCTCACAGATGACATTGCAGAATGTTGCTGATCTCACAACTAAATAGAGCTACAGTAAGTTTTACAATTAACACTTCAATAAATCCTGGTAAAATATGAATGGAACTTCAAGTTGGCGCTGTAATAACTATATATAACTATATATATAAGGCAATACAAGACAATTCAAACCTATAGAACCATATATAACTTTATGCATATTCATATTTTATGCATAACTGAAGGTTTAAAGTGTCGCTTCAAGTTTCCTTAAGATTCTGCCTTAATAACCCACTATAACCATCCTCAACCCTGCATTCCAGTATATATATTATGTATATCTGTATATTTCTATAATATTTAACTTATCTTTTCTTTGTGTGTATATAAAGGATGTCCGTACTTCTTAAGACTTACAGGGTATATCTGAATTAACTGTCACTTTAATGTATAAAATCGGAATAACTGACAGGGCATATCTTACGTCGATCCTATACATTAAAGCGATAGTTAATACTCAAGGATTTTAATTATAGGTCTGTTTTTGGTAAAACACTCTCCTAAAGAAAGTTTTCCTATTTATTTCAAAGATCTTAATATTTTCTTCTTATATTTAAAAAAAGTTATAAGATCTTAAGAGTTCTCATGGAATACAATGTATTCTTTGTTATATTACAGAAGGCAGAGTCCCTGCTTCCACATATTTGTCAAGAACTAAAAGATCTAATCAGTTTTTAAAGCATATTCTCTGTTCTACTAACTCACTAACTCCAAAATTAACTCACAAATCCTGTTTCGTTCCTCCAAATATTGGTAAACAGTTTAAATATCTCCCCTTCAACAATAACAGGGTATTTCCTGGCAATCCATCCATCAACGCCAGCACGTGAATCGAGTGTGTTGTAGAATTCAAAACATTTCTATCTATAATTTATCACTGGCACCATGATGTCACCTGCCCCACAATCGTTCGCTCATTAGTTCGGTCTAATCAGCCCCCCAAATCCAATTGTACTTGTAAAATACCATAGCCAAAATAAAGCTGAGAAATATGCTACAAATTGCCTTTTCTAGCTGCATATTGATTATGAATTTATCGGCTAATTCGGATCAATGGCAACAACTCCACCCACGAGACAAAGTTCTGGACAAACAAATTCAAAATTCATTCGCATTCTGTTTGTATCTCAATCCGTTGGCTCAACTCTCGGCACAGCAACGAGATACATTTTCAAACTATGACGCTATTCTACTGCGATGATTGTTGACTGTTTCGACAACGACAACAACAATAACAAATTGAGTCCGTAGGTCGTCGTCAACAACAGCAACAGCAACAACATTAACGATCCGAAACCGGCTTCAAGTTACTTGGAAAACGAATCTACGTTCGGACCTTATGCATAAGGCGACAGAACCCGTAAGTATTCTGTGTTTTGTTTATTGCAAAATACAAAGAGAAAATTAAGCAAAACAACCATAAAAGCAGCAACAAGAAGAAGAAGAAGTAGAAGGGGAACTACAACAACAACAACACTACCTTTTTAAGTACCGAATTAACAATTTACAGAAGTCGAAATTGTCGATTCTCCCCTCGAAATTTCGCCGAACTCTGCTCGGTCATTAGGTTTGTTGTCGTTGTTGCTGTTGCTGCTTTTGGTTGCTTGTCAAAATTCGCATTAATTAACACGATTTTGGTAAGCAGATAATGCTCTTTGGGGCTGCTGCTGCTTCAACCTGTTTGCAGACCCACGCAATAGAGCCCAGTTTCAGATTTCAGTCGTATATATAGATATAGAGACATTTAGAGGCACTAAGCGAGGCTGCGACTTCAAGTTTACATTACATTAGTTTTTCACAGTCTAGTTAAGATGCCTCCCCAGCCTCTAAAAAGCGGCTGAAAAACACAGCTGAAATAGCTATAGCCAAATTGCGTTACAACAGCTACAACAACAGCAACCAAGTTGCGATGTCTACTTATGTAGTTCAAGATCGTGCGTAGATCGCGGACTAGCTCGCAAGGTGTTTGCTGTAGCTGCCTAGTTGGTGACTCGATGCGAATTGTTTTTTTGGTTGCGCTGAGGTCGCATTAGAAAGTGAAGTATTCGGCAACAAAGATCGGGGCAGCTAATTAGTCAACTTAGCTAGTGAGCTAAGCTAGAGAGAATCACAAAGTTATCTAGAGAGAGGTCGTTAAAAATGGCAGGCAAATACAGTCGAACCATGCAGTTTATGTGGGTTTATTTCTTTTAAGTCTTAATAACTTTAACAGCTATGTCAGTTTTATTATCGAACATAAGTCTATTTGCGAACCCTTGACAGTTTATTTCTTCTTGGGTTCCTAAGGTAATATAAATTTATATATATAATTTATCTTATAGCATTTGTTATTTTTTTCTCATTTCCCCTATCTCAGTTAGATCGTAAACATGTTAGTTTTAAAACCAATTTTACACGTGTTTAATTATTTTTCATTTCCTAGACACAAGTAAATATTAATAAAGTTACAAGTTCATTTACCTCTAAAGGTCGTAAAAAATAGCGGGGCAAATACAGTGAAAAACTTTAACTCAGACAAGTTCATCTCTTTATCATTTCACAAAATACAGACAGATCGTAGCTTATGGCATTTCAATTTAAAATCCAACTGAGTCTATTGCGTTATCACTTCCTTAGCCATAGCTCGTGTCTCCTATAGATACAGCTGATTAACTATTGCTCAAGTTGGCAGTTCAATTACCCCAAAAAAGAGAATGAAATTATTTCTACAGTTTAAAAAGTAATCAAAGGAAATGCATATAACTTATAATAGATATATATATATATATATGTACGCTTATATTGTATAATATATTCTCGTTCGTAAAACCAAATACGGCCGGGTGGGTAGACAGTTTGAGTGAGCTCGTATAATAAGCGTGAATCACTTCGTTCGCTTCGTTTTGCTCGCACAAATGGTTCGATTCATTTAGATTTATTCATTTTGTGTTTGCCTTTCCATATAGTTTTCTATTTGTACAATACATAAACGATATACGTAGATACGATATACGACAGTTGGGCTTCTCAAAAGGTGCAATTGTTGACGTCATTGCGACGACGAGAGACAATGTGTGCCGTTAGGCGCAGAACGCTGTCCAAACATGGCTATAGCAGACGCATCTGCTTTCTTCTTCACACCCATCTCTGCCCCTCTCACTCCCCCCTTGGCACGTGGTAGCACGCAAATGAAATTCACATCACGTAATACTCGCCCATTATCATGCACAGTTAGTCATACTGTCGACAGATCCGAGAACTGGTTCGCACTTGGTTAACCAAAAATGTATTCAAAAATAACCTTAAAATTGGAACAGTAAGATTTTTGAATATGCACAAGAAGTCAAAGACGACGAAGACGACGAAGAGCAAGTTTTGCAATTAACACTTTAATAAAACCTGGTAAAATATGGATGGTACTTCAAGTTGGCGCTGTAATAACTATATATAACTATATATATAAGGCAATACAAGACAATTCAAACCTATATAACCATATATAACTTTATGCATATTCATATTTTATGCATCACTGAAGGTTTAAATTGTCGCTTCAAGTTTCCTTAAGATTCTGCCTTAATAACCCACTATAAGCATCCTTAACCCTGCATTCCAGTATATATATTATGTATATCTTGGCTCGTGAGTTCCAACAACTTCGTTAATGACCATGCAACTTTATACATATATACACTACATATACCTAAAGAGGATTTTCGGCCACGAGCAATACGATATACGATAATTATCAGTTTACACAACACAACAGACAACTCTCGATCGCTTTTTACGTATTTCGCATTTATTGGCTTCGCATATTTACTTAGTTTATTTGTTTACACAGACAGAATGTGGGGGAGTTTTTTCGACTGCGACTGGGGGAAAATAAATAATAATTATAATAGTAATAATAATATTGACAGCGTCGCATGACGCAACATATGCGAGATGTGCGCGTGCAACTAATCGATAACTATCAAAAATAACTAGCAACTTAGTCGTAAATGTGGAAAGAGAGAAGATTGAAGTCATTATATGAGATATAGAATATAGAACATATAATATTTATTCAAATATATATATTGTATATATATACATTTATGTGTCTTATATGTTTTACTATACAAATCATTAAACAGTTTTTACAAAACACACGCAAATTATTTTGAAGACACACAGAAGATATTATGTTCTATGAATATACGCTATACATAGATCAGATCATTTACTGCAGATATATATAAATACTTCTTTTCAATCTATGCATATTCTGTAGATCTATATACTATAGATCTTATATACTTTAGTACAAATCTATGCATATACTGCATATATTAGAATAAGTATAAGTGAAAGATCTGCATATATACCACCGATCTACGCATATATATACTATATATCTATATAAACTCTACTATATTCTATGCATATATTGCAGATCTGTATCTTATAGATCTTCCTGTATATACTGTTCAAGGTATATATCATAACTATATCTATATAATAACTATATCTTTTCACTATACAAATAATTTACAATCAGCTACACATTTTCCAGCTCTTTTCGTGCCTGTTCTTGCTCGTGTCACGCACTCAGCTCTAGCTGAATTTTGTTTTGATCTCCTCTTCCATCTCCTCTTCCATTCCTCGCTTCTATCGCCACGGAATCTTGATTGGAGAACGATTGCGACGCTGCACGGGGGCGGCACGCGGTGACGGCTGCTCGCGACGCCCCCAATTGGCGGTGCCCAAGCCGGAGCCGACGCCCACGCCTACACTGCCGACCGAGGAGTGTCGCACAGTGGACAGGGGCTTGCCGGAGGCAGGTGCATTGTAGTGGCCACCAAAGTAGGTGCTGCTGGGCTGCTGAGCAAACTGCTGCTGCTGAGGCTGCTGTTGCTGGAGGCTTCTGCTCGGCTTGCTGCCGTAGAGCTGCACGCGGGTGGGTGCACGTCCTCGAGCTGGCGCCGTGGGCAACTTGCTGGGTGAGTCGCTGCCGATGTGCACGAGTGTTTGATAACGTCCACTACTGCGAGCCTGCTGTGGTGGAGGAGCCGTAGGAGGAGGCATTGATTGCCTCGCCGGGGATTGCTGCTGACTGCTATACCATTTGCCACTGGGAATCTCTGCCTGCTGCTGCGCACGTCCAGCTGCCAAGCTGTTGGCCAGCAGCCTCTGGGCATAGTACTCCGTGGTGGGCATTGGTTTGGCCACGCCCACCGGCACTAGGCGGCCCGGCGAGTGCGGCAAGATGGAGTTCTTAATCTCGATGCGTATGGCGGATGCGGGCGGTGGTTGCTGGCGTCGTGTCGGCGGCGTTGGTGATGGCGACATGTGACGCAGTGTGGGCTGCGCCACGCGAAATGTCTCGTTGCGCTTGACGGGCGAGCGGGTGGCAGAGCGAGAGGGACGATCGCGCAGCGGCGAACGCGACTGTGGGCGATAATTCTCATTCTCGAAGACCAGAAAGTCCGGTCGATTCTCTTTGGATTCACGGCGAGCGCCAGTTGGCGCAGCTGGCGGTGGCGGCACCTCCACAAACCAGGCGGGATTATGCGGCGCCTCCTTCTGCTGCTGCAGCAGGCGATCACGAAAAGATTTGCGAAAGCTGCTCAGTGTGACTGTCTTGTACTTCTCCCGCTCATCTTCCTCGAGCAAATCATCATTGGAGTGTGTCTTCAGCTGCTCCAGTTGCTCGCGCAGATGTGTTGGGGTTTTACTCTTGCGATAAGTGGAGGAATCGAAGCTTGCATTACTGGAACTGCTGCCCTGACTCGACTGGCGATGCATGCTGGCTGAATCTCCTCCTGAACCAGACTGTGTCCCATTCCTCTGCTTGTGCCCGCTCTGCTGCTCGTAAAGGAAGTTGAAGGGATCTGCATGTGCATCGTAGTCCAGCATGCGATCTCCATCACTGCGCCACTTGTAGTACGTGTTTGTGGCTGTGTCACTGGGATGATGCTCATAGCTGGCCACCTCCTCGGGCGAGGGTGTCTTCTTGCGCTTGGTGAAGGTGCTGAATTTGCTGAACACCTTCGACTTCTTTGACTTCTTCTCCAGCGTGCTGCAGTTGGAGTCCGACGCACGCTGCTGTTGCTCCTCATCGGAGCCATTCAATATGAAGGTGTCGCCACGCTGCAATGTTGAACTTGTTGCAGAGTCGCGTCGGGAGCTGATCACGCTGGCAGGCCGCGAGTTGCCACTGCGCACGGGCGTCGTGTCGCGCGATGAACTCTTGCGCGACGACGTGGCTGAGGCCAGTGAGGAGCGTATGTTGCGAAAGAATGACATGGCTGAGTAGAACCTTGCACTGGAGCTGCCCAGGGCAAGTAAGCCAAAAAAAAATACAACTGTGCGAAGTCTAAAAGGCGCGTACGATCACTGGCTCTGTCTGCCTGTCTCTCTCGCTGTCTCTTATTCACTCTACCTCTCTCTCTCTCTCTCTGTTGCTCTATCTCTCTCTCTCTCTCTGTCACTCTCTATTTCTTTCTTTTCACGTCTCTCTTTGCGTTTCGCGTCTGGCGCTGCCAACTGCCGCGTAGCGACTGATTCAGTCGACGTCGAGCGCGGCGCGTTAACTTCAGTTATTACGCGGATCACTAGAAATTCTCGACTTGAACGAGCTACACGACTCAGACTCGGCTTGGCTCGGCTTCACGCTCGGCTCGTCTGTCATTTGTTGTTTGTTTTTCGCTATTTTGTTTTGACCAATTTGGCGTATACTTAACGTCATCATCGCGCAGATTATTATGGCCATAATAAACACAGCTGAGGGAGTGTGTCTGTCTATATGTCTGTTTATATGTCTGCATGTGTGTGTGTCTGTCTGCATGTGTGTCTGTCTGTGTGTGAGTGTCGATCACTGCGTGGGCGTCAGGAACTCAACTCAACTCAAGCTCAATCTCAACTTGACTTGAAGCTGATTTCGACATTTATGCTGCAGCAACAGCAGCAGCCGCAGGCGCTCTAATTGCTTATCGGGCGCTGGGCATCATCAGCTCATTTAACGCATTAGCAGCAGCCGCCACAACAACAACAGCAACGATAATTACAACAATGACAACAACAACAGCAGTAAGAGCGACAATGGCAACACCTCAGCTGAGCGCGCAGCTCGTTCGCATTCGCCTTTGTTTGTTTGTTTGTTTGAAGTGCCAACTAAGCGTTCTTCGTTCTACCCCTCACAGCAGCAACTGCACAGTGGCCCACAGCGCGTTGTTTATCGGCAATAAATATAGTTGAGGTGGGAACTTTAATTGCTGTGTCAAAGTGAATCAAATCATGATGAATTGAGATTACTAAAATTGACAGAAAACTTAATTAAAGAAAATTTGAGCAGTGTCAAGTTGATTCGTATACATTCTTATATTGTACATATTTAAATTTATTCATATATTAATATTCATTTTCATTATAATTATCTTAAGTAAATTTCTCGATGAATAGAAGCAATCAATTCAAATTAAGCATAAATATCGTTGGTTAAAAATAAGTAAGTGTAGAAACAGTCCTTAGTAATAAATATTAAATAAATCAATTACGATGGAAAAGTATATTTATTATAATTATATTTTTAATTATTAAATAAATAACATATGTACATAATGCATATCTTAAGATGCATTTTCAATGCTCAAAAGACTCTTACACATCACATAAATGTTTTTGAATATATCAATTATACATTCAACTAAGCATAATTCGAAATAAAACAGTATAAAATAATATCTATCCTTACTATCTTTTGATACACATTTTCTACTTGACGTCATGGAAATGTTCTATTGCCTTTCTACATCTATTCTACTATCAAAGAATTCTGCCTATATGTTCCTCACACCTTATCAAACCACCTCATCCCACTGTGCACTGAGTTCACACTATGCTAGACTAGTCCGAAATTTATCGATGGCTTTTGACGACGCTTGTTCGCTCTTTGTTCGCTTAATGAGTGATTGAGTTTCGTGTGTGCGCACTTTGCGGTTTGTTTGATTTGTTTCGCTTCCGATTCCGGCGACGCAGACAGAGACGGAGACGGACAAACTTATGCGAGTCATTAGATTGTATCTCCGCCATGTGTACCATGTGTGGGATGTTGAATGTGGCAAGTGCGAATAGCCTTTTGATTGCAGCAGCAGCTTTTGCTGCTTAATTATTTATGATGACTATTTGGCAGCACGTGGGGAATTCCCGTATGAATACCATTAGTGCTAGGGACATTCAATGCCAATGGGTCACCTCTGGGCTTTGCCACTGAACCAGTGTTGCCAACTTAGCATTTTCCCGTCGAATCTAGCTGTCTTCAAAGTTCCACTGAGGCCGCCTTTAATTGGAATTTCTTGTGACACACCAAAGTATGCTACACTCTTAATGCAACTCGCAATTATTGTAATTCATATTCGTTGCATACTTTCGAGATTATTAATAATTAGTTGTGCTGAGTAAATCAAATGAAATTTTCTATGCAAGCGAATTTTTTGATTGCGCCTGAAAGATGCAGTAATTCAACTGGGCAGGAACACCTGAAAACAGACAATTTGAAATTTATAAACTGCTTACAGCACATGCAGTGTCGTTTCCAATTTGAAAATCGATTACTAAATATTGAAAAATTCTAGTACGATCTACCGGGGCAAGCAGCGTTATTTCCATTATGCGCTGCAAGTCAAGCACACACACATTCAGGCTGGCGAGCAAACTGAAATCACAGCGGGCGGCGGTAAAAGTTTACGCCATTTGCAGAAACATAAAATCAGGAACACACACACACACACAGAGTAGCTGCGAGGTGTGTACAAAGGATTGTGGCAAATGCAGCCAAAAACAGTTGGCTTAACTCACTTGCAAACCTCGCCAGCAATTGCTGCCACAGCTGCTGCTGCTGTTGCCTGCCTGCCACATGCCTCACACAGCAGTAGGTCAGACAGAACCGCACACAGAATTATTATGGCGGCAAAGTGTTTATTATTATTATGAAGAACAAGTGAATTGCTCCAATGGAAATATGCAATAAATTTGTTTATGCGAATCGCTCGCATATTGCTCTTTAATCTTTAACCAAATAATACGCATAAATTCAGCGCACTGGAAAAGCAAACACAAAAAGCATGCTCATTACAGACCAGGTATTAGAAAAGTTTTCCAGCATTATTGCAAAAAAGAAATCCCTGGGAAACTATGTGAAACTATTCAATCAATCGACAGCTAAGCGAAGTACACAAATCTGGGGAATTTTTATGGCATAACTGTAGTGTACAGACGGCTAGTACAAATGAGGACTATATTTAGTTCTTTAGATTATATATCAACTTCAAGTTTTCTACCTTAAAACAAACTTCTTTAACTTCAGTTTTCCATCTTGTTCAGGTTACAAATTATTCCCCTATATATTGAGTAGTTGCTTAGCTCATCTTCTATCCGTACATTTTGCATTTCTTCACTTTCTATTCATCTTAATCAATCGTTACACTCTTATTATCAGTATTCCTTTCAAAACTTCTTGCACAAGTTCTTTAGAATATCTGTTAAATACCTCAATATACCTTAAGCCATTTTAACCTCAGTTTTCCTTACCAAAAATGCATGTACAAGTTTAAATTTATTCGTCCATATATTGAATAGCTCTTTAGATCATCTATAAACTGCACGTTCTCCATTTCTGCACTTTCAAGCTTCCTCAAACGACCTATTTCCACTTTGACTTTAGTTTTCCTTTCGAATCTTTGCCCCATAACTTATTGGCTCCAAAGATTGTTTGGTATTCCCAAGGAAAATTGGAATTGTTTATGCTGCCAGCAATAACTGTTCCAATAAGGGTAAATTTATGCAATGGTCCATCAAGATTGCCCGTAAATAGGCTAGGGAGGACCCCAAACAAGCCAAGTGCCTCGCCCATTCTCTCTCGTTATATATTTATGTGTCGCAGCAACGCACAGGCAACGTGTGCGCGCAGTGCAATAAAATGCTCAAGTATCCGTATCCCATGAGATGATAATGGCCAAATGAGTATTTGACACATTTCGAAATGCATTTGGCCGTAGGGTGCGCACATGTGACGATGAACATTTCTGACTGCGATTCCGACTAATGTTATTTATCAGCTATTAAGTCATACCCGACCAACAGCAACAAATGCAACACCAACAACTGTTTGACACACAGTCGCAATGACAGCTGCTGGTGCCAATGTCAAGCTACAAAAGGCGGCAACAATAGCAACAACAACAACAGCAACAATGAACAACGAGTATCCCCATTCATTCCAAAGTCACAAATAAGCCAAATCATGGGTGGGTGTTGAAATTGAAAATTGTGAATTGTGGGATTGTGAATGCTGTTGTTATACCCTAGCCACGGAGAAAGAGGGCAGGTAAGATTGTTGTAAGTGTGTTTAACAGGCTGGGGAAGGCATAGCAACAGCACTACCATTGTTCACGAGAAAATCTTAATTTATTCGATACTTTATTCTACTTAAACGAGTAGATCTCTATAGCCAGCAGAGTTACGCATAGCAAATTTGGTATGCAACTTGTATGTGCCACGCCTACTGCGCACAATAATCAAGAACAAGCTAGCGAGAATGATATATGTATATAGCAGACTAAGCTTTTCCAATCATTCTGGACTCAATCAAGGAATATCTGCAGCATTAACATCATTACCGATAAAAACTCAGTGTATTCCATACTTTCTTCTATTTAAACGAGTAAATCTCTGTAACTAATAGACCTACGCACATCAAATTTTGTATGCAGACACTGTGGTATCTAACTCGGAGCTGTCATACTTTAAACTATATATGCCACGCCTATTGCCCACAACAATCAAGAACTAGCTAACAAATTTAAGATATGTAAGTCGCCAACTAAGCTGTGAAAGTCTAACAAGGCACAACAGTTTATCACAGCTGATTGTGGGGTATCTAACAGTCGATTGCACTCAATTACAGCTTTCTTTACTTCGTTTTCAGCTTCTTCTTCTTGTCGCTATTGTTGCAATGAGCAAACACAGACACATCATAGCTTTTTCTTTGTGTTTGTGTGTGCTATCTATACGGATATTTATGTGAACATTTAGCACAATTAAAAATTAACACACACACTCACACACACACACAAATGCAGCCTGCCAATGACGAGTGATGCCTACACACACACAGCCACAACAATGCCAGCAATGAAGCAATAAATGAAACCAAAAATCAAACACACACCACATGGACAATCATGTCCGTCTGTCCGTCTATCTGTCTGTCTGTCCGTCTGTCCGTCCAATCCGTTCGTCAGTCGAGCAGTCTCTCTGCTCCAAGGAAGTGGGCGAGCGTGTTTTTACAGTTATGACCAGCGCAGCGCAGCGGCACACACAGCTGGCCGCCACTCAGCCAAGCAAGCAGAGCCAAGCAGCTCAGCCAGTTGGTCTCTGCGGGCCACCAGGCAGAGCTTACCTACCTACGATGGCGACTGCGACGTCAACTGCGACTGCGACTTCAGCAAGAAACGTGACCGGTTGCCGGCGGTGCAAGTAGCGGCCAGAGCACAAAATAGACTATATAGTGCGGGGTGATACTAACCAGCGAGGGCTGTTCGAAGAAGTGTCTACACTGTATGCGACTGAAGACTGTAAACGCCTAAAGAAAATAGACTAGGTAGAGGTGTATATAATAAGAACTATAAAACTATATAATAAGAAAGAAAAGTGAGTATTCTTCTCATTTCATAATATTTAAAAGCTAAATTGCATATCTCAAAAAGTCAAAGCTATACATCTAGCTCAATATTTAGTATAATATACATTTCAAGCTGCTTCCAACTGCTTTATTTATGTAATTTCAGCAAGCATTAAACATTTGAGAGTCGTCATTCTTACACAAAATGATCGTCAACAGTTTCATAATAAAACAAACTACTGAAAAGTTACTGTTTCAATAACTACAGATGACCTAAGTCGTCAGAGCAAGCAGCTAAACAAACAGACTAGGTGTAGGAGGGCGTTTACCAAGTTTGAGCTCGATAACATGAAAATTATAGAGCACTCTACATAGATAGATCGATCGACATAGTTCTCAACGCCGCTCAAGCCCATTAACATGATGACATCCTGCTAAACTTAGTGCCAAGAGTATTCCGACTTCCCTAGCATTAACTACAAAGCTTCTCCCTTTAGATTATAAAAGATCAATCAATACACCTACAAATCAACTTAGGATATATTCTTTTCATACATACATAGATCATACAAATCTACTGCCAACGCAGCTTCAGCTCCTTAACATACTAATATCCTGCGAAACTTAGTAATAAGACTAACATGATCTGCCCTTATATAGTAGTCTCTATAAAGGTATGAATACTAGTTGTATAATATTAGTGAGTACACTTACAACTTAGCTCGGCATTAACCTTTTTCAACAACTTTTCCCAAGATAAATCCTACAAAAAAAGGGATAGATCCCTAGAGAGTATTTAGTCTGTCCAAAACACAACTTCTTACCATTCCTTAAAAACTTTTACCTAACCTTTGCCTATCAAGTGCCTGCTTCAAACTGCCCTCGCGCAGACCTTACATACTCAGCTTATCTGCAAAGGTGCCAAGTGGCACGCATGACGCGAGCTTCGAAGCTCTCTGGAGTCGTCGGCAGCGGAATTGGAGACCCCTTGCCTGCCTGTGTGCCGCATGCCGCATGCCTCATGACTGTTTTATTTGAATTTTGGAGAAAGGCCATATGGCGCTTTAATCGCGAGGGGTGGACAAGAGGGAGTTGAAGGAGGAGGACCGGCAGCAGCTGCAGCAGCAACTGCAGACACCACTCGAGGAGTTGTTGCTGTTGAGCTGTTGCTGAGTTGCTGTTGCTCCGCTCGAGTGTTGTACGAGTAGTTGGACCGTTAACGGACTTCAAGACTGTGTGTGTGTTGTGTGTGTGGTGCGCGAAGCGATTGCAATGACTGCGTTGTTTTTCTAACTACCTCTCTCTTGCCCCCCTTTCACTCTCTCCCTCTCCCTCTCTCTCTCCCCTTTGAACAAACAAAATTTGTTTAATTTTCCTCATGGCAAACATTACCCGTTTTGCCGTTCGTTATCTACAGCGAAAACTTTGCCAATTACCGAAAAACCAAAACCGACAACTGCCCCAAGAAATTGTTAGACGCACAGTTATTAATAGACTTTGAGGTAAATAGGTTGTTATTGAAATAACTGATAAGTTTATAATTCAATCTCGAAACCGGTTGCTAAGGGATGCCATAAAAAAAAAACAATCTTTTATCTAGCCTTGCTGAAGTCTATGCCAAATAAATGGATTACGCACTTATGCATGACTAATATGATCAACAAAAAACATTCATAATGAGACCCAATGGTGACGGCATTCTATCAAAACATATAGCTATAAGTAGAGTCCACATTGTAGACATATATCGTGTGCTGTTTGCTAAGTGATACCATGTGAAAGATCGTTAAACTCTTGGGACTCTATGATAAAAGTAATATAAATATTTAGGAAGTGAAGAATATGTAGAAATGCAGATCAAAAGTAGAGTAGAGATCAGAGTATTGTATTCTATATTATGATATCATGATCAAGTTCAAGAATAGCGTAGAGATAAGAGTAGCATATCATGCCATATAAAGTATACAGTATGGTATACCTGTCATATCATATCAAAACTTATCATATCATACCACATAATATTTCATATCACACTATATCACATCATATCATTTCGAATCATATATCATATCACATCATTCACCTTATCACATCATATACCAAACTATACCATATCATATCATACACCATCACATTTGCCCTTATTACTTTCATTCCTAGAGCATCCCAGCTTCGACTCCACAAAACTTCCACACGAAAGTCTCTCGTGGGGCTGTCTTCGCAGGTGATTAGCAATAATTAAACCGAATTTAAAGCCAAACAAATCGCAAAAATATTGAAAATATTTTGTGCGTCTCTCATAAATGTTTGACTAATGTTAATTGCTTTACCCGGGGGAGAGCGAGGTTACGTGAGTTCGGACTCGACTTCAGTCCGGCTATGGCTAATGGCTTTGGCTATAGCCAGCTGGTCGGCAATCGAATCTCTCTATGGTGAGTTTAACATAAATTTGGCTATTTTTAATGTGAAATGGAAATTTCTAAAAATAACAAAACGCAGCAGTAAACTTGCCCATTTCTTGTTGTTGTAGTTTCTGTTATTGTTGTTGTTTTTTTTTTGGCCAGCTGTTGGCAAATCAAGGCATTAAGGCTAAAAATCAATTAAATTAATAATATCCACAATATTTATATGCATGCATGCTACATGCCCCACAGCCCAGGGCAGGGCGCAGTCGAGGTGGGCGGCACGCACACAAAGTGCCACGCCTAGTGCGGAAAACAAACAAACACACACACACAAAATAAAGATGAGCGTGACGTGACACGACAGAAAGGTCAACTCGGCTAAGCGTTGCGGTAAATAAAAAAAAAGAGAAAAAAGGCTGAGAGAAAATTTCGGAAAAAAACTTAGAATACTGTGAAAAACAAACAAAATTAATTGCCGTAATAAATCGATCTGTTGGGCCGCATATATAACATTGCATGTCGACAGGAAACAAGTCTATTGAACTACAATAAACAAAGGAAACAACTCTATTTTACAAAATCAAAATAACAACAAAAATAAATAAAAGAAAAAAAGAAAATAGAAAAATTAAGTTTGGTCTAATTGACCAAAGTAAAGTTATCTATGTTTTTGCTTTGGCCTAACGCAACCCTAGTTCAAAAAGGTATCTCGACACGCTTGCACATGCCCTGGTAAGTGTAACCGGAACCACAGACGATCCCTCCCAAAAAAGATATTAAGTTCATCAAGCGTCGAAAAGTTGAGTTCAAATTCTTTGATACTCGAAACGCGCTCATCTCTAACACAAACACAGAAGGGGGCCCGAAAGGTGGGGTCGGGGTGGCAACCCTGACGATGTTCGTGCAGTGGACGCGTTGCGCAAACATTGCCATATGATATGACAGGCCAACTTGTGCTACCTGGCCAAGCCAACAGACCACCCGACTGGCCACCTGGTCAGTCGGGCAAGAGGGAAAGGTGTCTTGTGCCACAGCACCACCTCTCCACCACTTCCTCCTCCTCCCTCCCCTACCCCACACGGCGCAACTAACACGCCCCTGGGAAATATAACAGCGACACGCAACAATTACCAGGGCAAGTCCGGCGCAAGGACTGTGGCCAGTTTGGGTTAGTACAGTGGGAGAAGGTGCTGGCGTCTAGATTTATAAAGGGGCCAACTGGGTGCCGAACTGGGTATACTAGGCATACTGGGCATTCATTATGACCAGCACGTTTGCCAGCTAACCAAATTGGAAACATCGACACAGGGGTGGGGAGGAAGGTGCCTTGCTACGTCGAGCAATATCTTCCAAGACATTAGCGCACAAATCGTCGGGCCGTGAAAACTAATAATGCAATTAAAAGTTGACAAAGTTGTCAATTCTCTCGATTCTGTCGACTGTCAGCCGTAACTCAGCAAGGTTTTTAAAACGCAAATAAGCTGAGCGGGTACCCTCTACGAGGAGAGGGAGCCGCGGTACACTCGTATTTACATACCAATTCGTACAGCACACACATACATATGTATATACTATACTATATGCTAGAAGGCCGCAGATCGACTGAGTGAGTGAGTGACGACACTACGCGGAGGTTCTGCGCATTCAATACTCGGTTCTCTGCGAGTTCTGGATGGATTCTGTGCTCATGTTTTGGGTCTGATGACTCAGTTAGACTTGGGTTAGTTTTCAGCAGAAATGCCGAGCAGAGCAGAAAAGCATAAAAAGCCCGAAGAGCAGAAGAGCGGCAGAAATTGAAAGTAGCGGGAATTGATGCAGCACTACCAGGCACCAAGAGGGGGAGTAAGAGAAGTGGGGAAGAAGAAACGAAGTGGAGCGATAAAGGGTGAGGTAAAGGAAGTGAAGAGGAAGCTAAATGACTGGGAAAAAGAGAACCAGAGGAGAGAGAGCAACAAGAACGTGAGCTGGGGACCCTAAGCGATGCTGCACTACCAAAGGGAACAGTCATCAAAAGAAAGACAGGGAGAGGAATACAGTGAGAGAAACAGAGACAGAGATGGAGTTCCATTCTACTCTCGTGCTTGACTGCAAAATACCACAATGCGTCAGAGATTGTTATGCAAATCGGAAAACGGAATAAACTAAAACAGAGAATTTGAATTTCTTATCAATGGAGTTCAATGCACCTTAGAGAGGTTTATTTCTCAACTCATAACGATGCCAGCATCAGACTGTTTCAGATCTGTTTCTGATTATTTCACACATACAACCAGATCACCTACTTTTCACACTCACTGTGTGTGGCTGTCAGCGGAAAGATCACACAACGTAATGAGTCAAGTTCTTCTCGAGGAAATCCAAAAATCTCCAGCACTTTAAAGCGCGTCAACTCGAATTACGAGTAACAATTAAATGGATTTTTCATTATGCAGTATTATTATTATTATTATTTTCATTATCATTATTACGCTCGTGTGAGTTTTACGTACACGAGTTAAGTACGATATACCATATAATGTATAGGAGAGCAGAGCGTTTCAGGTTCGGGTTCGGTAAGCAATTTTTCGCAGTTCTTTCGTTGTTCCGTAGGTTCTCCTCGTGATGATCTCATCGATTGCATCAGATTTCGCACGGCATGTCGTTATGTGGCGCACAATTTAAACTGAAATAATGTCTGGGTTGATGTCTCTGTCTCTCCATCGCGATGGCTTATGGTTGGCTTGTGCAGAGAATATGCAAAATTGGCTGTTGGCACGACAAGTTGAAAGAGTTGGTTGGATGGATGATACGCTAATATGCCAAAGCCAAACACTTTTCAAGGCGAGCCCCGACCAATATCAGTATTCGCACATTAGCTTATCACTGTAACTAACTGTATATCGTATATAGTATATCGTTTATCGGTTAAGGTGGGCCCCACATACACATGATAAATGTGACGGAGGTTCCCATTCTGAATTCATTTGGTTTATTTGCTCTGAATGTGCTGTTGAGGAGTGTTCTGCTAAGTTAATCTTCAGAAACTATATTCAGTTTCATAAAGCTAAACATTTTTAATAGATTCCCGTATCTTTTGTATAACGAACACGAACCAGAACAAAACAAGCCGTAAATAATCAGATTTACATAGAGAGAGAGAGACGACTCTAGAACTGTAAATGCGACTAAACAACACAAACACTTCGCATATATATATTGAAAATCGTATAATAATCGAATTATAATGACTAACATTTACCCCCCAACACTTTCCTCTCCTTCCCTCCATGCACCTCTAACACCTTCCTAACAACGTGTTGGAATTTAGCCACAAGTCGCCTTCAGTCATCGTTTGTTTTTGTCATTTTTTTCCGAGCTGTTCTGGTTTTTTTTCTTAACTCATTGACCTCTCGTTTAACTCTAGCTTGTGGAATTTGTTTGTTGTTATTGCATTTGACAACTGCAACTGTGACGTCAGAGTGGAATTGCAACAAGGTCGCAATGGACAAGAAACAAACTTTACGAAATACCAAGAAATATGGCAGAAGTAAAGCTGGAAATAGTAAAGATCTCTGTGATTGGCAGTTTCATTTAGATGGCATGCTAATAAGAAAGATCTTTACTCTAGACAGTCTTCACTATTTACTTCTAATCAAGTCTACATAAGGTATTTACATATCTTTATTAGCAGCAAGATGACAAATCTCTATCTCTCTCCCTCTCTCAAGTGTCTCTCCTTGATTTGTATGCTGTGTAGGTCGATCGATCGACTCACTGACTGACTTATCAGTTAGCTACGCTTTTTGATATCTTATCAATCACATTACGTTTTGGGTCGGCGATTAGTCAGAGGCGACATGTGATTAGAAAGTGCAACCCTATCAAATTCAAGCGAAAATATGTTTCCACATAGTGCTACTATAGTATATCCACATGTATAATATGTATGTTATATGTATCGAGCAGGCCAAACATTTGTACCTTGCACAAATAAACAAAGTGAGGCGAACAAAAGCCTCTGCGAGAAATGTTTATATTTTTTTTTTATACCACGCCAAGAATACAAAGCACATTTCCAATTCTTTTTCTTTCTTTTCCGATTAATGAAACACGCAGGAAGTCCATTTAAAAATAGACAGATGGCGGATTTATGAACTCGGCGAAAGGACAATGTCGTAAGGGGGTTGGGTGGGGAAATGGAATTGGTATTACTCACCTTCTCGGCGAACTCCTCGCGTGGACGACGTGAAATTGTGGGCGTGTCTGCCATGAGCTCCTTTGTGGGCGATGGTGTCATCCTTGTAATTATAATTACCGTTATGTGTTACAGTTACAGTTACGATTACGATTACAGTTAGAGAACTAGCTACAGGCTATGTCTACTACAATTAGTCGATTTGTTTTATTGCTTTCGGGTTCGGTTCGATTTGGTTAGTTTCTGCTGCAAGCAAATTCAATTAGTTAACTCAATTTTGAATTTAAATTTTCGATTGCGCGATTTCGATTAATTATCACTTTTATCAGTTATTGCTATAAACAAATTATTGCGTAGTCGCCGAGAAATGTCGCAGAAAAGAGTTCACTATCGTAGCTGCTTTTTTTGTTTTCTTTTGTTTTTTCCCTTTTCTATTTCTTATTTATTTATTTATTGTTATTTTTGCCGGTTAGATTGGCACGGCGTGACGTGACGAGGCGACGTCGTTTGCCGTTAGGCCGCAGCGCTGTTTTCACAGCTATTTATAGACGACACACACACACACACAGGTACGTGGGCACGTTGACCGGTGCCGGCCTAGGTGCGCTTACTCCTGCTGCTGCCGCTGCTGCTGGCCACAAGGTGCGACCTTCAGCTCTTTCGGAAATTCTAATTGGAGTTCAATTGGTCAAGCGTCGCTTGGTATTTTTCTCCCCCTCCTGACCTCTCCCCTCTCTATCTCGCACTCTTTTAATTGCGGCCTGCAGCAGCAAAAGGGCCGGCGACGACATCAGCAGCAGCAGCGCCGCGGCGCAACCAAGCGCAACAGTTTGTTGAAGGCGACATGCACACACACGAACGCAAGCACACACACACTGGCACACACAATTGCACACGCGGCACACACGCACACCGGTTAAACTTGTTATCGGCGCGCGGCATGCAAAAGAACCTAAAACTCTAGGCCACAAACGAGTTCTGGAGCGGCACAGGGCACAGCAACTCCAACAGCAACAACAGCAACAACAACAGCAGCAACAGCAACAACAACAAGAGGCAAGAGCACCCCAACTACAGTGGAACACACAACTCAAGTGCTTTTATTTTGATATGTTGCCCCTTTTGAGTTGCTGCTGTTGTTGTTGTTGCTGTTTCGGTTGTTGTCTTCTGTTATTTTAGTTTTATTTTCTCATTTTAGAGCAAAAGAAACCCTTGAGCACTAGGCGCGCGCTCACTCAGCCTTGTTCGGGCCAAGTGGCTGCCTGCCTGGTTGGTTGCTTGGAAATTTACTTTAAATTAAAAACAAACGAAAGTAAATCAACAAAAATCAAACGAAAACACAACACAACACGACGACGAGACACGCGGCCAACGCGCTGCAGCTCCAAACGGTTCGAGGGGCGAGCAACAACTGACAGCCGGCTCCACGACCGGCAGCAATTGTAACCGCCGCTTCAGATTCAAAAGAAACGACGACAATGACGAGCGCTGGGAGAGCCAGTGAGAGAGCGCGTTGCTCTCGCAGTGGGAGGTCGCATTAGGAAATACCCTAACAAATTGAACTGGTTGCTATAGAAACAAAGTTTGTGTACATTGTGTAACGTTATTGTTACTAGGAAAGCGATAGGATATTTTTAAGCTGCAGTGGTATTTTTATTGCTATCGATATCGATATTCTAATTTATGTAAAATAAATTCGATTCAATTATAATGCGATATAACCTGCTGTATTATTTTTGTTCATATTGATATCGATATGCATGCCTTGCTCATTAGAGCTGGGAAACTATCGATGTTTGGAAGATTCGATATTTCCGATGGTTTTTATTGAAATATTCGATACTATCACGATAGTGCTTTATTTTCTAAATAGTGGTTATCCATTTATTATTGTTGAGAAACAATAACAAGTACACTGTTTTAGGTTTAAGCGATGCTCTACGATCGCTTATTACCAGGCCGGCTTTGCTGAATATCTTCTCCGACTCTATTGACGTTGCTGGAACACACAAATATTTCCGCGCGTACGACTTCATATGCGAATCACACTAAAAAAAATGCAAATCTTATTATATTATTTATCAAAACTCGTTAAAATGAAGCTACCTTCCAGAAGTCTAAGGGATTGGCTTCTTTAGGTATATGCGGCTCTGTTATATGAATATTGGCGCATTTGCTTGATAGCTTCAACGCGGGGATTCGTTTTTTGAATCGATCTGATCTGATCTAATCTGATTATCATTTGTTTCGATCGCTGCAGAACAATTTGAATGGAAAAAAATTTAAAAATGTGGAAGACGTCAAAAACCACCTTGACACCTTTTTCAACGAGAAACCGCGCGATTTCTATGAATCAGGCATCCGTAAATTGGTTGAACGTTGGGAGTGGATTGCCGAACATGATGGCGAATACATAATTGATTAATAAAAGCGCTTTCTTCAAAAAATTTTAATTTTAGTTTGCACTTGAAATCGGGCACGAACTTATGCACTCATCAATATATAAATGATCAACAAGTCCTAATATACTTACTTATACGAATGTCAAATTAGCTGGCAAAGATTACTACCCTCCCGTAGAGTATGTAAAGAGCGCATGCTCTGCAGAGAGCACTTAAGAGAGCGCATTGCCACTTAAAGCCCCATTCACACTAGCAGGAAATGTGAACGTCCAAACGGAAGAGAAAACCATAAAGGGGAGATCAAATCTCAAATAATACATTAATATTTATGTACATTATATATAATATATCCATATAGGTTTATTGAAATTGATCAGGTCCGTTTATTTAGCTCTAAAAATGCATAGAGTGAAGATTGGCTACGAGAAGAACTACGCTATGCGTGTGTGATTTGTTTTGTTTATAGTAATTGGCACTAATCCATAGGTAATGAGAGTAAAGTAATTCTAATGCCTAGTAAGAGAGCTGTCTCCTGCCTAGGCCACTGTTATAGCATTCTCCACCGAACGTATCTGGGACTGCAGCTCCTGTATGTGCTGCTCGAACTTCTGAATATCGCCAGTGATCTGCTGCAGACTGGTCAGCACATTCTTCATTTTCTCGCCATCAATCTGCACTTCCAGTTCGCGTATCTCCTTGCTGACGTTCCCCGTGTTGCTGACGCACTCCACCAGCTCACTGCAATGGGCATGAAGCTGAGCCAGCAGTTTGTAGGCCTTCTTGGCGTGCAGATCATGCTTGGCGCTCTGGAAGAGCAGATCATCCGTATAGTTGAACTGACGCTCCAACTGCGCCGCCACCACATTAAGCTGCTTCTGCAGCTGCCGCGTATCATCGAGCACCTTGAAAATGTCATCGCGTTGCTTCCTTATGCTTCCGATAAATTCGTGAATGCGTCGCGTGTACTCTTTTCTTGGCGCTAACTGTGTCTGCTGTGCGCTGCGTAGGTTGAGTTCGTTGTGCTGCCGCGTCTTGGCCAGCAACTCTTGCTCCAGTTGCTCTATGCCCGAGCGCACACTCTGCACCTGCTGCGCCTCCTTGGCGGACTTTAAACGCTCGAGTGTCTCAAGCAGTGGGCTGCGGTAATCCTGCCACTGCTGTGTCAGAGTCTGACGCTTTGCTTCTGTTGCACGCAGCAGTGCCTCCAGTTTGGCCACATTCTGCTCGGGATCCGCCAACACCAGGCAACTGCGCTCGTGCAGCTTGAGCACAGCTTGCACGCGTTCCAACTCAGCTGCAGCCGACGTCTCCTGCGACTTGAGTGTCACAATGTTAGCACTGAGCGCCTTACGCTGTGCCAACAACTTCTCCGATTGTGTACGCAGCTCCTGCACCTTGTCGCCCAACTGCTGCACCGGCGTTGCTGCTGTCTCCTTCTCCCCAACTGGTGCAACTGGGCTTGCCGGTTCCTGTTTCTTTTCCTCATTACGTGCTTCAGGTGCCGCCACCACTGTGGACACACCCAAGGCACCCCATCGTTCCATGTCGTTTTTGTGCAACACCGATGCTATGAGATCATAAGAGCAGGTGTCCATCTGCTGGAACAAATTGGGCGCCAACTGTTCGAAATACTGTTGCACCTCCTTGCTGCGCTCAGTGAAGTTGGCGCCAGGCACATTGAGGTTCAGATGTGGCTTAAATTCGATGCACTGGCAACTGCTCCCCAGCTTCTGTCGATTGGCGACGGCGCGACAGAATTGTGGTACCCAGGGTGCTTTTAACTGATCCGCTAGCTTCTTGCGCACCTCCCGTTGCAATTGATCCCTGGCACTGAGGGTGTGCGCCTTGCCCGAGTCGCTAATGTTCTGGCGCTCGCGTGGCAGGCGTTCAATGAGATACATAAGCAGACGACGCAACTCCACGGCATTGGGGTACAGAAATATCTGGTAGCCAATGTCGCCACGGTAACCACTCTCCTTGCACCGCTCCGCAAGTGTGGTGGCCACACTGAAGCGCTGTGCCATCGCTCCGCCTGGCAAGTTTCGTGGCAGATCCGTCATCGATGGGTTGATTTCCATCAAACAACTGGAGACAGCCCGCACCACCTGTTCGGGGGTGAAGTTGGCCAGTTGATCGGTTGCCTCAATGCTAGCATCGATTTGTTGCAACTGGTGCAGAATGATTTTATCCACTTCGTCCATAATTCAACTTATTTACTTTTATTTTGGCATTTTGATACAATTGGTCTTAAACTTGTGATTAATCGATTAATTGCAAGTAGATAGTTATCGAAAGGGCTGCACTGCAAACATTCAACCATTCAAACGAAACGCGAACAGCGCGAGTTGCACAGCAAATTCAAATGCAGTAAGGATTGTCGATAAATTTTAAGCAAAAAGTTATCGCAAGGGCTGCAATGCAAAGGTTTAAACATTCACAGCGAAACGCGAACATGCGCGAATTGCACAAGCAATTTAAATGCAGTAAATTAGTTGTCTCTCTATAAACATAAAACTATAAACTGGGGCCTATTGATTACAATATATTTAAGCAATTGTGTGCTAGTTGAATTACCTTCCACCCAAAAACAGAAACTATTAAATTATGTCTGGCCACGAGTGATTTACAATATAATATTTACATTTTTGAGCACATAGAGGAATTTGATACTGATACTGGACCTGTGGAGGGGTATGCAGGAATGCCACCAAAATTATCGCATCTTTCGAGTAGGATTCCCCGTCATTCTTGGGGTCCATTATTCGATTTTTTGATAACGATATTAAGCGCTAAATTACCATCCTCTGAGAAAAGCTCCACCGTCGACTTGTTGAGCACCAGAAAATCAGCATTTGTATATGTGACAAAACTTTCGCGTATTGAACGTGGTTTTGATTTCCATTTAAGCGTTCGATTGTTGGTCTCCAGTGAGATGAGATAGTCAAAGTCGGCTGCATCCCGCATAGTTCCAATCATGCGACAGGCAGCAAAGTACTGTTGGCAACCCTCGCCCAGTTGCACCTTCTCCAGTGACAGCAGAAAATGCCGGCCATGACATGACTGGATCATGGTCCAGTCCAGTGCACCAACCTGATTAACATTTGTCGCCAGAAATATAATGTCTGTTCCCTCCATGGTTATAACATTCTGATGTGTGCTCACAAAGTGCTTATACACATCCTTGAGTGCCCCCTGCCACACACATTTCTCATCCGGATAGGGGCAAAAATAAGGACGATATTCACAGTCCTCCTCATGGGCTTTCTTGTCTGCATATGAGAGACGAGCCCGGCAGCCATAGCAAGCATGCTTGCAGGGAAAGATCAGTTTGGAACCCACCTTCTCCATGGCCAAGTTACGTATATTACTCATTGGCACCCGGCAAACGGGGCACACGTTCAACTTGTTCCGGCACTGCGAACAGATGAGATGACCACGCGAGCACTGCATAATCGGTGGCATCATGTATCCAAAACACACAGGACACTCCAGCAGGGAGACCAAGAATTCTCGGGTCGCAGTCTCGCTTGGTTTATCGCAGTCACTTGTGCCACTTCCGTTGCCCCCGTTTGCGTTGTTGTTGTTGTTATTGCTGCAGCCACTGCTGCTGCTACCTTCAATATGAGCCAACTCCGCATTGTTGCTTCCTCCATTGGTGCCGTTGCCGTTATTGCTGCTGTTGTTGTTGTTCTCCTTGGGCAATGGGACAGCAGCTACCTGTGCTGGAGCTTCCGTTGGCTGTCGCTGACGACGTGGTTGCATTGCTGTCTTCTTCTTGTAGTTGTTGCCTTTGTTTTTGTTGCTGCTGCTTCTATTGTTGGTGCTTGCTAAATTGGGTATCTTTGTAAAACGTATCTTCAGACTAAAATTGGCAGCACTTTGAAATTTAGCACGGTTCGATTAGAGCATGCGAAATGTCTCTATCTACCGGTAATATGGTCTATAAAAAAGTAAAATCGAAAGTTTCAATGTTAATTTTTCGTACGCTTGGCAATTTAGTTCTGTTAAAAAAAAATTGTATATGATTTCTAGAAAACTAAAATTTGTTTGTCTGACTTGTGGCAAGAGTTCCATATGAATATGTCGAAGCCTGCTATAATAATCATGCATCAATATTTATTGAATATATCTGCACGTACTATATTCCCATATGTCATGAGATGATTATCAAATAAAAATTACAAAAAATAAATATGAAAATATTTTAATCAATTTCAATTCAATTTCCCTCAAGAACTTTGATTCGATTGACAAGACTTTTCATTTTACTAATCACGTTTATTTTTCTGTTGTAGTTCTCATCGTGTGTGTGTGTGTGTGTGTGTGTATATGTATCAGTGTGTATGTGTGTGTTCAGTTAAAACTTAATACATTGCAGTTATATAAAGCAACTGCCAGTTCACAATTTCCAATTGCAATGAAACTTAGAAAGAAAAATCAAATGGAAAATAGAAAATCAAAACTGTTCAAGAACTTTGATTCGATTGACAAGACTTTCCATTTTACTAATGACGTTTATTTTTCTGTTGTAGTTCTCATCGTATGTGTGTGTATATGTATCAGTGTGTATGTGTGTGTTCAGTTAAAACTTAATACATTGCAGTTATATAAAGCAACTGCCAGTGCACAATTTCCAATTGCAATGAAACTTAGAAAGAAAAATCAAATGGAAAATAGAAAATCAAAACTGTTCAAGAACTTTGATTCGATTGACAAGACATTCCATTTTACTAATGACGTTTATTTTTCTGTTGTAGTTCTCATCGTATGTGTGTGTGTGTGTGTATATGTATCAGTGTGTATGTGTGTGTTCAGTTAAAACTTAATACATTGCAGTTATATAAAGCAACTGCCAGTGCACAATTTCCGATTGCAATGAAACTTAGAAAGAAAAATCAAATGGAAAATAGAAAATCAAAACTGTTCAAGAACTTTGATTCGATTGACAAGACTTTACATTTTACTAATCACGTTTATTTTTCTGTTGTAGTTCTCATCGTATGTGTGTGTGTATATATGTATCAGTGTGTATGTGTGTGTTCAGTTAAAACTTAATACATTGCAGTTATATAAAGCAACTGCCAGTTCACAATTTCCAATTGCAATGAAACTTAGAAAGTAAAATCAAATGGAAAATAGAAAATCAAAACTGTTCGGGAGATCTGTCTAAACTATTTTAAACATTAGATTGCTTTCACTTGTTGTTGTTGCTATTTAAATATTAGTACAAAGTGTTACTGTCTTTTGTTTTAATGTTTCTTCTTTTCTTTTGTTTTTTGGAGAATCGTTAGAAAAATGTTACGTTTCGTTTGGCATGAACAAAAATTGTCGCAATCGCTTACAACTCTCGAGTTAACATATAATAATAATAATAATAATATTTATAAGTAATTCATTTATATCTTGATTTATATATCGGTTTACAAGTGATGATAATGCGCATGTACAGTTTATTTTTTTTCGTATAAAATAATTTACATTAACTAAACTAGCTGCTCATTAGTTGTGTGTTTACGATGTATGTATGAATGTAGTAGTGTATGTATATGTCTCAGTATATCTTTGTGTGTGTGTGTGTGTGTAAATATTCGTGTGTGTGTGTCTGTGTTTGTGTGTGCTTTGTGGGGGCAGATCCACGCCAAAGTGTTGGGGGATTTGCCCCCACATCGACATCGGCTTACAAACTAAATTAAACTAAAACCCACAAAAAAACGCAGTTAAATAAATGTGTTTCCCTTTCTTATCGGTCTCTCTCTCTTTCCCTTTCTAACGCTTCCTGCTTCAGTTAAACAAAACCTATAGCTACGATAATTATCCAGCCCGACGACGGCAAGAGACTGACAAAACCGACAGACGACAAACGGACAGACCTATCGACTTATATATGTATGTAGTTTGTATATATATATACTTTATGTAGATGTGACATTTAGTACATATGTATGTGTTTCTCCGTATGTGTAATTGTATGTATGTGTGTGTGTGAGTGTTGTGTGTATCGATTATCGTTTTAGAAACAATGCACATTATTTTATTCCATTCCATACGATCGAATTGTCCGCCTAGACCAGAGATATGGTAACATTAATGCCTAGATTCCCGTTATCGGCAAACAATTGCGCGATCGACGTATCGAACACCAGACAATCCGAATTGTGTATGGCCGAGGCAACGCCTTCATGTATCGAGCGTGGCATTGCCTCCCAGGTGAGACGACGTCGATTCCCATTCAGTTCGAGGCGATAAACAAAATTCTCCGCCTCTTTGCGTGATCCAATCAACTGTACAATGGCGAAGAATTGCTGATGTCCATCGTATTTCTCCTGCTTCTCCAGCACGAGCATGAAATGATGTCCGAAACATGATTGCATCATAACCCAATCGACGGCACCGGGTAGATTAATGTCGGTGGCCAGAAACACAATATCTTCACCCTGCAGCGTTGTGATACTCTTGTGCGACATCATCAGGTGCTGCATGACTAGATCCAATGGACCCTGCCACTTGCACGAGGCACCAGGACAGGGGCAAAGATACGGCCGGCATTCGCAGGTCTCCTCATGCTCCGTTTTCTCTGTGTATACCAATGAGGCAGTGCAGCCATAGCCCGAATGCTTGCACGGGAACTTCACATTTGAAGCGACCTTCTCCATGGCCAGATTACGTATGTTGGCCAGTGGGCCACGGCATGTGGGGCAGCATGTGAGCTTGGAGCGGCATGAGACACACACCAAGTGCCCGCTCGAGCATTGCAGGATCGGTGGTAGTACATAGTCAAAGCAGACGGGGCATTCGAAAAGCGATGTCAGATCGGCGGACATGCCCGCATCACCGCCACCGGCGGACGACAGTGAAGAGCTGGACGAGGACGATGTGTTCGCCGAGGATGTGTTGCCGGCACTGGAGCCGGTCGAGCTGCTCGAATTGGTTGCCACTACAGCCGTGGCGGCTGCTACTGCTGCTGCTGCTGACGGTTCACGGCGTTTCGGATTGATTTTATTGGACATCGGACTTCCGTTCTGTTCCGTTCGATTTACTCAGTGTTCTACTTGTTGTCGTTATCCCTAACTCTCTCTCACTCCCTATCTCTCTCTCTTCCTCTCTCCCAATCCTCGATGTGTAACTGCAATAGAAGAGAAAGAATAAATGTGTCACAGAATGAAACTCAGATCAAGATCAACTATAGTAAAGGGAAGTACGCACTGTGTGAATGTACATGCGCCTAATAAATTTATGGATGTGTTGGGAAAGAATTTTAGAGTGTTGTTTTCTATACTAAAATCTACAAAAAGAATACAAGTAATTTTGGAAAAAGCACGCAGCCTACTATGCAAAACAATACGAGTAGTTGACTCAATAGGGAATCCCGGATAAGGTTCACAATGAATCATATTGTGAATAATGTTGAATGTCAATAAAGATTGTGACAATCTTGCGTAATGATACACAAAAATATATATACTATATACGAGTATACATAAATAAAATATAATACTACATTTTATATACAGATATTTCCACACACAATAGATATATACATTGTATATTCATATATTTCCACACACAATTGATATAGTTAACTAATGATATAATATAATCTTTCACTACATTATATATTCACCTATTTCCACATACAACTACGCACTATAATGTATTTCAAAGAGTAGCTCGATAAATCCTGAGCAACCTTCGGCAAAACTCCCAACTGCATTCAACAATAATAATAATTAACATTAGCACGTATAGTGTATAAATTATCGTTTCTTTGTTATTGTTATTGCTGCTGCTTAGTCGCTCTGAAGGCCCAAACTTCTTGGGTGAATACGAAATGCGAGTTTGAGTTGAGTTTACCTTTAAACGCGTGTAAAAACGCGCAAATACGTATTCGTATGTCCGTCACTCTTATCAGAGCTGTGAGAAATGCGACCATTAGGCTCGCGAGGTACTTAACACTCACACCAACACACAGTAATATACAGTAAGTATGTATGTGTAGAAATGGAATATGGTATCTTTTTGTTACTTATAAGGTTGTTCTAAGGGTTCATTAGCTTTACTGATTAAGCATATCAGGTGCAGAGTACTTTCGGGCAGCTCAATAAGAGTTCTTTAAGGCGGAACTGACATTATATTCGATATTATTATTATATTTGAATATTTTGTATTTATATTTTGTATATTCTATATATTATCATTGTATTTTATTATATATGTATATTATATATGTTTTATAAAAATTCCCATAGTAAAAAAGAGCTTCTACCCAAGATGAAAGTTCTCAATAGACATAGAATTGAGTTAGGACCATGAAAAGATTTGTACGATTTATTTGTTTATGCTTTACGTTGTTCATTCACATGTCTAATGCTTTCCCTATTGAATTATCTAATTAATATGCAATAACAAATTGTTGTTTAAATATTCCTTGCACGATTTTTATAAATATTTTAGCAGAGTTTTCAATATATGCGTAATTTGATTGTTTTTCACCAAAAGTTGAAATAAACAAGTGTGCAACATGCTTAACTATAGTTAAACCAAAGTGCAACGACCAACAAATTTGTGGGAGTGCGAGTGAGTGGGAGAGTGTATGTGTGTGTGAGCGAGTGGGGGAGTGTGTGGAGTATAAACAAACGCGACGCGTTGCGAACTGCGTCAATATAAGCTACGTTTTGTGGGTGCGATTCCGATTGCGAGGGTGGACACGCATCTGGAGGGAGGAGCAGGGGCCGTGCCAGTGCCAGGGAGTGGGCAGAGGGGGGAGGGTGTTGTGTTAGCGACGTCGGCGGCGCATAATTAACATTTGGCTCTGGGGGCTGCGTACCGTGTAAGAAATTTCCATGGGGCAGGCAGCACAGTGCGACGGGGCAATTACTGACGCTGCCTCTGCCTCAGCTGCTGTTGCTGCTGTTGCTGCTGCAGCCAAGCCATGAATGTAATTAAAGTTAGTTCGGTTTTTTTCTATTTTTTTCAATGAGCTTGCAAAATTAAATAGAAAACGTACGACGGAAAGCAGAGCACAACAATGCTAAACTATATATACGTATGTGTGTGTGTGCACATATAGAAATAAAAATAAACAGCTACAAAATAATCATAAACGTAAACTTACAAAGCTCTGCTGAGCAAGTCGCCGTATGCGTTTCACGCGTGTGTGTGTGCGTATGGTGCAAGGCTTTTTATCAGTCAGTCAGTCAGCCTGCAGCACGTCTGCATGAGTGTTAGTGTGTGTGTGTGTGTGCATGCATGTATTTATGTATATATGCTGTATATCTTTATATGCTCTGCAAATTGAACTTTTCTACAATGCATATATCAATGCAATTTCGCAATTGCAGTTGCAGGTGGCACGCACAGAGCACAACAAACAGACACACACACACAGACGACAGAGACAACACACTCAACACTCTGGGAAAATTGAAAACTCTTTTCCTTTTGTATTTTTTGAGGCACATTCACAGTTCGTTTTGAATTCGTTTCGGTGTTCACCTTGCGCCAAACTCGAAATTCAGGCGTGCGCTAATTTCATTTTATTTTTTATCTAATTTTCTTTCATACGTTCGCGCACACACTCATTGAATAATATAGGGGCTATATGTACATGTTTGCTACTACTGCTGCTGCTGCTGCTGCGCTGCGTTTTTTTGTTGTTGTTTTGTGTTTTTGTTGTTTATATATCATCTGTTTGGTTCGCCTTCGTCGTCCATCGGTCACATTTACATACGGGACGCAACGCAAAGACAAACGACAACGAAAACGACGACAACGGCGACGACGACGACGGTGGTGATGGTGGTAGTGTTGGTGGTGGAGGGGGGCGGGGGCAATGGCAGTGGCTTGCTTGTACTGCTGCTTGTAGCTTGAAAATTTTGTTTCGTTTATTTTGTGCGCATAGCAATCACTGCTCTTTTTTATTATTGCACAAACACTTGCTCCAAAGTCAGTCTATTTAGGCATTACAATTGCAGGCACAACTATTAAGCTATTAGCACGTCACACGCGTATTTCTGGCTATTTAATTTTATCTTTAATTTGCCTAGTGGTGCACAAGCCTTTTCAGTGTTGTATTTCGTTTTTTGTTGGTATTTTTTGGTATTTTGTCAGACGAATATGGACTTCACAGTTTTTGTTTTGCTAGATAATCGCACTCTCTGGCAACACTAAAACAGCTGCACCAGCATTCGTATCGTATTTTAAAAATTGTATACAGACAAACAAATACATTAGCGCTGACTGGTTCATATAAAACTTGAATAAATAAGATGGAAAGTAATATTTATCTTACCGTGGATTATGTGGATTGATTCTTATAGCACTCCACGAAATAAAACGAAAAGTTTGGCAATATTGTAGTTACTGTGGCGCCAATGTTAATGTTAGTTGACGAACTCCACGATAGATTTAAATTAGTTGTAAAACATAGTTATCGGGTGCTATATCTCGTGAATGTTTTTTGCATATTTTGTTTAGTTCTATAAGAATCAATTGTCATATTTTGGAGAGTGAAAGAATAATTTTCTTAAATATTAATACTGTTTATTACTTAGATAATCGACATACCGCGCAGCTGTTTTATTTTATAAGGACAACTCTATGTTTTTGTACATCGTTGACAACCCTGTTGGGTGTAGCGAATAATATTTTACCTGTCAAAGGAAAATAATTCAAAAGAATTTGTTCTGTTAATAAACAAAACAAATTTTGTGAAGCGCCATGTGCGTTTCCAGTGTTGTGCAAACAGTTTAATAGAAAATTTAGTATAAAATTAAAATCAATAGCCTCATCAATCATTCTTGAATCTGGAGCACAGATCCACCCCCATACGCAGAGCAGCGTATTAATATAGAAAAAGGAATATAAAATAATTGTGTGAGAATTTGACAAAACTGGAAACCATGAGTAAAATTTGTTGGATTTTCAAGGTGATGCTAATACTATGTGCATTAGCCACACTATGCCAATGCATCATGAATGACCCGTACAAGGAACTCGGCGTAACTAGGACAGCAACGTCACAGGAGATAAGAAGAGCCTACAAGCAATTGGCAAAGGAATGGCATCCAGATAAAAGTAATCATCCAGATGCTGAACGAAAGTTTGTACAAATAAAAAAGGCCTACGAGTTGCTGAGCGATACTGAGCGAAGGCGCATCTTCGACCGACATGGCGTAACCAGTGAAGATTCGCATTATCTTAAGCAGAAACATGATTACAGTGGCTACAATCGCTTCGGGTTTGACCCAGTTGAGGAGTTCTTCGGCAAACAATTCGGCTTCGACCAGGATATTAGCCTATATCACAAACTCTCTGTGACATCCAACTACTTTGACCAGACCATAATACCAAAGAGCAAGACCAAATTGCACATTATTATGTTCTACAATGACTGGTGTTTCGGATGCATAAGGATTGTGGGAGCATTTAAAAAATTAATCGATACATTTGAACCGCTTGGTATTCACTTTGCGACCATCAATGCCGCCCATGAGCCAACGATATTGCGTAAAACCGGTGCCGATGATATTCCCCGAATGGTTCTGGTTCTGAATGGACATAGCTATGTGTATCGTGAGAATATCTACACACAACAGAAATTGGCTGACTTTATACGCAAGAAAATGCCCTTTAAAATCGGGCAACGTATCACGGATGCTAATATCGATGAGTTCCTTAACGGTTGGACCGATAATCGTGTTCGTGCCTTGGTGTTGGAGCCTAGAAGTGTAACAAGATTAAGATATCTTATATCCGCATTTGGTTTTCATGATCGTGTTGCATTCGGATTTGTGGATCTCACAAGCAAAAACTGTAAAATGATGTTGGATCGATTCAAAGTGAATCCTAAACTTGATACACTCTTCTTGTTCAATGAGGATTCCGTGCGTGCTGTAGCAAGTATTTCAATGGCTGATATACCCACGCAAACCCTCGACAATATCATCTCATCGAATCAGTATTTATCCTTGCCACGCCTATCGTCGCAAGAGGTGCTCGAAGGTGTCTGCCCGGCCGAATGGAACAGACCTAGAAAGCGATTATGTGTGATTCTGATAACTGAAAACTCGCCAGACTACGATATTGCCCGGGGAGCACTACGACATATTGCCCTCGAAAGTGGCTATAGCATGGAAAGGGTTCGATTTGCCTATATGTACAAAGAGAAGCAAGCTGATTTTCTAAATGCCATATCGAAGGGTTCCTTCGAGGATAATCTGCTGCGACTCGTTGTGATCTGGAGGCGTGACAGCACACAGATTAAATACGAATGGGTCGATGGTGCCAAGTTGGATATCAAGACTGCTGATTATCTCAATAATACTGCAATTAATACAACAAAACATGAAATAAATCTGACTATACAAAGACTCCTGAAGACATCGGAAGCTTTAACCTACGAGGCCTTTGTACAGAATCTACTCGACGAACACGCACAGGGTATCCTTAGCAAATGGATTGCCCGATTACTTTATTTGGTCGATTATCTCTCCGACAATATCGAAGATGAACATTTGTTTGCTGCACTCTCACTGTTGGGAACCATTGCCTTCATGTTTGGCATCGGATATGTCATGATGTATTTTGTACGAGCCGAGGAGGAGACTCTCAAGGCGCAGGGACAACTGAATGAGAACAACCAGTGCTCTAAACCAAAGACTCAAGTGCCAGAACTAAAGCTCTACGAACTGAGAGCTGAGAAATATAATGGATTGGTGCGTTTGCTGAAGCCAGGTTGCCGTACAATACTCTTGATAACCGATCTCCAGAGTCGCACGAAACTGATTCCGCCCTATCATCGTGCTGTCTGGCCATATCGGAGGACAAAGACACTGTTGTTTGGCCACATGTTAATCGAGAAGGGATTATCTTGGTATTCCGAGCTACTGCGTTTGTCATTGTGCACAAATCAAAATCTACAGATAAATCCCAGGAATTGTGTTGGCACCGTTATAGCCCTGAATGGACACCGCAAGTATTTCTGCGTATATCACGCTAAACATCCTGAATGCTCTCGCGGTGCGAAACGGATGATCAAAATGACAAAACAATTGCTGGACCGAAATGATGATCCAGAAATTGGCAACTTTCTTGGCGTTAACTACTCAGAGGAATCAGATGCTGAAACAAATGTTTTATTCGAGGACAATTTGCTAGACGGTCTTAGCAACTGGCTGGATCGTTTATTTGAGGGAACTACACATAGATACTACATTAACTACTGGCCAGACTTTCCTACTAAGTAACATCCTCGCAACGTATATATCTTAAATGTAAATTAATTTCACGTACCCTATTTCTTGTAAATCCATCTAGTCAATTTATTCTAATTCTAATTATAATGTTTATTAAATTTATTATTTCGAATTTCTATACAAATATCGCTTATTGCTCTTTCATTTCTTGTGCTTCCAGAGGGCAATCTCTCTGTAGTCTTAGAACACGCATCTTTTCTTCAGCTTAACTCCAGCCTCCTCCCCCCTCCATTTTGGATGACCAAGACCAGATGAAAGTCGCTTCATGCCTTCAAGCCAGGAATATAAAGCCAAGATACGCACGATACACAAATATACAGAGACAGAGGCAGCTGTTATCAACACTGTTGTTGTTGTTGTCAGTCAGTTATCTCTGTTTATCATACGAGTTTTAAGCAAGAACATTCTCTACCCTTAAGCGCATTTATAATGACTAATTCAATCGTATTGTAGTTTAAGTCACTCAATTGTGACTTAAATATATTTGTTACCAAAGAATAAAAATAAGATTAGTGCATTACATAGTGCAAAATTCAACTGAACTGTCCACATATATCTTTTATTCGGTATTTTGGGTAATATCTTCGACATACCCATTGCTAATTGGTTTATACTTTAAGCTCATGTTTAGTTCTTAATTAAAGTAATAAGTATCCCCCCTATATAGTATCAATGCCCACAACATTCAGTGGGGCTCCATCAGCGAGTGCAACCGAATGACAGCGCGATAATCATTGTGCGACAATTGGCCACTTCTGGAACGTTCCAGCACGCGATTCAGGCGCTCCAGTGTATCTGGATTGGCAGTTATTTTAAATAGTTCATCAAGATATTTGAGGGATTCACGCGACCAGAATATCGATGGTTTGGAGGCGTCGGTATTGATGGTGTTGTATGAACTTTGCTCCATGCCCGCCAGCAATTTGACGCACTCTGACTGCAATGGACCATTGCGCCGATGCAGCTGAAGTTTGGCTGGTGTGCGTTGCTGCATGTTGTGACAGGGCAGGAGGGACACCTGCTGCTGCTGTTGCTGCCCAGGTGTTTTGGCATATGGCTGCGGACGCTGCTGCTGCTTCACTGTGAGCCTCTTGTTGTTGATATGTTGTTGTTGTTGTTGCTGCTGCTCTTCATGCTGCCAAATGGGAGGGAGTGGCACCTGCTGCCTTTGCAGTTGACCCACGCGCTGCTTCTGCAGACTTTTTCCTGCATTGTTGTTATTATTGTTCTTGTTCTGTTGCTGCATGGAAGGTGGTGGTGGCGCACGTTCTTCCTGTTGCCACAGTGGCGGCGGTGGTGTCTGTTGTTGCAATTGCTGCTGCTGTTGCTGCTTTGGCGAACGATTCTTGTCATGCTGCCACACTGGCGGCGGTGGTGGAGGCGAGGCAATGCGTTCCCGTCTTGGTTGTGCAGGCTGCTGAACCTTGCGCCCAGATCCTTGTAGACCCAACACCGCTGGTTCTATATTGAGCCCAGCAATGCGATTCTTTATGTCCAGCCTGCTATAGCTCTGCAGCAGTGATTCGTAATTTGGATGTGCAATGGGACTGAAGATGACTTTCCAATGTTCCTCGATTTCGTTGCGCATCGCGGCACTGGCATTCTCCTCCAACTTATGCTCATCCACAAGACGCTTCAATATCAACAGCAGCTGGTCAAGATGCATGCTGCCATTGTTGAGTCCAGCTTGGCCAAACAATATCATATTCAACAGGCGACGCTTACGTTCGGCGAGCTTAAAACCATTCTTGGTATTCATACGTTCCAGTTCCTTGATGCGGAAATAATGACCCTTGGCATTGCCTAAATCTCCGGCCAGACTATTGATGCCATCACGCATGAAACGTATCAGGACATCAATGCGTTTGGGTGGCTTCTGACTCTGGAACTCAGTGCTTTTACGTTTGACCTCCTGATTGCGACGCAACAGTAGCAGCTGCAGATCTTCCTGATCCTTTTTCAGGCCATAGATCACCAGCACATAACCGTATTCCTTGAAATCCATACGAACATTTACATTACACTGCTTGGCCGAGTCAATGAGGAACTGTCTGCCCTCCGGACTGAACAAATATTGCGTCTGATCGTGGGCCATAACTATTTTAGCTTCCGAGGGCAAGTCAGGCAGGTTGTCTTCATCTTGAGCAGCTCCACCTGATGATGACGATACCTTGCTGTTTACGCACATTGAGATGCCTTGACTGGTTGTGCTGAGCTGAATGTCCGGCTCGGCAACATCATCATCCATTGAGCTCAGAGGTATAATATCGGGTAAAGCATCCATTGGCCCATCCGATTTGTGTGTCTCACTCTCGTTCAATGTTATTGTTGTCGAGCTTGGCACTTCGAAGTGCTCCGAGAAACTGTAATTCGAATCCGAATCAAGATCATGTGGCGGTATGTTGCTTCTGGATGGAGACACCACATTACTGCTGCTGGCTTTAGCTGGAGTCGTTTTAGCTTCTTCAGGCAGGTTGCTGCTAATTTCCTCCTGCTGTATTTGCACAGTGTCAGCAGTAGTAGCAACATTCTCCTTCTCAGTGACTTTTTCCACGACAGTCTCCGCTGGCAGCTCCTTGATAGTCACAGACGAAGGGGTCTGTGCAGCTTTGGCCTGTGGATTGGGCACATAATCATTGGTATAAGTCTTCGGTATGTTTGCAGCAATTGCTAATGTTTTCTTATAATTCTGTGGTAGCACACGAGCCAGGCCAACTGCCTTGAGGAAGCGTGCATAGCTTGAGTTCTTTGCAAACTCCGAGCTCCAATTGAAGTGGAATTGTGTGTCGATGGAAAAGAAGGAGGTATTCAAATAACTTATAGGTCCGCTGCGATCCTTATAGACTTTCTGATGTGATATTATCATTCTTGTATAGTTTGTATTGCGATACTCCCCCAACCGCTGACGACACTCCTCAAACAAATGGCCACGTGCCGCACAGTAGCTGCAATGCTTCGCCCGATACTGCACATGGCTGTCCAGCACTACATTGGAGCGAGTCTATGTGGGATTATAGAACATTATGAATAACATTAATTGATTGATTAGTTACTTTTATCCGCTACTTACCGTGGAGTGATAGCGTCGCCATTTATCTGGACACATGTCGGTGCTGTGGCCGCGCATCTTGCAGAGCTGACAAATTATTCGACTGTGAAACGAGCATTTGTTGCACTTCTGCACATACATAGCCTGCCTGGCGCCACACTAAAACAAGATGAGGGGAAGGTTACAGAAAGATCAATACAATATAATAGTATGCAGTAGCTTACCCCCAGACAAATAGCATTGGGACAACGCGGCTCTGCGTGACCAGTCATGCCGCAGGTGTAACAGATTACCGGCTTTCTGGAACGGGGACACTTGGCACGCATGTGGCCCATCTCAAAGCAATTTGTGCACTTCAGATTGGAGCGTTTGCGTACAATGGGAAAGCGATCTGCGTTGATGATTCTCCACTCATGTCGTTGGCCTGTTAGAGATAGTTAAGATCCTTTTTAAATTACTTCTTTATGCATCATGATATAGACTCACCACTCATCGCCTTGAGGGTCCTCTGCAGGTTGAATTTCTCGCCACCCCAACTGTCATTGTAGAAGCGACACATTTCTTCATTCCAGCCCACCAAATCGCCGCCACTTAGCTGTTCCGTTAGCTCTGCAACGTTGTGTTCCACTTGCACCAATGCAGCTTGTTCCGGAGGTTGAGGCTTTTGCTCCGCATCTTGGTCCACCACTGAATCATTCGTAACATGTTCACGTCCCTCCTTAGACACATCAAACTCTTCAGCTGCTGCGACGGCATTATCTTCATCTTTATTCTGCTGTGGCTCTGTGGAGTTACCAATCTCCTGCTGCTGCTGGTGTTCTTTCCGTTTGATGCGTTCTGTATTGCTGTCGATCCGCTCAAAGACTGCGCTTATGCGCTCCGTCATAGCATCTTTCATCTCGGCTTCGTCGTCTGTATTCGCATCGGAACCTTCGCTTGGCATTGGCTCATCGGGAGAAGGTTCTTGCACCGGTGCAGCTTCGTTCCGCTTCTGCAGTAGCAAACGCTCGGCAATTTGTCGAGCCGTAGGCACAACATTATTCTCCTCCTCGGCACTCTCCGAACTGGCATCATCGGCAGGTGCCGGCACCGGCTTTCGTGTAACCGTCATCACAGCACCATCCGAGCAACGTCGTTGACTTATGCGTCGTATCTTGCGCTTGCAACGTTCCACAGCCATGCCACGAGTTATGCCCGGCACTCCGGTTGCCAGCACTCCATCATCATCGCTATCTGTTTCATCGTCTTCATTGTTGTCCAGGTCGTTGTTCGGATCCGACTGGCTTTGGTTGGTACTCGAGGCACGACGCTTACGCAGACGCTTTGTCTTGACCACATTGGGTTCGACGACCTCCTCGATGTCGCTATCCGATTCCGAATCAATGTTACGTATAATTGTGGGCGTGGCCTTTGATTTGGCCTTGCAATAAATGCCGCTTTCGGTGAGATCTGATTCGCTTTCATAGACATCGAGTGCACGAAACTGTTGTTCATCATCAACGCGATAGTTTTGTTTGATTTCCTCCAGTCTGGATGGAGGCACAAACTCATATTCGGATGAAGTATCCGGCGCTGGTTCCTTCTCTGCCTCCGCTGCTTGACTATCAGTGGGTTCGGCAGCATTTCTGATGGCATCTTCCGTTAAAACCAACAGATCTTCATCTGTGGCACGTGCATTGTCTGCCAGCAGGCGACTGGTATCTTTCTGTACAATGAAATCATCGCTGGATAGCACCGAATTGCAGGGTGAGCTGAGTGCTGAATGATGCAACGTGGTTGTCTCCGGTATCTCTGATGTAACCTCCACACGCAGTTGAACATCGGCAGCATCCATTGCATTTTCCTCAATATATGGCTCCACCGATGGCTGCTGTTGCTCTTCCTCCTTTTCATCATCACTTGCATCCACATCTATAATGGGCACTGGTGGTAAGGGAACTATGACAACATCATCGTTATCCGATGCTTCCTCACTTTCCACCAAGCTGATGAGTTCAATGGGCTTCCCCTTGTGTTGTTGTTGTCGTAGCTTCTTGTTGCTCAGTGCCTGTTTAGACTTTTGTTTCTTTTGTTCGAGTCGCTGCATCTGCTCAAGCTTGCGATTGGCCTTGGCAAATGGACCAGTTTGTCGCTGAGCAGGTTCGCGTTTAGTTGGTGGCCAATTACAGGGTATTGCCACCAGTAAACGTTGATCAAAGCGTTCAGGCTCATCAGCGGCACTTGAAGCTTTTGAGGTTTGTTGCGGTTTCGGTGGTTTTGGAATCGGTTGCTGTTGCTGCTGCTTTTTAGAATTCAACTGTTGCTGCTGCTGTGGCTGTTTCTTCCTTTGTTGTTGCTGCTTCTGAAGCAGTTTCTGAACCGCACTAAGTTGTTTTGGTTGCTTCTGCTGCTGTTGCGCCGCTGTCTTCTTGTTGTTGTTCATGTTACTGTTCTTGGTATCGATGCGTTTATTCTTTGGTGGCACTGCAACATTGCCAGCAACAGTTGCCGGCGGCAACATATGCTTTGGCTGCTCCTGGTTGACCTCTTCCGTGGCTGTTGAGTAATCAAGAGAGAAAGAAAGAGAAAACTTTAGAAACTGCCACAACATAATTTACGTTTTTATTTTGGGTATGCATTGGATTAATGAAAAATATATACAGTTAGCTAATATCCAGGTGGATTGAGCAGGCACTTCAAATGCTCATTACGTATGGCATTGTTATCGGGCTGATCTAAGCTATAGCCCTGACTTTGAAGCTCATCCAGCTGCGGTTCATCGACATGATAAAGCACAAATGCGTCCATCAACAGATCAGATCTATTGGGCCAGAGAAGAACAGATACTGCTGAGCGAAAATCGTTGACAGCCTGATCGATCTTCTCATGAGCTATATGCATATCTTCTAGCATTGTTGTCAGATCTTCGGAGTGACGATTTTGCAGCTGCAATGCGTTCTCGAGCTGTTGCACCAAACGCATAAAGACAAAACGTCTATAGTGCTGCTCCTGATCGTGCCGCAACTTGGTGAATGCACACGCATTGCGTCTGGTCAGTGTAGCAAGAAACGTTATCTCAATGCAAGACAGGCCAACACTTAATGTTGTTGTCAGCACTATAACTGTAAGGAAATACTCCAATGGATGATCACGAACTTCTTCTATCCAAAAGATCAGATCATGACCATAAAACACATAGTAAAAGTCCATTATTCCAAGAACGCACAGCATTTTCAGAGTCATTAATACAATAAAGTCGTAATTCATTTCGCCAAACTTATTGCAAAGATATTCAAAAAATTTAATTTTGAAAATATAGTTTCAATTGAAACATTTCTGGACCAAGTTGATTTAGAATATATATTTGTCATCTTTCATTTGAGAATGACAAAAAAAAGTTCTTTGTTTGCAAATCTAACGAAACCTCATATAGAAATATAGGTAAACACACTACACACGCACGCACGTACACTCGAACACACACACATATTAAGTATGTATACATTTTCGCACTGACCTTCAACAGGCGTGTCTTTGCCTGCACCCTGCGACTTTATGCTCTCACCCACAGTAGCAGCAGGCGCTTCTGGGTTGGCCTCTGCCCAATAACGTGGTTTGATTGTTGCATTGTTAATAATGCGTTTATTACTAACAAAGCGATGTTGGTGTTGATGTTGTTGTTGTTGCTGCTGCTGGTGCTGCGGCGGGGGAGGCATTGTCCGTGCATCCATGTCCACATTGGATGCATCCTGCACATTTTCGCTGGCGGCATCGCTGTAATGTATGGAGGCATACAGAATTGATTCCAGCTCATTCAGTCTGTCGCTGTCCATTTCCTCGAGCTACAAATTGCATTATAAAAATTCAGTTTTTGCAACGCAAATAAAAACTTTCATTGTTATTAGAGAACTACTTACATCGCTCATTTTGCCAGTCTACGTTTGATCTTGCTCTTGTTATTAATCTTATAGGACATCAAAAAGCTAAACCTTTGTTATTTGTTATTTTTATATTTTCTTGTTTTAATTTTGCACCAAACCACGTTTTGGCTAGAGATGAAAAAATAGCCAAACAAAAATATCGACATATCGATAACCAGCCCAAAACAAACAGGTTGAATAAAAATATCGATTCATATCATATCAAACGATTAATGTTTCACAACAACCCTAACCGCTTTCAGGCCGGGCCACGTACAAGTAGAAGAAATTAATAAAAGCCTAAAATATTAAACTTAAGCGTAAGTAAAATACAGATTCCCAAACAATTAACAATAAATACTAATTAATGTTGTTTCCTGCAATAGCATGGAGCATATGCAGCGTTACGTTTCGCCGGTGAATCCAGCGGTGTTCCCTCATCTCGCGACGGTTCTCCTGATTATTGGTACCTTCTTTACGGCTTGGTTCTTCATTTTCGTCGTCTCGCGAAAGAACACAAAGGAAAGCACATTGATAAAGGAACTGCTGATCAGTCTGTGTGCATCGATATTCCTTGGCTTTGGTATTGTTTTCCTTCTGCTAACCGTCGGTATTTATGTATGAGAAGAATCATTCCGCTAGTAAAGTAAAGATCTATAGATTTGTATACGGCAATAAATGTATTGTGTGGGCGTGTACGTTGGGTTTTTTATTCATTATACATTAATAATTTTAAAGATTCAATTTCAACTTAGAGCGGTTGCGAATTTCGTATAATAACATATCAATCAATCAATTATCATAGTGTGCGAATTGGTTATTAGTTGCACTTTAAAATTGCAGTTCGTGGGGTCCACTGCATCATCCATAGGGGACCGTCTTGCTAGCCAGCCAGTCCTGCCTTCTGTCTACACTTTTGCATTGTAGCACGTAATATAAACTGTTTGCGCGAGAGTGTGCGCACATGCTTCAAGAAGGTATCGAGGTCAATGACACCTCCACGCAGTCCCTCGCCCAGATAGTAGATGGCATCCTCTATGGCCGCTTCATCTGCATAGGCATTGAGTAATCTAAAAAAGAGAATAAACATTAGACTGGGTTCCCAGATAGATAGATAGACAATCTGCACGTACTGTCTGTATAAAGGTGCCGTTGTGGTCACAGCTTCGTCAGGATCAATGGCTTCGGAACTCTCCAACGTCTCCAGACTCTCTTTCAATTCCTGCTCCTTGTCTCGTAATATTGTCAGGTTCTTCTGCAAATCAACTTGTTCACGCTCCAAGCGTGAGACAATTGAATCGATCTTGGTACTTCCCTCCACCAATTCTTGCTTGGTGCGATTCAATGTTTCAATCTCAGCCTGATATTGATTGACTTTTTCCTGTATGCGACGTCTTAGTTTATCTTCCACAGCGCTTATCAGTGATGCTTTAATGTGCTCCTCTGTTATTGTACCCGTTGAACTGGGATTTGCATTGGCAGCCGGATTCTGTGCAGGATTCAAGTTATATATTCATCATATTATAGATTACACATACACTTACATATCCCGAATTCGGTGGATACCCTCCCGGTTGAGGGTAATTCATATACGGCGGATAGCCAGCCGAATTGCCTGCTGGTCCACCCGCTGGTGGATAGGGAGGAAAGTTCGCTACTCCAGTTGGATACGGTGGAAAGTTGCCACCACCAGGGCCACCAGCGCTCGGATAAGGCAGAAATGAGCCACCTCCGGCACCTTGTCCACCGGGCTGTGGCATATAAGCTAAGAAAGATGTGGATAAGATATATACTCATAAGAGATACATATATAAGTAGGAGAATACTTACTGCTAGCCGGATATGGCGCATTGATTTGTTCCTTCGGCTTTGAGTAAACTGGCGGATGATCGCCGAATGTCACAATCATAACTTGTATGAGCGACAACAGATCTGAGCTGTACGGCTGCCAGTCGTGCAGATAAGGCAGGTAGACCTTGCCATTGTGGTCCACATACATTGACACCTTTATCTGCATCGTGGGTGTTGGTTTCACAAAGCACATGGGTGCATTTTGGGGATGGGTGTCCATCAGCCATATACATATGGGAATGTAGTAGGTGTTATCTGAAGAAATTGAGTATAGAAACCTTAATCAACCTGGGTTATCCCACTGTGTATGTATTGTCACTTACTTTTATAGACAACCGGTATGGTGCCTTGCAATGTAAACAAATCTTTAGCGCTCCCATCGTTGAATACTAAAAAGAAATACACACATATATGTAGATACATAAACACGTATAGCACGACATATGTATGTATGAATGACTGCACTGGGGGTCCACTCCAAATTAAAATACTTACCAAACTTTTGCAAATCATATGTTAGACTGCGATATGTGGTGACGACATCCACTACATCTTTCCTGGTAGAAGCAACATTCTTATACTGCAAACAATTCCAGGTTAACACAATGAGTTAATTAATTGAAAAACAATTTGCGTTTTATTGCGTGACAAGAAATGATGATGGATACTTTACAATGCTCATGACTCATCATACCTTTGCTAGATATTTAGTAATCTCTGCCTCTTCTACTGCAGGCATCCTTAAATTTTAATTATCTGCTGAATTTTTACAGCACCTGCCGCTTAACAAAAGTTTTGACGAAATTTCTTTATATTAGCAGAACGAAAACAAAGTCGTCAATTGAGTACTTTAGGTATACGAAAATCGAGTACGTGCAATACAATAGTTACTCATATATCGCTATCGTGATGCCTCATGAAATATCGATAAGCACTTACGTAACTTGTTACGCTTTCGTTACGTACTATAATTTAAAATAATTGCGTAGAAGACTTTTAAAACTCAGGGGGCTATTTAAAAATGTAAATTATTTATTTATTATTTACTGCTACACATATGTGGAAAATGATATGTTCTTTGCTTTTCTTATGTCATCGGAAGTCATGGGTTGCGATTACTTTGTCGTGGGCATTAATTGGCGTTTGGGGCGTCTGCAAAAACAAAAACAAGAAGAACATAGAAATCATAATTTTTTAAACATAAAGAAAGGAAACGCCTCGTTGGTGGCTCGATGTATTGTATCTTAAATATAGCTTTATTTGAATACTTTCGTTTATGTCTCTCATTACTCATTAGGCATATACATGCATATGCATCTACACATACGTGTTGTGTGTGTGTGTGGGTTTTTGTGGTGTACTTAGCCAATGTTCCGTTAACTAGGCATTACCATAGGTATTGTTCATTTGTTACTTGTGTTTTTTTTCTCTTTAAATATATGTTCATTTCATATAAATATGCATGTATACTTTAAAAATCGTCATAGTTATCGTCTCCTTCCTTAAGCGCACTCGCTTTCTCATTGTGGGTTGTGGTTGTTGTTGTGTGTTTCTTGTTGGTTAGTTTTAATTGTTATTAAACTTGTGGACTACACATATAAAAATATTTTTAGTTTTATTTGCGCTCCTTAATGTATGTGTATTTATATATATATATATATATATATATATATATATTTGTATATGTTTTGTTATGCAGGGCAGATATCTAGGGCATAAACTTAAGTCTAAAAACCATTAAATAGTTTAACTCTCTCATTCTTTTCATATATCTTCTAAGATTACATAGATTTATTTCCATATATATATATATATGTATATCATATATTAAGAATACAAAATGGTCATATGCTCATATCGTATCGATTTCATTATCATTATCATCATTGTTTTATGTTTTGTGCTACATTTATTTGCGTTTATTGCTTTAATGGGCGCATGCAATTTCTATATAGTACACACTACAATTCATTCCAATTCGTAATATTTTCTTTTCTTTTTGTTTTTTGGTAATGTTACAGTTAGCGGGCAAAGTATATGTTCGGCTTATAAGGATTTGGAACGATTCTCTCAATTGTTGTTCAACTTGTTCTCTATTTCTTTTCTTTCTTTTTTTGGCACATTGCATTCTGATCTCTGCTAAGCAAGTGTTTCCGTAATAAATCATCATAAATAACAACATATCGTACAAATATATATATATATATATATATATATAGAATACATACATATACATATACTCACAGATAACTCAAATTGTTTACGAAACTTAAGAGTGTGTTCAACAACAAGTGAAGCGTGAGTGGGACGCGTGGGCGTAGGGCGAGTGTGCACAACATACATATATAGTACATCATATATATCAAATATTATTTAAATTAGCAACGTTTCTCTTTTATTTCATATCAAAAAATGAAAAAACTTGTACATTGTTAGCGAGTGCAAAATAAAAATGCATTTGCATGGATATTTCTAGTCGATATCATTTAAGGTTTGTTCTATATGTTCCATTTCTATATAGGATCTTTCATTGTTTTTTTCTCTTTACTTTTCTTTTGTTTTGTCTCTTCTTCTTTAAAGTATATCAAGAAAAATTTGTTCTAAAATGTCAGTCTATTGCGCAAGAATCTACTTTTGTGATCGGTTCTTTCTTCAAATACCGAATTCCTAAATTTAAATGTTGCTGTTACTTTCATTTCTGTTGTATTCCTTCTGTCTTGTTGTATATATAAAAATTCCCTAATATGCATTGTCATTATCATCATCATTTCAATATAATGCGAGACACTTTCACATTGTTCTCTCGTTCGAGTTTGTGTGTGTGTGTACGGATGTGTTTGTGTGGTGTGTGCAAGTATTTTGTCGCGCTGACATTTGATGTTAGCTCGATAAGACCTACATACAAACATACATATGCCCAGATTGGGGGAATCATTGTCACGCTACTGCCACTACTACATATGGTACTGCTCTAATTGCTACTCATCTACTACGGGCTAAGTTCTTCCTAGTCTCCTCTGCATACAGACAGACAGAGAAGCAGAGTGAGAGAGAGAGAGAGAGAGGGAGACATGGGGGACTTAACCTAGCTTCGTATAGGCGTAGGCTGCAATGACGCCCACCACAACACCTGCCGCAATATATGTTATTAATGACCTTCGTTTTTTCGCCGCCTGTTGATTGTCCTCGTTCTCACGCTGTTTACGCTTGATCTCGTTCACCTTCTTCTCCAGATTCGCCTGGTATTCGTTGCGTTTTCGGCGTTTCAGCTCATCCCCGGAACTGCAAGGTGATAATGCATTAAATAAATACATATTAAACATATAATATTCCTGTAACTCACCTCGTTGTCAAGTCGATGCCATTAGCCTTGTTGTGCTGCTCCACTGGCGTTGGCTTTTCGCTGTTTGCATTAACATCATCTTCATGTGGCTTTGTTGACGACGATGTATTGAGTTCCCCATTGGCCGTCTCCAATGTATGATCATCAATGGTTTCGTACTCCTCTTCCTCATCATCATCATCGTCATCATCGTTATCATCATAATCATCTTCACTGTCCGAATCCAATTCACTGGTTTGCGGTAACGTTGGCAGCGGTGGCAACGGACGATTGTTGTCCAAACTATCGGCCACTTCGGCATTAACAATCTCGTGCTGATTGACAATTATATTATTCAACGCATCCTTACTGCTCAGCGCTGCCGCCTTGTCGGTGATAATGATATCACTGCCAATGTTGTCACCATTGGCGTGCGCTGCTTTCATATCCAGCGAGAGTACGCCACCAGTGTTGGGGGCCAGTGGCAAGGGTTGCAGGGATTGCAAACGTGGTGGCAGCGGTGGCGGTTGTTCCTCATGTGCATGTGCATCCGCATCATTGCTAATGATCGGCTCTTCGGCACAGAGAAAGCTCTGCAAATTAAAGCAACAAATAAGTACAAATATAGGAAGACTAGAATAAGAACACTTCTAAAGTATTCAATTTAAGAATAAGAACAGTTTTGAGGCATTCAAGTTAAGAATAATAATTTATAAATGGTATTAGATAATTTAAAATATTCACGAACAAATCACAGATCACAGCGTTACAGAGTATTCTAAATTGAGTTTCTTGCGTGATTAACTTGAACACTTCAATAGAACAGGTGAAATACATACGGGATCATTCAGTTTCTTGATGCCTTCGATAATTGCTTGATATGAAAAGTCCAATTGATCGGCTGTCTGTATGAGGCCAAGGCGATAACTGCGTAACTTGCAAAGCACTTGAGCCACATCGCATTCACCCAACTTGTCCACCAGCACGAGACAACAATCCACCAGGCAAAAGGTGCCTGAACGACCAATGCCAGCGCTGCAGTGCACCACAGCTGGGCCAACATCTTGGCCAAGAGCTCCAGAGTCACGCACCACTTGCAAGTACTTAAGAAATGCATCTGGGGAACTTGGTATACCAAAATCCGGCCAAGTTGTGTAATGAAATTGCATAACCTCACGGCTAGTGTTGGTTTCGAGATCAGTTAATCTAGAGAAGGAATCCCAATTTGTTAATAATTAGTCAGTTATTGTGTATAACTCCAGTTTACTCACTTGAACCATCTTCGCACAAAGTTCTGATAGGTCTCGCAGCTCACCAACTCGACGGACAAATTGACATCTCTCAGTTTGAGCGCATGTGCTGAGCCCAACTGATCAGGCCAATAGAGATGGCATTTGATTTGTTTCTTCTCTATCAGCTTGTTGAGCATTAGAATTCCCCGCGAGTTTTGCTCCCAAACCATTAGCCAGAAATGACCCACAGTATCCTGCAGAGGACCCTGTGTCAATATATATTGCCGATCGGCGCGTTCCAACTGCAAAATGAATATCAATATATTAATAATGCTTTCTTTTCTAGTCTCTGTACAACTCACCTTCACAAGGTTCGCATTGATGTAGTCTACTTTGCCTCGTTTCAATATAATCCGAGAATGATCATAGGGATTAACGTCCCTATATCGATTCAGTCCACGATTCTGTGAACGCTCCGATTCCAATGTAGTAAACTGTTGCTCTTTAGCCTCGCGATCGCATCGCTCACATATTTCCTGCACAATGACAAAATATTATGAATGAGTTAATGTGGAAATTGTTGGAATTATAATTAGTATTTTCGGATGATTCACATGGCCACCCACATATTTTCGCCCACACATATACCACTTATTACTCGGGATACCCCGACACATTTAACGTGGTTTTCTAACTTGTTATCTTTGCCTGAAGAGGAAACGCAACTACGACTACCCTACAAAGCGACCCAACCCGGCCCGTTTGTGCCATGACTAATGGTTAACTGCACAGAACTCTTGTATGCCAATGTACGGCTAACGGTATTATCGGTTGCCCCGCTTCTTATCAAGTCTGGGTAACATCATGTTGGATCAGCAAATAGTGAAGAACACGATGAGCACAACGAGGAAACAAGTTCAATGTCGCATGTTTGTTGTTTTTGTCTGCTTGAGGGTCATCAACATGACTTAAACTCAGCCACACCTGGTGGCAATGCACAGTTATAGCTCAACACGATGCTAAATTCATTTGTTAATTGTCTCAGCTTCGTCATTAAGCAGATGAATCAGAGATTGATGTCTCTCTGGTAATAAATTGAGGCTGTTATGAAACTCAATTGGAAAGAACATTGGCCGATAAACGGGAGTAAATAAGAGAGAGAGAGAGAAAACCATGATAAGCGCTGATAGACCCAAAAATTAAATAAAGTAAACTGCTTGCATGCATATTACACTGTATATAGGCCAAGTACACATACAGGCACACATGTATATACGTATTAAACATCATGGAATACCGTTATCGCAACTGTAACTGACTCTTATCGGTCGCAGTTAACGGTTTCAATTCTGAATTTTACTAGAATAATAATAAAATTAATGAAATTATCGCTAATTTGCTCAGACTATACGAGGTATTTCACTGTTCACTTCTTTTCGAAATTACTTTTTTTATGCTTTATGCTTTTTGATTATTCAGGTGACCCGTTGCATTGTTTAGTGTGTGCAACAATTGTGAAATCTTTTTGTGGCAGTTGCAACAGCAACACTGCAGCTTCGAGTTGCATAGAGTGTGACTTGCCAGGCTTGACTGACTAAGACACACGCTGTAAATGTTATTCAACACAGTTTTATGTTATACGTGACTTTGGCACATCAATTAGGGAAACCCCTGGCGAAAAATCCCCTAAAGCCGAACAGGTTATGCAGCACACTTACTTTACAGGGTATACAATAAATTGCATGCACGAAACACGAAGCACAGCGAGAGAGAGATAAAGGAGAATGCCTGCAGTGACGGTTTGTTATTGTTGTCGTTGTCGTGGTTGTCATGATGATGGTGAAGAAGCCTCCTCGTCTCGATAACCATCATCATCATACTCGTAATCAACATATCACATGAAAGCTCCCTCGCAAAACGGTACTGAAGTGCGCATAAAGCAGAACAATTTAAACTGTATTTTCGCTGTTATTATTTTCATGAATGTTGCTGTTGTTGTTGCTGCTGCTCGGCTGCTGCTGTATAACCATAATTCATTGGAAATGTTCAATTGCACAAAGAAGGTGCTTTCATGCGAAAAACAATTAGGATTCCATCAAGCTTGGCTTCGTTCAGCTCTCGTGTATTGTTGTTGTTGAGTTAGTTGGAAAATTAGATTATCCTCGCTGCGCACAAAGGACCCAAACGAACAATAAACAACAACAAATGGCGTACATTACATAAAAAACAAATACAACATCTGAACTCTCACACACACACATACACACGCACACCTATACGGTGTCATCCTAACTGCGAAGTTAAATTCCGTGAAATCCAAATTCAAGTGAGTGGCAAAGACGTCGACGAATCGGGCAGCAGCAACAGCTGAAGACACATTTCGCCGGAACTGGTCATAAAGCAGAAACTCCAGCTCTGGCAAAGAAGACGAAGTGGTAGACAGAGGGGAAAAGAAACCCAGGCCAGACCCGACCCGGGTCCAAGCCCAGAACAGACCAAGACCCAGACGCATGCCCTTTGTATTAGTGCGTATACATATGTATGTACCATATGTGTGTGCAAAGTATTTGAGCGAAAGCTCATCGAATTCCCATAGAGAAGTTTTTGGGGGAAGCCATTTCAACACACTTTGCAACACTTTAGTGAATGTTTGCAGCGTGTGTGGCATGTGGGAAAATCCACACACATACATACTTACATATGTAAATACATTCACATTTATGCACATCCTGAAATTTGTTAGTTTCGCTTCAATTATCGTCAGACAGCAATCAAAACAAATGAAATCAACAATACATAAACATACATACATAAAGTCTATATACGAGTGGATTTCCTGGAATTGCCGACAACGAATTCGCAGAAACTAATACGCTCTACGACCCATAGGGCGTTTATCAATCTCATAATAACAATAATAAAATGTGAAAACAAAAATTTCGGCAATCCTAATCGCATAAACTCTCTTCCCCATTGCTCTCTTTCTCTCTCTCTCTTTCACTTGCAAATTTCAGTAATCTTCATTGCACAAATTCTCTTTTCTATAGCTCTCTTTGTCTCCCTTCCTCATATGCATTGCCTTCTTTGCAAATTTCGGCAATCCTCATTGCACAAACTCTCTTCCCCATCGCTCTCCCTCTTTATTACACACAGCGCTCTCTCAACTTGCATGTGCAAAAAGAAGTGCAGAAGAAAATGGCTACACTTATCCGAATTTGAGCGAATTGCAGCGAAAGAGAGCGCAGAGCAAAGAAAAGGCAAAAGCAACAACAAAAGGCAGCAGCATCCAAGAGCAACAAGCGAGAGAGAGCACATGCAAAGTGCAGCAGGTGAGCGCTCAGTGTCTGTATGTATGTGTGTGTGGGAATGAGTGAGTATGCTTTCGAGCATATGTACATATGTGTGTTTGAGAGAATTTCGGCCAAACGTTGCGCGAGCGCCATAAACTCGAAGCCAAGGACCGGAGTTGGGCTGCTGTTGTTGTTGCTGACCAACGTAGACACCAAAATCTACAAATACAGACGCACGCTCACATGATAGCGACGGCAACAACAACAGGAATAATAGCGCAGTTGGGCTGACCGCGAGTGGCGGTTCTACTCACACACACACAGACATTCATGTATGGATGCCAGTTTATCTGTGTATGTGCAGGTTCGGGCTATGTGTGTTGGAGGCATCGGCATCTGCAGAAGCCTTTTGCGCACTCATCACATTTTCGTGGAAATCGAATCAAAAAGGAATAAAAGTGTCTGTGCGTCTGAATTTCTGATTGTGTGTGTGAGTTTGACAGTGTGTTGTTTCCTCTGCATGTGTGTGAGTGCTCACTCTCTGCTTTTGCTTCCACTGTAGCTGTGCTTCTCCTGGATGTACACGTACAATGAATGTTGGAAGTTGTTGCTGTTGTTACCTTGTAATATCGCTGCCATCCAGTCCTTTTATCATTATATTCCTGTTCGATTTTAAGTCTGGCGGGCGTGTTATCCTTTGTAGTCGTTGATTGTGCTGCTGCTGTTGTTTGCTGCTCTTTCTCACTCATTGTGCACTCTTGCTAGTTGTTTTAGTTGTTACTTTGGAATTTTGAGTAATTTATGTATGCAATGTTGTTTTTCTTCGTATAATTTCGTTTCTCGTTTCAACGACGACACTTTCACACCGAAATGGGCCAAGTAAATAGAGTGCGTAAGAAAATTTGACTACTACAACTACGACGACGACGGCAGGGACTACAACGGCGACGGCGGCGATGGTCTGGTCTGGTGACGGTTGTGTTGTGTCTGTTGCTGCTGCTGCTCTAACCCGCTGGCAATTGAGCGATACGAATGACTATGAAATAAGTACAAGCGATTACAAATAGTCACATTATTCACTATAACCACGTTTTATTAGCAAATGCAGAATGCGTGCGCTTAGTTTATGATTAGTAATGTTTTTTCTTTCGCTTTTTTTGTTTCCGCAAAATTAGCAGTAATTGATGTTTCGATGACGACGAGCACAACAAAAGTAATCGCTGAGTGTTATCGATAAGCGAGTGCAAGTTGTATGTGAACGGTCACATTGTCGATGCCTTAGAATAAGTTGTCAGCTCTACACATTAAAACAGCTGTTTCTGCCTATCGCGTAATCATTTTAGTCGGTAAATTATGTTAGGAACGCGCATTTTTCGATTGATACGCGACACGCGCTTGAGTGTTCCTATTTTACGTGGTTTTCATCACGAATTCACAAAACCCGAGCTGCAGCTGACCCCAAAGCCGAAGGCAAAGGAACAGCAACTCAACGAAGCCGAGCCGAGCTCCACTCAGTCTGTGCTGCAAAACAAATACAAAGTATTCCGCGATGAGGAGGCCACAGAAATCTTTGATGTGGAGGAGGCGCGCTATCAGGAGCGGGATCAGACCCAAGAAGATATGCATGATCCCTTCACGGGACTCAATTTGAAAAGTATGTACCCAATAGGTTATATATTCCAATTAGATTATTCTTCTCTGTCTCTTGCTAGGGGGAATTCGTGGCGTGTTTGATGTTGAGGATTTGGTGGAGCTGCTGCGAAAGGAAAATGTAGATGACATCTTTGTCTGCTATGTGCCCGAAGAGCTGAAGTATGTGGATCACCTGGTGGTCTGCAGTGCGCGCAGCTATCGCCACATGCTGGCCACAGCAGAATTTGTGCGCCGCATGTTTAAAATTAAGCGAGAAAAGGGCGATATACTGCCTCGCATCGAGGGCGAAAAGAGTCGCGACTGGATGGCCATGGACCTGGGTGAGTACAACATCAATCCCCAACCCAATTGCACATAAATTTATCCCAACTTTCCCCCTTGTCCAGGCAACATTGCACTGCACATATTCTCGCCCAAGGCACGCGAGGAATACGATCTGGAATCGCTGTGGGCCATCGGGTCGCAGTACGATCATGAAAGCCAAAAACCACACAATCCTCTGGGGAATATATTCATGGCACAGCTACCACCCAAGTCTGAAGATCATTAAGTGTTTTATATTTACAATCAATAATAAGAATGATTCCTTCTACCAGACCACCGCGTCGTCCGTCAACTTTTTGTGGAAATCATAGAGGCTGGGGAACACATGATTGCGGTTAATCTCATCGCCATATTTCTTGGCCAGATACGAGTAGCTCTTCTCGTGCACCAGCGCCGCATGCCAGCCCACCTCCTTGGCACCCAGATAGTCTGTGGTGGGTCCATCTCCGACATGCAGGCACTCCTCTGGCTTCAGTTCCTGCAGCCCGGATTCCTGCATGGCTCGTTGGAATATCTCCGGCTGTGGCTTCTCCGCCTTGGCTGCATATGAATTGAGTGCAAAGTCCAAGTACTGATCCAGTTTTGTATTGCGCAGCAGCACATCCAGACGTGGATCAAAGTTGGCTATGACGCCCACACGACACTCCTTGCCGGCCGTGGTCTGTCCGTGCTTACGCAGCTGCTTGAGCAGCTCCACGCTGCCATTGCAAGGCTGCCAGCAGATCGATGTCTTGTAGAGCTCTAACAAATGATTCGAAAAGTTCTCCAGCTTCTCATCCGGTATGGGTGCACCGCTCTCGGCGAATGTGCCTGCGGGGGGGATAAGAGATCAACCTTTGCACTTCGTATAGAAAACAAGTTTATCGCTCTGTGTTGTTTACCTGCTATCAGCTGACGCCACCACTGCTGCCACTCAAGCCGCGGCGACGACTCGCGTCCGAAGTTCGGATAGTCCCGGTTCATCTTGTACCTGCAGACAGAGGGAGAAGGGGAGAGTGAGAGATAGTTCTGCCTTATTCTGCCCCCTATAGCTTACCAATTGGCCTTGTAGTTCTTGGCCAGCTCATTGTTATCACAGCGTGCCCCAAAGAGTGCCCCAATTTCGCCGTATTGCTTGCCAGGACTGGTGCGAAACTGCAGCAGCGTGTCGGTCACATCAAAGGTTATCAATCGGAAGCGATTCAAGCTGCGCATCTTCTTCTAGTTCGCTAGGGTCTCTACTTAGTTTCTATATTTATGTCGATCTTAACTTGCTGCGCTAAGTTGTTTTGCTTGTGACTGCGCTTGCCGTACTACGTGTGCCGAGCGTCCATAATTGTTTTGTGTGTTCGCTGCCGACGTCGCTGCTCAGTTGCTGCTGCTGCTGCTGCGATTTGCTTATCAGTAGCAGCAGCAGCAGCACAAATCCTTGTCTTTGTGTGAGTGCAGCCTGTTGTGCGTTGCTTGTATCTCTCGCTGCTTTGGCAATTTATTAATGACAACTTTGCTTATCGGTAGCTTATGCTAATAAGGTTAATATTGATTCTGATTCGCATGCCAACAAGCAGCAAACATGCGTGCACACATTGATCTCTTTCTTATCTGTTATCAGTCTCTACACTTGAAAAGAGCGCGGCAAGTGCGGGCAGCGTTGCCAGATGGAGCAGGGAGTAACAATCTGGCAGAATGCTTCAACTTACAGTGCTGCCAACTCTAACAAATTACTACTTAGCCAATGCAACAACCCAAACTTGTGCGGGACATTTAAAATGCCTTATTTCACTTTGCGTTTTGAACATTTTCGTACTGCAACGGCGTGCCGCGGCGCCTGCGACATTTCGAGGCCAGCGTCGCAGTCGGCGACAGTTTGCCAAAAACAAAAACCAAAAATAAAAAGCAGCAGCAACTTCGCATGCAGAGGACGTGTCAGTTTTATTAATGCTCGTGGGAAGCAATAATAAACGGCAACAACAACAACAACACTTGCACGTAGCTGCCGCTTTGACCTACCTGAGTCGCCGCCACCGCCGCCGACTGCGACGTTGACGTCGACTGCTCGCGTGCACTGCGCGGCATGCGAGTTTGCCTATCAAATAATTGAGATCTCACAAAACAAGCTCATTTTTCTTAATAAACCCTCAAGTTGTGGGAAACAATTAAAAGAGTTAAACTCTCTGTGTAGGGTATGCGCACTTCGATGTCTGCTTTGGCATTGTTCGCTTGATTGGCAAATGCAATTGGCGATGAAACAAAATGAAAGTAGGCAGCAACGATGCTGAAATTTGTATCCTTTTTGGCGAGAACAACGCAACAACTACATAATAACTACATGCATACAGATGCGCACTCACTTACACACACACACACACGTATGGTGTATGCCGTACAAGGCATTCGACGAAATTCCAGTGAAAACACGCATAAAAATAACAAAAGCATAAATTCATTCATACCCAAAGCCGCGGCGGTGGCGGCAGCGGCGTCGGCGGTGGCTGCAGCGACACCGTCGCGGCGTCGCACAGTGGGCCAGAAGAACGATACTGTGGGCTTTAATCAATTAATGCATGGATGAAACATGAAACTTGAGCTTTATATGTTTAAAATTAATACATATGTATTCAGTTCCTGATCGGGCAACTATATCTTGTAACTGTCATATATATGGATGTACATATATCTTAATTGTACCATAGTAAACCAAATCAAATGTGTTGTTTGTATGGGTGCATAATCAAGGAAATTTGTTGAACATTTTCACACAAACATCGATAAATCATCGATTAAATATCGATGTTTCTGCACCTATACTTGTTGGGCGAAAAATGCATTTTACTTTATAACTTAAGTTTCGCTACAAACGTTCTATGGACCCACTGTGCGTCGGCTCTCTCGATGGACCAAAAGTGCTGCCCAATACCAACACACACACACGCGAACTTCTTTTGTGTGTGCACTTCAACTCACTGGAAGGAGTGAAGGGAGAGAGAGAGTGGACAGTGGAGTGTAGTGTGGGGAAGGGGAACGAAATCGCATCGTTGCGCTCGCTCTGTTGACTCGCAGCAAAAAGAAGAGTGAGAAAGAGGGTGAGGGAGGAGTGCCTGCAAAACGCAAAGCGAAGCGAAGTGAAGTGTAGAAAAAATTGTCTGCTTATTTAATCTTTTGGCTGCGCCCAGTTCGCAGCACTTTTGGTATTTGCCAATTTCGTTCGTTTTCGCTATAAATAAAGTATCAATTTGCCTGCAACACGAGCAAGTTTGCCATAAGGTTCGGGTTTCTATGGAAGGGCGAGGGTCCAAAATACTGTGTAAATTCCATGCATGCCGGGCATATCAAAGCAAGCCTCCTCTTCTTCTTCTTCTTCTTCTTTTTCTTGTTGCAGGCATTATTTATTTGGCCCAAAATCGTTGGATACTAAGAAAAGGCGAGGGGTATCTGTGGAATGCGCTAAAAACTTCATTTGGCAGCCTTTTTTCGAGGATCTTGTTATTGATAATGTGCAGTTAACGAGGGAAGGGAATTGGAAAAGGGGAACTAGTAGGGGGAATAACTATTATACATGTGAATGTAATAGGGGAAAGTTTTTAGATGAGGATGAGGATTTTATATACTATATATGTATGTGTAATATCGTATAGAAATCATTGAAATAAGGATGTAATAGGGATTTAATAAGATAGGTAAATTATAGATTATAACATAGAACTTTCTATTATATACATGGAAACGGAGGTTCTTACAGTTAATTCTGAAACGAAATTGGCAAAGTGGGAGTTTGTAGGGGAAATTTGCAATATATGCAAGTTTTTTAGATTATTTTATAAGAATTTTATTAAGAAAGTAAATCATAGATCCTTACTTAGATTACTATTAGTTTTACTGTTAGTGTATCATATTTTCCTGGTTTCCAGGAAGAAACTGAGTTTTAATACAATTCAAATGATTTATATAAATCAAAAGAACATCTACAATGGTTTATAATGTGTTTTACCATATATTATGTAATGTACCTATATGTATTATGTTAATATCATGATCTTTCGATGATCAAAACACATAATCGTAGTCTAAGAATGTTTTATATATTTTTATTTTTTTAAGAGCAGTATAACCTTGTCTTTTAATGCTTCCCGTTTAAATGTTATATGCTCTATCTACACCTAGGATTTCTAATAATATCTACATATATCTATCTATCTAATCTTAGTCAGCTTATTTCTGCAGCTCACAGTCCAAACATATTAAACCTTCTTCCTTCTCAATCTTCTTCACCTGAAACTAAAGTGTTTCCCAATTATACCACATAAAACCATAAAATCGTCTCAATCAGTTGCAGTTGCAGCACCTTCGCCTTTGCCTGACACACATATGCAACACATACACCTCTGCATGTGTGTGTGTCCCGGACAATGATTAGTATTTACCTTCGTTTTAACGCCAACTACTTCAGTTGCAAAAAAGGCCGCCCAACTTTCAACAAAAACTTTCCCAAGAAAATTAACCAAGCTGCCGCCAACTCAAGCCAAGCCAAGCCAAGGCGAGACGAGTTGGCCCAAACAAAACCAAACCAAACCAAAGCAAGCCAAGTCAAGTCAAGTCAACCAGGCAGCCAAGCAGACCAGACCAGACCAGGCCAGGCCAGACCAGCCCAGCCAAGCAATAATAATAAAGTCAATGACTCCCATGGAATTTCATGTTGGCCCTTTTCGAAATGTGTCTGCCCAACTTCGACGCCGACTCCGACTTCAACTCCCAACTCCAACTTCAGCTTCAGCCTCAGCTCCGACTCCCAGCTCCGACTCCAGCTCCAACTGCAACTCCAACTCGGCCCAGTCGAGCTGCCTCGATGCCTCTGCCTCGCTGCCTTTTAATATTATCTGCACTTTGGGTCTTTGGCTGCCGCCGCCGCCGCCGCCGCTTTTTGTTGTTGCTGCCACTGCTGATTGTTGTTGCTGCTGCTGTTGTTGTTTTGATTGGTCGTTTTTAACCTGTTTGCGAATTTCTACCATGTTAATAAATAATTTTTAGAGGATTCGCCGGTAGTAGCAGTGGGAGCGGGAGCAGCAAAAGTACCGCACCAGCAGCGTCAGCGCCATCAGTAGCTGGACACGGCAACTGACTGTGGGCATGTTGTGGATGCGAGTTAGAGGGATTAGAGGAAGGCAGGTTGCACTGCTGCTGCTCTGCTCTGTTCTAATTGAAGTGCTTGTAATTGGGCTCTTGCTTCTTCTCTACTAGCAAGTCTCTAACCTCAACTACCAATTCTTTATCACCAATTCTGCACTAATCTTCTACATTAACTCCCCACTAACTCTTCACTTCTACTACTTATTCTCAACTGAGTTCTAACTTTCTCTAGCTTTAATCCACCATCTTCTCCATTGACTCGCTATGCGGTATTTACTATCTTTATTTTATTTTATTTTTCTCCAGTACCAACTCTTCACACTAATTTGTACAGTGCAAGCTCTCCAAAATTAATTCCTAATTCCTACTGATCTCTATTGTCCTTTACGTACAATCTACAAATTCTTATTCTTCTCCATTTACACCTTACTACAAAATTCCGTTTATGCAATGTCTACTATTGGATTTGCAAGTCCCCATGTGTTTGCAAGTCGGAAGTGTTCAGTTCTAGCCCTTCACTACTTACTCTCTGTAAATCTCCTACTAATTCTCTACTGATCTCTACTAACTATCTACCAATAAAAATAAGTAGTACTTATTATCTTCCTCCATATATTTTAAGTCTACTAAATCTATCCGCTTTTGAACAGTTCAAACTAAATCTACTACAAAGTATATGCTGATCTTAACTGTCCTTCACAATTTTGTTTCCCATCTCTATAATTTACATTCCAATTTACAATTTGCAATTTGCAGTCTTTCCATCAAGTCATTATCATGCAATATCCAGTATATCCAGTATATTTGTACAACCAATATCTCCTTCTTCATATCCTATAATTCTTAACTTACTTTCTGATCTCTCACTAACCATTCTCCGTAAATTCTCCTTCTTCCCTTCTTCAACTATTACTCAACACTTATCCACATTCAATTACAGTTTCAGAACAATCTGCAGAGATCTTCTTCAATATAATCTTGACTTCCTTGCCCTGTTCTACGTCTTCTTCTACTCTACCCCAACTCCAAAAAGTATGCTATATAAAAGAAAACCTCCTCCTGAAACTGCGGCGAAAGTGTAACTCGGAACTGTAACTGTAAATTGTTTTAACCGTTGCACTAATCAGCCCTAAAGTATGCTACAAGGAAATTGAACAATCAAATTGATCAGAGATGTGCCATAGAACTATTCCATATATATGAAATGTTCTTAAGTATTTTGTTATAAAGAATTGTACAATGCAATGCAATGCATTACTCTATCGACAGTCCAGTTCTTGCCTAGTTCTTCCAGCTTCTCAGCTGCATCTGCATCTCTTCCAGCTCTTTCAACTCGCCAGCTCTCTCTCTGTTCCCCTCTTTCAACAGTGCAGCTCTCTCCATGTCTCGTTCTTGTTTGAAATTCCTTCAGCGCCTTTTGGGTTTATTTTGTGCGAGTCTGCGACTTTGTCTACCTCGTCTCCATCTCCGTCTCCAGCGTCTTCTGCTTCTTCATCGTCGGCGGCATCTTCGTCTTGGTCTTCATGTTGGCTTTTGTCTGCGCTGCGCTGCGCTGTGTGCCTCCCTCCGTCTCCGTCTCCATCTCCATCTCCACCTTCATCTGCGTCTGCATCGTCGCTTCGTTTGTTAAATGTTTGGGTTTTGTTTGAGTTTATTGAGTGAATTCCTGGAAAAACGTAAGAATTTGTCTTTGACCGTTGTGTTTTTGCCTCCTCTTTCGTGCCAGTGGAGCATAAGTTAAACCTGCGCGGCTTCCCAAGGTGTCTGTACGGGTTTGAGCTGATGTAGGCTGGACAGGTGATTATGAGTTTCCAGCAGGATGCGCCAGCGGCAAGATCAACTGTGAAAGCAGTGGCAATTTACCAAGTCTATTGGAAAGTTTTTCACTTGGGAAATCTGTGAAAATCTGTGCCTTCCTTCTAGTCTCTAATGGCTTTGCCCCCAAAAAACAAAAAACAAAAGAAAAATCGCTGTCGTCCCCCCTTGTTGTCTTCCAAAAATAACGGAAATGCCATTTGCTATTTTCGAACGATGATTAGGGGAAAAGCTATGGCCAGCTTCCATACGGAAGTATCTACAGATGTGCGTGGTCTCTCCATATGTGCGTGTGTGTGCGTTGGTGTGTGTGTGTTTGATGGGCTTTGTCTGCTAGGCGAGTCGAAGACGCCGCATTCCTGTGGCCAAAGCAGCGGGCACTACTGGGCATTCCCAGACAATGCTCAATATGCCCAAGAGAACTATAGACAGTTGCGCAGGGGGTAGGACAGAGAGAAGGAGAAAGAGACTGAGAGGGAGAGAGAGAGAGGGCAGGCAGAGGGAGGCAGGGCTGCGGCTGAGGTGGAGGCCGCGCAGAGCAGACGAGCTAGATCTGTTGTTGGCGTGCGTATTATATAGCCTTGCCTATATAACTGTAAATAAAACTTTTGCTTGGTGTGCAACTCACACACATACACACACACTCGCACACACACTGGCACACACACTTGCATAGAGTCAGTCAGACAAACATTTCTTCTTGTTTGCTTAGGATTTTCCCGCTGCTGATGAGTTTTCCCTGCTCCGACGCTCGAACGAAAATTCTGATCTGCGTTCCTTTTTTTGCCTTAGTTGTTGTTGCTTTTGTTGCTGTCGCTGCTTTTGGCTTCTGCGTTTCGCTACTTTATTTAGACGCTGAAAAAATGTTGCTATTTTGTTGTTGCTGTTGCTGTTGTTGTTGCTGCTGCTGTTGGTTTTTTGTTTTAAATTTCTAATTTTGTGGGCAAGTGAATCTGAATTTGAATTTGCGCCGGCATCCGCAGAATGATCCACCAATGTAGCCAGACAAGCACACGGACCAAGCAGACACAGTGCAGCTTGACTAAGGTGGACAAGGACTGAGGCAGCAATTGACCTAGAGCAAGTCTTGAAGGAGGTAAAAGATGGAAAGCATAGGGAACTGTGAAAAACCAGACAGATCCCTCTGCAGAGTGGCTTATCCCCTTAAGAAAGTAGCTCCTTTTAAGCAGTTCCTGCCAGTCAAGCTTGACTGTCCCGTTGGTTAGAAGCAGAAACAGTTACAGTGTGACTTGACTAAGTTGGTTATAAGCAGAGTAAGTCACTAAAGAGGGTTGTGAGTCGCTACTTGATGAATACAGAAAGTTGCGTGGAGGCAGAATAGGTGACTGAAAAGGGGTTAGCTAGTCTATACACAAGGAGATCCCTCTGCAGAGTGGGCTACCCTCTTCAGGATACTATTCCTGCTTGGTAAGCTCGACTGTATTGCCTGATAGAAGTAGAAACAGTTACAATATAGCTTGCCTAAGTTTGGTAGAGGCAGAGTAAGTCACTGATGAGGATAGCGAATCTCTACACGAAAAAGCTAGGAAGATCACTCTGTACAGTGAGCCAACCGCTTAAAGTTCTCCCAGCTAGACTGTACCTCAGGCTAGAAGAAGAAACAGTCACATTGTAGCTTCCCTAAGTTTGGAAGAGGCAAAGAAAGTTACTGTTAAGTTGAAGCAAGTCTCGAAGAGGGTAACAAGTCTCTACACAAAGAAATCAGATAGATCCCTCTGCAGAGGGTAGCAAGTCTCTAACCCTCTACACAGTGGGCTACCGTGATCTGGTAGTTGCCTTTAAGCAAGCTTTACTGTACCGGCTGCCTCATAGTTTTGTGCCGTATCCCAAAGACGCGTTTGTCGCACGTCGCTGCTGTCTTCGTCTTCGTCGTGTCGCAGTCGGCGTCGCTGTGGCGCTGTCCATTATCAAGCGAGACACGGCGCATATCTGGCGAGATCAGCAGATCAGCAGAGCAGAGCAGAGCAGGCAGACAGGGCTGGGCACCTCTAGCCAAATGGGGTCAGCAGCCTGCAAGGATGCAGCTCCTCAAAGTAGGCAATGGAGTGAAACATTGCAGCGAGGATCTTTCCCCATTTGGCTTCCCCCCCTACTCTTAGATGACTCACTCGCCAGCAGCCCTGGCAGCGGACACGTAAAGTCCACAGATCATTTATACGTAGCGCCAGTAGCAGCAACAGCGACATCAGCTGCGCCGTCGACGTCGGCGTCGGCGTTGTCTGCTGCTACGTTTATTTTTGGCCTGTTATTATGCTATTTTTTGACTGTTTCGTCCACGGGCCGCAGCCGCGTCTGTGCCGCAGTGGGGATAGGTGGCCGAGGCAGTCGACGGGGAGGGTGGAGAGTACGTGGTAGCCTTTGGCGACGTTTCTCGGCGCTCGGCTCTGCTCTGCTTTGCTCCGCTCGGCGCTCTGCTTGTTATTTTCGGTATAAACATCTTTATGTGCTTTTAAATATGCTGCGAAGTGACATTAGCTTTTGAGCGCTTTTCCAACGGGGGTGGGCAGCAGACGCCAGAGGGAGGAGGGCAGAGCAGGAGAGGAGACAGCAGCAGCAGCAGCAGGAGCGGGCATGGGTAGACAGACGTCGCCGATCCGCTACAGAAATAAAATTTGTCACAGACAGTTAGATCACAAACGCGTCTCGCCTGCTGTGCCTCTTGCTCTGCTCCTCTCTCTTTGCTCTCACTCTTCCCCACTCTCTCTCGTTCTCTCCCCTTCTGTCTCCCGTTTCCTTATGTGTCCGGCTAAACATAGCCAACGGCGACAGGAGACAGAAGCAACATGCAGAGAGAGAGAGGGAGAGAGAGAGAGAGAGAGATGGGGCTACAGCTTGCTGCCTTCGTTGATGTTTTGATTGATTGTCGGCCTGACACCGCAGCTGTCCAAGGTGCCAACTACTCCAGGCACGGCGGCACCTCCAGCAAACCGACAACTGATCTAGCCGTTTCTCTGCTAAAGATGATCGCCAGGTGAGCTTAGTTTGTGCAAGAACTAAGCTCAAGTAGCACAAACCCTGAGGGGGTAGGAAGAAAGGTAGCTTCTACTTAGAGTACATGCATAAGGTGTTCCTAGACCGTTGCATGTCTTTTAATGCTTTCGATTTAGTTGAAGATACATAGTTCTTGTACTAAATATGTGTTTATATTATAGAATAGTTAAGGGTACCTTTAACATCGTATAGAAAGACCTTAGCCATGCTAAGCTAGGCACCTTTCAAGAATGGCAATACCATGTTTACTTGTGTATGGTATGTGCAATATGCATTGTAAAGTCCTCTATCTAGTGCAACATTACACTAGTCTGGTAGTATTCAAGTAGAGTCTACTATTTGCAGATACTCAGCACTCTTATCTTTTCTACAGATGACTATACCATAGTTTCCTATTTGCAATATCTAATTAAAACACCTTTACATAGTCTAACCCTACACTAACCTGGTAGTATTCAAGTTAAACCTCCCAGCACGTTAAACCCACCTCCCCTAAGCACCCTTAACTCATCTATAATTGGATACCATTTCCTATATGCAGTAGATATATAAAGAGCACTACCGGGTCTAACCCTACACTACTTTTGTCAGTTGCAATGAGCGCCTTAAGTTCAACTATACTGAACTATACCATAATGTACCATAAGGTGTTTAATGTAGTCTGCAAGAAGTATCTTTCGCTTTCCCCACGACCTAGCAGCCTTATCTTTATATATATCGTTATTTCCTATATATACACTAAAGTGCTATATCTGCTTTATCTCCCATTAAAGACAGATAGTGTAGCTCTTGCACTACCGACTGGTTGTACTGCACAAGCTTGTTTCGTGTTGCAGACTGAATTGCTGGGAACCGCTTGGGGTACCATGACCAACTCTTGAGGAGGCCTCCAAGTGCCGCAAGTTGCACTAGCGCACACACAGCAAACACACGCAAACACACAGAGAAAGAGAGAGAGAGACAGAGAGAGAGATAGAGAGATAGACAACTCTGCACACATCCGTTGTCTGTGCGCGTCCGTGTCGCCGTCGCCTTCGTTCCCTACTGCTGGTCCCGCTCCCGTTCCCATTCCCACTTCGTCTACATTGGCAATCGCATGTGCAGATGCAGATGGAAACGCTAAGCGCTTTTTCTTTCCTATGCATTTATTTTCGTATTATTGCACACAGTTCTTGAGTTCTTGAGATCTTGAGTCATTCTTCCGCATTCTTGGATGAAAATGAGCTAATGCCACAGTGCAGCAACTGCAACAGCTACTGCTGCTGCTGCTGCTGATGATGATGCCCAGCCTTATTTGGCAGAAATTAGCCAGGCCGAGACGAGTCTTGGCCCAAGCTAGGCCAGGCCAGGCCAGTGCCGTGCATTGTATGCAGATGCAGGTGGGGGCCACCAACTGCCTTCTAACTGCGGCACTCCCTGCTCAAGTTTTGCTGCTGCTGATAACAATGCGCCGAGCAAAGCGGGGCAGACGGACAGACCAATGGACAGAGGAGGTACAGACGGAGGGATGGACGTAGGGCCAACTGCATTCCAGGCATTCCATAGACCACATGTCGCATGGCGACGCTTTTCATATTCAAATGCGACGTGGCGGGCTCAGACCCTACGCGTCACGCACTTAACATAACAACAGCAGCAACAACAACAACAACAACAATGCACAATTCACTAAGACGGACAAATGGGGACGCGGTACAAACAGCGCGAGTTATGCGGGCAGCGGGCGACAGCGACGACGACGACGGCTGATGATGTTGTCGCTGCAACTTCAAAAGCTTCGCAAACAGCCGAGTTGCATGTGAGCAGAAGGGCCCCAGACGAAGCTGCAGGCAGGCAGCTCTGTGGCATCTCTAGTCGCGCGTTTTGTGGGTGCGCGGCGAACATTAAGTGCAGCTGAGCTCAGCCCTGAGAATGCTGATGAGGGCTGCACAAGAAGTCCAAGTCGGAAGGGGATAAGCCAGACGGAGATCAGCAGAGAATAAACTGCTTACAGAACGTTTAAAGTTTGTGTTAATGTAGAAAAAAGGTACGAGAGGGTGTTCGGATTGATGAAAGGTAACAGATAGTTCATATACCATTGTTAAAACTGATAATAACTTATAATAAGCGTGACAATACCATGCAGATCACAGCAGAAGGATATAATAGAAGAGAATAGAAATGGAACACTTTATTTATAAAAGATTTGTAATATTACACAAGTATGAGCGGTTATACTATACATGAGTGTTAATAGTAAAGGCCTTTTTCAACCTTTTCTATTTTAACATATGTTTAGTACTTAATCAGCTTGTTATCAAATAGAAAACAAAGGTGCCTAAGCACCTTAGACAAAACTACTCAAATTACGTTATTGTAATCAAGTAAATGAAATACCTCTCTATATACCAAAATGATCTAATTCATATGCAATCTCTGCAGATCCATAAAGTGCACCTAAAGAAATGTATAATTAACCAGCTTGTTATCAAACAGAAAACACAGACAAGGGTGCCTAAGTAACTTAGACAAACCTACTCCAATTACGTTATTGTAATCAAGTAAATGAAATACCTCTCTATAAACCATAAGGATCTAATTCATATGCAATCTCTACAAATCCATAAAGTGCACCTAATTGATCAGCATAAACAAAGCAAGCCTAATTGTGCCTAAGCCTTAGAGCTTCCCCTTTTTTTTCTAGGAACAAATATTATCATAATACAATTGCCCCTATATCATTTCCAATTGTGTAGTTAACCGTCTTAGTGCTCTTTCTTTCCATTCAGGTACCTTGCCAAAAAGTTGTACCACAGTTTCGTTATGGTTTTCTCACCCTTCTCAGCCTCTCTCAGCTCCCTTGTGCCCTCTTCGAGGGGTGATAAATCCATTGTGTGGCCGTAGACGATAACACGCTGCACAAATTGGTTGCGAGCTCTGAGAAACTGTTGCGCTAAACTCTCATGAATGGTTTTTCCACTGTATCGCTGAGAAGCGAAAGTATCTCACGCTCCCTTAGGCAGCTCTCGATAAGAGAGAATTGATTGCATATTTACAGTATTTACAGTAATCCAAGCTGAAGTATCCCGATAGTCCCAGATTCCAGGAAAAGAAACGGTCGATGCGTTTGATGTCCTTCGATCATTCGGTCAGTGAGTCAGGCTCAACTTGTTGCTATTGTTGTTGTTGTGTAATCAACACATCATTCCCACACTCTCGAAACGGAGACGAGGCGGCACTGTCACTTTGATATCTCGGGCACACCCACGCCTCGTCAGGCATAGCAGGGTCCAAGGAAAGCAAAACATATATGCCATATATAACTGTAATCACTTGACATTTCGGGTTGGTAATCTCGAGCGGCACAGGAAGTTGTTGTCAGCAAAAATGATTACACGCCGACTAAATTGAATGGTCCGTGGTAGGTCGTGGTGGTACCCTAGAGATGTTCCTGGAAAACCCTATGCCAAGTGCCGAATGCAATAAATGCAACTGACCGACCGTCTGTGCAGGCATTAGGTTCTTGAGAAACCCTGCTCTTTCCTTGTGCGCTCCTATTTCAGTTGCCTGCTCAATGAGTTCTACGAATTTTGCAAAGGCATCTCATCGTCATCGTCATCATCATCGATGCCGATAGAGTAGCCCAGACCTCTGTGTGTGTGTCACACGCAGTGCAATCGCAGTAGGACACGAGAACGGCAACGGGAACGAGACGCCCAATTTGTTTGTTGTGCATTATGTTTTCCGTTCGACGCCCGCCTACAATGCAATCGCATTATTAACCCAGACACTTGAATTCCCTTCAGTCAGTCGGCTGTGGGCTTAAGTGTTATGGTCTGTCTGCTTCGGCTGGATCTGCTGGCCGTGTCTAAGTCGACGCTGGCGGCAACTTTCTCAACTTTCTGTATTTGTAGCTCTTTGTGTGGGAGTCAGCAGGGAGTTCCCACTCGTCATCGTTTCATAATGGGAAACTTTGACTTTGTTTCTAAATCGAAATAGAATAAGAATAGGGGAGTGTTATCTTCATATCAAATGAGCTGTAAGGGGTTAAATGGGAATGCTGCAATTGATGGCTTGCTGATAGTTTATTAGAGTTATGCTCTGGTAAGTTGAAGTTACTCAAATTGGGGTGACCATGCAAGGGAATTGGCAATAGGGGCTTACAGTGTTTTTATAGCCTAAATGGAATTGAAAACTTGATATGTACTGCATTTAAAATTATCTGATAGTGAAAGGAACCTCCTCGCATCGATTCGCTTGATATATTTTGGAAGACAGTTCTACAAGGACTTAAAAGGTTTCAATGGAATATATCTGGGCATATTTGACACAGAATACTTGTTATATTCTGCTCGTATACGCCTGTAGATCGATCAGATAATCCAAGGAACCTTTCTCGAGTAATTAACATCAAGTTCAATTTGTGAAGGTCCTCGAATCGATTGAGTTTTTTAAGTCTTTCTATAATTCGTTTCACTTTACCCCCTTTTTCAATCCTTCGTCAACACCAAGCTACATTGCCATAATAACTCATTAAGATATAGTGCAGTAGCTTAAGCAACCTTTAGACATACCACAGCAGTTTCTTCATCTGCAGCAACTCTGAGTGCGCTCTATGGAATTTCCCTTGACAGGGAAAACAGCTATGTCTATCGCTCAATTATGTTTATAGAACACAATCTGATCTCGACAGCGACGACGACGACGACGACGATTTCCTAATCAAATTCTTCATTTTACTTGCATATCATTCCACTATATTCCACAATATACTCGATGTGTGGTATCTGAAAGTTACGTGTGAGTCGAGTCGAGTCGAGTCGGTGCGTTGCCATCGCCATCGCACGCATATTTGTCTATCTATTGGGGGCTGTTTGTCTCGTTTCTTGTCTGTCTGTCCCACTGTCTGTCCGCCCGTCTGCCTGCTTGTCTATTTGACTAACTGTCTCTCTGTCGCTTGGTCTCTTCGACTTCTCTTCCACTCTTCCGCTCTACACTCTTCACTCTTCACTCTCCACTCTCCACTCTACTCTCGTATCTGTCCGCTTTGTTATTGTTGGGCCACATTACTGCATTCCACATGCGCAGTGTTTGCCTTGATGTTTTAGGGTGTTGATGTTGCTGTTGTTGTTGTTGCTGTTGCTGTTTGTTACAAAATCATTCATCGTACATATTGAAATTGTAATAAGCAACAACAGGCAGACACAGACACACACACATACGTATACGTATGTAGATAGAAACATATAAAAATTCTTTGCATTCCAATGAATCATGCTGTTGCTGTTTATGCTGTTGTTGGTGATGTTGTTGTTGCTGCTGCCGATGTTGCTTTAACTGCGACAGCGTCGGCTTCTACTTGTAAACTTTAATTAGGTAACATTGAAGCATGCGTAGGTATGTACACACGTCTGGCACGGCTACAACTACAGCTACAGCTATAGTTATTGCTGTCGCTGCTCCTGAAGTTGTGTGTGTCGTATGCAAGTTGCTGCTGTCGCTGCCGACGGCAACGACGACGACTGCCTCAAGGCACGCAGCGAATGCATGAAAAGCCAAAACCAAATATCTAGAAGGAGAGAGAGAGGGAGATACGCAAGTCTACACTGCAAGAAAGAAACTCCACTACTAGAGTAAACGGAAATACCAAGCTGAATGCCTTTTACACCTACTTTTCTCGCTGTGTACGCACAATGTGTGTGTGTGCGATGTAATTGTAAATACGACTGATAACCCGATTACAGAGCTAGTTATGGAATTTATTGCACTCTCTGGCAGCAACTTAAGTAAGAAATTAAGAAAAGAAAACAAAGAAGAAGCCGAGAATGCCTTAACCTTAAATCAAGCGCAATACATAACCTCAAATTGGAGAGTTCAATTGAAAACATAGTCCAAAATTGACTTGAGCTGGCGCCTGCACCTCTGCCTCCCCTTTCTCCATCTTCTTCGTCTTCGCCGTTCGTGTCCGTGTCGCATGCCAAGCAACAAGAGTAAATCGCTCAGCCTCAGTCACTGCCACTACCAGAAGAAGCAGAAGCCAAAGCAGAGCGAAAAACAGCAGCAATGCAAGCGAAAAAGAACAACAGCAACAACTCCAGCAATGTGCAGTCTGCAGTCTGCAGTTGCGCCGCTGCTGCGCCTGCGCCTGCACACTCTTCAACACGTCAATGGCCCTGCCGTCGCTGCTTCTGCTGCTGTTGCTGCTTCTGATTGCAACGCGGCGTCGTCGACACCAACGTTGAAAATTGTGAATGAAATGACGGCGGAGGTCTAACTTCTTTTGCCTGGAATGCGGTATTGGTATTGCGACTTGCCACCGCAACTGGTTTGCAACACCTCACCCCCCTACCCCTCCCCCACTGCTCCTCTTCCTCCTCCTCTTCGTGGTCGCCAGTGCCGCACAACTCCACTCGCAACGCAGTCATAGTCGCCCGCAGTCGCAGTCGCAATCACCATCGCTGTCGTCGTCGCCGTCGCAGTCGCTCTCTCCCGTTCATTATCGCTTTGCTGGCAAGACAGAGTGGCGTTAGTTGGCCCCCGTGCTCTCTCTGTATGTAAGTATGTGCAAGCAAACATACATTCATACATACGTATTCATTCACGTACGTATGCATGTATGCACGTGTGTGTATGTGTTGCTCTCAGTCTCTTTTGCGACGTCGATTACTCTCCCTTTCTCCCTTTCTCACCTACCGCCCAGCCTAGAGTATCTCTGCTCTTCTTCTCTCCCCTTTTCGTTTGCACAGCGATTAGTACGAGCATGAGAGCACAGGCATGTGTGTGTGTGTGTGAAAGAGCGCGCGCATGTGTAGGTGAGAAATTGTAGCAGATGTGCGCGTGTGAGCGATCAATTGGCGCTTGCGTGCGTGTGTGAGTGAGAGAGTGTGTGTGTATAAGTTTGCTTGTGTGTGGCGCGTGTGCGGGAGCTTGTGTGCATGTATGTGTGAGAGATACTAGCTTTTTGTTAGTTTTTGACATATTTGTTGTTGTCGTTTTTATTTGGAGAGCTCGAGCTTTCGTTAACATGCTTATTGGGCTTGGGGTGTGCGAGAGAGCAGAGTGGGAGGGCGTCGGTCTGCCCGCCGTCGCCGTTGCCGCAACCCTCGCTGCCGTTGCTCACACTGTTGTTGTTGTTGCTGTTCTTGTCGAGAGCGTTTGAACAAAAAAAACATAATGGCGGCGATTATATAAATTTGATAGAAAATTCAAAAACTGCGTTGTAGCAAATTTTTTAAACTTTTTCAACAGCATTCGACGCTTTGCATGCATTAGAAACAACATTTTTCTTTTTGTGTCAACAGGGTAATTAAATTATGTTGATTACCCAAATATGTTCTAGATGCCTCTCTAGGGCCTCCGCACAATGTGTGTAACATATACAATGTATATAGTCCCCCCCACCCCCACACCCTCTCTTCATGTAATCAAGGCAATAATCACAATTATATGCGTATTTATTTCTATTGAAATTGGTTACGGGTTAATCGCTATGCTTTTAAAAGGGTCAACAATATTATTTATTTATCTCCTGCAATTTATCAGATCAGTTTAAACATCAAGTTATTTAAATTCATTATTGTGGTGTTAATATACAAAAGTAGAGATGGGTTGACAATTATTTAAATAAGTTGGAAAACATTTAAAACAAATTTATGATATGCTAAGTATCCTTCATAACATAATTCACTTGGCAAAATAAATATAAGGACTAAATTATTACGAATTATATATAACAAGTTAAATATTTACATGAAGAAGTTATATATGTATGTACATTTGTTTTCTTTAATCAATTTCTTTACATTTATCTTAAGACAATTAAGAGCATCTCTTTAAGCCTTTTAGTGTACAATGAATATCGTTTTTCCCCACTTTATATTTTATTTATCTAAATAATATGGATATATTTTATTAATTTATATAGATTGTTAAATATATGGGATAATTATTCCAATTCAATCATAAAGATATACCTTTCTATACCTTTAAAGTGCATTTTCAAAGAGTTGCAGCGCATTCCATACTTCTTTAATCTCTTAAATTTGACATATACTTAATATTTTGAATTCTTAAACACTTTGTATGTCTTTAATCTATAGTACTCCAAGTGCATCAAACACACCCCATAGGGTTTTCATTTCATCTTCTGCTATATTTCTTCTTCTGTTTCTGATATATTTGTATACAATATTAAATATAGCGTAGTTAATCAGCAGACTCAGCAATTAAGGTACAATTTGTTTATGTTTTATCAACTGTCCTTAGCAATCGAAGCACATCATAAATTACCATTTGGTTTCTCAGGTCTCTCTCTGAGGATATTACCTTATAAAACTGAATTCGATTTACGGCAAATAGTTTTCCCTTATCTATACAACATATTAAATATGTAAGAAAGTCAAGAATGAGTAAATACCTTTCTATAACTTGAATCTTAACAGTCTGTAACAAATCAAGGGCACTCCACACTCCCCTAAGCTTACGCAGCCCCTTTCCAGCGCTTTTCACCATGTCCACGCAACCCTAAAATCATCATTCAGTGATTCCAAACCTCATCGAGGGTTAACAAACCCGATTGCACTACATACATAGAACCTTTTCGGCATTTCGAGGCGCATCTTGCAAAAAATCGCAGAGCATGCAAATTTATTTGGCGCATTAAGGCAGAGGCAGAGACAGAGGCAGCGGCAGTGGCAGAAGCATAAAACAGGATATGGGAGCGTGGAAAAAATGCGAGTAATTATGTGAGAATATGTGTTATGTGTGTATTATAATTAACATTTCTGGGAAAATTCGAATGCGATGCGCAGGACAAAAGGCAGCAGCAACAAAACCAAAAGAACCAAAGAACCCAAAGCCGATGCCGAAGCTGATGCTGAGAATCAGAGTTGGCCAGACAAGACGCAAGACGCACACACAATACCAATAACAACAATAACAACAACAACAACCGAAGGCGACCCCGACGACCGCGACAACAACAGCAACAAGAAGGAGAACTGACAGGAAGGTACGAAAGGGATTTGCGCCTGCGCCTCTCGCACATTTCCCATTATAAATGAGCAGCGCGCAGCATCCACAGTCGCTGCCACATTCGCAGTCGCAGTCGCTGTTGCTGCCACATCCCCATGTCCACATCCATATCCATATCCACGTTCGCGTCGCGTTCGCATCCTAAGTGCCGAAGTGGCAACGGCGGCGACTTCGCCTTGTTGTTGTTCTACTGGTTTTGCCAGATTATGTGCGGATTTCTGCACAGCCTGTGTCGCCTTCGTCGTCTCCTCTGCCAGCCCAAAATGCCTGCCAGAAATAATCATAATGAACACAATATGCAGCAGCTCGCAACTTGCACATGGTCAAAAGAGCAAGAAATTCAAAAGAAAAACAGCAACGCCTCCTTGCCTACTGCTCTTGGCTTGCCGCCTGCTCCTGCTGCTGCTCCTGCTCCTGCTGCTGCTCCTGCTCCTGCTGCTACTCCTGCTCCTGCCACAGCTGCCTGCTGCCTATGATTTCTACTCCTTGCCCTTGATCAACTCATCAACTACGCCTAGTCTAGTCTAGCAGACAGTTCCTGTTGAGTTTATTGTTTGTCAAACAGGATTATTTAGTAGTCGAAAATGTTGAGATAATGTGGAACTGCATATCATAATATTCTCTCTTTAGGCGGCAAATTAAATGGATAACTGCTGGTAATTTGCTTACATAGTTTGCTAAGATGATAGGTCTATATACGATGACGGCCTTAAGTGGATTGATTACCATTTTCCTTTGAACTTCTATTTGACTGTTAAAACCATTTTGTAGAAAGAATAATTTAGAACTCCATATCAGGATAACTGCAGGTAATCTGCCGGCATAGGAGATATTATTAATTTATCACAATGGCTTAACATATAAGAATACCTACAAAATACTCTATTATTATACTCATATCGATTGTCTTGCTTGTTGAGAACACTTTGTAAGGATAATAACTTCTACATATAAGAGTCTTTTCGCATTGGTAACTTATAGAATAACTGCAAGTAATCTTCGTGCATAGTTAACTAAGATTATTAGTCTTTATAAGATGCTAAAGCTATTACTGCCAATCTATTTATGATGAGTAGAAGAAGAATACCTTATTAAAACCCTATTTGTTCTAATACCACATATCTTCTAAATATTCCAACTGTTTCCATTGACAAAACATCTCATTTCAATCTATGATTTCATACATACTATACAACTTATCCAAAGCCCCTTAATAAATAAAGACAGCTCTTAAGATATACATATTTTAATTTATCTTTATTTTATTTTATTTTATCTATGTATTCCACTGTTTCCATTGACAAAACATCTCATTTCAATCTATGATTTCATACATACTATACAACTTATCCAAAGCTCCTTAATAAATAAAGACAGCTCTTAAGATATACATATTTTAATTTATCTTTATTTTATTTTATCTATGTATTCTAGTATTCCATTCCCAAATTATGCTACAAGAATAACGTATTCGATCAGTTTCTGCAGAGTTCTTATGATATGCTTAGAACATCTATATATTCTGCTAGAAATATCACATAATCTGCAGGTTCAACTGACATTCCTTAGAAGTAATCTCTGTTAACGTAGTTCAAACATATTCCATATGCTATAAAGGTGCCTAAGAGCAATTTTCTATTAATTATATTAGTGCCTTCAATTGATTTAAAGTCAATACTCAGTGATGATCGTGCAAACAATTGCCAAAAACAAACGATATCACAATGAAAACATTTTTCCGATTAGATTTCCCCAACTCAAGAATGGACTTTATGCTGTTGTTGTTGCTGTTGTTATTGTAGTTGTTGTTGCAATTGTTGCTGCTGTTGTTGTTGTTGTTTCTGTTGCTGTTGTAGCTACATTTGGGCTCAATCCGGATCTGCATTGGGCCAGCGAAATGCGGCTGTGTGTGCTTGAAGAGGTGAGAAGATTTTCTCTACCCGTGCGGCAGCATTCCATGCAAAAGCAACAACAGCAGCAACAACAGCAACAACAAGAAGCTGCACTGGCCTCGGCCTCAGCCTCCGTCTTGGCCAAGAGTGAATGCGAGCTCACGCTCCGTCGACTGAGGCCAAAAACTTGAGGTGAGAGGACAATCAACTCGGCATAGCAGCGCAGCATTCACAGCAACATCAGCAGCAACAACAACAACAACGGCAACAAGGTCCACTCCTTTTGGACAGAACTCGTGGCTAACTTAAGCGCTTGCGCCTATTTAATTTGGCTGCCTCAGTTCGAAGCTCCCACAGATTCCAGATTCCATTCCTGCTGCTTGCCGCACGCGGCGCTGCCTATACTGCCCCATGCCCCCCGCCCTGCCCCCGCGCTATCCCCGCTGCTGCTGCTCGCCGTTGTCTCGGCATCTTGTTAACGATCATGGCAACAGGATTCTGCTATTTTGTCGCTGCCCTGCGCCACGGCAACAGCAACAACAACAAAAACGGCAAAAAAAAAACAAAACAAAACAAAAAATTATGCAGCATTCCACAGAGGCAGCGCAGCAGCAGCAGCAGCGACGACGACGGCAGCAACGTCAGCAGCATCCCAAAAAGAAATGGACTGCCTGCTACACACACTGCCACACAGACGCGCTGCTGCTGCAAAATTCGCTGCAAATGCAAAAACAAATCAAAACAAAAAGGAAAACAAAACAAAAGCAAATGAAATGTGCCAAGCAAACAGAATAACTAAATGCGGCGGCGCAGGCGACCCACTGTGCGCCCTTCCCCTGCCAACCCCCTGTCTTAACCTGCACCCTACGCTTGCCTCCCTTCCTGCCTGCCTGCCTCCCTTCCTCTCTCCTCCCACTTGTCTTGCTGCAATGTTGTTGTCTCGGAATTTCGGCTTTCTCTTGTCGCCGGCTTTATTAGCCAAGTCTGGGAAGGTGATCGCACTGTGCCTGTGTCTCGTCCCCCTCTCTCCTACCCCCCTCCTCCTCGGCGCACACGTTTGCACCTTAAAATGCGCCGTTTTTGGCTGCTGCAATACGAAATTCCACAAGAACTTAAGTGTATACAATATGAATGTCTGGGGCATGCTGCGACTGAGACTGCGACAGCGACAGCAGCAGCAGCAGCGCAGCCAGCAGCAGCAGCGTCGACTGCAATCAAACATTGGCCATGGCCCAAGCCCAATGTAGGAGCCAGGCAAGAGTAATAGCCAACGCCGCCGAGGGACTGCAGCAGCAGCAGCAGCAAAGACTGAGCTAGAGAGAGAGAGAGAGTAGGAGACAGAGCTGGAGCAAGACAGCAAGCTGTTGGAGCACACACAGGCTTCGTATCTTGAAATGAAATGCAAAGAAAAGAAAATAACAAAAACAAAGTTTCTCACGTTCCTCTTCCTAAATTCTTGGAATTGCAATACATTAAAAAGAGGTCTTTGCTTCGTCTTCTTCTTCTTCTTCTTCTGCTTCTTCGGCTTGTGCATGCGTCTGCCTCTCTCTGTGCCTGTCTGCCAGTGTGTGTGTGTGTGTGTGCATGGGCGGACAACGGATAGCAGTTTTTGAGCCATGGTATTTCGTATAGAGCGACCGACGCGACCGTACGCCCGTTCAACATATTCCTTTTCTCATCGATTTTCAAACCTATAAGTGAATGTGTCGATTGTATGCACTGCGAGAAATGACATAGTGGGAACTGTAATGGAGGGAAATTAAAGTGTAGTAGAAGAGGAGAAGAGAATGAGGAAAGCTTTGGTTTATATAGGTTTAATTGCTCAACTTAGGTAGATCAGGAGTAAAGTTGCACAATTCTTTTCTTAATGTTTGTCGCAATTTATTACTTTATCCTTAAAAATCTTCACTAATCAATAAATCATAAGTTAATTACCTTAGCTATCCATAAACAATTAGTTGAATAAGGATTCTACATTTAAGGATATTAACAAATCTGTGTAACGGAAAAGAAATTTAAAGCTGTACATATTATTTATATCGCATGCTATTTCTTCTTTAGTTTGCCCTGCAGGGGTTATATTTATTATGGCCAGGAGTTTGTATATATATTCTGAATCAACATCATCACGGGAATCGAACTAGCCTTATCTGTCTGTCCGCCCATTGGTCTTTCTGTTCAAATGGAAATAAGTCCCAATACATTTCAATGAATTCTTTTTTTCTTTTTAAGGTTTTATCTTCAATTTAAAATTATTCTTAGCTTTATATGTCTAATTCAAAATTTACAAATAGTTATGTTTATTAATTAATTAATTATTAATTTATTAATTGTTTTTTACTTTTACACAGTCGACTGACCATGGTTCGACTATAAATTAAATAAATAAAAATAAATAAAGTATTAGTGATAGCTTGATGAAACTAGGTACGCCTACTATATTTTTTATATCGTCGTAACGAGGCAGATCAGAGCGATATATCGTTTAGTTGCCATAGAACCTATTGGCCGATTCTATTTATTTTTTCAGATATGACAAGATTTACTACATAAAGAAAACATAAATACTATGCATATAATTTTGTCCACATCAGAAGACTATAACATTTACCTGCTATAGCAAGAATCGGCCGTAATGAGGATGATTTTTGTATCTAATCAGTAGCAATCAAAGTTGTACTTTCATTCGCTTTAAAATTAGACAACTTTAACCTATAGCATATATAGGAATAGACCATAAATCAATAAGTCCAACAATTGGAGTTAGCTTTCAATAAATCATACAAAACTATTCAATTCTGCACCATTATATAAAATTAGAATAGGAACAATAAAAGGATATTGGAACTTGCAAGCACATAAAACCTCCAACAAGCCGATGGTAAGCAATCTCTCCTTCTAGTTTATGTTTTGCAGTCAGCTTTATTTCTTGCAGTGTAACGAGCTAAAGCGCAGTTCTTGCTGTTGTTGTTGATGTTGATTTTGTTGCGGCTGCTGCAGCAGTCGTTGTTGTTGTTGTTGCTGCTACTTTGGCAATATGATTTCGTTGTTGTTGTTGTTTCTGTTGTTGCTGCTGCTGCTTTTCTCTGCCTCGATTTGATTTTAGACGGCATTCGTGCGGTCCAGCGATGCACAGATCTGGCGATCCCGCTGTCTGCCCAATGCTTAAGCAGCGCGATGCAGTCGCAGTCGCTGTCGCTGATGTTGCTGCTGCTGCTGCTGCTGCTGCTGCCGTCGCAGACACAGTTGCAGTTGCAGCGCATTGCGGCCTCGGGCTGAGCGGGGGGATGGCAGGGAGCGGGGGGGTGGCATGGGCATGGGCATCGTTTGCTTCGTTCGTGGTTGTTGCTGTTGACGTCTTCGGCGGTTCGATCAAATGAATGAATATTATCATCGATGCCTTCTCTGCCTCTTCTTCCCCTCTCTGCCCCTCGCCCCTCCCCCCTCTGCATGTTGAACAAGCCGACTTGATGACCGTACAGCGTAGACCGAACGAGAAGAATGTCTGATATCTGTGTGTGTGTGTGTGTGTGTTCCTCTGTCTGGGTGTATTTACATTGGCGAGTTTGTGGCTTGAGCGCCGACTTGGAGCAGCAGAGGTGGAGGGGAAGTAGAAGGTAGCTGCACTGCAACGTGCACTCGCACTCGCACTCGCGTTCGCTTTGCCACTCAGCAGGAGGAAGCGTTTGATCTAATTGGTTCGCTCATCGGCAGCTTGTGATGTGATCTTGCCTGGCTGCGAGGTGCCTGCAAAGCATTTCTCGTGTTGGCCCATTATTCAGCTGATTTGCAGCGGAACGTGACTGCATCTATCAGCGGACCATTTGCGAAATCATAATAAACTTTCAAGCTGCCATAGGAATGTCTACAACAGATTCGAGGAGAGAGAGAGAAACGGGAGAATTCTGTGGCATGCAGGGGCAAATTTGGTCTAAGAACTTTATCAGCAGATTGAAAAGGATTAAGAAATTGCAAGCTAATTGTTAAACAAGCATTATCTGGAGATATACAAGATCTTAGACAAGATCTTAAGCACTTTATCAGCATGAAAAAGGATTGCAGAACTAAAATATTATTGATAGATCACTCAGAACTACAGATTCTGGAGTATGTTATGGAATAATTGCTGCAATAAATGAAGTTTTGCTTTTTATACAAAGAAATTAGAGCAATGGACACTGGAATTCAAACATAGCTTGTATATATCTGCAGGTATTTAAGATCTGAGTACTATAACTGAAAGCTTAATCATTAGAAAATTAAGATGAAATTGTTAGGCAATCATGAACTACAAATTTTTGGCATTGATTTACTATAATCTCTGAAGAATTGTAATTTTTGAGGACAGTTAGCATATATAAATTTAAAAGAACTTTATCACTGATCAGAAAAGGATTGGCAACGTTTATATGTACGATATACACACATCCTTAAAGTTAATTAACCGACAGTTGTTCAAATATTTGAATCTTTACTTTACTTTACTTTAAAAGTGCAATGCTAATGTAATTTGAAATAAAAACGTAATCAACAAACGAAAATACTTGATCAATTTAAACGTTATTGCTATATACTGAAGATCTTAAGACCCTCATCACAACTTTACTACAAATATCTTTCATTATCATAGTTATAAGCAAAGTTTTTCAAGTTTTCGATAAACACAAGTTGAAAGATAATGGAAAAATCTGTTGATTGGCATTGCAAGGCGAGTTCTCAATGAACTGTCGACAGGCATCGATATCTACATTCTTCAGCTCTGCCGGCAGAGCACCACACGCAGTCCGAGTGCATGCAGCGGGGGCGGGGGGCCGCCGGGACAGACAGAGCCGACATAGAGAGAAAGAGAGAGAGGGAGAAAAGAAAAAGATAGAGAGACAGAGTCGAGGAGCCGCCGCCGTCTACAAATACAGCAGTTGATATTTAACAAGAGACGAAATTCCTGGAATTTAGGATTGCTTTTCGTTGCAGGAAGATGGAACGGGGGGATTGAGGGAGGAGGAGGAGGAGAGGGGGCACACCCCGGTCAGTTTGGTTCGCCTCGGTTCAGGCATAATTAAGTGGCCTTAAATGCCGCTAAAGGAATTTCCCGCAGGCGACATTATTATCAGTTTTTAGGGGGGGACAGACGACAGATACACAGACAGACAGAAAGAGAGAGAGAGAGATAGAGAGAGAAAGACAGTCTGACAGAGAGAGAGATAGACGATGCATTTTCGGCCGATAGGCTTGGTTTGATGTTGTTGATGATGTTTATGTCGCTGTTATTCGACCTGTTGCTGTTCGGGTCGGCTTTATTGACTCGCATTGATCTTCATAGGGTATCTTAATGCCTATGTCGACAAACGAGCAGCCCCAGCAGCAGCAGCAGCAGGAACAGCATCGCATTAATAGCTGAGGAACCCTGAACTTCTTAAGATACTCAATTTGAATTTGACTTGGCAATTGCAGTTCAAGCTGCAAGTGGAAATTCCAATTGCGAAATGCCAACAGGTTGCAGCGCTTGTTGCTGTGGCAGTTGCAGTTGCACTTGCAGTTGTAGTTGCCGTTGCTGTTGCCGTTCGTCATCATTATCAGCAGCAGCAGCACCAGCAGCGCAGCAAGACACACATTCCAATATCGTGACTTCATGTCACAGTCACTGCGATCAGGTGCGTAGTTCCAGGGGGTGGCACAGTAGGGTGTTGGGTGAGTTTGAATTAAAGAAGTGAGTAGTTTGTTTTAAGATTGAATTGTATATTAAATATTCTCTTTGTCTTAAATTCTTATGTTTCTTTAGTTTATGCGTAACTAAGAAATTTGCAGTATAATTTATACACTTTACCAATTCTTAAGGTTCTTAAATACCTATCAAAATGATAGAATATAATCGGTAACTCTGGATTTACTTTCATTTACATAATTCTCTGGCTCAGAGAAGATTCTTCAATACCTTTTCCAAGTCTCTGGCACCTAAGAATCTTTTTAAATCTTCTAAAATTATATTATTTTTTGAATTGCTACATTTCTACACCTTCTTCGACTTAAATCTTATAACTTTTCTAAACTTTCTTTATTTCCATATCTTTTAATGCAGGGACTATACTTTAAATTTATACAAGGTTCTTCAATTGTGTGATAATCCCATCGTTTCTTATATTTTTACGTCCTTTTTCTGCAATATTCCGAACTATTTTTCATTCTAAACCTTCTTCAACTCTATGGTATGAAATCTACAAACTTCCATCTATTTCTATATTTAAACTTGTTTTGAGCTCAGGAATTATTTCTTGACATATCTATAGTTTCTTTAACTCTGTGAAATCTAGGAACTAGCTTTAATCCGCCATATCTCTATAACTATTCAACTTTATGAGGATTCTTCTGCTTTTCTCCACTTTCTTCAGCTAACTGATAGTAAGCACAACATTGTAGTCTGATATCTAATTAAATAACTTTCTCTATTACCCCATGACTGCATTTAATCTCCAGATTTCTTAGTTACATCCTGTATATGTTAATTTCTATTATCAGAAGAGCCAACGCGCTGCAAGTTCCCACACTTATGATAGATCGCATAGATCAGTTACTGCAACTACGCCCCTGCTTGCAACTACTTCGACTTACTTGCAATGTGACTCTCGGTCTTGTACTTGTTCTCAGTCAAGTCAAACCAGTTGCCCCATGACTCAGAGACTCCGCAATGAGACGGAGACGGAGATGGAAACTGAGATGGAGACTGAGACTCAGATGCAGATGCAGATGCAGACAGCAGCTCCGGCTACAGCTCGGACTGGGGCTGTCTGCTGGGGTTTGCATTGCGGTCCCAGACTCGGCTGAACGACGGCGACTAATTGCATATGCATTTTGCATAATCTCATAGTAATTACAATAGTTCGATCTATGCGGAGCCGGCGCCATCGCAATTCATTCATGCAACCAGCTGCAGCAGACCCCATTCATGAAACCGAAACTGGCTGTCGGGCAACGTGACTGCGATGGTGATGGTGATGGTGATGGTGACGGTGACGGGGATGGTGACAGTGACTGTTAAGGTGACTGTGGAGGTGACTGCGACTGTGACTTGGGCTTGGCTGGCAGTGCATTTCATCACTTCTGAAGCGAGATACGTGCACCACAGCACACACACTCTCTCACAGTCTTTCACATACTCACACAGATACACTTTCACACTCTCTCACACACACACACACTTGCTATAGTTGGCCTGCATTCTTCTTGTAAGTAGTTTTTTGACACCAATGCACTTTGGTCTTATCGCGCATATTTCATATCTGGTTTCTTACGCGCTGCTAATCTCCTTTGTCGTTTCATCGAGCCAGAAAGCAGTAGACAGGGGGGTTGGGGAGGCGTGGCACTGATAAAAGTTGAACGCATTAAAATTAAATGCCCGCTGCACTTGTCAGAGCAGCAGCAGGAATTGGAGAGGAGGAGGAAGAGGCGCCTTAGTGTGTGTCTAATACCCTCAATGTGTACATATATTTCAATTTATTAATTTCGTATGCATAAATCTTGCGCCTTATTTATTCAATTTGAGTCTTTGTTGTCTGCTGCTGCAGCGGTGGCCCTGGGGCAGCGCCACAGTCATGGAGAAGAGGGGGGCGGGGCTGGGGGCTGCTATCGTCGCAGCGCAGCATATTCGATCTTTGACTTATGAATTCTTGGAATGCAGTTAGTGGGGCATTTTAATGGAGGCTGTCGCCGCCAGTCTCTCTCTCTTTCTCTCTCTTTGTAGCTGCACCCAACCCTGGACTCCGAGTCTGAGTCCGAGTCCGGCTCCGGGTTGGGGTTGGCATCTATTGCCATAGCTAACAATTGAGGCCGAATCCAATTGAATATTTGCATATTCCATATGGAATTACGTTCAAATTTCAACCTAGATAGGTATTACAACTATGTGACATCTGACTGAACAGGAATTAATAATTGAAAGTGATTAATAAGGTTACAGTACGATTAGAAGAAACGTAAGAATGGGAGGAGCAGCAACTCAGCACTTTTCTATGAGTAATTGAAATGTTTCTTCATTAATTTGTTCTTTGTCAGTCTACAGATATTTTATTAATATAATACTCATATAAAATAGATTATTGACAGTTTAAACTCCTTATTCTCATAGTTTTCCATTGATTAATCTTTAATATATGTGGCAAATTTAAATGATTTCATAAATGTTTCAACTGCAGCTCTAAAACGATCTTAGATTGGAAAAATTGTGAAGATTTGTTGAGTTTAAAATATATTTACCGTTATTAAAATTGTAATAATTCTTTGTAGAGTTAGAAAGAGTTTGCTAAAAAAGGTGACCAAAATTGTTCTTATTCCTTGAAGAGTTAGAAAGGGTTTCCTAAAAAGGGTGACCATGTTTTGTAGTGCTAAAACGATCTTAGATTGAAGAAATGGTGTAGAATTCTTTAATATGTTTTATATTTACTGTTTTTATAATTGTTATGATTCTTTGTACAATAGAATTGGGCAAAAGTTTCCTAAAAGGGTAACCATATATTTTAAACACAATTTATTTGAATTTTAAATTATATTCAAAAACTTTACTAAACGTCTCTCAGTTTCAGATGAAAAAACTCAATTGCAAACTTAATATTATTAGATCCTACATGAAAACTTCAGTCATATTAACTCCTTATAACTGAAATTATTCAAATATTTAATATATTCTTCAACTATATACAAAAACCTAAAAAAACAGCTTCATTCTAGACTAATCATCCGCCATTTTGTTAGCTTTCAAACCACTTTTACATTACAATTTGTAGCAATACCGTAAATGTAAAGCATTCATTTTACATATAATTTTATTACAATGATCGCAAAATATATTGCAAATATACAATTAATTACATAATCGCAGTGTGCAGTTGTTAAAATAATCTTAATCTTTGAGGCGAAGAAAACAATAACCACGTCAACACGTATTACCTGGCGGCCATTTTGTTTTCAAACGACGCGTGAGTTTCTCTCTTCGCGAGTGTTGAGCTTTTTTTGCGCTGCTCTTTTATTGTTTGTTGTTGTTTTTGTTGGTTTTTGTTGCTAATTTCGGGTGCTCTCGCCTCCCTGTTGCCGTGGCTATATAGTATTCATCGGGTGGGAGAGGCATGGAGTGGTAGAGGGAGGGAGGGGGAATAGAAACATGTGATTTTGGCATATACTCAACTAAATCGGCCCACACAGGCCGCGTAGACAGATAGATGTTAAAGAAGGGGAAGACAGGAGAATTCTTTGAATTAGGGATAATTGGAAAATTGGGAAAAGTCTCTATATACGATAAGGATCATAAGGAAATGACTGGCTATAGAATTTTCTGGATGCCGATGACATTTTTTGACAATTATTTCTGTTCGATATTGTGTACGTCATTTTGAGCGCGCTCTCTCTCTCTCTCTCTCTTTGTCTCTCTCGCAATTTACGGGTATATAGTATATAGTCAGTATGTATATATGTCTGTATATATTGCGATCTTTATAGAAAGAAATTTGCTAAACTTGGTGGGGACCCTTTGAGTGTGTGTGTGTGTGAGAGCGACGGCGCCTCCATCTCTGTGTGTGTGTGCGCGAGAAATGCTGCGTTTCTGTGTGTGTATGAGAGGGAGAGCGAGAAAGAGAGGAAGCGAGAGAGAGAGTTGATATTGTGCACGCCCCTATGCGCTGGCGACTGTCGACCCTTACGTCAGCATTATTAAAGCACGTGGACTATTATTAAAGCGTTTAATTAACTCGCAGCATTTAGGATCAAATTAATACATAATTGGGCGAACCAGCCCAGAATCGCAAACTGGGTTTGCAAATGGAAATGTAAGTGGAAATGGAACGGGAAATGGGAATGGACTGGCGCTAATTATGTGTACTGTGCTGTGCTCTCGTCTCGTCTCGCGTTGACAACTCATAAACTGATATCAGTTTGCTGCGGTTAAAGGTTGGGCCGATGTCTTTCGTAATACCCCGACCAGGAGACAGGGTATTAGAGCCACTAATTACTCTCAGCCACATACGATTTCGAGTTCATATTCGAATTGAATTCGTATCGAACCTCGAGTTGAACCAGTTGAATGTAAGTACATTTATTTGATATCAAATTCACTTCAATTTCATGCCTGCTCTGCCCTCATAGCAGTCACACACACACATGGGCGCATATCAGGCAGCTCATACACACACGCACACCCGTACATATCGTACTCTATACAGGCCCAAAATCGAAATACTTCTAGTATTGTTGGAGAGTCGTCTCTCACACGTATTGCGATGTTACACATTTCATATGGCACACGCTATGCGAGTGTGTGGTGCGAGTGTTTACTGTGTGTGTGATGTGTGTGCAAGTGAGGTTCGCACCAACACACACACACAGTCGCACATCCATCACGCACACTATAAACGCGCTTCTGACACAGGAATTTTTTAACAGATTTCGTTGGCGTTTTGGCTTTTTTTTCGTTTTTTTCATTTGGATCGGGTGTGTGCCTGAGTGTGTGTGTGCCAGTGTGTCTGTGCATGAATGAGTGTCTTCGAGCTGCTTGTACACTGAGCACAAAGCATGTGCAGTTGCGTCTATGGCAAAGTCAGGCTTAAATGGGAGTTGAAAAAGCTTTCAATTGGGAACAAGGAGACCTCTTGAGAGTTTAAAGAGGACAAAGTTGATCCGAACTAATAGTTAGACAAGTTAGGAGTCATATAATAAGCTTAAACACAATTTAAATATGCTAAAAAAAACCGTTTTCCTTGCAAAAACTACCCAAAAAAGCCATTTTATCTCGTTTCTACCCTCAAATTGCACAAATTTCAATGATATAAGCATTTTCCAACTCATCTCTAACAAGTTTCAGGCATATCGAATGATCTAGTACCTCAAAGATCTCTAAAAACTTTTATAATTAGCCAAAATTCGCAGACAATCAATCGCATCAGCCACAGTAGCCGCATTTTGTTAGCCATTTTTCAGCCAATTGCCCAATTTGGCTAGTTTTAATTGCCTGCACTTATTTACGCAGCAACTTGGGGCAGCTGCTGAGAGAGATAAAACGTATTGCAGCATTCATTTTGTGGCATTTAAATGCAAATCATACGCTGCAAGTGCAATGTGCCAGGGCGCCGCCATTTTCTTTTTCCAATTCGTTCATAAAAATTTTTTTCCGTGCCCACGACACTCACACACACACAACGAAGCTTTCAAGACAGAGAGTGAGCGCACAGAGCAGCGCGTGCTCTCGCAGAGAGCTTCACTGTGTGTGCCTGTGTGTTTATGTGTGTGTGTGCTGTCGCTATGTTTGTTTTGCTATTGTTTTCAGGGCTAAAGACAGCAAACCGAAATTTAAATGTATTTTTTCAACGGTGGCGTTAACCATTACATGCAAAGTCACACTCACAGTGTTGGGCAGCGCCTGCGACAGAGGCAGAGGCAGCAGGCAGCACATTCATTCAGACAGTTACCATAAACATGCTCTCTCTCTGCTGCTCTCTCTCTCCTGTTCTCTGTCTGCTGTGCTCTCTTACTTGTTGCTTGGCGCAGAGAGGCTGAGGCTGGGGTTGGGGCAACGCAGGGCATTCATTGATACGAACGGGCTCTGCCGCTGCCTCTGTCTGTCTGTGTGTGTGAGTATGGCAGTGTATTTGTGCGCTGTCAGAGTAACTATGCGCTGCAAACTAAACTGCTCGTGAGGCATTTGTTTCAGTACGTCACCGACAGCGCCAACGTCAAGAAGGAGGAGGCGGTGAACTACTCTGCCTGCTTGACTGCCTGCCTGCCTGGCTAGCGCTGCTTGGACTCTTCTTGCTGCTGCTGCTTCTTCTACTGGCGACGACGGCGACGGCGAACGGCAACGGCAACGGCGGCGGCGGCATCAAAGTGAATTTCAATTAAAACTGTGCAAAGGTGTTGATGGTGTTGGCCTGTGTGTGCTCGAGTGCCTCAGTATGTGTGTGTGAGTGTGTCTGTGTGTGTGTGTGTGTGTGTGACAGTGCTTGTGTGTGTGTCGCCATTTAACTAATTATTAATTATATTTCTAAACAAACATAAAAGAGAAACACAACTTGAACCCCGACTCGATCGTGCGCTACAAACAAAGAATTTTGTTCGCATTTGCAAATTTGCGACGCAGTTTTAGAGTCACCCCCCCAGCACCTCCCCCTTCACCCCTTTGCACGTAACTGCTTAAATGACGTTGAAAATAAAAGAAAACTGTGCAAAGAGGGAAAGCAACAACTGCGACAGCAACAATAACAAGAAGAACCAGACAGAAGAAGAAGAGGAGCATGAGCAAGAAGAAGAAGAGGAGGAGGAGGTGGAAGAAGAATTAAAAACAAACTAGCGCGCGACTTTTGAGCTTCGCAACTGAATAATTAAAATTAGAAGCGGAAAAGTAAATACGAACAAAAAGAAAAGAAGAAGGGGAAAAAATGTATAACACACACATGTGCGATCCATACGTGTGTCTGTGTGTGTGTGTGTTTAAAAAATGGCGCACAAAGCGTAACTGTAAACTTATACAATCAAAAAATGAAATGTTTGCATGTATCGCGCATACACAAGAAGAAGAGGAAGAAGCACAAGAACAGCAGCAACAACAAAAACAACAGCAACAACAAGAACAACAAGTGAACTTTGTACATGGCACAAGTAAGTGACAACGCCAGCAACAGCAAAAAAAACAACAACAACAACATTGCTGATGTTGCTGCTGCTGATGGCGATAATCGAGTTGAAATCGCAATCGATTCGAAAAACATATCGACAATCGTCTTGAAAGGAACTGCTACCCCTGCCTGCCACTGCCTAGTTGTCCCTCTCCCCCCTCTACCCTTGCCTACTTCTGCCTCTTCCCCCCTCTACACCCTCTCACACACTCTGCTGCTGTGCCTATCACCTGTGATAAGCGATTTGTTGCCTTGCCTTGTCCACTTTGGCGGCGTGCATTGAACCAATTTCATTGTTGTTGTTGATGTTGTAGTTGTTGTTGCTGTAGTTGCTGCTGCTGCTGTTGTTGTCGCTGTAGTTGCCTCTTTTTATAATACCTCTGTATATTTATTTAAAGCGCAAATGTTTTAGATACGACACAAATATCGCCGCCAGCCCCAACAACAACAGCAACAACAACAATAAGAGCAGCAGCAACAAAGGCAACAAAGTCAACTACAGCAACAAGAGCAACAACAACGGCAAACAGAGCCAACAACAAAGTCAAACTTGCCTATCTGCTAGTGTTGCCGCTGCCTCTGCCTCTGCCGTCGTTGTTCAGTGCGTATGCTGAGCATTTACTAAACTGGCACACACCAATACTAATGCACACACACACACACTCGCTCTGACTGCGTGAATATGTACATTTGTATGTGTATGTGCGACGCTGCTTATATAATCAACATCGACATCGCCAAGCAACACCAACGCCAGCAGCGCAGCCCATAATGTAAGTATCAAGCAATAATTTGCCTAAACTTTTACTAGTTTTACGTACTTTTTTTGTCTGTAAAACGAATGAATACTTTACGTACTTCTATTGTCTGTCTTACGTATTTGTAATGCGCTGCGCTGCAGGCGGTGCTGCCCACTGTCGCAGCGCAACAGCTGTGCATTGCCAACTGACAACAGAAAACAGCTGTTGCTGCCTGTGCCAGTGCAGCCTGCAGTGGCAGAGCGCACGGCAGCGCAGCGCTGCTGCTGTTGCTTAAGCCCAGACAGTGAGTCCTCCACGCATATACGCACACGTGTATACAGTCGCTGTCTCGCTGCCGCTGTCGGCGTCGCAGTTAGCGCTGGCCATGTGTCCTTAAGTGTGCGCTGGGCTTTTTGCGCACCAAAAAATTAAGCACAGCCCCGAACCCACACACACGAAGACAGACGACAAGGCCAGCAAGGCCTGAAAGCTCGCGCTCTCGACACACACACATACACAGAGAGACTCATACACACTTGCACTCACACAACTGTCATTGCCCGCTCGCTCACCCACACAGCGACAAGCGCAACAAGTTGTCGCCGCTGCTTTTGTTTTACTCAACTCTCTCGCTCTCTCTCTCTCTCTCCCTCAAACACACGCACTCTCTTTGCGCGTAGCGTTGCCAGATTGCACGCTGTTAGCTAAAGGTTTATTGAATGAATGAATGAGTACGTGCCGAGCTGAGCCGAGAGTTGAGCTGAGTTTTGTGAAATCTAATTAGCCACACGTGCTCGCTGAGTGCGCCAGCGTTGCCACCTGTTCCACATGTGAATAGTGCGCAAAAACGTTTTTGCACGGGCCTATAAACTACAGCAACAACAACAACAAATAATATATAATAAATAGCCAAGGCGCAATATGTGCAGCTTCAACAACGACGGTAGACACATGGTCGGGATAGGGTAGGGGAAGGGGAAGGGACGAGCCGGGGGTAGGGGTAGACAGAGGGTCGGGGCCAGGCACGGCACGTTTTGGGGGAAGGCGTCTCTTTTCTCAGGCCTCAAAGTTCACAATGGGCATTGTATGCTGTGCCTGTGCCTGCGACTGTGTGTGTATGTGTTGTTTATAGTTGTAGTTGCTGTGTTTTCAATATACTCAAACATGTCTGTACACGTTTAAATGCGCAATTAAGATTGGCACAATAGAGGCGCGATCAACAACAACAACATCAACGATCTACAGAATTGAACCAGTTTGATATGTTACGCATTTATCAATGATATATGTATGCACACACACATAGACGCACACAGACACTTGTGTGTGTGTAATAGATGAACAATTAACCCAAAAGCTTTACAACAGAATCACCCTGTGATCGTTTTATGACTCCGCTTCGATAATTATCGATTACGTGCGTGTGAATAAATCCATTGGCAACCCTGTCCAGCCACAGTGTCTGGCATAATTACACGCACACCAGCCAACCCAAAAATGTTAACAAATCTTATGCTGCTTCAAACAAACACCTTCGATTGAATTAGAATTAGAATTACTATACGTCATCGATGCGTCGATACCCGAAATGTAAATAATCGTAATCTTAATACGATGAAAAACAGCAAAAGAAAAACTACGCGACTGAAAATGTAGTTGCTGCTGACGTAAAACCATCCGCTGCTGTGCGCTAATTTCATTTTCATTCACTTTTTCAATGACGTACACAATGTACTCCCTCCCCACCCCCTGCACGCCCACCTCCGCATTGATTGGGCATTACATTAGGCTTCGATAAATATTATATATATATAGTATATCTATATACAGAGGGCTATATGTATAGGTTATAGATATGGTTATATAAATAGTACTTACAGGTATAGCTTATAGTTCTCTGGGGCCACCCCCCGCCCGACCGAATACAAGATAACCCTTGCTATATATTTATCGTATATTTACCCAACTCTCGTCTCGTGTGTGCGTCATTGCGGCAATCTAGAAATGTTCCAATATTTATTTACATATGTTTTTTTTTCCTTGTAAATTTTTACAAATCTTGTTGTATTATCGATTTCCATTAGTATTGCCCCGTCTAGTGGCGTCGTACAGTCAATTGTATTTCCCTGGAACTCCGTCGACTAATCCCATACGCTCACTGACTGACTCAGAGCCGGGAATGTAACACAAATGCAAATTTCTTTAATGTTATCTTATTCCAAGAAAAATCGAAAGCTAATCGAGTTATTCCATAAATAAACCGCATGAAATCAGCAAGAAATGTCAGAGTAGTTTATCGTCCATAATAAAATCGTTTTGCAGAATTTCCAGAAATTCATTTAGCCCCATATCGGAATTAGTGATTAGTGCTTGTTTGTGTGACGTATATCGATTGTTTTTCCTTCCCCCTTCCCTTTCAAGTCAAGGAATTTGGCAATTTATGAGCCAGGAATTAATTTGGAATTTTAACTGAATTTATATTGTATTAAGGGTCTATATAGTATGGTAAATATGTATATATACATATCTGTATTTAATTCGATTAGTGCTTGCAATTTAAACTATGGTATATACAGCAGTATTTATACCATGTCTGTATTCGATTAATGCTTGCGACGTTTATCGATTGTTTATTTTAGTTGATTGTTGAGGAAAAATGAGAATTATGGGGCTTATTTAAAGGCTCCTTTTATTTTACATTTATTTTACATATATTAATATATTATATATACATATATTATTATATTTTAGATATATGTATATCTCAACGTATCTTAACTTTTTGGCAAAGTTCTAAAACTTTTACATAGCATACTTTTCTCGACAAGAAAGTTCTTAATTTTTTAATGATATAGCAAACTGCAGACTAAGCTTTATTATATAGTTTCCTGTTCGTGATACCTATATGTATATAGTCTATATATAGTATACCCTAATCGTGAAAGTAAATGATCTAATCTTCACCTTGCAGCAAGTGCGGCCCCATTTGATATACATTCATTCACGCACACACATACACACAGAGATATGGCAAGTACTATACGATTTAAGTGAGCACACTTGAGGCCATCAAAATATTCTACAAGTATATTTTATCCGTGGTTGAAAATCAGGCTGTCCATTCATTCACAGTCACATTCATTCCAATAGGGCAATATATCTCTGGCTGCTTCTCTTCTTCCTCTGCCTCTTCTCTGTGTGCTCATTTACTTCCTTTTTACTGCAGCACACTGTGTGTGTGTGTGTATCTTTGTTGGTTTATGCTGGGATTTTCATTCATTAAATGCGAGCGCAGGCAGAGTAGCTCAGCCACACATGCACTGCACGACGGACGGCGACACGCTATACTACACACACACACACACATGCACACATGGACACACACACACACATGTGCGCTCTCACTCACACCATGGCGCGCATAATCACATACACTTTTATTCATTCATAAATTTCATGCATTCCCCGCCCTCTGCCCGTGCCGCCTGCGCAGCTGCTGTTGCTGCTGCTGCTGCCTCCGCCTCCGCCAACGCCGATGCCACCGACACCTCCGCTGTCGCTGCCTGCGCTGCGCTTTCATTTTGTTTGTTGTTGTTGTTACTGCTGCTGTTAGTTTATCGCCGCCATCGCCAACGCCATTGAGACCCCCAAAACATGAGCGTGTGTTAGTGTCTGTATGTGTGTGTGTGTGTGTCGCTTTAGGTTTGTCTGCGCTTGAGACTGTGTGTGTGTCTGTGTGTGTTTAGTGCGCTTGTAGTTGCTGCTGCTGCTGTTGCTTGCTTCGCTGCACTTTATAGATTTGCTCTAAATTTCAATGAATTTTCATTGAGTACAACTACATGCACACAGACATATCAAAGCACACACACACATACACACGCTCAGCCACTGATAAGTGCGTAACGGATCCGTATCTCCGCTCGTTGTTGTTGTTGTTGTCGTTGTTTTTTTGGGGTCCAGCGCTTTTTTTCATTTCCCCCCGTTTCCAGTGGTGCATGTTGTCGCAATCACAAAGCAGCAGCACCAACAACAACAGCAACAACAGCAGCATGAAACTGTTTCCCATATGCGGTTGCCAGCACTTTTTATATGCGCTGTTGCCCCATCGCATGCCCCACGACGGCAACGACGGCAGCGATTCCATTCACATACAAGTTATGAATGAATACTGCGCGAAAAATATGAATGAAACGCACACAGACACACGCATGTGCTGGCCCCGCGTATCACTCCGTCTATATAGTCACAATATTTCCGGCCGGCTTTATTTATAGACCCCGCTAGCCCTGCGCGATACGAGGCTCAACTCGACTTGACTCGCCTCGACTCGGCAGCGACTTTGCTTCGATGCCAGCACTGATACCCTGCTTTCCATGCGGGCTGCTACAGGGTGAGGCATTAGGCACAGGGTAGCAGTAGGAATATATAGAATATATAGTATATGTAGTATATGGCGTATTTATGTATTTTATATAGAGCTGTGCACTGTGTTCTTCAGCTTGAAGTGCAGAAAAACTTCCGAATAGTTTCTAAACTCATCTGCAAACTTTCCTCCTGATATTTGTATAGGTTGAAGCATTAGGAATATATATAGTATATAGTATATATATTATATATACTGTATAGGTCTACTATACTGTCCGTTATATATTATATCTATAAGCTTCTTCATCTCAAGAACATCTTAATCGCATTCAAATTCATCTGTAAACTTTCCTCCTAATGTTTGTATAGATTGAAGCATTAGGAATATATGAAGTACATAGTATTTAAATAGTATATGTTTCTCATATATATATCTATACAGTTCTAGAGGTCAAGAACTTCTAACTTCTTCTTGAAGAAAATTCAAATTCATCGACAAACCTTCCCAACAAGGTTTTGCACAAAGTAAGACATTAGGAATAAATACAGCATATAGTATATACATAGTATATGTCTTGCAGCATTAAGAATATATAGTATATAGTATTTATTAGGAATATATATAGTATTTATTCTGTATATGTTGCTTATATATATCGTATATAATATATATCTTCAGCTCAAGAACTTCCAAATTGCTTACATCGGCAAACTTTCCTTCCCCCCTGACAAACCCAATTTGTGCTATATCCAAATCGGTATTTGTGGTATTTATAGCACACTACAAATATGTATGTATATATGTATATATATTCTTCATCAATGGGGGAGTTCCGCATTTCTTTGTCGCTTTATTTTTGGCTCGACTTCTTCAGCTGCAGTTGCACTTTCCACCTTCCGCTGCTGCCTCTGTCTCTGCCTCTGCCAGCTGCCTCTCTTCCATTTCCACTTCCATTTCCACAACTTCCATTTCCACTTCCTCATTAGGCCACACGCACAGGAAGTAACCGGAATGAGGGAAAGAAGGGGGAAGTGAAGAGGTGCCTCACTTGGAGCTGCATTAGTCACTTTTGTTTTCGTTTTTCGTTTGCTTTGTGCTGCTGCTTCTACTTTTGCTGCCCGTTTTTGCCCGTTTGCCACTTTTTCTCTCTCTCGCTCTTGCTGCTTCCCTTCCTCTCCCTCTCCCGCTCTCCCTCTCTCTGTCTCGCATTTCTGCCCCACTTGAGTGCACGCCTGCTGCGTTTGCTGCTTCCGCTGATAAAGCAGCGCAGCAGAGACAGAGAGAGAGAGAGAAAGAGAGGGAGGGCAACAGGGGAGAGGGGAAAAGGGGCAGGAGGTCTGTGGCAACTTGTGAGCCGTCACTTTTGCTATTTATGGCGAAAGTGTTGCCCCAAGCGAGTTCAATAGTGCTTTGAACTTTAGCTTCCCCCGCCTGGGAACAGCAACGGCAACTGGGCAGGGGGAATGGGAAGGGGTAAGGCAAAGAGGAATGGGAATGGGAACTGGCATCCAAAATAGAGCGGCACATTGTCTGCCAAACGGGAAGCAGCAAAAGGCAGGCAGAGGCGTCGCAGGGCCAGCGACAGGGAAGGGAGGGAGGGAGGTAGGCGCAGGGGTCGCACAACTTCCGCTGCGCGACGCGACGCAGCTTTACGCAAAAAAAAGACGTTAAATTTATGAATATGAATGAGGCAGACAGCGACGTCAACTGCGACAGCGACAGCGACTGCGACGCCAACGTGCTGGGACAGCTGCTGCTGCTGCTGCAGAAGTTGCACGTCGTGTCGCCCCCGCCACGTTTGGGCCACAAAACTGTTAAGAGAAACTGGGCCAAATGTCATTAATACATCTCGGCATCGAAGGCGGACGCGTCTGTGGAAGAGAGAGAGAGGGAGAGGGGGGAAGAGTGAGAGGGGGACGCCCACAATGCAGCTGACTCCTACTTGGAAGCCCAATCCGATCCACATCCGATTGCAGCTACTTTGTGGCACTGTGGAATGTGCTATAATTATGCCACTGTCTCTGTGTGTGTGTGTGTGTGTGTGTGGGCTCAGGAAGCGGCAAGCGGCAGAGTAAATTGCCAACGTGCTGTGCTCGGTCATAGACTCAGTTGAGGAGACTAGGTAAGCAGAGAGAGAGAAGGGGGATCAGGGAGTGCACTCTCCATGGGAAGGTGAGGTTGCCGCTGGCAATGGCAAGCAAAGGTAGCAGGCAGACGGAAAGGGGGATGAGGAGGGGAAGCAGGGACAGCGCCCACCGCTGTCAGCATCTCAGACGAAGACGAAGACGGAGTCGGAGTCGCTTCAATGCACATTTCTCTAGAGGCGTCGCTCAGTTCGTTAGCAACAGTTGCTCCTAATGTTGCTGCTGTTGTCGGTGCTGTGGCCAACACTTGTATGCTAATGCATGCAACATGCAACTACAACTGCCAAAAACGTAGTGCGCACAGTGGTACACATTGACAGGTCACTCAGATCTGCAGATTCGGTTTTTTTCCCGTCAAAATTAGCTTATTTTGGAGAAAGAATTGTAGAAAGCAAGAAATTAGGATGATTAATTAAGTTACAAGCCTTACAAGGCGTACATTAATTAAGTTAATTATTGTTTAAATAATTATTGTTTATTAGACCATCTTTCTTACGTTTTTTTTCTATTTTCAACTTTACGAAAATTTGTTTAGGCAATTTAAATAATTTCATTAAAACTTACCAAATTTGTCAATGCATTGCATTAGTTTAAAGCATTTCGAGATCAAAAATGCGTGTTAAGAATCAGTTATAACATTTTCTGATTAATATATTTCTGATAAATACATTTTTCATTAATTATATTTCTTTTTCTGATTAATTAAAGTCTTTATTTGTGACTTTTTCAAAGTTTTTTCCCGAAATTAGTTTACTATTTAAGTTATTCTTCTTTTAATAAAGTTTTTCCCCTTTGTTAGAATATAGAAACTCTAAAGAATATGTTATGAATTATGTGTAACAATTTCTGATAAAAATTTCACATTTTCGCTTTAATTTGTTGATTTTTTTATAAATTTGTTTGTTATTTTATCTTTTTTTTTGAAAATTGATTTTCATCTTATTTGCTAATTCAATTTCCGTTAAAAAGAGCTTAATTTGCTTTTCTCCTGCGTGCACTTTCCACCAGAGCTTGACCCACAGTCGTTTGTAGAGCTATTGAATAACGGTTTATGGCTTTCAATCAGTGCGTAAAAGGCAACTCGCTTATTCCATTGGTCAGCGAAGCAGAGCACTGTGGGCTCAGTTCATGCATCAAAGGAGTCTCTCGATGCGAAATCGAAATGACTTTATTACCCACTGTGCGCAGACACACACACACACACACACACACACAGGTTGTGCTGCTCCACTGTGCAGCGTCGTCAACCAACCTGAGCCAGTCGTCTCTGGCTGCAATTGATTCTCTCATGCATAAAATTGCACACGACATAATTTCCATGGAATGGCTGCGGCCAGAGAACAGACCAGAACCAGGAGAATGGTAGGGAGAGAGAGGGGAGGGAGAAGAGGGAGAGAGGGGAAGGGATGCAGAGGTAGACAGAGCAAGAGACTGCAACTGCAACTGCAACAGACACTGGCGACGCGTCGTCAACTGAGACTAACTAACTAACTAACTAGCTGCCTCGGGGCTTATACACCTCTCTCTTTCTCTCACTCTCTAGCATGCACTCTCCCCCTCTCCTCCTCTCTCTCTCTCTTTCTTTCCCCCACACTCTGTGTGTCTGTCTCGATTTCGGGCAGGTTCGCTGCACTTTTCGCTCGCTCACTCGACTAGAAATTATGTGCAATTTGTCTAGTCGGGGGTCTGGCGCTGGTCTGCGGGAATTACTCGTACTCCCCCGACTTATAGCATGTGTATCATCATCGGGTCGTTGCATGCGCATCACGTGCAAGGTTTTGACTCAGTACTCCCCTTTTTATTGATAAAGAAGCTGACGCAGACCGATGGCGTCGCCACTTGCAACTCATCGTGCAATTATTGACTGTGGGTACATGAATATATATACTTACATATATATAGCAATGCATGTTTATATGGGACTATGTGCGTACGTAGACCCCTATCAGAGAGAGACCCGTGACACTGCGGCCACGACATTCCAATCCCTCCACGTCATAACTGTGAACTACACTAGGGTTGGTCTTACGAACCTCTCAACTGGCAGTCGGGGCTGCCTGATAAGATTTATTAATTATTTTTATGGTCTTGACGTTTCTGATGTTGTAAATAGTACAAACAGTGTAAAGTCCAAGCGCGCTTTGTTTGTTTGATTTGTTCTTGTTGCGAGCGCGCATTGAGAAATCCCTCATCGAAATGAAAACAAATATTTATTACAATTTCCGTTAACCCCCCACCACTCACCTACCCTCTCTATCTCACTCTCTCTCTCTCTCTCTCTTTACAGTGATGGACTGTGATCGTTCCCCGATAGTTGCTCAGGTAAGTTTTAGGGGCATGTGACTCAAGGCGTTACTGCTGCAATTTCCCTCACATCACAAGTATTTTATAGTCTCGGCCTCTTGATAAGCCCTAAATTGAGCGCGTGCTTCTTGTACTCTGGTGTGTGTGTGTGTGTTTGACTGTGGCAGGTGTGTGTACACTTTCGAAATTCCAAACATTCTTGCGTCAAGTAGCCGCCGTTACTTATCGATCGTCCGACAAGCGACGACGATCAACTTGACGAGTGGCTAAAGTTGTCAATGGGTCGCATTCATTCCAGTCGGCGGGGGCATTACAAATTTACACCTGGCGCCCTAGTTATAGGGAAGTACATGTCTGATGATGAATTTTCGTTATCATCGATAAGCAACAAGCAAACTAATTGAAAGAGTTAAAAAAGGGAAGGCAAAGATTCGTATTAAATGTGATTACAAAGTTGTTTACTTTAATTTTATATACGTTTTAGTATTGTAGGATCAACAGTAAACTATATGCCAAATTTGCTAGCTGGCTAGTTAATTGCTATAATATCAGAGGTTGTAAAGAAACAAATCGAATATCTGTTCTTATATATATAATGATGCATTTTCCTTGATATAGATTAAAGATTCGTCAAATGGAAACAAAGTTGTGGGCATAGAAGCTTCATATTAGTTTTATATGTGATTGTAAAGCCTTGCACTTAATTTAATATTAACTCTAGTTGCATTAGATCTATAGTTAGTTACATGTCAAATTTGCCAGCTCTACCTCTCATAATAGCAGAGATTGTAAAGAAACAAACTTGAAAACTGTGTCTGCATATCCAGATATAATATCTATGCATATTGTAGATAAATAATAGCTATATAGATGTGTTTTCATCATTGTCACCCACATTTTGTCGCTGCTCTGACATTTGGGGCGCCCTTCCTGCCTCTTCTCCCCCTATACGTTGCCCTTTCCCCAGCACTACTCTTGGCATTTGGTATTCATGACATGACGCTGCTGCCCCCCTGGCAACTATAAATAACGCCTATTTTAAATGTTCACAAGTAATGCCTTTGGAATTTCCTAAAAATACCTTCAGGACAACAACAACAATAACAAGAAATACGCTTTTTTTTAATTCCCCATACACCACCACCCCCCCTGCTGTCCCTCGCATACACGATCATTCATTCTGCTTTGTGCTTTGCTTTGCTTCGTTGTAAGTGACCTCGTTCACAAAAAGATCAGAAATTCCATTTACAAACATGTAATTGAAAAAGTTAATACATATACGCACACACACACTGGGCACACACACACACTGGGCACACACACACATGTAAGTCAAACACGTTGGAATTTGTTTTTACCGTTCAATGGCGAATTTCGTTTGGAGTTTGTGCGTGCCCCAGAGTTGTCTTTGTGTGTGAGCGTTGTTTACGCAAAGAACGCCACCAGCTACAGCAACATAAAGCATACCTCACACACACACATACAGACATACGTTACAAACAGACATTCCAGAAGACACTTACGAAAACCACACAACAACAACAAAACTTTCCGTAGATTACAACATTAAGAAAAACAAGTCGAAACTGAAGAATCCAACTCCACAACGAGTGTTTGGGACAAAAGGCTAAAGTAGCGCATAGCTCGGACGCAGCAGCAGCAGCAGCATCAACAGCAGCAGATACAGATACAAAGATACTTTTGTATCTGTTTGTTTGTGGAATGCCGTTCTGTAAGTTTTAGATGCATGCGAACCCAAACATCATCAGTATCGAAACTTTCTAGCACACACATAGACACAACACACACGCATACACAGGCATATACTTTCGAAATATACAACAACAACATATTCAATGCGCTGCTGGCGTCACTGCTGCGCTGCCGCTATCGCTGTCACTGCCTCGGCCTCGGCCACTGCTGCTGTCGCGTCGCTGCCACGGCCTCAGTCACTGCTGCCGCTGCTCAAATATGACTATCTCAGTCTCATACAAGCGCATGCGCGACGACGTCGGCACGACGACGACGCAAACAGCGAACGAAGCAAAACGAAAGATCAACGCAAAAGAAGACAAATTTTCATTCAGTAAATTTTTGTAGCTGCAGCCGCATGGTCGTGTTCGTTGCTCGCCGCTCGCGGACGTTGACGTTGCCGTTGTGTTGTTGTGTATACATTGCTGCCTGTCGCCTGTGAAAAAAAAACGGATGAGAACAACAACAACAAGCAACAGAAACAAGAGAAAATAAACAGTGTGAAAAGTAAATAACGCAATGCAAATAAATTGACACTGAAGCGAACTGCAGATTAGTACAAAAAGGAATCAAGCAACCTCAAAAAGGAGCAGACACACACACACGCACATACAGACAGACAGACAGTGTACACAGAGAGACAGAGACGTACAACAACAACAAACTTGTGCGACCGCATTCCAGAAAGTTCAAATAACGAAAAGTGGACAACACTGAGAAGGAAGTTCGCAGCATAAGTAATGTTAAAGAACTCTGGCAGTGCATACACACACACACACAACACATACAGAGAGAGTCTCTGGATGTAGCCTGGAATGCGGTTCCGACGGGAAGAAGAACTAAGCCAAATAGAACTTGCGCTTCACAAAGTGAGTAATACGTACAAGAACAAAAAATGTGTCCACAAACTGGTTTTGTGTCGAAGACTTTGTGTCGTCTCTGCTGCCACTGCTGCATGGGGCATCTCCATTGACACCTAAGGAGGATTCTAACCTCTAAGTCTCTGGAGAGCCACCGCATATGGGTAAGCCTTGTGGAATTTGCCAGCAGTCAATGCGCTCTCACACACACACACGCACACATGCACAGGCACTAACTGAGAGAGCGAGCGAGAGAGGGAGGCTGCTTACAAGAGTCGAAGACAAAAGCTGGGCTTCGTCTTTGGAGACGAAGTAAAATATTTATTGGCTGAAATTGGATGCTGCGCGTCGCGGCTGCAGCATCTGTGTGTGTGTGTGGCGTCTATTTAGAAATTCAAATTGAAATTGTTGAAGCATGAGTCATGCAACAACGAAGACAACTACGGGAGCGTGGGTCTGAACCTAAGCTTGGCCTTATACGACTGCAGCTTGAGATGCACAGTGGAACGCGTACGACTAATTTGTGGTTAAATATAATAGTCACTATAGTAAAACTTTACATAAGTTTATTAATTGTACTATGCGAATTTCTACAGTAAGACAAGTTAAATATTTTATTGGTCTTGTAACGATCATAGAGTTGCCAGATAAATCTCTTGTTATATCGATAGTTTGTGTAATTTATCAAGGACACTAGTTAATATAAGACTTTTCAGGCTTCCTTGTATGTAATACATATTAAAAAAATTAGTTCCAATTTTATATGCAGTAGTAAACAGGCTCAAAATTAGTAGATATACTGATATATCAGTAGATATGGCAACCCTAGTCTATCATAATTGCAATCGCGACTGCGCTGTGCCGCCGACGGCAACTGAGGCTCGCCTCGCCTCGTCGGTCTTCTCCGCTTTCTTCAAACGGCGCACAAAAGTTGCATCACTCAGCAGAAAAAGGCAAAGAACGAAGAAAAGTCAACCACCAGCATAGAATGCGGGCTGACAGCAGCAAAGCAAAGCAAGAGCAACAACTACAACAACGACAAAAGAGGGCAGGCGAACACAAACCTAAGAATCAAACGCCAAAACGTTTTTTCTTTTCTTTCTGCACTGAAGACGAAAGAAAGAAGGCAAAGGCAGCAGCAGGCGACGACGGACACAGAAACTGGGCAGCGAAAAAGGGTAAAAAGGGAGCACAAATATGTTGGCTCTCCCTCTTGCTCTCACACACACACACATACTTGCACCGGCATAACGGACAGAGCGGCAAAATAATCCCGTTTGTAGTTCGTGTTCTTGCTCGTCCCCGTCGTCTTCGTTGTTGTTGTAGCAGCGAAACGTTGGCGGTGGTCGTCGTTGCCGGCAACAACAATAACGAGTTAAGGAATGCGGTCGTGTCGTTGTTATCGTCTGGCTATCGGATTGGCAACTCTTGCAGTATGTTATCGATATTCGAGTGAGTTGACACGCGTGACGCGTGAGAGTCTGTGCGAGTCGTCTGTCTGAGAGTTTGTTGGCCGTTTTATTTTATGCAAGCAACAATAAATGTCAATTAAAAATTATATTTGTATTAACGCGAAGCGACGGCGGCGGCAGAGGCAGCAGTTCCTGACCGCCAGCTAGCCAGCCAGGCCGGCTGGGGCCATAAAAATGTGCTATAAAAAGTAACGGTGAATGCTACGGTCTGCTGAAGTTCGTGTGTGGCTCTGTTACAACAACAGAAAGAGCTCAACAACAACAGCAACAATTTCTGTATATTTGTGCTTGTCCGCTCAATAGAAAGTTTCGTGTTAATAAAAAATGGCAGGCACACAAAAAGCAGCAACAGCAGCAGTGGAAGAAGAAGCAGAAGCAGATAGAAAGAAAACACAACACTAAAAACTGAACACACACAAAATATGTCGAAATATAACAAAAAAAAAAAAAAAGTGAATGAAAAAATGTTGACCTAATTTTTAGCTGACGTCGTCGTGTCGCTGCTGCTGCGGCACATACTTTCCCACAGCCTCCCAGCAGAGCAGCGGCAGCAGCAGCGTGTGATCACATCTCGCGGGAGCAGCAGCAACAGCAGCGGGCGCTCCCTTAGCACGGCAAAGCCAAATAGCTGGAACGACGTCTAAATTAATGACTGTTAAATGAAGATTGTTGCTCCCAGCATTCCAAAGTGCTGTTGTTGTTGGCGCTTGTTCACGCTCTCGCATTGACCCTCCCTCTCTCTGTCTGTCTATCTCTCTCTTGCACGGCACGCCTGCGCAATGCTGACTGAAGTTTGTCTATTGTGCGCGCACCTTTGATTTCTCGCGCCAGCTCCCCTTCATCTGCTTCTTTTCCTTCACCTCCTCCATCCTTTTCTATATTTAGCGTTCGATTTGATAAACTCCCCACGATAGCAATCGAGTTGGGAAAGAGCAGTGGGGAGTGTGGTGGAGTGGAAGTTGCAGCTGTAATAAGTTTGAAATATTTACAGTTGATTTGTGTTCAGTGCTCTCTCCCTCACTGCGCTCTCTCAGCGCCGTCTCTAATTGTGAGTGAGTATGTGCATGCATGCGTGTGTGTGTGCTATTTATATGAGAGAAGGCAAAGTCAGTCGCAGTCGCAACCGCAAAGATGCTGCCCGAATTTAGTCGCCGTCGTCGCTTTTGCTGCTCTCGTGTTTCTTTTCTTTTTCTTTATTTTTTCTTGTTTGTTTCTTCGCTGCTTTGCGCGTGTGAAAATATTTCGGCAATGCGCAGCTCTAAGCTTATTTTTTCTGGTTTCTTTCTGTTTCTGTTTTCTGTCATTTGTGCAATGTGTTAAATGGCAGTTCATACTTCCAGTTCCAGTTTCAGACTTGACACACAAACTATTCATATAATTATTGAATGTGGCAAAGGAGGAGGCACGTGTGGTGAAAAGGTTTAAACTATCTGTGGTAAGTATGCTAAATAATTAATAATATTTAAAGTATAAAGTGTTTTTATCTAAACTCGAAACTTAAAAGTGCTACTTCTGCTCGTTTATACCGCTGATTTGACTACGAAACCGGTTTTCGATTTGGTTTGACTGTTTTTCATACAAGTGAGATCATTTTGAAAGCTGATTTTGTCAATGAACACCACATTCCACATTCCAATGGTTTATTTTTTCGTGTATGCCCTGCACACACACACACGCATACACACAGAGCGACAGAGCTTTGAACTAATGCCGACAGCGCAGCCTCCGCCACTGCTGCTGCTGCTGCGAAGGTGAATACGATGGAAGAAAAAAAACGACATTCATTTAACTGTGTCTGGGTAAGTACACAATGTGACTGGGTTTGCAGCAGGCGACGGGGGAGGGCGAGAGGGAGAGGAGGTGGGTAGGAAGGGAGGCCAAACGTGAGAGCTTTTTTAACACTGGGTCAAAGCAGCAAACGCCGACGTCAACGCCAACGCCAGCTGCGACTGCGCGCAAGCGCCGATTGTCGTTTATTTGTTTTGTATTTTGTAGTTGTTGTTGTTGTCGTCGTCTTTTTGGACTGCGACTGTCAGCTCAAGGTGAGTTGGAGCTGGGCGCCGTTGCTGGAGTCGGAGTTGACGTCGACGTTGGCGTTGGCGTCGACGTCGCAGCGATCGCTGGCAACATTCCTCGCATGCCTGAGGCAACCGAAATCTAAACAACTTTGCCTCAATGTGTCTTGGTATTTATGCTTTGTTTGCGCATTACAAAAGGCCCCGACGATAAGAGCAGCCACAGCAGGAGTAGGGAGGGGGAGGTAGGAAGGAGGAGAAGGGTTAGGGGGACAGATAAGTAATCGACAATCGTGCATGTTGAGTCTACCTAAGCAACTATCAGCCTATGTTGTTTGTGGTACACATGGTGGCCTCTGGCTTTCGGCACTGCAGCGATTTTCATTCACAAAACCCCAATGGTTGCACCACCAACACCCCACCCCACCCCTTCCTATCCTCTGCTGTTCCACAGTGAACCACACTCGACTCCGCAACTGGGCAAAGTGGAGCATAGAAACGTGGCAACGAAAGCTAAGCACGTTGGCCCAAAGTCGTGATAAACATATTTATATAGACTCACACACACTCACATACACAGGTAGGCACACACACGACACATGCTTTGGGGCACTGCGAAGGCAAAAGGTGCTAATCAACATAAATATGCCGTGTACGGCCGCAAGTTTCCGGGTGACTTTCTAAATCAAGCCAAGATCGGAACAGAAAACGAATCATCAACGGGAGGAGGTTGCTAGTGAAGACGAAAGAAAGGAAGGAACTGTCGAGGGACTGTCTTTATCTAAGGATCAAAACAAACTTGTTCCACACTTGTAATGAATACTTACTGCTATAAATTAAAGCCATAATATATGGACATGATACATTTACTCACTTGAAACCTAACTATACAGCATATAAGATCTTTATAGAGGAAAAGGATCAAGGAAAGTTGTAAGAGATGCAACAGTAACATGTCATACAAGCAACATATACTTGTAGTACTTCAAATTAAAGTCATACAATATTAAAGCACATTTGTACTCATAAGAAACATACAGGTTACTATATGCTACCTACTATACGTGCCTATAAGGTCTAGGATCAAGGTAAACATGAGTAAAAATGTAAAAAAACCTTTTTATTTATTTTTTATTTAATCTTTAGCATATTATAAGTTCTTTGTACTCATTAGAAACAATACTGTATATAATATAATATCTCTATAGGGTCAAGGGATCAAGTCGAATTGTGGCAGATGCAACTACAACATGTAACATACCAAGCAGATACTTATACTCTTTGATACTCCACTTTAAACCTTATGATAACTTATTTGTACTCAGTTGAAACATAACTATTCAGAACTTTAAGGTCTCTATGGTCTATAAGGTCACATATGAGTTGATGGTCTGTAAATACTTTTACTCCTTCTTATGTCATCTATATCCATTGGAAACATATAACTATATTTAACTTATCTAGTCCATAAATCCACGTTAATTAATTGTGCATAAAAATAAAGCGCGTTATTTATACAAAAATAGATCAAAAATCTTGTCATGCATTTACGAAATGGTAACGATCCGATTGGATTGATTGTTATGTATATGGCTGTAATAAAATAGCTGAAAATAGGCACCCCCTCACCCCCTGCTTCCACTACCCCCCTAGGTTAGAGAAATACATGTGTTTTGATGGTCGAAACTTCCCGCATTCCGCGCTTCTTTTACGATGGTCTCGATATTATTTAAAATGCGACACGTATCGGGAGGTGAGTGGCCCGGAGAAAGAGAAGCGCACTGCCAACACACACACACATATATACACAGAAAGAGAAAGAGAGAGACGACGGAGACAGACGGCGTGCAGACGCGCTGGTAATGTGTCTCAAAATGAAAACATTTCACAATCCCGGATACGCATCGGAATGCGTCTGCTGCCAACAGCAACATCAACAGTAGAAGAGGCAGAGGCAGCAACAGAAGAGGCAGAGGCAACAGCGGCGGCCCATAAAGCTTTGCGAATGCGGCCAGCGCCAGTGCTTAGGCCATAAGATACACAGAGAGAGAAGAGTCGAGTGCAGACACAGATACAGATACCAAGACAGATGCAGATACAGATACAGATACAGCTGCAGCGACAGCTAGAGATACAGATACAAATACAGCAAGCAAAGCAAAGATAGAGATACAGATACAGATACATATGCAACTACAGCTACAGATACAACTACAGCTACAGATACAGTTGCCTGTGGCAGCGGAGAAATGCTTTCTAGCTGCAACGGCAGAAGAAAGATGCAGATACAGCAAGAGATACAACTGCAGATGCAGCTAGAGAGATACAGATGCAACTGCAGATGCAGCTAGTGGTATACAGATACAAATACAGCTAGCAGATACAAGCTGCAGCAGCTACAGATACAGATACAGACGCAAGAGCTGAACGCCAGTGCCGGTGGCAGTGGCAGGCAAAGGCGAAGGCGCTTTCTGCTATTTCCTAAGCTTGTTGTTTTTCCATTTCCATTTCCATTGTTGTTGCTGCTGTTGTTGTAGTAGTTGTTGTTGTTGCTGCTGCTGTTGCTGTTGCATTTGTTGTTGCTGTGGCAGTTGCTGTGGCCTTCAGTTTGCCACGTTTTGTTTGCAGATGTATGGAGCACTTTGTGCTCTCGTGCTCGTGCTTGTATTTATATCCTGTCTGGACATGGTCAGACTAGGGGAGAATAGGGGCAGGAGGTAGGAGAAAGGGAGGTGGAAGGAGGGAGGGAGGAGGTAGATAGAGAACAGACAACTAATTAAATTTTGCTATGGAAAGAATGCGCTTTTGTGGACCTACGACTTACCCTAACTACTCGACTTGAGCTGGTCTTGGTTCCCGTTAAGAATTCGTGTCGTCGAGGCTGCTCAGGTAGACACGCTGGCAGGCAAGCTAGGGGAAAGAGGGCAGGGAAGGAGGAGAGGCAGAAGGGGCACTGGTCTGGTATCTATTCATATTCATAAGCACATTTTCACAGCCATCAATAGCTCGTAAAATGTGTGTGAAAATGGGGTGCACAGAGAGGTAGAGAAGGGAGGGAGAGAGGGATGGTGAGAAGGAGGGAGAGAGGGGAGGAAGTGAGTGAGAGGGACAGAGAGCAGTAGATAGTAGGAAAGGAGGCAGAGAGAAAGGGAGATAGATGCGACCTTAGATCGCGTTCAGGGTGGCTGACTCGCTCCCTTCTCTGCCTAGTTGAGCCCCTGCCCCTGCCACTGCGGCGCCTGCAGGCAACGCACGTGTGCGGGAACAGCAAAGGGTAAGGGGAAAAGGGCAACGGCAACCAGAACGAAGTCTTCGCTTGTTGCCAGGCCAAGCAGAAGTTTCTTTAGCTGTTGTGCTAAGTAGATACGATAGAAATGAGATCATTGCGCACTCACAAAAGCCAAACTCCTCAGCCCTTCTTCCCCTTGCCCACTGCCCTCGTCCCCCTGCCCACTTCTGCCAGGCTGGCACTCGCTGCGTGCTTTTACTTGATGCGCCATTGCGTAAGAAGCGTCGGCTCCTTTTCCAGTGTGTGAAACTCGAACTCGAACTCGAACTGGAAGTGCCAGCTCGAAATGTATCTGAGAGTAACTCGACGTATCTCTAACTGTATTCAAGCTCGCACTGGCACTCAAACTTGCCCTGCTGCTTCTTCTGCTTCTTCTCTTTCCCCTTCCTCCTGCTCTTCTTCTACTGTTTAGATAGATCGTAATTGGCTAATTATATGCGCAATGTTCCCGTTATGAATTTCATTTCATTTAGGAATATCTTTAATTTGGAAATTGAAAACGTTTGCCACGACTCGACTTTGCATTGACTTCCACTCCAGGCCCAGCAACCCAACCCCAACTCCAGCTGGATATGAAGATATGCGGGCACAACCAGCGTTTTTCAGTTTTCATATTTTCCCTCCCCTTCCCCATCTCTCTCTTCCTCTTTCTTCATCCCTGCGGGCTGGGCAAAAAGTGCACGAAATGTAAATTACTTGATTTGTCTGCTGCCCCGTCCCTCTTGAAGATTGTGCGTTGCACATTTGATAAACATTTATGGCGGCCTGTGGCCATGTGAAAAGTGCAACACTTTCTCCACGTCCACATTTCCACTTGAACTCCCCTGCAACGGGGCGTGCCAAAGAAGAGGAAGGCAACTCTGATGAACTGTTGATTTTGTTGGCGACAACACAAATCAAGTCAATATTATCGAGTGAGGAAAGTAAATAGAGTTTGTCATCTTGTGTTTGTCTCCCAACATATCCTGTATGGCAAGAAAGTCAAGCTGATGATTTTGAGACTGTTAGGTAAACAGGGGAAATGGTGACAGTAGCAACTGATTAGCAGGAGAAAGAAAGAAAGAAAAATGAGAAGGAATTGAGATTCATTTGTTGATGCTAGAGGAATGCTGAAGAAGTTGCAGAAAGAAAGCATTTTCATGTGGCTTCTTATGGTATATTATGATATATCAATGTAAATTATATATCATAGTTTATTGGGGTATATAGAATGGAATAGCATTGTATATTATAGTATGACATGGTAGATTGTGGTACTACTTGGCCTATTGTAGTACACATGTTATATCTTGCTGTGTCTTTCTATATTCCAGTATATCATGCGATATTAAGATATATTGCATGCTGTAGCTTGGTATATAGTGGTATATATTATGGTATATCAAGACCATCTCCACTTTCATGGTATATACACATAATTCAAACATTGCCAAACAACAGATCAATCTGCAGCTCATCTTTGAAAAATCCTTTTATATAGATGCAGTAGCTTTGTGCAAAAGAGTTGTGTACTGAGAAATATTGATTTGTCGCAGTTAAGTTGATTCGATTTTCTTTAAAAATTTAATAAACTTTGAGCTTGGAATACATCCAGGGGGAGACGGAGAGTTCTAGAAATGCGTAAGATAAATTCCATGTTTAGCATCGCAGACCACGGTCAGGCCATAGAAGTCCCAAAAGGCTGTTATGTGGTAGCCCATGTTGGTCAGCACCACGATGTACTCGAAGAGCGCAAAGAAGGTGTAGACTCCCTTCTCGCAGTGGGCATTGTGGCGCATAAAGCAATAGCAGGCTAGGCCGAAGGCAATTACATTGATAAGGAACAGATTGCGCTTGAATCTCAGCGACTTTTCCTCATGCTCCAGCAGTTCAACCTTGCGTGCATTCCTGTACAACAGGTATGAGGTCAGCATGTAGCACTCACTGCAAGCAATGAATACAATAAAGCATATCTGATGGATCTCGTAGTTATTCGCTGATGTCCACAGCGAGAGGCAGAAGAGCGCAAAGTCCTCGATGACATTCAACGTGCAGGCGAGAATGCCAAACTGCCGACGATTACGCCGTATGTGTTCCCTGTAATAGTCGAGGTACATTCTGGCCATTGCCAAGCGCAGTGGCAGGTGCAGGAAGATCGCCAGGCGCCATACTGTCTTCTGGGGCTCGTAGTTGCCGATGGCCGCCGACACCGATGGCAGGTAGTTGGGAACGTCGCAGTGTGTGAAGGTGGAGCGCACAAAGTCAAACTTTAGGGACCACAGCACGCAGAAAGAGAAGGCACCTAGGGGTAAGCTAACGGCGATTCCGACCAGCTTGGCAAATGATATGCGAAGGAATTCCTTTTTTGGCTCGTTTAAACGCTCGTATTGGGGCAGCATGGCGAGCTGGAGGCGGTAATTGGATATGAACTTGGCGGGCGTGGCGTCGCACACAAGTACTCTCACAGTTGGAAAAACTAATTAAAATATGCAATTAATAAGCAAAATATGCAATTTCAACACATTCAATAAATCGAACATTGCACACTTATCGATAACTATTGTGTAAAATTCCAACACTTGTCACACAGATTTATCAACCACAGATGGCGGTCTGCAACCAAAGTTGCCAACTATTCTGCGCTTTTATGGGCAACATGTGCATTTTTCTCCGTCGCAATGGATCTTCACATGGCGCTTACAACTACTTACAGCGCCCTCTGGCTATGTATAATTGAAGTAATTTAACCGTAGCACTGGTATATAGCACTGGTTATAAACCAGGATGAGACTTCACAAGTACTGCAGATGGCGCTTTGGCTATTAGTTTTCATTCTAGCCGCTATGGTACAGTGCGAAGTGCAGAATCGTTTTTGTTATATGTACTAAAAGTGTTATAACGATGTACTAAAAAGTGCCGTAACAGAGCTCGTTAGCCAAGACACGATCCCTTTTGCGTCCTGGATGAACGCATAAAATAAGCAGGGCACACTGCTTGCATTCAGTATTTTTTATTTCTATTTTAAGGTCACCGCCTCCCTTGGAAGGCGGAAATAATTTTAACGCACATGTACATACATACATAGGAACATAGGGCGAAGGGTATCCTACTGTCTCGTGTCGCTCGACTGTTGCTTTTCTTACTCTTTTATTTTTATTTTAAATAAATAAAATAAACAATAAAATAAAATTGATTTTTCTTCTTACCGAACTTGAAAACTTCTTAATTTTGTAGAAAATGAAATTTAATTAATATTCTGTGATTCACAAAGAAGGATATGTAGATGTTAAACTATAAGTTATTATAGTTATATAACAATTGACAACTTCCTTCCTTAGATACTCTCAGAGTTTACTTTTAGTTTTATCCGTTTAATTTGAAATAAACTTGATCAGCAGGAATCTTCTTGCTAAATTTGGTATCTCTCGCTTTTATAGTAGCTGAGATCTGTGTGTTCACACAAACAGACAGGCAGACAGACATACAGACAGACATAGTTCAATCGATTTGGCAAGTGATTTAGAGTAATGTGGACTTTATGGGCTCGCCCATGCCTCTTTCTACCTGTTACATACAATGGTCGAAGGGAATAATAAACGAATAGATAATGAATTCGGTTATTTCTGATTTGCTATTTAATCCAATATATTTTAGGTTATTTTGAAAATTGTCCCTTTATTTTTAAAGATAAATAGAATGAATATAAATAAATATCATGTCAAACAAGAAAAACTATATTTTAAACAAGCCTGGACTATAACTAATGGTATCCTTCACACATTGAGTACGCCCTAAGCCACTCTGTGAGTTTTAAACAAGTTTTTCAGTTTTCAGTTAATCCTTCTGATTAACGGAAATCATCTCAAACGAACCGTTTGATAGTTCGACTAAGCCTGATCATTAATTTTATACGTTTTTTTGGGTATTTTCCCTTAAATTCGTTCGAAATCTCATTTATGAACAAACAACAAAAAACGGAAACGGAGCTGAGCTCTATAAACAAGGAACAAGCTTCCCTACTGTCCACTTTCCCCTCTCTTCACTCTCTCTCTCTCTACTTTCCACTTTTCTCCATCCTTTGTTGCAGTTTTGCGACAGTTTTCGCAGTTAAGAGGATTATTGCCAGGGCCCTTTTGCTGCTGCTGTTTTTGTTGTTGTTGCGTTTTCAATTTTCTTTGTCGCCGTCTGCGCAAATTTATTGAAAAATTCCAAAATTCCTTTTTTTGTAATTGATGGTGAAATTCGCATAGTTTTTTCACTTTCTTTTGTGTGTGTTTTTCACCCATTTTTTGTGTCGCCTGTCAGACGCATTAGCAGCGACCTCATCCAAGCTAAATCCGGGTGCGAATGCGGCCCCGGCTACGGCTCTCGGAAGTGTTAGACCGACCCCCGACCCCGGTTCGACTGACATTGACCCACGCGTGTCGCTCGCACTCTCTATCTGCGATGCGTTGAGGTCGCGAAGGGGGTCGGCGATGCTTATTAATGGGTTCAGTTAATGTGTCACAACCCCTTTCGGACCAGCAACAGCACCCAACCCCCGCCGAACCCCTGTCCACGACCCGCTTATGCATTAGCAGTGAAAAAATTAAATTTTCCTCTTTTTTTGTGCTCAAAAATTGGCAAAAATTTTTGGGAGAAAAGAATTGTAATTTATTAATTTCGATTTTGCCGTGTGACAGTTGCGATTTTCTGATCCATTGTTTACTCAGTTGCGCACAGCACAGCGCACATGACTGACCCTTTCAACCCCTGCCCCCTGCCCCTGGCCCCGGTCATAGCCCCTAAGCCTTTTTTTGCGTAAAATGTCAAGAATTTTTGCCAGAAAAATTCGCATTATCCGCAGTAAATTGCAACAGTTTTCAATGCGAAAGGGTTGTCAACCCTTTGCACAGATCACTGACTATCGCAGCAGAGTTTTGCCTGTTTTTGGGTTCAAATTTTACACATTTACAGTGAAAATGTTGGGAAAATTTAAGGAAAATTCAATTGATTTACGCGCGCGTAGTGGTTCAACCCTTTTTGTGCAACAATGCAACAAATGCAGGGTAAACAGTTTACAGCTGTCCCTGCGTCGGGTCTAATTCTAAAACTAAGAACACAAACTCATACCCTGCGTACCCCTTAGAGGGGTGTGGGGGTTGGGGGCAGCAGGCGACAGTCGACAGTCGTGCGCGCTTCGCACGCGTGTCGATTTCAATTTTTATTTCAACTTCGATTTCGTTTGCAGCTGCGAAGTGCGAACAAAGACGATAGAAAGAGGGAGAGAGAGGGATAGGAATAGAGAGAGTGAGTGAGTGAGTGAGTGAGAGGGGGAAGTCTTGGGAGAGGTATAGGGGGTTTTAAAATACAAACGACCCGTAACATAGCGCGCACATGCAACATGAAGATACTTTTGTATCTGTTCGCTGTTCTTTCTGTATCTTCCTCTGTTTTTTATGTGTTTATGTTTACTTATTCGATTTTGATATTTGCGCAGGGGACCCTTTAGCGGGCTTGCGTTGTTATTTCCCATAAAAAAGATAGAAAAAACTATTGTATTTTTTATTTGTTGCGCGTTTAAGTCGCGATTATCGGGGTTGATGCCATTGATATATGACTTTTAAATCAAGCCACGTGCCGAGGTAGATCATTAGACGATTTAAAGAGGAAGTAGACTAGTATGTACTATACTTCAGACTATAGTATATGTATGGTATATATTACATATACGTACAGTAAAAGGTTACGCACTAGACTTTCTTTTCACTTCCAAGCTCAGTTCTATGCCCAGAATATATGACAAATTCCAGGCACAAGATTCACAAGATTCAATGATATTTTCCGGTGATTATGTGGTTAGATGTGGATGTAGGAAAGAGGAGCTCATTGGAGCTGTAGGAGCAGCAGGACTTGAAAGCCAATGGATGTGATAAACGTGCGAGAGCTGAAGTATCTTGGCAAATATATCTCGGCTTGGCTTCACTTGGCTGTTGCTTGCGGTTATTGATGTGCTGCTGTTGCTGTTGCTGCTGCTGCTGTTTGTCATCCGCAGCCAGCAGATAAAAATAAGGACTAAGCAGGGAGTGGGGCAAGAGGTGTGTGGGGTAGGGGAGGGAAGGCGATTTGGCCAGCTCGACAGCTCGCCAGTTGGCCAGTTGGTCATCGTCAGATTGTTTGTTTCGCCCCTTTTTTACTTATTTAATATAAACTCAACACAAAGACAGACCACACACACACACAGACACACTTTGGTAAGCGGCTTACGCATACACTTGAATGTGTTTGTGTGCGTGTGTTTGTGTGCGTGTGTCCGTGTGATAGTGCATGAAATTTATTGGCGCGTTGGGGGCGCCGCAGTTTGAGTTTTGCGGCATAAAGCGAAGGCAAGCAAAGAACGAAAAAGGGAAGAACATAAAGAGGGAAAGGCAAAGGATGAGAGGGGGGGAGGGCAGGGTAAGAACAGGGCTTGGACTCGAGCTTGTTGCTGTCAAGTTTCGTTAGCGGGGCTTTTATAATTTTATGCCATTTCTTTCAATATTTATTTTGTTATTATGTTTTTGTAATGAGTCCTTGTTGCCGTTTCTCTGGCTGTTGTTGTTGTCGTTACAGTTTTTGTTGTTGTTGTCAACAGCAGCGCCAGCAAGGGCAACAATAACAACAACAGCAATGAAAGCGTTGACGAAATTAGGACGAAAACGTTGTTGGATGATGACGTTGAAATTGGAAAAATTGTATCCATAGATTGTTACCAGCGTGTGTGCGAGTGTGTGTGTGTATTGCTATGGAAAATTCCTACTAGCGTTCGGGCACATAAATTAATTAATTTTGTTTTTGCCGTTGCTTTTTTTCGGCAGTCGTTTGAGGGTAGAGGAGGAGGGCGCAACGATTTTTCTATCGAAATTTTATTGATGTCATTGAAATTGAACTACTTTTTGGGGCTGGAGCTGTAACTGAAACTGTTTAAGTGGAGCGATAGTGGCTGGAGAGAGTGCGGAAGGGGGTGAGGAGAAGGGGGAGAGAAGAAGAGAAGCAGTTGCTGCTTGTTGTGGTAGTTGAGAGTTGCTAACTTTGTTGCTATTGATTTCACTTTGATGGAAAGCAGGTGAAGCAAAAAGCATAGCATACTTTTCAGCGCAGTCAAAGTAAGCAGCAATAAAAACCTTTTCTTAGCTATATACGTGCATCAACTTTGCATCTTGTCTGCCTTTTTTAATTAATCGCATCTCATATTTATTGGCAAAATATAATTCGCCCCTTTTTCATTTGCCGGCAGCGCTCAAGTTTAATTTGAAAAGCGATAAATAAGAAACGCCACGAGAAACAGCAACTACAATAAGTACACACCCACAAACGCACACACACACACATATAGGACTTACGCATGCCGTAAAATAAAACAGAAATGAAAGTGAAAGGAAAGTAAAGAAAGCGGCGGCAGCAACTGCAAAAAGTGCTGAACGCAGAAAAGTACAAATTGCCCACAAAATATAAAAACGAACGCCCGAAGGCGAGTGCGAGGAAACCCAATCCCAGTGACCAGTGACCAGTTGCCGTTTTCTGCACTACCCCCCGTCCCCGGTCAATGGGCGAGCGAAAGCCAAAGCAAGAATAAGAAGAAAAAAAAGTTCAATTTACTACTTTTCACTTTGGCATCCGTCGCATTCGTCGCCCCGCTGCCTAATACAAGACACACGCACCCAAATACGTAGCAACAACTACAACTACAACAGCAGCAACAACAACAATAGCAACAACAGCAGCAACAATGACCACCCTCATCTCAAAGGACGGCTGAAACTGGAGAAGCAGCCTCGACAGCGGCAGGGCAAGTCAAAGCAGCAGCGGGGGCAGGGGCAGGTCGACAAGAAAGAGGCAAGGGCAGAGGTGGAGGCGGGGGTGCTCAGAATCCTTGAACATCCTTGCACTCCCCCGAAAAGTTTTGCCTTTTGCCTTTGCGTTAAATTTTTCTTTTTATTTTGGAATTTTTCGATAGCCTCACCGTATCGCACACATCCTCACTCACACACACATGCATAGAGTAACGCATGTGTGCGCACATGTACGCACACACACGCACGCACACTTATGCATAACAGAAGAAGGCGGATCCGAGCTACTCATTATACCCTGGGCAATAAGCAGCAAGGGGTATATCGATGCTAAAAGGCAGAGAAAGAAATTTGTTAATTTATATATTTAATTATTTATTTGTATACTCGTATTTATCAATTTATAAATTTATATATTTATTTATTAATTAACTAGACAATCAATTAATTTGTTTTTGTTTATTTTATTCATGTATTTACCTATTTATTTAATTATTTATTTATTTTATTACTGTCATGCTTATTAAATATTTATTTTAATATTTTCATATTTATGTATAGTCTGTATTTGTATTTATAAGTAGTATTTAAATCTCTTAATAAATCAGCATGATTCACTTGTGCAACTGCTTCCACAATTCAGGGTATTCGTCTAGTCGACTCCTCAACTCGCACTGCCATGAAATAAAAAGAAAGTTTCCTTTATTTTTTTTTCTGCTGATGAAAATTACAATTTTTCTCTTATTTTTCTCTCAACTTTCATACAAAATGTGCGGCTGCCATCTTGTTGCTTACTTCCTGCAGCCTCTCCCCACCCCCTGGTACGTCCCCTTTCCACCGCCTGCTTGACGTTGCCACAGCAGCCCCACTGTAACTGCTGCTGCTGCTACGTAACCATTCATCTGTGTGTGTGTGTGTGCGGAGGAGGAGTGTGTGTGAGTGTGTGCGCTTTCACCTCGGGGCAGTTATGTGTGCCTCGGCTCGGCCTCTACTCATCAACGCGCACAGCACACATGCTTATGTGTGTACATGTGTGTGTGTGTGTGTGAGCCAATGAAAGGGAAAGGAGAAAATCTCAAAACGCAGCAAACTGAACTAAATCCCTGTTTAGTTTGATGGCTTTGGTTCGCCTTCGTAGGTAGATTGGAAACTGAAAGTGAAAGTATAAAGGGAGTGGGAGATGGAGGAGGAGGAGGAGGAGGAGGAGGATAAGAAGCAGGAGCAGGAGGTGCAGGGGAAGGAGCAGGAGCAGAGAGTGAAAGCTCTGCGTCCGTACTTAATAAAATGCTGACGTTGAAAGAGGAGACCAAAAATAGTTGGAGATTTCGAAGACATTATATTATAGGGAAACGAAGGATGCACAAACTGAGTGCTCGAGAAATGAGATACTTAACCGATTTTCAGGCTTTTATAGGCAGAGTTTGCTGAACAAATTTCAGAATGAAGTATATGTTAAATATATAAACATTGTTTTAATTAAAGGAGTGCGCAATTTAATCATTCATTAATGTTTTATAATATTGAAACAATACAAATTGTACAGCAAACTTCTGCCCAATGTACAAAGATATTAAAAGCAAAAGTGAATAGAAAGTAGATAAGCAGATTATGGTTTATATATTTAATTTATTTATGTATGCAATATATAATATCAAAACACTTCCATTATTTTGTTAATCGTTGTTTCTTTCAATATGTGACACAATATTCGAAAATTTAATTGTAGAAATTAAGAAAAATCAACAAAAAAGTTTGTTTTTAATTTGAGAAGAATAGAGAAGAAGATCACGATTCGGTTGCACGATGCTGACCTTGGCCGGCTACCTGAAGCATTGCCTGAAGCCTCGCTGTCTTCTGCTGAGTGTGTGCTGCCTGTCTGTGGCACTGTGCACATTTGTGCTGGAGTACAAGTATGTGGGCAAGCAGCGGGACTTGCTCTACTGGATGCAGTTGCTGCGCACCATGCTACGTTGGCTGCTCTTCACATGCAGCCTGCTCTGCACATGCAGCCTGCTGGTGGTCACGATACTCCAGCTCTGTCTGTTGGTGATGGTGCAGTTGTTGTTGTCAGACATGTCGCGTAAGTATCGGAGACGCAGGTTTGCCAACTTCATTGTGCGACGCATGCTCTGCCAGTTGGAGTTGGCCATGTCCAGGCTGCCCATGGAGGTGGATGAGCAGGCGCTGCTAGAGGATTGCCAGCTGCAGCAACGCTATGAACTGGCCAAGCATGAGGCCTACCAAGCGGTGGATCTCTTTAGACGTGACGCTGCTTCAATACTCTTTCCACAGCCTCGATTGCCACAGGATGTGGCACCTTTCCTTGTGCTCAAGGAGGAAGAGAAGGCGCTGTTGCAAGCTGGCTACGCGCAGATTGGATTGAAAGTAACCCATCAGGTGCTGAGGCAGTTGCTCTATCCACAGAACGGGATTGTCATTTAAATAGAGACTTCCTGGTAATCTCCTGTGCCCCCTTTTCCCCTTTGCCCTTTTCAGTGTTGGTTAATAAATTTGTTAAAAAACTTTACGATGCTTGCGTTCTCAAAACTCATTAGGTGACACTGGGGAAGGTACTACACCCCCTCTACATCCTCTGCCCCTCCTTCTCTCTCTCTCTCTCTTATCCTGTTCGAGCCTCGCTTGGTGCGTGTCATTTGCGTCATTTATTTAAATTGCCACATTTCGGCTCTGTAATGTGCATATGCCAAGCGGAGCAGGACAAGGAGAGCGGGGGGAAGAGCAGAAAATAAAACTAAAATTTCCACCCTCTGCGCGTAAATGGAAAATGGAAAAAGGAGAACACAAAAAAAAATGCGAGCCAAAATATTTTCCGAACAAAAATCCATAATAAGTTAAATTATTAAAGTTTGTTGTTGTTGTTGTTTGTTGTTGCTGCTGCCTGGCGTGCTCTGTGTGGGACTGACGCCCATTTGCGACGCGTCAAGGATAACAGCAAGAGCTAGCCTGGTCAAATACCCTGTAGTCCATAAGCTACAGTTAACTATTGGTGAGTCTAGCAGACCCTCTAGTTGCTTGCCACGTTATGTTGCTCCTGCAAGGTGTACAACCACTATTAACACTCCATGCAGCTGCTGCTTGTAGTCTAGCATGCTCCATATTTCACTTAGTGCAGGGTATACGCAGCAACGACGTACCAAAAATGGTGCCAAAGCATATGGTGACAAAATTGTTGTCGTTCGCGCGCGTTGTTTGTGTTATTTGGCGCCGCTGTCGTTGCCTCCGCCTGCACGATTTAATTGAGAGTCGAAATTATACACACACACACGCACATACATAAGTAGATATGTGCTCGATTGTCGGGGCTGCGCCGCTGTCGGGGGTCGCACTATGATACTTACGATATGTGGCGCGGGTCCTTAATGCCCGCTGAGGCTGAGCCTGAGTGTGTGTGTGTGTGCGTGGTGTGTGTAGTGTGTGTGCTATGTAATTTGTAGTTGGCTGCGTGTGTGATTGTAAAATCGATTAAAAACTAATTTTCAAGTTCGGTTAATGAGCAGCCAGGACAATTGAATCGGTGTAGCTGGCGAGCTTATCAAGGAGTGGACAAGGCGGCACTTAGCCTGGACAGCTCATTATGACGTGTATCCCTGGTGTATAGACCAAGTGTTGATAGTTGTTGTGGGGGGAGGGGCAAGCAATAAGCAGAGCAAACAAACAAACAGCTTGAGTGACGCCTCTGCGACAGGCGACAGTCAGCAGACAGTCGAGAAGTCTGCAGAAAAGAAGAACTCGCCCTCATCCCCCCCCACACTTTGCAAGCACTTTCGCCAGATTCGGCAACAGCCTTTATGGCAAAAGTTTTGCACAGGAAGAGCAGCAGCACATGACACTGGTATGGAACTGTCAGAAACACACACACACACGCGTGTCCTCTGCCCAGTCAAGCGTCGAGCAGGCACCCCAAGCGGGAATGCCATTCCTTTCCGCCGGAGGCCTTCTCCAACTGCAGGCGCATTCTTTACAGAAATTATTGATAAGACGTTCCTCGCATGTAATACAAATATTGACATACTCTGATTTCGCAAGCCTCCCCCTCCTCCTCCTGTTTCCTGCCCATCCCGCAGGGCAAGTCTGCACAGACTGCGGCCTGTTCTGGTGGTGGAAATTTCCGATCCGATCCACATTAGAAAACTGAAAGCGAATGTCAAAACTCACAAAGTTGGCAACTGAAGGGGGGCGGGGGAAGGGGGAACATGCCGTCTCGAGGGTCGCACAATCAGCTTAGAAATTGTCGGAAAATCAAAACAAAAGAGAAACCTTAATAAGAAGAGATGATGACACGTTTTTCTTTTACATGAATACATTTTGTGATTTTGTTATATTTAATGGTTTAAATTCATACAATATATAGTCAATATATATATATGTATATATATGGTATATGTGTATATGTATATGGGGTTGTATATATATTTAATATAATCATTAAAACACATACGATTTTTGATAAATGCTCGCTTACAATCGAATGACAAAAATGGGAAAAGGAATTTAGAAGGATGCTAGGTTGGGTGACAGGTGGATTGGTGGATTGTTGAAGGGGGAAGGGTCTGTTGCAGTGTTTTTCAACTGCTTTTGATTTTGCTCGTGACATTACATATATAGTATATATATATAAATATAAATAATTACTTTCAAGTTATTTTCACACATAGTTTTACATAATAACAAAGTTTCTTTTCTTTTTTTTGTTTTCGTTCGAAGAGTAAAATGCCAAATACAATACAATATAATATATAGTTTCTTGTTCCATACATGTTTGTGTGTGTGTGTCGTGTACGTTTGCCAATTGCAAAATAAATTATTTTGATTTTTCGCTTTGGTTTTCTTTATATTTAATATAGTTTTTTGATTTTCGCTCATGCGATTTTTGATTTCATGCTCCTCCTTTTTTCTTCCTCTTCTTCTTCTTCCCAAACTCAACATCGTTTTCAATAATAATAATAATAGATTCTTTACCAATTTCAATTTTGAATTTCACTTACAACTAACTTTATTAAGAGTTTTCGATTTTTGATTTTCGCTTTTTTGGGATTTTTCTTATATCTAGTAAAATGTTTTTGATTTTCATCTCCAGCTCAACAGACTCTTTTTTTTAGGGTGTCTGCGGCCAAAATTTTGATTTATGCTCATTAAAAGGTACGTTGCAAGTTCTTGTAAAATTGTTTACTTATCCATTTACATATGTACGTGTATATATATATAGTACTTATATATATAACTAGATTCTTATTTTGATTTTTCGCTATTTTGTTGTCGATTTTGATTTGTGCGCTCGTGTGTATGTGACGAAACAGAAATATTTAATATAAACTCAAAAGATAAACGAGAACCAGGTGCAGCCTCTGGTAAGGGAGGGGGAAGAATCGATAGAGCTGAGCTACAAGTAATAATGCCATTACACTTAATGGCCGCAACGCTTAAATTTGCATACAGAATTTGGCAAATGTTGCAGAAATACACAGCTCCGTGGTTGGGGGGAGTTGTACGAGGGGAAACACCCTCGGACGTCACGACAGCCGTCGCGATGTCAAGTAAATTGCATTTTTCATTTTTCACATATCCTCGGAAGTCGCATCACGATTCCAATTGAACATGCAAATTTGCGGGCAGGGAAACCCACCCCACACCGCCTCACCCCGCAGCGGGTCGCCCGGACAACTTTTTGGCAATTGTTTGCCATCAAAAACTGTGTTGGCCCCGGGATTACGGCTACAATGCCAAATGCCCGTCGAGTCCATTGTAAATTGCCATAAAAATTCAATAGAAAATATCGAGAAAATATAAATGTGGATAAGGATGGCGAAAAAAACGGGTGGCATTTGCATGGAGGGTGCGCAATTGGCAATCTTCCTAGGAGGGTTGCTCAGGCGACTCCTGGCGAATTCGAGCTGGCAATTCTCTATCTTTAATTGGCGAAAGTATCCGATATCCTCTGTGCGTAATCAATGGATGGAAATTTGCATGGACACGTGACAAATAATTAAGGGAAAATATCGCAGTGCCTTCGAGGGGTAGCTACACTAGAGAAAAATTGCCGGGAAATGCGAAAGATATTGGGAAAATTGCTATCAAGTAATGTCGATATCAGGCTACACTTTCTATGCCTCGTTTTTCTTTCAGTGCATGCGCGTTTTTAATCAATTCCTGTGCAGCTTGCACAATTGTCGAATTCATATTTTTCATTTCTTTTCACTACCAGCAGCAGCAGCTGCTCGATTTGAATTTTCCATGGAAAATGCTTGGCTTGACCCTCACAACAGCGCCAGTTGACCGTGTTGGTTTTCTCTCTCTCTCTCCCTGTCTCTCTCTCTATTCTTTTAGTTTTCTATTATGCATGTTTTTTGTTGTTGTTATCGCGTTATGCCTTTGGTTTTTCACTAATCATTTCGAGGGTATTTTTTAAGCAAATAGACTAATCAGCGTGGGGGTTGAGCCGGATGCATAGCTCGCTTTTTTATGAGGGTGTGCGGCACAGTGTGTGTTCAAGATAACGTACCCCAATGCAAACTCATATGCCGAAATCGGAAATCGAACTGGCACCAGCTGCTGCGGAACTGAAATACTTTAAACACATGTCTCAGCCCATTGTTGACAAATTGCGCTTAAAAATTCAATCAAAAATCAATTTAATAATTTGTTGCCCAAGGCGTTGAACCGGCATGAAGTGTTTGTACCCCTATAACCGAAAGACAATGTCTTTGCGAGTTCTTTAAAAATCAATTGCGGGCAATCAGTGACAATGTTTTTTTTAAGGGCTGCGATAAGATCGAAATGTACCGAGGTTTCCCCTCAGTCGACTCTCCCCTCCTTCCCTGTGGCTTGAGGCTGGCACGCTTGGGAAAATGGAAATCAAGCGGGATAAATAAAGAAATGAAGAAAACTCAAGTTTAACAAATACACGTGTTTATTAATATATACAATATAAAATAAGCCGATGAAATAATTAAATATAATTGTGAATGAAAATCATAAGTTGTTAAGTGGATAGTTTATAGTTCTATATATATAGTATATGTTTATGATCTGTTTTTTTATGGTTATGGGTTATTTTATATGAGGTACGGCGACGCAACTGCTAAAAGGCACGCAGCATTTTAAAAAACACACGTTTTTAAAAAATAAAATTAAAAATAGCAAGTTGACATCGCCGTACGCTATATATGGCTTTGTTCCGATCTATATACTATTGTCTAGACTCGCCTGCGATATAATATACTTAAAGCAGATGAGTCTGATTTGATTTTGTTCAGTAGACTTCTCTTGTATTCCGCCTGTCGCGACAATATGCTCTATGAGGAGGGGCGCTACAGGGCCTTGCCCTGCAGGCAGCTGGTACCCTCCTCAACTTGACTAGAATGCGTAACTGTAGTTTGTGACTAGCATTTGGTCGGTATTTTCAATTAGCGGGAATGTTCTTGAAGGGGACTTATAGCTAAAAACTAAACTTGTATAGCAAACGATACTAAAGGATACTTAAAGGTTACTTAGGTAACTCCAACTAAGAACTAATTAATGTAAATTGTTGTGCGTTTCTGTTTCTTGATGTCTTTTCTTCTTTCTTTTTCGAGGTAAATTCACTAAAAATTTCATTTACACTGCTCTACAAGTTGCGTTTCGTTTTTAAGCATAGTTTGTTTTGTTTTTCTCTTTTGTTTCATTGTTTATATAAATTCATTTATTTAAATTATTGTTTTCAAGTCCGTCTGAGGTAGCATTTTTATATGTTTAACGTGTTTATTTTTCATTTTGTTTATGTTAGGTTTATGTTAATTTCTCGATTCACATAAGCGTTATCTATTATTTATCTGGTATATAGTATATTAAAGTACTAATGGTCATTGTACTTTTGCCCTGAGTTGTTCGAGTGTTTTGCCTGCTGCTAGAAAAAACCTTTACTGGCGCCATTATCTATCCATTTGTTAGCACGAACTCATTTCTACTTGATATAGCTGACCTTCTTCCCCCGTCGTCCGTTGCCCGCCCATGAAACTGTAAATAATTCATTGCGCTCTATATACAATATTTGTTTAGTTCGTGAGTGTGTGTTTGTTTTTGGCATAGGGTGTACTACGATAAAGATGTGAGAGACAATTTCCTTTTTAAAGAACTGAATCAAAGCCTAATAATCTGAAGTATCTAGTTAAGAACGGAAATTGGATGTCAAGAGAGCAGAAATAGTAGAAGAAATACGTGTATCTACAGTCGTTCGGAATAAAAATGATCTTCTATGAAACTGTTCTGATTAAGCTACAAATAGTTTCCCTTTCTTTCGTTTTGTTCTTAGTTCTACACTTTCCCATGTCGAGTTTTGTCTACATTGCGAATTGGTTCGCCTATTTTGATTTTGAGCAAATTTGTGCATAGAATTCTCTTTTATGCTGAAGCTTGAATGTGTTTTTTCTTTCTTCTCTATATAACTAGCTAGCTCTACGGTATTCTGCCAGAGCCGAATTTGGCTCCTGGCTACTACGATATTTAGTGCGGTTATCTATCTCCATACGAATGCTGCCAACCACACATTGCCTCATCTTCCCCACCTATCCGATTTTGCGATTGCGATTCTCCGTTGCGGATTCTCCCCCAGCGACTTATGAATTATGTACGTATTTAATTTCCTTTTGACTAAGTTTCCTCTACGTTTCTCCCGTTAATGGCCTTTTAAAATTACTATTACGCATAGGAACTTTGATATTAATCACTAGAGATATAGATATACTTGTATGTAGATGTATGTATGTTATGCAAATGCTTAATGCTTTCTTTCATTCGTTCTGTTATCGGTTATGTGAAGTTATAAAAATATGTTTTAGCACTCAGTGTTGCCAGCTGAAACGGACTTGTTCTTGTATTTGGTTATAGATATTACTGCGATTTAGTTTAGTTATTCGTTTTTTGGGGTTCCATGTTATACACAAAACGCTTCAATATATATATCGATTCAATTGCAGTCTCCGTATACGGATACCGATGCTGCAGTTGTTGTTTCTTCTTCTTTTTGCATTGTATATTAACTTTAATAATGAGCTCAACTAATATGCGCACTCAGTCTTTTGTAGTTCCACTATTTTGTCTTGTCTTCTTGTCGGTTAACGGGACTGGGACGATTACTGCCGACCAGCACTGTGACTGCGGCCGTAATGCGGTTTATAGCTCAATAACAAAGGCGTAAAGTGTTGATTAGCGCGCAGTTTTAACGGTTTCAAGTTTGTTGCTCTCAAGGGAGTCCTCAAAAAGCTGATTAAAGCTCTAAATAAAGCTTTAATATTATAACTGTATGAGCTTTAAGCAGACTTTGTATTCAGTACTATTTCAGTGTTGTAAAATGTTGTTTAAAGCTCTTAAGTAGGGCTTTAAGTTGTGTTTTAATGAGCTTTAAGCTGTTTTTGATCATATTTCGCTGTTTCTTCACTTTCAGCCAATGTCATTGAGCCACAAACGTGGCAAATGATCTTTAACTAAACTGAGGGGATTAACTTACGCTGGCAACACTTGTGTGTTGTGTTGTGTAGTGTAGATTGGCGACTCGCTTAGGCTGGTGTCAGCCTGAAGCTGAGTGTGGCCGACTCCGAGGTGCGCACTCGCACGGGCAGATAGACGAGGGCAGGGGCAAACAGACCCTCCGCATCGGCATCAGCCGGCGCCAGGTGGAAGGCCTGCATCTGATATGCCTCCTCTGTCTTAATAGGCTGGGCATAGCTGGCCGGCTTGCCACTGCCATTGGCCAGATCGGAGCACATCTCAAAGGGCGATGTGGCTGCCGAACGATGGGCACCAATGCCATTGGGTGTGCCGGGCTGAGAGGTGTTGTTGTTGTTGCTGTTGTTGGTGCTGCCACGTCGTGCTGGAGGTGGCGAGGTGGTTGCTGCTGCTGCCTGCGCTGTGCCCGGCGAGGGTATTGCCGTCGGTGTCGGTGTGCGTGTCTGTGGCTTCATGTGGTTGCTGTGGCTGCTGCTGTTGCTGTGGCTGCTGCTGCTGTTGCTAGTAGTGGTCAGATTGGTGGGCTCCATGTGCTCCATGGCCTCGACGCGCTCAGCCCGTTCTGCTCTGTCGGCGCGATCTCTGTTTGACTTGCTGCGTGCCTTGCCCTGCGCCAAGGCGTAGGATCTGTCACGTGGCGACTCTGCCTTGACGCCCAGACTGGCCTCGCCGCCCAGCTCGCCTGCGCCATTGAGCAGCGCATGCGAGCGCTCGTGTATGAAGAGGAATGCGTAGTAGGGCGTGGTGAAGGGGCACAGCGAGCACTGATACTCCTTGAAGCGCGGCGTCTGCTCGAACATGCCCGGCAGAGGCAGTGGCAGCGGCATTCCCTTGGGCAGTTGCATCTGGCCAAACAGTTGCTGCTGTGCATTCTGCAGTGCCTGCGCGAGATGGTTGGCCGTGGGATTGACTGAGGCCGCGTTGCCGTTGGGTATCTTGAGCGTGGGACTGTTTGGCTTGCTGCTGCTGCTGCTGCTGGCAGCAACTGTTGGTGGCTGCTCCATTTCGCGCAGCTTCTCCAGGCCAGCAGCGCCGTGTTCGTTCATCAGATGTGTCCTTAGCCACTTGGCGCTGCGGAACTGACGAGCGCAGAGCGGGCACTGCTCGTTGGGGGCGTTGCTGCTGGCATCGCTGACCAGTGGCTTGATATCCGGCTCCAGCAGTTGCTGCTGTTGTTGCTGCTGTTGTTGCTGTTGCTGCTGTTGCTGCTGTTGCTGCTGTTGTTGCTGTGCCTCCACCTTGATGCCATTCTGGCCACGTGGCTGTGGCAGTGGTGCACCATCCTCGATGATGCCGTGCGTGTTGTGCTTGTGCACGCGCAGGAAGTACTTGCTGCAGAGCTCCTTGTTGCATATGTTGCACACCACGCCGCCGATCTGTGCCCCGTTCTCGATCTCGATGCCGTGCATGCGTTGCATGTGCGTCTTCATGAAGTACTTGTTGCACAGCTCCTTGTTGCAGATCTCGCAGTAGCTCGACGTGGGCGTGATGGTGTAAGCGGCACGTGGCGGCCCAGCTGCGGCGGCAGGGGGCGGCCCTGCAGCACCTGCACCTGCACCTGGCATTGTGGCACGCTCTGGCGTGTAGAAGCCCTCGCGCAGTGGACTGCCGCTGGGCACGCGTCCCAGATGCACCTCGGCGATATGTTGCTTGAATTCCTGAGTTGTGGCAAACTCGCGCTCGCACGGCTGGCAGCGCAGCTCACTGGACGTGGGTGTGGGCGTGGCCACGGCAGTGGGCGAGCCTGCACCTGCTCCCAGTGGGGACAGCTTGAGCGGCAACTGTTGCTGCTGCTGCTGCTGTTGCTGGTAGAGCATGGGATGCCCCTCGGGCAGCAGCTGACTGGCGTGCTCTGTCATCAGGTGGGCACGCAGCGCATACTGATGCTCCAGTTCGCGACCGCACAGGTGGCAGGGCAAGGGTCGCTTGCCGTTGAAGTCGTTGAGCTGCTGCAGCATCGACTGCAACTTCTGCAAATTCTGCAATCCCATCACGGAGTTGTCCGTCTTCTCTGCAACGTTGGGCTCATCCATTGGCTCCAGCTTGATGCGCTTGTTGGGCTGCTGCTCGTCCAGCAACTGCTCCTCCTCGCTGTGCTGCTCCGCCTCTGGCTGCTGCTGCTGCTGTTGCTGTTGCTGCTGCTGCTGCTCCTGTTCGACAGCTGCCTTGGCCAGCATCAGATTGAGCGGCATGAAGGGCCAATTGGCTGCAGCCGACATCAGCGGCTGCTGCTCCTCCTTGAGCTGCTCATCGGGCGGCACAAACACTCCGTGGCGCTTCCACTTGTGCGTGCGCAGGAAGTAACGATTGGCGTACTCCTTGCAGCACAGCTCGCAGAAGGCTTCGGGCAGCAGCACGCCCAGCCGACGCAGCTTGTCCGGCGAGCAGTTCGACTCGCGTGCCTGTTGCTGCAGCTGTGGGTGCAACTTGCGTGGTGGCGGCGCAAAGGCAACTTCCTCCTGCTCCAGCGTGAAGTCCTCGCGGAATCCCTCGGGCAGCTGATAGGGCAGTGCCTCCGCGCTGGGTTCCTGCTTGACATGCTGCACCTGCTGCTGTTGCTGCTGCTGTTGTTGTTGCTGCTGTGGTGGTGTCTGGTGCTCGCTGGGACTGCCGCGGCGCGACGAGGAGGTGGGCGTGGTCTGTTCGTGCTGCTTGGCGCGATGGCGACGCATGGCGAAGACGTTGGTGAAGCGCTTGGTGCAAATGTCGCAGTGCACTGTGGGTGGTGCCGGTGGCGTCAGTTGTGGTTCAGGTTTCTGTGGTGGCGTCTCACGTGGCAGCTGCAGCTGTTGGAACATGGAAGGTGCATTGCTGTTGTTGTTGCTGCTCATGCTGTTGTTGTTGTTGTTATTGTTGTTGCTGCTGCAGCTGTTGTTGTTGATGTTGTTGAGGTTGTTGATGCTGATGTTGCTGCTGCTGCTGTTGTTGTTGTTGTTGGGCGTGGTCAAGTCGCCGGCGGGATCGAAGATGCCATGCTTGTTGGCCTTGTGTGTCTTGAGGAAGTATTTGTTGCAGAACTCCTTGTTGCACAGCTCGCAATATGCCTCCGGGTTGAAGATGCGCAGCGGAGGTCGATTGAGTCCCTCGACCCCCGTGAAGCCGGGCATGCCCAGCAACGGCCAACCTAGAGCAGCTGCCTCTGGGGCAAAGCCAAAGCCAGGTGGCATGCCACCAAGTGCACCTTGTTGCTGCTGCTGTTGTTGATGCTGCTGCTGCTGTGCCATTGCCTGCAGCCAGAGCTCGTGCTCCTTGTTGCTGTTCGCGTGTCCATTGGAGAGTTCCAGCTGATGTTGCTGCTGCTGCTGCTGTTGCTGTTGCTGCTCGTGTTGCTGCTGCAGCTCCAGCTGACTGGGACTCTCGATACGTTCCAGCTTCACTTTGTAGGAGGACAGCAGATCCATGGGCTCATCGCCGGGCAACTGTTGCTGCTGCTGCTGCTGCTGATGATCCTGCAACATGTGCAGACTGAGCTTGAACTCTGTTTCAAAGTTCTCGCCACATTGTTTGCAGTAAGTCTGGTAGGGATTCATCATCTGTTGCTGTTGCTGCTGCTGCTCCCTTTCCCTCTGCTGCTGCTGCTGCTGTTCCTCCTGCGCTTCTGATATGTCTTCAGGCTCCAGCTTCTGTTGCTGCAGCAGCTGGAAAGTCTCCTTCAGCTTCTCAATGGACTTGGGCAACAGCATTTTCGACAGCTTCTCCTCGTAGTCAATGACCGCATTGGGCTCGGACTCTTCTGCACCGCCAGCAGCGACGTCCACCTCATCCCCCTCGGCGCCACCGCTTAGGTTGAGCGCCTCCAGGCGACTGGGATTGTGTTGCTTGCGTCGCTTCTTGGCGGCATCGTTCAGTGCCTCCAGCAGCTGCAGCTGCATGGCTGCTGCATTTGCTGCTGCTGCTGCCATTGCGGCCATTGCCGTTGGCTCCATGTTGCCCTCCGTCTCAGCCTCCGCCTCCTCCTGCCCCTCGGCCTCAGCGTCTGCAGCTTCGTCGCCGTCTGCTGCCTCATTTGTGTTGCTTCCCAGCGGCGACTTTGACTTCGACTCCAGATTTGATGACTCTCGACTTGGTGACATGCTCGATGTGGTTGCTGCTGCTCCTGTTGTTGCTGTTCTTGTTGTTGTTGATGTTGCTGCTTCTGTTGTGGCTTCATGTGGCTGCAATGTGTTGTGACTGTTGCTGTTGTTGTTGCTGTTGTTGTTTGTGTTGCTGCTGCTGTTGTTGCTGCTGCTGCCGCCGCCGCGATTCGTATTGAGTGTGGATGAGTTGGAGACATCGGAGAGCGCAGTGTCCTCGCTGCTCAAATCCGGCGGTGGGGTGGCATATATGGATGCGGCCATTTTGGATGATATTACTGTGAACGAGAGTTGAGAAGAGATGGAGAATGGTTAGCGGGATGAGACAATGCGCAGCAGCAACTGTAACTTTGCTTTAATTAAAGAAGCCCCAAACTAATTGGGTGTCTAAAGTTGCAGGAAGCTTAAGCATGCCAGCGAGAGAGGGGGAGAGAGAGCATGGAGGGATTTCCATGGGGTTTAAGTCGAGCTGCCCTTTGTGTATCTGTGTGTGTGGGGGGGAGTGCGCATAGAGCAGGGGAGTGGAAAGTAGGTGAAGGGAAGGAAGCCTACGGTATGAATAGCTTGATGCTTAAATCGTGTGTTGCTGCTTCCCTCCAGCACTCCCTACTTCTCCCAGTCCTACTGCTACTTCTGTGTCTCCCGCTTCCCCCACTCCTAATTCTCCTACTCCTCCTGCTTTCCCTACTACACCCTCTTCTCCTGCTTCTCCTGCTCTTCCTGCTTATGTACCAAACTTCTCTACACAAAAGTATGTTGCCAAAAATGTTGTTGTACCTCCCAGCAGCAACACACACACACACAACACACTCACACACACATCACACTCATCTAACAAACACAGAGCACACACATCTCTCGTACACACACACACTCTCCCAGCTGCCATAGAACATTTTGTGTCTCATTTCCTTATGCGCTTAATTTCATTTTTCTCTTGCTTCTTCTACTCTGCGCCCTGTAATTTTTTTCCTTCTGCTTCTTCCTGCTTAGCACTTTTTCATTTTTGTGCAAATTCTATGAAAAATTTTTCCATTATGTACACAAATACAAATACAAATACAAATACATGCGCACAGTCCACACAGAGGCCGCACATATAGAGCAAAGTTTTTGCCAGCCTGTCTCTGTGTGCGCCCAGCTGCCTCCCACTCGCACACACACACACAGAGAGAACACACATTCACTCACATACACTCATACACACCCACACACACTTGCAACCCCATTGCCGCACACGAAAATTTATACAAAGTCATCCGATTTAAGGAATACAAATTTTGCTTATTTTGTTCGCCGCACACACAAACTTTTTCCTCTGACCTCCTCCCCCACCCCCGCCCCTCACACACACAGACACACGAACATTATATACACAGCGTAATATTTGCCGAGCTGCCTTCCTCCTGCCACACCCCCCTTGGCCCATCACTTGAACTGCGCATAAAACTTATAAAAATTTTCTTCAACATGACTTGGTAAAATAAATTTGATTCTCAAGAAAGCAAAAGGAAGCCGACAACGACACGAAGACGACCAGCAAAGTGGGCGCCCAAGCAGAGGGGGGCGGGGACAGAAGGAAGGCAGGCACACGGACAGGCAGGCTGCCCTGGCAACGTGTGGCGGCAGGCGGGCAGGAGGGGGGAGGTGTGCCCTGGCAAAGGCAAAAATGTCGAAATAAACCGAAAAAAAAAATATAATTTTTTTCCCTATTTCTCGAGCGAAGGCAGAAGAAAAATATTCTCAACTATGCTGCAGACATAAATTAAGTTTCCATGGTTGGAAATTGGTTCTCTCGTTCATGTTGTTGTTGTTGTTGCTGGTGTTGTTGGTGTTGTAGTTGTTGCTGTTGTTGACTTTGCTTTTATACAATTTTCTGCAGCGCCCGCCGCCCACTTTTATACTTTGAGGAGTTAAGCAAAAATGCCCAGAGAGAGAAAGAGAGAGAGAGAGAGAGAGAGAGGGAGGGGGAGTGTGTGTGTGTGGGTGGTTGAGCATGGTTGGGATTTTTATAAAGCCTAAGGTAGTTTGATGTTATTTTATTTGATTTTTCGTCTTCGTCTTCGTCCCTGCCCAAATGGAAGTGGCAACAGCAGAGTGTAAACAGCGCAGGCACTCGTCTATATATTGTAGATATAGTGTATACATATGTATGTATACATCTATGTTTAGATTTAGGCAGTAGACAAACTGAGACTAATTAAAGCTGCATATATAGCAAGTCTGATCAATTGGAAAACACACTCTACAGAGCTTAGACTACTTCGCTTTTTAAATACTATAAAGTTTCTTTATCTATGTCTGTATTGCCTTTTAATGTATATACGTACGCGTATACACTTTGTTTATGTTTCTATCTCTTTTTTAAATACTATTCTGTTTGTTTATCTCTACCCGATATCAAAATTTTATATTGACTCTTAATCTATATCATTTTTGCTAATAATATGGTATATACATATAATATACTCTTTATATTGTTCTTTACTATACAGTTTATTTTCCTCTATATCTTTCACTTTTAAAATCATATATATTCATGATCTAAATATCTGTCTATCTGTTCTACCTATCTGTTCTATCTTATTATTGTATTATTATTCTATCTTCTTATCTATATTATTGTATAATTCTATACTATCTATCCATTTGTTTTATCCATATATCTTTTAACATACTATTGTTGACTCTATTCCTTTATCCCTTTTTTAAATACTTTATTAACTCTTTCTATATCGCAATTCCCTTTTCAAATACTAAATATGTAGACTCTATCTATATCAGTTTTTTTATATAGTTTGTATTCACTTTATTTATATTTCTATATTTCCAAATTTTATCACGATCACATACTCATTAAAGGCACACTATGCGATATATCGCGGTATATCGTTGATATAGTAAGCGTTAAGCTCGTTGAGCTTTCACTTAAAGCTTCTTTAAAATATGCTTTCAATTGCAAGTTTATAGTTTCAGGTGAAACACGTATTTCGATATTCTTATTTCACTTTGTTACGTTCTCAGTTCGCGCCGTTTCACGAGTCGTTGGCGCATGCGCACTTCGCTGCTGCTGGTGCTGCTCGTGTCCTGCCAAGTGGCTCGCTCGATCTCAACTGCCGCATGACGCAGCACAAAAAAACTGTCAAATCGCCGTCGTCGAACAGTTGCAAGCGCGAAATCAAAACAGCAATAACATTGATACTGAAATCACTCACACACACAAACACATCGACAGAGACGCTACACACCCCGCGGCTGTTTTAATAGTTTTCCACACACACACAGTAGTTTTCCCGCTTTGCACCCAAAAAACCTCAATAAAACACCCCAAAATATCAAAAATCAAATAATTTCCCTTAAAAAAAAAACACATTCACCAACAACAACGAGCGACGCTGCCCGGAAAACCATTATTGCTCCGCCCCTTTCTCAACTTTTCAGTAACCACCATCACACACACACCAGCACACTCGCACACACACACGCACAGTGGGCCTCTCACTCACACCAGCAGACAATGTTGACTTTTTTTCGTGCTCTCGTGCCAATTTATCATTGTTCGATAGTTTTTCAATTTGTTTTTCCAACTTCTGTTCGGCAGTTGTTGCTGTCGCTGTTATCGCTGTAGCTCTTGTTGTTGTTGTTGCACGAGAGTTACATACATTTTTGTTATTCTAATGTATTCAACATTTGTGACTTTCGAGAGGGTGCGACCCAACTGAGACTGAGAACATGAACGAGATTTTCGGGCTATTCTTTGCCTTCTCCTTCTACTACTTTAGCTTCGTCTTCTTGTTCTCTTACTATTGTATTCATATCGCGTAGCGAGTGCATTTGACAAGTCCCATTCATGAGGCTGAATAAGATGCTATACGATGCAGTTGCGAACCCCCTCCCTGAGAGCTGATTGAAGCAATTGCGCCCCGTTCGTGCGTAATCTGACGCAGCACACGCCCCGCGCCGCACGCGCCTCACGCGCTCAAGACCTCGCCGAGTGCAGGCCTAGGCCTCATCTTGAAGACCAAGGGTAGGCACACGCAGTAGAAGAAATATAGAAATCATAATTAAATGCGACATAAGAGTCAATTTTGGGGTTACTTAAGCTGCGGCTTTGCCTTGACAGCTAATTACGGGATGACGCGCAAGATTCTGGGAGAGATATTCATTTCAGAATTGCAAGTTCGATTGATAAATGACTGATAAGTCATATAAAAAGAGAAACTAAATGTCAAATACGCTTGCTCACGGCTTGTTTCAATACAAAATATGTTTGTATTTTGAGTATAGTAATCATTAATAATAATTTAATAACAAGATATAATAAGGTAACGATTTCTTTCTATCTGACTTGTATCCTTAACTTGAAAGATAATATAAAATATGAAATATAAATATTACAAATAGTAACATAATAAAATCAAAACGAAATATCAACTTAAGTAAGGTTAAGGTGAAGACTTCTTCAAAGTTTATTTTAATCCCTATAAACTAATGTAAGTTTACATTAAATAATAAATAAATAACATAATCGTATTCATAATTTTGTAAATTAATTTGCCAGTCATTTTCTATCTTAACTCATCAGTCTTTATCATTCTCAAGTAAAGTAAATTTCCCTGACAATTCATATTTTATTCTTTGCCATCTTCCTTCCTGCTATTCCTCTCTAGTCTTATATCAATCTTTATCGATTTCTTTCGATTTACGTGCGATCTAAAAGATTTATATATTTAATCCGTAAAACAGAATCATGCTCATACATATATAATGAGCAGATATTGACTAAAACTCCCCTGACATCGTTCGCAACGGCGCAATGTTTGTTGTTGTGTTTTTGCTCACGGATTGATGGATTGATTTTGACTTTACAAGATGCTCCCATGTGCCGCGTAAATGTGTGTCTCTCTCCACACGCGTGTGTTTGTGGGTGCGTGAGTGTGTGTGTGTAATTGCCACCCCTTTTGTCCAGCCTTTTCCCCGAGCCACATGAAAGCGAAAGTGCTCTCCGCTCGTCCTCGGCTCCACTCGCGGCACATGCGCAGCAAAGACAAACGAAGGCCGCCTCCAAAGCGCTCTCTCTCTCCCACTCTCTCTACCTCTCTTTTCATATGTGAGCATTTGTGTGTGTGAAATTCGAAATTGCCGGTTGAACGAACCAGGCAAGCAACAACAAGAGGTGCAGCAGCAGGAGAGGCAGGAGGAGCAGCAACAGCATTGAAAATTCATTGCCCACCAGCAGAGGCTGAGGCAGAGTCCGATTACGAGTCCGAGTACGGAGCGAGGCCACTGCCGAACTGTGTCCAGTTGTCTGGCCACGTCTCGTGGTCAAGGTTCGCTATTGACTTTCACTTTCCACATGTCGGCCGCCTGCGTCCGCATGTCGGCATGTCCATGCCACGGTGACGTTGTGGTCGCCCCCTCGGAGTAGCCGATGCCGGCACTTTCGCTTTCGAATTTACTCACACGCACACGCACACACACACACACAGGCAGAGGGAGTGTGGGTGGTTATGGGCATGTTGTGCCTCTGGGATTGGGTCAAGCGTCGGCGTAGGCGCATGTCTGTTGCTGTTGCTGGACGTGCTACACGTGTAGCACGCGAAACGTAAACAAAGCCAAGTGCGCCTCGCCTTGGCTCGAACTTGAAGACTTTACAGACCCGTTATTACCACCTCCCCTTGGCGGGTGTCAACTGTCAACTGCCGCCCCAGCAATCATAATGTTTAGTTTAAAGCCAAGTGAACCGTGTAGTGAACTAGTTCACTCCCTGCTTGACTCCTCCCTCTTTCAGCACGCATGCAAAGCTGGCATTTGCTGTCGTAATTATGCATTGAAATTATTCTGACCGGCTGCGTGCACCTTTTCGGAGTGTGATTGATAGATGTGCCCCTTCCCCTCTCTTTGCGCATATGCCGCACTCCATTTGACACCCCCGCCCTGGATATGCAATTAATATTTTTGTTGAAAATCAAACTGAAATTATTTTTGTGGCTTAAAATCAACCCTGAAATCGCCTCAAAAGTGCTGATGTGTGTTTGATTTTCAAAGGGCAGCAGGGGCGAGGATAGAGGGAAGAGGAAAGTGGGCAGTGTCTGCTCGGTAAATGGATTTTCGACTGTTCAACTGTTCGAAATGTGTGTGCGACAAATTGATTTTAGAACGCGTCGCATTTGTGGGCGGAGTTGTTGGTTTAGGACGTGTTGGAACTTGAACTGAATTATGAAGGATACTATTATAGAATACTATAGAATTATAGCCATGGCAATCTGAAGTTATAATTATAGCAAAATTTTAAAAGGTTTAAAGTGAAATGGTTGCATTGTAATAATAATTGTAATAAGGGGTTTGCTTGGTAGTCAATGAAGTTAGCTTACAACTTAAAATGAAGTAGAGAACAATAGAAGAAATTGTCATATTGCCAACATATAAATATAATAATATATTATACATAATACCAGTTTAAAATGTTACTGATTTCATGTCACATTTCATAACTGAAGTAATTATAGAGTTCCTTTGAATATGTGTTAAGATTCTTTCTTTCTTACGAACTGTAAGGCAAAACTATAGCAAACATTGAGGGGGATTAAGGCAGCGCTCTTCGTTAGTTAGAGCAGAGGACACACATCGTCCTTCGTACACCCTAACAAGATGCTGTTCAATCTTCTTTACACTCCACTTGGTAACTATTCGAACAGTTCTGCGAACGTTGCTCATTAGTAACATACGAAATCTCATTAGAAACTAATGAAGGAACGTTGGCAACGTTACTGCAACAACAACAGCAACAGCAATATTCCTCCCCCACTTACACACACACACTTGTGCACACAGTCAAAATGATTTGCTGTTAGTTAAATTTTTCTACATATTTTTGTTCTCATTTTCACTTTCATATCTCAGTGAAAAATGAATTTCTCAGCATATCTGCTGTGCTGCTCATGCACAAAGGCAAAAGGGAAAGGCGAATGGGAAAACTGCTTCCGTCTCGTTCGCGCCACTAAATATATTTCTATCAAACATTATTTGTACAATAAACTAAAATGAGTGACTGTATTCGAATATGAATATGTGTGTGTGCGAGTGTGCCTGTGTGTGTACCATCCCCTGAGCGCATAAATATACATTCACATGTGCTGGTCTGTGTGTGTGTGGGGCATGATAAAATAAAAATACGAAAAATGTGGAAAAAATACAAGAAAAATTAATAATGAAACACACACACACACTAACACAAACAGCGCACACACACTCGCACAGAGACAAGGACAAGCACTGTGTACACACACTTACAGGCTAAGCCATTTGCGAGTGGGTGTGTGAGTGGGTGAGTGTGTGAGTGAGCAATGGGTGGGCGCTTCGGTCGAGGGAGGCAGAAATAATAATCATTTTTATAATAATGCAAGTGTATTTGACCGGACGAGCTCAACGCCAAGTTTTCGTAATGGCTGGATAGGATAGAGAGTGTAACAGAGAAGGGGGCAAGGCAGAGGGGGGAGTAGAGGGGGCAGGCAGTGCGGCTGGCGATCGTCATTATCGTCATCGTCATCGTTGTGCTCGTTATCTCGCACACACGCGTTCAAACACCCCCTGTAAGTATGCAGCAAATACTTTCGAGCGCACAAGAAAAATCTATCGCAGAAATTTTCACAACTAGACGAAAAATAAGCAACAACAACAACAGCAGCAATAATGAGAACAACAGCAACAACGATAGCAAAATTCCATAAATTTCTTCTGCTTCGCTTTCGTCCTCGTTTCCACACAAATACAAACACAGTACACACACACAACTACAGGGGGGAAGTTTGCAATTTAATCACACACACAAACACACACAGACACACTCTCCCGCACATCACCCTCTCCCCCGCCCTGCAGCCAGCATGCAGCGACTTTATGAAACCATCAAATTATTTTCTTTTCCATTTCTGACACTCAAAAGAAACGCAAAGAAAGCAGAGAAAGAAGAAGGAGAACAAAAAGGGAATTACATACTGCGGCGCAGAAAGTATGCGAGAGTAGAAGAACAAGAAGGACGAGGAAGGCAAAAATATTATTTTCCAGTTACACTCGGCTTCGTCTCGGTCGCCATGGCACATCCTTTACATTATTTTTCTGGCCATGCTGCTGCCTCAAAGTTTTGCGACTGCCCCTCCTCCTCCCTACCCCGCTAGAAACCCATCCGAAAGCCTGCGGGTTACTTTTTGCTGCTCTGTCTCTGTGTGTGTGTGTGTGTGCGGAGCTACTTCGTCTTATTCGAGTACGAAATTTTTATGAGAAAATGCCTGCCAGCTCTACTTGAGTATCTGCATCTGTGTGTGTAAGGGGGGGTGCTCTCTTTGTGTGTGTGTGTAAGTGTATTTGCTTGAGTGCCCAGTTGGAGCTGACAGCATGAATAAGTCAGGCATTTGGAACTAGTTGCTGATTTGATAAGGAATAAATAAGGCTAATTAAGACAAGGTTGACTACAAATATGAAAGGTAGAAGATATACAGTATTTAAAGCAGATATTGACATGATATTATTGCTATAATTTATAAAGATAGAAGATATATACCATATAAAGCAGTTCTTGGCATTATAACATGATAATATACTGTCACTAAATAATAGAGGTAGAATATATACAAACTCTACAGCACTTTCTGCCTAAACTAGTCAGCAAAGGCACAAATCCTACTCTCTAGAGAAAACTACTGTCCACCCGTTGCCGCTGGGTACCTGAGCACGTGCTTCTGTATGTGTGTGTTTGCCAAGCCATAAGCCTCAACTGTGCTGTATATCAAAATATTTAAAAGCAAATATAATATCGGCGAGGCAAATGGGCGGGCCCATAATAGAAAAACACTTAAGCAGTCGCCAAGGGGTCGACGGGCATGGGGAGGTGCTTTGGCGCCTTGGACTATGCTATGCGAAATAGCCGAACAAGGCATGGAAAATGTAAAAATATTAATAATGAGCCGAGGGTCGTCGACGCTGACGTCGCGTCGCAGCAGAGCGCAGCGAATGAGAAAAAATTGTGGAAAATTTATTGATTTTGACTTTCGAGACCGAAAACAAAAGCGAGAGAGAATAAAGTGAAATAAACGCGGGGACAACACATGCCGCAAATGATTGGTTGACTGTTTATCAGGCTATATACAGGCACACAGACATGTGTATGTATATGTATGGATACATCTACATATGTAGTCCTGCATTAGAACGAAATTGATTTCGATCTTATCAGGCTTATCGTTGAAATTTTTATATTTTTATTGGCATTCGCATTAAAAATACTTAATCTAGATGCGAAGTTATTACGCCAGCGGCCCCATTTCAGAGACAGAGAGATACTGCCACAGGGGGAAGAATGAGGGGAAGGAGATGAGTTGGGGTTGAGTCTCTTTAATAATGTCCATATCGAAATTTTACTTTATCGCGATTTTTCTCGCTCGGCGTTGCGCTTTTTTACTGTGCGCCCGTTTGGTCGCATTATTATTATTTTTACGTTATTAGCACCCGTAGGGCAGACATGGCGTATGCGTAATGCGCGATAAAAGTCGTGTCGAGCTGTTGTGTGTGTGTGTGTGAGTGCGAGTCACTGTCAGCTAATGAGACTTTTTAATAAATTGCCCAACCATTTTTAGTACAATTTTCATTATTAATAAAAGTTTATGACATATATATCAGCTATATACGACTGTGTGTGTATGTGTGTGTGCTGTGGCGTAATGAAACAAGTGAGTGTCTGATGGCGGGGAGAATGCAATGGAAGGTTACCCTGTACAGAATTGGGAAACTGATAAAATGTGCTCTTTCAATTGGTTTCCGCTTATTATGAGTTAATTAGGAACTCTATTAGTTTATCAAAGCTGTTAGTCAGTGTGTCATTTATAGGGTATGCAGCACACGAACACATATGCCACACATTTCTATAACAACCCACACAGCCTTATTATACCCTTTTTAGTCACTTTATGGCTGCAGGGTATAAAAAAGCGAGCACACACACAATTTATTAGTTCAATTAAATTTCATAAGTTCGCATATTTATGTGAGTGAGTGTGTTTGTGTGTGTGTGTGTTTGCTGCATGTCTATGTGTGTGTACGTCATGGCAACATTAATGTGTGATGTGCATTAGCGCGCCTAAAAGTAGATAGATGTAATCATCATTTTGCATTTTATAACAGGAAGCCATTGCTTCAATGCATTGAAGCCGTGAAGGGAATGTAGATTATAGCAAATTTTATAGTATTTTAGATAAAGAATAAAGGAATCTGAAATATGATTTGTAAGAGAAATATTCCAGCCTTAAATTAAATGCAATTTCTGTATTTTTCTAAGGAAAAAAATTCCATTGTCAAGCATTGCTAATCAATCAGAGATTACTCCACTAATAAGCAATCATGATTCAAGACATCATTTATATGTGAAACTCTGATCTTAAATATAATAAAATTTAAATATTTTCCCACAAAAGAATCCCAAACTTTTTAGTAAAGCTGATTCCATTCATAAAGAAACTAGAGATAACTCAATGATTGTTTAAAAGTGTTAAATGTGAAATTCCGCTTATAAATATAATAATCTTATCATTTTCCCTTGAAAGAATACAACATATTGCAATAAAGAAGACTCCCATCTAAAAGAAACCAATGGTAACTCCTCTAATAAGCATATATTATACCAGATACCCCCGTTTTCTACCCCCTAAAATACATGCACTATAGTTTAGTTGAATTGAGGATTATCATATATGGTATATTTATTAACTAAGCTATTCTATAAATATTATGGTACAGTGCGTTAACTTCCATAACGTTTTGCAAACCAATTTTCAATTTCCACTTATCCAGTTGACGCTTGGAAATTAACGGCACTTGTACACTTTGTGTGCTTTTGGAATCATTGTTTATGTTTACTAAAGCATCAAGCAATACTGAATACAGTTCATTAAAATGCCAATTCGAACAGCCAATTCGAGTTTAAAAATTTATAATTGTTTATTGAGCCAATACTGAATTTTGTTGGAGTCTTTTGCAGATTTAATTTGAAGCAAGCAAATTTGAGTAGCGCATTTTATTTGTCGGGTTTCGGGTTAGGATTGATTACTAATTTGTTTTTTTTGGCTTGGACTCACAGTGTCTCTAGTCAGAGAGCGCACCTTAATCCTACGCGAAAACTCAAATGAAAAAAAACGCGCAACGTTTTGAGAATTGCGATTCTGGTCAGGATTATCAGCATTATCGACGGGATTAATAAGAAGAGAACGCTTGAAAATTCAGCACAGGCTTCATTTAAAATCTGCAACATTTTTGCGTCGGTTTTTGATCAATTTTCTTTTTTTTTTGTTTGATTGTTGTTTACATTTCTCGATTCACACACTTTATGCGGCCCAGCACTGGTTTGTTAGTGTTACTTGGCTATATATGAAATCCTGCGAGTTGACACGATTTGGGCTTATTATTTTACACACAGAACACACTCAGAAATCGGTCACAGAAATTGGCATTTTGATCAAACATATTTCGTATGTTTTCGTATGGCTTGTTGTTTCTTGTTGTTGTTGTTGGTGTTGTTGAAACTTACAGAACTTGTACAGGGCGTTTTACTTATTTATCATACCGACAAGTCTAGCACGCCGTTGTGGTGGCCACGCGCGGCTACTTCTGCACCACGTACGCGTTTTCTGTAGACTGATTTGGGTTTTTCAGCTTTTCCACTTTGCCAGTCGTCCAAAAGGACGTGCTCGCACAAACACACACACTCCCACACAGCAGTAAGAGAGAGCGCAGCCAGTGCACGCGAGAGTAAGAGAGAAAGAGAGCGGAGCCGAGAGAGCACAGTGAAACCACCACCACCACCATTACGACCAACTCCATGGCACCACCACACTTGGCCAATTTCTGGATATCGGCGCTCTGTTGCTATTTTGTTTACTTTCTTAGCGTAGGCGTTTGGCGCTGCAGGCGTGTGCTGCCCCATGAGGCAAGGCACAAACTATAATTGCTGAAAGTGAACAATAATTGTAAAATAATCCTTTGCTTAATTTTATTCTGCAATTTGATCTGATATTCATTCATAATTTCCCTGTTGTTCAATTGGCAGTGCATGCAGCTGTGTCTGTGTATGTCTGCCCACTTGATGGATTCGCCAACACACATATACACACACACAGACACACTAACACACACACTCAAACTCACACCCCTCAGACACACACGACACATGCGCCGTTGCTCTGAGAGGCCTCTCGGCCTGACACCCTTCGCCTCCCGTGAGTTTTTTAATATAGTTTATCAACATGTCGCAGTCTCTGATAAAACAATCATCGTTTATGGTGCAACACGCTCGAAGCAAACGCCACACACACACATAGATGAAGCATAATTGAGACACTGCCCCGCGTGACAATTCCCCTCTCTTGACTCCTTTGACAAAACTTAACTATCAAAATGGGGACTGATTTTAGAGCAACTTCTAACTCGTGGCTCCCATTTCCCACTCCCTTGCAATGCGTAACGTAGCGTGCGGCTCGTTAACGGCTTTTCCTCCTCCCTCTGCCTCCCCTCACCTGTTCTTCTGCGCAAATGGTGGCACCAAATGTACGCCGGAAATGACAAGGCATAGTTTTCGCATTTCTTTTAAACTACAAACAAAACTAAAAACACGAAAAACGAGGAAATAAATAAGAAATCAGTTTGTGAGCTCTCGACTACCAGATACCCTGTAGCAAACATAAAATAATATTATAAACAGTTTGGCTATACTATCTTTATTTGTGCCATATAAAAGTTACGCTAGTTTAAGTCTGTAAACATACAGAAGGTTAATCCTGCTTCGTCCTATTGTACATTTAAATTTACAGTTAATATATTTTAAAGTACAAAGATTGAGAACCCGTTTTACCCGCCTTGGGTTTACAGGGTATGTTGTCAAAAAGAGAACACAGAAAAATCAAATATGCGCTTAACACGAAATATTCAAATTTTCTGTGCGTTGCTTGGTAGCTTTCTTTTTATTTGACTTTTTATATGCTATATAATTCTACGTCTACGCGGAGTGACTTTTCAATAACAGTTGTTCCATTGCCATTTCCCATAGCCATTTATTTATCGCCCTTGCCACCGTTGGAACTTTTTCGCTGTCGGTGCTGTAAAAGTTCCTGGTATTGCTCCATGGAGCCATCCTCGTGCTTGGAGGTAAACTGCTGCTGCTGCTGCTGTGACGCCTTCTCATTGCCGGTTTCCTTTGACTCGCTGTGCTTTTCGGCACGCTTCGATTTCTTGATTTTATCACGCACACGTTTTCCCAAACGAGACGCCGCAAGCACCTGGCTAACCTTGGAACTCTTCAGGTAGCGTGTGCGCCACGACTGCAAGAACAGACGCAAAGACGATTAGTTTAAAGCGCCAAATGTATAACGCAGGTGTCTCTTACCTCGGAGCTTGGTTCCCCTAGCTTTTCATGCTCATCCTCGCTGGTGTTCAGCGAGATGACATCGTTGTCTTCCTCGTCGGGCAAGCGTAGTATTTCAGGCGCCTCGTTCTTCACCTTAACCACAGGTTCATCTTCTACCTTGGCCAGCTCCTCAATCATTTCCAGATCACCGCCTATGGAAATGACATCATCATTATGATCATCATCGTCCACAGAATTAATACTATGTGGCTGATCTGTGGGCACATCAGACTGCATGGTATCCTTGCTGCAAGAAGGCTCCTCATCGACAGTAGCTTCTTCTTCAGGCTTGTCCACAGTTGCCTCCTCCTCAGCTGTTATCAGAGGCTCTTCAGTTTCCATAGAACTCTCTTCAGGTTTCTGCTCTTCGCTGCTCTTCGTTACAGTCTCAGTTTCGGCTACAGCTACAGCTTCAGCCACGACCTCATCTCTCACCTCTCCCTCTTCGGGTTCGCTTAACTCGGCTGGCTCTGGTTCGGGTGCTGGCAGTGCAGCAGCTTGTGCTTCGGCCTCGGGCACCTTCGTTTCCTGCTTCTGCTTTGGCGCCTCGTCCTCGTCGGTGCTGTCACTAATCAGTAATGTTTCTGGCTCCGCTGGTATGGGTATTACATCCGGTGAGGCCGAACGAGATTTACGAGTCTCTTCAATGTTTTCGGGTTGCTTAGTCTTTGCTGGTTGGCTCTCGAGCTGCTTCTCTGGTGACTTGGTGGTATTGCGATAGTTTCGCTTAAGTTTAATCTTCTTCTGTGGTGCTGGAGCTTCTTTGGCACTCTTTCCATTGGGCTGAGTCTGAGATTGTGAACTGCTGGCTTCCTTAGACGTTGTCAGCTCACTGAACTTGCGCTTGTTTGAATTTCTGCGTTTCTCTTTACTTATCTTGTCCTTGGTTGGTTTCTCGCTCTGCTCCTCGTCGTCATCGTCGGATTTCACTTCGATCTTTGTAATTGGTTCCATGGCCAGTTGAGAACGAATGGCGCGTGCACGTGCCTGCAGCTCCAGCAGTTCCAACACACTAATCGGTGCATCCGCTGGCATTGGTTTAAACATCATATATAGAATGGAAAAATGATATTAAATCAGTTATTTAAGTAGGCACTTGTATTTGTTTTGTACACTTTATCAAGTTTACTTACGTTCTTTATTTGCATTATTTCTATCGGCTCTTTTAGTGCTAGTTTTCCGCGTCTTTTTAGCTGTAAATAAAAATTTCCAAGTTAAAGCGAAAGTCTATCGTTAATTTAAAATTAATTGCACGTCATGCCTTCGAGGGTTTCCAATGTCGCCGTGCAGATAGATTCGGAGATAGAGGACAGGGATGATGATGATGAGGAGGAGTGTGAATCAGAGCGCGATCCAAACAAATTTACTCTTCGCTTGAATGGCCAAACGGATCTTGAGCAAAGATTACGCGATTTTAAAGCCGCTTGCGATGCGCACGAGAAACATGCACGTAAGCGTCGTCATCGTCGCTACTATCACATGGGCCTGATGGCCAAGGTCGTCATGGAGACGACACACGAAGAGCTGCGGAGAATGCTAGAGCATGGCACCTTTACGTTTCACATCGACATGGTTGCCTTCAAGCCGGAGGAGTTGACTAAAATACTGGAAACCCTTAACATTGCCATTGCCGCTCATGCGGATGAGCGCGAGCTGAGCACAGCAACGGCACTGGCCATCGAGATCAATGGGGACTGTTGCCGCGTGGGACGAATGAGAAACAACTGCTCAACAATGCTGGCACGTGGATCAGTGGTCACCCTAACAACCAATATGGCATATCGATACGCTGGCTTCCGAGAGATAATCTATGTGATCAACCTGCACGCTTATCTGAAAACCGTTCAGCTAAACGATATTCTGTTGCTGGGACCCGAAGTTCGCTGTCGTGTGGTCAAGACGCTGAAAGAGGCGCTGGCCGTGCTGGTTATCGATGCCGGACTGCTGTCTTCGTATGACTTCATTGAGCTGCCTCGTCAATGTCATGCACTGCCGCCTGAAGTGTATCCCGAACTGTTTGAAGCCGACTTGGTGCGTGCCTTCCTGCTGAAGGCCAACTTTATTATCATGCCCAAGATTCGTTGCAAAGCCTTCTTGCGAGCTTTGAGCATCGCAATCAAAACTGAATACAACTTCAAATTGATTGGTTGCATTGACTTCGAGTATGTGCGAAACAATATGCTGGATCTGCTGGGCATTATAAAGTTATTGGACTATCTCTGGATACCGGACATGTTCCATGTGAACTGCTGTGTCTATAACTACATCATGGAGGATGCTCTGCCCATTGCCCACTGTCAGAAGAAGCCTGTCATCGGCACTGTACCGTTGGAACGTTGCAACGACTTCAAACGATTTGAGTTGCATGAATTCCTATGGAAGATTGATACGATACACATGCAGAAGAGTCCGTGGTGTAACAAGTATCCGCTGATTGTCAAGAAACTGATGCCCATTCGTGACTATCGTGTGGGTGTGGTGCAAAACCAACAGGAGGTCAAGTCCATCCTAAGCTCCTACCAAACTATCATCAACTTCATCATACGCACCATTTCATCTATCGAGTGTCAGGCTATCTTTGTGTTTACAAAGTGCGAAAATGCAAGTGTAGCACTGGCTCGATCGGAGATCTATTGCCCAGTGTATATGATGATGCCACTCAATGACGACGACGATCAGGAAACAATCGACTGTAAGTTCGAGTTGGCAAGAGCGTTGCATCTGCGACGCAACACGCATCCTGTGCTCTATGCACCCCAGCTGAATGAATGTGGATATAGCCCCATTGAATTTGGTGTGGATTACATGCGTCGCAGGGGATGCCTGGAGGTTGGTGACTTTGTCGTCACCTTGGAAGTGGGCAAGGAGGATGTGGAGAATGTTCGATTCGGCATTGATGAAGATGTTTGCATACTGCGCGCGTTCTACGTGGCACCGATTGTCAACTGTGAAAAATTCAAATACGGAACCTAAGTTTACGAAGCTATGATGTGCAGTTCTTCAGATACTGACAGGACACTAGTTATTCAAAATTAAATCTAAATGTCGTATAAATTTCATTTTGAGTGTGTGGGGAAGGAGGTGGGAGTCTATAGCTGAAGACTGTTCATTCTTTTCAAACCCCTTTCCACTTACCACGACGGTTGTCATTTCCTCCAATGTCACTGTCCGAGGAGATCTCTTCCAGCGAGATGTGTTCTGCATAGAGATATATTTTTAATAATACTTTGTTTCTCAATAGCTGCACTTACCCTCTTTCTGTTCCACATCAGAATCTTCAGAGCTTTCGGTGTCGGTGGGACACCGGGTGTCTGCAATGATGGACTTTAGGCGCTTGGTCGATATGCAGATCAGCTCATTTAGGCAAAGTTCTTCAATTTCATCCAAGCTTGTTTTCTGTGTGTTCGAGGCAGAGGTTAATACAAATTATTACATTCATTTCCACATACCTTTAGGAACTCAGGAGCCAAATTCATAATCGTTTTTGGCTTTAGGGTGCCGAAAATTTGTTTAACCAGTTCCAGACGGTCGTCAATATAATGTGAAATCGGATGCAAAGTGCGATCTTCTTCGGATTTCTCCTTCTTAATACTTATAGGCTTTGGAATTTGGTCACTAATAGTCTTTTTCTTTGAGCTGCTCATCTTGGCAAATTATTTATTTAGAAATTTACGAGAAGTGCACTTTTCTGTTTTCGATTTTTATGCGATACTCCGAAAACCACAAACAGCTGTTTCGGCCAGAGTTGTCTATGTCGCCTGAAGAAATCAGTGTTGTGGAATACATTGCAAGCAACAGCTGAGGCGAAACAAGACATCAGAGAATTATTAATTGTGCTTTTCGTTTTACAATTTTACATAAGTTTAAACCATTTTTAATTACATTTAAGCCTGCAAAGTGAGTACAAAAGTAATTATAATCTTTCTTTGGAGTAATTGCGTTGCCGGCAGTGTCGTGCCTGTCAGACACTATTTTAATAAACAAGTTGTAATTAGTCTGTCAGGATATTGCCAAGAGGTTTATGATAAATAAAACATGTTATTATTTATTACTATAAACTTCCATTGTAGTTGCGAATAAATATATTAACTTTACCAATTATGTGGTGTAATACATTACAAATGGAGTATTTCTTGTCCTGCCATGTCTGGTCACATTGCAAGCCATATGTTCATATGATTGGCCAGAGAGCGAGACATGAGAGCGCGTCGGTGAAAATAGTTTTTCATTTTACGAGTCAGCGACACCGCCGCAGAAACAAAAATACCGCAATAGAATTAGAGAATTATGCACGCTGCTGCAGAGTTTTAAGAAACCCAATAGATAGTGCAATATGAAGCGTGAAAAGTGATAATTAGCGACATACAAAGCAGTCAATGCACGTACAAAACAAACACAATCAACACATGCACAATTTAACGTTGAAACAAACGAGAAAGGAAATAAAGTAAAGTACAAAGCAATTAGAATGAGTATCTCGCGTGGCGGCAGCACAGCGCTGGATTTAGCGCCGCTGCTCGATGTCAACGACAGCGATAACAGTGACAACGAGGGGAAGTCATCAAATGGAGCCTTGATAACCTCCTCCGGCGGCGGATCAAAGGAGCTGCGTTCCAGTCACAGAGACAGGGAAAGAGAAAGGGAACGAGAGCGAGAGGAGGCTGACTCGGCCGTATTTCTAAAGAAGGTCGGCAGCGCAGTGTTCTATGGACTGTCCTCGTTCATGATTACAGTGGTTAACAAGACCGTCTTGACCTCCTACGCCTTTCCATCGTTTCTGTTTCTCAGCCTGGGCCAGCTCACGGCCAGCATTGTTGTGCTAGGCGCCGGCAAGCGGGCTAAACTGGTCACGTATCCGCCACTGCAGCGAAATACCTTCGCCAAGATCTTTCCGCTGCCATTGATCTTTGGGTTCAACATGATCTTTGGCCTAGGCGGCACCAAAGCCCTCAGTTTGCCCATGTTTGCGGCATTGCGTCGATTCTCCATACTGATGACCATGTTGCTGGAGCTTAAAATACTCGGAGTACACCCCACGAGGGCTGTGCAGGTCAGCGTCTATGCCATGATTGGCGGCGCCCTGATAGCTGCCTCCGATGATCTGTCCTTCAATATGCAGGGCTACACATACGTAATGATCACCAATGCCTTGACAGCTTCAAATGGAGTGTACGTAAAGAAAAAACTGGATACCTCAGAGATCGGAAAGTATGGACTGATGTTCTACAATTCGCTGTTCATGTTTGTGCCCGCACTGTTGCTTAACTACTTCACTGGCGACCTGGAGAAGGCGCTCAACTTTCCCAGTTGGAATGATCCCGCGTTCGTGGTACAGTTCCTGCTCAGCTGCGTCATGGGCTTCATTCTCTCCTACAGCACGATACTGTGCACCCAGTTCAACTCGGCGTTGACCACCACCATTGTGGGCTGCCTCAAGAACATTTGCGTGACGTATCTGGGCATGTTCATTGGCGGCGACTATGTCTTCTCGTGGCTCAACTGCATCGGCATCAACATCAGCGTGTTGGCCAGTCTTCTCTACACCTACGTTACATTCAGGCGGAAGCAGGCGCCTGATAAGCAGACACACTTACCCAATACTCGTGGAGAGAGTGTCTAGCGAGGAAGAGAGTTAAAGGGAGACGGAGAGGGGCCCATGTCACTTGCTTTTCTGCCAAAGCCATAAATGTTTTATGTACCAATAATCGAGGGAACTATAGTTGTTGAGCAGAGATCAGCGAGAAACGCGCTCAATCCTGTAACTGTACATATGTAGTTATGTATTTAAGTATATATATCGTTTTAGCTCCTATGTATGATAATTTAAATGTCTCTGTAAAGTTAACCTACCATATGCAATCGCTGAGCCACAAGCTAAGTTATGTATGTATGTATGTGTCATAAGAGTTATAGATATCTATATACAGAAGTAGTTAACTTCCACATAACATAATAGGTAATTAAATAAATGTATGTATGTGTACTGTACACACACACACATCCACACACAGTCACACAAAAACCTAAATATGTGATCCAATTTGTTTTTTAAATTTGACGAGAGAACAGGTAACTTGATAAGATTGCCCTGCGACAGACGCAGCGCGATAAGGTCTACTAGGGAGCTATGTAATGTGCATATGTCTGTGTCCGTTTGTTGTGCAAATATTAGTAAATCTAATTGTTAATTACGCTACCCGTTGCCAATTTGAATTTTCCTAGAAGATACGAATCTTCTACATGAACTGTAATCAAGCTAATTAATTTCCAATGATCTTGTGATCATGTTAAAAGAACTTTGAATTTATATACATAAGTTATTCGATTCCTAAGAAGTCGTATACCAAACATAATTTGCTTTCCAGTGATTTTGTTAAACTCAAAAAAGTTTCAGCTAGATTAATATGCGCCTATCTGAATATGCAGCTGGCCTTATCTCGTTTGAATATAATTGTTTATGTATATAATTATCTATAACATTATTATATTTAGATTCTTTCGAGGAAGTTTCTTATCAAAGCAACGACAAAATAAAAAGCAAAATAGAAAATAAAACGAATGAGGAACACAAGAACAGAACAGAAATGCCGGTTGCCCGGTCGTTCTTTGGTTCTTTGCTTTGTCGCATGGGGGGTTCAGCCGCGCTTTTGAAGGTTCAATTGTGAGATTATAAACAAAGAGTGGCGTGTGTGGAGGCTGAAACCGGTTCCCAGATTTGTTTCAGCATTGAACGTTAACCGTTTTGGGGCGGCAATGTTTACTTGTGAATCTCTCTCTGCTTCGACTTCAGATTTGGCTTCATATAGACAAATTGTTTACTCGTCGACGCTGTGGCTATTATTAAAGCCACGTACGTGTGCCGCCTAAACTGTGGCCCCTACTGGCCTACCAGGGGTACACTCAGGGTCGCCTCCAAGAGCCGAGTCATACTCGCACTCACACAGACACACCTGCAATTAGTAGGCAACGCTGCTGCCGGTGTACGCAGCTGATGAGGTCAACAAGGTGTTGGAGCTTCATCGAATACATCATTTATGTTACCTTCTCGTATACTTATCCCCAGAAATGATTCGGCGTTGCTGGCGAGGCGCATTGCCGCAGGTGCAGAGATGCGTACCCGCTTTGGCCTTGCCCATGCGTCGCACTGCGTTCACAGACAGCACGCCGGAGGAACTGGATGCCTTTGAGCGTGAATATATGCTGAACCGCATTAGCATAAGTCCCTTCCAGCGACTTTTGCTCGGTGCTGGCTCTTCTATAGCCTCTCTGCTGGATCCGCGACGGTATGTTATATATTTCTAGCTAAGTAATGCTGACTAAGACATCCCCCCTCTCTCTAGACACGATATGATTGCCTGCTTGGGCGAGACAACGGGCGAAAATGCTTTGTGGAACATATTGGACACAATGGAGGCCAGCGAGGAAGGTAGACGGATTCTGAGCGAGAAGCCACGCATTAACACGATGACTGTGGATCTTAATCGCTTGGAGACGTTGCCGCCAGATAGCTTCGGCGCCACCTACGTCAAATTTCTCATGGATAACGTGAGTTTTAATCAGTTAGAATAATCTTCATGGCGTTGTCTAGGTCTCGCACGATGCGTCACTGATTAATATTTATTTAATATGTATGTATGAATTAACGTAGACATATACTATATACCTAGTATGTAGCTCTGTTTGATCTATCGCAAGCATAAATTAAGTCTAATATCTTCTCTGTTTTGTTTACGTTTCATTAATGCACTTGTGCACACAGAAAGTAACGCCCGATTCGCGTATGGAGGTTCGCTTTCTGGACGATCCCAAGCTGGCCTACATAATGACGCGTTATCGCGAGTGCCATGACTTGATTCACACCGTACTGAACATGCCCACCAATATGCTGGGTGAGGTAGCTGTTAAATGGGTAGAGGCGCTGAATACCGGGCTGCCAATGTGCTATGGAGGTGCCGTTTTTGGCGCAGTTCGTTTGCGACCCAAGTAAGCAGAAAATAATAGAAGTAGAAAACATGAATGTTATAGGGTTAATTCAATAACACAATGCACAATCGTCTTGTCATCATTCTGTGTTTTCAGGCAACGTCGAGAGTACTTAAAGCGCTACTTGCCTTGGGCCATCGACAACGGCAAGTGTATGAAGCCCATGATGCCCATCTACTGGGAGCAGCGCTGGGAGCAAAACATACATGAGCTACGCTCTGAACTAGGCATTAAATTGTTACAATAAAATTATTTTGGTTTTTTAAATTCGATTGTATTTTATTAAAATACGCGCGCTATCCGCACAATCGATCGATTTCTATCGAAAACTCAGCGATCGACCCTGCAAACGATGTGGCAACGCTGTGCGATTGTTTGCTGATGTGTTGTGTGAAGCGCTGCTAATGGATAATTATTTATTAAAATTACACTATGGCTGAGAACTTTATAGGGTTTAGCAACGACGAAATACTCAAAATAACGGGAGTGAAAAAGCAGAGCGCAAGATCAAATGCCGAAACAGGTAAATATAGAAATGTTTCTAAGAACTTGTTTGCCTCGCTTGTGTGTGTGTTAAGCTAAACAAAATAATCACAAACGAATGCTTATGTGTGTGTTTGTGTGCTTGTATGTGAACTTGCAGCCAAGCAGGTGCTCTTAAATCAGCCCGGCATAAGACGAATGCCCGACAAGATCTTCCGTCAGGCTGATCAATTGCGAAAGCAGCAGCAACAGCAGCAGCCGAAGACGCAGCAAGCTGCTGTACCTGCCAAGGCCAAGCCACGATCGGCCACTCCCACAGCTACGCAACCAAAAGAGCCGCCCACTGCCACGAAGAGCGATGATAAGCACGAAGAAGAATCTCTTAACTTGGAGCAAGGTCTATCTGACTCACTGGTCGAGGCGCTCTATTGCGGCACAGTCAAGCCCACAACAATGACGAATGGACAGTCTGCAGCCTCCGTCGGGACTGCCACGTACACGCCGAGTGGCCATAGCACGACTCCGGATGACAGTTCAATTCTTAAAGTAAGCAGCACAGACGACGATGCCAGCATACTGCCAAGCACCAAAGATTCGGAGGGAGAGCAGCAGCATGGACTTACCACGGAGTCACCTTTCAAGGGTATCTCACTGAAGGATTTTGAACAGCATCGCAAGATAATCGAGGAACAGAACAAGCAGAAGAAGCAGATGCTCTACAAGGCCATTGAGCAGCACACACAGAAAACAGCCGCGGAATCGCGTAAAATCGAAGAGATCCGCCATGAGCTCTCCAAATTAGAGAGCGATCTTGCCGTCGATGTGGCGCTGTTGCGGAAACAAATTGACGCAGCTTGCATACACTTTGCCAATGTGGAGTGAGTAATTGATAACATAATATCTCCCTTGGGATTCTAATCAGCTTGTTCGAATTTTTAGAAAACATTACGTAAAGATTGAGGCTCAGTTTCTTAGAGCTAAGTTAGATCTACATAATGCGTCGGAGAAGAAAGAGCTGTTGACAGAACATCTGTGCACTGTCATTGCACACAACGAGGATCGCAAGGCACAAAAGTTGACGGAGCTGATGCAGAAAGTCGGCCTGGCGCCAACTGATGATGTGCTCGCCGAGCCACCTACTCCAGATACAAATCGAATATAGCGAATTTCATCAAATGTTTTGATCTATACATGTTTATACCAATATTAAGTGTTTTAGTTGTAGGCGTAAAGTGCAAATTCAAATCATTAAATGTACTTGATTGATATTAACAAATGAATACTAAGCTTAAGTTTATGTGCAAATGTTAAATGAATAAAAGAATCTTAATATATTATTTTTGAATTGGTTACTGCGCCATAATAGTGTAACCGAAATACTTCGAGATCAATCGTGAATGATCTGCCAGTCACTGCTGCATTTATTTTTGACTAGGTGGCAACGCTAAACGCAGCCCTGGTAGAACAGCTGACTGCCATCATACGCGAATAAACGTGTGCACAATTTGAACATAAACAAAACTTAAGAATTTTATTGAAGAAGCTAAAATATAACTTTAATAATGGCTGGAAGAGGTCGTGGCGGTAAAACAGGTTCGCTTACTGCGGAGCAGATGCAAGCACTGGGCTGTGTAGGCAAGGATATGCCGCAAGTGCAATCGGCGCCGCCTCCAACGTTTCCGCCTGTGCTAAACAAACCCATCACACTGGAAGTAAGACGATCATTCTCAACTAAGACACTTCCATCAACAATTAATTTCTTGTAGGCAACGACTGCTCAGAACTATCAGCTACTGTGGAAGGAAGACTTTCTGAATCGAATGCGCGACTCGCCTTACTATATCATCTCTGCTAGCCAAGAAAAGAAGAATACAGACGTTAAGGATTGGCGAGAGGTAAGGGCGATGATCCTCAAGAAGTTCTTGCGGTACAATCTGTTATTATGCTCTATCATTCCGCACAGAAAGCCATCGAACGCCTGAAACACAAAGCACAGCCCGAGTTTAATTACAAGGCAATGCCGCGGGAGCTTAACACAACGAGCCGTAAGCGTCCTGCAACAGATGCGAGACCAAAGCTGCTGGCCAAGAAGACCAACATAGAAGACAGACTGAAATTGCTGGAACAGAAGGAGCTCAAAAGCGGGGGCGACAACGAGAACGATGAGGTCAAACAGGAGAGTGATTCGGAACACGATGACGAGCAAGAGGATCCTGATGCGGCACTGGACGATGAAATGGACGAGGAGAACGACTATGCCAACGACTACTTTGACAATGGTGAAGCCTACAACGAGGAGGAGGACAACCTGGACGATGGTCCCGTATATTAGGCAAGAAATAAACATTCTCAAAAACATTATTTGGGTTTGTGATTTACTATTTCGCCACTTTAAGCTTATTTAACACATATTTATCTGCAATGTACGTGAATATATAGTTTAATTTGCTTATTCCAAGCTGCTTGGGGGGCTGTAGTTGAAATAGATCAAGCCCGAAGATTTAACCTGCAGATTAACAGAGATTAGTAAATGGAAAATCGTTGGGTAACGTGTTGCAACTTACAAAGCCAATAGTACCAGCCAGCACCAGGATACCGGTGATGAGGGCGGCGTTGTACTTGGAGTTGTTCTGGGAGTACTGCTCCTTCCAGTCACCAGCGGGCACGGGCAAGTCGTTCATGGTGGAGTGCTGGTGGTGGCCACCACCGTGGTATGCGGCACGCGACATGGCACCAGCTGCAGTTTAACAAATTTGATAGTTACAATATTGATTGAATAATTTTACGCATTTGTTTTACTGGAGGCGACATTGTCCACATTATGTAATTTTTAAGGTTAACAGAGGATGCGGGTATGTAGCTGAAAATGCTTACACTTACCATTTCTCAACAGCAGTCCTTGCTTGACGATGTGTTTGACCAACATGTTTGCTAAAAAGTTGCAATAAATCACTTAATGTTTTGATATTCTTTATTTTTTTCGGATAAAAACTACTCACCAAATACTTATGTATTGACCAGTGTGACAGTTCTTAAAAGACGCAAAAATACTGAACAATACACTGCCAGCGTGAAGTTGGCTGCGCGCAATTTTCAACTCGCGTGAAGTTGGCGTCATTGGTTTGTGGTGGTGGCTCATCGATCAGCTGTTCGTGGCGGAGGCGTTCTTCAATTTGGAAACAATTATATTAGTCAGAATTATCACAAAGAGGTCTAGCAATATATTGTAGCCATGTTGAGCATTGGCACCCTGGCCAACATCAAGCACATACTGCAAAAAGAACTCTTTAACAACACCGTCGAAGATTTGCTCTCTGTGGTGACGGTGACGAAGAATTTAAAAAAGAAAGAAAAGCGGGTGTGTTATCTTTGTGTGGTGACGACAGCGCCTCCAGTGCCGGTTGTGACTCTTTGCCTGATCAAACAGTCTGAGCAGAAGGAGAGTGAGTACAAACGCAAGCGTAGCTGGCAGTTGGATGAGATTAAGTGGGTGGACGGACGCAACGAACATGGCGAGACACACGAGTTCGACATCCAATTGGAAAAGCTGTACAAGTGGTACGCCCTCAACCTGCATGAGCGTCAAAACTTCCTTGCCGTGCTCAACAGGCAGATACAGAAACGTGCGCGTGGCTCTCGTGCGGAGTTCCGCAATGTGCCCATCGCTTGGCTGTCGGAGAAGTCGCCCGAGAAGATAGCCGCAGGACGTGCTGGGACAGGAGGAAACGTAACGCAAAAGCCACCAAATACGGATGATGAAGACGACGAGGAGGAGGCGCAGGAATTCACAGCGCTAACAGATAAGGAAGCCAATGAACTGGGAAAACTGTTCTCGCAATGTGATTTTGCCATCAAAGACGCAGAACAGTTCATCGAACAGTTGTCCAAGGAGCTACACGATTTGGATGGCGTAAGAAGCATTTAACTTAACCTCTTGCCATTTACTTATTGCTTTCCTCATATTCTTGCAGGCCAATATGCAAAGTGTTCTGGCGTCTGAGCAGAAGGTGTTCAAGATGATGGAGCACATAGATAATGCAATAACTGAAGCGGATAAGTTTGAAACGCGCCTTGACAGTTATGAGGACATTCTCGGCCACGTCAAGGAGACCATGGAAAAGATTGGCGGCAAGAATGCGATGATTGAGATTGCCAACAATAACAACATTAAGTTGATGAAGGAACTGAACAAGGTCATTGTAGGTGTGCAAATTAAAATGTATTATATTTGTATTAATATTCCTTACTTTCAGAGCCAACTGGATCTGCCGCACGGTCAACAACAGGCGCTGGACGAACCCGACCTAAAGACTGCAGCGGGAAGGAAAGCGGCTATTACTGCCGCCCAATGCTTGCAACAAGCAATGAACAGCGACATTGACCCGGCGCTGTTGCGGCTCGAGGCTGTGCAGGATCAGCGCAAGCGTTTTGAGAAATGGAAACAAAAGTTCTCTGCAACTGTTAGCCGTTTCATCAATAATCTCTTCATACATCTGGGCAACGAAATTGGAGACATGCCATTGACCAGCACCGATTTGACGCTACCAAATCATTCAAATGTGCATCGGGAGCTAACGCCTTATACGGAACTGATGCACTGGACTAAGGCAATGGATCGCAAGACCTATGATGGCCTGATAAAAGTCTACACTCAGTCGCTGAGCAAGATTTACGATCGTGACGTTAGAAATTTCTTTAATTTGGTAGGTGGCATTGGTTGTAATGAGAATCATGCAAGTCTTACTAATACTTTCCTCTTCTTAGGCCAAGATGCAAGTGTCTGACAAGCTACGTAGCTCTAGGGAAGATCTAGACATGTCCACGTCGTCGCGCAAGTCTGCCGTTTCCATTATTCCGTATGGCACGTTGGGAATCAATCGGGAGCAATGGGGACCTGGCGTAGATAGTGCGGATCGAGTGAGATTCGATGCTTTGCTGGAAAAAGTGCTGGCCGAGCTGGAACCCATTGCCTTACAGGAGCAGATGTTCTGCATCAACTTCTTCCAAATGGATGTGATAAGTCCCACAACGAAGAACACGCAAACGACACTAGAGATGGAGAAGGATAAGGCCGTAGTGGATATGTCTCAGTCGTTTAGTGCTGTGTCTGTTTCTCCAACTAGTGCGAAGACGGAATCTGGTGGTGCATTGCCACAGAAGCGCATTGACCGGCAAATCAATGAGGATGTGCGCAAGCTGATGATGGGTCTCTTTAGCTGCCTGGAGCTCGAGTTGGTTAGCTTTATCCAAAGCTTTGAGCGCGTGGATAGTTTGTAAGTAGCTTCATTATCTTCTGCCATCACGCACTTCATGCTAATATTTCTCGTCCCTCTTGCAGTTATTCCCTTTATGTATTGGTGCGTCTAACACAGCACGTCATGTCCGCACAGGACACACATTCCTTTCTCAGCATGACCTTTGCCTCGGCCTTGGTGCAGGTCAAGCGTAACTTTGATCGCTTCATGCAGCAACAGTTGCAGTCCATAAAGGAGGCAAAGCTTCCCAAGCGATCGAAGGCCATTTTGCCTTATGTAGAGAACTTTGAGAACTTTGCCCAGACGGCGGAGGGAATTTTCCGCAAATCCGATCGTCGCACAGACATGGAGAAGTGGTACCTGCAGCTGGTCAATGCCATTTTCGAGGGCATCAGCATACACTCACAGGAGCATCCCAAGACGCCGTCGCAGGTTGTGCGCATGGAGAACTATCATCATATGTACGCTCTGCTGGCACAGCTTAAAGTTCCTGGCCTGGATGCGCTCAAGAAGGATGCCAAGGTGCGTTACAATGACGCGCTCAAGGCATATGTGACGCAGTACTTCGGCAGGCCGCTGGAGAAACTGAATGTAAGTAGAAACAGTCTATATGAAAAGCAGATTCTTATATAACCTCTTCTCTTCCTTAGCAATTCTTTGAGGGCGTGCAGCAAAAGGTGGCGCAGGGTGTCAAGGAGACGGAGATAAGCTACCAAATGGCCTTCTCGAAGCAGGAGCTGCGCAAGGTCATCAGTCAGTATCCGGCACGTGAGGTGAAAAAGGGTCTGGAGAATCTGTACAAGAAGGTGGACAAGCATCTGTGCGAGGAGGAGAACCTATTGCAGGTGGTCTGGCATGCGATGCAGGAGGAGTTCATAGCCCAGTACAATTATCTCGAGGAGCGCATACAGAAGTGCTATGCGGGGGCGATGATCAATCTGGAATTCAATATACAGGACATACTCACATTCTTCTCGGACATTGCGCGCTCCCACTGAGTCCTTTCGAAAAGGTTCCAATTGGGAAACTTAATTTTAAGTGCAATAGTATTTAGAGCGTCGTTTTCTAGAGCAAAAATATACGCGCACATACAAACATGCACATGTATTTAAACAGCTGACACACGACGGAGGGAGAGTACGATAGAGAGAGAGAGAGCCGAAAGATAGCAAGAGAGATAGTGGAAGGTAATGTGAGAGAGCCCGTACGATCGTGTCGCTGTCGTTTGTTCTGAGACTAGCTCAGCTTTGAAGTTCGTCAGTCAATTGGCGCGCTTCATTCGGTGCGGTTGTGTCGCTCTCGCTTTCGGTTTTTACTCTCTCTGTGTTTGTGTATGTGCGTTTTTATACCTGCAAACTCTTGTTGCTGCCCTCGCACAGTGCGATAAATGCAAATGGAAATTCAGAAAGCCGCAACGATTGCAAATAAATTGGCATCACACGCGGGTGCATTTTATTAAAAAAAAGTGGAGTCCATTCAAACACGGTCTGCCTCCGCTGCTGCTGCCTCTACTGCTGCTCAAGTGCCCTCCAGTTTGCCCTACACTCGCGATCCTGTTCGTTCACCATCGTCAGGCGCGCAGCCGCAACCGTCGCAGGCGTCGTCGTTGCCGTCTGCCCGTCTGTCCTCTCGCCTTCTGCCTTTGCCTTTGCCTTGGCTGAGCACCAAAGTAAGCGACCAGTTCGACAAGTTTTTCATTGCCTTTGCATTTTTTATGCACACGCTTTTTGTGTGCTTCGCTCTGCTCCGCGTGTTCTTTATTTTTCGTTTGCATACAATTCACACACACACATAGACAGAGCACACACAGACAGCGAGAACATCATCGTAGTATTTCGTTTCCTTTCCTTCCCACACTCACCTTTTGCCTTTGCTTCGTTTGTTCTAGCGGTCATCCGTTGTTGTTGTTCTTGCTGCACTCACACACACACACACACACACACACACACATACATGCATGCAGGCTCTGCTAAAAAGCTGGCCACCTTGATAAGTCTCGAAGCAACCTCATCAAGTTCAATGTTTGTTGGATTGCATTTTGAGCTTCCGCTTTGAGGCCCGCAGGTCAATAAAAATTAATTAGTACCGAAATATATGTACTATATATATAAACTACTATATACTATATCCCACGTTTGATGGGCTAGAATCCAATGTGTTATGCAAACAAAAGCTTTAAGGTTATGTGCAATTAAAATGCAATTCTCATTTTGTAAAGTTACTAAAAAACTCTGCTTAAATTACCAGCTATATAAATTGTAACCTTCTTTTTCACTAATCTCTGTTCTTCTCCCTAGACAAATACAAACTAATAAAACTGCCAAGCATTAAGTGAACTCTTCGAGAGTAATAAAGTCTTTAAACTTAGTGAGGGTGTACTTTATTGCAGACAATGGCAAATATTTATCCACATTTCCTGCTTTGTTTGTAATTTCATACGTTCTTGATATATGAAGGCTCCGTTGCCCTCTTCCCCTGTACACCCACAAAAATATCGCATTATTTGAGTTATTTATTTTAAAACATTTGTGTATTGCTTACACATCATATTTACTTTTGTTTTCTGTGCAACTCAGGTGCGTATTATTTACCCGAGGAACCATAAAGGAAACGCTATAGTGCTATGCAATATCCGCTGTGACTTTGCATTGCAGTCACAGTCAGTGCAAAGTATTGCCGCTATTTCAGATATGGCCAAGAATACGAATAGAAAATAGAAGGAGGGTGCCTCTCAAAGAGGGGTGGCATTAGGGCCTGAACTGAGTCAGAAGACGAGGCTTTTCTTGCAGTCTTTGTTTGTGATTTATGACAATTGCCGGGCCAAAGAAGCGAGTTATGATGTCGAACTGAGGTTACTGCAAAAGCAGAGAGAATGTGAAGTTGTTTTTTGAACCCATTTGAATGTTATAGTACTCTTCGCAAGAGAGTACTGTGACTAAGCCAATGAGCTTGTATATAAATAGTATAGTGCTTTATATAGATAGGTAGTGAGTAAAGAAGATGAAGCTCAGATAAAGAACAGAATTTACAAAAGCTGATCATACTTTGTACAGATCTTTCTGTATTTTCTAATAGGAAGTTTTGTAAAGGACACAAAGCTGTACTTTATATCGTAATGAAAGTCACTTATTTCATCAATTTGGCAAGTGTATTAAAAAGATCGTTGTGCCTTCTGTAGACAAACTGCTTTTCATGCGCTTTCATCATATGGTTCTTTTGTTATATTTGCATTTTCTTCTCTATGTTTCTTTCGTTTTACGACTGAGGCGGGCGACATTTCCATGACAAGTTTTTGCTTCAGCTCGTTTCTTTTTTTAGAGGGTAGAACAACGTAGACTAATTAAAAGTCGTTTGGCGTGGTCAGCCAAATTGCCAGGGCGGTTTCAGGGGGAAGGGACTTACCTCTAATCGCTGACCAGCTTAGTTTCGGGCTCAGTTCAGCTTGAATACTACGTGACGCTCGAAGCTTTTACATATTTTTCGTACTACGGATTTGGTAATCAACGCTCACACCTCCCATTCTCCCACCTGCCCCTCTCAGAAAGTGTGCCATATATGTGGACAGGGCGCAACTCGGTTAGTTTGCTTAGTTTATTATGCAGTGGAAAAGTGCAGCGCGTAGTATACATTGTTTGGAACAATGGCATTATACGATAATAGAAATTAAGCGAGTTGCATGTCAGCGGGGCACAGCTGGTGCTGAGAAAATGAAGTCACCGCGCCTCAACTCAACTCAACTCTCAACTCAAGGCAAATATATAAAAAAAAGTTACAGGCTACACACGACAAGTGCTAACTAACTAAACATATGCAGCGAGCTTATACATAATACTCCACGACGATGACGATGACGACGACGTTGTCTGGGCCCAGTGAATCTTGTTCTCAGACATGTGAACGTGAAGGAGGTGGAGAAGAAGCAGCTACAGCTGCAGCAGAAAAAGCAATGCATTAAGCAGCCAGTTCCATAGTGAACCTAGTCAGGGCATAAAACTGTTGCCTGTTGCGACCATTTATGGTGTCAGTAAGGTAGACTGCAGCAAATAATGCTCTTGATAATGATAATGATGCCCCGCTTTGGGGCTGTGTGTTGTGCCTTCTACTGCCTTCTCTGTCTGCTGAACACCCTGAAAGTGGTGCAATTTAGTTGCCGGTTCTGGGCCGAAGACCAAGCTGAAGCTGAAGTTCTTTGCCATGGCTAGAAAGTGGCCAAAAAGGCAATTGAAGACAAAGCGAAAGAAAACAAAACAAAACAAAGAGTAGAACAGCAAGAAAAAAGCAACATAAATTGAAGTAAAGCATGTTGAGGGGGAAAATGGCGCTGCACTTAATTTGGTAACTGACAGACGGAGGAGGAGGAGGCAAGCTCTGCCCCCCTCTACTCTCTGCTGCTGCTGTTGCTTCTGGTTTGGTTGCTTGCCACAGCCTGCAGCTGCTGGCGCGTGTTGCGGGAACAGACGGACGTTACTCGTGTCTTATATTTTTTGTAGACCAGTTTCCTCATTTTCATATGGCCAGTTCTAACGTGTTTTTGCTGTGAGTTTGTGGCAAGCTCATGTTAACTTGCTTCGTGTCGCATTTGCACGCACAATTGCCCCTTGACGCATGGAGGGAACATTGTGAAAGAGTCAAATAAAGGCAAGAATGGAACCTTCTTCTCCCTCTATATATCCTCTTTCTTTTTCTCTCTTTCTCTGTCTCTCTATCTCACTTTTTTCCCTCTCCCCTTCTAGAACTCTACAGCACTCTTGTGTGTAGCGTATGTTAAACAAATTTGTGTCGTGTTAATTGTTTAAGTTATTCCAACATAATTTAAACAAAGTAGAGAATTTTCCTCTAGATGATCCCAATGCGGAAGCGATGCCCTAAGCCTCTCAGGGGCGGCACAAAGTTCGTGTTAGATAAATTGCAAAAAGATACCGAGAACAACAACAACAACCACTACGGCAACTGCTTAGCACTCGCATGTTTTGGGGGTATCAAAAATCATTTGCGGGGCCATCATCAATTATGCTCGAAATGTTCTACGGCACGAGATATACAATGTACAATATATACAATATACAATGTGGATGGGGGGATTCATGAAAGATGTTCGCTTAGTGCCGCTTGAATTATTATTAAGAATAATTGAGTTGAGTTTGCTGTTTAAAATTAGAAATGAGCCGGAAACAAGAAGCCGGCAAAAAGTCTTCGCACAGCATCCCAAGTGATTATTAAAATGCGATCCGTAGAGAATCTTTAGTTGAATCATCAGCGAGAGACTCTATTTATAACCTCCCAGTAGAAACTCATTAGTATTACCTGCAGCTACCTGATAATTTGCATTGTCTGTTTGTGTGAAAAATCGAAAAGTCAAAATAAATAGAATTCAATTACACGACGACGACTGCGACGCGTCGCACAGCGGAAACCCAATGAAGTTGTAAACCTTAACGGTGTTGACCTTGAAATTTCGCCAGCCCTGGGTAAATTTACTATTGCCCTGAACCCTAATGAGGTCTCTCTCTCCCTCTCTCTGTTTCTGTTTCTGTTTGCTTCCTTGTCAGCCGCAGGGCTTGAGTTTTTGGGCTCGAATTCGGGCACAGGTATAATGTATATGAGTTATAAGGTATAAGGTTTGAGGTATAAGGTATATTTGTAGTTGGGTATCGTGTGTGTGTGTGAAAAGGTATCGGCAGAGGGCATCGGGCCTCACACTTGAGTGATTAATTTCCTGTTTATGCGCACTTGGTTATTTCTTGTCTGGTTCTCCTTGTTCTCCTCCACGTTTTACGTTCTTGTTTGTGCGGCTTCTTCTTGGGCACAGACAGGAACAGAACGCGAAACGCATTTTGAAGGTTTTCCCCACAATGAAGAGGACATGGAGAGGGTAGCAGAGTGTCAGTTCGACTAGCTTGTTTAACCTTTAATTTCGATGTTCGGCAGATAGATTCCTCCTGCTGCCCGTCTCGACTAGGCTTGCGTGTTTCGCAGATATTACCGCAATTACAAGTCGTCGATCAGATACTTGCGCTGCACACACACATACGCATGTATCTGTCAGATACATGCCTTGCTACACGTGTTGCAGCGTACCATCTCTCATGTAAACGAACCCGCCCGCCGCTCTGCTCAGTCAATGTCCAACTACCTGACAGGTAGCGCAACTCGACGCAGCGCAGCGCGTCGACTTGGCTCGACTCAGCTTGGCTTAGCTCAGTCGGCTCTGCCCGTCAGTCTTTCCAAACCTGTCGTCGACGTCGCGTCTCTCTCTCTCTCTCGGTCTCCAGACCCTGAACGACGCATTGTTTCGGTGTTTTTTTTGTGAACTTTTCGTGTTCAATTTCAATGGGAACGCATTGAATCCAAATAAAAAATCGTTGAGAATATTTCGAGCCGAACCGAACGAGGAGAAATAAAACGTTTACGACGTAATTTCCCGGAATTTTGCAATTGAATTGAAATTGATTTTCGGCCAGTGAATGTGAATGTGTGTAATGAATGAACGGGAACCAGTATTTGAATGACGTCGCGACTCATATTCATACTCGTCGTTTCGGGAATGAGTTTTATGGAGCATAAGTGTCGACTCCTCTTACCAGTTTGTGCAGTGTTACAGTTACAGCTACAGCGATCTATATTAAACTGAATCAGAATTGCGGCAATCTATAGATAGCCTGATTACAAAGTGTGTGAAGATTCTGAACCTGTGAATGGTGGACAATATTTGCGCGCTATCAACAACAATTTAAATGGTAATTAAACGTGGAAGATTCTCTTTGGAATATCTTATGCAATCAGCTCCCCCTTCTCTAATTGCTTTTGCTGGCCTCGAGCCCCTCCCCACACGATTCTATTGACTTTGAATAGTTTTGTTGTTTGCTCAATTTGCTGCGGTGTGGGGCATGGGGTCATTTTGCAGCTAATGATGCCGATAATTGCCATTGTGTGTGAATACCTTTTGAGAGACTCGCAGATAGAGTCGGCGAATTCGATTGCGATTAAGAGATTGTCAGGTGTCTGTCTGCAATTAGAGGCAACAAGGTTTGCTTTATGCAAATCATGGCAGGCACTCGAGATGAACGCAGGCTGGTTAAGCCTGCAGCATAATTGACATAGATCGTATATTGTATATCGTATCGTATACCGCTGGCCAACCTAATGCACTTGACCCACTGACAGGCAATAAAGGGACAGTCAGACAGCGGCATCTTAAGTCGATCTCACATACACACTCTCTCGACACTCTTGAGATGTTGCGGAAAGAAATCTGGTACAATAAAAGCGCGACAAATTGATGTAGATGTTGCTGATGTTTCGGATAAATGTATCTGCAATCCGCAACGGTCGCAGTCGCGGTCTTTATAATCCGCATTAATCTCTGTAATTGCCAAGTGTTAAATGCCATTTGCATGGTCCGAACGTGGCTCAACTTGTGTTCGTCTTGTACATAAAGATGGCAGCTAAGATATGATGATGATATGAGGCCGTCTACGGCCTCACGTGTGCCCCACTCTCGAGGCAAATGCGAAAATCAACAAAATGTTGTAGCTGTAAATTGTACAAATGAATGCGATGAAGCGTCAACTGTTTTGTTTATATTTCTCCCCTTATTGTTGTTGTTGTTGTTGTTGCTGCCGTTGTAGGCTCGTTGTGGGGCGTAGCTGGCGCTGATTTGCACCACTGGCCCCACGTTTAATTACATTCGATTGAACAATCAATAAAAAGTAATCAACGCGAGATACTTTTACTCGTGCCAAGTGTATCTTGTAGCTACATTGTAGCTGGAGCTTGTCGCCTGCCAGAGACGCGACGCGTCGTTAGTCTTGGACTAGTCCAAGCTGAATTTACATAATCTATCTGCCACTGGCAGCATGCAAAACTGTGTCAATCCGACTGTGAAATGACTAGTCACCTGTGAATGTTGGTGTATCTTGCTGCTCTGCAACTGCATTGGATGTATCTGATGGATTGGCAAGTGGTGCCAGGTGCCTCGTGCCTGTCCGGTGCCTGCTGCCAGTCATACCCGTATTATGCACTATTATGCTGAACTTGTTTCAGTTTTGTTGTTTTTACTTTCGTTCGCATTGCTCCGCTGCTTGGCTTGGCAGCTAAATCAACAATAAACAAGAGCAACAAGAAACTGAGAAACAAATAAACAATCTCATCTTGTTTTACTTTCCTTTCTTTCTGCGCCGACGCAGCCGACTTTCAATTACAAGAGCTAAATGCAGATACTAAGCGACGACACACAGCAACAGATACACAGTCTCAGTCACATTCAGAGTCACAGATACAGATACAGCAACACCGACAGCTCAGTCAGTCACACAGATACTCTCGCTGTCGGATAATTTCTCAGAAGTTTTTGCAGCGAATGAATCTTGAAATTAGTCGCGGATTAATTACACAGTCTTGCGATTAAAACGCACAATTCTGTTGGGGTTGTCATCGTGACATTTGCAATTAGGTTCAGGTTCAGTTGGAGGCATTTAATGTGGACTTTCGCTACAGCCAAAGGTCAGCGCTAATAATATAATATGCGTTGGGTTCAATTAGAGATAAAGGAGCATAAAGCGAAGTTTATTTTATGGTATTATTAAACAGGTTGAGCAAAACTTTAGCTACTATTAATTCCTGCTTAAACAAGTATTTGCAGATTCAAAAATGTTTCCATTATAATACCTACTCCATTCAAACAAACATAAAATGCCAACAAACTCATAAAAAACACCAAATTATTTCATATTTCCATAAAAACTGAGAATGTGGAGTTAGTTTGGTGGCGCGTGGAACTGAACAATTTTTTCCTAGAACTATTTAAAGTTGAGGCAAAAGTTGGGTGAGGCTTGTTGGGAGAGAGAGAGAGGGAGACATAGACAGAAGGGGAGTGAGAGAGAGAGGGAGTCTAGGGAGTCAAGCTCAAGTGCAATTTCGGCTAAAGGCCGCGTTAATGTCCAACCTGGCAGTGAAATAGTTTCAGTTTCAGTTCCACTTCCAGACTTTGGTCCCTGCTCAGGTGCCTCAAGCGGGTGCCGAGCTTAAGTTTGTTGTGGTTACGCGCGGTTGGCTTCGGGCTCAGATGGTGGTGGTGGTGCTGTTGCTAATGCTGGTGCTGGCATGTCAGAACCTTTATCAAGCGACAGGGCAACAACAATAACAACAATTCTTGTTGAACTTGTCGCCGTTCGATTTGAGTGCACAAAGAAAAGCATCGGCGTCGGCAACGGCCCTTGTAGCGTAGGTCACCATGACGTTTCAAGTACTTTTACTTCACTATAGTGCAGGTAAAACCTACCTGTTAATAGCCTGCAACTTGCTGCAGAAGCTGCCACTTTGTGTCGCCTACTTATGTTTCTTCTATATACCTTCGCCGTCTCGGGTTCCGTTCCAGCCACTGACTTGCCCAACGGTCCACAGAGCGGGCCCTCGTCTACACCCGATACTCCAGTGGGGCTATCTGTATCTGTATCTGTTGAGTGTTTTTATGTGTGTTTCATTTTATCTGTAACTCGGCCATCTCCGGCTGCAGCGCTTGCAAATCTTGGCCGGCGCCAGCTGAGCGCGCCACGATTGTTTGCGAAAATTTTCAATAATAAACAGCCCAAAACGCCGACGTCCACTTTGGGACTTAATTTGCGTCAGTCAGCTCGTAAACATTTTGTGCAAGTGACGCCGCCTTTTAAATTTGTTTATATGCTTTGAGATTGAGATACGAAGTCGGGGGAAAGGTGCAGATGGAGCTGGAGGGGAAGGGAGGGGGGTCTGGCAGAGGGTGTTGCTGCTGCTGCTGTTGGCCTGTTTCGTGGTCAGCGGTGGCAACGAACTCATGATAAAAGCTGTTGACCGCCGTCGTTGTTGTTGTTGTAGCCGTTGCTGGTGTTGCAGTTGCTGTATCTGTTGTTGTTGCTGTTGTTGTTGTTTTGGTCTCGAGCGCGCCTCATTTATTTGTGCAAGCGTGCATAATTCGTCAGTGTGTGCATTCCAGGTGATTGTGATAAGAGAGCTGTAATTTAGTGTGCCGCCTGCCAGAGAGTTTTTATAAGTATTCGTGTGTGTGCCTGTGTGTGTTGCTTTTCAACAACAGCATGAAAACAAGAGAAATATGTATGCCAACGCTGCGATGATAAGATGTTTGACTTTTGTTTGACAAACGAGACAAAAGCGAGGCAAAGAAAACGCTCATTAAAATAATGACACAACTCTGTTTAACCTCTGCGACAGTCTGGGGTAACAGTCGCTGGAGAGGGGAGAGGAAGGGGGACAATCTCGTGTCGATGCTCGTCGATCAGTTTGAGTCATTTGCCGAAATTGTTTTTCATGTTTCGCTGCGAATGAGAAATTAATTCAATGGCGCTCTTGACTCGATTAATTATTATTTATAAGCTCCTTAAAGAGGCGTGTAATTTTGTAGTTGTTGTTGCCGCAATCTGATTAGGTGAATTGCTCGATAAATCGTATGATAAGTCGACTTTAGCTGGATGAGCTTTGAAAGTTCATTAAATGTAGTTTCAAGTTCATTCCCCAATCCAAATTGAAATCATTCTTGTTAGAGTAAACTCAAGTAGGATGAAGATCCCTGGAACCAGTCTAGTATTAATTAATATGAGCTTCATTTATTGTTGAATAAGATTTAAACACACATGTAAGCTCTGGTAAAGTTAATTAATGCTCTTCAGTTCAAGGAATTCTAGGTCAGTTCCACGATATATCGAAGGATAAGTCGACTTTCCTCAACTTGCTGAACTGAAAAAGCTTTGAAAGCTCATTAAAACTTGCTACCTAAACAAATTTATGTCGTTTTTAGCTGTTTGAAAAAATCTCTTATGAACTATTCTACCAATAATGAATATGAACTTCATTCATTAAAGAGATAAACGCAAATATGAGAAAGCTTTAACAACACGTGCAAGCTCAATGAAAGTTCATTAATGTAAGCTTTACTTTATGCTCACCAGTTCAATTATTGAGCACGCTTATTCAATATTTCACAAAATCAACAACTTCTTGTTGAAAAAACTCTGTTCACAATGGGTTAAGGCTGAAGCGCCATTATCAGGTTGTTCTATATATAAACTTGTATGTAGTTACGCCTCTGCTTGTGTAAGTTGTGCGGAGTTCTTTGTTTAACTTTCATATTGGAACAGTTGGGCTTGCGACTTTGTTTACGTGTTTCATTCGACGATGTTTTCTCTGTCTGGCGGTGGTATTGACACCTGACGGAGTTAAACAGAGCAGTGAAATTTGCAAACAGAAGTGGCTGCTACTTTATGTATTGTATAATAATAAGAAAACAGAACCTCACGAAAGTCGGGCATAGTGTCATAATCGCACATAATACGAATCCAATCGAATTCATCCATTGTTGTAATAGCCAAAGAACGGAGCGAGCTTTCACTTTCCTATATATGCGATGCGTGTGTGATTGCTAATTTTGCTTTCGATAAACGGTTTGTGATCGTTTCTCGGGTTATTGTTCTGTGCCCAGGGCGATCTCGAATTCGATTCGCATGCAAATCGTCAGCTCAGATTACGAACCCAAGAGATCCGCACACACAAAAACCCATCCGCATGTGAATCATTTCGTTAGAAAGACGTTAAAGCGGATATTGCGGAGTTTCGTGTGAATTTCAGGTTGGGTTTTCAGCCCAAAAGTCGCCGAACTGCGTCATTAATTAGAAGAACCCCCTGTCAAGCCTTACCTCTCACCTCATTTCGTATTGTTCTTCTCCTTCCTTACAGATCTAATCGATGAGCAGCAACTTCAAGAGTCGCAACACCGACGAGGCCCTTGCCGAGCAGCTGAGTCTGCCTAGAAGTGTTAGGCCCGCAGCCGCGCCTACCTACAAACAGATTTCCGGCGGCATGGCGACACTGCCACGCCCCGACACCGAACAGCGACTGCGCAGCGATCCGAACACAGCACGCACATGTGTCTACATAGGAGGCGCAACGGGTGTGCAGAACACCGCAGCCACTCTCGATCGAAGGCAGCCACAGCGCATGTCCTGGCTGAATATGCGACGTGCCAAGGCCGATGCAGAGCTGCCCGCTGTCACACCCTCGCCACAGACAACGCGTAGCTGCATCTCCACAGTGTCCAGTGTGGTGGACAGTGGAGGTGGACGCACCACAGCCACCTCGGGACGCATCAGCTCCAGCGGCATCATTACGCTGAGTGGGAGTAATAACACGCTGTCCGACATACAGGGCTATCATCATGAGCACGATCTGACCGCAGACAGAAACTCCAAGAATTATTCGTCTGTCTCCGTTACGGCTTCCGCTCATTCTGCGCACAATATCACGACGGCCAGCAATGCAAAGCTGCTTCCAGCTGCCGAGGATGAGTCCAATCAACAGGTGAGTCAATCTGAATTCAACAGAAACCGTTAGCAATTCCTATGGCATTAGTCGGGAATGTTCTGAATCTAATGAGTTTATTTATAAATTAACGAAATCAAGTTTTTATTACACAAAGTATAAAGATATGAAAGAGATATAAATATTTATCTCTATATACCAGATAAAAATCTGAACGGAGATTGTGAAACTTTCCTAGTTTTAATGTGCTTATCAGTTGCGCTGCGTTTGACTACTCCGTGAACGAATCAATTACTCACGCTGCATTTGCGAGACAAATATTTTTGCACGCTTGAGTAATGAGCAAAAAATTCAGAATGAACGTGACCGGAGAGAGAGAATGTTGCCATTCAAATCGATTGATCTCGGGGCGCCACAAAATTGTCTAAGTTCGTTGCAATCACTTCTCAATGTTGTCTACGTGCGATACGAAAGTCGAGCGAGATTTATCCAAGCTTCCCCTCTCGGCGCATACTGTTGTCGCTCAGTGTGTGCGACCCTTTGCCATGTGTTAATTTTCGCACTTTTTATTTGTTTCCATACGTTGTATTTGCCTTTTATCTTATCGAGTGTTTGCATAGTTTGGGGTAATCAACGGAGATGAAACTCGTTTCTCTCTCTCTTTTTGATCTTCGTTGCAGGCCTTGAAAAATAGCACAACTCTTTGTTGACATCTTCATGAATTCGAGTCGTTAGTCAAAAATCGGGTTGACTCTTTGTTTTTCCACGGTTGTTTGTTGGCTTTAACTGCCTTCGTTTTATAGGGTTGTCCGTTCGACTTTATAAAACTTGTTTCCACGTTAGTTAGTTAGTTAGTGCGCTGTGTTTGACTTCTATTTGGGTTAGTGAGGCACACGGGCTGGGCTGGGCTGGGATGGCCTCACAGCTGAGAGTGACCATCCGTCAGTCTCTCAATCCCCTTCCTCCCGGGGGCATCCAATTGTTTTCGAGTTGTGTCTAGCGGCATTCGACAATTTGCGTTAATTACATTCTCGAATGAGTGCAAAGTGCACATTCAAATGTGCTAATTGCTTTTAATTAGGTTCTCATTTTGAGTTTAGTGTCCTTAGTTAGTAACGGTTTATAAGGCAGTTGTGTTCTAAGTAGCTTGACTGTATGTTTGTCATTTGATCATATATATTTTACATATCTAGACATTGATAGTCAATAATATACACAGGTATTGATTATCAAAAATATTTCACTTAGTTCTGATAAATTAAAAACATATGCATTATTTATATTTATTTGCAGCCAGAGTTGCTAGAAATAATAAGAAATGTGCGAGCCAAGATAGATTAGAAAACGATGAATTTATAGAGCATAAAAAAGCTAAATAGAGCAATCTTTTCATTATTGTTCCGCACTTTGAAAAAAAAGCTTGAAATGACAGGGAAAAAGATTAAATTTCGACATAATACCATCTAGAATTGCGTGGAATAAGTTCTATATTTAGAGCTTTCACTATAAAACAATCTAGAGTTGGCGGGAAACCAGCTCAAAATTAGATGATTATTCACTTCAGCCTAACAGCGGCAACAGTTTTTGATACAGTGTCGAGACAACTGCCAAAAGCGTAGCATAACCACGGGCTGCGCTGGTTGCTGTTAAGGCCCGCATGCAAACAGCAGATCCAAGCAGTTTACAGCTTAACTACTTTCAGAGCTCTGGTAGTGAAAAAACAAGCAGTGTTTTTCAATTTAAATTTAATATTTTGGCAAAACTGCTGTTTTTAATGTATTCCCCTTTTTCCATTTAACCGTACACGAGCTTTCAGGTTCGTAAAGTGTATAACTCGACCTGGAGTAGGCTGCAATTTGTTGGCTACCATAACAGTGTTGCATACTCACTGGGGCAACAACGGGGACAACAAATACGCTTGTTGCTTAAGTCTTTTGTTTATTCAGACTATAATTAAAAAAGCATATTTATATATACTATATGTATGTATGTGTCTGTGCATATTTATCAAGCTGTAACTATGTTTCTTCTTTTGAACATATTCCTCTCTGTTCTCTCTATTCTTGTTTGCACTTCATTTGAATGTGTTTGCATGCACTGCAATGAGTACATAAATTTAGCTATAAATTCGCAATCTTATAATAATCATTCACATGTGCATATGAATACAACGAGTACGAGTACTCACATGAGCCGACTCATTTGTAATGCTGCCGCCCCGTCGCTTAACGCGGCTGTTGTTATGTGTGTGTAAGGTGGGCACACACACAGCACACACACTTGTATCAGTTACTTCATCTCTTATGCCTTTTCGTTTCCAATTCGCTGATTAACAAGTTCAGCAAAACGAAAAATGTGCAGCGACTTTCGGTGCGAATTCGGCGACGCCAGTTGCACGTTTTGTGCGTTAAGAGCGCGTGAATGGATGGATGGAGATATTGTTCGACTGACAGACCAAGATATTGACAGATTGCCTGACTGACTGGACAACTGACCAACTGGTCGAGTGGTCGACTGACTGACTGCTTTGATTTCGGTGCGTTTGTACTGATTGATGACGTCATTCTGGGCTGCATTCAAGCATTGAATCGAATCTAAAGCTCCGCAGTTAAAGCTAAACCGGCTCTCGCCGCGGCTTCGTCTTGCGCTGCGATTGTGGGAAGCAATATGATAATTGGCGGTTATTAGAATTGCATGGACGGACATGAGTTTTGAAAGCTGCCTCCACCACAGCAGTGAAAGTGGCCAAGTTGCTTGTAGTGTGGAGAAGTTGCTTGTAGAGTGGCCCAGTGGCCACTGCTGTGGCCAGAAGAATTTCAATATGGTGCGCATCAGAGAGAATCCAATGCGGACGACAATTGGGCAATGCGCAACGCAACGCAACGCTACACTGCGCTACCGGGTTGGGTGTAACGGAGCACTTGGCTAGTTAACGATATGGCAGCTGTGTATGGCTTCATGCCTGCGACTCCTTTCACTTGCCACTGATTAGAGACGAGACCCAACCAAGAAATGAAGTAAGACAATAGCCATGTCACACACACACACACACACATGCAGACTGTCCAGCTGTCCAGCAATGCTCCAGTGCCCGCTGTGCGCATCCGTACTCGCCGCTCTATAAGATTTCCATTAAGCAGCTCGCTGCAGCGACACAAAGCAATTGTTCGTCTCTTATTCAATCTGTCGACAAAAGATCTGGAAAGCGCCTTTTGTGACTCGCATTTTCACACTCCAATTTCCGAGCTGCGACAATTGAGAGACGCATAAAAAACATACCTATAAAATCTTAATTGTTGTGCAGAAGAAACCCGAACTCAAAGCATTCTGTGTACAAGAAATCAATTCTAGACAGTAAGAGAACTGTCTATAAATCGTAGAAAGGCTTATTTATAGGCCACTTTCGGTGAGTTTCCACTCGGATTACAATTGGAAGGTAGCTCTGCACACGCTTTTACTTTTGCCGCCTCGTTGGGCCTCGCATTATTTTCAAATGAGCCAAATTTCAACGGCCACTTTGTCCATTTTGAATGCCGGACACACACACACCCAACAATAAAGCCATAAAGCAATTATGAATGCTAAGCAGAAGGCCAAAAACTGAATAATTCTACCTGTGCCAGCAAGTGAGATACCCTATAAAAGACGAGACAGGTAATTTCTAACTTCTTTGAGGTTTCTCTGCAGAGTTGTTTCGAGTAACTTGTTGCCCACATATCATTTTATATTCTTTGCCCCACTGAGTATTCGGGAAAGTCACATTCTCAGCACCTCAGTGAGTTCATCAAGCTATCGTCCAATGGGATCGACATTTCCGTTGCAAGTTTTGTATTTATGGAGAGGGGACAATAAAGAATCGATTTAAAATTTAAATGTCTGTGCTTAATTCGAATAACTCATGAGTAATTTCGAATACTCGTACATTGCTTGGCTTGGCTTACCTTGTTGCTATATTTCGCTCTGGACTCGAGAACGTGTGCGTCAATAATAATATTTTTATTTTCTATTAACGCTTCGTCTAGGCGTAGCTGATTGCCCCCTTCCCTCGTGGCGTGCGCACACTGAGCGTCGTTAATTATGCGACCAGACACAAGACGTGCGCGCAGCTCACACTTGAGACCTGAGCCCATTCTCGTTGTCAGAGTCTCGGGTTCGAGTTGAAGAAGATGCGCCAGTTTCGCTCGCATGCTTACATAATAATTATAAAAATTATGAGATTGTCTGGGCTCTACATCTGACTCTGGCTTAGAAGAACGTGTTAAAATGAAATTTAATTTAAGTGTGTGAAGCGCAGAGGCGAACCAAGACTAATGGACAGAAGAGGGACGGATCGTTTCTTCTCTCTGCCATAGCCCACTTCCTGCTCGACGGGTAAGTTAATTATGTTCACGACATGGGAACATCGTCAACTTCGGGGCAGTCTACAGTCTTCTCAGTCTGCTGGCATCTTTAGAACTTTCAATTAGTCAATCTGCGCAGTCGCACAGCTCGTGGGCGGTTTTAAAACATAGAAAACGTATCAAACGCATGTTTCAGCCAGGCCCAGAAGAGTGTGGAGTCTCTTCTTCGGGAGAAGAATCGTTCAGGCGTGCCTTATGCGGCCCATGTAAAGACTGTAAAACTGTCCGCCGACACGAAGTGTGCGAACACTGCTCGGCTGCGCTCGGCTCGGCTCAACTCGGTTTGGTTCGGCTCGATTCGCTCCACCTCGCTGCGCGCTGCTTTGCTGGGCGCTTACTTTGCGCAGCGACTGTGCATAGAAAGCCGCGCTTTAGTGGCGCGCTGCCGCCCGGGCCGAGTCAGTTCTGCATTAATGAGAGAGCAGTTCGGTTCGGTTCGGTTCATGCTCGCTCGCACGCTACGTGTGGTCGTCCCCAGTCCCAGTCGCAGTCACAGTCGCAGTGTCAGTCGTAGTCGCCTAAAGACTTCTCGCAGTCCACAGTCAGCCCCCTGTGAGGCCTGATCTCGTCTCGTCTCGTGCAGTTCCCGGTTTCAGCTCTTGCTCCAGTGAGTGCGATGAAAAACTCGTGTCTGTTGTGCTTGTTGTGGTTGTTGTTGTTGTTGTGATGGCATGAGGAAAATCCCATAAATCGGCTTCAGTTCGCTCATTAATGGCAAACCCGTTTCGTTTGTCTCATTTTCGAATTTTCCAATCAAAAATCGCCTCGTTTTCGCGATCCATTCGCGCAGTCGCAAGTCGACGCTGCTGCTGCTGAGATGGTCGACGCGCTGCAATTTCCGAGTGAATAGACGAGCTGCTAAAGCGGATGTGCGCAGCGAATTCGCCGTTGATTGCGTTTCGGAGTTGCATTACGCATACGCCGCGTTGTCTGTTACTGTCTGTCTGCAGTTCCGTGTATCGTAATGTTGCTAACGCTAATGCTAATGCCTGCTAGCCACATCTAATGACAGTTAGCTCGCTTTACGGAACCAGCACGCGTCACTCTCGTTCGCAGCAGAGCGCAGCGGCAGCAGTGGCAGCAGCAGCAGAAGCCGCTATACGATGCGACGGCGTTGGCGATTCGCAAAAGACATTCAATAAGCGGTTCAGGGCTAAGAAACGAAGGTGTTGCCAATTAATATTTAAAGCGTCTCTGTCGTCGTCGTCGGTAATGCGATAACTTGTTTCATATGTGTTCCGTCTCTGTGCATTGTTGTGTTGTGTGTTTTTTACGCTGTTTCCTTTCGGTTTCTTTCTTAGTTTGTTTTTTATTATTTTGACATAAATGATATTCCATAGAAATATATATGGCTGTGAATTGAAATGCTAAAAGTCATTCAGCTTGCAAGTGAAACAAGCTACGATCGAGAAGTTTAAACAGATTCTGATTAAAATTCACAATAACAGAATTAACATAATCGTGTGATTTTTATTATAGATAAGAAATCGTAATAAATTTCAAAATAATTACAATCGATAATCGGAAATCGAAATCGTATGCAACAAATAACAAATGCAAGAAAATGACAAGTTCTGCTGCACATATAAACCATACAAGATCTGTCCAAAGATGGAAATACCAACAACTAAATATCTAGCCGACTATCTATATGTAGTGCACGAGGATGTGCCATTCAGGTATTATCGCAAAGTAAGTTTCCCAAACGAAATCTCCATTTGGATTATACGATTCCACTTTGTGGGCAGATGAATCTCTTTAAGTATTTGAAGGCAATAAAAACGATTTCTTTACGCCTCGATTGATTCCAACATGATGCGGGCATTGGACATCATGATACTGAACGATTATAGGCATATTATAATGCGCTCTCGTCCCACAATTACAATAGCAACAACGTATACTTGAATCGCTGCTTGAGGTTGAGGTGTTTGGCTTTTGTTTACATTTTCACTGTGTGGTTTTCGCTTTATTAACTGCATTTACTTGGGCGTCACGTTGAGCTCGTCGCAGTATCGTCTCCCGCTGTCCGTTCCCCTCCCCCACCCCTCGCTGTTCGCGCTCTCTTGAATGAATTTCACTTAAAAGCGTTCCACTGGCAAGCGATTTGATATTTCTTGTAATTTCTGCTGTTTTATTTTTTAATTATACCCTTCTTACCCATTGTAAATGTATGATAACGGGTATATTTATGATGTGAAAATTAATAAAAGCGTACAGCTCAGCTATTATAGCAGATAGAGAGAGGAAATTTTGTATGAAGACTCTCCAATATATAGTATGGTTTGGCTTCAATGTATTCGAAGCATAGAATGATTCGCCTTCTTCCCGAAATAATTAAATAAACGCGCAGATCTTAGCTTTTATAGCTGTTAGAATGAGGCAATTTTGTATCAAGACTCTTGTATATATTACGTTTTTAATTTATTTGAATATCGGAATGCCACGCCCTCTTTCCCAAATAATAAAGTATAAAGTGTGTAGCGAAGCTTTCTTTGCTGTATTTCAGAATAGGCTGTAGGGTATCTAATAGTTGTGGGTGCTGAGTCGCCTCTTTCTTTTGCTTGCTAAAATTTTGCTTTTCGTTTTTGAAAGTACTACAAAGATATACTATATATGTCTTCACATTCAGCTGTAGTTGTAGCTAAAGTTGTTGCTGTGTTAGTGGTTGTAGCTCTTTTTGGCCCGCATCTAATGGGCTTACACGGTACATTTTGCTAACAGAGGTAGAAGCAGAGGCAGCGGGAGAGGTAGCGGCATTTTGGGTCTTCGCAGACCTTAATAATGGGTGCGACTTTCTTTCTTTTGCCGCTCGTTACGCGATAGATAAACATACACAAGAACCCCGCAGGGGAAGCTGTCCGAGCGAAATGACCGAGGCGAGGTACGCGTAAACCAAATAAACACGAAGAAAATAAATAGCATAACTGACAAATTACACAAGAAGACGAAAGCGGAAGTGTCGGAAATGAGTTTTTCTGGTGGGTGGGTGTGTGTTTGTGATTTGGCGGATGCACTAGCCACGACGACACAGTTGACACTCATGACAAGTGACTCTATTTCATTATTCAACTAACCTCTTTCTCTCTCTCTCTCTCTCTCGTTGCAGACAAAATGCTCGGTATTTCGTGGCCTTGTGCTCTGCATCTGCCTCAACGTCAGCTACGCGAACGTGGTGCGCTTCCCACGGGAACTGGATCAGTACGGATCGGCCTATCTGGTGCCGTACGTGGTGCTGCTGTTCCTAGTGGGGCTGCCCATGATACTGCTCGAGATATCTGTGGGCCAATTTCTCGGCCAGGGGGCGGCACATACCTGGCGTGCCTCGCCCATATTCAAAGGTAAGCAACAGGTTGCAACAGCTCTCCCTCTCTTTCTGTGTCGCTCTCTGTGCAACAGGTGGTTGCAGAAACTACCCTTGCGAAAGCTGTGTGGCATGTGCAACCCTTGCAGGATAAAGCTTTATAGAAAGCTGCAGCAGGTTGCACTTTGCCCGCTTGTAATTCTCAAGTTGCAGTTCGTGGGAGTGTGGCATAAAAACCAGGTGCCACAAGATGTTGCACGGGGCGGTCGTGCATTCCGCAGTAACGACGGTTGGACACATCCCGTCTACCCTCACTCTGAAATTGTGTCCGTCAAGGGGCAGACGTTTAAAAAATAAGAGAGAGGAACAACAAAACAACTACACAAGGAGGAGGAGTTAGCAAATTTTCGTCATATTCTCTGAAGCAAAAGCAAAATGCAAACGCAAAGCGAGCGAATGCAAGCAAAGCAGACAAACGCGCAAAAGCTTTTACAAAGCGGAGCCAAAAACACAAAAGTGGATGCAACTAGTCTGCTGCGCTTGCCGCAAAATGCTGCAAACATGAAGAAGCACAAGAGCAAAACTATATAAACAAAACTATAAAGCAAACAAAAACAAACAAACAACAAAAGTCTAAAACAAGAAAATCACGAAACGCAATGATAAAAACGCAAAACGCAAAGACAAAAACAAATTATCAGACCAATCGAATATCAATGCAAACAAAAAAACTTATAAAACACATAAAAATACACTAAAAAAAGAAGAAGAAGAAGAAAACAAACAACAACTAAATGTGACCTAGTAGTTAAAATGAGATCATCATCGTGTTATATCAGGACAAAATGAAGAAAACTCTGAAAAAGCCCAAAAAAAACATTAAAAACTGCAAAAACTGCATTGGTGTGTGTGTCCCGTTCGTGTATATCGCTGGCGCGCCACTAAAAGTGACGGCATCACGGCCCTGGAGGCCGGCTGGAAAAGGGAGCTCGGGCCTTGAGGGCTCTTTGGGTGCCGGGTTTATATATCAGCATTATAAATCCCCCAGCCCATCAAATTAACATCACACCTACAACGGCTACTACTACAGGAACCCATATGCAGCCAGAGGGACAAAACTTTGAGCAGATAGAACATCCTGCAACATAATGCTCTCTGCCCTCACTGCATATGTCGCTATGCATTCAACCCAGCCGGCCGGCCGTTCGGTGTGCGAGGGGCTTGCCTGCTCCCTCTCCTAGTGTGTGCAGGCAGGCAGTGTGTGCACACCCAACATCCTTGGTGCACATGGAGCCCCGCATGTCGTGTGACCGGTCGGTACCTGTGCTAGCTTGTTGTATCCAGCCTGGCCCAGCCCGGTGGGACGCGTTGCCGGCGCCCTCCATGGCGCGTCCACAAAAAATAACCATAGAGACGTTTAAGGCAAATTCTAAATGAGCAAAAAGTATAAACCAAAAAAGCAAAAGCGCAACAATTGTGACGAGAGTAACAAATGAATCCAAAAATATGAGCAATATGAGCAACATACTATAATGGCAAAAAGCAAAAACGAAAACTGCAAATTACGACACAACACCTTCGAAAAAGACCTCAGTATAATACACATAATGCTGGGTGCTGCAAAGGAATGCCTTAGCTGTATCGCCCCTTTTTTTGGGGTCTAACGAAGGGGAAGGGGATTATTCCGCAATATTGTTTTGCATTGAAATCGCATGCGATTCGATGGGGAAACCCAGGGGGGTCTTTGGGAAAGATATGTGGCCTAGTTTCGTTTGGTTGTATTTAAATCTTGACAAATAAGACAGGGTGGAGTCAGTTTGAGAGAGGAAAATTGCAATTGCAAATGGTTCTGTAGTGATTATATCAATACAGCTTATAATTTACTTATGTTTTCAACTAACTCCATATCTTTAATCTCTTAGGAGCCTGCATCATGAGTCGCTTTGCCTCGTGGGTGTCGGCTATCTGGATATCGCTGCAGGCCGTGCTCGCCATGGCCTACATAGGCATGTTTGCCTCGAATACAATACCCTTTCGTGAATGCGTGGGTAATCTCAAGCTGAATGAGGTGAGTACAGGGGTAACTCCTTATAGAGTATTGCCTGCCAGTTGCTTATTACATTTCTACTTGCAGCACGGCTACTCGGTGACGGGCAACAGTGGACAGGAGTGCCTGGCGCAGACATTTCTAACGCCCTTCTGGCGCAATCCTCTCTACTTTGGTCTGCTGGCAGCCGGCCTGATTGGCCTATGGATTGTGGTTATGTTGTGGTACGTAATCCCCAAGAGAGTTCAAAATGCAAAGACTAATCTCAACTTCTTTGCAGCACTCACAACGGCAAAATCCTACGCCGTAGTCTCTTCGTCTACGGTCTGGCCGGACTGTGTTTGCTGTGTGCCCTGACTGGCTGGGAGGTGCGCAACTCCTTTTCGCGACACTACTTCCCTGAGCTGTGGAGCTTTGACTCCGGGCTGCTGGCCGACAGCAACATTTGGTTCAATGCCCTCATGCAGGTGTTGTTCTCGGTCAACGGTGGCTTCGGCGCATTGCCTATGCTGACGGGCAAGTTCCTGTACAAGGGCGACGCAGTGCGCACCTCTGTGGTTTATCTGTGCTTCAATCTGCTGATCAATGCCATCGCCGTGACGCTGTTCATGGTGCAGTTTGACTTCTCTTCGAATGGTTATCAGATTATGGCAGAGCTCAAGCCGCTGACTGCGATCTACGATCGTGTGCAGTACGGCGCTCAGTCGGAGAGTGAGTTGCTGCGTCACCTCATACCCTCGCTCATCTACGCACTCGTCATTCTCTCGGCACTCGTGTCCATCACTGTGGCCGTTTACACCTCGACTCGCCTCGTGCCACGTCGTCCCAACTATGTGATCTGTCTGATTGCTCTGGTTGTGGCTGTAATGTCCTTTGCCGCCCCCAGGTTCATGATTGCACGTGTACTCGACTCCCGTTTGGTGGGTACACTGGTCATTACGGCACTGGTATTCGAGCTGATTGCCATAACATGGATCTATGGCGCCAAGAACATCTACACTGATCTGGAGTTCTCCATTGGACGTCCCATTTTCCGTGGCTGGATGTGGCTGTGGTGCAGCTGTCCTGCGATTCTCACGGGAATACTGGTCTGGTGGTGTGCCGATGACGATCAGTATGATCTGCTGACGGGATACTTGCCACGTTGGGCGCCAATTCTCTTCACACTGGCTGTGATCATGATCATCGCTTGCATACAGATCTTCCGTCAGGTGGAGTACAATTTCTTTGGCATGATCTGTGAGGCTTCGAAGCCAGCCAAGGAATGGGGTCCAGCGGATCCTTTGGCTCGCCACTCGTGGAAGCAGTGGCGTTCTGTCTGCCAGGACACCGGACGTCGGGACTTCACACTGCGTCGTCGCGGCACAAGGGATTACACACACTCCATCAAGAAGGGACAGTACTCAACGGCCCAGAAGTTCGGTGCCAACGGACAGGCGACGCATCTTCCACATCAGACGCACTGGAAGTCCTCGACGCCGGGCAATAGTTCGCCCAACTACAGTGGCTCCATGTTCGGTGACTCGGCCATCGAGGAGGACATCAGCGTGGACAAGTTTCCAGGCATCACACAGCAGTATGTGCCATTCCAGGCCAATGATGGCAAGCCGCTTAGATATTCACAGCGTGCACGTCAAACGGCGCAGCCACAGACTTTAACTCGCCTGCCACCGGGTCCGACGACTGTGGAGAAGCATCGCGAGGTGGTCTACATAAGGCGCCTCTCGGACGGCGGCAGCGGCACGCATGCCACACGCATCGAGATCTCGCCCTCCAATGAGTCAATCACCTATGGCAATGGCAAGGTCAATGGCACCAACGGCACCTCTGCCATGTCCCGTAACCCGCTGGGCCGCTCGACGGGTTGCCTGGCACCTGCGCCAGCTCTTCATCAGCCCGGTAATCACATCAAGCGCTCTGCCAGCTCTGTGGTCAATGTGAACACGCACAAGCTACCTCCGCCCACAATGGCCGCAGCGGGAGATCACATCTGCTGGCGCAAGTTCAATGTCAACCCGGAGGAGTATTCGACGGAGCTGTGAGCTGGCCAAGCCGATCGCGATCGAAGCATTCACATTCAAAAGACTTGTTGCATCCAAAATAAATGTATCTGAATCTGTACACAAAGCAAGAGCAGATGTATCTTTAAGCTACGAATTACGAATTATGCCCATATTCAAAGTGTATCTTCTAGTTGTGAAACTGTGTATATAGAGCGCATGTCTAGCTATAGTTTATGTCTTATGTAGTATGCTAGTTGTAGATCTATAAGCAAATTTTCGATATATGCAATTCTCTGTTGTCATTGTCACTGTCTGATCATTTTGGTGATCCTTAAGGGATCACAAGTAGTTAAGTTCGATTTATGTATGCATGTGTTTGTATGTGTGTGATGTCTTTGTAAATGTCTGCCTGAGTGTGTGACTATGTGTGTCTGTGTGGAACTACTTAACCATTTTGAGATATGTATTTTAGTTTCGATATCGTCCTAATGTATCATCTAGTTAGTCTTCGAGCATGCTTCACCGTGTAATTGTTTACAGAACTTTACAACGAAACTGAAACGAATACGAAATTATGTAATAAAAGATATACTTAGTAAATTATAAACACTTGTTTCATGTTTGTTTCTCTAGATTACTCGGATCTAAGGAATGAAAAATAGCGTTGTGTATTGATATTTTTTATAATTCGACTCAGAAAACTTCAGATTTACTAATTTCGATTTCATATGTCGATCAAATTTAATAATATTGATTGAATCAGCTTTAAATAGGTTAAATTTATATATATGCAGAATTAATTTAGACTTGCAAATTTGAATTTTATACTAACTACGAACTTATTAATCAATTATCCCAATTTTTAAATTCATCGGATATTCATTCATTCGAAAAAATCGTATGACTTTTGACCAAGATATGAAGAATAAATCGATCGCTAAACATGTATTAACAGTTCCGCCTGAAAGTATGCACCAAATCGTCAATCCCAAGCCTCCAAATATAAACAACAAGCAAATGCGAAGCCAGAGCCCATAAACTAGTCTTATAAGGAGGATTGACGTTTAAAATATATGCTAAATATAAAATATGCTAATAATCTATGAGAATCAAAACTGCAAGATCATTAAGTTTGACCAAATTGCGTCAATTCAATATGAAATATTCATAAGCCGCATCCTAACTGGAGAACTTGAAATTGACCAAATGCGTTAAATTGCTTTTCTTATGTTGGGAACAGTCAGCCACATTGCGATTGTATTGTGTGATTATATTTCCGCCCAGTTGGAAACGGTAAATCAATGGCAGACAATTACGCCCACAAATTGGAAAAAGGCTTAAGTAGTTCTGCAACTTGATATACAAGTCGTGATGGCTTCGATGATTTTGTGGTCGAAAACGTTTTTACGGTTGCAATCGAAACTATAATCAAACACGACACATAGAATGGCTATGGCAGCTATAATAAAGAAATATCCATCAAAGATATTGTTGTCTACAAGCATCAAAGATATAATAATTAATGTGAGCTGCTGTTGCTGATGGCAATTCGATGGTTGGTTCCATATAAACTCCACTGAACAGCGAATTGCTGGAGCCATATCGAATGGATACTCGTAAACAAGTGACTGATTTATGTCTGCGGAATATTGGTGGATGCCATTAAAGCTCATACTAAAATGCTAATCGATGGAGTTGGAAGCATTGGAAGTGTATGTGCTTGTGCACAGATACAGATACAGTTGCTCATAAGTATCTATGTATCTTTGAAGTTGACTCTGGCGACCACAGTGTGCTTCCTCTGTTTTGCATAACACAAGCTTGTGGCTTGGTAGAGTGTCTCTCTCTGTGTGTATGTGTGTGTCTGTTTCCAGCTGACGTATTTGCTGGCTGATGAATTTTATACAAATTTGATAAACTCGAGGTGAACTTGATTTGTTTGTTGTTTGTTTTTGCTCTTCGGCTTCAGCTTCGGTTTGGCTTTTTTTTAATTTTTTGTAGTTTATTTGTAGAAATATGTAGAAGCATCTTTGCAGAAGCGGCCCAACGAGTTTTGTTCGCAGCATTATACGAAATTCAAATTAAAGCTAATAAATAGTTAGGCGCCCATTTTTGTTGCTTTGCCTGCTAACTATGCGAGCCGCGACCGCAGGTAATCTGAGCCAAAGTGCCTCAGCCACAGCCCCTGCCCGAAACCAAAAAGCGATAGCCAAAAAATCGAAATATATTTTATTTTATTTACTTATTTTATCTCGATTTCATTTTAATTTGCTGCTACACAGAAAACTGGCTGAAAAACTCGTCTAACTAACCTTCGTGCGACAAGTCAGACTGCTCGGAGACTGGGAGCGGCAGCATGGGCAGCGTGCCCTGATGAGCTGCGCAGTCACTGTGCCTGAACCAGATCTTGCAAGGACTCTCCTAAGCAATTACTATAGCATACTTTTGGCAGCCAAAGCCCCAGGGGTCATGGCAGGTCAAAAAACTGCAATGATTCACCAAAAAAGAAGCTGGATTTAAGTCTTTCTTTGTTAAGCTGCGATGTTTGTTGCCAGAGGCGTCGAACTTGAACCCCAAGTCGAAGCTATAATTTCATTCAACAGGCATTAATAACGCCGATTTATATACATATGAATATGAGTATGTATGTATATAACGACTTACGTAGGTAAGCTCGAAGGGAACAGACAAAACACGCCAATTTGCATGGCAAACTTATAAATTTTGGGCCTAGAATATCATGTTCGATTGTAAAACCTTTCTGTTAAACCACAGACAGACACACACACACACATGTGCAGGGAGATTTGTAGGTACAAACAAGCGAACTGGTTCGCTTTAAAATTAAATAACCCGTTCAGCTTGTCGTTTATTTTAAATTAATTTTCGATTTTTATTTGTCGCGCAGCTCGCCCAAATTTGGCTAAGACGCGTAGAATGTGTTAAGCAGTGTCATTACAAGTGTGTGCGTGAGTGTGTGTACGTGTGTGAGTGTATGCATATTTGAAGATTATGTATATTTCTAATTTGCCTTTGTTTTGACTTGGAGCACACAGTTCACTTAACAGCCTTGTGGCTGTCGGCGCGTGTGAACGCAGATGCTCCAATTTCTGCCTTGATTTGCACTCAGAGCGAATGCTTTGGCTGCTGCTTCTGCCTTTGCTGCGCTCAACTAGGCTAATTTACAAGCAGAGTAAACGGTAATCGAGCTCTCGAGTATGGCCATAAATCAAATCATGATTCAGTTTCAGTTTCATTTTCGACTTCAGATTCCACTTCTTCTTTTATTATGAGCACCTTCTGTTGCTCTTGAGATCTCTGCATAATTGGCTCAATCATCGTTTGGATGACCACTTGACAGCCATCGTTGAGCTAAGCTGGTCCCAGTTGGGCTAGCCCGATGGCCACTTGACAAATCACAATATAAAAAACTTGATTAATTCTCTCAGCAGCTCACTCACCCTTCCCAACTTTCGCTTGACCTGGAAGCGTGTAAAATATTACATAATTCCCACCAGCAACATCTGAGCTGATTCTGAGCAACAGGTTTTCGTGGAATCCGATCGAAATCTACCGCATCCGAAGTGTGACCCTCGGGCAGACTCCGTTGGTTCGTTGGTACAAGGATTTCAATGCCAATGGCCTGCAATTGGGCCAATAAATATCGCCCCTTCCCCTTTCAAACTGGTTGCCTGCGTTGGCCTGCAGCGTCCTTGATGCGACTTATTAATGGTTTGGCGGGAAACACGTTTCGCTGGGCCCTGACGTGAAAGAGACTCTCGCTGAGATTGTCGGGCAATTTTGGACAGTGTTTTTTAATGAAATTTCGCAGCTACTTTATAAATTTAAAATGAATAAAAATTTCTTAACAACATTCGAAATACACCGTTAGTAACCTGTGTATGGTACACAATTACGAGTATTGCGACAATAAAAACGGCTAGAATATTGTGTATATTGCAAAGGGTAAATATCGACTGCGAACAACAATAAATTTATGCTGAATCTTAATTATTATCACGATATATTGGACTGCTAATTACATGAAATCGAAATTCAAAAACCGCAAAACCAGATCAAGTTAAATTTGAATATTTTGTTGCCCCTCATAAAACAAACCAAAATAAAAATGATTTCAAATTTGTTATGAACAAAAACTGAAAGTGAAATTAAATGAGAAAGAAATTAATTGGTAGATACAGTTCAATACACACAGAACTACCCTAATATAAATTGGACTTGGATAAATTAATTTATTTATATTTTCCGTTCTAATAACGCAAACTTTTCCTGGTTTCATATCAAAACATAAACAAAGCACCATGGAAATCTTTTGTTTCTCAGCTAGTTTATTCCCATTTTCAAGCCAAACAATACTCTATATTAGAGGAGTAGTTTTTTTGGAACTTCCTTAAGAGAACACATAGTCGAATTGGAACTAGTCGGTCTGGTTGTAGTCTGCTCGCTGTTCGTTGATTTACATAAATATAAATCTAAAGCAGCTTGACAAGTAATAAAATTCGTTCTGCCTTGACTGGTATGTAGATACGAGATGCTATAGCAGTCCGAGCATGTTTATGTATAGTATACATACATACATATGTATAGAGATGTATGTATGAAGGATTCATTTGCATAAATCATAAGCACAATTAAAGATGTCCAAAAGTTGTATTCCTCTGCTGACGCAACTGACGCAACATTTGGCTGGAAGTTTATATATTTCTATAAGATCCGCAAAATTAAAATACAGAAATATATCTATACAAATGTATCTTTTTGGGCTTGGGTGCGTGTGGTACGAGACAGAGAGAGAGACAATTATAAATATTCAGCAAGCCTATTCTTGTCAGATTTTGATGTGCTTTTTTTCCACTACTTTTTTCATTATGAGAGTCGAGAGTTGATTTTCATTTTAATGGGCTGTGCGTGCAGGTATTTAATTACGAGGATTAGATACTACAACTCGAGACATTTATTTAGTTGACTCCAATTGACACCTGAATAGAAAGAGATTTATCGAGCGCCATAGAACACACACTTTTAATTTGGCGAGATTTGTGCTATGATAAGAAGCACAAATCATTTCCGCTACAAAGACTGGAAGTGCGGGACAGCTGAATGGGCTATTTTGGATCTTTGCTAATTTGTATAGATTTCGCTTGAATTGTGTCTAGAATCTGGTTGGACATTGATGCTGATGGCACTGGCCCATGTCAGGGACATCGGGTTAAGCTGGCGTTAATTTGACAAGCCAGTTTTGTAATTAATTTTAGCCAATTTTATGCACATCGATCCGTAATCGGATGGACAAAAAGACCCGTTGATATGTCCTTCGGCCATTTGCAGTTGTCAAGCTGATGTTGAAGTTGAATAACAATCGGTATTATCTGTTGACAGTTGTCATTATGTCTGGCCCGCGATGTTGCAAGTGTGGGCAATAATGCGACAAAAGTGCTGACTTTTCTTTCCTCTACACAGCTTCAGAGTTTTTGGGGGGAACCCCTCCCCTCTTCGGTCTCCTCTGCAAAAGGTGTTTATTCAATGAAATGGTTTTTCTATTTCTGAAGTCCGAACAAAAAAATTTGTCGCAATGACGAATCTGAAATGTCAGCAACGGCAGCCGCAGCCAAGTGTCATTGCCTCTGAGAGCAGCTCGAGCTACTGCTGCTGCTGCTGCCGTGGGGCGAGCTGTGACCCGAATTGTCACACAGCCTCCACCTGGGCGGAGCCATTAAAAGAGAACTTCGGCTGACGGTCAGTCGAGCTAATTGTGAAGCTCTTCTTCTTGGCGGGTGACACTTCCTCGTGGCAAAGTCACTCTTCATCGGAAGGTGCCATTTGAAGGCACTGCAAAGCACTCACATTTTTAATGGCGACTACTAACACACTTTGTGATCATTATAATAATTAAAACAACTTCAAAAACGTGCGATTTAATAATGTCATCAAAGTCAAGTTGGCTCTGCACTTGGCGAAAAAGCCGAGCGAGGAAGACACGAGCTGCTGAGCCTATAATAAAATACAGACGAAAAGTTGCGAAGATTGCCTAAAATATAGAGGTGTAAGGGGACACTCGGTTCAAGGTCGAATTTAAATAAAATACAATCTACTTGGATTTGTCAATTTCCAAAGATTAAAACGATTTATTTTATGCTGTCTAGTGTTGACTGTATAATTTCAATAAACTATTCTATATTTTTTGCATATGTCATCAGTCTTTTCTCTAAGTGTAAGACACTTGTCAATGGACTACTCCAGCCAGTTAATAGCCCATTGAAGTGTGAGCTAGATCCGATCTGCTCAAGCAAATACTCGAACAAAACAAACAATGAAAATGAAGAAGTTTGTTGCGATATTTATCGCCATGTCGCGTGGGCAGCCGCCCAATGGGTTCAGGCGGAGTGTAGCGTGACTGCGGATCATGTTTCGGGGCTGCCGGGGGCGCAGATTAATAAATGCAGCTTATTATACGATTATGTCTGAAGACAAATACGCTGCAGCCGAGCCAAGTTAGCCAGCAAGCTGCTGACGAAACTCGTTTCGGCCCGTCCGACGCGCCAAAATGATGATGCGCTGCTGCAGCGTAGTATCTGCGCATCTCTGCAGCAGCAGCAACTAAGTCTGGCAGCTGGTGCAGCATCTTTTCTGCTTTTTTAATAAAAACAAAATGTGCTCGGGCGAATTACCGAGCGAGTGTGTGCTGTGTGTGTGTTGCTTTTTTATTGACAGCACATTTTGCGTTTAAAGGTCATTTGGTTATTGGGGCTGCGCGAGGTGCGAGCTGCGAGCTGCGAGTGCGCGCCTACCTTAACATTCGTGGCGGCGGCTGGCTTCCAAACTTGGATGCCACGACTGACCCGCGTTGCGGCATGGAATGGCACGCACCAGTGGCAGCATCAAGCAGCAGGGGCAACCGGTTCGCATTGTCGTTGTTGCATGTAGGCCTACGAGCAGCTAGACAGCTGTAATCCCCGCCAGGTCAGGCCAACGCCTGCAGCAGCAAGTGCATATGGAGTCATCTCACCGGAGTCATCACTCACAACTTCTATTTGCCTTGCTCTGCTCCGGCGCAAGCCTTGAAAGCGATTGCTAAAATTACAACATGCTCCCCGACTCTACACTCGACTCTCGCCTCCAATGATAATCTCGTTCGTTTACAAATTAGACTCTGCATGACAAAATGTTTAACACTCGTTCGCCCAGCAGCATTATCCATAAGCAATCGAATTACCAACAACAACAAAAACAACAATAAGAAATACTCGTTTTGAAGCTGGCAAAACTAAAGAGAAGAAAACAAAATACGCGAGCTCAAGAAGATGCCAAAGCAAGTGGCCAAGCCAAGTGGCTAAATGGCCAAGTGTCTGCCTAAACGTAGTCGCTATTCATCTGATATATTTGCCCAAATAAAAGCAGCTAAATAGAAAGACCAATAACAACAATGCCAACAAGATTGCTGGCAACACTGGCAAATTAGGCGCGCTGCCGACGTTCTCCCTTCTGCTGCTGCTGGAGCCTTTTTTGCGGGGGTTTTTTTGTTTTGTTTTGTTTTATTTTATCTTATTTATCTACAATTATTTATTGTTTTTCTTTTGTTTGACTACGATTTGCTATGTTATGCGACTGCTAAGCCGCAGCTACAGCGACGTCTGCGTTAACATCAAGAGCTGCGGCATCGTCGTCGCCGATACCTTCGCCGCTGCGCAGCTGCCAAGCGACTGGGCCTGGCTCTGGGCCTGAGCTTGAGATTGAAACCAAAACCGAAACCGAAACTGGCACTGGCTTTGGCTGGTCAGTGACGCTGGCGTCAGCGACAGCATCTTCACTCTGTCCGAGTGTTAACAGCTGTCGCCCAACTCGTCGCAGCAGCAACAGAGGCAGCGACGGCGGCAGAGCGAGCAGCAGCAGCAGCGTCGGGCTTACTGAGTATATATAAGTAGAGAATCTTCAAGTTTTGATGCTTTAGTTGCTAGCCCAGAGTCGACCCAGAAGTTGAAGCAACTTTCTGCTTGGCATCGATCATAAATTCAATTGACCATTGAATTTTGATACGATCGGACACACAAGGATTACACACTCACACACGCACGCTCACACCGCTGCTGTCGGGATATACACAAATCGAAATAATCAAGCGATATCTTGCTGCCATCTGTTGCAGTTAAAAGTGCTCACCATGGTAAAGAAACAACAACAATAATAAACAATCTGTGAATCAAGTGCAAAAAGAGAAGTGAAGAAAAGACAATCCGACAATATTCGAATACGAATTCGATTACAACTCAATTTGCATTATATATCTGGCGATATCTGCGACAGACCCAGCTCGTCTCGTCTCGCAGCTCAAGTGACATTTAAAGCAGCTAAACATTTGTGGTTTTCCATTTACATTTTGTTGTTCAATTGTTGTGCAAGGTGCAAGTGAAAAAGTGACCAAACTGGTGTCCATCGGACACATCGTTCGCATACCTTGCGAATGCTGGCAAATTGTTGGTCACTGCCAACATTACGCATACGCCCGGTACTCCCACGTGGGGAGCACAACTTCGACTGCACTTGGGGCGTCTGCTGTCAGTTTTTGCGTATTAAATCATTAACTTTGTTGCGACTCAGCTGCAAAAACAGCAGCAGCAGCAGCAGACGCTGCGAGCATTTGTTCTGAGTTTCTATGTCAGCGATTAAAGATGAAATTAAAACTTGTTTGCTTCATTGCAAATTTTCCACACATATTTCATGGGTTGACATTTGAATCGACATATTTAGGCAGATGACCATTAAATGCAGCCTTAAGTTATGGGTTAATATAATTAGAATACAAGAAGAATATTCTTGAGCGCTGCTTATTCATTGGGTTAATCGTTTTACGGCAAGTTCGTTGCCTAAGTCTTTTGATGCCACAGCGCCACACGGCGAATTATCAAAGAATCCAAGCAAAAACGAAGCGCAGGGTTGATCGTTAGCCTTCAAAGACACATTTACCTAATGTAATCAACGAAAAAATTACTGAAGAATTAAGCATAAATAGCATTAAAGAGGTTTAATATGTCTCCATCTAAGAGGTGTAAAATATGATAATACCTTCCATCATCTGTCCGTTCTGTATCCTTACAATCGTAAATTACTTGATATTTCATTATCATCATCTTCTCGCTGTAGCGAGCCTATCAACGAACAAAGTAAATGAAACTGCATAACATTCAATCATTATCGAAGACGTTTTGACCCAAATGCGCCGTCATTGACGTTTTCGATACGATTGCAAGGTCATTGCTGTGTGTAAAACAAATTAATTAACTATAAATTAGCATAATAAATTATTGGGGAGCATGCTCGGTGTTGAAAGCAGCATGTGCGGCACCTGGCTTAGGGCGCTATTAAGACAAGGTTCGAATTATCGTTGAAATGGTGGCCAGAAAATATATTTGCATATATTATATAAAACCTGAAGAACTCTTCTTGAATATTCCATCAGAACTTGACAAGTTACCCTCGTTAATCTGTGGTTTTATTAGCTGACGTAGTTAGAATGCATTATAGCGCAATTTTAGTCCTTTCACTTTCGCAAACGAAAGTGCTAATGAAGCCTCGGTCCCCGCTTGGATTCCGAACACTTGTTTCAAGAATCGAGCAATAAACGAGTTAGAGAATCGCATAATTCAAGTTCATTAACGAAGAATTTCAAAAGTCATTTACATTTAATAAGACTTTTTTTTCTTGATCTGTTCTTTTTTAGTTTCTATTTTAGCGATATGTCAAATACTGCCAAACATATAAAGTATATAAATATATGATATATATGTATGTGTCCGAGCATGTATTCCTCAACCGTATGGGTTAGTCAAAAAAAATGTGGCTATAAAGCGGATTGAGCGACGATTTTATGTCAATGATTAGTGCGTATGCTAATTTTGGTGAGCGACGACTTCAGTTTTTCTCACTTTATTAATGGCCGATGGCGATTATTATATAATTCCGCTGGTTTGGATGACTAGAACTAGTCGGGCAGTGTTTTTGGCAGCCGGTTTCTTGCATAATGAGCTATTTTTAAAGTAGATGTAGCATGGAGACGATACATGTGTGTTAGCATACAACTTATCAAAATTCTTGGCGATTTGAAAATCCGCATGTCCGAAAAATTAATTGCAGTTACCCATTTACCACTTTCGTTAACGTTGACAGCTTCGCGCGCTGACCTTGTCGGGCTTTTAAATGGCAATCGCATAAAGCGCTAATTATACGACATTAGATTCGTTGACAGCGGAAGACAACTCGGCTAGACTAGTCTTTGCATGCGACCAAAGTAATTAATTACTGTTTCACCTGCATTATGTTTTCATTTTCATGTCGAGAAATTTGATTACAGACGCGCAGGCACTATGGCACTAAGACCGAACAATAGATCGGCTGGCTGTGGTCGATCTCTGCCGTGACCTAGAGATGCTGTCAAAGTTGAATGTCTTCAACTTTACACGTTAACATTTCAGAGTAATTTTCATCTGTTGCTGTTGTTGCTTGAGTTGATGTTGAGGCTGATTTGAATACTTCGTCCAAATAGCTGACTTCGTCTGAACTTTAAACGAGTTTCGCGCCGCGATGCATTGGGTACACCGCGATGTTGCCTTGCATTCGGGCCTAGAGCGTTAAAAGCCATTTAGCATTAGCTAACGATTCGATAAGGCAATTAGAAATGACTTCAATCAGGTGCTAAGGGTCGTCGCATCTTTTGCAATTTCGGACAACGTGATAATCTTCTTTAGCAACTCTTAAATATTTATTCTTTTTCTATTTGCTCTTGTTTGATTCTTTACAGAGAAGTGCACTTTTTGTCTTAGCGCTTTGCGTTGTGGCAGTAGCCACCGCAACAGCCGATACCCACGAGGTAAGTGATTGCTGAAGTTGGTTGTGTTCGGGTTTGATTCCTAATTGAATGTTTGCACTCTCATAGCGTAAGGTTCGTGCGGCTGAGGGCTACTTCTACCCTCCCCCAGATGTGCCATTTGAGCTTCCACCACGCACCACCAGGCCACCAGCCACCAGGGCTCCAGTGCCCACCACTCGTGTGCCGGCCACTTATCTGCCACCCACCAACAAGCCACAGCCACCTGTGACTACTCGTAAGCCAACGCCGCCACCAACAAGGGCAACCCCTCCACCAACGAGGGCAACTCCTCCACCAACAAGGGCAACGCTTCCACCTACGCCACCACCGACTTACTTGCCTCCTAAGACAACTCAGAGGGTCACGGTGCCACCCACCAGGGCTACACCACGCACCACACCAGCTCCGACTTACTTGCCCCCTACAAACAAGCCACAGCCTCCTGTTGTGATCACTACTCGCAGACCACCTCCACCACCACCACCAACTACCAGGAAGCCAGTGCCAATCACGACTCGTGCTACGCCTCGTACTACGCCAGCTCCCACTTACTTGCCTCCTACAAACAAGCCACAGCCTCCTGTTGTGATCACTACTCGCAGACCACCTCCACCACCACCAACCACCAGGAAGCCAGTGCCAATCACAACTCGTCCTCCACCACGTACCACACCAGCTCCAACTTACTTGCCTCCTACAAATAAACCACAGCCTCCTGTTGTGATCACTACTCGCAGACCACCTCCACCACCACCAACCACCAGAAAGCCAGTGCCAATCACAACTCGTCCTCCACCACGTACCACACCAGCTCCAACTTACTTGCCTCCTACAAATAAACCACAGCCTCCTGTTGTGATCACTACTCGCAGACCACCTCCACCACCACCAACCACCAGGAAGCCAGTGCCAATCACGACTCGTCCTCCACCACGTACCACACCAGCTCCCACTTACTTGCCTCCTACAAACAAACCACAGCCTCCAGTTGTGATCACCACTCGCAGACCACCTCCACCACCACCACCAACCACCAGGAAGCCAGTTCCGATCACGACTCGTGCTACAGTTCGTCCATCCAGCACTCCAGCCCCGACGTACCTGCCTCCTACCAACAAGCCTCAGCCCCCAGTTACCACCCGTGCAACACCACCACCAACCAGGGCTACCCAGCCACCAACCACCCGTAGACCAACACCACCACCCACCAGGGCTACCCCACCACCAACCAGGGCTACTCGTCCACCAACCCCACCACCAACGTACCTGCCTCCAGTGACTACCACCCGTAGACCACCACCCCCACCTACTACCAGGGCTACCCAGCCACCTACTACCCGTAGGCCAACACCTCCACCCACTAGGGCTACCCCACCTCCGACTAGGGCTACTCGTCCACCACCACCACCGACGTACGCAACCACCCGTGCTACCCCACGTACTACCCGTGCTACAGTTCGTCCATCCAGCACTCCTGCTCCGACTTATCTGCCCCCTACCAACAAGCCTCAGCCCCCAGTTACCACTCGTGCAACACCACCACCAACCAGGGCTACCCAGCCACCAACCACCCGTAGACCAACACCACCACCCACCAGGGCTACCCCACCACCAACCAGGGCTACCCGTCCACCAACACCACCACCAACGTACCTGCCTCCAGTGACTACCACCCGTAGGCCACCACCCCCTCCTACTACCAGGGCTACCGTCCGTACAACCCGTGCTAGCACCCCTGCTCCAACCTACATCCCTCCTACCAACAAGCCACAGCCTCCAGTGACCACTCGTGCTACTGTTCCACCAACCAGGGCTACCCAGCCACCTACTACCCGTAGGCCAACACCTCCACCAACTAGGGCTACCCCACCACCGACTAGGGCTACTCGTCCACCAACACCACCACCAACGTACCTGCCTCCAGTGACTACCACCCGTAGGCCACCACCCCCACCTACTACCAGGGCTACCGTCCGTACAACCCGTGCTAGTACCCCTGGTCCAACCTACATCCCTCCTACCAACAAGCCACAGCCTCCAGTGACCACTCGTGCTACTGTTCCACCAACCAGGGCTACCCAGCCACCTACTACCCGCAGGCCAACACCTCCACCAACTAGGGCTACCCCACCACCAACCAGGGCTACTCGTCCACCAACCCCACCACCAACATACTTGCCTCCAAAAACTACTAGGGCTACCCCACCACCAACCAGGGCTACCCCACCACCAACTAGGGCTACTCCACCACCAACTAGGGCTACTCCACCACCAACCAGGGCTACTCGTCCACCCACTCCACCCCCGACCTACCTGCCCCCTAAGACCACCCAGAGGACCACGACTCGTGCCACGATTCCAACAACTCGTGCTACCGTTCCAACGACTCGTAGAACCACGCCCTACGTTCCTCCCCCAACAAGAGCTAGCGTGCCTCCACAAACTACCAAACACCAGGGCTACCAATACCCCAGGCCCAGCATTCCCTTCGATTTCTAAGCACCCGTTGAACAAGGCTCAGTTATCAATGGGTGACATTTCGTTTCATTTGAATTGAAATAATCTTGTCTATGGGGGATGTTAAATAACTGATGCTTCTGAATATCTAGCAATACAATGCCAACCATATTTCTAGGGCTAGGTACATCTAGTCAATACAGTCAAAAAGATTTTTATAGCGTTTCAAGAGGGTGCTCACGTTGAATCAGGGAACCACTGAAGCGTCAGCGAGAATGAAACTTGTTTGTTTTTATGAATTAATGAATCGCATACTCATACGATTAGGGATCACTGTATCTATGTATCTACTTTGTAAACCTGATGGCTATCCCACTTACCTCTTGCTATATCTAACGTTTTCCTTGATTTGTGTGTATCCTCAGCACCTTGTGTCTCAAGACTATTTAGCTCTATATCGAAATAAAACGAATATCTTTTTATACAAATTTCCAAAAACCCCGAAAAATAAATTAAGTTTATCGAATGTTTTGAATGCATTTTCATTTTAAATTGGACAACGGGAAGTATAATGGTTGTAGTACCATATACATAACATACATATATCCTATGTATATTTCTATATATCTTTCACAAACCGCACTAGTTACAAGTATGTATCACTGGTTAAATGGGTACAACCACTAAGCCATTATGTTGGCAATCCGCAGTAAGTACTCAATCTGGTCATTCCATGTATAGCTTAGCCCACTGCACCTACGAGCTGAGCTGAAATGATGATGTCTATCTATAAGCTCTATAGGCATGAAGTCAATTAAATGAATCAACTTGACTTAATTCAATTTCGACTTGTTTCTCGTTTCTCGATTCTCGAAGACACAAAGTATTCGTGTGCGCCAAGTTGGATTTTTCATGGTCGATGCGTCGAAAATATCTCCTTCGCTTGCACTCACGAGATCTTTTAAGTATTAATTAATATATATACCACACTTACCATTTATATAAGTGGATATATATTTGTCTGTTTTGCTTTCGTTTCCACACTTGAGGTGTGTGTAAACTTTCTAATTGTTACTTAGTTGCAGGCAGCGCATGCACCGGCGCCAGTAGATGCCACTTTTTAGGGGCTGCATGGCCTGCACTGCAGACAGTCGTTATTGCGATTCGCGATGAGGAAGTCGCGTCAGGGGCTCCATCAGATACCGTTACCGATAACGATACCCAAGCGAGACGGTTAAAGCAAAATCACTCGGTGAAAAATGTTCATAAGGCCAGTCGCGCAGCCAGAGCCAGAGTTAATCCGTCAAACCCTGTTGGGTACGCTGGGTCCTGCCAGAGGCAACCGCAGTAAGGCCAACAGAAGCCACTGGCCACGGACTATGGGCCTGTTTCTGGTGTACTCGATTGTGAGTGAAGTGCTTCAAGAATCATGTACTCAGTCTGAACATTACTTTCCATTTTACAGATGTCACTTATGCTACTCAAGGTCGCCTCGTCAGCCGACTTATATCAACAACAGCAACAGCAAATACAAGTCCCACAGCAACAGCAACAGCAACAGTTACCGAATCACAGTGAGGCTATAACAGGCCCGACAGACCAAGATACAGAGCAGCAGCAGGAAGGGGTGGAGGAGGAGGGGACAGAGGCCGACACGGAAAGTGACAACTTTGGTGACAACTCAACGCAAGCGGCGGAACGGCAAAACATTGAGAAAATGCGTGCCAAGTTACAGCAGTTGCAGCACGAGCAGCAGCAACAGTATCTGCAGCAGCAGCAACAGATGCAGTTGCATCTGCAGCAAATGCACCAGCATCAGCTGCAGTTGCATGCGGCGAATGGCGTTGATGTTGCCTATGGAGACGTGAGTGCAGACCGAGATGCAGAAGGAGAGGGAGTCGTCGGAGGCTCTGGAGCTGGCGCTGGCGAAACTGCCTACTTATTGGAGCGTGCCGACGACGTTGTGCCCATTTACGGAACATGGCGCACGAAAGCGAGACGACCCCAGCCACCAACAGCAGCAGGCAATGCGTTGCAGCACGCTACCGCGATGACGCCGCTGCACCTGAATGCGCTGGGGGATGGCGATGGCAGCTACAGCAACAACAACAACAACGTACACGATAATCATCTGTATGAGCGACTGCCCAAGCGCTCTGCCACAATGACGCCTCTGCGTGATGTTCTGCGCGATCAGCTGCCCCGTCCGCCGCGTCTCTCCACACAGCGTCCACCCTCGACGGCGCTGGTCCGTCGCCAGTTCTCCGAGACGCCAGGCAGTCTGGCGCTGCGCGATGAATTCAAGCCGAAACCATTTCACTTTCCTTTCGATGGTCCCATGCCTGAGCACTTCAAGAAGGGCGAAGGAGAGCGCCCACATCTCGCGCTGAACAACATCCAGGACATACTGCACAATCTGCACATCAACAGCGTGGTGCCCAGCAAAATGCCGCCAGCACTGCCGCCGCCGGCGTTGATGATGATGCCCACAGGCCTGCACATTGCGGGCAGTTACAAGAATCTCAAGTCCAGCGGAATTGCGAACTTCTTTCGCGGCAAGCGCAACAAGAAGCAGATGCAGCTGAGCATTCCACTACCCATGTTCCCCATGGGCATTCCTATGTCGCTCTATGGCACAGCACCACATCAGCGTGTGGCCATCGAGCAACTGTATCCGTATAAGCCACGCTCGCCACAGGACATTAATCTGCTGGCAATGCAGCAGCCGCCTTCGGGCAAACCCAGCTCCAAGAAGAAGAACAAAAAGCATCAGCAACAGCAACAGCAGCAACAACAACAGCAGCAGCAACAGGGACAAAGGCAACTACAACTTGCTGTTAGAGCACGGCAGCCAGCAGCACTTTGTGGCCGATCCCTTCATGCAGAGCTTTCAACCCATTATAGCAATCAATGCGACACGGCAGCCACAACATAAGCGAGTACCCTTCAAGGTGAACCTGGACATTTACCCAGTGCTGCCCCCATCGCGGCCCACCTCGGTGCTGCGCAATCCTTTTCAGGGCGAGTACCCGCTCCCCTCGACTCAGTCGCATCTGCAGCATGGCATCTATCAGACTCCATTCAAGTTCCCCACACAGTTACCTAACCACATGCCCATGAGTTTTCCAGACCAGGCTACGCGCTACAGCCAGCAGCAGGCATTGTATCAGGCACAGAAGTTTGTGCCGCAGCCTCAGCCCAGTGCAGCGACTGACGATTGCATCTATGGCCAACAGACCAGCCACACCAACAGCCACCAGAACCACAATAACAACAACAACGAAGCTGTGGAGACACAGTCCAATCAGATAATGCTCCATCTGAATGTCTTTCCCAAACAGAAGCCGCCAGTGCCGGCAGTGCGTGCCTCTACGAATCCTTTCTACAACCACAATTTGGGCTACAATGTACCCGGAACCGGCTTGCAGCGGTACAGTGAACGTGACCCACCTCTTCCCAAGCCACCCAGTCCCATTGAGCCACGACAGGTAACAGCGCCGTCGCAGTTGCAGGCCATCAGCAGCTCCGCAGCCCCGACACCAGCACAGCAACAGAACCAGACGCAGCAGCAACAGCCACAACAGCAACAGCAAATGCAGCCAGTGAATCATTCGATTTCTCGCAGCGATAATCTCTCCCTGATCGACTTTGAGCATCCGATTGTGGCTGCTGAGGTGCCGCAGTTGCCACAATTGCCGCAACCGGCTGCACTCATTGGCCACCTGCCCGGCAACCAGGCGGCACGCTACAGCTACCACCAGACGGAGCACTTTCGCTTCCCAAAGAGCGCCGCGCACATTGATCAATTAGCAGCAGAGGCGCAGACAGCTTCACTTTTTCGCTTTCCCGTCGAGGATCTGATACAGTTTCAGGTGGATGATGCGCTCTGATTGCACCTAGCTTTAGTTTTTCTATACCAAAAATATATCTATATGTATGTACAATTAATGTAAACTATAATTAAAAGCAATTACTTTCTCAAATCAAAAAAGATACTTAGCTCGTCTCAACTTAGCTCAGCTTTTTTCTCGTCAAATCTAGCATTTTTTTAGGACAGGGTGAGTTTTGGTGCATTCCAATGCGAAGGGCGGATTTGTTCAATTAAAATATCAAATAAATAAATAATAAATAAAATGAAATAAAAGGCGAGTGATCCGAGACACATCCGGGACACATATTGGATCGTGTCTTGGGAAACCGTTTGTACGTTTCACTGGAAACATAAAATCGAGGTGGCAACGCCCTGTGTGTTGTTTCGTTGAGCAGGCTGCGCATTAAAAGCGGAGCATACTTTTGTGCTGCACAGAAAACAAATTATCTGCGTGGAGTTTTCCTGCGCAGTGTGTACATACTCACAGCGATTTCATTGCCAATCGTTTTGCGCATGAGCGAAATGTGTATCAAAACAAAACCGGCAACAACACGAAACCAGTATTTACCTGTGGCCGAATCACGCACGCTGCTGCCGCCGCCGTTTGGCGAGCCAAGAACGCGGCAGCAGCAGCAGCAATAGCAACGGCAACAGGTAACACAAGACGGGCCTGAACCACCACACAACAGAAGGTGATCGAGCGTCGCGTCGTTAAGACGTTTCTGCGGTTGAAATTCGGCGTCGAGTGGCTGCGAAAGTGCAAACAGAAGAAACCAAAGAGAGAGAAATATACAAAAAATCCGTAAACGAGAATCAAGTTTCGTGCCTGGCGTCATACTTGGAGTTGATCGTTGTTGTTTTTTGCGTGTGCACAATTCGCCGTGGCCGAGAAAAGTGAAATAATATAATCGCACTGATCAACTGAAGAAGTGTTATAACGGTGCGTCTAATTATCTATCGGATCGGGGCAGAGCAAGGAGTCTCTTCCGGATCAGTTCCGCCTTAGTTCTTCGATTCTTTCTTTGTGGACTTCCCAGTTCTGTTTGCCATGTTTTTTGCCCAAACAGTGCTGACCATAAAACTATGTACACAGCGATGAGTGTGTGCTCTGTGTGTGCTGTGTATGTGTGTGTGTGCTGGGTATATACCCGCTTAGCTAGCCTGCACGCTACGCCAGCAACCAGTTCTGTTTTCAGCTTATTTATTTTAGCTGCCTTTTTGCACATTTCGGTCTTTAGCGTCGATCGCCGCTTGCTGCTTTCTTCGCTCCAGCTCCCCACCAGCTCTGCCTCCAGCTGTTGCACCTAATTGTGTGTGTGCCTGTCTGCGAGAAAGCCATCGCAGCGAACGTTTGCCAATAGCACCTCAGCCGCAGCCTCTGCCGCAGCCCAATGATCGGAACTCATCGGCAGCCGCCTCATCATCATGTGCCACTTTTCACATGCGCATAAAGTGAAATTGGCAGCGGCATCGACAGTTTCTTTTTTAGAATTTGTGGCCAAATGAGTTTTTAATTACTGCAGAAGCAGCTGCAGCTCTGCAGTCTCAGTCTCAGGTTTCAGTCTCAATCTATGCGTGACTTTTCAATTAGGCAAATCTCAGAAGCTGGCCAAGGCTTTTGTTGTTGTTGACTTGTAAGATAAACAACCGTTTTGGCTGCGGGCAATTCTGCTGCAACAGCAACAGCAGCAGCAGCAACAGCAACAACAGAAGCCAAGCCACAAGCAAGGCCAACTGGGCGGTGGGGCTAACATTGAAAGAATTGTTTTACTTAGCTGCAATTTAACCAAAAAAATCTTGTTTTGCATTTCTGGCAGAAGAGAAGAAGTGAAGCAGAAGTGGAAGTGGAAGAGAAGTGGAAACACAGTGTAAGTCGTGAGCCGCGAAAACTATCGTAGTGTGTGTGTGTGTGCCACATGTGCTAAATACTCGAGCAAATAACACCGAATTCTTCGAGCTAACGGATACAGATAAATAACGGGCCTGGGCTGGAAATTGGCAACGGCAACATGTTGCTGCTGCCACCGTTGCTGCGGCCAATGTTGCTGCTGGCATCGTTGCTGCTGCTGATGCTGCTGGGATCTACCACGGCACAGCTGCTGAATCATCCGCCACATTTCGTGCCCGGCACGGGAGACATGTCTCGCTTCAGCCTGTCGGAGCATACGCCAGTGGGCAGTCCAGTCTATCAGCTGAAAGGTAAGTGGACCAAATCGAGAGAGGTCAAACGAGCAAAGCACGCTTTACCTTTCACAAAAAACCTCCTAGACAATTCCCCAACTTTAATCAGTAATTACAATATAATAACCCTAACTAAACTGTACTCCAACATGGACCTCTCTGTCTGGTCTCTGTTTTGCTGGTCATTTGATCGTTTAATTATTTTGTAATTTAGCTGTGCTGACTTTCATTTTGGTCATTTTTAGGGGTAGGGGGGGAGGTTGGCCACCTACTTTTGCACTCTGGCCTTGGCGCAAGTATTGAGTTTGTTTGTTTTTTCTTACACGAGACACATGTATTGTGCAGAGAGACACGCAGAGACACGCATCTACACGTACAGACAGTGGTACACAAAAGTATCTGTATCGTCTCTCGAATTCGTGTTTAGCGATAAGCGCAAACATTGTTTCGTTTCGTTTTTCGCTGTAGAATGCGCAGCTGAGCGCGATAATCAATCGCAACAAACACAAACATGCCACAGATACACAGTCACTATCTATGTGTGTGTGTCTGCTTGCGGAAGTGCATTTGAACACGTTTATACGTGCAAGTCAAGCAAAGTTGATAGCACAACAAACCAGCCGATAATGGCCGCAATGATAACAACAACAACAACAACAATAATAATTATCACCGCAAGAATGGCGTGCGGCATTAGAGATGCAAATGCCACTTGTGGCCAAGTGGCGCTCACTTTTCTATGACACTTTTACTTGGAACGAAAGCTGCAATTGTTGCTGCCACAGCTGCTGCTGCTGCTTGTCTCGACAATGTCGTCATCGACTCCTGTTGCAACTGCAACTGCAGCTGGGTGGCATTGCTGCTCCTCCATCTCCTCCTCCTTTTCTGCAGTTACTAACTAATAACTATGTTAGTTTTTCTTGTTTATTTGTGTGGCCTGCCTGCTGTTGCATTCGTCGCATGATTATACAACAACAAGCTGCAACAAGTACTGGCAACTGTCGGTCTGTGGCTGCACGAGATCGGGTTGCCGCCCGCCCGCAAGTGCATTGCAGTGGCTCGACCCGCTGACACCCTAACACAGCGGCCCAGTTATGGTTACCTCGCTCGATGATACCTTTGCAATTGGATGCGAAGGCAGCCAGACAACTTTCAAGTTGGAGGAATGCACAACTCCCCATATGTAATTATAAATTACTAGCAGACAAGTCTATAGAGATATTATTCCCGCCGTATGATCAGTTTCGGCTGTCTGCAATGGTGTTGGGTGAGCGGTTTCCCAGCCAGTTTGTATTGCAAGCTGCATCCGTGAATAACTCATAAAAAACATGTTTAGGCCGACGTCGGTAATTGACACTGCTATAAACAAACAGACACACACACAAACTTGCACACAAATTGTCGAAAACAAATTGAAAACTAGCCAGGCCAAGCAAACTTCAAAATTGCTTTGGCTAAACTGTTGGCCAGGAAGCGACTGCTTTAGCTGCATAATTTGTTATTGCACTTTTGACTGGCAATCATCAAAGCGATTGCGTCACACAGTCCGCTCCCCTGTAAGCCATTTTCTGAATGCACTCTGATTCGATGCGGTATTCATCAGTATTCAATATTCAAAACATTCAAAATAAAAGTCAAAGCAGGCAACCTAATTTATATATTCAACAAGTCAACGATAATGGGAACTAATTAATTGAGACGAATTCAGGGCTAAACATTTAGTTTATGACTTGTAAGATAGTGTAAATTGGAGCTGAGGAAATGCAAGAGATGATATGCCAAGAGAATGCAGCATTATAAAGATACTATATACTAATTCTCATAGATTTCTCTTTAATTCACAAGTAGAGTCGAATTATTTCCGATTTGTAGGTTTGGAATTCCATCAATCAAGTTTCTATTTTGTGCGGTATCTGAAAACTAGTATTCTGAAAGACTGCATTGGAATTGATTCAAAGTTAGTTACATTGGACAGTAACAATTCAATAAAAATATATAAACACATGTACATAGTACGTATAGTGAGACCTTATCTAATTGCATCGCTTGCTTCTGTGTAGTATTATTGTGCATAGAGCAACAAAAAACATGGCCTTAATATTGAAACTCGGAACTAAACCGGCCAGTTTTGCGATTGTATAAGGTGTGGTCAGCAAACATTTCGTTTTTTCCCATACTCTACATACAGTTTTATGTGTTTAACCTTGTTAAATTTGACTTACCAACCAAACTTAAAGCAAGATATTTTAAATATTAAATTTAAAGTATGGTGAACAAGACTTTAGCTGAGGTTTCTATTATATTATATTACAGCTAATAATGATGATGAAGTTTGGGAATTAAGAGGTTTTGATAACTTAAAGAATATCGATAAGATTTAATATTCATGTTGATTAATATTCATGCAAATATGTATTTTTTTAAGACTGCGATTGGCAAATGCTGTGCGTTGCCATATCTGCATAAAAGATTAAAGACAAAGTGTATTTGAAATTCCACGCAACAAACATCAAACAATTGCATAGATTTCTTTATAAAGTGGTTATTCCGAAAGATATTTTCACTTTCTATATGTTATATACTTATATCGAATACCGATTTAAGTGTTTTGAAAATAGTATAACATAATTATATAGCGTGGAGTAATTACGAGTACTTCAAGCACAAAACAAACGAATAATTGGGCAAACGTTGCCACAATGCGGGTGTGTTTCCATTGTCTTCGGCGGGTGAGTGTGTAAATGGAGTGTGTGGTGTGTGTATGTGTAAATGGCAAAATATTAACAAATACGCTTCGTGAAGCATGAAATCACGAATTATTATTTATTCCTCCTTTGGGTCGCTTCGGATGCGTTCTTCGCAAGTGAAATGGGAAAAATGGGAAAAATAGAAAAGCTTTCAACAGTCGAAAAAGAAAAGAAAAAACTCGCATGATTGGTGTAAACAGAGCTACATATTTCTTTACGATTCCAACATGCCTCCATATGGGGCAGCAACAATAACAACAACAATAACAACAAAAGGCAAGCAAGTAATTCAACTATGCAACCCGTATGTACCGATAGGTACCAAGCATGAGAAACACACAAAAAACCGTGTTAGACTGAAAATAAAAAGAGAGACAGACAGAGAGAGAGAGAAGGAAATACTACAAAAAATGATTATGTACATTAAAAGTGGAAACGGCCACTCACGCGCCAATGCAGGGGGGGCAGGTGGGAAGGGGCACGAGGAAAGGTACACACCGGGTTGGTGACCGCAATTGGTTTAGTTGGGCGTAGCAAAGCTGGAGAACGTGTTGTTTGCTTCCCGTTTGTGGCTCAAGTCTGGAGCTGCAATTGCCGAAGCCAGCGAGAGTGTGTCTGTGTCTGTGTGTGTGTTGGAGTCCATGGCTCTAGCAAACTTGAAAACCTCAAATGATCTGTCCAACATCAGTTTGTCCGTCTACCTTTCCGTCTCTCTGTCTGACTCAGCGTCTGCTTCTCTGTCTGCGTCTTGTGCCAAAAGTCGCTTTCCAGACCGCTGCTGGGTTTATTATTATTGTTAGCTTTTGTGCATGCGCCGCTGGAATCTTGCTTGCTGAGATTTGTTTTCTTTTCCACCTTCGGTAGAATCTCTAATGTCTTTTCGTGTTGCCCCCTAGGCGGCACGGCGATACGGAATTTTGATGCATGGCTTACAATGCTCAGTTTCCTGTGATTAAAGAGAAAGAGAAAACACACTGGGAATTAGATAACCCATATTTAGATGATTTGACCCAACTCCCAAGTGCCAGAGCAAGTCGACTAGTTACATCGTTAGACACCATTTCCACGCCCAACTAAACTGTGCGAGCGAAGGAGGTTGTGGGAACTTGATTAGCATTTTTCTCACGCCTCAACATAAGCCAACTGTCAGACAGTCAGACAGACAGCCCAGTTAGTCTATGACGTTAGTGCGACGACTGGTCGTAATTAAAGCAGTGAGCGTGTCGGGGCGAAAAACAAGAAGCCGACAAACCGCTTTTACTGCCCCCAAGTAGAGTAGTCACAAGTGCCTCGACTAATTTGATATATCTGCTCTCGTATTCACATTATTCACACACGCGACTCCGCATTGCATCTTGCAGGCATCGACCCGGAGGGAGGCCGTCTCAAGTATAGTATATCTGGCCCAGTTTTCTCGGTGGATCGAGACACGGGAGTGGTGCGTCTGCGTCAGGAATTGGATCGAGAATCTCAAGATACTATTGAGGTTATTATAAGTATAACGGACGAGGGCATCTACGGCACAGAGCCGAACACAGTGTCGCAGCGCCGCGAGATACCTGTGAGGGACTATAACGACAACCTGCCCACCTTCTATGGACGTCCCTACACGGCCAGCGTCAGCGAGAGTCTGCCTGTGGGTGGTGAACTCACTGTGGTGCCGCCAATCATCGTCGTCGATCGCGACGAGGGAGTCAATGCCGAAGTGACGCTTAAGTGTGTGCAGGTAAGAAAGGAATGCACATGCGCTATTAGTTCCTGCTCACTCTCTCCCTCTCACTTAATTCCAGGAGAACGACATCTGCGACATCTTTGAGGTGCGTGCGGTCAAGTTGGCCGATGGCAACTATACTGCTCGGGTGGCTCTAAAGCAGCCACTGGACTTCGAGAGTCGTCCCTCTTATATCATGACAATTGCTGCCTCAGACAGTGCATTGGAAAATCGGCTCACCTCCTTTGCAACCATCTCAATCAACGTGATTGATGTGCAAGATCAGGCGCCAGTCTTCACCAATGCTCCCTACTCGGCGACTGTGCCAGAGAATACGCCAGCCGGTGTTAGTATATTGACTGTGAAGGCCATCGATGGCGATGTGGGCATTCCTCGTGACATCTTTCTCTCCCTGGAGGACGAGCCTTTTGGACACTTTGAGCTGGTGCAGTTCGGTGATCCCAAAGATGGCACAGCCACGTTGCAGACCACAAAGGAACCTTTGGACCGTGAGAATCCCGATATACTACAGAATGGCGGCGTCTATGTCTTCACTATACGCGCCACGGAGCTTATAGATGGTGCCATACCTGCTGAACATACGCTCACTCGTGTTACGATTGTGGTCACCGATGTGGATGACCACAAGCCCGAGTTTAGCGCCTCCCACTTTAATGTATCCATTGCGGAGAATCTGGGCAATGGGATGCCACTGCCAGGTCTGTCCATATTCGTGGATGATCGTGACATGGGCGAGAACAGTCGTTATCAGCTGAAGCTGCAGGATGTTTCCAATGCCGCAGGAGTGTTTGCAGTCTCGCCAACTGAGGGACAGGGCCGCACTCCGGTGGTTGTAAAAGTGCTGGACACCAGTCGACTTGACTACGATAATCCTGCACAGCGGGAATTCAAGTTCGATTTGGTGGCCACCACAAATGGAGTGGAGCAGGCTAAGGCACGTGTGGAAGTGCACCTGCTGGATGCCAACGACAACGCGCCCATCTTTGCACAGCAGACCTATCGCTTTGCAGCTCCCGAGAATCTATCGGTGGATGCACTTATTGGCCATGTGAATGCCACTGATGCAGATAGCGATGAGTTTGGACATGTGCAGTATGTGCTGAAGGGTTTCGGTGCGGATAACTTCTATGTAAATCCCGAGAGCGGCGGAATTTACCTCGCCAAGCTGCTGGACTACGAAAAGCAGAGCAGCTACAGCCTGACTGTGGTGGCTGTCGACGGAGGCGGACGCGAATCGAATGCAAATCTCTTTGTGGATGTGAATGATGTGAACGACAACTATCCGAGCTTCGAGAGCGACGAATACAGTCGAACCATACGTGAAGGAGCGTCGATCTTCGAGCCACAGTTCTTTGTGCGTGCCCACGATGCAGATGGACCCAGTCAGGGCAATGGTAAGGTGAAGTACGCAATTGTTTCGGAGAACAGCATCGCCGGCAATGTGTTCCGCATCGAAGCAGACACAGGAGAAATAACGCTGCAGAAGGCGGCCAGATCCATGGACACAGAGCGTGGCGAGTACGAGCTAGTAGTCTCCGCTACAGATTTCGGTAAGTCACACACACACACTCGTATGGAAATCACTTGATTCTAATTCATCAATCTTTCTCTTAGGCATTCCCCCGCTAACGAATACCACACGTGTTCTGGTGCGCGTGGGCATCTCTGGGAATCAGCGTCCAATCTTCAAGGGTCACTTCCAAAATGTCGAGAACTTGCCGGTGATTGGTCCACCCAGTTATAGAGTGTCCATACCAGAGAATGCGCCCGCTGGTTACAATGTGACAACAGTGTCTGCGCATGATCCTGACGGACTCGATAGTCTGCTCAGATACCGCATTGTGGGTGCCAACGACAACTTCCAGATCAACGAACTGTAAGTGGAGCAAGTGATTCCAATAGTACTCAGCAATTAAACTGACTTCTTGTTTTCAGCTCTGGCATCATCACCGTCTCGCCGCAGGCTCGCATCGATCGTGACCAGAATATGAATAGCTTCGAGATCATTGTCAAATGCTGTAGACTCTGGCACGCCCATTCCTGAGACTGCCACCACGACAGTCTATGTGAATGTCAAGGACATCAACGACGAGAAACCCAAGTTCGAGCAAGCCAGCTACGCCGCGTACGTCTCAGAGCGCACAGAGATCGGAGAGAGCGTGCTGCGCGTGAAGGCCATCGATAAGGACTTGAATTCCCGACTGGAGTACAGTCTGCAGGGACCGGTGAAGGCCACAACCAAGGCGGGCGTGAGCATTGCCAATCGCAGTAGCTACCCCGTGCAGGAGGCCTTCCGCATCGACAGCCAGAGTGGAGAGATCTTTGTGAACAGCTCGCTGCGTCACGATGTGGCTGCCATTATCATCTTCACGGTGTCTGTGAAGGATCTCAATGCCGAAGTGGATCCCGAGCTGCAGGTAGACACCACTGAGGTTACTGTGTATGTGCAATCCTTCAAGGATAAGGATCCCGTGTTTAAGAATCCTGGTTGGAGCAGTTCACATCCCGTTGTCAATATCAAGGTGAAGGAGGAGATGCCCATCGACAGCGCGTTGTTCATACTGCAAGCCGAGGATCCAGTCACAGAGCAGCCCATCACTAGCTTCGAGCTGGTCGAGCCAAAGGGATCTGGAGTACTTCCACATATCAGAGCGCACAGGAGAGGTTATTTTGAAGAAGCGTCTGGACTACGAAGCTCTTGCGGAGCGGGGCAGTGCCGAGTTCGAGTTGCAGGTGCGTGCCAATAGCGCCGATCGCCAGCGCAGCACCATCAGTCGAGTGAACATCACAGTGGAGAATGTGAACGACAACAGTCCGATCTTCGAGCAGAGCTCATACAATGCGACAATCATCGAGAACAAGGGATACCCAGAGCGAGTGATTCAGGTCAAGGCACATGACAAGGACGCCAATCTGAATGAACGCGATGAGCAATTGGGCTACCACAAGATCATCTACTCGCTGCAGGGAGAATACGCGATGCTCTTTGAGATCAACAACTTGACTGGGCAGATTGTTGTAGCCCGTAACCAGAGCATCGACAGGGAGCGCACTCCACACATCCGCCTGCAAGTCAAGGCGGAGGATTCGCCTGGCAAACCTACAGATGCCAAGCAAAGCGTCGTGGAGCTGCTGCTGGACGTGTTGGATGTCAACGATAATGCGCCGCAGTTCTCCAAGAAAGTCTACAGTGCTGTTATACCGGAGAATGCGCAGCAACTAGAGAACGTGCTGCAACTGGAGGCCAGCGATGCGGACGAGGGACCTGGCGGTGAGGTGCGCTACGAGCTGGTTAACGAGGGCGATGCCAACGGCTTGTTCAGCATCAATGCCCAGAATGGACTGCTCTCCACACGCCGTAATCTGACAGGTAAAGGTCGAGCCGAGGCTTATGTGCTGATTGTGCGCGCCCAGGACAATGGCAACCAGGTGCCCAAGCAACCCACTCTCTATACGGATGTGGAGGTGCGCATTTTCATTGGCGATGTCAGTGCCAACGATGGTATTCCCTACTTTGTGGCACCCCGAGTGGGGCAGAGGGCAAATGTGACCGAGGTAAGTCGAGCACATGGAGAAGGTATAGACTGCATATCAACCATTGCCTTCTCTTCTAGAACGTGGCAATTGGAGCGCCTGTCTTCCAGGTGATTGCCAAGGATCCCGATGATGAGAACACGCCCTCGGGCACTCTTACCTACCGCATTCTACCCGACACGCCCGATGCTGAGGGCTTTGCCATAGATGCCCACACGGGACTGATTACCACACGCCAGCTACTGGATCGCGAGGAGAAGAGCATGTACAAGGTGCTGCTGGAGATCAGTGACAATGGACAGCCCAAGCAGTCCGTGACGCGCATCCTAAAGATCGAAGTGCTCGACATGGACGATCATGTGCCTCACTTTGTCAGGGAAATCGTAAGTGAATGACTTGAATATAGATAGCGAATGGTGTATAATGCGAATGTATTCAATATAGAATGCGGGTCCACTAACGATGTCTGTGAAGGAGGAGGAGCCAGCTGGCACAATTGTTGGCAACTTTAGCGCCATTGATGAGGATGTGGGCGAGAATGCAGCGATTGATTATGTCATTATCGAGGGCAACAACAAGCAGATTTTCACCATTGAGCGAACTAACAATAGCGTGGCCATCCTGAAAACAACTCAACCCATCGATCGTGAGTTGGTCGAGTTCTACTCGCTGACAATTAAGTGCCTGAAGCTGGGAGAACCGACTTACAAGTATATTGGAGACAGCTATGATCGCCAGGACCCTTCGCATCTGCGTGTCACTGTGAAGATTCTCGATATCGATGACAATGCACCACAATTTGAGAATCCCGACTCGACTGTGGGCATTCGCATCAATGTGCCCATCGACACGGTGATAACAACCCTGCGTGCCAGCGATGCTGATGCCGAAGCAGCTCCCATTGCCTTGTCCATTGAGAACGTGACCTTTGTGCCGCAGTTCTACAAGCGAACACGCAAACTGGCCATGGGCAACCTGGTGAGTCTCTTCACACTGAACAATCGCACGGGAGAACTACGCACCGGTGGATCCTTTGCAGACTACGTCGATGGCTACTTCCTGATGCGTGTCTGCGCCAACAACTCAGCGAATGTGAAGCGACAGACGCACAGCAACATCAAAGTGTTTGTCATACGAGACAAGTCGCTGCTGAAGTTCGTCTTTGCTCGTCCGCCCAACGAGATTCAGCACAACATACGCCCATTCCAGGAGCAGCTGCAGAAGAAACTAAAGCCATTAGGCCTGGAGTTACATGTGCTGGACACACAGGTGTTCACTCGGGCCGACATGAGTCTAGGACTTCACAGCCACCAGCTCATGCTTCCAGATGTTCCGCAATGGAGCCGCCTTGTCGCTCAGCGAAATGCAGAAGCTGATGAACTCGAAGGAGCTGCGCCAGGAGCTCATCGATATCTATGCCGCCTTTGGGGTTAGCGATCTGGAGTCCTGTTCTGTGCGACGCACCCATACGGCAGCGCTGTTTGGAAACCTCTTCAAGTCAGCAGGATCCTGGCTGGTCATTCTGGCAGCACTGATAGGCATCGCCGCGCTGGTCGCTCTCTGCACGGCCTGTTGCCTGAAGAAGAAGTGAGTAGACTTGCCAAGGTAATGTTGAGTAATTTAATTATTATTTACCTTCTTCGTCTTCTAGATTCAAGCGTCACAGCAAGCGCAGCCTGCAGGCCAGTCTTCGCACACCCACGGAGCACACTCCCACCTCGTACAGCTACTCCATGCCTGCCGTGCTCTACTCGGAGCCCATCTACGGACCCTTGTAGCATCAGCTAATCTTCTGCACTGCCAGAGGGTCCAGTGGGTGGCAGCGCTGCTGACCTCTCTCGATTCTAATCTAGTAATTTAGTGCTCAAGACTCAAGACTTAAGCTCCATCTGCATCTGTCTGTCTGTCAGTCAGAGAACCACAACGGACGAGGTGCATCTGGAGCTTGGCCAAACCCGGAGCTGGCCAAACAGTCCACACAAGCATTTGCATACCATGCACGTGATCTAGCATGTACATAGAAATACACACACACCAATACACACAACTACACATAGTAGAGAGTAGAGATTAATTTAAACTGTATAAAGTCCAATCGCAGCTGCGTCTTACTCTAAGTAAGCATTTACAATTAAGACTCGAGTGCGATTCGCAAGTCATTCATTGTGTCATACGAACACGAAAGGGAGAACGGATTTTGCAAATGCATACAATACTATATTTTGTATTTTGTTGTACGATATATATTTTAGTGAAAATAAATAACATATATCTATTATCTTATCGTCGTCTATTTGCCAACAAAGTGGCAAACAAGTGCAGAACAAATATCCATTTAATTGACTGACTCGCTCCATGGTAGGAACTTCTCTCCTGTCCTGGCCATGCCAGCCCAAAAAGGGGCCGAGGCGACTGGCGTGTCGGCCAGTTCTCAAACAATGAATGCATATGTTATTGCCATTAAGGTAAATATATTTATATATGTTATGCTATAGTACTAGCTACTTTTCGAATATGAACATGTGTGCAAATACTTTATATCTATTACTAAAAAACACGCATATTTAGTCGCATATCGCGGCACTTACTGTGCCCCAACAAAGGTGACCTGATATGGTAATTGAATGAAAGCTGTTTGAATATTTCACTTCAATTTAATAATATATGATTATATATATAATAATATAGAATTTTGAGACTGTTTTTCAGTCACATTCTTTGACTTCCTTATCCAATTTACCCACAGTTCATAAGGAGTGCTGAAAATAATTGCAATTTTAATTTGAAATTACCATTCCGGCATCCAAGGCTTTCTGACAAGTACTGACGAAAAAATCCCATAAATAATAAATGTTGTTAAAACTAATGTGCGGCCCTCATTAGCCCCCGGCAACTGCGCAGACGAGCGCGAAGCCTGAACCTGAACCTGAACCGAACCCTGAAAAGGGGATGATGATGCTGGTAAATAAACTGCCGCACCATCAATCCTAAAGGGTGCATTCATGCGTATGTGTGTGTGTGTTTGCGTGTTTGTGTATGTGTGTGAGTGACTGAGATGCAGGGATCAGGGGGTTGCTGCGAGTACGCGTCAAAGTACGACGAGGTAGTTACAGCCTTGTTCAACGAGTTATTTTTATAACTTTTAAAATCCAACAGCAACAACAACAACAACATCGAATCAAGTGTTACCCGGGTCGGAGTGGGCGCATTTTTATGGGGGTTGTCTCCAGGATGGTTAATTACATGGCAGGCATCGCGGGCTAGTTAAGCGTCATCCACTTGGTTTATATCTGCCATTGTAATTAGCATAAAACCCCAAGGCTGTCTGAACTGGAATGTTGCCAAATCACTTTCCACTTGAACATTGATTGATGATGCCGATCGTAAATCACACTTCAAGCTCGTGTGACAGCACTCCGTCCCCTTTGTTTGCCATCGGCTAAGGCAAAACAATGACGGCGCCAACTGCAACTCGGATGTAAGCTGCCATAATCACCAATTAATACCCTGCTAGTACCTGGGGCGCCAGGCCCCTTCTCTACTCACTCCCAATTCATTGCCAATGCAGCCACAAGTGCCCGTCGCTTTGGCATGAATCGCTGCCCAAATACGCGCGCCTGCCTGCCTGCCTGCCTGCATTGCAGGTGTCCTGCGTCAACAGTCTCTCTCTCCCTATCAACTTTTTACCCTAGATTCACTTGCGGACAGTTAGTCAGGCATTGCGCAGGCAGCTGGCCAGATGTCCAACTCCAGCGGAGCAAACAATGCGAACAATTAATGAGCCCGAGCGACGCTCTCGCAAGGGAAGTCGGTCATTTCCTTTACATTCGCGGCAACAAATTGTAACAGTGCAAGTAGAGAGAGTACGATAGCTAAGCTGATCGACTGGCAGATACTACTGAATTGTTGACTTCTTTTTTCGAAGAAAATAATAAATACAATTACGAACATTTACTTTATATAGTAAAAGTTTAGTAGATCTGGCAACGCACCGAACTTGCCAATCAAATACTTACGTATTTCCACTAAGCATCTAATATGTTAGATAATATGTTAGATGCTTAGTGGTATTTCCATGGATATTTATCTATTTGCTCTATCGATATCCTTTAGAGTCATCGTGACCAACCATCAAGTGCTTATAAAGAAAGGGAAAACCCGGTTTAAACACTTGTTCTCCATTCACTAAAAAGTGGTGAAATGTCATCTTATGAATTCTATCATATAACGTAATTTATAATTCTTATATATTTTCTATAATTTTAAGTACAGTGACACATCAAAGAGAATAACTTCTTTCCCATTTCGGCAGTAACTTAAAAGGGAATACATAATAATGACACCCCGTTTCACCCCTCTGTTTACAGGGTAGCAAAGCCTTGCGTGCCTATGTCGTATATATATCAAGTTAAATCATAACGGTTACTTTCTGTCCCGTCGCTGTCGCCGTCGCTGTCAGAGGTGCCATAAAAAGCGACTTAGGACACGCACCGCACCCTGTACACCCCGCACCGAGCAATTCACGCGATTGTAATTGCAGTTAACTACTCGTTAGGCTTCTACTCGAACGTTTTTGGGGTAAAAACTGCAGTTTTTGCCAACAAATATTCCGTATATACTTTCATTTTTTATGCAGAGGTCGCACAATGGTCGCATTAATCACAGGATTTTTGCGCGTTTTTCGCACTAAACCGGAAGTGGAATTAACGCACAGAAGCGACAGCAAACACGACTTAGGCGCAAATACCATTCGATAGTCGCCATTCTGAATTCATCGATACGATATTCAATAGAATCAAAGAACTATTGGGCTCTACCCCCTTCTGGCAAGGGGTTCTCGATGCATTCAATCAAGCGTTGTTTACATTAACAATAACTGGGCATGAAACCGTTGTTTTGTCGACATCTTAGCGACAACCTTTGCTTCAATTTATGCACTGCAGAAAAAAAGGTGAACAAATATCAGCCGTAAATTACGAATGTCACATTCATTATGCACATGGCACTGCATATTAATTAGCTCTCGGCTCGGGTTCCTAGTCGAAAATATTTATGACCACTTGATGAACTGCAGCCAAAGGATGGGCAAGGCTACGATGTGCCCCAGGCACTGCTTGGTATTTCTCTCTCTCTCTTGCTCTGGGGTTGCGCGCCTGTTTCGTCCTGGTCTTCCTGCTCATTTGCATAACAATCACCTCGTCGTTTGTGGTACAGCCTCATCCACAGTTATACCCGTCTATAGTTCCATTTCTGCTACTACTACTAACGACATTCGGCATTTGCTATGGGTACGGATCGGGGTAGTCTAATGGTTGGCACACACAGTCGGCGGGTGTGAAGTTGTAAAGTTTAATGTATTGTTTGTCTAACAGTTTATTCATTTGGAAAAGGAACATTCGTTGTGTGATTGGAATATGAGTAATGTGTGCGCAGATCGGGGTAGCAAAGGGAGCCAGCTTTACCTCCCCACACAGAAGCATTTATTTTTAACATTCTACAAAAGAAAAAATTCTACTGACTACTGAATTGATTAATATCATTATTTGCCGATTCAAAACTACATTAATAATGAACACAACTAACTCAATTTTGAATATCTGAGTTATGTTATAATGAAATTTGCAAATGGAGTGGATAATGGAAAAAAATGCCAGGAAATGCAATCAAAGAATATCGAATGTACTTAGGTTTTTTGCATTTATCTTGGGAATTGGTTAAGCTTTTCCCAGAAAAGTAATTTCCTGTCTATCTGCAGTTTATCTCGATTCGAATCGTGTGCAGCCAACACGATTTTTGATTTACATGTGTTTACATTTTTTGCGTACCATTTTCATGACACAAATCTGCTTAAATTTGACTAAAACCGATCTGAGCGGATTAAAATCACAATCGAGCAAGACTTGCATAGCATTTTACAGTCTCAACTCACACACACACACATGCACAGTGCAGGGCAGGACGAGACTGCACACAAATGCGACAGATTGGCTTGGCACGGATACCGGCAACAAATGTAACAAAATACTCGAGCGGCTGTTTGTTTATCCAATGTTTTTCGGTTAGATGAGCACACAACGTTGAAAAGCGGACAAGGTAGGGCACCCAGGACCTACACACTTACACACACATAGACACATAGAGAACAACAGTTGCAGTTGCAGAGGAAAACGAACCCCGAGCGAGACCAAACAATAACACATCACACGACGTCAGAAAGATTTCACAGATAAACCAATTCGAGCAGGGTAATGAATCGCTAAAAAGGTCGAGCAACTCGTCTATCCTTCTATCCGTCGTACCCGTAAAAAAGGAACACCAAAGCGAATTCTGTTTGTCGAAAGGGGTAAGGGGTTAGCAAAGGGTTAGCAGAAGTTCGTGTTTTTTTTGCGAATCTGTGTCAACTCGTGCTAAAAAGGCGTAAAACAATCGATTCGGCAAATAAAATTCGATTTGCGAAATCGCAATCGACCAGTTGGTATCGGAAACGGAACTAACACGACAAATTGGCACAGTTATGCCTGAATATGGATTATTTGATGGTAATATTTTATGCCTACAAATGTCGCACAGGGATAATAAATATAACCATAAAGGTCTTTGACCTCATGTGTATTGTAAAGATTGTTTATTTTCAATAAAGAGATTTCTTAAGGATCAAAATGTATTACAAAAGTACAAAGGTCTTTCACCTCATGTGTATTATAAAGATTGTTTATTTTCAGTAGAGAGATTCCTAAAAATTAAAATGGTATATAAAATGTATTCGTAGCCCACTTAAGAACCTGTCGCATTCTTATTTTTCCATCAGTATTCAGTGGTTAATTTCGAATCAAGTTGCGGCTCAGTGGGTCGCACATGAATCGCACCCAAAGGACCTGCACTTGAGGAACTCTCATTGTGTTTGCTTCTTGCACCGAGTCAGGCAATTTGTTTCCATTTTGGTTTCCTTATCGTCTTACGGCAATCGTCAAATTGTTTTGCCGGCTTCGCAGGGCATTAGCATAGTCAGGATACGAGATGGCGACATGGCGATAGGCCAGCCGAGGGTAGAGCCGGGAAGGCACTCGTAACATTGCCGTCATTGATCCGCCGATAGACATCTACAGCGCAGCTACCCCGTGACACAGAGCCAAGGCCATGGAGCAGCATGCTGCAGCACGCTAATGATGCCGTGTCCCCTGTCCTCCTCATCTCTCACTCTCTCTCTCTCTCTCTCTGCCTCTTCCATCTCAGCCCTCATTTATCTGCATCCCTCAGCGCCAGTTCGCCTGTTTCGCCGGAATTGAATGCAGCTTAGCAGCCCGCCCGCTGCGTATTTGCGCCTTTGTGACGCACCAGCACAACGAAACAACGGGACAACGACAATGTCCTGGCTATAATAATGATTATTGTAAAGATAAATCCCGACACCTTCAACAAAGCTGCACAAATGACAAACGCGTCGTCTGGCACAAGCGGCTTAGCAGGACCCAATTCAGCTTGGTTATTCCCTTCAAGAAGTTGCATTCCATAGTTCTGCATCTTGTGACCCTTTTTATGTGGGGTGAGGAGTTTCCAGTTTCCTTCTGTAACGGAAAATGTCAGTCTGTTTTCACCCAGTCAGTCAGTCAGTCAGTCGAGCAAAGGCTGCAAAGGTTTTCTCGACTCTTGCCGGTTCATTCAACTAAATAATTTGAGTGGCATTCATGCAGGTCCACTTCCACTTGGCTCATGTTTCAGGATTGTCGGCCTCGGCTGCTGTTCTTGTTGTTGTTGTTGTTGTCGGGTTTTCGAAATTGGTACATTCGTTTTGTACTCGTAATTCTGTGGCAGGTGACGGGCAATCTTCCATTGTTCGACTCACCCCATGTCGAATTCTAAGGGCGCAAAAATGCCCCCTACGATAAACAAGCTGCACACACATACGCACACATACAAATGCACATATATACTGGGCTATTCATTTTATGTGCAGTGCAATATACAATATTTATTTGAATTTAAGTCTTTTGTTTGAAATCTGAAATCCGCACAGAGAGCCCCGCACACAGCTTAGGGTTGTTTGCTTTTGCTACCATCCAGCATTAACTATATGCCTTGACTTTTCCGGCAATTCCGATTCCCGATTCTGGATTCCCACTCCCAAAGTAGAAGCTGCCGTTTTTGGGTTTTTCTTTGTCAACTTTATTAGCAAAAATAAATCGTAATAGTTTACAATAATTCTTCTTATCACGTATGTATGTAGTATTGTATATATAGTAAACCTGACTTCAAAAATGACTAGCCCTCTTTTATCGCATTGCAAGCGTTACCCAGAAACTATGCTAAACCTGAACCTAACATTAGTAAAGTTTACATTTTAGCTAAGGATATAGTTAAGGATCTGGATCCGACTTAGATATATGTAGTTGTATATGGCCTAACAGCAAGGTACATGAAAGTTCTCACTAAATGTAAATTTCAATGGACAACCGTTGTTAATATAAAGCAAATATCGCATACTATAAGATCAAAAGGTGCAGGCCATATATGGATATATCGTATACAGATAATCCTTATATAGAGTGCACCTTAAGTTGAGATTGTTAGTCGACAAGTTGCACAGAAGAGAAACCAATTCGAGTGAATGAAAGTGTATGTAAATGTGGAATGAGTTGAATGATATATGGTCTATGGTATGAATGGATTATATGACCTCGAATTGGTTTGTCGTTTGTGGAACTATCTAAATGAATAATATGAAATTGAGTGCTAGAATTAGCCAGTCCGGCTAGTTTCATCAGTCAATTTGGAGTTCACTTATTGCAAAAGTATCAACTGTTTGCGGGTCTCAGCGGGACGGAGACCTGGAAATGTGGCTGCGCTAGGTGAGATCTATTTGTTAGTATGGCTAACTAATACAAGTCACTAGCACAGCTCGAAGTATTTCCAGATGACAGTGCCGTAGCAGACCTCGCAGCGTCGAACATATCACCCAGAGAAGACCGCCCTCAAAACTATGCTATACCTGATGAGCGAACTGTTTGTAGATGAGCTGCGGCTGCTGCTGTTGTAGCGGCTGTGGCAACTCCTCGTGGTACTCCTTCCAAGGTGGCGTCTGTGTGTAGAAGCTGCTCTGCTGATGCAGTCCTGGGTCTGTCGGCGCTGTCAGAGGTGTCGCATTGGCAGCTGCCTCAAAGTTACTGCGAAACAGATCGTATTTCTCCTGGGAAAAGTGGCCCGACGGAACTGGCTCCGGCTGACAAGACTGGGACTGAGGCTGCGCCTGATGTTGCTGCTGCTGTTGCTGGTAGAAGCGCATGCTGCTGCCAAAGTCAAAGCCAGGCGGCTGTGCGGACTGATAATCCATGTTCGCATGCGGCTGGTAGTGCATATGTGGTGCCTGAGGATGTGGCTGGGAGTGTGCGCCATATGGAAATATGCGTCCATTACCAAAGACGGGAAAGGGTTGCGGATTCACAAAGAGCGCATCGAAAAGCTCCTTGGTGATGCGCTCTCCACTCAGCGTAAAGTTCTGCAGCTTCTCCAGGTCCAGGTTGATGGAGCCACCGCTCTCGAGCACCTGCTCCAGCGCAAAGATGTAATTGTGTGCGAATCGCAGTATCTCGATCTTCGTCAGCTTTGTCTCCTCGGGCAGCGAGGGGAGCGTCACTCGCAGTCGCTCCAGTGCATCGTTGAGCGTGTGCATCCGATTGCGCTCCCGATCGTTGGCCTTCATGCGGCGGAACTTCTTGATGCGCACCACCTGAACGGGACTGCGCGAACGGGTTACTCTGTTCTTGCCGACGGCATATTTGCGCTTCGGTCGTGGCGCATTCGGATCCTCTGGCAGCTTGGTGGGCGTGCTCGTCAACTGAGGATCGAATTTCGCAGGTGGAGGTCGGCTAGCGAGATGCTCGTTCAGGGTGCGGCCACTGCGTGAGCTGTGATTGCTGCTCGTGTCCAGGAGACCCACGAAGCCCGCTGTTGATGGAGGAGAACTGATCGGCATATCCCAACCGCCGGCGTAGCCTGTGGCCAGTGCCGGATGAGTCTGGACGGGCGGCGTCGTTGCGCTGGCATGTGCTGCGCTCGTGAAGTGCTCCTCGAATTCCAGACGACGTCGCGCACTGGCGTTCACATCCGTTTCGAAGCTCTTCTCGTAGCCACTGTCGAATGAGGCGTTGTCGTCGTCCTCCTCGTCGAATTCGAAGGAGTGCGAAGGATTGTAGGCGTTGTAACAGGCAGACATGTTGAGATCCTTGAGAGCGCGATTGATATCAGTGTCCGTATCTATGCACGAATGTCAACTACACGCATTGTACGTTTCCGCTTTCCGTATGAGACTGTGTGTGTGTTTGTGTGTGTGCTTTGTGCTGCTGCCTTAACCGTTTCGCGTGCCCGCACCAACTAAAAGCTGAACAGGAGTGCGCGCCGGTTTTATTTCCATGCCCAGCCGCACTCGGCCATTAGTGCGCAAGCTGCAGAGCTGCTGCAGAGCAGTCGAGCAGCAGCAGCGGAGCCAGAGAGCTGCCCAGTAAGCCCGCTGATTTAGGCGGCAACAACCCTCGGCGCATTGTCGTCGGTCGCGATGATGGCGGCGCCATGGCACAAATCCCAAAAGATATGCGCGCCGTGATTGCCGCTCGCTCTGGCCTGGGGGTTGCTTTGCCCACACTGCACACTACCTCTCACACATGCACAGACTATCTCACACACACAAACACATGCATACAGCAAACACACACACACAGCGAGCCAAGGGCGAACTCAGCCACCACACGCCAGTTAAAACACGAGCATTTTTTACGCTTTGCCTACGCGCCTGCCCGTAAGCCAATCGGAAGGATGTTTATATCTCTCTGTCCGCCTGTCCGTCGGTCTGCCTGTCCATCTCTCTGCCTGTCGAGGATCGGCGTCGGCACTTTGTGTTATCATTCGCTTTTGTCACAACATTGAACTTGCGCCAGTTTATTTTGAACTGCCCTCAACTCTTTTATTGCCACTAAACCGCAGCTATCATAGCGGGCTTACGCCTGTCGCTAATGGAATTACCGCCACGTGGCCACCACACCACACAGCAGCCGACACTTCCGAAGGCGCAACATGTGATGAGTTGCAAAATACTCTCTCTCCCTCCTCCAACGCCTTCTCGGCACGTGCCTGCGACTTTGGCTTGAGCTTTCCCAGCTGCTCAAGTGGCTGCGTGTGCCGGAGCCGCTGGCTTTGTGCCCTGCCCACATCCCAATGTGCTTGAGTGGCTGCTGCCGTTTGTCGATTTGTTATGATATATGCGCCAATTGCTGGAAAATTATCGACACGAGCTGCCACTCGACAAATTACTGCCAACAACTGACAAAACACTTTGAGGGGGAGAAAGTGTGCCAGCTGCAAGCAGATGAAATTTAGATGCGATAAGCTCAACTCTTTGAATCCTAGTTGAACACTGAATCTATCCCGCTTAGAGTCTGATTATGTAGGATATGATGAGCACTTAAAGTTATCTTCTACACTTTACTGCTGAAATGGATGACAATTTAAGATTCATACTCGTTTTGAACAGCTTTATCGATTAAAGGAATAACCTAAAGACTTAAACTTAAGCCAGACGATAGAATGAATTTTGTGCAGTCTACCACGCCCCCTTTTGCATTGTTACATACACTTGCAATAAGTAATTTCTGAACATTATTAATTCTCGAAGATTTTAAAAGGACAATCCAAGCCAAAATCGATTGACATTTAAGAAAGTTAGGCGTTTTAAAAGAAGTCGTAATACTCATAATCTTAATCTCCAAATGAAACAAGCGAGCATTTCTGATCAGTAAATGTACATATATTTTCAGACACTTATATCTATAAGGAATACTAGCGTTATAAAAAAATAGACTCATTTTTAACTGAAACATCACAATGAAATGGTGTTAAACATAACCAAAGAAAGAAATAATTTACAAGCAGAGAAAAAATTCGTAATTAAAGATAAAGTACACTATATACTATACAATATAATATACAATATAACTTAAAGTTAAGATTTATTTTATTTAATAAATATGTATTAAGGAAAGGACTTGATGAGCTATAAATACATTCGTGTGAACTAAATCTTTAAGTTACTTATACTGCTTGCTTGCTGTGCGCCTTGTCTGATCTATGATATTACAATAACACTTCCATCCAAGCTCACTCCACGCGGCACGTGGCGGCTCATTGGTTGGTGGTGTCAATGTGTCGCTGGTTGCGCCTGGTTAGCTCAAGTGGCAGCCGTGGATTGGCCACGTGTAGCTAATTGTGGTTTTGTGAAATCATAATGCGTATCAATTATACAGTTAATTGAAGAGTGGGATGGGAAGACACACACACGTTGAAAATTGTTTTTTGTGAGTGTGAGAAATGTGTTAAATATGATGGAAGCTGCATTTCTTGAATAATTGTCGCTGTTCCCGCGGGGCAGCAACACAAATAGAACCCAGAATGGAGTAACCCTGTCAATTGGACTGGCTTATGTACATATATAATTTCATCAAAGTCCTGGCACAGTCCGAGCTAAAGCAAATAAAGCAAACGCACCAAATATGCCTCAGGCTAATTGCATTCTAACAAGCGACGCAAATTCAATTTTCCAAGCTGCTTGACTACCCAATTCCCGTCTCAGTGGTGTGTGTACGTATGTGTGATTGTGTGCGTATGTGTGTGTGGTGTGCAACCCCGACTGCATTCGTTCCAAACACGTATAGCCCTAAGCGAAACGAAAGCAAAGGAGAACAAACCAACGTATTAATTCTATCGGAAAAAGGGAACAACTTCTTCCTCGTAGAGTGGATCCAATTCTAGTGGCATGGCCACCTCAGGAAATCGATTCTGAGCCACAGGAGCTGGCGATGGCGTTGAGGATATCGAGTCCGATGAGAGCTCAATGACATCTGCAGTTACATGTTTTGTTTTAAGAAACTTGTGTTTCGCCTTCTTTGCCTTAAGAACTAATTTCGAACCACGACGTCGTCGCACTGAGCCTGACTGTGCTGTGTCATCCAGATCCGTTGACGTTGAAGAGTCCGATGTGGCCTGTTTGAACCGCTTGAATTGCTTAAAGCGTGGCTTGGCAGTCACCACACACATCGCTGGTGCAGGCGTATCTGAAGTTATGTGCACAAACTTCTTAACTGAGCCACCGTGCTGAAAGGTGTTTGTAGAACCACTGCTATCCTCGGTTTGAGTGTGGCTCCTTCTGCCGCTTGATGATGATCTGGTTCGCTTAACAGTTTGTTCGCGATAGTAGTCTCCAAAATTAGTGCGCTTTACGAGCACACGCAGCCTGCGTAGCTTCTCAATGTCCATTGGGGTGAGTTTATCTAATCGTACCTCGAGGCGGCGTGTTAAACACTCCTGGATGAGACGTAAATTTGCATCTGGTTCACTTGAATTATCCACTAACATTTGGGGATCTCTTGCAGTAGTTGCTTCCAAGTATTGGCCCTTAGCTTCGTCAAGTCTTTGGAATCCTGTCTCCGTTTCCGTTTCAGTTTCAGTATCTTTCTCCGTTAGCTGCAACTCTTGTGTCGCCATTGTAAAATCAGTAGTTAGACCCGGTGGCGGGGATATGTCTTTACTTACTGTAGACTGTGTGTCATCAGACTCGTTGGCGTCATGTAATGCCATTGTAGATGTACCAGAATGTGAACTCTCCTCCGAGCTGTGGCAGCGACTGCTACAGCGGGCTGCCTCTTCATCTACATGTGCTGTGGCGATTACCTGGTTGCGTTGTCTTAGACCTTGTAACCTTTTAAACTTGCTTAGCAATGAATTACTCTCCGATAGTTCATTATTCTTTTCTACGCTTATCACTTCCTTTTTCTCAAAGCTCCAAATATCAGAGAAAGCCTTAAAGCCATTCGTTTCGTTGCTGTACTTGGCCTGTGCATTGAGGAGTTCACCAAAAGAGAGTATTGGCTGGATGGGTTGCTTTGCCGGAGAAGTTGGTGGCTTGACTATCGGTGGCTCTTGTGATGGGTCTGGCGTTTTCGCATCCTGTGGAGACTCATTAACAATAGTTGCAGAACTGGCAACAGGAGAACGCCGTCCGCTACGCATTGTTCTGTCCATATCAGAGATCATAGCGTTGGCTACCATGGCTGCAGCACGTACGCGAGTGCGTCTCCCTGTGCCTGTGTAATAGGCCTCTGAATCATCGGATTGTTCTTCCTCTTCGTCTTCTTCGTCCTCCGAGATAACTAAAATGAAATACGCGTAAATATGATATTCAAAAAATGCATTGTATTCACTTACTTTCATTCCAATATGCACTCCCACGCTTTCGTTTTTTCTCTTTATCAGCCTTTTCTTTCGCTGCACGCGCGGCCGCCTCCTCATCGTCCTCGCTTGCCTCGCCCTCAACATCAGCTGAGCCTGCCGCATTCTCATAGCCTTCTTCGATGGTGCCGTAATCTAGTTGAGGCCTGTTCTGATACTTGGCGTAGTCAATTTTCAAGAACTTCAGTCTGTCGTTAGCCTCAGCCATATTAAGTGACACGAACTTGCGCTTGAGATCTGTGCTCTTCAGCAGAGCACTGCAGCGCTCGTGTAGTGTGCTCCACTCTAGCGCCCATGAATAGCGTTTGTTTCGTGGCTGGAAAGCAACTGTCAAGAGATCTTTGAGTATGCTGCGTGGCAGACGGAGGGCTTGTAGCGCCTTGCAGACCGGATCATAGTCAGCCACAGGCGCATTATGATTGGTTACAGAAACAATTTCGTCTACATCAATTGTTGAGCTCAGTAGTTCGTACTTTATGTGATCCGACTTCTCGACACGAGCTGTAGCCCTACTGGAAGGCATCTGATCATCCTCATCTCTGCGTTTTTTCAAATTTTTGATGCGCGAACAACGCTTTACTTCATTATAGTTTGTGCGTGTTGGATTCAAATAGAAAGCTGTCAGCCAGAACTCCGCCTCCATGAACCCGTGCTCCGAGAACACCTTCGCTAAGTCGGCATAGTTCTCTGATAGTTTATGCTCGAGATTGAGCATGAACTGCGTAGTGAGTCCAGGATGATAGCGCCAAACCTCGATTGTATTTAATTTCTGGCCAATTATCTTAAGTAACAGTGCAATTTTGGCAAACTGCCAGCCTCGGAAGTTCTAATAAAGTCAATAAATTAGTATCTGGATTTTTGAAATAAGAATGGATAGCTTACGCGCTTGGCTAGCAATTGATAGACAAAATCCAGCACTTCCTCATTGTTTGGCACATTCTGAAAGACTGGATCTATCTGTCGGTCCAGTTCTTCGTCTAAATCTGAAGAAGGCTTCTCGTCATCGTCACAGTTCTTGTAGTTTCCAATATTGCTGGCTCTGTTTCCCTTGCAGATCTGCTGCTGATAGTTGAGATTCAAGTTGACCGTGTGGGGCAGAGCATGACTATTCCGCTGTGCTTCTAGTTTCTGCAGCTCATTTAGCAAAAACTGCTCGCTACTTTCGCGCTCCTCCACATAGTGATTCATCAGTACCTTGAACTGCGCCATATGTTTCATGAAGTCGTGCTCATTGAGGGCCATCAGCTCCAATAGCTGATTACCCAACACGTAACTGGTGTAGGCCTTCAGCATAACAGCAAACGGAGTGATGAGGCATAGGTTGAATTTCTTGAATACAATACACTCGAAGAAGCCATCCTTGCCAAGCCCCAGACGCACACACACTTGTGCGATTAGCCGAGCTGGCGTGTATTCGTCCGCATTCGGAACCTCCTGCATGCTCTGCACATAGAACCGTATGTTGTACATCTGCAGACGAAGCAAAATAGTATAAGTTAAGTGTATGACTTAGCTATTTCCAATCACGTACCATATTATCTATCACATAGCCGCGATTATCATCAGCCACAAATACTGTGAGCAAGTAGAGATGTCCCACAAGAGCTATAGAAATCTGCTCGCGCTGAAAGTTCTCACTGCTGGCGTTCGCATAGCACTTCAGCCAGGCAGCAAGCACTCGTAGCGACAATTGCTTAACCGCTTCCCAACTGCCACAGTCAAAGAGCTTGATCAATCGAAGTATTATTAGATGCAAGCGCTCTTGCATTAGAAATGTGACATCTACAAGAAATAGTAATCTTGATTTAATATATTCCAATTGTTAATCATGTATTTTACCTTCCGAAGTGGCTGGCAACACAGCGTGTTCAATTACGTGATGTTTATTGTTCGTCAAGTTGGCGAATAACTCCTGCAGATAGGGCAGCCGCCATGGACTGGTCTGAAAGTCCAACATATAGTGCCAGTCGATGTCGCAGAGTCCCTCAATTTTGCGAAACGCAATGGAGCCTTTACTAAGGTAGTAAAGCACAATCCGTCGCAGACTCTCTGAGCACCCCATCCATTCCTGGCTAAACCACAGTTGCAGCGTATGATGCGCCAGCACCTTCACAATGTAACTCACTTCCGCAGTGAGCGAACTCCGATTGTGAACTCGGCACACATCCCATCCGTAAATCAGCTGCAACAGGCGGTCGTCGGCCATCAATTGATACACATCGACATCACTGCTGTTCGTGTAGAACACAAACATCTTCTGCAAAGCCGGACGATTTGTTTATAAAAACAAAGAATGATGAAATCAATTTGCATCTACTTACAGCGTTAAACTCGTCATATTGTATCTGCGAAGCGTACGCGAGAAACTTCTTTTCATTCAGTATGTCGGGCAGTATGATGTCCATGGCGCAGACTTAAAAATATAGACCGCAGCTCCTATAGCAATAAGTTATTTACCATTGCAAAATAATAACAATAGAATATTTTCTCAACCGGCAATGATAAGGTCTAGAGATGTGAGAGTTCGCCCAAATTGTGTTGCTTTCCAAATAAATCGATAAGTGCAAGAGTTACATAGCAGCGAGCTTTTGTTGGGAGGAAAAAGGCGGCTATTTAAAATGAACTATGGGACAAATATAACTTGATTAAAGTCATTTCAATTGAATAAAGTAAATCCGAGCTTTTTAGCAGTAGAATATAAATATAACTATCATAAAATATTTAATAAATAAGAAATTTATATGCCAAGTTAAAATCCCATTTATTTATACTAAATGCATATGTGTAGAGCTTGGTCGCACATTGCCATTGGCTTTGTTGCCAGCTGTGGCATATGCAAAGTGCAAACAAATTATTATTAGCTGCCAACAGCGTCTGCTACTTCATCTTACAATGAATGCGCCCAGGGTATTCCTATTGAAAAGTGCCCAGAAGCAAGGATGTTTGTGGGCTGTGTGCTTGTGTGTGTGTGTGTGTGCACAGTTGCCATTTGGTCAACAAGCGGGGCTTCAACGCGTGCAGCAGTGCATTACTCCAGTTCAACTGCCTTAGAGGTCAAGGCATTGTTCAGAGCATTTCTACTCAACTCAGCTTAATTTAATAGATATTTACATTGATATGTAGTAAACACTCGTAACTCTGTGCCAGCAATCAGGTCAGAGTCATCGCAGATCATTTTCCACGTAAATAGCGATTGATTTACAATCGCTGCACTCGAAAAGTATCAGGTAAAACACATGTATCAGTTGGGTAGCCTGTCTGCTGCGCCGATAACATTACTTGAAAGCGATTTATCAGTGGCGAAATCAATTAGTAACTACGTAAGAGCTCCGCTACTGGCCTGCCTGCCTTATCGATTGTCGGCGAGCTGTTCCCGCTGGCCCTGCTGTCCCTTGCTGGCCCAATGCTTGATGGGTGCTGCTGCATAACCCATTCATTATACGCACCACCGCAGTAGCAGTGGCAATGTCATAAATATTCCCATCATCGTTTATTTGGCGTCCCCACCCGGAGTGGCTATCAAATGGCACCACAAATGAAAACCTGTTGATATCCGAACAACACACACAGACAGGCACACTCACACACACTCTCGCATGTGCCAAAGGTTGCTGTCGTAATTGAAGACGAAGCGTTTTTGAAGGAAATTGAAGTGTTGCAAAAAAGAAGCTCCTCCTTGCTCTGCATCTCGTCCATAAATATTCATGAAGCTCTAAAAGGGTTTTTACTTATGGCGAACGGAGGAGAGGCACCTTGGGCGACAACAAATTGTCACTAAATGGAAAAATTGTATTGAGGGCTACCCAATTGTCTGCGCCTGCCCCTGCACCGTTCTTCACCCCCTTCAGCCAGGTGGGAGAACTGCATCTGCATGGCAACACGAAGTGGTTTCTCTTTTAGGTGGGCACGTTTAATTTTAAATGGTACCATGGGCGTTGGCTAAGCAGCTTGCGCTCGGTTCCTTATGGAGCATGCACATGAATTTGAATGAGCTGCCTGGCCCGGCAGGGGGTGGGAAGAGGGGACCCACGCATATGTTGTATGTTGTGTCCAATGTCTGCGCTCCTTTCTGTTCCCAGGGGATGACAAATAAACACTGCAAGGGCGCGCATGTGTGCCATCAACTTGGCCAAGTAGAGCGCAAGGAAGCGGGGGAGGGACAGCAGGCGAAGTCGGCTTTGTTGACTGCCCCACTAAGTAGGCAACAGTTTTCGTTTTCGGCCACTTCCGTCGCTGCACACAATGTTCGCCCTGACAGCCGCGCCTTGCCATTGTATCCGCACACACATGTGCGTGCGTACACTCGTGTGTCTCTGTTGCCAAGTGTGTGTGTGCGTGTGCCAGCTTCGGTTGCACACTCGTGTTTTCCGTACGCACCAATCGTGTCTCGATTCGCTTCCGTTTTGATTTATAAACGGCCGACGCGGCCGAGTTGCGTATCATTAGCAGTTGATCAACAGGTTTGCGCAGACATCCCCAGAGCGAAGCACAAGCTACGCAACAGCAACAGAAACCAGTCACAGTACAAGGAAGAGCAGCTCGTGCGTAGGGGGACACACTTCCGTGTACTAATTCAATTGCAACTGCCCCCACAATTCAGTTATAAAAGTAATTTCACGCGCAAAACTATAATAAAAATAAAAAATATAAAAATCCAAACGTGAATAGCAGCCATAACGGAACCAGAGAGAGGGAGAGACCATTTCCAGTTTCAAAACTAAATCGAAATATCTGCAAACAGGTGAGTTGATTATCGAAAGCTCTTTGTGGTCAGCTAATCGAATTGCAAAGTTAAAAATACTCATGACGTTTGTTAACGAATTGTGAAGCAGAATTGAAGGTGGAATGGGAAGTAAGACTAGTACTTAATATATTTATAATTGCATAAAACTCAAGTAGATAAGCCCAAATAGATCCCACATAAACTGACTCGCCTACAAAATAATATTGTATAAGGCTGATAAATTGAGTATGTAAATATCACTGGAGTTCCTATTTCGAGCGGGCTATATTTATAACTAGGCCTGGGTAAATATGTTTACCATATCCACTTAATAATAGGGAAATTTGTTGTCTCAACTGTGTGAAGGAGGCATTAGAAATTGAATGATTAGCCAGTCAAGTTGTTCCGTTTGGGTTTCCGCACGAGGCAGGCCAAGACTCCTTTGCCAAGGGCGGGTCTGCGCCATTACAGTTCCAGCTCCAGCTCCAGCTCAGGCTAAGGCTCTGCACCGTCTCCGTCTCTAGACGAAAAATGTATTTGCACTTCTGTGGATATTCTGTTTATTTACGAATTTTCGTAGCCGGCGATGATTTTTATTCAAATGAAGCGCGTGGGAGGCGGCAGGAAACCTATTTAAACAAAACACTTCTAGGCAGATGGCATCCTTTGGCAAATATTGTCGCACGATGCTGAGATGCAGGAGAGGAGCAACTAAAAAGAGAAATACACACAGAGCAAGGAGCGTTGCTTGAAACGCCCCTCGCAAGTGCCTCAACAAAAGAACGGTTTAATTTCGATGCGCGAATTTTCTTATTTTCACACTGATTACATATGTATGTATGCGTGCGTGTGTGTGTGTTGATATTAGAGCATGAGCTTTGAGAAGCTTCTGCTTTGGCCACAAGGCGCAGCCCGGTTAGGGCAAGTACCTGTCATTGTCACTCGAAGACGCAGCCATGAATAATGTCTGGACAGCAACAGCAGCAGCAGCTTGCTGAATAATACAGTGCACACTGGACCCGCCTCTACCCCTACGGCCACGCCTCTCTCGGGTGCTGTCTCTGAAATTTGCTGGAATGTCAGCCACTAGCAGAGCCATAAATATTTTCAGTTAATTTCAATTACAAGTAGCCTCGAACGTGCCGCGTTCCAGGACTCTCCTCGTGCTTAGTGCTTCCTGGGTGCCCTTTGCCCGGTCGAGTGTGTGGTCATAAAATTTGATGCGTGCCCGTGCCTGTGCCCGTGCCCTATCATCGCGACGTAGCTATCTATTATAATTTAACGCAAAGCCGCCAAAACTTTCAGCCGGGCGTCAATCAATCAACGACAAGCACACAAATTAAATGCAAACTAAGACAGCATAAAACCAGCGTCAATCCCAACGTTACTTTCATGCAGACAATCAGTCAAGAGTCAGCTGCCCTCGTTCAGCTGCACATACACGTATAGTCGCTGTGCCTGCTTCAATTAACTGTCCAATCCCACATCGACGCCATAAAGTAGCCAGCAAAGTGAAACATGGCTCAATCAGCCAGCGCCTAGATAAGATACCATGCGCCATGCGGGGCTCGATTTGTCCTGAGTCAACTGCAGCATTGTTGGCTTTAAAGATTTACAACTGTGAAAGGATTTCAGTGTCAGCAATTCTGTGCTGTAATTGCCGGAATTGACACTGTGTTGAACTGTGGAAGGAAAGCTTTGTAGATCTCTTAATAGTGTTTGTTGATTTTAATGAGCTGTATAATTGAAATAATTGTTTACTGATTTAATGATTCATAAATTAAAGAAGATTGTCTAGTGACCTCATCAGACTATAATCTTATTTACATATTTTTGTACCCAAGTTTCCATATGTAGAATTATAAATTCACTATAACACAAAGATTAAAACTAATGAGTCCCAGTAATAAGTACGATTAGGTCTACAGAAGATTATCTAACGATCTCATCAGACGATAATTGCATATACAAATTTCTGAATCCAAGTTTCCTTGGTATTTTATTAGATATATATCTCTCAATGTTTTAACGATATTGTAATGAGAAATAAACTGAGTCCCCAATATATACATTACTATATTAAGCAAGGATTCTAATAAGTGTAGTACCGCCAACCTTAGTAGTTTCACGTAGAGCTTCTCCGGCTGTTTACCTCCTTGCCTGGTATTATGCTAATCAACAATTTGGCCCATGCAGGCGCATATGAATAACTTCTTTGGGGCTATAGCACAAACAATGCGGATCCGTTTAGAGCAGCACGAGGCACTCGTTGGCATCTGTCGAGTGTCCTTGCTTTGGCAAGGGGCAGAGGGCAGAGGGCGGCGTCGCATGGCTCGTAAGTGCAATTCGCTGGGCCACTTAAGTTGTTTGGCAAACATGGCCATAATCTTTGCTATCATTATTCAGTATCGTTTTAAAGCATTATAAGCAGAGGGGCAGGCGGCAGAAGGTAGAGGGGGAGGCACCTTGCCACGCATTTCCTCATTTCATCCCACTCAGCCTGCAATTTGGCGCTGCATGCGCTGCCAAATCCTTGGAGCTACGTGGCGTATGCGCATTATCATTATCATGATGCCTCCGCCCCCAAAGCTACCGCCTACCGTTAGCTACCTCAGACCTCAGTCGCACTGCAACAAGACATTAATAGGCCATAAATTGTAACTGTTATGCGTTGTTGGCTTTTAACGCAGCGAGTGGCATTTGGCATGGAGCTGAACTCGGCAATTCAGCGTCACCGTCGGGAGTTGAGTGCCGTGTTGAAGTGCAGGTGGTTGGGGCTGGGAGGAGTAGGAAACAGGAGTCAGGGGAGGCCAAAGAGGGACAGCTATGCTGCCGCCCCACCGCTTTCAATTAGAGTGGTTATTTAGCTAAATCGTTACGCTTGTTGCTGTAATTTGAGGCGTAGGCGGAAATGATTGCCACGCCACGAAACAAAGCGACGAGGCCACCACTGACTCCATTGCTCAACGCCACAGCCCCCACTCCCCAGGGTAAACAGGGCACAGCGGGGCTGAGACCTTAACTTAATTGCTGCAAGCATTTGCTTTGCCATGTTTACACCATCCTCAGCCACATTCATCTTCCATCTTTTGACTTTTAACTTTTCCACTCTCTCCCTTCTCTCGTTCTCTCTCTCACCTGTTTTCCCAGGGACATGGCCCAGTTGAAGAGCTCCAGCTGTGGGACTCACAGTCCACTGATGCTGCCGCTGCTCCTTCTACTCGTGTGCAGCTCGGGCAGCGGCAAGGCGGCTTCTCTGCCCAGCAACAACAATGAACTGGCCGCCACTGGACTCTCTGACCAGGTGGTGGAGCAACTGAGCGATGGCGACTTGTACAACAACAAACGGGCCTGGCAGAATCTCCAGAGTGCTTGGGGCAAGCGCTCCAGCGATCCAGCTGCTATGGAAGTGGACGACAACATCTACATGACTGGGCACTTTGTGCCGCTGGTCATCACTGACGGCACCAACACCATCGATTGGAACACCTTCGAGCGCATGGCCAGCGCCAATCCAGAGCAACAGCAGCTGCAGCAGCAGCGCCAGCAGCTGTCGGCGCAGTCGAATGAAGAGAACGAGGATTACGCCGCGGCAGACAATGCGATCGACAAGCGAGCCTGGAAGAACATGAACGTGGCCTGGGGCAAGCGACGCCAAGCTCAGGGCTGGAACAAGTTCCGCGGAGCTTGGGGCAAGCGCGAACCCACCTGGAACAATCTGAAGGGCATGTGGGGCAAGCGCGATCAATGGCAGAAGCTGCATGCGGGCTGGGGCAAGCGCTCCATGGCTAACTAAGCGAAGCAGCTCAGCGATCCCGGCGTAGACAGTCTCTCTAGGCAATTAACCCATGGAACACACCCAGAATCCACAACACACACACATATATACGATACAATTCATGAGATATATATCTAGTATAACTACTAATACTAATACTAATACTACTGTAACTTCGTGCACTTTTATTTCAATGTTCTCGCAGCTCCCCCGACTTGAGCTCCGAATTCCGAAAATGTATGAAAGCGCTCGCCAGAAAAATGAAATCAAAAAAGAAATACGATAAATCAAAATATGATAATGAAATTGCAAACTACATGTGTAATTAGCTTCTGTATTTGTGTTTGTGTCGGTAATTTGTGCATATTCATGGTAGCTGCGCAACCAGTATTATAATCAGTACCTAACCACATAACAAAATATCGTATTGTATATCGTACTAGCACTAGTTCCCACAGTATACAATTCCGTACAATACGAATGCATTGAACCGCGTTATCCTTAACTTAGTTAATGGAACTGTGCATATTTTTTAAATACGTATACATAACTTAACTAAATGGCAATTATGCGAATGCAATTATCAAAATAAACTAACAAAGATACATCAATTCAGCATAGTTCGTTTCATAAAAGGTATTATAGGTAATGTTTTACTCGCATATCAAATTTCATAAAGCAGAAGTGGAAGGAGTCAGAGATCTGTCACTTTAAACTCATGGTAGTATTTCTAGCTGGTAAATTAATTTCTAGTCTCCCAGTTTTGGGTAGTTAGTTTAATTTTAATTGGATTGTTAATAATTCATCAGTCTGTTATTGTTTATTTTCGACAGTTCGTTAATTATGCATTCAAATTGAGTTCTGTTTAGGCTGGCATTAAATTTTCATAGATTCAACGGGCAATTAAAACCTGCATATAAAGACCGTTCGATTCATGGGCTTATCAGTCTCAATCGGTATTCCAACCATGCGCTATTACCAGCCACGCCTCAAAGACGGCTCCATTGCACCGCTGCATTGGCCCGTGGCCATGTACCGTCGCCTCAATCATGTAATCTGGCCGCTGGAGGATGGAGCAAGTCGTTGCTCCCGCTGGCTGGATCAGTTACTTATTTTCATTGGATTTCTGGTTTTCTGTCTGCATAACGAGGTGGATTTCCATTATTTGATAGCCAACCGCAAGGATATCGACAAAATGCTGACGGGAATGCCAACGTACCTGGTTCTGGTTGAGATACAGATACGTGGCTTCCAGCTAGCTCTGCACAAGGATGACTTCAAACGATTGATGCAGAAGTTCTTCGCAGAGATATATGTCTCGCAGAAATCCGAGCCGGAGCTCTTTGCTAAAATTCAGCGGCAGATGCTGCCCACACGACTCAATACGCTGCTCTACTTGGCAGCCTTGTTCAACTTCGGGCTGGTGCCAGTGCAGAATGTCATCTATCACCGGCGGGAGATGCTGTACCAACAGGTTTACCTGTTCGACAACACCCAGCTGAAGTACTACATTCCGCTGCTGTGCTGCAACTACTGGGTGGGCTTCAACATAACCTCAATGCTATTCGGCGAGCTGAATGTGCTGGGCGAGCTGATGATGCATATGAATGCGCGCTATGTGAATCTGGGGCGGGACTTGGGATTGAGTGTACAGGAGTTGCTTAAACACGGAGATCCAGCGCACATTGCACGCGATTATCGCCGGGAACTAACTCGCATTCTACAGAGAAACGTTGCACTGAATCTCTTTGGCGAGCAGATCGAGAAGGAATTCAGTTTTCGCATCTTTATCATGTTCAGCTTCAGTGCGGCGCTGCTTTGTGCCATGGGCTTCAAGGCTTATACGGTAGGTAAGGCACAGAATTGACCATATTCCATTATCATCTATTACTTCGACAGAATCCTGCTGCAAATATTGTTTATATTGTCTGGTTCATGAGTAAGTTCTGTGAGCTGCTGTCAATAGGAATGATCGGCTCAATTCTCTATAAGACGGTGAGGGATACCTATTGTAATATATGTATATAATAAATACCTTAACTTTTGCCTTGCACAGACGGACGACTTGAGTCTGGTTTACTACACTTGCGATTGGGAGCAGATTATCTATCGCTCGAACAATACTCGGGAAAACGTGCAGCTTATGAAGCTAGTAAAACTTTCTATTCAGCTAAACTCTCGTCCCTTCTTCGTTACCGGTTTGAAGTACTTTCGCGTAACTCTAGTTGCCGTACTTAAGGTAACTATAAAGAGTTTAATTTTGAAATGGGATATCATATAATACAATATATTGCTCTCTTACAGATAATTCAAGGCGCCTTCTCTTACTTTACTTTCTTGACATCGATTCGTTGAGGGCTTTTAAAAAATGCATTATTAAATATGTGTTACAAAAATATTTTCAATTAAATACAATAATTTACATTTATTTTGGTTTGTTTTGAATCGTGCATTTGGTTTCATAGCAAACAGCTTGCCAGCGATAGCAAAATACTTAAACAGAGTTACCACGCACATAGCAAAATTCATTTTATCGAAATATCGGCAACATTTCTTTGGAAGTGTACACACTGTTTAATTCCGCCAATTTGCGGCATAACTTTAGGAAATCCATTGTAAGCGGCTGTGATTTTGGCATATAACTATGAATTTCTCTGGAACTAATTGGTAATATTATTTATTTAGCATACGCATATTTGCTAATATACAACTAACATATATTTACAATAGTTCACCGCGCTTCCGCAGTCCGGTTGTGCAACAGAGACAAAAGGCACAAATATCACGCTTTAATTTGCGTGAGAGTTTGGAAATTCGTCGGCGTCGGTCCGAGGCTAATAACTATTTAAAATGGGGCGTAATAAACCTCATAATACTCGCACTACTTTCATTTAACATGTGGAAAACTTGTCTCTATAATACTGACACCCTGCTGTACCAGGCGGAGTACATGCTCGCCGTGTTTGTCTCCCTCAGCCTTGCGGCCTGCACCGGCAAATACATGTGGTGGTTCGTCTTCCACAGCGCGCCAGTCTGCGTAACGGAGCAACAGAGATGTCTGCTGGATATATCAAACGGTAAACTGTTAACTGACTATGTGTTTATTAAATATTAATGTTGTGCTTGTCATTTAGATACATCCTTTAAGACTGTAAGCAATCTAGCTAAGCCACGTAGTTATGACATGGACTCGGGCAACAATGACAATGTGCCCATTATCAATTGGCATTCTTCATTCGAGGACAGTCGCTGGGGCACACAATCCCCGCGCCGCAGTCCCAGTCCAATGCGCTCGCCGCAGCAACAACAACAGCAGCAGTTTGGGAATCGGTCGTTCAACATCTCACTGGGTGCCAACAACTCCATTAACGCCAGCAACCTGAGCAACGACTCGGCCTATATGTCGCCATACGCGGAAGTTTGTCGTGAAGACTTCCCAACCGACGTTCGCAAGTTGCCGGCGCTGATGAGGCGAGCCGAACGCGAACGCGAGCGCAGCTATGCTGAGCTTGCCGATGCATCGACCATACATAACATGGATTCATCGAACTCCTTCTGGAACTACTGCAACAATGCGGCATACATGTTGAAGCGAACCATCTATCAGCTGGCGCCCGCGCCTGTGGCTTCCACAGAGAATGCGCCAACCATTGAGGAGGGTGGCATCGTGCACTTCAAGGACAGCAACTCGGAAGTCATAAAGCGCATCTCGACAGTGAAGCTTTCGCAATACTTAAGCAATCTCAGATATGTAAGATACTGTCAGTTGGTTCCATGAGCTGTTTTTCTAACTGTTTTCCACTTCATAGTGGATCTCTACAACCATATTGCAGCGTCTGGTCAAACAAATCGACAACATGGATGAGATATTCCGACAACGCGGTCTAAGTGATATCAAGATTGGTGCAGTGGGTCTCGAGCGATTACGTAAAATGGCAGAGAATCAACAGTTCGTACAGAGCTATGCACCGATGCTGCCGCTGCTAATGCCCTTCCTCGATACCTTCAACAATCAGGAGTATCTGGTGCAGCGCATCAAGGAGCTGGCACAGGGCTCTTGTATTGGAGACTATCGCTGGAACTCGGGCAATTCGCACAACGGCCAGGAGTGGGGCGATCATCTGCCCACCGATGCTGGAGTGAGTCTCTTTGCATCTCTCTGTCCTGCTATAGTACTCATTATTATTTTTCTCTTCGTTTTGCAGTTACTCTTCCATCTGTTTTGCGTTTACCTGGACAGTCAACTGATGCCACTGCCTCAAGGCGGCGGACGACCATTTTACTCTCGCTATGTACTAACACGAGAGGAGAAGCGCTCCACCAAGGACCTCATCAATGCGGTCAACAATAAAGCACACTGCGCCATTCTTGTGACCAACAGCCAACTGAAGCCCAAGTTCAACTTCATCAGCGAGAAGGAACTGCACAATTGTGCCTATGATCGGAACAATCTATTCTACGTTATCATACAGTTTCTCATCTACATGCGCTCGCATCAGGAGTCCGCGCTCGAAGGCGTCAATTTGGGCAAGAGCGGCATCAACATAATGTGCGTTATCGAAGACTGAACAGCTCTGCGCTGTGCTTGCACTTGATCTAGCTAGGACTTGGCCAATCAATGGCCGCTACTATAACTACACTACTAACTAAGCTTAAATTGATAATATATATTTTCTATTTTTGTTCAGGCACGACGAGCAGTCGCTTTAACTATTGAACTACTATTAAATTATGCATTGTAATTATTAAGTCAATCGCCAAGACAACAACACAACAATAACAACAACACATGCACATCAAACTGTAAACATGTCCGCGGTTTTTGCGGTCACAGCAGTCGCTGTTCCGCTTCGCTCCTGGCCGCAAAGCATCATCACGGAAGTGTCATGTGAACTTTTAAGTGTGTGCGCCACTCGTTGCCGTCGTCCTCGTCGATTGAAGTTGTTGCCTTCGTGGTCATTGCGGTCTGCGTTTTGCCAACAATTAACTTATGCCTTGGACGTCCCTGAAGTGAGTCGGACAATGCCTGCACCTCTCTTCCTGTCTTCCCCACCTACCGCAACGTCTGTTGTCCATTGGGGGCACGGACAGCGCACAGGTGCACAACTTTAATTGCTTTTTCATGATTTTTCGTATTGCCCTGGTCAATGGCCGTCGCTTCCACCAGGGCCTTCCTTATACAGAGAGTACCCGGCGGCCGCGATAGCAACAGCGGCTACGGCGACGTCGACTCATGTGCACCTCCACACTTCGAGGAGTGACGAAATTAATGGTTTCCGGCCAGAAGTGTCGTCGAGCTCGAGAGACGCGTTGAGAAAACGCTGCTTGCTTGCTTGCAGGTTCGACGAAGGCCAGCATCATGTGGAGGTCTAAGCCAGCAGTGGAGGAGTGCAGAAGCTGAAGCACAAATGCCGTCGTCAACATGAACTCTTGACTGCCTCCGGTTGCATACACTTAAGCCATACTCTCCTCCATCTCCCTCCCTCTATGCGCTGCCTGCTCCGGCCATGGCTTTGGGTCTCGGCTTGGCAGGACCGCATTACCATTTTTCTTGGCCATGCTCATTTCAGGCATTGCTCCGGTTGCTGTTTCTGTTTCAGCTCTTTGTTCGTTTGACGTTGAATCGCTTGGTTGGTTATTTTAATGCCGTCGTCTGCGTCCGTGTCCGCGTCCTCGTCTTCGTCCTTCGTCGTCGTCGCTTTCGTTGTCGTCTTCGTCCGCGTAGCTGGCATCTCGAGTGAGTAATGTGCTTGGGTTGTCAACTTTACACTTTTATCCCTCGCATTATATTTGCTTTACCTACACACACACATACACACAGAGTGAGACGCTCAAGCACACACACTCATACCTTCTTGCGCTGGCTCACACCCTCAGCCAGGAGGGTGATATGTTTTCTTGATACTTTTTCTCAAGTTGTAAATTGGCTTAAAAATAATTTGTCAAAGCATCTCAGCGTACGGGGATTGGGATTGGGTTTGCGCCGGGCCACATCGGGCGACGCCTATGGAGTTTCAACTCTCGTCCTGTCGCTCGCCCAGTTCTTGCCAAATTGTTTGGACCTTCTGCTGGAGCTACACGAAGTGAAATTCTTTTAAAGAAACGCATGTGCGCGTCTTCATATCCAATTAGAAAAGTTTTCCTTTGGCTGCAGCGTAATTGTGTTGATTAGTGCGGCTCGCTGGCTTGCCAAATGGCAGGAGAAGATGAGCTCCAGCTACACATACACTTCACTCCACTCTCCCTTTCGGCATACTTTAAAAGCATAGAGTGCGAGCTGCGATTCAATAGGCCTCTATGTGGCCCACAAAACTTCGATCGAATATTGTTCCGGCAGGCACTTTACTGGTGTCGCCCTCACCTCCTTTCACCTTCTCCTCCTACAGACCTGCCCTGGCCAGAATGCTTAAGGCCTACAAATGTTTGCACACTGTGCGACTGGCTAGCGGCAAAGCTTTTACTTTTCGGCTTTTCCTACTGCCTGCTCTTATTTATTTGTCTGCCTTTTGTGTATGCCCTGTAAACGCGCATTTCGTATGTACATAAAGCGTGAAAAGGAGCTTGGGCGCAGAGTTTACCCTGAACTGCTACGCAATTTTCTCCAATGGCATTAAGAAAATGTTTTTTAAGTTTTTCTTTCTTTAAGTTCTAACATTTTGTGAGGGGTTTGACTCACGGGATGACTTTCATCTCTCTCAATTCCATAAATAATTCAAAATAGCAATGATACTATATGGTTTGTGAGGCTTAGAAGAATAGTTCCTTTCCTTTCGGCTAAAGTATTGAATTGGGGGTTATGATTGACAAAGCTTCGAACTCTTTTTGGATAAAACCTACATGAATGATTCGAAAAAGAAGCAATATAAGGTAAACATACGTACTGTGAAGATATGCAGAATAATTCTCTTGTTTGAAAAGAAAAAAACTACTTCAGGTAACTCTTTAAACAAAGATCTATGCTTTTTATTCAAAATGTAAGCAATATTATATTAATTAAGATGTTCTGCGGAGTTTTCTCTAAATGTAGCAAAACAATAAAGATATTTTTTGATATTTTTCTCTTTCCAGAGCACTTCATAGTCCATCAGTGGGTCACCACTCTCTGGCAATTCCATTCCACTTCTACTTATTTTCCATCTACTACTTCTTGCTGGGGCACATTAATGAACAAAATATTTTCCCTATTATGCGCCAATATGGTCGCCCATATTTCGGTTTATTTAATTTTGCGCAAATAAAACGGAAGTGGCATTTTTATTCTTTTTTTCCAGCAACCATCGTCTGGCTGCACGTTCTCCTGCTCTCTTCCCCCACTTATTTTCTTCTTCATCGTCTACTTGTTCTTGTTGGTCCACGATGCTGGCTCATATTTGTGCGCTCCATAAAATTCTGATGTGAAGCCAAACAAACTTGCGACAATAATGATAATGTCGATGCTTAAATGTTGAGCAAATATTTGGCGCAGTTTTTAAACAAGCAATTTGTGTAGTAGTTGCAGACGACGCAGCTTTAAAGAGTACATCGACATGGTCCCCTACCTATCCTCCCTCCCATTTGGACAGTTGCGAGTTTTCCCAGGCAACTGTGGAGTGGTTAGAGGAGGAGTAGGGGAATAGAAAATGGCTGTTATTTCCTTTTTGAAGCGTTCGCCAATTCGAGTCTTGTTAGCGTCGCTCCGTAAATGGGCGAATGAGTTTTTATGGCAACTATTTGGCAGCTGGCTAAGCCATATCTATTGGCTAAGTCGGAGCATATGCCCCTCTTCGAGGGGGTAGTGCCCTCAAACCGATGCTAATGCAACGTGCTCTCGTGAATCTCGGCTATTGAAATAATAATTAGAAGCCGCCAATGAGCATTGCTGCAGTGTGGAGCCACAACAGATGCGAACACAGCCACATCCACATCCCAATCCAGCACTGTCTCTCGTATCCAAATTAGATGCTTGCGTGTGAGGCAACTGCTGGTGCTGCAACCACCGGGGCCACTTCAGCAATTCGGCCTTTGCTTCTCCTCGCCAGGCCCCACCTTGCCCCGCCTCGCTCTAGTTCCCTTCGGTCTGGTGCTGATAACTTACGCAACTAAGCTCTGCCAGTTGATGGAGCGTGGCACTGCGGCTGGGGCGGCAGCATTTGCATTTAATCGGATTTGTTGTGCAGATTACAGGTACCTGGACATAGTTCTGGCTCTGATTGGAGCACAGCACAGAGAAGCAGAGCAGAGCACGAGCCAAGCGCACAAAAAGAACAAAATCACTTGTTGTGTAATTTTGTATGTATGTGTGTGTGTATGTTGTACGTGTGTATGGGAGGAGATGACCACAAGCAGTGCCATGACAAATTAACGTTGCTGCCAATTCTAGAACAGGAACTGGGGACAGCATATTGATCCTCTTGTTGTTGCTGCTGTGGCAGGGAATTATAACTTTACGACCTGCTGCGAGGCAGCAAAAACAAATGACACTGAGCTTGATTGATAGGAGAGAGAACGTTTTTTAATAAATCGCATGCCCTGATATGATGCTAATTTTCAAATAGTATTCGAGCTTTATTTTTTCCCTGTCAGTTCGATATCTCATTACTGGGGATATCGATTGAACGGTAAGATGTATTTATTTAGTATTAAGTTATCGATATGATGCTAAATAGTAATCGAGCTGCCAGTTTGATTGCTCCCTTTTGGGATGTCGATTAAACGAATATTGAAGTTGTTTTAGTTTAGTATTAAGTAATCGATATGCAGCAGCCCAGCAATTAACAGTCGAGGAAGGGGGTAACACTGAAAGCGGGAAGTAAAGTTAAAGAAGATCGTCGCGAATTAAGCCTGTGAAATTTAATAAAGCTTTTGTTGTTTAATTTATATCTGTAACTGAATGAAATCATGTGTTTGTATTACATTTAAATATCTTAACTAATAAGTTGCGCAGTTCGCTGCATAAAAGTTCCCTTGAAATATTCGCAAGTAGTTTGCACTGCCACCTAGATTCCTTTGCAGGCGTATTTTGAGTTATCTACCGGAAGTAGTCCCCATCTGCAGCATCTGCAATTGTGCGTATAGGTAACAATCCGGAAAGAGCTTAAACGTTTTCGCTTTGTATCAAATATAAAAAATGACTGCTTTTAGGCGTGTTTGACAAAGTTGTACATCAGTAGCACACCCACACACATACACACATAAATGGAAGAGGAAAATATAATTGCATAAATCAAACTCAAACATGAAGCATGAAAAATCGCATTAATTTATCTGCTCTCACAGCGCATGCAGCCACTGCCTGTGGCACACCCCACACACACACACAAACACAAAGAATGAGGGACTAGTCAGTAGTGTGTGTGTTTTCTCATCCACAGCCTCACAAAAGGCGCTGTGTAACATATCCGCTTATGTCAATTTTTTTACTACATTCTACTTGGAGGCGGGAGACGACCACGACGACGACGACGATGACGACTCGACGGCATCATCAACGACTCAACTTGACGCGCTCCGCTTGCTCCCACCTTCTTGCCTCACTGTGCCTGATCGTTCACATTCAGCCAGTTGTCACTGTCAGTTTTGGCTTCCAGTGTTTGTCACTGCGCTGCTCTGCTTGCTCTGCTCGCTCTGTCTGTCTATCTCTGTCTAACTGTCGCTCTGTCTGTCTCTCGGTCTGTCACTGGGTTTGTTTGTTTAAATGCAACATTTACTTTATGGATTGTTGCTATATTTTTTCTTCAACTTTCAACCCGAAAACAGAGCGAATAAATTTCCCGTCAATTTCTATACACAGGAGGAGTAGGGAGTGGGTTGGGAGGAAGGGAAGCTGGAGCAGGAGCTCAGCTGTGTGAGCCCTTGACTGATGTGGCCCTTCACAACTTTGCTCCTTTTTAATAACTTGCTCACACCCTGCCCCATACACATCCACACAACAGACCATCACACACACAGAGAGGTGCACTCACACCCACACTAATGTGCTAATAACCTGGTTCTTGTGTGCGCTTTAAATGTCCTCTTCATGGTACATAGTTTAAAATTCTTTATAATTGGATTGCTCCATCTAAAGCTGGCCCTCAGGCCACGCCTCTAACCCCTTGGGGGCAGCACACATTTTTTATGGCCACTTCGGACACACACAGACAGACCGACAGACACAGTCAATGTGGCTCCCACAGCACACAAGCCTCTCTCTCTCTCCCGCCTACCCCGCTCGCTGTTCCGCCTGCGCTATCCATGGCATGTCAAAAAGGATTTTACAGTTGACGCGTACAAACCAAAGCTGCTCACACCCCACACTCCTTGCCCTGCAGTCCGCTTCCCTTACCTCGTCGTGTAGCCTTTTTTCGGCTGCCCTGCAGACGTGCTCCTCTGGGCCGTAGCTGTAGGCTGGGGCATTCGGCATCCGGCATTCGGGATCCGGCATCCCACACATGTGCGGGTCTTAAAGTGATGATATGTTTCATTTCACACGGCAACCGTTGGCAATCCTTTCGACCGCATACAGACATGCCCACACCGAAAACAGATCCGCCTACGTCCTCCTCCCCTCTTCCTCGAGTGCTGAGATTTATGTTTTCTTGTAAACAAAATAACGGACATGCTTCGGGACTCGGCTTGAAGGAGTCTAAAGGTGAACGGAGCGTGAGCTGACATCCGGATTAGGCCTCCTCAGGCCTGCGTATTCGATTTTCATTCCAAGCGTGTTGATAGCAACTCTCCCCAACTCTTTGCTATTGCTTGTTATGCGATATGGCAATTGGAAATTGAAGAAGGGGAGGTATACTGGACTTAGTCTAGTTAATATGTCATATATCTATATGTTAAACAACATAGATCTCTGGATGTGTATGAGTTAGATATAGGAAATTAGACATGTGAATTCTTCAATATCTTATACACCTTAAGCAAGTTATACCTATTTTAGTGTAACTACCGTCTTTTGTATATATCAACAACAGTTTGATAGTTAAATTTAAATACTACGAGTATTTTATGCATTTACCACTTCTTTAAATTTATACTTTCATCCAGCATATCTTCAAGTTGCGCACACTCCACCTTATCTCACTTATCTGACATGTGGGCATACAAGGCAAAGGAATTAATTATTCAAAGGATTAGGGAAGCTTTGAATTCATATCCCGTAGACTAAGCGAACAGCAGCTCAAACAGTTTCATGCTGCCTTTAACTTGAGGGAAAGCTAAGGAACAACTTTAAGTTTAGTCTGCTGTAAATATTTCCTCGTTTTTTAGATGATATGAAGACATAATTAAAGTACTTCTGCTATTTTGCCATATTCCATTTTAATCCTACGATAAATTGGCTGCAAATGATGTCTAGACAGCTTCGGAGCTTTCTGGAATTTCTGCCTCCTAATATGAGCATATTTGCTATGCCGCTTACGTCCAGTCAGAATCAGGCAACAGCCTCCGGCACCAGTTCCAGCTCCAGCTTCAGCTTCAGCTCTGGTTCTGGGACGAGCCTGAGGCTGTGCTTGGTTATCGTGGCACATACAAATACTCTAATTTGCATATGTTTAGCAGGAGACGCAATCGCTGCTGCTACTGCTGCTTTGTGGAGATTTTCGAGTGGAGCAAGGCCAGCAAATTATGCTGCTGCCGAGGGGAGGACACTCATACGCACCGTGTGCCATGCGCCACAGGTGGAAGGCAACTTGAAAGAAAAACATAAAAAAGCATAAAATACGAAATTGCCCAACGAACAGCATGTCAAGCGGAAATTGTGCACCACACACAGCAGCCACAGTGCCCCCTTTCCGCTCCCTCCCTTTCTCGTTTCCCCTTCCCAGCCACACTTCCATTTAACATTCTGAAATGCTGCTGCCGGTTTCAGTTGCCAGTCTACAGTCGCCATCTACAGCTATGTCTCCGTTTCAATTTCGTGTTTACCATTCAGCTGGCTAATTGAGCACATCGCTAACACGGCTCGACAGCCCGAGTCCGGGTCTGGGCCCGTTTCCGGACATGATCGTAATTATAAATCAATTCGTTTGCGGTGCTCGCTTTGAATTCACCTGAGATTCAACTCCGACTCCATCAGCGTCAACTGTGCGCGTTGCGTGACATTTGCCAAATCCTGCTGTGCCACTAGATTCTTTTTCTCTCCATCCCTCTCTTCCTCTCCAGTTGCCACGCCCATCGCTACCAACGCCCACTGTGGAATCGTGCTATTTCTGCACATTCGCACGGCTGTTTGCCAGTTCGTCTGCCGCTTTCAATCTCAGCGCCGTCGCTTGCTGCGCTTTTCCTTTGCTCGTTTTCAATTTCTTGTTGAATTTATTTCATGCAGAAGAGCAAATTTCATAACTTGGCTGCCTCCGCCACCTCCTTCTCCACCTCCTGCCAATCCCACCCCTACTCTCTATTTCCATTGCTTCCTCGTCGTCTTCGATTCCTGGAAATGTTTTTTATGCGTCGCTGCCGCCGGCGGCTGCTTTGCTTTGCAGCAAAACTTCTTGTAAATATTTTTCTATGTGTTTTTCTGGTGGCCACTGCCACTGGCTGATCCTGATCCGATTTATGTTGTATGTACACACACCCACACACACTTAAAGAGTGAGAGAGAGAGGGAGAGAGAGAGAGAGAGCAGAGCCTTGGTGTGTATTGATTTGCTGCTGGCGGCTCAAGGGGCGCGGGCATTGTTTGGCCCGTGGCGGCTGTGGGAAATGGCCCCGTAAACGTTTAATAAAATATGATTTCAATTGATTCGCAAGTCGCATTCGAAACGAATCGAATCGAATCGAAATGTGTGTGTGATATACTCACATTATTCGCTGCTGCTGCTGCTGCAGCTCCTTGTGCGCCTTGTGTTGCTGTACTCCGAAGGGCAATCAATAAAGCAAAGTGCTCGATCTCTCTGGGGGCTGCCTACACAGAACACTGTCCCTTAGCCACTCCTCGCTTCCCCTCCCACGTCCCTACCTCGCCCCTCTGTGTGTCCACTGTGTCTTGTGTTGGGCCACAGTTATCCGCTTAGATCACTCAACTAAAAAACTCAATTTGCATATTAATATTATTTGGGTTCTGGCAGGACTACTCTGCCTGCTCCCTGCCTGCTCCCTCCTCCCCTCTGGCTCCACTTCACTACACTGCTGTCGTCCTTTTTATCAAACGAAAACAACAACAAACTGTCTAAGCAACAGTAGTGAATTGAATTTGTTGTGCTTCAACGCCTGCTCTGCTCTTTGATATGCCATGTCCCGCTCTGCCTCCGTGTGTGTGTGTGTGTGTCTGTCAAAGTTTTGAGCATTCCCAATGGAATCCAAGGCGTCGTCAGTTGAGACAGAGGGTGGGAGAGGCGTGTGTGTATTCTCGGACTGGGACTGTGACTGGGATTGGGCTGAAGATTCACCTGACATAATCGTTAAAATTATTGCACGAGCTTCGCTCGAGAATTCCCCGCGCTGAAAGAGTTCTTGCACTGTGCTTGTCAATTGGCACTGGGCTGATAGAGATTAACACGCATCTGGGTGTGATTTATGAAACTGCCAGTGCAACTGGCAGGGCGCATCAATGCCAGTGGAATGCACTCAGTGTTTGCCATTAAAGCGAATGAAATTTGCCGCCATGCTGACAGCTGCAATCCAAAAGACGCTGCATCGATACGCAGATCCAAGCATACACACGCACACATTGGTACACCCACACACAGGCAGGGAGAGAGCGAGGCATGCGAGCCATAACTGGCAGCCGTGACTGAGTGCCTCCGCAATAGCTTCGAGTACGCGCTGCACAATGGGACATATAAATCGGCATACATAAAATGTCGTTACAAATATTTTATAACAGGAAATCCGTTATTTATACGCACATTGTGCTTGCCAATGGAGCAGGAGAGAGAAATGGAGAGCTGGAGTAGAAGTAGCAGCGGGAGTAGGAGCAGGAGCAGGAACTGGAGACGTAGATGAATGAAGCCGGGCTGGGTGGGGATCATGCTGGGTGTCTCTCTTGGTAAATATGAATGAATGTTGTTTGCATGTCGCCTGTCAGTTCCACCATTTACCCCGCTCCCCTCTCCCTCTCTCTCTCTCTCTTCCCTTGCAGAGAAAATCCTTATGAATTGACTACAATTTTATTTATGATTACTCGTTCTATTTGCTTCTCTCTGCTGTCGCTGTCGCTGGCTCTGCTCGGGAATGCTGCAATCCCGCCGCTACAATTGCTATGGCACTCAACTTGTTTTGAGCCGAGCACAAAGTGACGTTCCCAAGGCAATTCCATTATGGCGAGCAGCTCAATTGATATTGGCACTGTGCATATTGCGCAAACAATGTACAACGCCACGCCCCAGCACGCCTTCCTCGCAACTCTAAGCGATTCTAAACTAATAATTGGCCACCAACCTAATTGGCCCGACTGGAAGTTGGTTACCGCAGACGCTTCTTCAGACTACGCTGGCATTAACTCAGCCTCGGCTTGGCGAGGAGTTTATGTCTTTGCCAGAAATTGCGTTAGTTCTCTCAGCTGAGGTAGTAAAATTTACATGTTGGCAAAGCGAAAATTAACAACAGCCACTGTAGCCAGCCACAACAACAATGCAGGCTAAACAACCCTTTGAGGATACCCTGTAGAGAGCTCAATATGCAGAGGGATTGTCGTGAATTGCTAGTTTTGGCTTTTTTTGTTAGATTCATAGGAATTCTATTTTTGTCTTGTATATTTATGCTATTTATGTCATGAAATTTTCTTTATAGTTCCTGGAAATGCGCAAAGCTGCTGCTGTATGCAGTCCCTGGTGCAGATGTAAGAATAGAAAGCAGACTGGATAGGGGTACTTAATTTCAGGATAATACATAGTGATATATATATATAATATATATTTTCTTTCGTTAAATAACTTATTGTTTTTTTTTTTTGTCAATTGAAAAGCATTGAATCATTTATGTTTAGTAAAGAAATAGAATCAAAAAGCATCAGAAAACAGAAATCCTGGAACGAACACAAATTGTGCTAATGGTGCTATTATTGTTACCAAAACTGTATATATGTATATTTATATTACATATGTATATAATACATATTTCAAATTTATTTACACAATACATACATAAGTAAGAGTATAATTAACTAACTGTGCAATATATAATAATATTACAAACACACATAAAGTACCATGAAAACTGTTTGAGTTTGAGTTAAGTGTTTTATTTATTTCATTAATAAATTTACAATATTTATATCAAATATATAAATATTTTTTATATACCCTATGCAGCGCAGTTAACAGGGTATTAACTGGAGAAGCTTGTGCGCCAAACCTAATTAAAAAGTTGCGTAAATTTTGTGTTAAACATTGTTGCCGCTGAGTTGTTGTTGTCGTTGCTGTTGTTGTTTATTCAATGGTTAACACGCCCACTCCGCCCCACCACATTGCCACAACGTATGGCTGTCGCCGTTGATTGGTTATCCCCTTGTCTGCGGCACCGCCAATATCATTCTGTAGATGTCCATCTCCTTCAGCTGTTTGATGCAATTGAAGTCTTCGTAGCCGCGCTTCAGCAGCGCCTTCTCTTCCTCCTCCTCCACGGGCAGAAACTGCTGCAGGGGCAGACTGAGCTGTGTCACTGAGCGCTCGTATAGTCGCCGTCCGTCGGAGCGGAACTGTTGAATCGCCTCAAGCAGTGCAGCATGCCGGTCCGGCAACGTCTGGTTGTCTAGCAGGAAGTCCTCGTGGGCAGCCAGCAGACGCATCAGCAGATAGCGACAATATCGATGCTTGACATGGGCAATTGGTGGATCCGGATTCGGGCGCATCTGTGTGTAACTCACCACAGTCAGTATGAGGATCAACAGCAGCTTGACACTGGCCATAGCGATCATGACCAGCATTGGTTTGTATACCTTCACTCTTTCGAGGTAATGGCACCAGCACAACAGATCGCAGTCGTGTGTAATGCGAGCATAGTCCAACATGGCCACCAGGAGCGTCATTAGCATGATGACGCTGGCCAGGACCACATGGTGCCCGTGCAGCAACACTTGCAGGCGCCGAGAGACGCCAAGCATTTTCCAGGGGCAGATTTAAAGGCTTAGGAATACGAATTTTGACTGGAAAGGCTGAGGAAAGAAAAGAATCGCTAGCTGAGTTCAGTGCCAGGTAGAAGTAATAGTTTCTTTATTGCTAGTCTATCTTAATGTGTACTTCTATTTACAAAGTGCTGCTCTCAGGGATCAGCGCTCATCGTAGAGTGTCTCCCGCTCCTCAGGTAGCAGCGGATTGTGGCGCAGCAGCGGTGCATCTGTTCCACGTCGCCGCCAATCTGAAACAGGTCGATATCGATGCGGCGCCGTGGAGTGCAGCGGCTTCTGCTGGTAGTAATGCTTGTGGATGGTCACTGGGCGTAGGGCCAGCTTTAGCTCCTCCGCTCGCTTGTTGGCCAGACGATGGCGCAGATCGATGGCATCCACATTCTCCTTGACACCGAAGACCAAGTGCAGGAAGGGTTTCACCAACAGGCTCAGCGCTACGAAGCCAAGAAACCCAAAGACCACAGGGGAGATCAGTGTGAAGAGGAAGACGCCCAGTGTGAAGGGATTGAGGACGGTGAAGAAGGCAACGAACTTGATGAAGGGGTAGAGCACGTGACCCACATGGCTGAGGTACTCCTTCTTCTTCTTCTTGAACAGTGTCTTGTGGTTCAGCAGAAACTTGAGCTTGCTGAAGGGCGCCAGAGTTGTTGTGGTTGCAGGACGCGTTGTGGTGGTCACCAGCTGAAAGATCTGCGTCACCGGGGGAGGCAGTTGATCGTGGTGGTGTGGGTAATGATGATGCGGCTGCTTTGTGGGATTGGCGTAGATGAGATGCGCCTGTTGGCCAATCAGAGGTTGCTCCGTTGCAGGCTTTTGCTTCTTGCGTTTCTTGCGCCTCTTCTTCTTGTCCTTGTCCTTGTCTCCCTTCTTCCTCCTGCGCTTCTTACGCTTCTTTCGCTTCTTCTTGCGTTGCTTGCGATTCCTGCGACGCTTTCGCTTGCGCCGCCTGCGTATCCGCTTGCGACGTCGTCGAATTCTCTTCCGCTTGCGCTTCTGACTGTCCTTAGCACGTGTTGACTCCGCCGGCACCGCCTTGTGCTGCTCCAGCGGTTCGGCGACAGCTTCAACTACCTCAAAGGCGCCCTCTGCCAGTGGCTGCTGTTGCTTGTGTTGCAGTTGCTGCTGCTGGTGTACGTGCTTCTCCAGTTGCAGTTGCAAATCCTTGTCTAGCTGCTGCAGCACATGGAAGGGTTGCCCTGTGGTAGTTAGCTTATTCCTTCTCTCCTGCTCCGCCTGCAGTGCCTGCAGTATGTTGAAGCTCGCATTGGGCGTCTTCTGACGCAGCTGCTCCATTTGATCCAGCGACAACTGCTGCAGCACATTGAATGGCTTCACTGTGGTCGTTCTCTTCAGCTTCTGCTCGAAGTCGTGCTGCAATTGCTGCAGCACAACAAAGGGCTTTGGTGATGTTATCACCACCACGGGCGGAGCTCCCACTTCCACCTCTGTCTGTGGCGCCTCCCACAGCAGCTGCGTCTGTGGTCGCTGAAGGCCACGACCATGCCCACGCCCACGCCCACGCCCACGTTGTGCGCCAGCTGCGGTCAACATGAATTGCGCATACAAAGTTTCATAAATTTTTGCAAAATTAAAAACATTCGAGGGAGCTGCGGCTGGAACAGGAACAGGAGTAGCAGCATCGCTGCCGTTCCCTTCTGCACCCTTTGCCAACTGCAGGCTGCCGTCGCTAAACTGAAACTTTGCTAATCCATCACGCCTCGCGTCCGGCTCGATCTCTGGCCGGGTGCGTGCCTGGCCACAGTTTTGTAAAATCAACAAAAATACAACAAAGTTCGCAACACTTTTGGCATTCCGTCTTTGCCCCATTTCATTTCATGCTGGACGACTGCACAAGGACGCGACTGGAGTCGCGGGGATGCGGGATGATGGAGGGGGTGATGATTCCTGTACAAACTCGACTGCAACTTGGTTTTATGTTTGATTTAATTTCAACTTTTGTGCTCGACTTGCCAACTTCAACTGACGCTCTGTTCTGGCCATTGCCACTTCATCAGCTCGCCGGACAGTCGCCGGACTGCCGCTGGTGTGGACTGTGGACAGACTTGAGAGAGTCTTCTAGTTCCGTCATAACTCTGGGGCAACTTGTTGAGTACCCGATGTGAGTTCGTTTCGCATGTTCAACTTGATTTCTGGGTTCTTCTTTTCCCTTCTTGCTGCGTTTTCTTTCTTATAAAAGTAAAATTTATTACCAACTCACTTCGTACATCGTCAACGGTTTCTGTTATGACAAATTCTCCTCTCCCCCCTCTCCCTTCCTGCACCTTCTTCAACTTGCCAACTGGCATTTAACAACTTGTTAAGCACTTAATTATGTTTCGAGCACAACAACAACTGCGAAAGAGGGAAAACTGCCTGCCAACATTTTTGGTGCTAGGTGAAAGTGAGAGCAGAACGAGGGGAGAGAACCATAACCAGAACCAGAACCAGCACGAAAGGGGACTATCACAACACGAATAATGTGAACTGGCAAATGCAAAAGACTTTGGAAAGTGTTTTCGGGGCTAATTGAAGTTGCAACTCGAGGGGGGCGAGGGCAGGTCAGCGCATGTTTTGACTGTTGAAAACTATTCAAACTATTTTTGGAAATGCGCTTTTAACGACTGCAGCATGAAGGTACCTATTAAAAATATGCATAAATAAGGCGGTGTTGGGGGAATCTCCTTGACTTTATATTATTATTTATTGTTCGGGATAATAATGCTGTTGAGGAACATAAAAGAAGGCGCACCGTCCTATATACCACATTCCATGTTTCATCGTAACCTGAAAATTCCTACAGTTTAGGAGACTATCTATAAATTATGCCAAGTATATGTAGATCGTCTGCAGCATCACATGAATGTACTTGCTGTCTAACTAAAATACTTGACAACACCAATCAACGGAGAAGACTTAAAGGGTTCCCACTTGAGCTAACAATTCGTTTTACTTAAGCAGTGCACTATATTGCATTATTATAACGTAACTCACTTGTAAAACCCTTAAAATTAGTTACTATTTAAGATTGACTGATACAAATAAAAGGACACTATATAATGATCTTGTTCCGATGTTGTTATAGTGCATTTTCCCTCTACTTACACCTTCTGAAATCTGCAAATTCTTAAGAGACTTTGCAAATGCAGCTTTAATCTATATAGCAACCCCAACTGATGGCTCTGCATAATTTCAATTGTTTTGCCCATTCAGCTGCCTTGTTTATCTTTATTTTCGCATGTGCATATTATACTAATCCATTTGATCGGCAATCAAAGGTGCTCCCCCCACCCCCTCCCCCCGCTGCACAGGCATTATCGATTATGCCAAAATTTTATTACGCACTTCGCTGAATTACATGGAGAGCATGCCATGTACCATATAAGTAAATGGTATATGGTCTATGAATGCGCGGCATTTTACGAGAACATCGCGCCTAATGGGATGAACGGACACATTAATAGCCGTAAAAATGCGGTGGAAGGGGCAGGTGGGGGCTGGTTTGGCGTTCAGGGTAGCCCGAACAGGTGTTGATAACAATGGCAGCCCATCAAAGTGATTGACTGCGACACGCGCCCCGAATTGAGTGGAGTGGCGGACCGTGAAGAGGCTGTAGCCAGGCGAGAACAGGCGCCTGCTTCTCCTCCCCCTCCTCATCCTCGTACTCCTCCTCCTTATGCTACTCACAGGCAGCTGCTTTGCTCTCTATATTGCCAATTAGGCGGGGCATGCAATTTGAACAATTTGAGCAATTTTCAACTCGTCGGGGCGCTGCCTTCTGCGTTGGGCGTCCAATAAAAGCAGCAGTCGATCGGGTACTGATTGACATATTGTGCCAGTTAGTTATTGGCGCCAGACGCATCAAATGACGATTGTTGCCATGGCAGGCAGTCAGCCAACCCATGCCTCATGCCAGTGCGCATCGCTAATTTGATTGCCACATAAAGAGAAAGAGAGAGGGAGAGAGAGAGAGAGAGAGACGAGCACAAAGAGCTGACAATTTCAATATACTTGGAGCAATTGAAATACAAAACTATTGGCAAAGCAGGCCAGGCACAGCTTAGGTTGTCTTCCTATGTCAGCTTGACACACTCCTATTACAATCCATCTCTGCAGATGCTGAGCAATCATGTGAGGACACTGCATCATGCTGCACTAGAAACTGAAGTCTAGTTCACCAACGTAAGTCTGATACAGGTCTGTAAGCTGCAGATGGCCGACAGTTAAGAGGATCCGCATCCACACTGTGCATGACTATCAACGATGAGATCTACAGATATTCGTAGATCTGCACGGTACACGAAGCAGAGAAGGGAGCAGTACCCTCTCGAATCGAATATTCTTTTCACCTGTAAATCAACAACAGAACTTACCACCTTATTGTGTGATCCACCGCCGGCAGCACAAGCAGTAGCTGCACAACAAACGGGGGCACGATTGCTAAGCTGTTCTGCTGCCCCCTATTTTCCTTTGTGCTGCAATAAATGTTCGCGTCCAGCTGGATCAGCTTTAGAGCGTGATTGTCATCTCATTTTGCTGCCAGCAGCTGTTCAGCTGAGCTAAGCGCGTCCTTCACTGAGCAGGCGCCATGCAATTTCACTGGAAAATAAACAACTGGCTGAAATGGCAAGGCAGCTCCAGGGCGAGTCTGACTCGGAGTCCAGGGCCAGCCTAGCCCAGCACTGGCCCTGGCCCTGGCCTAGTGGCTGCCTGCCTGCATTGGGTGCTGCCTGCTGGTTGCTGTCAGCCATTGCAGCAAGTAATCAGCTTTTGTCTTGTTTTCCCTCTCACTCCGCTCTCCCCTCTCTCTCTCTCTGTCTCTCTATCTCACTCTCTGTGCTGCGCCACGGCCGTAACAAGCTGTGGTTTGACCTCGAGCTAACCCCTTCGGCGCTCTAATGAAATGTTGCCAGCCAACAACAGGCAACAACAACGACAGCGACAGCTGCAACAGCAACAGCAACAACTAGTGCAACAATGCGTTGGCAACAGCGTCGATATTGTTTTGGCCAAAATAGTTTTAATTGTTGCACGCCCCCAAAAGGGCTTGGCCTCTTTCCCCTACCTTCCCTTCTCATCCTCTTTCACCCAGAAAGTTTTGTTGTGCCTCGTGGCAACACGTTGCAAGAGTGCAGCTACCCCAGTCGGTTATCTGCGCTGCAATGGTGGATAGAAGACAAGCTAATTTTATAAGTGCCAGAAGAAGTAAAAATTCGAAAGGAGTTTTCATCAAATTTAATGATAATTTGCAGTTAATGCTTGTTGTTGGTCATTTTTTTATTCATCATTCATTTTTATTTAAATTTTGAGCAATATATAGTATTCAAAGCTAAAATTAAACATAGTTTATCCTTAAATATTATATAAATATATTGAATATTATGTACATATATATTAAATAGTTTCTCAATACCTAACTTATGTTTAATTTCTCATTTAACTTAATAGATTATAAATATTACATATTTTGAGTATTTTGTTGATTTAAAATAAATATATGAATTTATTAAAATATTACACATTTTAAATGTTGTATTATGGATTATTATGGAGTGAATAAATTAAGTAATTTACATATTACTATAATATAAATAAATGAATAAATGTATAAATCAGTTCAGAAATAGCCTATTACTCTTAATCTCCAGGTTGAATATTATATACATATATATTGAATAGTTTCTAAATACCTAATTTATATTTAATCTCTCATTTAACTTAATGTAAATGTTGCATATTTTGAATATTATGTTAGTTTAAAATAAATAAACAAATTTATTAAACTGAAACATATTTTAAATGTTGTTTTCTTATTGAGTGAATAACTTAAGTTATTATATTAAGTTATTATATTAAGTTATTACTATTATATAAATAAATGTATAAATCAGCTCAGAAATAGCCAAATTCTTCTCTATTCCTCTCAATTTTACAGGATGAATTCCTTATCGATCATTTCCAAATTGAGTTTTCCAATAGTTTTCCTTGTATTTAGCAGTTTACCGCTAGACTAACTAACCGCACAATGTCAATTTCCAGTTTTAATAAATCTGTTTGTCACTTTTGTTGCCGCTTCAATGGCCATCAGCAACAGCAGCAGCAGCAGCACGGCAGCAACTGTTGCATGGCATGGTGCACGCGCGCTGCCACGCCCATTGCCATCCTCCATTTCGGGGCCCATTGTGGCGGTCCCAGCTCATGGCTATGAATTTTTAAATGAAAATTGTTGCTATTGAAAGTTTTTAATTTGTGTGTGTGCGCGTGAGTTATATTTTTATATCGTGCTGTTGTTGTTGTTGTTGTTGCTGCTGTTTTAAGCTGCGCGACAAGCTGCTCTGCTCCTGCTGTCCCGCCCCGTGCGTGATTTTCGCTCGCTGAAACGGCACCTTTGGGAAATTAATATCCTTTCTGGACGCTCTGACACGAGGCACGGGGCGCACGCCAGGACCCGCAGCCAAAGCCAAACCCAAACTCCAAGCCAAATACAGTCCAGCCGCACGGCCAGTCCAGGCTCAGCGCTGGCAGCAACTGAAGCCGGAGGCCACCGTGGCTGAAGTCACGCGGCAGCAACGCGTGAGCTGAGCTTCAACTTTTTGCGGCCACGTTGCACGTACGCCCACACGCCACGCCCCCGTGCGTTGCCGACCCCCACGCTGGCCTTTGTTTAAGTTGCTGCTGCTGTTGCTGTCGTTGACAACTTTTGTTTGCCCCCGCGCCGCTGCCACTCCCCCTGCTGCTCACCGCAGCCATAATTGCTGCTGCTGCGAGCAGTTTTCCCTGGGTTTTCCATGGGTTTTCCCCGCTGTTATCCCTGGTTATCCCTGGCCAGATTGCATGCTGCTTTTTTGCGTAACTGCGCATCGTGTCCTTTATTACTTTTGCGCAATTACTCATTACGTTATTGCATTTCATACTTTTGATATACACGCATAGTTGACTAAGCAACTGGAAGAGAGTGGCAGGGGGGGGGAGGAAGGGGGAGGTAGTGGGCTTTACCAGCGTGGGTTGCCAGGCACCCGCTGCTCCTCTGCTGCTCCGAAATAATTAGAAATATTTCTGTGCAATTCCATTGGAGAGTTGTGAGTCCAATTTGGCGCAGCATTAAGAGCAGCACTTGTTCTCCCCTCTTCCCTTGCCCCTTTCCCTTTTCAATTCCCTCTCCGCTCCCTTCCTTAACCAAGCTCTTTTTGGTTGCCTTTTGCTATGCCAATTGGCGCTTTATACGCAATGCACTTGTGTGCTCTCCCTTGCCCTTCTCCCTCTCTCTCTCTCTTACTCTGCCACGCCTGCGGCCTTGTCGCCTACAAAGTTTTCATTTGCATGTTTCTAGTTAATTGAATTATGCACAAGTTTCCGCTTAGCGCGATGGGCCCCCGACATTTTATGCAAGCGCTTTGAGGCTGCCATTGCCATTGCTGTTGCTGTTGCTGTTGCTGATATTAAGCATACGCCCCGCATGCCGCACAGAACTCATTAGCCAGCACCAGCTCCCTTTAGCCCGTCATCAAGCGTTACTCTGCTGCTCACCCTGTCTCTTCCTCCTCCCCTCTCTCTCTCCCCTTCTCAGTCTCCTTCTGGCTTAGTGCAGCGGCGACTCTTTGACTTGTACGCTCCGGGACCTGCCGCATCCGGCTGTTAACATGCTTCCACTCCCCCTTCCCCCACTCCGATTTCCTTTTATGTTATGCCATAAAAGTCCGAGCTGGGCGCTCCAAGTTTATTACATTCCTAAGCTGTATGCCAGCTCGCTCCCAAAGTCGTGTCATCGGCTGGCAATAAAAGCGCTGCCATTTCCCATAGTCGTTGTTGTTGTTGCTGTTGTTGCTGCTGCTGCTGCTGTTTTTTGCTGTGGCTTCACTGACTGCTTCGACTGCTGCTACTGCTTCACACATGAAGCTGGAGTAGTCGGAGACGGAGTCGGGGCCTCTGAACTGGGGGCCAGCTGTGCTCGTGCGTAGTCAGCCGAATTTAAATTTGACTTTTATTAAGCGCAAAATCAAAGTGGAAAATTTATCTGACTCTCGACGCTGGCTCCTTGGCCAATGAGCATGCCGGGAATATTTCACTGCTGCCATTGAAGATGAAGAGACAGGCAGAAGAAGAGAGAGAGAGAGAGGGAGGGGGAGCGGAGTATCATAGACCCGTATACGAGCGTATAAAAGCAATTTTATTGCTCAAGTTGTGCTGCTCGATAGGATAAGCCCCTCATTTATGCGCGTTGCCCGGCAACATGTTGCCGTTGCTCACTCCCCTTCTCAAGCCATAATTCCTATGCGAATCCCAGGTTCAATCTTTTGTGGGCGACTGCCACTTGCCACCGGCATCGTCAGGCGGTACGAGCTAACTATTAAAGTGCTGTTAACTTTATTATTTCGAGCACTTGTTGTATAATGTGGCAGCGCTGTCATGGCAACTTACTGCCATAGTTTGTGAGAAAAAACACACACACACACACATACATACAAACCACATAGTGCAGGGGGAAAGGAGACTCGAGGGGAGAGTGGCAACAGAAGTAGCAAAGTCATAATTTGTCAAAAGTGGCTGGCGGAAGGCGAATAAATATGCTTGGCAAATATTTGCTGCAAAATAGCTTTTCTATGCAAAAAGTTGCTTCTGTTGCTGCTGCTCCTGTTGTTGCCCCATCGTTGTTGCCATGTGGCAGCATTCTTGTTTTATATAATCAAAAATGGGGAAAAAAACAACAACGAAACTGAAACAAAATAATACATTCAACTTTTCCCATTGGCTCGGGTTTTTCGTTGTTGCCAAACTGCTCAAGAAATATCGTAAACATAATTTCTACTTCATGTTCACAAGCTAAAAGAACTTTGAAGCTTTCGAGTATTGCACAACTTGACGGGTACTCACACTCGCAACATGCAACAATGGCCAAAGGATAACTGAAATGAAGTGAATCACAATCTCTGTTAGATAGACAGCATTCTGCTTTTGTACTGTTTCTATATAGTATCGGGTTTCCTTAGTTGTTGCCTCATTGTTTCGGTTTGTGATATGCCAAATTAGTTGGAATCAATCTTGACAGATAAATATCAAGTTTCACAATTTGCTAAGCTTGACTGCTGTAGTTTGCCTGGACGAAGACCGTGATTAAAGGGATTTTAACTTAGGTATAACTTACTTCAAATTAAAAGCTGAAACGATAGAACAAATACTTTTAGCACTAGGAAGGCACATTCTTGAAATTATAGCGAAAACCTTTGGAATTCTTAAGAAACACTGGTCTGATAATTCAATTTCAATTCAATTACTTTCTTTTTTTTCACCTTTAATTTATATTTATTCTTAGTTTTATATTTTAATTTAAAATTTCAATTATACCTATTAAATGTTTTTTACTTATAAACAGTCGACTGACCATAGTTCGATTATAAATTAAATAAATTAAATAATGGAGATATAAGCGCAGCAAGGGTACAAAAGATCTTTCCCCTTTTCAATAATATTAAGTATAACTTAGAGTTGTTCCTTTGCTAGGTGTTGTAAAGAGGTTATAAGTATACTAAAGATACAAGATAAGTTTAACGTCTCTTAATAAAATACTTTAAATATATATTCACCGTTTATTTAATCTACTATTATAACTATACTCACTGCTGATACTTTAAAATATCTCCATTCATTTAATAATGTATACTTTCCTATAACAATTTTTAGTTTTAAAATCAAATGAAGAAAAGTTTCTCCATTCAAACATCACAATAGTTTGTTATGCTTTTTTAAATTTGAATCATCACACGATACCGGGAAATGGTCAATGAAAAAGTTTTCAATTCCAGGAAAATATAAATTTGCTTTGTGCAAATTTTCCAACTTTTTTTTTCTCTGTTGTGTGGGAAAACTTCTAAGTATTCAATTTGTAGAAAGTTCGCAGTTTAGTTGGAACTCTGTCAGGTTTTTAATATGCTTTATGTAAAATATAAATGTATATTCCATGCTATTCAATTACTGTTAATTAGAAATAAAAAAAGAATAAAATAGAATCAAAGAATAGAAGAGAATTTATACATAATATGGAAAATGTTTTAATTAGGTTTCGCTGGCGTTTAAGTTGGTTAATTAATATAACATTGCTTTGGCTTTTGTTTTATTTGTGGTGCTTTGGATGGTTCTGGTTAGTCTGGCTTTGGTTGTGGGGTGTATTCTCATTTCGAGCCGCGATGCCCAGTCGCAACCCTTGAGTATTTGAAATCAACAAGAATTGCGTTTGGACAATCATAGCTAAAAATCGAATTAACCAAATATTTGTTTACTGTTTCGAAAGGCGAAAAAGCTTTCAGCTTTCAGCTCTCAGCTTGTGGGAACTTTGACCAGCTGCTGCTGGGGCTGCTCTTGCTCTCTTGTACTTCCCAATGATATCACATGGCACACAGCATGGACAGCATCAACGGCGTCAGCTGCTGCAGTTCACTCACTCCAGTCCGTAGAATTTTGTCCAGTTGCCCCTCGCTTACCCCGTTGATGGCAAAGTGAACTCTGCGCTGGAACTTAATACGCGGTTCGTAGATTGCTCTGGCGACGCGGCAGGGGCGGGGAGGGGGCGAGGGTAGCACGACCATTCGGATGCTTGCTTAAAGTCTTTCACTCCATTATACTCGGTCGCATAAAAACACAACTTACCCGAGAATGTTGGCTACTGCTGGTGTCCGGCTCCGGCTACGTCTCCGTCTCCGGCTCCAGGTCCACATCCGTCTGCGTGTCCTTGTCATGGCAGTGAGGTCTGAGGCCTGGGGCTCTGACTGTGACTGCTGAGCAAGGAAGTGAGGAAGTGGGGGAGGAGCACTGTCAGCTTGGCTGGCCATAAAGTGTCGGAAGAATCACAAAATCATTGTAAATGTTGAACGAATCTCGCATTACACGCAAGGGGCTGGCGCGTGTTGCTGCCCAAGACAAGTTTTGTGTGGGGGAGGGGCAGAGAAAGAAAGCGAGAGAGGGAGGGGAGAGAGCAGGAAGTGGGAAGTAGCTGCTGGCTGCTTGAGGGTGTTGGACACGCCTAGCACGCTGCACTTCTTGATTAAATTTCTGCACTGCAAGTGCAAAATGAACTTGGCTCACTCGCATATGTCCTCGCCTTGCCTCAAAGTCGTCACAGCGACAGGCGGATGGACTGAAGGACAGACAGACTGACTGACTCTGGTGTCCTGCTGCGGGCTGCCAATGGCGTTGGCGTGTTTGCGGTTTTATTTCGCCAGCGACTGCCGTGTCTTGTATTCTCTCTGTCTCTCTCTTTCTCTCTCCGTGCCGTGTCTTTTATTGTGCCCTCCATTGTTGCTAACTGCAAAGCTGCAAAACTGCATTCCTTCGTCTTTTTATTTCGCCTCGGACTAGATGATTCTCCTCTCTCCTTGTTGTTGTTGCCAGCAAGTGACCATGGTAGAAGCGCCGTGTCGCTGTGCGTTGCGTGTCGGGAAACTGTTATTACAATATCCTTCCTTGCCTCTCTTGTTCTGTTGTTGTTGCGGTCGCACGGGTTGCCTTTTGATAACAACATCAAACCGGTTTGTGCCACGTTCCCGGCCACCCCCTGCCCTGTCCTTGCCAGCCAAGTTTGCCATTAAATTTTAAATTAAATTGTCCTGCCATTCTTATGTGCACTTTGTGGATCTATTTTTGAGCTGCTTTTATGGACGTTGTTAATTGGAATTGATTGAAAGTTATTTGATGTTTGCCTTGCCGTCCCAATCCAGGCAACAACCAAAGCCAAAGCCCAAAGCCTGCTCTGCCCCTTCTCCCCTCGTCCCATTCCTTACCCTTTCTCCTCCTAGTCGATTCAAAAGCGAGCAACAATATCCAAGCTGAACAAAGTTATGGAATGGGTACCGCCGTTCTCGGCTGTACGTGTCTATCATTGTGTGAGTGTGTTGGTGTTGGTGTGTGTGTGGCTGTGCGTGTGGGCTGTTGTTAATAGACTTGCAGAAGTAATTAACATAATTTAATTAGGTGCTCGGCATTAATTTTACGCACGGAATTAAGTGTTGAATTTTAAGTGTTTCCATTTTAATTGAGCGACATTTTTCAGTCACGGAGCCACGGCCAATAAAACGCGCGTACATACTAATAGAGATGATACCAGGGGGACCGCTAGAGAGTCGCAGAGGGAGGTGAGTGCCAGGTGAGTGACTAGCGGTGCTTGTTGCTGGGTGAGGACTAATTAAATAAAACAAAAGGTAATCCAAGGGAAGACCGTGTAACGAGCAAAAGTGGAATGCGGAAATTGCCAGCACCGATGGGAATCACGAATATATATAACTATATGTCTTTAAAGACAGTCTTTTATGGCAAATGAAATGAAGTTAGCTCTGCAAGACTCCGTACAGCCTTTTCTTCTTGCCTTCCTCCTAAGCAGCTCTGCCAGACTCCGTTAAAGGGCTTCGGCTGCTGCTCGTAAACAGTCGAGCCTAATAAAAATGCCGCAGCACGTACGTCAACCTGCCAACATTAGCTCGACTGACTTACTCACACAGAGAGAGAATGAGCAGGGGGAGGGGAGTGAGAGGGGTGTGTGTTTGTTGTGTCTGGCACAGACAAAGTAAAGAAACTATACTCGGCTGCTGCTGCTGTTGTTATTAATTTGCAGAGCGCAAACTTGTTTATCATTTGCCCCGCCATATCCTGCGATATCAGATAATCAAACGAAGGAGATGGGGAGAGAGAGGGAGGGAGGGAGAGGGGGCAGCCTCAGAATAGGAGCAACCCTTGTTGCCACTCCACTCTCACTCCACATACTCTGCGGCCTTTTATTTGGCTATTTGCAAGCAATTTGATTTTGTTTTCGTGCCGAGCTAAGAAGCGATGCTCCCCCGACTGGGGATCGTATCGAATTGCAGTTGTCGGTCCATTAGGCGAACCACTTGACCCGCCAAGCAATCGACGGACCGGGGGCTTTTAGCACCGGAAATGTGAAGAGCGTGGGAGCCATAAACCAAAAACAAATGCCAAATATTGTGTGGCCAAAGTGTCGACTAGTCGCACTCTCTATGTCTCTCTTTCCCCTCTCTTCTCTCTCTTTCTCTCTCTGTGTAAAGTGAGCTGCTAATGGCTGCTGGCTCGGCGTATAAACACAATTACAAACAAACGCGCCCAAAATGGTGAAGACGAGACGCAGTTCAAGTCAAGCTGACTGGCTTTTGTTGACATTTTTCACGCTGCCTTTGTCTTTGCAGCAGGCGTAGTCGCAGCCGTTGGCTTTCCCAGGGCTCATCACGCATACGCCGCGTGGAACGAACGAGCCACGCCACTTGGCCACTTGGTAAATTTAATCTTGCTGCAACTTTATTAGGCCACGTTAACTGCTACTTGAGTGGCAACTTCAATACACTTTAGGCGGCGGCAGCTAAATGAAGTTGTTGTTGCTGCTGCTGGCGTCGCTGCTGGCGCTGCTGCTGCTCCACCTGGCGCAGCTACTTGCTGCACTCGAGAGTGAGTTGACAGTCGTTGGTCGCTTGTTGAAAACTGCCATTAACTTGTTACAACTTCCGCGCCGCCTACACAGTCGGCTGGCTTGCATTTCCGGCAATAGGCGCAGCAGGGGCGAGGTAGTTCTAGCTCTTCTTCTCTTCTCTCTCTCTCTCTCTCTCTTCCTGGCAGCTGCATCTCCACTTGCCTAAGCTCTGTCAGCGACTTTTTGCGCTGCGTTTCGTGCATTTTATTTGCAATATTCGCAAAGAAGCGCGTCTAACTTTTGCCATGACTTCCGCGACGCCTCTTCTCCGTTTCCTCCCCTCCTCCCTGCGTCACTTCATCTTCTTTGCACACACAAAAAGGCGACGCATATTTGCCTGACATGGACGGAGTGTGTTGGCCAGCTGTGTGGGGGTTAGCGGCGTGGGGCGTGGCAGCAACAGCCGGCATTGTTTACCTGCTGCCTTGTCAGGTCTCAGACAAAGCCAAACAATTTGCGTCAGGAGCACCTGCTGCCGCTCCAGCCGTGCTCATTCTTCCCTCAACACGGGCACTTTGCTCCTTTTGCCCTATTCTTTAGCTCTTCTAGTTGTAGTTGTTGCTGCTGTTCTTGTTGTTTATACTGGCGCTGTTGCCTTTGGTTGTCGAAGCAGCAACAGCAGTTGCTGCCTTCTTCGCCGGCCGCCTCTTGCCCGCGTCTTGCTCGTCATCATCGTCATTATAATGAGAAAATTGTTTCAATTATGTTTGTGTTTAGTTGCTTCAATTTGCTAAGCAACATCATTAAGTCCCGTAACTTAATTCAGCCAGCCCCCTTCTGTGCCCCTGTCCCCGTACAAGCTCATAAAAATAGAATTCGAGCTGCAGCTCAGCAACAACCCTTGAACGAGTCGAAGGACTCGTCGAATAAAGGCGACGGCGCACATAGTGCAAATAGTCGGGCGCAAAGTATATGAATAAAACAACACACTCACTCCCACACACACAGACACACACACTAACAATATACACACACACCAATACACACACTCGTAAAAAGTTTACTGCCTTGTGAGGTTCCTTCCCCGTTGCCCCCTTTCTTTTGCCCCTGGCCGTGGCAACATTGCCTGCCGGAAGTTCTAGCTGTGCTGGCTACCCTCTCCTCTTGTTCCTCTTGCCTACCCCTCCTCCTATGCTGTTGAAAATACTTTGATTTTGTTGCCAACACGGCAACAACAAAATACTTTCGCATGGATTATTTTCACATTACAAACAAAAGCGTCGGCTCAAGCGAATCTGCGCTGGCAGTAATAAGTCATTGCGGCGAGCAAAAGAGGCCTCTCTGTAGTGGTATACCCTGTAAAGGCAGGTAGATAATGGGGAGTAGTATTTCTAAGTGTTGCTGCCTTGGCTGTTTTCTACTCCTCTTCCCCTGCCTGTTCCTCTGGCAGTTAGAAGTAATTTCGCTTGACAGCTGTGCCATACCCTGTAATGTGTCTTAGAGGTCGTCTTCTCCGTCCCTGCCCGTTGCTCTGGCAATTAGAAGTTGTTGCGCTTGATTGTTATGCGCATGCTTAATGCGACTTCAGCCTGACTTTGCGGCTGCGATTCCTCTGCCTTTCTTTCAGTTCGCTCTCGCTTTAACCTGTCGCCTCGCAACGGCGCATACAACTGTAAACTATTGTGCTGCCCAAAAGGAGTAAAAGGGGCTTAAGCATGTATTGGCCACCTCCACCCCCGCCTCGCCTCGTCCAATGCCAATTGGTGTAGCATATTGTGACGTTAGTCGTTTTGCCAGTGCAAGGAAATCCCGCAAAAAAGCTCCTTTATTGCATGCACAGCACGTTCGTCTGTTTGTCTGGTTGCCCACCGACCCGGCTTGCTTCCCTCTCCCTGTTCCAGCTGGCGTTCATTTGCAAGCCTCAGCGTCGGCAATGTGATCAAGCCTGCAATCTGCAATTTCAGGCTGTGACGCCCCAAGGTATGCAACGAGAAATGGCAGGCAGCAAAATAAAGTTTAATTTGAATGCTTCTTCTGCTGAACGTCACACGCCTCACACACACACATGACTCTGTACATGTCTCTCTGTGAGTGTGTGGGTGTGCATTTCCCAGTGTATGTGTGTGTGTGCAGTTTGTTGGCTGCCTGCCTTGCTGGTTCCCAATAGGAAACTGTTGGAAAATCAAAGTTATTTGTATTTATTTGCAAAATCGTGCAGCGCGTGCAACAGCAGCAACAATGCCTGCCTGCCTGCCTGTGCTCCATCACTCTGCCCCCACCTTACTCTACCCTTTGCCTACTGCTAGACACACCCAGACATGATGTAGTGGGAGTGTCTAGCTGTGTGTGTGTGTGTGTGTGTGGGTATGTGGAAAATAACTCGCTTCATTGCTTACGATTGCCGTTACAATCTCCTTATTTGTCGTACCATTTTTGCAACCTCCCTGCCCTGCTCTTTCTGCTCCCTCAACAGTTTCTTGTTTCCACTGTTTGTACTTGCAAGAAATTTTAACGTCAATATCGAATACAAGTCCGACTAAGTCCTGAGCCGTAGCCCAAGCCGGAGACGGAGACTGAGACTGAGTCTGTCTCTAGCCCGGCACGCACGTGCGACACGTTCGCATTCCAGTTGTGTCCTCCACAGGAACGGCAACGGGAACATGTTCAGCCTGAGCTAACGTTGCACGCTTCACTACCGTCTCGACGTGGCTGCTCTTCTCCTCACATGAATTGGCTTTGGCCATAAGTTTTCGGTCGTCTTATTTACACTTCAAATGGATTTTCTCGGCTGTCAACTTCATATTGTGAACTGTTTCGACTGCAACTTTAATTTGCCATTTTATCGAGTGGCCATTCAAATGAGTTCGTGTCTTGTGGCATCGACAATAAATATCGAAAATATTGGCATATCTTGTTTACAAAATAAAATACACATGCAATATTGAGATAAAAGCAAACAAGGTGGAAGAGTTGCAGTCAAGACAGTGCAGAACTGTGGAATGCCCTAGCATTCATTCATTTGTACTGTTCCTTCATATATTTTATGAATTTATAGAGTAGTTTATTTGAATCGATTGTTTGAAAGTGCATATACCCCAATGCCACTCCTGCAGGGTATAGATTTGCGCTTAGATATGTACTGCAGCCATATGAATATGCAATAACCCAGAGTTATTTTTCTTTATTTCAGTTTAATGTCGAACTGCCAACTGCACTTTAAATATTTAACTGTGGCCACATACTTTCTGCTTGCACTGTGGCTCTGCCTCGGGGCAGATTTACCATAAATTACATTAATTATATTTTGCTCTGTGTGTGAAAAATGAATATTCTCGGCGATCTGCGATACACAAAATCGACATTAACATTTTTCATTGCAAATTCCGACTTAGCTCGAGGCTATTTTCAACATTCCGTGAAAAGGGATTATCTTTTATTAATTTCACATTATTCACAAGTTCACAACTACAATATAATTGCTCTGAACACACACACACACACAAACAAAACACAATTCGAATTCGAAAATTGATAATGCAAATTTAGTGAAAAAGTGTGCATAGCACATCGACTGCTTATCAAACATTTATTTATGGTTCCACTCCCAGTCGCAGTCCCTGCGCTCCTTCTTCCCTCCCCCAGGCAGCACAGTCACAGTTCCCGACAGGCCTCCAGGCTACAGTCTCTGGCGGGAGGGTAAATGCAATGCATAGCCCCAATAGCCCCCAAATCCAAATGCAATGCATAAATTTATTGCATGCCACAGCACGAGGCAGAGCCCAGCACACCAGGGCAGAGCAGGGCAGGGCATGGTAGGGCAGGGCAGAGCAGGGCACAGTGCAGTGCAGCTTGGCACGGCACAGCAGACAATTAAGAGCTGTAGCTGAGACAGGGCAAGGGGAAAGGGGTGAAGATGGCGATGGGGACAGGAATGAGACCCAGAGCCCGAGGCGGCAGTCAGCAGATTGGCCCGCTTGTCTCTGGCAAACGTGTGCACTGAATGCATAAAACGGAAATCTCAAGCAAGGCGCAACGATTACAAGAAACTTGAGCAGCAACGGCATTTAAATACGCTTTCATTTGCTTAGTGAAATGTCTGCAAAATGGAAAGAAACATAAAATAATATTAATTAAAATAAAATCAATTATAATAATGAGATAGACAAATGAAATAAATAATGAAAATTAACAATAAAAATAATATAGTGAATAAACAATAAATAAAAATCAAGAAGTAATAATGAACATAACAATGTTAAGGAGAAAAACAATGATTTTTTAAAAAATAAAAAAAAGAATAATTATATTAAAGTGAAGAATCCATACACATAATAATGATAAAAACAATGAAATAATAAATGAAAATCAAATAATAATAATGAAACAAAGAGAAAAAACAATAAAAATCTATAATGCAATGCACAATATTTGAAAATATTTGAATACAAAATAAATAAAAGTAAAAAGAATTGAAATGTTTGTAATGAAAACCACAATGATATTGAAAATAACCATGGAAATCATAATAATTGCTAATAAAACAATAAACGCAATTGTATTAACATTGTATATTAAATTAACATAAGCAATAAAACACTAGTTGACTTAATAATAATATCAATGAAAACTAAAATGACAACAAGTAATGAGAATTCAGTTTAGACTAAAATAAAATGTATAGAAATAGTAAATAATAAATAAATTTAAGAGATTGTTCAAATGTTACTTAAAACCCAAATGCAATCGAAACGGAAATAATTGCTAAAAGATTAGATATACGAAACAACTAATCAGCTTATATGCCCCACATGGGAGTCCACCATCGCTGGTTGTAGGGCAAACCGAAGGAGTTGCTCGGTTGTTGGTCTTGCTGTGACTACACTTCGCTGCCTAGAGGAGCTGTTGCTCAACCAGCTATTGTTGTTGTTGCTATTGCTGTTGCCTCCATAAATAAAACAAGAGAACATTGCAAGCAGGGGAAAGGAGGATGGAAGGAGGAGAGCTGCGCCCAGACCCAGCCATGAAAGATTCGAAGCCAACGACAAGCAGCGCAGCAGGCCAAGGCACATGATTGTGGGCCCTATATGTGTGTGTGTGTGTACGTGTAATATGATTTAAATTCAATTTGCGGCATTTGTTATCGATATCAAGACAAGCCCACATACACACACCCACACCCACGCATACACACACACACAATAACATGCAGTAAAATTTGTTTTCAATTATACATTTATACGACCCCCAGTGTGTGTGTGTGCCAGCATGCGTGCGTGTGCATGCATGAATGGCAGATGACGGGTCGTATACGCAATATATTTTACAGGCACACACAGGCTCTTTAAAGCAATCAAAAAAGTTAGCCTCCCCCCCCCGGGCGCCTGTTATTAAAAGTGAAAATGATTTGGGTTGTGCTATTATTGTTGTTGCTGTCCGTGTGCAAAAGTCAATCAAATGTTTAAGCAGCGTTTCCATGCAATAGCATAACACGCGCAACCCGATGGGCTCCTACCACTGGCCCCCAAAAGTATGCAGCATGTGTTAAAAATTTTAACAACCAAAGTGGTTTTGCCAGCAAATTGCAAAAAATGGCAAAGAGAAACGCATTGCCAAGGCAACACACAGGCCACCAGGCAGAATGTGTGTGTATGTGGGTGTGCGGTTGTGGATGTGGTTGGCAATGGAAGGAGGGGGGGAACAAAGCAGCAACAGCAGCCCAACAGTTGCGAGAACTTGAAACCGCAATTTACTCATTTCGTTTCGTTGCGTGGTTTTATTTCGCTTACGAGCAAATCCATTTGGTTGGGTCTTAACTTTCTGCGCCGTTTTTGGCAGCTGTTTGATGCGAGTTTCGCCACCGACCAAGAGACGGAGAGACCGAGAGAGACCGAACGAAGCGACCAAACCAAGCAACTAACCAACCTCAAACCGAGCTCATGCCAACTTCAACTTCAAGTGGCGGCAAAGTTGTTTAAAAGGCTGATTTGCACTCTGTGTGCGAGTGGCGGGTGTGTGCAACGTGTGTGTCTGAGTGTGTGTGTGTGTGTGTGCGTGGCTGATGTTGTACAAATTGCATGGCGCTTGGCTCATTAAGAGTGCTATGCAATTATAAAAGCAATGCAAACTGGCAACCGGCAATGGCAACGGCAACGGCAACGGCAACTGGCGACTGACGACTGGCAACGTTGGCATGGCGCCCGAAAGGAACTTCAAAAGCAAACGGTTTATTTCGTGCGAATACGCTGGCACAAAAGCGAACCGAATGCGCGTCATTACACACACACGTACGCACACACGCACAGACAGAGAGAGGGAGAGAGATGACGACGTGTTGGCCACTTGACTCATTAAAAAGCCTTTCTCGTTTTTATTTTCGTTTTCGTTTCTCTTCGTTTTTTCTGCACATTTTGCACCGTGCAGGTTTTGCAGTCTGTGTTGAAAAGCGCTTCAATTGCAGTTTCAGTTTTCATCTCTCTTTCAGGCAGGAGGGGACTGCAAGGATAGGGGAGGGGGGGGCACCTGAAGTGTTGATGAAAGCTGCAGGCAGGAGGCCTCCCTCCCACTGTGTCGACCACCTTTTACCGTGTTACACAGACATTGCCATGTAGCAATTTGTAAGCACTTTTAAGCCGGCGCACGAGTGCTCGTTATGCCACTTTTCAATGAGTCAAAGGGGGCGGGAACAGAAGAGGAGGGAAGGGAGAAGGCTTGCCACTGCGAGTGCTGTGGGGGCAGCTCAACAGGTTGCCACTGCCACTGGCAAATGTGCATGTCGAGCCATATTAATTATACATTATGTCCGTGTACACAAGCGCATTAAGTTGCATTATTCCCCTTCCCCTTCTCCCTTCGCCCTTCCTTTATCAACTTACCTGCAGTCCAGAGTGGTAGCCTGGCTGTATTATGATTCCGTGCTGCTGGTGCTAATCCCCCCACCAGCGTTGTTTGTGGTCTCAGCGGAGCTCGTCAACTTTCCCCCGGACACTGCAAGACAAACAAGGAAACATAAGAAACTAAGTTAGTAACTCGTCGAGTGGCTTCTCTTGCTGCTGCTGCTGCTGCTACTGCTGTGGCTAATATTTATGTGTATCTTTTGTAATTAATAAAAGTTTCAGCAGCACTCACACACACACACACACACACACTGATACAGACTGCGCTGCGCAAAACTTTGTTCATTTTTCCTTTGGCAAAGCGAAAACTGCTCGCTGTCTTCCTCCCCTGGCGCATTGCATAAATTGCGTCAAATTAGACAGAAATATTTAATTAATCTTCGTGAAAGTTAGTTTATTGAATTATTCACGCCGCCAAAGCGGCTGCCCTCGGTGCCCCCCCACCTCCTGCCCCGCCTTTGCTGACTTTGTCTCGCCTTGGCGTCGCCTAATGTGTTAGCCGAAATAAATTTTCAAATTACTTTCGCAAGACTCATTAAACCTGCCTGCTGTCCCCACCCCCGCCCCTCTGTGGATATTCGCATGTGTCTGGGGAAGCGTATGCGCTACTGAAAGATGCGAATATCTGCCGATTGTCATTAGGCAGTTGCCGTCGCCGTCGCCGCTTCGACGCTTCCGACAGCAGGCGGAACAGCTGCCCCTGACAAATGACACGATTTACATTAGACTCGATGCAATTTTTCCCTGTCAGAATGGACAGCAAATGTGTGGAAGACGCAGATGGTAATGGGCAACAAAAGAGACGGACGAATACCAACAACAACAGCATGAACAAGAACAACAACCACAACAGCAACTACAATGGCAACAACATCAGCAACAACAACCTCAACTGTGGCAACAAACAAGTAAACAAATGACGCGCGCTGCATGCTGATGCCCCTCTGTATGTGTGTGTGTGTTTGTGTGTGTGTGTGTGCCTCGCTGCATCTTAAACGGAAACGGAAGTCATTTGGCCAGCGACGACGTTCATGATGTGGCGCTGTTGCTGCTGCTGCTGCTGTTGTTGCTGTTGGTTCAAAGTTGCTGCTGCTGAGTTTTATGGCAAATGCAAATACATAAATAAAAATAAAATGTAATTTTTCACTTAGCGCTTCGTTTCTTTTCGCTTTTCTTTTTTTGGCTTTGCACGTTTTCGTGTTGCGAATTTGCATTTGCCTTTGTTTTGCCTTTGCTTTACCATTTGTCCATACCTTACCCCATTTAAGTCACTGTTACTACATTCATTTAAGTTACTAGTCACTGTTGCTTATGTAGTCACTGTTCCAGTCACAGTGTCTTACAAACAAATCCCTAAACACTCATTAAATAATTGAATTTCTCATGAGAACTAAGGTTATCACCTTCTCTATTTGGATCTCTTTAAAAACTATAGTAGTCACAGCTTCAACCTCAGTGGTAGCATCTGTCCTAGTCACAGTTTCTGCAGTAGGCTTAGTAACATTACTAGTCACAGCTCATAGGCACAGCTTGAGCCGCAGTCACTTCTTCTGTCTTGTGCACAGTTTCTGTCGCAACATCAGTTACAGCTTCTCTCCTAGTCACAGCATCCACCTCATGCATGCACCATTATCTGCTGTAGTTTCAGTCACGTTCCTAGTCACGGCATATGTCGTATTCATAGTTTCTATCATAGGCACATCTTGAGCCTCAGTCACCTCTTCTGTCTTGGTCACAGTTTCTGTCGTAGTCACATTTTCATCAACATTTACAGCTTCTCTCCTAGTCACAGCAAGGATGACTTGCTTGGTAGCATGCACCAACTTCTATTGTAGTCTTAGTAAAGTTTATAGTCACAGCATATGCCGTAGTCACAGCTTCTATCATAGGCACAGCTCTTCTAGTCACAGCGTCAACCTCAGTCATAGCATGCACCAATTTCTTCTGTAGTCTTAGTAACGTTCCTAGTCACAGAATATGCCGAAGTCACAGCTTCCATCATAGGCACATCTTCAGCTTCAGTCTCACCTTCTGTCTGGGTCGCAGTTTCTGTCGCAGTCACATCTTTATCAGCCTCAATCACATCTTCTTTCGTTGTCACAGTAATTAACTAAGTCACTAACCAATCACTTCAGTGTTGAATTTCCCACAAAACTTTGTTTCTTTGCGGTTATCTTTCCCTGTCTTTGTATCTGCTTACTTGATAATTATAGTAAAATGTTCCTTTTACTCTGTAAGCAATACATTCCTTTGAATAGGTTCTACAATTTCACTTAAAGTCTCTCTTAAAGCTGGAAGCCGTGGAGTGCCACGCTGCCACACGCACCAATCACATTAACAAGTATCCCAATCACACACACTCACACACACACACTCACTCTATTCACACATATTGCGTAGTCTATTTTGCATGCTTCTCTTCCTGTCCTGACCCGTGTGCGTGTCCGTGTCCGGGTCTGTGTATCTGTCCGGGACTCGCTGTGCCGATAAAGATGTCGCCAATGTCAACATGATGGCATCAATTTGTAAAAAATACTTGATTTATTTGCCCCGAAAAAAGAACCGCAAGCAGCGACCCAACAACAACAACAACAACGAGAGTAACAAGAGCAACAACAACGAAATTAAATGTCCTTCGCCCGCTGCGCTAATGGCAAGTGGATGATGACGAGGTCGAGGATGCGATGGCGATGGCGATGGCGAATGTGAATCCTTGTGCTCGTCGCCAGGCAACTCACGTAATGACGGCGACGTCGAAGGCAAAGCATGAAAAATAATACACTCATACGCACACAATGAGTGGGCGTTGGTCCCACGAGGGGGGGGGGAGGTGTGAGTGGAGGAGGGTGCTGTGACTGTTTGCGGTCTGGCTAGCATATAATTTTCAATGTTGACAGGCAGCAAAAGTTAATAACGCGCCATATACGATAATGGCCCCGGGCATCGCCATGCACAAATAAAATAGTCCAGGCCGCAGGCCTCCTCCTCCTGACGTGGACGTGGACTGACCCTGCTCGACTAGCCCCAGTCTAAGCCTAATAGCGTCACAAATGGCCGAGATTTAGCTGGCGAGTGGGAGCAGAACAGGAGAATGGGGGAGAGCGACTTCAATTCGATTGATGAGCTTGGCTTGGCCAGCGACGAAAGTGCGCGTAGTGAGGGGAGTGCGAGATGGGCAGGGAGTGAGTGGAGGGGGAGGGGAGTACACTGCCACCTCCGTCTAAATTGTGGGCAATTAACTTACTTGATGGCCGCTGCCAATCACGGCGACCTGGCGCTTGACACTTGCCGTGTCCGCCACGTCGTCGTCCTCGCTCTCGTCCAGTTTCTGGTGTCCCTTGTCCGTGCTGCACTTTAAAGTGAGTCGCGCTATCGCGTTGCCTGTTCCACCTAACTGCCAGCTACCCTCTCTCTCTCTCTCTCTCTCCTTGTACCCCTCTTTATCCTTCCTTATCCCTCCTTTCCACCTCTCTCTTCAGATATGTCTCATTCTGCTTTTTGTGCTGTGGTCGAGCAGCGGCAAAGGATTTTCGTTTTAATTTGCTAAATACGCTGCACACTCTGCAGCCGCATGTCCAGCACAAAGCTGGGGCAGGTGCAGAAGCAAGAGCAGGGAGGGGGTGCAGAGAAGGGGGTGCTGTGCATGCAGCCGGGGCTATAGCTCGAGCACCCCATGGCATTAAGCGGATTAGTAGCGTTAAATGCTTTGATTTAGGATACGTGCGCCAGCTGTGATATGTGATAATTAATTCACCTGCCAGCTGAAACCTGTGTGGGTAATGCAAGGGACGGAGGAAGGGAGAGGAGGAAGGGGGAGAGCTGCAGGGAAATGCACAAAGTAATAAGCTGAAAGCTACGGTTCGACGCTGATGATGAAGACATGGCAAGTCATTTGTTGGGGCGAAAAATGAGTACGATGTGCAGCGCCGAAATAAGTCAACGTTGCAGCAAGGCTGCCTGCCTTCCCCTCTTATACCTCCTCCTACCTCTTCCCCTGCCCCTGTTCTTGCCACGTTGTACAAGGTGCAAGTGTGCATTTTCGCATAGGCAAGAACATAAAACACAATGCACAATGAACATAAAATGCCACTCACAGGCACAAGACGAGGCAAGTTGGGCAGGCAGGGGAGGGACGTGCAGAGAGGGAGTGAGGGGGGTTAGTTTGGTGGAGAGTGCCTGCTGTAGTGCATTCTTTATGCTGTGACAAATGCAACGCTTTTGCCGGCGTCTTCATTTGCATTTGGGGCGGCAAAACATTGCGCTGATATGCCAGAAGCAGCAGCAGTAGCAGCAGAAGGAGAAGAGGCAGGGAGGCGAGGCAGGCAGACGAGGCAGTGTAGGCCAGGAGCAGAATGGCGGCGCAGTGTATTTTCTTGCCTTGTCTGATAATGGCGGAAATTTAATGCCCGCGGCAAGTTCATTTAACTTTTTAACCCAACTCAAACTGGAATATATTGCACTATATCTGTCTCATCTCTCGCTCGCAGACACATACCCACACACATACATGGGGGAGGTGACAAAAAGCTGGCGTCGCTGTTGCCTCAGCTGAGCGCGGGGCACAATCTGCCATATCACTGACAGTTTAACGACTTAACAAAACTAACTGCCATTAGTTTCACTTTGCTGCGAGTGTCGCTGAAAGGCCACCAGCGCGCTTCGCCGGGCAGCATCCCAGCATCCCGGGCAGCAAAAAGTTGCCCAGCTCCACAGCGGATGTGGGTGAGCGTACGGAACGGAAAAGGATTCGGGAAAAACACAAAAACAGGCGACTTGGCAAGACAAAGCCAGAATAAATACGAAAAAAATGGCTGAGATAAGGAACACGAGAGACGTGAGAGATGAGAATGAGGCGACAAGCGAGAGACATGAGACAGGGAGACAGATGGAGGAGGAGAGAGAGAGTGAGAGAGAGAGGGAGAAAGAGAGAGAGAGGGACAGAGAGAGAGGCAGAGAGAGATAGACAACAAAAGTACCGAGGCGAATTGCGCGTCTCGTCGTGTGTCTCTTGCACGGGACGTTGAAAAATCACTTTAGCATGACCCCAAAATGTCTATTTCATTAATACAAATAAACCGAAACCCCGCAAGTGCTGGCTACCCTACCACTTCCCTGTCCCCTGCGCCCTTTCTTGCTGGCAGACAAAACCAATACACGCTGCCGACCCAAACAAATCGTTTTCGCGTCCTGCAACGACATTCAGACAAATTAAAATGAACATGAAAGCAGCAGCAGCAGCAACAGCAAATGCCTACCCCCCTCTCCCACTCCTCCTGCACTCCACTCTCTGTCGTTGCCTTAGCTCACTCCATTTGCCCCATTGACAGACCACGCCCATCTAGCTGCCCCGCCGTGCTGCACGTCTCTGGCTATTGACATTAAAATTTGTCATTCGTTTTTCGACGTTCTTTATTTTTTGTTCGATTTAGCCTGCCCCCACCCCCCTTGCGAAGCCAAAGGGATGTGCCAAGATGGAAGCAAAATATATTTTATCTTTTCCATTCTTTTCTTCTATAAAGAGAAAGTCTTCGGCACTTGATGGGCATCCTCGCTGGTCGCTTGTCGTTTGTCGCTTGTTTATTTTGCATTTCTCTCGACATTTTATATTCGGCCACTTGAGATGCCGCGCACGTGGCCAGCCACAAGAGTGCGGAGATGCCGTGGCTAATCAGGCGAATACTGGAAATAATTTTGACCAGGAAGAGGCCATGCCAGGCCAGAGCAGGCCTGGATTGTGTATGAAAAGTTTGGCGATTGATGAGCTCCATTTGAGGCCATCGAGGGCTCATCGGATGAGCTGTCATTGTTCGGACGTTGCTTCATTTATATTTGTATTTCATTAAAATTATTGCCGGCAACTGAGAAGAGATGAGTGAGAGTGTGTGTGAGGGTGTGTGTGAGAGGGGAAACTAATTGATTGACACAGTTTTTGCCGGTCAGCGTGGCGGCTTGATCGATTGATTTAATTTATTGTAAAAAGCAACTGAAATTGATGGAGTTGTGCCCGAGAGCGTGGCCAGCAAGCGAGACGGACTAAGAGTGTAATGCCATTATGCAGGGCAGAGGAGGAAAGGGGCAGAGAGTGGGAGTGGGAGTGAAAGGCTGCTCAATAATGTCATCAAAGTGGCTACGAAATGCATAAAGCGAGCAAGCAACGTTGGCTCAAAGGCGAAGCGCGCGGGCTAAAAGCCAAGCAAAAATCGATAAGATTGTAAAGTGGCTGCAGCAAGGAGAAGAAAGATGAGAGAAAGCGAAGAGAGGGGAGGCAGCAAGGAAGCGTGATGAGTTCGACTTTAGTGTCGTCTTTAGCCTCTGCGTCTTTGCCCGAGCTTGTGCTTTGTGCGCCCGAGTTGCACATTTGCTTTTGAATCGAAGTCGAGTACTTTGAGCAGTGGGAGAGGGGAGTGGGAAGGGGGTGTGGTGGTGTGGAAATTGCACTTTTCATTAAACTGAAAATAATAATACTCGTAACAAACAGGATGACGATGATGATGCTGCGGAGGATCAATTCTCGTTGCTGCTGCTTCTGCTGCTGCTGCTCGAGGCAGGCACTTGTGAAGCGCTTTTGGCCGCATTACTCGGCTAGTTCCTGGCGCCTGTCATTCATCAGTTAAAGGGGGGGGGGGGGGTGGCAGCTGGAAAATTAGTTGCCTGCAAGTGACATCAAAGTGTGTCAGAGCAGCCTGAGCAGCGCAGTGGCGAAAATCATTTACACACTTTTTGTCAACTCACGTCGAAGTCGATCGGGAAAATCGACAAAAAATAAATATATAAACGATTTATATAGAAGCAAAGTTAAAGGGAAAGCGCGACGCGCTGCTTTTCAATTTCCGTGACAAACGCGCAAAACGTTGCCCAAATTCAATTTGCCGCAATGTGGCAGAGGGGGGAGGGAGGTTTGGAGGAGTGGAGGGGAGTGCCACGTAGACGCACTAAACGCTGCCAAGCATTTAAATCTAACATTATTGCATTTGCCAATGAATATGTCAACAAAAAGTGCCGAGCACACGCGCATCTCCTTTGACAGAGCCTGCTGGGAAGACGGAGAGGGAGAGGGGAAGGGGAGGTGGGCGTTAGTCACGTGAGGCGTGGCCAGACAATCAGGCTAAATAGACGAGTGCATGCCAAGTGTGCTGAGTGACAAGCTAAGCAAATGATGAAGAATGAATACGAAATGGTAATCGGAATGGAAATGGCATTGAAAAGGAAATGGGAAGAGCGGGAGGAGAAGGAGAGAAGGAGCGTAGCAGAGGCAGATGAAGATGGAGAGATGCCGATGGAAATGGCATTGGCAATGGGAATGGAAATGGAAATGCGGGACCCGCACGTTTGATTTCGTTGATTTGCGACGTCAACGTGAAATGGATCAACTCGTTTGCTACCCAAATGCGAAAGTCAACTTCGAAAACGGCGCTGGCTAAGCAGTCTCAGTGCCAGTCGCAGTGCCAGTGCCAGCTGCACTCCTAGTTCCCAATCCTAGCCAGGCTAGTTGGCCAGTAACCCTGCCCCGGGTCAGCTTAGTTCATTGCGCTGTCGTTGCATTAATCAAAATGTATCGAGCAGTGGCCATGTGTGAAATTGTGCTGGCCACACTGATTGCAGCTGGCCAGGCACAAGGGGAGGGGGGGGAGCTCTAAGATGCACCCACGCCCCTTGTCGAGTGCTTGATAAATCGTGGAGCAGCTCGCGCGCGTGGTCAGCCAGCAAAATGGCGAATTGGGAGAGAGAGAGAACGGAAAGCGATAATAATAATCAGGGTGCACAGCAGAAGAAATGCCAAATCGAAAACAGGATGCGAAAAGGATGAAGATAGCCAGTTGGAAATGGCAACGACTGCTGCCGGAACCAGGAATTATGTGTTTAAGGATGCGCTGATGGCGCTTGTTTGCCGGGCAAACAGCACGTCGTCCTCGTGGTCGTCATGCTGCTACTCGTCCTGGTCCTGGTCCTGCTCCTCGTCCTGCTCCTTCTCCTGCTGCTTTTGGCCACGCTTTGCACTTACTTTGTGCGCATTTTCAATTTGTCAAACGCATAACGAATGAGCGTGATTGAAGTGCCAGTCGCAGTAGCTGGACAGGGACAGTGGGAGAGGGAGAGCAAGAGAGAAGGAGAGGGACAAGGACAGGGACAAGCAGAAGCACAAAGCACAAGGACAGCAGGAACAGCAGCAGGCAGACGGGCATGGACATGGCACATAGACAAGGGCGAACCTGCTGTGGCTGCTCATGGCGCTTTAAGAGACTTTCAGCGGCGTCTGCAAGTTGTGCACACACACACACACACATAGACAATTGCCATGATTAATCATGTTGCTGGAGCCGTGTGCTAGGCCTGCCAGCGCCTGGCAAGCTCTCAGTCTGTTGTTGTTGCCAGTTTGTACTACAGCTGGCTATATAATTACAACAACAATAGGAACAGCAGCAGCAGCAGCAGCAACATCGTCAGCACCAGCAGCAGCAACTCTCGAGCTGTTGTATGCATAATTGTGCGACAACACGAAGGAGGCCGCAGGACAAGCAGGCAGCAAGGCAGGCAGGCAGCATGAGGCACGAGGCAGCTTGCAGGCAGGATGCAGCAGAGGCAGCTGAGGCAGCAGAGGCAACGACAACACGCAGCCAACTCGAGCTGCCAACTTTGCCAGCGCCTTTGGTTTTGATTTTGACACTTTTAAGCAGGCAGTGCCCCATCCCTCCTCCTTGCCTCCTCCCCCTGCCCAGCACACGCGTGTATCCTGCATATCCTTATTGCCTGAGTGCAAACAAGTCTGTCATAAATGCATTTTATGATTTTAATGAGTTTTCTGTTTATATTCGGCCGCGAGGTGACAGCAGCTGAAGGAAGGGGCAAGGGGCAAAGGGCAAGGGGACTTGGCGACACGAAATGCCTTGGAAAACGCTGACATTTTAAGCAGCTGCCAACACGATAATAAAAACTGAAGGGAAAACATTAATCAAACTGTGTAAAAGCAGTTTTAGCAGTTAGTGCTCATGTGTTGTGACTTGCAGATACCCTGTAATATCTGTAATGTGTAAAAGCGAATATAAATAATAAGCAGAAAGTTAGACGACCATTTGACATTGCTTTTTTATGGGGTATAGCTTGGCCACACACAGCACACACTCGCTGGCACATACAGCACACACCCACACACTGCCCACAATCCTTCCCCTCCTCGTCCCCCTCCCTCTGCCAACTGCTGCCGGCATTGTTAAGCAAGTGTTATAAAACATTTTTGATAAATGCAAGCGTAACCGCAAAATATCATATGAATGATTGCGTTCATAAATAATGGTCACGACTGCCATGGCGGGCAATGGTGCCCCTGTCTCCCCCTTCCGGGTCTTTGCACCTTGCGTGCAATTTATGCGCTTTTCGCCATTTGTTATTTGCATTTAATTAAAAGCGCGTGTGCATAAAAAATGCCTGTTTACCCATTGCACAATGCTTTTTAATTAGAAATCAAATAAAATAAAATAAAATCAACAAATCGGCAAACAAAATCAATGCTAACACGCACGTGTGACAAGCCTAGCTAAACAAAGAGCCCCATATCGCATAACCTCTTCCGCTCCTCCTTCCCCTTAATCACCCTCTCTAGAGTGAACTGGCTACAAACTCCGCAACAATCATTAATTTTGGTATATCGCTTGTTTTTGGCTTTGAATTTTGATTGCAGTTTCCATTTTATCCAACAAATCAACCTCTCATTCCCAATACCCCTGCCCCCCCCCTCCCCTCTAACGCCTCTTAGGCACGCCGAAGCAATTACGGGCACAACCCCGCACACCTGTTCCCCAACTGCGATAGCTTTCCGCCCTAACTGGCCTATTCGAATTTTCCGCTTTTTGCATACAAATCTGTGCTCTGTCCGCAGGCCATCAGAGAGTGCCAGAGCAGGGAAAGAGAGGGAGTACAGAGAGGGAGGGAGAGAGAGGTAGAGCGTTAGCTATTTTTTATGCAGCAGGGAAGGCGTGTCTGGTGTCGTCTCTTTTTTATTTTCGGCGAATTTATGGGCTTTATTTTGAAGCCATTGTAGATTAGTTTTGCATGGCAGAATTCACAAACTGATTAAATATCCGAAGTTCTCTAAACATGAGTGCAAAATCAATATTTATTTATAGAAATGCATTGAAGAGTTATCAATGATATCAATGAATATTTGATGCTAAAAAAATACTGATAAAGCTGGAATTTAAATTAATATACATATATGCAGTACTGTTCAGAATTTACAGATGCTTTACCTCTCCTGTTCTGTATTTGATTGTCACTTTGGGAACTGCACTGAGATTCTATACATACCATGCCAAATGAAATGTGAATAATGTGTTCTCAACTCTACTAACTATTTTGCTTGGCAATTAACAGCAAGAAGAAGCCTTTCATATAGCATAACCCTCGCTTAGTTGAGGCTTAGTTCTACTACACCAAAATGTTCATCAATGGTAAGTTCGCTTTTATTGCTGCAGATAGTGCGCAATGCTTGTGCACTGCATGCAATGACAATTACAAGATACAATTTCGAGCTGCAGTTGCAGTAGATTTTCGATTTTCGATTCACCTCCTCATCACCTGTGCACTCTCCCTTCATTCACTCTGCACTCAGACATCAATAAGCTTGGAGAGGCAGCAACATATGATTGCAATTTCAATGCACACTTGGACTTGTGGAGGCTCTCTCCCTTAGCTTGGCATGCCACCCTTTCTTCCCTGGTCTAACTAGCTTTCTATCCATCTCTCTGCTGCAGCTGTTGTAATTGAATTATCTTTGTCTTTCGTAAATCAGCAAAATAAATTCGCTTGTTGTGCTGAGCTTCATGCGTTTCTATTCGATTTGATTCGCATTCCCCCCCCTCTTGCAATACTGATGCTGATTCCGATTCGTATCGGATTGCGATTTCGCATTCTGGAGTGTTTCGCATACGAATTCACAATGTGTGCAATATCATAATTGCAGTTATTATTCTCTGGCTTTCGACTCCTTCTGCTGTTGCTGCTGCTGCTGCTGGTGGCAAATGGCTTTTCATTATGCATGCGGCACGTGCGTCGACTTTGTAATTACTTTGAACAAGTCGCAGATATTGGAGGGAGTCGAAAAATTGCCGGACTATTGTCGGTATCTTTCAATCAATCTTTGCTTCTTTTGTCTTCTAATTGGGCATGCGATTTTAATTGAAAAGCCTGCACTGTAGTTATTGTTTATTGCGTGAACGCATTGACAGACACAGTCCCTGTTCGGGTTGTGCTTCCCCTCTCTCTATAATTGAATTGAAATTCAGTATAATTGAAATCTGCAAGATGTTTGCTCGTTGCAAATTTAAACACATGTGACAGACAGACAGAACATTATAAGAAATTGTAATAAGCAGAGGAGCAGCAAAGAAAAGGGAAATATGATCATCATCGGAATCTGATTGAGAACTCACAATCGGACAAAGCTGCGCACTGTGTACATGTGTATGTGTGTGTGTGTGTGTTTACAGTAAACACTCGCCTTGGCGTGTGTGCGTGTGTCCAATTACATTGACATCGTTATTTACATATGCACATTATTGTTTTCTGTGCGCAGCTCCACAACTTCCTGCCACGCCCCCCCCCCTGCCCATCCCTGCCTCACTTTGTATCAGTTTATTTATTTTACAGGCTGTGCTGCAATTTTCTTTGCTCTTATTTTTTTAATTTGCGCAAATAAATGGGAAATCCGTCAAAAAATACACGACGCCAGCGATAGCGTGTGCCTTGCGCTGTGCACTGGCTCCGATTGCTGTTCCAGCTGCTGACTCGGTTTCCAGCTCAACTGCAGCAGTTCCTGCCCGATTCTGACAGAATGCGCTGATGCGTTTTAATTGGAATTTCCGCTCTCGTCGCTTGTGAGCAGAAATTAAAATCATCACACAGGCAAGCAGTCAATCTGGCAGTCAATTCGTATCAAAATTGAGAGTTTTGTCACGCAAATTGCTGGCCCAGTCGGGGCCTAACTGGCATTAAGTATACGCAGTGTATACAATGCAAGCATTAATTATGCACCCGCCCAAAATGGCCGACAATGATGAAATGGGTAAAAACAATTTAATTGAGCAGGACACTGCCTCCTCTCCATCTCATCCCCCTCCCCTGCCAGTTGACCCTGTTTGATGTGGGCTTAGACCCATGAGGCGCGTCCCTCGTCGTCATGTCGCCTCGCCGTGGCGTCGCTTGTTAAATGAGTTTTTAAATAAATTCGCCGCTCTTTGGAGCCAGCAGCTGGCCTTTTTTAATGGCCCCATAAACGTGGCCCACAGCAAACACTTTTTAAATGTTAAATAAACATTTTATGGCAGCGCAATGCTTAAAAACCGCTTAAAAACATTTTCGGGCACGGCAGTAATTATAATCTTCTCAATTTATATGAAACAGCAGACAACATTGAGTGCCTTGACGAAATTCCTGGAAGACATTACATTATATTTTTATTCTCAGTATTAAATTCTTATATTACTTTATATTATTCCCCGTATTCAATTCTAATTACAAGCACACTTTGCAAATTATTTGACAACAAACTTAAGTTTCTTTCTTTGTTTTCTTTCGGTTTAAAAAGTTTTCCCTCTTCGTGAAAGTGAAATCCCATACGCAACAATCAAAAATGTTTTGCCAACTTGCTTTGCAATTTAATTATATTTTGTAATTCGAATCTATTTATGGAAACAGCAAATATACACAAACTCGCCTCCTTCCGTTGCCCCTCCCCTACCTCCTCCCCCTGCTTGAGCTGGCATAAAAAGAGCTTGCAAACTGCTAACGAGGCCGCTTAATTTTTGACGCATTTCTGGCATTATTATTATCGCCCTCAAGCAACGAAGGAGAAAAAATGAAAGACAAGAGCAAGCAACAAGAGCAACAACAATAAGAGCAGCAACAACAATAAAAGCAGCTGCTGCCGCTTAATGCGCTGAAATTTAATAAAACGTTCGCTGTAAGCGGCGAAATTCCATTTAAACTGTGGCCTGTCGGGCGATTAAGTTGCCAAATAAAGTGCGACAGGCGCCGCGCACGGCAGCACGAGGGCAGGACGAGGGAGGAAGCCGTCAACAAAGGGTTAAGGGGTCGACAGTTGGGCCAACAATAACAACAACAACAGTGAGAAGAACAAGAGCTGTACCGATGGCGGCATTAAATATCAAAGGGTTCGCTTGTCTTGTTTGCAAAGTGATTTTCCTCTTTCTGATTTTTACTTTTAATGAATTCATTTTTAAAATTCCAACATTTTTCATTTCTTTTTCATGCACACAAATATATATATATATATACTGTGTATATCGTTGTCGTTTTAACTGCTTTCATAAATTTTAATGCAATATATTTTCGCGCTCGTCTCGTCTCCTTCGTCTTCTCGTCTCTTTGCCGAACATAATTGAAATCCATTTAATGAAAATGCGGTGTCAAAAAAGTGACCGCTGACCACCCACTCCCTGCCACCTACATACCTCCCTCCCTCCCTCTCTCTCTGTTTCTTTTGTGAGGCACAGGGCGTGGCTGATAAGATTCGTGGCCGTTTGTGGTCGAGAGAAATGAAAGGGATTGGTGGATGTTCCATGTAATTAATGACATGCCATGCCTGATGCACAAAAAAGATTATCTATCAATAGATGAGCTCTGACAAGTTACACACACACACACACACACACACAGCGACATGTGTGTGAATGATTTAACGCTGTGCACAAAGGCGGCATTAAATGTTTAATAAATTATAATTACATCGACATTAGGGTGCGATGCTTGCAACACGACAAATGTCGCAAATGGAATTGATTGTGGTTAACCTTTTTAACGGCACATGACCTCCCCATGCCCCCCCCCTGGCCAGTGCCAGCTACAGTCACTGCCCCCCAAGAGGACTCTCGTTTTGTATTGATTGCACAGAGATCGAAGTGCACAGTCGGGAGAAAGTTTAAAGCGCTCGACAAATACGAAAAGTAGCGGGAAAAAGTTGCTTATTATATTTGCGCAACAACTCGAAAGGGCTCGAGCTAAAATAGATCTGAATTTTGTTTCTTTTTCTATTTGCGTGAATTTTTCTACAGTTTGCCCGGAGGGCGAAGGATGGCAGGGAGGAAGGGGACTCAAAGTGAGTTCATTTCCGCTACGCACTGAGGCGAGATGGAGTGAGAGAGAGAGAGAGAGGGCAAGAGGAAGCGAGAGTGAGCGAGCGAGCTGGCTGCCATTTTGCGTTCAATTTGAAACTTCCGCCACTTGAGCACTCGAGTCGGACAAGGGACACATCCGCTCAAGCTCACACACACACGTACAGACGTACACACGCACACACACACACGTACACACGTACACATAGTAGAATATTATAATTTGCGCTCAAATGAAATCAATTTCAGTATCATTTAAATCAAGACTACACGGCATGGGAGACTGCACGGCGACAGCACAGTGGGCACAATCGAAGGACAGTCGTAGGTTGCCAACTGGGACACGAAACAAACAGGTATTGGCAGAGGCGCTGGCACAAAGCACTCAAGTCACAGACAGGCAGACAGACAGACAGACAGACAGCGAGGCAGACTGGCAGACAGGCAGACAGAGAGGCGGACAGTTGCTTAGCAGCTATTATGTGCACATGCTGCCCCAGCGAACATCTTCGCCAGCAGTGGGCAGCAGCCATGCCGCGCTCCATTTGTGCCTCTCCGCCTTCGTTTATTCATTCGTTTCATTTGGCCAACGGCAGCCCCATTGGGGGATTGCTTTTAGTTGTTATTGTTGCCCCCATTCGTCGCTGCTCTTGGCATTTGTGTTTATGTAGTTGCCATGGGCATAACAAAATCAAACCACATCAATTGTGCACCTAAATGGCCAAGTGGGACCTCTTAGCTATTCATTTGGCTTCGCCTACAAGAGGCAGCAGGCAAAGAGAGAGAAGAGAGAGAGAGAGAGAGAGAGAGGCAGAGGCAGAAGCAGAGGCAAAGGCAGATGCAGAGGCAGAAGAAGAGACAGAGAAGCAGGTTGGGGGTGCAAGTTGGCTGCTTAAATTGTTGCCAGCAGCAGCAGCAGCAGCAGCAGGAAAAGCTGGAAAAGCACTGACACTGGCACAGCTAGTGGCACTGGCAGTGGGAAAAACAAGAAGTTCCCATTCGCATTTGGCGTGCATTTAATGAAATTCATGTTAAACGCTTTTGCATTTTGCAATTGTCACTTGGCTTTGTTGCACAAGCAAAATGAAATTAATTTTGCGTTGCCACACACCCCCACACACACGCACACACAGATAGAAACACAAATGTACACACACAGCACTCATACGCCACGTTGCACGTACTGTCTCTGGCTGTGACATTGTCATTTCTGCTTGCTAGCCAGAGCTGGAGCATTTCCCATTTACCATTTCCCATTTTGCAGTTCGCAGTTCGCATTTTCCATTCTCATTTTCATTTCAACTTTGGTCACACATGAGTTGGGTCTGTCTCGGTTACAGTCCGGACTCCGGACTGCCTGGCTGGCTACCTGTGGCAAAAACATTTGCTCGCCACCTGCAACTTGGCCAAAATTGTATGCATAGAGAGACAAAATATCAACAGCTGCAGGAGCAGCAGCAGCAGCAGAAGAAGCAGGAGCAGCATCGCTGGCTGCACACGACAACAACAAATAGAAAATGCCACAAAATAATGAAAAAAGTTTTATAATTGCATGAAACTTTCCAATTAACAGGCTGCCTTCGGTTTCCGGCAAACTGGCCACAAATTGCCAAAGCGAAGCAGCCAAAACCGAATCCGAATCCGAATCCGAGTCCGAGTCTGAATCCAAAGCCAGAAGCCAAAGCCAGAAGCAGTGGCAAAGTGGCAATTAGATATATTCATTAGAGGTGCATTAAATCTGTTAAAAACTCGGCAACATTTGTGTGCTTCCTGTGTAGCTTAAGCATCCAGCAGACACACACACAGGCGCACACTCGGGCACACTCTGCGCACACTCATCTATTTAATTGAAAGGCATTCTTTGGGCCATCTCGAGCGTGAATATAAAACAACTTCCTTTGTACAGGCCAACATAACTTTTCGTTTGTCTCGAGCTGTGGCTAAATATGCGCAGACAGGAACAGGGACATATACCGAACATGTTTTGCCCTTCCTCCCCTCCCCTCCCCTTCCGGGACTGACATGCAAGCGGAGGCAGCAGGCTCAGCCTGGCAACATTTCATTAAGTTTTGCGCAAAAGTTTTATTAAAACAAATACGTGCCACAGCCACATGCAGTAGGTGAACACTCCCCCCTCTCAGAGGGGGGACTGAAGGAGGGTGTCAGTCTAACGTTCCGTTACATTTTGGCCTCAATTTTTTGCCCTGCTGCTGTTTGCCTTTGCTGTTGCCTCTGTTTTGTTTTCTTTCTTGGCTTTTCTGCTTGTACATTTCTTGTGGCAAGCAAAAGTCAAGTCAAGTAGATTTCTGCTGACTTTTGCACAGCACACACAAAGCCCAAATGCAACAATTTCCTGACTGCTGCCAGAGTCGACACACTGACTGCCAGCCACGCCCCGCTGAGCCCTTACACTCCACCCTTGCCAACCTGCCCTGCCCCTCGTCGCATTGCCTAAGTAAGTTGTTTAACTCCGACAACGTCGCCGTCGTCGTCGTCGGCCGTTGGCAGTCACTTCTTGGCGTTGTTGTCTTTGCAGGCGGCGCCAAACTTGCAGAAAAATAATGCAACAAGTGTGGCGAGAGGTGACTAGAAGATACCCTGTATGTGCAGAGAGCTATTTCTGCTGATATTGCTACATGAACTGAGTCAAATTGCAACTTTCTACTACTTTTTCTGTTTACACTTTTGAAGAGGTTTTGGACTCATTTGGAAGCTGTTAAATATGTATGAAAATTATTCAAAATTAAATCAATAAATAGTTATCAAAAGGAACTATTTAATCAGCATTTTAATTATGACATTGTATTGTTAACTTTCCATAAATAAATCTCTCTTTAATTCCTCAATCAGTGTCTGTTCAAACTGCGTCTCAACTACTCTGCAACTCTGTCAGCTTACAGGGTATTAATATGCACAGCCACACCCACAAATACACCCATAATATGGTGGTGGCAGCGTTGAGTACATTTGCGGCCTTCCAGCCTGAGCCCAACGCGGCCCAAGTTTGAAAGCCAAGTTGCCAAAGTCAAGAAAATGGCATCTTGAAATGTGAACTTTTTCAGCTGCACTTCTTTTTGAATACTTTTGCGCCTGACTTTCGGATTTGGCAGTTCTTCCACCTACCTTTTCCACTTCCACTTCTACTTCTTTCTCTGCTTGTCTTGTTGCTCAGACTGTTTAGCACTCTGCATTTAAAAGCGTCGAAGTTTAAGCACATCTGCAATTCAAAGCCCCGAAAAATCTGGCATAACTTGACTTCATCGATCGAGCTCGCCTTGATTGCTGCAGAGTAAACCCCAGAGGGGGGGGGGGAGATTTGGGTAGTTGTTAACGACACTTTGATGCCCTCAACTGCTGTTGCATTTGGCTTAGATAGCACAACGTGTACTCACCTCACACACACACAAAGAGGGGGGGCAGAGGTCTGAACTATCTCCTCCTGGCTGAGGTCAGTCTGCAAAGGATAGAAAAGATGTGCGTGCTAATTTAACGACAGACAGTAAAAATTAAAAATGATAAAAAAGCAAACAAGCAAACAGCAAAAAAAAAAAGGACAGCAACAAAAATAAATAAATTTGATGCCGTAAATTGTGGCTGCAACTTTGTCACAACAGTTTCGCAACAGTTTCGCAACAACTTGATACATTTCACTGCTTTATCTCATAATTAATGGGGGCCTGTGCGCACTACTTCCCTTCGGAAAGGGGGGAAGGGGAACTGGCAGCAGTGGGCGGCAACTGGCAACTGCTACAAGCAGACAAGAAATTAATTGCGCTTTACGCGGCACGATAAACGCAACGCTGCCTTCCCTGTGTCCTCCTCTGCCTCTGCCTCTCCCTCCTCTGTCTCTCCTGCTTGCTGCCGCTGGCTGCGTCTAGTGCGGGTTACAAATGAACTGAGTCTCGTAACTGTCGCTGGCACAACAAACTGTACGCGTATTTGCCGAGCAGGCAGCACTAGGGAGGGAGTGGGGGGCAGAGCGTAGCCAGGCCGAAGCTGCCACAAAATTAATTAAAAGTAAATCCAGTAAAAACTATTAAAGTTAAATTTGGCATGAACTCGACCACAAATCAATCTGCCACACTGTAAGCGCCAGCGTAAGCGCTTTATGTGCACGCCACGGTGACAGTTCAGCCTGGGAGAGAGAGAGAGAGCAGAGAAGGATGAGAGTATGATGTGTAGGATGTGGAGGATGTGCAGGATGTGGAGCAGCAGGCAGCCTGGCAGAGCAGTAACTGGCAGAGCAACTGCCAGCGGGAAGCATTTCAGTTTTGCTGCTCCTGCTTGGTCCTGTTCGCGTGGCTGACAACGGCATGTTAAGCTGTTTATAAAGCGTTCAAGTCATTTCGTGTGTCATATGTTGCCAAGGCCACGCCCACAAACACACACGGACACACAGAGAGAGAGAAGAGCACACTAAACAACCCATCAAGCGTGCCTGCCAGGGGGCTTACAGGTTTTACGGACTTTCAATGAAAGTTTCCTGCCTCCTCTCCTCTTTCCCTTTTAGTCTTTCCATCTCCCTCTCCCTCTACTTTTCTGTCTCTGCCTCTGTGTTTTTTGCACCGTTAAGTGGCAAGTTTGGGGCTTTGCATCGTGACTTGCGCGCTTTTAAGATGATCCGCAAACTTTCATATGATTTGCATGATTCGACATCGCCCAAACAATGGCAATTAATTAAAAACAATTTCAGAAACTTGTCAATCGTCCTCTGCCCCTCCTCCTCCTCCCCCTGCGCTTGCTCGTCTGCGGGGGATAATAGAAAAGTTTGCATGAAATCAATTTGGACTTGGGCCACAATGGGCCATTTCTGTGCGCCTAATCGCAGCCATTTGAGTGGCTTTTTATTGACTTGCCCCATGCGCAGGCTGCCAACTTGGTCCCAAACAGGCCGAAACTTGTGTACAGCAGCAATTGAAGGCAACTTCAGGGCGAGTTTCATGAGGCGAGCCTCGTTTTACAGCAGCCACTCGATACTTATGCGACTCTTGTAGCAACTATGCATGTTTCTTCCCCCCCTCTACTACTCCCTTTTAGTTGCCGGACAAATGGCAACCAATCAATAGACAATTTACTGTTTGCTTCAGTCGCAGTCGCAATTGCTGCCCCGCCCCAGCATCAGGTTCGCCCAGGAAACAGAGTTGGTCATTTGTAATTTGCTCAGCAAATAATACCGTTATTACAAGTCATTCATTTGACCATTTAATTGGCAACGCGGCAACTGTCACCCAGAGAAAAAACGCGCATACGCCACGTTGCACTTTTCGTTACTGCCGTTCGCTTTTTGGCAGTCGAAAAACATCAAAAAATACATATAACATCTATATGAATATATATATACATATCTATATGAATATATATGTATATATAAATATTGGTTTGTCATCGAAAAATATTCATTTCTGCCATCAGTTTAAATTGAACTCGCCGGAATACACATTAATATTATATGGGAAAATATTTCAAGCTGAACTTTTGCCACTGAAAACAAAATGAACTAAATAAAACACAATGTTCGATTATGATTGCTGCAAAAAACAACAATTATAATGTCTATACAGTGTGTGTGTGTGTATAAAAAGAGCGCAATTCATACAAACAAATTGAATAATCGCAATTGCATTACAAGTTTCGCCCAATTATTGCGAGTTTTTCATGCTCTCAACTTAGTTAAAGTAAATTACGCACATTGAGGGACTTTCGAATTGTGCAATTTTCAATTAAAAAGCGGAAAATGCTTGTGAAATCGAAACTGAACACAGGAAATATCATTAATAATGTTGTCAGCAAATAGTTGTGGATGAGGCAGACAGAGAATTTGCATTGATTTCTCTTTGCTTGGCAAATAGAGAACAGTTTATGGTATTTGCCTGCCTCTCTCCCTTCGCAGTTCGATTTGGGATGCTCAGTATAATTCCGAGTATTTCATTAAGCAATATTCCGGGGGTAAGCTGCAGGCCTTATATGCCTTAAGTGTCTGTGGATAATATTGACTGATACCGAAGTGCTAACGTGAATGCGATAAAACGCTTGCAATGACATCAAACGGTTATTTAGTTAAGCTATGGCCAACATATGAGCAGACAGACCTCCGCCTCCACTTCTTCCCCCTCTACCACTCCCCTCTTAGATACGCACAAGGAGTGCCACAAGGACAATATTACTTATGTATATTGCCGCATAAGCCGTCACTTGTAGCAAAGTACAACCAATTTGAAATGCTGGAATACGGATAAGGCAGCAAGGCAGAGAGGGAGAGATAGGGCAGTGGGGGCAGGGGCAGCGACAGGCGGATAAGAAACGCATTTGTATTAGTTTTACGCGCATTAGAGTCTCATTGCCTGGCTTAGGGAGCACAGCACGAGCAGAAGCAGAGCTCGAGACTGAAGCAGCAGCACGAGCATAAAATAAAGTAATAAAAATCTTAGCTTTGCTGCTGGTCATATCTGCGTGGAGCAGACATGTATATGGCACACACACACCCACATAGAGGGTGTATCTGTGCATAAGCACACACATGCGTGGCAGCTACGTGACATTTAAAAGGGATAAAGCTGCTAAAACCCAAATCGAATAATAAAATACGACAGACTCGCCCAGTATTTTTTTTTGGCGACTGGCGCAGCATAATTGCCGTTTAAAGCGAGCGGTCTAAAGTCCCAAAAACACACACATATACATGAATACAAACATACATACATATACACATACATATATGTATATCTCTAGCTGACTTATGAGCTCACACAGACAACACAAAGTTGCTGCTCGGCCATCACACGTATTCACCCGGTCTACTAAATCAGCGTGGCAGGAAAAACAGGGAAAACTTTGCTACTGCTGCTGTTGGTGCTGCTGGGAAATGCTACAAGTTGTGTGTCATTGAAACAAATGCAGCACGAAAATGCCAGCCAAAACCCCAATCAAAGCCAAATTACCTAACGAGCAGCGTCATCAAGTGCCCCGGCAAGAAGAACGGATGAAGACTCGCCTCAGCCTCAGCTTCAACTGCAGCCTTTAGTCTGCAGTCTGCTCCGCTTCAGTCTTTAGCCACTTTGGTTCAGCTCAACGCTGAGCTGCAACTTTTTTTCTCACACCCCCCTTTGGTTCTTCCGCTGCTTCAGCTTTTACGGCATCATAAAATTGCGGACGAGCGGCCGCTATCCGCGGCAAATCAAGTCAACTTTCAGCAACTTTGACTTGATTTAAACCCATTAAAAGTCACTTTTTCAACGCTTTTGGCACCCAGCTAGCTTGATGTATATTTCAGCAGGCAATCCCCCCGCCTTTGCCCCCTCACTCACCTTGCAATGACAGCGCAGTGTGGCACCTGAAGGAAGCTGTAAAACTGATGCAAGTTGCTCGAGGGAGGATGCGAAGTCACTTCGGAGACAATGGCAATCGGATGAGTTGCGAATGATAATGCACTATATAGAAGGAGTGAGGGTTAGAGTTGGAGTTGGAGTTGGAGTTGGAGTAGTTGTCATGGCATCACTTGGCTTGTCTGCGCTGTGGATATAGATGATAGAAAGAAAGGGAGAGAGAGAGAGAGGGTGATGAGTAAGCAGCAGTTGCAAGTGTAAGACTTGCCTTAGGCTAATCAGTTGTGTGTAGAGAAGTGTGTGTGTGTGTGTGTCTGCTGGTGTGACAGCTGGCACTCCTTGAAGTCTTAATTAATTTGGCAGAGGCCTTAGCCAAAAGCGACGCGCTGCCAGCAAAATCATTTGAATACAAAGAGGGGAAGAAGCAGCAGCAGGAGAAGGAGGAGGATGGGCACGTGGAGCTGGCGCAATTACATGGAGCAGCAGTGAACGCAATGCGGCAATCATGTAAATGAATGCCATCAGCGAGACATCAAGCAATCATTCAGGCATTCATTCCCTCAGTCAGTCAGTCAGTCAGTTAGTCAGGGAGTCAGGGAATGCCATATAGGGATAGGAGCAGGAGCAGGAGCAGCAGTTGGAATAGAAACTGTAGCTACAGCACGCACGAATGCTGCCAGACAAGGAGAAGCCGCTGCTGATGCGGCGGAAATAATTGTCTTGACACAGATAATCTCGTTACCTTTTGGCCTGCAGAAGGCATAGAAAGGGGGTGGGCAAGCAGGGAGGGGCGGGGTAGTACACTTGGCAATGCGCCTGCGCTCTGCACATGCCACCCACAAGTCCATTCGGGTTTGTCCGCATTATTGTCAATTTATTTGCGTAATTTATGCTTTGCCGCCATTCGAGGGCGCTAGACAAACACGCACACACACACACAACACACACACACACGTACACACCACTCAGACCCTTGTCATCTCCCTACGCTGTCAACTGTTGCCTGCCTCCGTCCGTCGTTAAGCTATTTCGTGCGTCTGTTTTAAATTCAAATCAAATCTCATTGCAAATTCGCCACAAAAGTGGGCGCTGCTGTTTTTTATGGCCTCAGCTCGTTATACTAACGAGTGCTGTGGGAGCGGGGAAGGGGGAAGTAGAAGCTGTAGCTGTAGCTGTCCAGACGTCTCACAAGTTTTGATTTCTTGTCACAATTTGTTGACATTTGTTATTCTCCCTTTCCCTGTTTCCCTCTCTCTCTTCCTCTCCCTTCGTGTGGCCACAGCCAATTAAGGCGACAAACAGCGGCCAAAAAGGTAAGCAGAGAAGGAGAGAGAGAGAAGGGGAACCACGGCAAACACTCTGCCATTTCTACGTCACGTTCGCAGCGGCCAACGTAGCGTATGCTTGATATTGATTTTGTTTAACAAGCTGCTGCTGCAGTGTCAGCTGCTGCTGCTGCTGCTACTGCTGCTGTCACTGTCGCTGTTGCTGCACTTCCTGTGCGACGTCACTTCCGCTGCTGTTTCGGCAGGCCTGCAGGATTCGCTTTCACCTAATTGCACAATAATGCCGAGCAGGACAGGCCGCCTCAGCTGGCGACGGGTGAATGTCTTCGGCAATTTCCGCATTCATTGTGGCAGCTCACTCAAGCAGCCTGTGAGCCGGATCATTCAGGCTGTAAGTCTGTCAGATTGTCGCTTAGTGCTTCAATCCCTCAGTCAGTTCGTGATTCATGCCTGCAGAAGGCATTTCTAGAGTCTTTTCTTTGGCAGTTTCTTCAATCAGAAGCTCTTCGAGTCAGTCAGTCAGTCAGGTTACCAGTTCATATTTTAAGCATTCAGTCTCTCAGTCAGAAAGTCTGTTCTAAAGCATTCATTTTAGTACCTTAGCCATTCTTTCTTTAGTCAGTCAGTCCTTCAGTCATTTAGTCAGTAAGTCAGTCAGGCAGGTTTGTTGTACGTACTTCAATCAGTCAGTCCTTCACTCCTTTACAATGAATTCTATATAGTCTGTCAACACCTTTAACATTCATTATTCATTTAATAAGTTCTTCAGCCATACTCAAGCATTAACTTCAGTACCTTTGTCATAATCTTAGTCTTTAATTCTTCAGTCAGTCAGTTCTTCAGTCATTCCTTCAAGTCAGTAAGTCAGTCAAGTTTGTTGTACGTTCTAGACTTCAGTCTGAAGTCCTTCACTCCTTTACAATTAATTCTATATAATCAGTCAACTCCTTAATTATTAATTATTCATTTAATCAGTACTTTAACCATACTCATGCATTATTTTCTTCCTCTTCGTACTTTGGGAATTCCTTCAGTTCGTCTTCAAGTCAGTAATTCAGTCAAGTTTGCTGTTGTGTATGTTCATTAATCCATCATTCTTTCAGTCAATATAGCCTATAGTTAAGTATGCATTTCCATATACAGACAATCACTCAGTAAATCAATTATATAGTCCGTCAGCACCTTAGTCAGTCAGCACCTTAGTCATGCATTCATTCCCACTTTCAGTCAGTAATTCAGTGAGTTCAGTAATACAGTCACACAGCTTTAATCATGCATTCATTCCCTAAATCAGAAAATCAGTCAATCCATTCTTAAATTTATTAGTACCTTAGTCAGTCAGCACCTTAGTCACTTATTCTTCAGTTAGTCAGTCCTGCAGTCTGCTCTCTAATCAGTCTAACATGCACTTCTTCATTGCTTCAGTCACTCTATTATTTTGTCGTTCAGTCGCTTGAAAACTTGCAATTGTTTCACAGCTTCAATTAATTTGTATGCTCTCTCATGTGTGCGCTTTCTTCAGGGCCGCACAGTTGAGCTTATTTAAATTAAGTCAAATTGGACGAGGCAACCGCACAGAATGCAAACTAATCGAAGCTATTCACAACGCACTGCAACACTTTAATTTTCATTAAGTTCACATGAGAAATTAATGGAATAAACTAATTCCAGAGACTCAATTGAACCAGTTCGTATGCAGTGAACTTTAGTGTTGTAGCCCTGGCTTGAGACTATTCAAGCAGCTGCTGGTGCTGGCTGTGCCTCAGCAGTTGCCTCTGCCTCAGCTGCTGCTGCTACTATCACTGCTGCCTCTACTGCTTCTGCTCCTGCTTTTGCTACACCCCCCTCCCCTCCTTCCTCCACCCCTCTCCCCACTCTCCAACTAGTGTTTACTTTGCGTCAACGTCTAAAATTGCCCAAGTGCTACAAGTTTTTCGTAGTGAAGCGCTCTTAATAGGCCAAGGCAAACACTATGCCAGACCCTTGTCTACGTCGTCTTTCCTCACACTTCCTTACCTCCCTCCCCCCACCCCCCTCACCATCCACTGTGCACTACCCACTCATTATTTCGGAGCAAACAATAACAATCATAATGCGTTATGTATTTTTCAACTCAATTAGAAGCGTGTTTACACTGCGTATGAAAATTTGATGGGAGGATGTGAAACTTTTGTGCGCTGGCAACTTTTGGCAGGAAAAACAAAAGTCGAGCTCCTCCAGCAAGGAGTATAATTCAAAAGTGTTTTTGGCAGTGGGGGGGGGGGTGCAGTCATAAAATGTGGGCGTGGCATACGCGCCCACTCGCAACTGTGCAGCACACACACTTTATTAATGTCGTCGGCAATGTTTCATGAGCTTATTTAGAATTATGAGGCGCATTTGCCTAAGCACCAGAGCACTGCTGCCCCCCCTCCTCCCCCTGCCTGCTACTCCTCTAGCAATGCTGGCAAATAAATGCGGCAACAAATGATGCAAACTGCTGCAACAGCAATGGCAGCAGCAGCCTGGCAGACCGAGCAACGTGCAACGTGCGACTCAACCCGTTTGTGGCGTCGCCAACTCGGCCAAGTTTTTCGGACTGCGACGTCTGCAGTTTTTTTTGCTACCGCTGCCACTGCTTTTATTCTCTATCGTTTTCTCATTTTTTTTCTTTGTTGTTTTTGTTGTTTTTTTGGCGAATTTTTCTCTCTTTCTGTGTGGCGTCAGGTTGGCGTTGCGGCAGCTGCCTGGCGAAAGGTTTTCCGTTTTCCAAGCGGACGCACCTACACAGTCAGCACTTTGCCAAGGCAGCAGCACGAGTGTATGTGTGTGTGTGTGTGTGTGTGGGAGAGTGTGTGTGCCAGTCTGTGTCAATGGCAACGTGGCGTATGCTTGTTTTTTTTGCGCACTGTCGGGCATTTTTGGCAAGCGTAGCAGCAGCAACAGCAGCGACGGCTACGTGTACAGTCGACAATCGATGGAGCTGCCATTTTGTAGCCAAGCAGACAGGCATGTGTGTGTGTGTGTGTGTGTGTGTAGAGACAGGCATACCTGCTCGACTGCTCGACTGGCGTCGTCTGACTGGCTTGTCATAAAGATAGCACGGCCATAACTTTAAAGTTCGAAAACTAATTATGCCTACGGCTGCAGAGCAAGCCAAGCTCCTGGACCTAACTGCAGCACCCCCTTCTTACCACCCCCTCTGTGGATGCTGCTGCTGCTGCAGCGCATAAATTATGCCACACTTTTATGTGCTGCCCCTGCAGGCCCGACGAGCCTTGGCGTAATTTGTTTGTGCATTTGGCTGCATTTTATGGCTAATGGCTTTCGAATAGGCAACGCCAAGCTGAACTGCACTCCCCTGCCATGTGGTGCCCTGCCCAGTTTGACCACTCATATAACATATACACACTCTGGCACACACACACTCGCACACACACGCACATTATATATAATCGCATCGCATGTTTTCGATACGGATGCTGCAGGAATTTACTTGTGTGTTTGCCAGCTTAAGTGCCGCATTAAAACAGACCCCAGCAAGCAGCCTCCCTCGCACTCCCCTCCTCCCCCTACCACAACTTCCTTGGCTTGTCTACATCACCATGACAATAAAGGCAAATGACGAGTGGCATGTCGAAAATAATGATTAACGAGCGGCAGCAAAAGCCGGAGATGGCAATGGCTGATGGAGCCAAGACTTGGCAAGGATCAGAAGTGGGGGCTGAAGCTGGAGACGGTGACGTTGACGGTGACATGGCAGTCACCCAGGCACACATATAAAAATAAAATACGCGCTCTCTCTGTGTGTGTGTGTGCGTGTGTGTGTGTGTGTGTAATGTCAGGCAAATCAAATGGAAATGAAGATACGGCAACGAGGGAGGGAGGCCGGAAAACAGACATTCGAGCTGTAGCATCATCAATGATTTAAATTAATCGTCGTAACACACGCAAATCTCGCACATGACAACCAAACGACAAGCAACTAAGGGCAGCGAGGGGAAGGGGGAGGGGGGCAGCGGCAAGCCAGGCAGATTTCTCCTGTTCTGCTTTTTTTTTAACGGATATGAAGTCGAAATCAGCATATCAGGCGAAATTACAAGAGCAAACATAAAACGGCTCAGGCAAATGACTAAACGAAGTGCCAGGCAGCACTTGATGGGCAGCAACTGGCAGGGGTGGGCGTGGCAGAAGACGGAGGGGTGTGTGGTAGAGCAGAAATTAAAGCGAAACGAGGCAGGCAGACAACAATGAGAGAAGGCAAAGAGAAGGCAGTCGAAAAGCTTAAGCAAGATGTAGAGGCGAGGCTTGTGGGGAGGGAGGCAAACTCAGTGCTGCCTTTAGTAGTGACGCAAGTGGCAGAAGGGATCGGGGAGAAAGAGGGGAGACTGCAAGTGCCTGCTCATCTGCCTGCCTGCCTTCCATGCCTGTCTGCTGTTTGCCGCTGAGCTATTTTGACAGATTAACTCACGCGTGCGTTGATATACAAGGCTGCCCACTGGCCACGCCCACACTCGCTCGTTATGTCAATTGTCAGGCCAGGCCAAGGGAAAGAGGCAAAAGAGAGGGGGGAGGGCGGGCAATCGCGCACAAAAATCAAACAAACAAATGGCAAACACAAAAGGGGATGGATTTTTTTTGCAGCCAGGGCAAGGAGGGGAAAAGGGCAGAGGGAACTGCCATTTGCCGTCGCTGCATGTGTTAAATTTAAGTTTTGATTTACGACCTCAACTTTGTAGGCTGCTGTATAGGCAATACACACACACACACTGGCACACACATGCGAATAGTGATAAATTGCGCTGTCAGAAGTTGGTAGCAACAATCGCAGGCTCCTTTTTTGCTCGCCTTTTTTTTGCCCCTCCCCAGCTGACAGGCAGAGCGGGGGCTGGGGGTGGAGCAGGGCAGGGCTTTCACATATCTGTGCCAGGGCATAGGTTGCGCTGCGAACTAACTGGGTTAGCCAGGCCAGGCTCCAAGCAGGCAGCTTCAGCTTCAGCTTCAGCTGCAGCCTCGCCTCGAGCGTTTAATGGCTGTTGACAGACGTGTCAAGTCACGGCATGCGCTTTGTTTTGCAAGCCTTTTCTGCCACCAGGACAGGCCAGACCAGACAGGGCTGCCAGACTGCCAGACTGCCCGTTTTTTATGGCCAACTTCATGTTGCGCGCACTTGCAGCCAAGTTATGTGCTCATTTCATTGTTGGCAAGGAGAGCAGCAGTAGAAGGGGGAAGAAGGCAAAGGGGTAACTGCAGCTGCGACTGGAGCTCAAGTGCGCTTATAAATTTGTAATAGCCTGCTGCTGCCTGCAGCCTGATTTGTGCGCGCGTGCCACGCGGCGTATGAGCGATAAAAGCGCGTGCACTGCCTGAGCTAATTGTGAGCATTAAATATTAAGAATTATTGGCTATTCAGCGCGATCGTCATGAAAACTGCAATTTCAATTGTTGGTTAACAGACGCCACTGAAGCGGATTAGCCGCAGAAGGGGAGGGGGGACAGGAAACTGACGCATAAATTATGCAAAATGATTTATAGGCAGCTGAAGCCACACACAGCAAGCGAGCAGAGAACGAACGGGCGAGTAAAACTAAACATTGACTGACCGCATAAATTAATTGAATTATGCAAGCACTGCCACGCCCACAGTTATGTAAATGACTGCCCTATCTGCATGTGCTTGTGTGTGTGTGTGTGTTCGCATTTAATCGCGAGTTCAACTTTCACTTGATTAGCGCTTGACTTGACTGACAGATTTACGATGACGCCGTCAACTGCAGCCAGTGGAAACATCAAAGCTGCAAATTAGAGTGTGGGAGAGAGAGAGGGAGAGCGATAGAGAGAGAGGGTGTGCGAGTGAAGCCACACTTGAAATTAAAATCAATTTGCCCCTAGTGGGCGTATGGCAATCCCTATTCCAATCCTGTTCTTGCTCCTGTTTCACTGCGTGCCTCGTTAAAGTCCATAAAGACTGTTTTTGAAATCAATAAACCACGCGCGCCTTTTATGAGCCTGCTTTATGTGTGTGTGTGTGTGTGTGTGTGTGTGTGTGTGTGGTTGCCATGAGCATGACATGTGTCTGGGCCCACACACTCGACACGCAGTAGGAGCGCTGGCTGCGAGACAACGACGACGCCGCCTTTAATTTCTCAGTAGCTGCATAAATAAACTATAAATTGAATTTTATTACAGCCCGAAATGCTTGGGCTGACTAAATAGACTAGATAGACGGTAAGGCACTTGAGTTGCAGCCAAACACAGACACACACACACAGACAGTCACACAGATACAGTCGCAGACTCGCAAGACACACGTTTCTCGTGTTCGACTTATTTACTAAGCTCTGCAGGCAACTCAGGCTCTCTTGGCCTGGTCAAAAGTCTGGGGAATTGTCACAGCAGCTGATGGCAATGGCGAGCGTTTAGTAGCCCGTAAAGCTGGCCAGCATTTTACTGCTGCCAAAGCTGGCAAAGGCAGCCAACAAGCTGTGCTTAAATTTTAATGGGCAGCTTCCTGCGATGGCGTCTTTTATGAGCTGTGTGATTGCCCCGCCATGTGTGTATTGATAGAGCAAGTTCCCCCCCTCCCCTGCCCGTTCACCCTTTGTTTGTGACTTTGCTTGTGAGCCATGTCCAAGGACAACAAAGTCAATTCGAAAGATACACAACGAGCAGACAGCGACACCAGCGACTCAGTGTGCTGCGCGTGGCCAAGGTAAATAGCAAGCCGGGCAAACCGAGCGAAATGCAAAAATATGCAAACGAAACGCTGTCATCAAAACTTACAATCAACTATAGGGAGAGTGGGGGGAAGCAGAGAAGAGAAGGGCAATGAAGGAGAGGGGGAGCCCACACAAATACACTCTCAACCGCACCCACAACGCGAGTGAGATACAGATAGTCAAACTCGAGCTGGCATTGAGTGCAAACAAGAGCTACGCTGAGAGGGGGTAGGATAGGGAGGGGTAAAAGGGGGCTCAGTGTCAATGCAAATTCAAACAAAAGTGCGCAGCACAGCAACCGTCAATCCAATCCCGTCTATAGCCCAAGCCTAGCCAAGCCAGATTAACAGCATCAGCAGTCGACCAGCATGAATGGCGGCCAGCAAAAAAGAGCTAAAATGTCCGACAGTCCGCAGTCCACACAGCGCAGAGAGCACACACACACAAACAATGTTGTTGCACTTGCAATTTGTATACCCTGCCAAGTGCAAGAGGGAGGTATATATATCAAAATATATATATACTATATGCAGTTAAAAATATAAAAATATAAAAGAAAGAGGAGGCTAAAGTGAGGTCGCTAGAGAGATTTTACAAATCAGCTAAGCCGTTTTCAATTTCCCTTGACAGGGTATGCCATAGTCGCTGTTGTTTGCTGGCTAAATTGCCGCTTGTTTTTTCTGTCACTTGTTTTTTTCTTTCTACCCCCAGCTCAGCCATTTTGCATATTGGCCGCGTGCGCTTTGATAAGTGATAATTGGAAAAATCCGCACTCTGCATGCAAAATAATTACGAAAATATTTCCGAACGTGGATTGCCCAAACGAAAGGATTGACGGTGAATCAAGGGGGCAGGAGGAGAGTGCAGGGACTAAAAGCCTGTTCAATTGAACGCTTAAATTGCGCTGCAGTCGAGTCGACAGCTTTAAGCGGCCACTTGGAGCATTTTTGGCCATTTGGTTGCTGGGGACTTAGCCACGAGATGCGGCCAAACCAGATAGGATAGAGAGGACACACAAAAAAATGAAAAATAGTTAGAAAAATAGCATAGCGAGAGAGAAGGAATGGGAATGAGATAGAGAGAGAGAGAGATAGAGATAGACATACACACAATGGCAGTTGCATTGTCAAACTATTTGGCAAAGTTGTTGGGGCTTTTCTTTAGCGGTTTTTTTCTCTCTCACTCTTCTTGCTCTCTGCAGTTGGCTGCAAATGAAAAGGGCATCGAAAACAAAAGCCCACGTTGGCTATAAAATAGCGGGAGCGCAACTTGACTTTGCCAGTTGCCAACTTTTGGCTTGCTTTCTATTTCAGCAACCTCCCGTGTACCTCCTCCCACTCCCCCTGCTCCATTTAGCCTTTGTCTCGACGTGTGTAAGTTCTCTGTTATCTGTTTAGAGCGTTTTTCGTGCAACTTTTACGGGCGTCGCTTTTTTTTGCGCTCGCTACGGTAAATCCGGTTAAAATAATGTGCATGTGTGTGTTTGTTGCTGTTGCGAGTCTGTTTGCCACACCGCCCTCCTGGCTGGCAAAGTTTTCCATCAACGGGGATTTAGTTCTTGAATGCGAGTCGGTAAATTGCATTCGTTACACGCTCGTAAATCTAATTGCAATTATACAATTTGTTCCATAATGTGCGAATAAATTCGCGATAATGTTTCATCTGCCATGCCAACTATTAACGTGGGCGTGGGCATGTGGCGTGTGCCCTGCGGGGGCGGGTGTCAACGCTTGTTTGCAAATAAACACAAATCGTTGTTACAAAATATAATTTATGCGCATTTTCTCTCGTTCGCATGGCAACCAAAATGCAAAAGTTAATACGCTGAAATTATAATTTACATTTCGCATTGTAATTATGGAAAAATGGCAACACATTCACCCATTATGCCGAACGAGGATTGGCGTATAAAAAATATATACCACTGATTTTTTCCAAATAAATAAATAAATATATATTAATTCGATCAGAGGGCACGACTTTGTGCCAGCCAGCGGCAACATAACACTAATAAAATTTGCCGTTAAAACTTTATTAAATTATAATCGCAATAATGCGAATCATGCATGCACCGACGCGCACTTATTCACATTAGCCAACAAATTGTGATAATTAAATGCGACGTTTGACTTTTTGTGCAATTTGATGAATAGATAATTAAATGCGGCGCTCAAAAGTAGGCAATGCTTTGCTATCAGGAACTGCGAAAGTATGCTCGAAAGTAGGCAACACTTTTTGATTAGCTGATTATTGATTGAAGCGAATCAAAGGACTTTCGTTCTAAGCCAAAATCGCATGTTAACTGAAGTTGCGACGTAAATAATTCAGAGGTTAAACTCCAAACTTGTTGGCCAACTTTATTCTTGGCCCACAACAAACATCTTGACGCTTGCTGGCCAGCATCATTCCAGTCTACTTAGCCATACTTAGCCGAAATAACAAAATTAATGAAACATTTCACAGCACTCCGCCGGACTCAGTGGACTCTGGCTGTTCAAATACAGTTATTTATACTACACTCAACTTAATTACAAGCTGCGAAGAGCAGCACCACCAGCAACAGCAGCAACAGCAGCAACATCAGCAGCAGCAACAGCAGCAGCATCAGCCAAGGCGCTTAATCCAGCTACGTAGCTACGCTTCATTAATCAGACGCGTCTGTAAGCCACAACAAAAGCAGGCAGCGAGAGTGAAAGGCAGCACAGAGAGAGGAGGGAGAAAGGTGGAGCCGTAGCCCAACCAATGTTGATGCCAGTGGCAAGGTAGGAAGTTGGCAACATAGTTGAAGAAAACCCAACAGCAGCAGAGGCAGCAGCAGACGAGTAGAGGCAGAGGCAGCAGCAGCGAAGCAGCGCAGAGGCAGCAGCAGCCTTTGCAGTGGCATAGAAAAAATTAACAAGCAACTTAACACTTTAACGCCTTTCACTCCACTTTACGATGCTTGCGAACAATGTAATTACTTCCAACAAGAAGACGCCGTCGGGTGGGCAGGTCTGGCCTTGCTTGGATGTGGTGTGGTTGGGTCTGGCCTGGCTGTGCAGCCTTTGTGGCCTTGTGGGCTGACTGAAGTTACTCGCCCGACTGACTCTGCCTACAGAGAGGGAGAGGCAGTGCGAGAGAGGGGGGGCGGATATTGAGGTCTGACACAGCCTCGACTCCCACTTCAGTTCCTGCTGCAGCTGCCGCTCTGACGCATTCTTTGGGCTGCTTGACTGCATTACCATTTGATTAAGGAAAACATTTATTTATCTGGCCGCTGGGCTGGGCCAAGTCAGTGCACACAAAATGGCTGCCACACACACACACACATATAAACACACTCAGCTGCGGGCTCTAAGACCCAGCACCGCCAACTAACCACAATGCAAATCCGCAGAGCAAACAATGTCAGGTGATGTTGGTGTTAGTAGGGCGTAGATGTGTGCGAGGCATCTAAGTGTGTGTGTGTGTGGGTGGGAGAAGCATCAGCTAGGTCTGCCCGGGCTGACAGGCTGACAGACAGCGGCGCACCTAGTGCAACTTTTCACATTTGAGCTTCCACTCAACCTCGAACGGCAACGGCAACAGCGACGGCGACGGCGGCTGCACACGTCGTAATTCAATCTGCAGTTTCAGGTTATTTTCAACAGCTGCAGCATTTTCTGCCGACAGAGTCGAGGGGGGGAAGTGCGATGAGTGGCGTATGGAGTGTGTGTGTGTGTGGGAGTGTGTGTCTCGACTCTAGGCAGTTGGCAGCATGTGTTTCGGCCGACTGTGGCAGGTTTGCTATTTGTCTTGCCAAATGTTTGGCAGCCTGACAGCTTCGGGCGGGGGCCAAGCAAAAGTGCCGTCGCTCCACCCAAAGCTCATGGCAGGCTCGACAAGTGCAGGCTCCACTATAGCTCGCTGACCTCTCCCCCCTCCCCTTCTCATGATGCAGTGCAGCTTTTCCCAGGTTGTGCCTCCACTTCTGCGTTGCGGTTATCACAGGCAGAATGCAAATAAAACCAGAGCAAAATACAAGCCAAGCTAGCAAACGTGGCTGTAATTAATGTTATCACCACGAGGCAAGCCAGGGGAGCGGGCAGGGGGTGGCGGCAAGAGTTTGCAGGCCACGCTGGCCATATTCGCGTCATGTTCTCGCCGCGATTTTGCAGTTTCCAGTTGATTGCCTTGCGGCATATCTGCACTTGGCGCATGGCGACGGCGTCGGCGATGGCGACGACTTTAGCTAAGTGTTGCCAGCGGAAGTGGCACACACACATGCACGCACACCACTCCCTCACACAGACACACACACACACGCAGATAGACTTATGCAAAGCTGGCCTGGCTTGGCGACATAATTAATTTAAACGCTTGCCGGCAAATGTTTGCGAAAAGTGTCAGGTGCTTGCTTCGCAGCGATACATCACGAGCGTAACGAGCGACCAGCGCTGTATGTGTGTATAACTGTGTGCCTGTGTATGTGTGTGTGACTGTGTGTTTGCATTGCATTTGCATAGCTGTCAGCTGCGGGCTTATTGAGTTGATTTATTATAATTGCAATGCAACTGACAGGCGAGACAGACTGAAGACAGACGAGTGGACAGACGGACAGTTGCACAGACAGTCAGGTGAACAGGCGGACAGCTGGACAGGCGGGCAGACTACCGCATCTCACCTCAATTCATCGCCTGCCCTTTAATTACACACACACAACACACAAGTATATCAATTAAATGGCCGAAGGTGGCTTAATTAACGAGCTGCTGTCACGATAAAAGCCACTTGTAAATACTCACCAGCAACAGCTGCGCAACAGCTAAGATGTGCGAGGCATGGCTCCCTCTCCCCTCACACACTTGATTTTCAATAATGGTACAGCAAAAGTTCAGCAACGTCGGCACAATGCGCATTTCATTTGCAGGCAAAAGTGTTTTGGCTTTTTAAATTGCCAACGGCAAAGTTTTCCTCTTCCACACACACACACACATACGCACACCTATGCAGACTGACACACACACATACACGCAGCTGTGCTGGCAACATATGGCAGCGCTGTGCGGGGCAGCCCCAAAGTGTCAGCATGTTCGGCCTGGCCGCAATAATCTCCGCAAAGAAGAATGGCAGCAGGCAGAATGGCGCAACAGCCATAACGAAATCAGGCATAAAAGCACAAGAGAAACAACAAAAAGAAAAGTAGCATAAAACGATGAAAGAAACGTGTGAGAAGGAGCAGGACAAAGGGAGGGAGGAGAGGGGAATAAAAAGTACATAAATAAATATAAACAGTTTAGAAAGAAAACAAGTCAATTGCAGCAGGCGCACAGTGCGTAAGTGTGCCTGTGTATGCCCGTGTGTGTGTGTGTGCGTGTCAGCACTTGTCGGTGTATGTGTGTGTGTGTGGGTGTGTGTAGAAACCACTCTACGCTGGGCGTCACCGTCCACATGCGAGTCTGTTATTTTCTGCTCTTCTCGTCTCGCTTTACTTTTCACTTTGGCTTTAGTTCTTTTACTTTTCTCACTCACTGTAACTGTAACTGAAACACTGTCAGGACTTGACTCCTGCTTGTTGTTGTTGTTGCTGTTGTCGATGTTGGTGCTGTTTGTGCTGCTATTGGTGCTGCTGTTAGGGCAGAGCGGGTGGCTTGGCCACTGAAGCGCACACAACTAACGCTGTCGCAGGACGGCAGCCAACTGCGCGCTGAGCCTGAGCAAGTCGAGGACAGCGCAGGAGCTCGAGCACTCACAACGTGTTCGATGTCCTTTCGCAGGCGCTCGAACCTGGGGGCGAGCGAAGCAAACCCAACACACGCACACACACACACACACACTCACACAGATACTCCCAGTGGAAGCGAGTTGGCTTTGTTTGCGCGACACTTGTTATCGCTGCGGGGGGTGTGTGTGCTGAGTGCAGAACTGTTTGAGTGCCTTGGCGAATGAGTGCACGAGCGCTGGCACGAACGAGCGAACCAACGAACGAACGAGCGAACGAGCAACTGTGTCTGGTACAACGTGTCGTATGCGCACTTTGACGCCGCCCGCGTTTGCTCAGCGCTTTGGCTGGCCGCATTTTAGGCGATACTTTTATATCTTCCGGCAACAAAAGCAGCACAACATACACATGTGTGGATAGCTATGTATGTGTGTGTGTATCTGTCATTATATAGCAATTTAAACGATTTGGCCGGGGCGTCAACTATTTACAACTCATTTGCCTGCAGCCTGCAATCGTCGTTCTCCTTTGGTAATTGCAGCATCAACAAACTGCAGGCAGGCTGTCAATAAGGGGGAAATGGGGCGGGGGGAGGTGCTGTCAGGTGTCTGGCCGTAGGCTGACCTGGAGTGCGACACTGGCCATAATGGCCAGCGAACAAGTCAACACACACACACCCACACACACACACACTGGGGCTATGTAAATACGTGTGTACAGTCAATTAAATTTCAACTGGCATCAAGTGTTAAAGCGACGAAAGCGACAGGGTGAAGGGTAAGTGGGGAGTAAGTTGGTAAGGGGGCACTTGTAGTCGAGCCTGTTGGCGTTTATTTGCAACCGTTTTCGTCTTTAAGCTCTACGCCAACGATTTGATTAAATTTTGTTGCACTTGAATACAATTTGTAATTCAAATTAAAAGCGCAAATAGTTTTTTTGCGTGCACAAACAGACAGAGAATGGCAGGAGAGAGGGATAGGGGGGAAGAAGAAACGCATAGACAGACAGACAGACAGACAGGCAGGAAGAGAGGCAGGCAAGCAGGCGAGTCATATAGGCAGGCAGCCTAGCGTGGGTGCAGGCGAGGGCGGGCAAAGGCGCGGCAAAAGGCATACCAAATTACTGCTGAAGCAAAAGCAAGAACAACAACAGTAGCAACAACAGTAGTAGCAACAACAACAACAATTGGAACAACAACCAGAAATGAAATGAAACGCAGTCAGTGGAAATGATGCCCAGCGAGACGACGAGGACGTGGACGAGGACGATGCCGGCAACGCAGGCAAGCCAAGCCTTAAAAACCCAAAAAACATAAACAGACAACAGAAAACGGCAAACAACAAATGCAAAGAGCAAAAAAAGAAAGGCAAGTAGCACTAGATAGAGAGAGAGAGAAGAGTGAGGGAGCAAGGAAGAAAAACAAGAGAAAAGAAATGAAAATGCCGCCGCATTTGAATGCTGCGTGGAAGCAACAATGTTGCATTCCACTTGGGCACTTTGTTAGCAGGCGGCACCACCAGCAACAGTCATATTGCGGCCAGAAGCACACACGCACACACACGTACACACACTTGTTCACACACTCACTTGCAAATACACATGCCTGCAAGGGGTGAAAAGTAAAAGCCACGCAGGCATTTGGCATTTGGCACAACAACATTTTAAAATTCCAACAACGAAAGTGCGGGAAAATTCGCGAGAAAAGCGTGAAGGGGAGGTGGGGAGGAAGGAGCAGGGGACGCTTAAATGACGATCAGCACGTGCCAGCTGCAAATGAATTCGTTTAAATGTAACCAAATTTACTCAATTCCCCATTGTCAACTATTAGGAAAGAAACATGGCGTAGGCTTATCAAAGTAGGAGCTATAAGCAATACTAAGGTTTACTTCAGAGAAGTTAATCAATCGTTTTCCTGCTTTTTGATATGATATCATTCTACAATATTAAACCTTGACAAATTAAGCAAGGGTATTCAAGGTAAAGTTAAGCAGTTCTGGTAAAACCAGTAACATTATTGTTCTGTCTCCAATAAAACTTCTCCTGCTATTAAACACAATACATTTATTAATTCAAAACAAGTGTTAAAGTAAGAAGTAAGAAATATAAAAAAGAGGTGGGAAAAGGAAGGGTTTATTTTAATTATTGCGAAAAGTGACGCTGTTAATTTCCGTGTTGCACAGCTCGCATTTATCGATAATACCATATGTATTTTCTACATGATATTTTGGTATGTATTCGTATGCGTTAAATTGAGCATGGTACAGAAAGGCTTGGCAACTTTTATCGAACTCACAACAAGGACTTATAAGCATTACTAAGGTATATTTCATAGAAATTAATTAAAATCTTTTGTTGCTTATTGATATTATATCGTTCTACAATATTAAACCTTGGCAACTAAAACAAAAAAACAATTTAAGGAACTTTGACGTCTGATATTCATGGTAAACAGTTTTAGTAAAACATGTAACAATATTATCATATATACAGTAAACAACAGATATTACACATTATTATCACAGTATATTTAGTATATACCACATATTATACAAATCCCTGCAACTCTATCTGAAATTTGCCTTTAAGAACAAACACACGCACACATCTTAAGCAATTTGGCCCTCAATAATTAACTGTTACACGTAACTGTAACTGACTTTGAGGCCATTGTAAGCGTGCGCGATCAGGCAAAACTTAGAACACTCTCTCTCTGTTGTTAGATGTTGTGCTTAAATGCCGATAAGACAGACTAATTATAAGCTTGCTTAGCTACTAATCGTTTTGCGTAACTGAATATGATAATAAACGTTTTGATCAGCTTTATACAATGCAGGTGAATCTGTTGAAATTAGCTCTGCACACATTCTCTACTATAAAATATGATATGCTATTTGAATGTTTTAAAACTTTCTAAACAGAAGTTCCATATTCATGTGAAACCCATTTCCTGTTGAGGTAATTGACGCCACTAGCAGTAGAACTCATAGAAACAGTTATACAGTGGCCACACATACTCAGCACACACACTCGATTGATAAAGGGTGTTGAGTAAAAAGTAAAAGGCATTTGCCATAAAATGTTTTAAAATTCCAGCAACGAAAGTGCAGACAAAACTCTTAAATGACGAGCTGCACGTGCCCAAATGCCAGCAAGGGGAGCGAGCCCCTGTCTCTATCCCTGCCCCTGTGACTGCTCCTGTCTCTGCCCCTGCCACACCCTCTTTGCATGCTGTACGCGCATATGTACAAGTAAGTGGCAAATACACGTACTCCAAATGCTGCCCCAGCAATAGCAGCGCGAGGAACCACAGCAACAACAACAACAGTGCCGAGAGAAACCACAAAAAGGCGCCGCCATTGCCGCCGCCGTTTGGCCGCTTGTGTCTCAATTTCGCACAGTGTCGCCCAGCAGGATGCAGGAGCAGAAGGAGACCAGGACGAGGCTTTGTCTCTCGGCTCAGCGTCTTTGCGTATTGCTGACTTTCCGATTCCAATGTGTCAAATTGTTGCAGCAGCAGCGACGGCGACGGCAGCTCCAGCAGATTGCGCTGTCTGCGAGTGGCTCAGCAGAGCGTCAGACATTGATAAACTTGCAGATTGCAGCTCAAGCGACAGATACTACCCGCACATAGGTGCAAGCGAGACAGCAAAGGGGGCGGCAGGCAGGGTGGGAGGTTTGCTTATGCAGATGTGACAAGTGCATAAGCCAGCACAAGGAAAATGGCTTATTTATATTGATATATTGTGCGAAATCAATGCCATATGGCATCAGCATTACGTAAGCCGGGGATAGTCTAACAAATAATACCGACTAGCAAATTATCTTTGTCTATCTGCATTCAAGGTTTGCCAGAGAATGGGTTGAAGGCGTAGAGGCAAAGGAACAGAAGGGAACAGAAACATTATCGTGAAGGTGAAACTAGGAAATTAACTTTGTTTATGTTTACTGCAGGTTTGTCAGGCATTGCGCAGAAGACTAACAGGGTAGAAGACTAAGCGACTAAGGCAATGAAATGTCTTTGTTTATTTAAATTTCGATTTGGGAAAAGAAAATTATCATTTGGGGCAAAACTAACAAATTATCATTGTCTATCTTTAGTGAAGGTTTGTCAGAGAATATGCAGATAAATAAAAGGGTAGGGCGCTAAGAACAGGGAAGGTGTTTGCTATTTTAAATTTGGAAGAGTAAAATTATAATCGAGATAAAACTAGGTAAACATCTGTCTGGGAACAAATAAAGACTCTATTAACTTCTTAGCTTCTTTCTATTAATATTTCAAATTGAAAAAGCAAAATTATCTTTGCTTAACTGAGCGAGACCAGAAAATAATTTTTATCTACCAGTATCCAAGGAAATAAATAGAAGACTCCACTAATTAAAGTCTTTGCTTCTGTATCTCTATTTATATTTATCCAGATATAGCAAACAAAATTACTAGAGAGTTATCTTTGCTTAACCATGTGGAATTAGGAAGTTGTCTTGGTCTAGCTAGGGAAGACTCTACACCAAGCAAAGTCTTTGCTTTTTAATATTTATGTTATTTCAAATATAAAATTAAAAATAACTAGAAATTTATCTTTTCTTATCTTTTTTCATATCTTGCAAATTATCTTTATTGATCTCTATTCAACTTGCATAATATAAATACTACACAAAAAATGTTTTTATAGAGCACAGTGAATAAAATGGAATTGCATTGTGTAAGGCCAGCGCAATCTGGTTACAACTCTATTTAACCGGAATATGACAATAAATGACAGATAATTAAAGTGCAACAATCACATTAAATTTATTCTCTCTCTGTCTCCCTCAGTCTCTCTTTCACACTCTTTCTCTTGCTCTGGATTTTTTTACAGACTCGCGCGAAATTTGCATAAAATCAACATTGGCATTTACGAGTGAAACGCATTGTATTTATACATAAATAGTATATGAAAGGGAGCGAGGAAAAGAGAGAGGGATATGCTGCCGGCTGAAATATCAAATTTTTTTGTAAATCTCGCGCCAATAATCAATCAAACGTGTAATAATTGGAAATGTGCGCGCAGCAGTTGCTGCTGTTGCTTCCTCTGCTGCTGTTGCTGCCTCCTCTTCTGCTGTTGCTACTTAATCGAAATGTTATATTATTTACTTTTGTTCCTCCTGCCCCTCCATATCCTACTCCTGCTCCGACTTGGTCTCTCTAGTCCATCCCCTTTCGGTCTTTAATACGACTTCCGGTGCCATTAAATTTTAGCATAACAAACAAAATACTTTTCGAGTGTTTCCGTTTGCTTGTTTCACTGACATTTTGGGCGGCATTCGCCAAGGGGGGCGGGGTAGGAGAAGGGGCAAAACTCAGCCGTGCAGCAAACGCTAAAAGTGCAGTAAAAAATTTTGCTGAAATATGCGACGTTCTGCTCGGTTCCCATTCTTTGTCTGTGTGTGTGTTTGTGTGTGTGTGTGTGTGTGTCCCAGGGCCGGGAACGTTTTATTTGCACTTCAATTTCGCCCTCGACGCTGGCCGTCGCTTTATGGCGATTGCAATCCCCTCGACTGCACTTGCCTACTAACTACTCCAGACTGCAGCACAGCAGAGCACGGGCTGCACTCGACTGCATTGCTAACTGCCAACAAGGAGTTGCCTGGAGGACACCAGGAGTCGCAACTGGACTCGCTGAGTCTCAATCCGAGTGCAAGACAAGTGCCACTTGCAGCTATTTTATTTTTGAATGTCCTTTTTACTGCCTTATCAGCGTCGAAAATCGCGCAAAGCAGCGCCCCCAAAAATAAAGGCCAGCAAGTTGCAGCCAGGCAAGCAGGAGCAGGTGCAGCACTGCAAGCCGGCAGCAGGGAGGGAGGGAGGTCAGGGGTCAAAATAAAATCATGTGACACTTTGTGGTTAATAATGTTGTGTGTATAACCACACACACACACACACACAGTCTGCAGGGGCGCCCAAAAAGTGGACCGCAGGCAGAACAACAGCCCTGAAAAAAAGTGCCAGGCAGGAGGAAAAAAAAAAGCAAAAACTGAACGGGCCAATCGTCTGCTCGACAAGGGCGACGGCAAGGGCGACGGTGACGGTGATTTAAATGCAAATTTATTATCATGCAGCCAGCAAAAATAATAAAATACCCAGCACACCCCACACACACACTCGCACTCGCACACACTCGCAAATAGTATAAATAAATGGCAAAAAATGTTGTAATAATATTTACAAAATGTCTGCCCGTTTTGCTTTCGTTTTTTTTGTGCTGCTGCAACATTTTTATGGGCACATTTTAATTTTTGCATTTGCATTTACATTTTGATTAAACGATTTGCATATTCGCTTCATCTTCATCTTCATCATTATCAACACGATCATCATCATCATTACCGTTACACACTACTCTAATTAGCGGCTTCAATCTGCAGCGCAGCACGCCGCATCTTCAGTTCATGCAACTGCAACAGTATCTCCATGCGTTGCATGCCCATGCGCTGCCTGCGATAGTGCGACAGCATTCGGCAAGCCAGCCAGTAGGTGTAATGGCAAGCCAAGGACACCAGCAGGGACATCAGGCCGAGAATCGAGTAGAGCGCGAAGACGCGCCCCCAACCCAGGGACAGCGAGTAGATGCGCTGTCTGCAGCTGTAGAGCTGTATGCCAAAGGTGACAGCGAACAAGGACGTATACACATAGATGCCGTGATAGAATCTGGCCAACTGCTGCGACGACCAACTCCAGCACAGCTCCGATGTCGACGACGATGGGGAAGGCAATGGCGAGGAGCTTGGGGAAGACACTGCGGACGACGAGCGTCGACTGTACTCCGAGTCCGTCATGAGAGAGTTGGGCAAAACTTTCACAATTTCACGTTATGACAGCAGCGAGTGGGATGTTCTTTTATACTCCCCCCTCTCTCACTCTCTCTCTCTCTCTCTCTCTGTGTCGTCTCTTTCTCCTTTAGTTTTTTGCTCCGTGTGGTTTTTATCGCCTGGCTAACTGAGGAAGCAATTCCGAATCAAGTGCTGACCTATCAGCTTCACCAATAACCATTCCAGCGGGCACAAGTGTCGATTATCTTTTAATCTTTGCTCAATTGCAGGTTGAGCATGTGCGAATCGGATCGTCCAGAGAGTCACCTAACTAGGGAAGACCTTAAGTATTGATTACCTTATAAAATAAATGACTCTGTAGCTGAGAAAGTCTGTAAGTGTGTCAAGATTTCGTGTTTGATATGAGTTTGAAGGAAGCTGCTGGACGTTTCTGTCTATGGTAGCTTGATCTGTCAACTCATGATCGAATTCTACAGTGTTATATGTGGGAAATATTGAATATATTTACTTTTCTATATATGCTATACTCTATAAATGTACTATACTACACTTCTATATAAACTGACGTGGCGTGAATGCTTCCTTTTCATACACAATGATAGCTAGAACAGTCAGATTTTGATAGAATTCCACCAAATATCATATGATACCATATTTGGAAATGAAAGAGAGATAGATCAGTAGATGCTTCATTGAATAACACACCATGATATATGATATCACATGATAAAATTGTAGTAGGCTGGTAGAGGGTCACACTGCACAGCGATACTTATATAATGTTAACGATGACTATGTTAAGCCTATGTATATCGATACTTATATAAGACGATGAATATGTTAAGACTATGTTAAACCAATGTTAAACTAACTTTAAGACGAAGAGAGGTATTCTGTATTAGCGTGTCAAATAAAGAGGAAGTACTGCCACGTTGTGAGTGAATCAATTGCCTTCCACAAAATAAACCCAACTAGCCTACATACCTAAATCTGTCAGATTTCAGCAGAACTCTGCTCATATCATACGATATCAAAGAATATATCAGACGAATGCTCATCATATCGTACGTTATCAATGATATATGTTAAAATCAACAGATTCTTCCAACTCGTAGTTCTTTCTCAGCCATTATTCTTTCCCCTTACCCCCTTACCACCCTCGCACTGCAGACTTCTTCTAGCCGAGCCCAATCGTTAGTCATTCTTGTGCTTTATGTGCACATCGTTGCCGATTCCGGGGCGTAGTTCCACGCTAGGCTTCTTATCTGTGGGGGCCAAACTGTTGTTTAAGTTTGCCATTTTTCAACAACTCATCAATCTGTAGTCGATGCCAGCCCGATGCCGCTTGAGTCGGCCTGCTATTCCGGCTGTTTCTTGAATGTTGCTGCCCGGAAATGGCATGAGGCACATGGAAAACGGGCAGGGGGGAGTGTGAGGTGGAACGGGACTAACTTATGCGAGGCACGCACTCACCGCAAATGCAGCAGCATCAGTCTTCGTCTGCAGCACCCTGGGCAACGAATGCTCCGCTCCGACTCAGCCGACTTCGTGGGCAAATATCTGGCAACGTTTTGCTGATTTCTGTGCAGCCTGCGTCTCAACGGGGGCAGGTTCCTGGGGTGTACCCGGGCCTGGCATTAGCCGCTGAAGTTTCACTCAAAGTCACAGCCGCTGTCGCTGTCGCCGTCGTCGCCCAATGACGCCAAACTTTTTTATTATGTATTTTGCGCTTTTATTATTCATCTATCATCGCTGTTATAGTTTAATAGAAAGTTTAAAAGTCATCAGAGCGTCAGCGGCAGCAATGACTTGCAAGCTAGTTCAGCCGGAGGGGGATGAGGGAAGCAGGCTTATGCCTGCCATATGGAGTTCCATTAGCGGCATCCTGACATCTCACATGGCAGCAGCAGAAGGGGGAACAGGAGCAGCTCCAAGGCACTGCCAGCGGCAGTTAACTGTCCACTTGGCGGGCATCCAGCTCTGAGCTTGGCCTGCATTAGATAAACAAAGCAAACGTTTCATTAGCATAACAAGAACTGCCCTCCCCTCCTCCTCTGTCCAACCCTTTGCCTTGCTCCTTTTGCAGTTAGTGTTAATTAAGTTGGCGCCGACTCAAGTGCATAAGCCATGACGACGTTGCAGTTGCCGTTGCCATTGCCTTTGCCTTTGCCTTTGCCATGGCAGCTGCAGCTTCATGTTGCTGCCTCCTGCCTGCTCTGCTGCCACTTGCAACATAACTCAGTGTTGCAAATTCAATAAAAATGCGTTGCAAGCGACCATGAGACGTTTATGACCCGCTCGGCTCGGCGCTTCACGCATGCAAAAAACCAAAAGAACCGCAAAGTGTTTCTAATAAATTGCACAGCAACAACTTTGGTTACAACTAAAAAGCAACAACAAGTGTTTAAATTTATCGTTACTGCGATTTGGCCACACCCACATGCCCCCACCCCGCACCACTCAACCCTTTTCCATGTCATTCTCGCATTCTATTGCTGTTTGTGTTCGGAATAAACAAGTAAAAATGCTGTGAGAGGACCGTGTACAGCGCTGAGATACTCCTTAAATTAAGGTCTGAATAGAAGAAGATTGTCATATAAATCTGTACAAGCTTTAAAGCTTTTATTAAAGTGGATTTAAGGGGGAAAAAGATCTTTTACAATGTTATATAGGATTTTCGCGGTTCCTGACAGCTCTAAATATTTGATACATGAGCTTACGAAGCTTCTTAAAGCTTAAGCAATGAAAGTGTTAGCCAAGTTCGACTTTAATCTGTTTCAATACTGCTTAAAAACTGGTCATATTAGAAGAAGCTTGCAATGTACTAGAAAGCTTTAAAACTTCTGTTCAAGTTGATTTGGACAAGCTTCTAAAGCCAACAATGATTTAAAAGGTTAGCAAAGTTTCTGAAAGCTCTAATACTTCAATAAAAAAGCTTTCAAAGTTCCTTAAAGCTTAACCAATTCAAGTGTAAGTCAAATTAACCTTCTTTTATTTGTCCTTTCACTGTTCGCTCTCTCTATCTCCTTTCGCACTTTTACTTCTCTTTCTCTTCTTTTCCCCCTCTTTACCATTGTGCCTAATACACCCCTTGAAAAGTTTTCCGGTTAACAGAGTATAACAATATTTTACATGAGGCAGCCCGAGGGCCACTTTGTGAGCGCGTTGCCCGTTGTTGGCGCTGACTAAATAACAACAACAAAAGCAACAGCAGCAGCAACACTTGCCAAGAGCAACATTTGCCGCCAGCAACAGCAGCAGCAGCAACAACAGCAACAGCAGCAGCCACAGGGCAACAACAACAACGAAAGCCACGAAGAGCAATTATGATATCGGGCATGATTTTGTGGGCAATTGGCTTTAATGGCTGCTAGCTGCTAGCAGACCAGGCCCAAACAGCGGCCAACTTGGCCAGCCAGACCCAACTCGACTCATGAGCGAGGAGGGGGCAAGAAAGAGGGAGGAGGATGAAATTTATTTAAACGCTGCCAAATGGCGACTCGAGTCAATCGGCGGCAAGTGTCGCTATGCCGGGGCGGACTATTTAAATGAGAAGCATCTACCGCATCCTCGCTGGGTAGCTGCCAGCAGCAGAGACCCCAAAGACCCCGACTAGGCCTGAACTTGATCAAAAGACAGGCAAGTTGGGGATGTGCTGGGAAGGTGGGGAGGTTGGGAAAGGCAGCCTGTAGTCATTTAGAGTGAGTTGGTAAGGGAATAACAGCTCTGTTAGCAGGCAGAGGAAGGAATGAAAGAAGAAAGGTAGTATAAAGTGTAGTGTAGGGTATTATAGTGTAGTGTAGTGTAGTATTATAGTGTATATACTAATACATTCCTGAATAGTATCAGCAGCAATGTACTGAACTGTATCAACACTTTAGTCAAGTTGTTTAGGTCCTTAAACTTTCTGTTTGTCTGTCCGTCTATTAATGTATTTTTATATACATTCAATTATTCGATTAGGTGTAGAGTATATACATTCCTGAACAGTCCTGTCTACAGTGTATCTACCAGTGTGAGTTTAGTAATGTAAACTGTATCAGCAGCCATGTCCAGCTGGCCAGTTCCTTCAACTCTCTGTCTGTTGATCCATTAATAATTTTGTATATCCATTCACTGACATTGCTTTAAACTGTCTACAGGGTATCTAACAGTTGAGTTTTCTAGCTTACTGCTGTTTTCTTTTCTACTGATGGCGACCAATTTATTTTTATAATACTTATATGATAATCGTTTGCATTAAAAACCTTCGTCTACCCCGTTTCCAAATCCGTTTCCGTTTTGCCTTTTGCTGTTGTCGTTGTCGCTTTCGTTGTTGTTGTTGTCGTTGTCGTTGCCAAAATGTTGCTGTTGTTGTTGTTGCTTGTATTTATTTATTATTCAAAGTGTTATCGGCGTCAGCGACGGCAGCGGCGAAGTCGGAGAGGCTGAACGGTTGCACGTCGCAGGCCAACACGGCCTGGCAGCCAAAACCCCAAAGGATTAGTTATGATAAATGTGTTTTATAAGCGTGATACACAGGCCCGGCACTGCTGCTGCCCCTCCACCCCATCCCCAGTCTGTTTGCCGGCTCGGGATGCTGTGCCGTTTAATGCACAGATAATGAGTTCCTTTGTTGGCAATATGTCAAATCGCTTGCCCAATATTTTAGCCACGACTGCAAAATGGGAAATGCCAAAGGATTCTGATTCGGTTTGGCGTTTGCCATCTTCCACTTTAGTCCTGTCCGTTCCTCCCCCGCACTCTCTCCCTATTTCTCTCTCTCTCTCTCTCTCTTTGTATGCGCGTCGAATCGTGTTAATTGCTGCGGCCCCAAGAGCCTCCCCTGGACAAGCCCACTTGAAGCAGTGTGTGCGAGATTAGTCTCAGCTACATAAATCAGGCAAATTTACCCGAAACAAGCGCCAAATCAAACGCCAATGGGGAGTATGAGTGGGGGCAGCAGGGGGGAGTTAACCCCGAGTAGAGCAATCAATTAAAAAGCTATTCAATCCATTTTGCTTTTCCCAGCTGAAATGAAAGACATGACTGTGGGAAATCGCGCAGCGGCTTGCACAGCAACTCATCGAACAGGCGTCTCAGCTGTCCCCTTATAAGCAAGTTATATCATGTATAAACTGTATATAGTACCCCCATTTACCATATACAAGTAACAATATATTATACTTCACATTGAACAAAGCAAAGCGTAGCGGTTCCAAATATAGACACCATTATCGGGTCAGTTGGTGCGAGTTTACTTTAAGATTGCGTGTTCATATAAAGGTCGAGGGATTTTCCGCACTTTCGTAACGGTAAAACAATTGTTTCACCCTAAGCGACAAACCCGTTAAGCCATTTTTAGTCGTCGTACTCTCGACCACAACCTACTGCAATTATGTAAGTCAGCAGCATAATCGATGAAGAACCACGCGACCCGACTGCTGCCTTTCCCCGTCCCCTCTGTACCCTTCTGGCGTGTCATTGATGAAGCTGCTGTGGCTGCTCTGCCGTTGCTGTGGTTATAGCTGCGTCTGCTGCTGCTCTTCTTCTGCCTTTCAATTCGCTTCTTTTTGTTGAAGTTACCCCTTGCAAATGCTAGGGAAGGGTATATTACGATAAGTTAATGTGTTGGGATTTTTTAATGTCTTGCAGTTACAAGAAAATATAGTTCAAAAGTGAAAAGGAAACTTGTAGTTAAGTTAAATTAAAGTGACAGATAGGAAAAACTTGTAAAGAGTTAAACAAATATTAAATTTTACTAATATAAGATTTATTTTATACATAACACACTGAGCAAATAGAATAAACTATCTGTAAGTTGAATAGAATAAACTATCTGAGCAAATAAAATAAACTATCTGTAAACTAGGAAACAAGTACAAAAAATCATCTGTAAAATTTAAAAAGTAGTTTATAGATGCAAAAGTGGACACTAAACAATAGACACAGTAAGAGTTTTAGTCAAAGCTCTACAAATAAATATTGCAATAAGATAACCAACAATAATTAAGTAACAATTATACTCTCCAAGTAACAATCTGGCAACTCTGATTAGAAGCATTGCCTGGCAACGTCGACAAAAGGAGAAAGAGTGAATGAGGAACATGCGAACTAATAAAACAGACGCGGCAAGAAAGTTTCAGCACAAAAAAAGGTTTAAAAAAAGACAAAATAATAAAGACTAACAAAAGTTACTACTTTGCTTTGCTCATCTACTTAGTCTAACCAATTAGTTCAACCAATCCTAGGGTATGTTCTAGTCAGTCTAATCACACCTGTCTTGCTGCCTTAGCTCTGCTGTTGGCTATGCCTTAATCCGTATCTTTTGTAATTTCTATTTAGTTGATGGTACAATAATTAAATGAATGCCAAGCACCACGTGCCTGATTGCCAGGCAATCCGCACCACCTCCCTTCCTCCCTCTCTCACTATTCCCTGCTACCACATCCCCCTCTCCCTCTCCATAGTGCCTACTCCCTGCTATGCTCAGCTTTTCTCTCTGTGCGATTTCAATTGTATCGCGTGCCGCGTCCGCGTGACTCGAGTCCTCGGCTAATAAATATTTCACTTAATTCACAGTTTTCACGCCTACCTCAGGCGCTTGTGTAGTACATTGCATACGTACAATGTCGCCAGCTACTCTCGTTGTTGTTGTTGTTGTTCCTCGTGTTGTTGCTTTTGTTTTGCTCAAGTGAATTGTTACAAAACGTTTACACCATTTTTCTTCAGTCGCTCAGCGCTTTGTCAGCCTTTTGTTGCAAGTGACGAAAAGTTGCTCGCAACAACAGCCCAGGCCAGTGCCAGAATGACAGGCGACGGGGGCGTGGCTGCAAATGCCAGCGGGCATGGCCAGGGCAGGGCAGGGCAGGGCAGGGCAGGCACAGGCACAATGAGTTGACACTTTGCATGTCAGTGTAATTTTGAAATATTAATCACATGCCACACTGCCACACTGATGCAGCTCGGCTTTACTTGCCTCGACTCGACTCAGCTCGACTCACGACTTATGTTGCTGCCTCTCTCTCACTCACTCTCTCCTTCTCTCTCTCTCTCTCATACTTGCTGTATGCGAGTCGCAGTGCGAATGTTTGCTTGGCATGGCATCATGTGGCAGCGACCCTGGGCCCCCGTTTCGGCCAAGGCAAGACTATTGTTGCTCTGCATATAACGTTACATGCGAGCATTAGGCACACACACGCACATCCAAGCACACACACAATAACGCAGCGCACTGGCTGCATAATCAAATAGAAAATGTTGACTCGAGAGCAGCTCAATGGGCATAGACAGAGAGAGCGAGAGTGAGCAGGAGAGAGAGAGAGAGTCAGCAGTAGAGAGAGAGTGAGTGAGACATAGAGAGACGGCACTACGAAGGACGTTGCGTCCTGGCGTAAAGCAATTAGTGTTGCATTTTATGGCCTTTAATGTGGTAATGGTTTCGGGTAATTAACAATTATGTCTAACTACAAATGCGACACGTTGCCGATTGCGTGCGCCAATCCCTTGCTGCATGGCCACGCCCCCTATTCACTTTCCTCCTCTCCTCTCTCTTCACTATTCTCCTGCCCGCTTTCTTTTCTCTGATTATTACAAAATTTTGCATATTTGAAGTGGAGACGCCAAGCGCAAAGTCCTGCGGCAACAGAAAAGCAAATTAGCCTTAGCTGTGGCTGCCACAAGTGCTGCGTGCTGCTGCTGCCACATTCTGCTGCTGCTGCTGCTGTTGCTGCTAGCTCTGCTTATTGCTGCAACTTGGCCGCATTACAATTTCACAAATTTCCGCACTGCACTCGCCACTTGGCCATTTTAATGGCCCGCCCGCCCCGGATTAATTACCCATGCAAATGTCGCCTTTAAAAATAGAGAGAGCCAGAGAGAGAGAGAGAAAGAGAGAGACAAAGAGAGTGAGACAGAGAGGAAGAGAGAGAGAGGGAGAGGGAGCTGTACAGGAAGAGCTAAAGTACGCGCCGCCTAATGAGGCAGCACACACAAAATTGCAAAAGCACTCGCACTTTCCGCTCTCACTTGACAAATCTGCGGGAATGTCATGTGAAATTAAGAGATTTCTAAATTTATGAACTACTTTGTGCACGAAACGGAAAGAATAATGGGTCGACATTACTTTTCATAAGTCTGTTTGGCGTTTTAACAAAGAACTACATTTTTAACAGTCATAATTCTTTGTAACATAACCAGATTTAATTGTGGAATGACAAATAGTTTAAGTTATATTTTCAATTTGGGATTAAAGCTTATAATACTTATACTAGTTTGAATTATTATAGTTATATTATATTATTATATTATATATTTATATTATATTTAGTATATATTTTTCCAAGCTAACCCCTGTCAAAACTTTAATTTTTAACAGTTAAGTTTAGTTTATTATCATTTGATTTTATTCTAAATGCATTAAATGAGTCTGAATTTTAATATTAATCATTTTGAACAGGGTTTTAAGTAAAATTGTAGAATTTATCGTGAAAATGCCTTTCCATTTTTCTATTGCTTCCTTCTCTCTATAACTCCAGAGCAGCACTTATAACTTGGCTATAAATCATTTAATTTATGGTTGCAATGATATTTTGTGTATAGTTCCGTTTTTATATTGGCCTATTTAATATTATTTCTATTTCTATAATATTTGTCCTGTATGTTTTCTATATTTTATTATTATTGCCTTACGATTTTATCAATTTTAGCAGTTAGTATATTTTACTGTTAGTATATTTTGAAATATTTAAACATCAATTTTATGGCCTAAATTCGATTAAGCAACTGAGAGTAAGTATATAAATCCATCTCAATGCAATTTCTACTTGAAATTGTGAAAAATACCAATAATAAACTCAATTTTGCTATGGCCATCGCACTCTAGATAATATAATTGTCTGCATTTTTGCTTATTCTTTTCTGAAAGCAAATAAATATTAAGCAGAAATCTCTTTGGTTTTTATTCAACTTATAAATTCGATTTCTCGGTCAAATGAAAATAAACTGAGTAATATTTTTCCATTAATATTTCAAAGTTGTTTATTTGTTGCTGCAAATATTTTAGAAAACTAGTTTAACTTTGCGAGTATTATTAAAAACCAGAGAGAGAGAGAGAAGCGCCAGATGAGACACGCTATCAAAAATTCATTTGTTGCCCCACACACACACACACACACGGATCTCGCAGCTCTCGTCAGATTCGGCCTAACGACCACATGGGCCATTGATGACTATCATCGTTGCGGCAGCCCACATGCCTTCCCTGATCCCCTTCCTCCGTCCCCGACTCCGACTCGTGTTCCCTTGTGGCAGGCTAAACAGCTCTGCGGTTGCCAGCCGTGGCCCAATGCAAAAGTCTATTAACGCACGCGAAACTGTTAATTTTGCTGATGCAATTTCGGCTCAATTTATTGTGCACCCACAAACACTGCACAACAACAACTGCAGCAGCAACAACAACAGCAGCAACAACATAATAAAACCTGCAATAATATGAGAAAACGAGTCTCGGGCGCACCGAAATTGAAAAGCCAAAGTACATAACAACGACGGCCCCAGCTCCCAGTGCCAGCTCCCCTTCTTCCTCTCTCTCCCCAATGCCTGCTGCCAGTGCCATCCTCAGCTCCCTCCCTGCTCCTACTCCTGCCTGTTCTCGGGCGCGAAAATCAATATAAATATGCTCGGCACATGGCCGGGTGCAGCTCGTGGCAGCAGCAGCAGCAGCATGACAATTTATGTGCATTTTGTATGCAGCCAGCTAAATAGACAAGGCTGCACTTGTACCGCCCTTGCGGGGGGAGGGGCAGCGCAGCAAGTGCGTGTGCATTGCAGAGGCAGACATGAAGGCGAGGCGGGCGGGGTAGACGAGCCAGTCATGCAGTCGCGTCCTGGCTGGGCCAAGGACACCAAGGGCCCCGCCCCCCTTTAATCTCCCCTCTTGCCACTCCACACCGCCTCCCTCCCGCACACATGCAACACGCAGACACGTAACGATAAAACTTGAAAATGCTGTTAGCTACAAAATTTGTTGTCCGACTTTGTTGGCGTCCAATGCAGATTTTTGCAGGCAGGGGAGCTGCGGGGGGAGGGGCGGTGTTTCGATTGCGTCCTACTAATTTGAGGCGCACAGTCAATACATAAGCACAGTTGCCACTCCCTCCCTGCCTCCCTCTCTTGGGTAATGCACGCGCCGTTGCATCCGTTTGGCGTGCAATTGCAAATTTATGCACTGCGATGTAAACATGGCAAACATTTCCGCCAGGCTACGCGGCCAGAGTTGAGGCGAGTCACAACAGAGGAGGAGAGACCGAAACTGAAACCGAAAAGCGCAGATCGAAGCCGAAAAACCGACATCGAAATCGACAACGAAATCGACAACACAATAAAGCAGCGACGCTCGAACGGCGATTGCTGCATTATTTACAGCATACTTTCAGGCGCAGGCAGGCGGGCTGAGGGCAGAAACTACTGCTGCTGCTACTCTTGTTGTTGCTGCTGCTGCTGCCGTAACCCGTAACTGTAATTGCAATTGTAACTGTAACTGTAACTGCGCAAGTTTACCGCTCGCTGACTTTGTTTTTGGGGCGACGAGCGCGGTCGACGCTTTGGCAAAGCGGACAAACCTAATTACAGCTGCAGACAAGCCGAGCTGACACGCACACACAGACACACGCAGACAGGCACATCTACTCTGATGTACTCCCACGCAAGCACACGCACACACACACTCTCACTGGCACACATCTCCCCTCTTGCCACTCCTTGTGCGCCCACAATGGTCGCTTTGTAGGTTCGTTTAGTGGGCGCAAATTGGCGTCCATTGGGTTAGCGCTACGCTGTAACGCTCCATGCGGCGTGTAACCCTTTGTCCGTCTGTCCAGGCACCACTGCCACCCACTGCCTACTCCAGGATTCGTGCCACATAACTTTGTCAGCCATTGCGACAAGTGACTTTTCAGCTCGAGCCGACGAGCAAGCTGCCACTGCTGCTGTTGCTGTTTCAGCTGCAATGCATGACCTGCAATGGAAGTAGGGAATATAAGCTGCAAGGTATATTAAAGGGCATATTGCAGGGTATATTGCAGGGTATATTGTAGAGTATATTGCAGGGTATATTGCAGAGCATATTGCAGAGTATATTGCAGGATATATGACAGCAATACTTAAGTTTATAACTTCAGCAAACGAGCTAATTGGAGAGGTAATTCAACATCATTTAAAATTATTGATAAACCTATGCTTACTTTGGTTTAACCATTTAAACTACCCATAGAATTATTATAGAGTATCTCACTGTCTATCTCACTTAGACACAGTTTAAATTGTATATACTAAAGATACTTTGTGTATTTCGTAAGTCTTACTTAGCCAGGTAGTTTTAAATTGTTCTCCATTAATACAAAAGCCTTTTGGTTATAAAAACCGTGATTGACCTTAAATAATTATTGTATCTCACAAGTCTAACACAGTCGGGCAGTCTGAATTGCAGCTTCTATTCAGCCATAACCACGCCAATTGATCTAGTAGAACTTAAACAGGGTATTTCTCAAGTCTAACTCAGAAATAGCCCCTGTTTCTTCTGCTACGAGCATCATCACTTCCTAACTATCCCATTTGACCTGAAATAACATTTACAAGACATCTCACAAGTCTAACTTAGTCAGCAGTCTTTACTCCTGCGTCTACTGCATCCACACTTCCAGTAATAACTGCTACATTTTATCTATAATAACATATAGGGTATCTTGCAGTCCGTCCCAACCAGCTGTAGGCTTCTGCTTGCTATCAAGTGGACAACAATTGTACACAAGAAAGAAAAAACCCAAAAACAGACGAACAAATAAAAAAGATACAACAGGCAATGGCAGTGAAAGGGGCAGAGCCAGAGGTAGAGGTAAGAGCAGGGCAGGGATAGAAGTAGAGACAGGGGAAGGGCAGCCACAGAGACTGAGGCAAGGGCAGCTCGCCAGTGGCAGTGGCAGGGACAAGGGCAGCTCGGCAGTGGCAACGTAGGCAGAGACAGGCGGCAAAAGGAGTCGCAAGTCCTGGAAAATGTTGTGCAATGCGCCGAGCCGCGTCGCCAGCGCTGCTTGCCGCTTGCCACTTGCCACTTGCCGCTGCCAAACAACAGAACCCCAAAAACCTATAACGTCAAATGTCGAACGATGTCGACTCGACCGTCCCGTTTGAGCGTCCAACCGGACGGTGGCTTGTCTCTCTGTCTGTCTGTCTGTCTGTCCCTCTACCCTCCTCTCTTACTTCCTCCTCGGCCCTTAACTGGTAACAGGGCAAATGCGTCTGTTTTATTTTACTTTTGCATATTTTTTGGCGTGTTTCAACTACTGCGGCGCTGTCTCTACATTTTTCAAGTTGTCTGCGTTTGACGTGCACGGATGGGCGCTCTACTGCGTCGAAGTCAGCGTCGCCGTCGACGTCGACTGAGGCGTTGGCGTAGTTACAGTTCGTGTGCGGTTGTGGTTCGTTGCTTGGTTATCGCGCCCTCGACTAGCAGGCAGAGCAGGCACAAGGCCCACAGGCGAAAAGACCACCCTCCCCCCTTCCCACTCCCCCTCATTCCCAACTCCATGCACAAACAGTCAAGACTGACGGCGGCGAGCCGCCAAGCAGCAACAGCAGCGCAAGCAGAGGGGGGAGGGGTGAGGGAAAGGGGTATTCCGCGACTTGGAGTTCGTTTTTGGTGAGCCTGTTTTTTAGTGCCTTCCGTAACCATTAAATTTTACGTTTTTATTAGCGCGCAGCAGACCAGCCCGTAGTGCCACCCCCCTCCCCCCTTTTCTCCACCTCTCTCTCTGTTTGCCAGTTCCACCCGCACATCTACAACAATTTTTGAATATTTCCGTTTTGGCGCTGGCGCTGCCAGTTTTCGGTTTTGGCTTGTCTACAAAATGCAGTTTTGCATGCACTTTGCCGGGGTCAGAGAGGGAGGAGCTGGAGAGAAGGGGGGGAGTCAAAGGAGGGGGTAGAGCAAGCAACAGCAAATGATGAGAAGCAACCGTAGCAGCCGTAGGAGCATAAGATAAAATAGCGCAAAATGGCAGCGCAGGCATAGCCAATATAGAAGCAGAAGCAGCAGCGGCTCCTTTTCCACACTCTACTTCTTCCTCTCCCTCTTGCAGTCTAGTGACACCCGAGCCAAGTATGCAGCGCTTTTTGCTTGCTGCTTTGCTGGCCTTATCAGCGTCTCCGCATCGCTGGCAGAGAAGTTGTCGCGATTGGCGAAATTATCGTTAGAAGCGAAACTTGAAGCTAGGCCAGCAAGAGAGAAAGATGGGGAGGGGGGAGAAAGTGGCGAGAGAGGGAGGAAGATTGGGGAGGGAGGTAGAGGGAGAGTGAGAAGTGTGGATAGCAAGACAGCGGCACACAAAGCGAACGCAACTTGTCGAACGCGTCTTAGCTCTGTACATGTTCGATGTTGCGGTTGCCCTTGTGGGCGTTAAGTGAGTGAGTGTGTATGTGTGACATGTTCGACTCGTCTGCAGTTCGATTCATCTGTAGTTCAGTGTCGAACAGATCAGCCAAGGCAGCCGCAGCGAACATGACTAGGTTGCAAATCAGAATAGAACAGAGCTGCCTAGGCAGCCTCATCGAACATGACTCGGTTGCAACTCAGACCCAAGCAGGACTGCCCAAGCACTCCGTATCGAACATGCTGCAAGTTGCCTGCCTGCAACATGTTCGCAAGCAACCGAAATGAAATCCACAGTGTTGCAGGGGACACGCAGTGTTGCCATATCGCTCTTATATTCACTCAGCTGCCTCTGCTCTTCCCCCCTCTCACAGTATCTCATTGCGTCTCTCTCTTACACACAGACCTGACCCGGCCCAGTAGCTTTCACATCTAGACTCATCTCAGTTTTGGCAAAATAAACTCAAAATTAAAACGAGACGAAAATCGGAATCGAAAGTCCGATCAACATAAACTGACAATAGCCGCCGAATATACAGCAGAAAATGAATCTGTTGCGCAGCCTGCGTGTACTTTTCATGGAATTCTTCTACCACAACTATCCGTTCATCTCGCTGTGCAGCTGCGTGGTGGCAGTGATGACTGCCTATCTGCACTACGAGTGGAAGGTGAACGACTACGACTTGGTGTCGTGGAAACTGTTGAGTGAATCCTGCTGCTCCGCAGCTGACATTGATTACTTTCAGCTGTTCGTGGTGCTAACAATAATGGTGATTAATGTCATATTTGTGGGCCTCATCATATCGGCATGCACACGGCCTCTTGGGCCACGTGATACGGAAATGACACTGATCGAGATCAAGGATCGATTCTCACGCTTTATACTGCTACGTCTGATTGCCAGACTCGATCGCATTCAAAGCAAAATGGCTGCCAAGCGAAAGAGCCTCAATCTGCAGAATTTCGCACGTGCTCACCATAGCATGGTCAAGGCAGTGGCCGTGTTCCGCAAGGATGCACGCAAGCTGCTCTTGCCCAACGAATCGGAGATTATGCAACCCATTGAGGACATCTACGGCGTGGCTGATGATGAGGAGCGAGCTCTCAGGCGCGATGGCTACTACAAGCTGCCCATAGATATCACAGATGCGACAGTCAAGAGTCTCTTCACGGCACAATGACCGAGCACAAGTAGAAGAAACGAACATTCTCGTCGAATGCAACGAGTGCAAGTGCAACTGCAACTGCAACAAAGACATTGCTGGAGATTCTGGTGCCATATTCAGTTTGCTTTGGTTTTGGAATCGAATAAATAGATCCTGTTTTTTATTGACCTCATCTCGACTGGCGTTGTCCTGTCCTGACCTGTCCTGTCCTGTCCTGTCCTGTCCTGCACTGTCTGCAGCATAATTGGCTTTATCTCCAGCCGTAACCTCTGCGCTCCACCCCCTCCCTGTCTGCTGCAGTTGCAGTTGTTGCAACCACCTCCCCCTCCTGCCTCTCCTGCTGCTCTTCAAGCCGTTTTATTGTTTCAATTGTTCTGCTGCCTTTTGTTGCAGCCGCACTTCGACTTGCAGGCGCGGGCTTTTTATGCTCGCATTGTGCCACAACAAGAAGCAGAGCAACAGCAACTGCAACAACAACAGCTACAACAATAACATGCCGGGCTTGTCAGCAGAACAAGGAGCAGTGAAACAACTGCTAAAAACTAAAACGCCATGTCTGCAGCTCAAAAACAATATCTAATGTTGTCTACAGGCAAAATATTTTTGCAGCATCTCCCCCACCCCCTGGACCTCCTCCTCCTGCGCTGCTTGCCACGCTTTGTTGCAGACTCTTTGTTGTGGAGGCTGCGCTTCTTGTCTTTAAAATTAGCTAAAAGCCAAAATGTGCGACTGGGCGACAACTTCAAAGCGTTGCGCGCTTCGCTGCTGCCTGAAAGTAGGCAACAAAAAATGCGAGTGCGCTCACTTTGCACCCCTGCCACGCCCCTCTCCATCACACTTCTTTGCTCACACTGCGCACAAAATGATGCCTAATTTCCGTTAATGCGCCATAGCCGTGTCCACGTCCGTGTCGTTTTGCAGCAAGGCATAAACACGGAGAATTTTTTGGAGACACACAGATTACACATACGCCCCGTATGTCGTATAGAAGGCGGCCACAAATGACAAACTGCATTAATTCATTTGCCGTATGCTTTTTTTTTAAATACCCTGTGGTGGCAGAGAATACTGTAAAGGTGATGGGCGTGGCAGTGTATTTAGTAAGACATATATATTTGTTAGATAGAAATTTCAGGCAACAAAGAACTCTGCAATATGTATAATCTCCTTTACACTCTTGATTTAGGTAACTAAAATATGAGCTATATATACACATATGTATATGTATTTAGCTGACAATATATTTATTTATATATTATATATATTCATTCGTTTATATTCATTTGCTTTACCATTTGCCATTTTCATTTATCCCAGAATTGATCTTCATAGAGCGCAACTAACAATCAAAACCCATCATGAGTTCATTTTTTATTGAATAACAAATTCTTCTAATAGTTTTAAATATCAGACTATATGTTTAAATATCTATCAAATATTTCTATGGAAAAATCAATTCAATCCGATAATAGGATAAGCTCTTTATTATCTTTCTATTTACATAACATGCATGTTTCAACTAAAACACTTGGCATGTCTAGCAATCGGAGGAGTACCTGCTGGTCGAGTAGCCTCTTCTCGTTGGGGGCTCTTGATACTTGGTTAGCTTCTTGTTGTTGCTGTTGCTGTAGTTGCTGCTGCTGCTGTTGTTGTTGTGGTTGCTGGAAAAAGACATTAAGTAGATTATAGTCTGATTGCATATTTGCGGATATGCGCGCCATAAACACGTACGGACGTGCTGCAACCGCAACAAGCGAACATTGCCCAACACACACTCATACACACCAACACACACACACACCAATACACATACACACACAACAAAGAAAAAAGCAGCAAATTCGCGCGCGAAAGCGTGAAAAATAAAACGAAAAAATGTGCAGGAAAAATAGACGCAAGTCTGTAGTGTAGGTGTGTGTATGTGTGTGTGTGAGGGTGTGGTGCATACTTATGAAAGGAAACCTGTAAAACGTACGTGCACCTTGCCACAGACTAAATGGAGCCAACGCTGCCCCCTTGCTGCTGCGGCTCTTGCGCTGCTGCCCGCGCTCTGTTGGCGGATCTGCTGCTGCTCTGGCCTAGCTCTACTCCTTCCACTGTTCCTGTCTCTGCCCCTGCCCCTGCCACTGCCCCTGCCCCTTTCCCTATCTTGCATTTCTGGCTGCCGCTCCTTCTGCTTTAACTTCTTCTACTCGCGAACAACCGCAGCGCCCAAAAGCAGGCAACAAAAGCTGTTGGCGACTTGCGGAACTAGTTCCAAGTTTCTGGGCTCATTTGGCAGTGAACTAAGAGCACAATGTAGAGAATATGAAACTATATTTCTTGCATATGAATGTACCTGTGTACATATAGTATGATAAAGCCTAATTTGAGCTGATTTTCGCACATGCGTTAATTGCAAAGTTGACCCAGTGGAACCGATGTACCAAATGACACAACTGCAATCTAAACGTGATATTTTCACTTCCCACACACGCACACACACAGAGACGTGCAGCTGCGTGTATGCTGGCCACGCTATAAACCCGACCAAACAGCTTTTGCTTTATCGCCCGGCAAATGCCACAAAATTGCAGCCAAAATCTGCTGGCGGCGCTTTTGCCCATTTAGCGCGGCTATCACGACCATCTCAGCGTGTGTGAGTGTGTGTATTGGTGTTTGTGTGTATGTGCAGGTGTGTGCGGGTGTTGTGTTGCGGGTCAGCGTGTTAATACTGTCAGGTGGAAGTGTGGCAATAACAACAGCAACAAAACAAGCCGCAGGCAATAAACAAATAATCATAAATAATGGTCTCGTGTCTTTTTAATAGGCACGCTGTAAATTAGCTATTAATTGTTGTTGTAGCTGCTGTTGTTGTAGCTACTGTTGTTGCTTTTATTACTGCCACTGCTGCTGCTGGTGTTACTGCTGCTGCTACTGTGGCAACATGCGACGCAATGCCCGTTGCAGGCTGCCTCAATTAGGCTTATGCGGCGCATGCAAATGTCGCGCGCGCTGCAAAAACATTAGCATACTTTGCAGGGCAGGCGTTTAGAGAGAGAGGTAGGGAAAGAGGGGGGATTTAGCAGCCTGCCGGGCAGGCACTTTGGAATTGATTTGATTTGATTTCGGTGCAAGGGATCCCTGCACGACTTCAATCAGCTATGCAAAATCTATGTAAAATATTTATATTGCACTGATGCATTCGCAGCCTGAGCTAGCCAAGTGCCAGTGTGTGTGTGTGCCATGTGTATGCATGTGTGTGTGTAAGTAATCAGGCAAGCAGGCAGCAAATGTCATTTGCATAAACATGCGAACCCACACGCCCAACAGCTCAAGATACATTTGCAGTTACAGATACCAGATACAAGATACAAGATGCATACAATGAATGAAGCACACACACACACACACACACACACGTATATGTGGACTGCCTCTTAAGCAACCCTTTAAAGCAACTTGTTATGACATTTTGATTATTTATTTAGACAAAGAAGTTGTAAGAGTAAAGGCCACGCCCACACCGCCCACTCTGGCTTGCTCCGAAATTCCAGCACAATTTGTTTGTTTTCGAGAGAACCCTGAAATTATTATCAAATAAATAAGTGCACGCAGGCAAGACGAAGTGCCTGAGCCACTGCCTTGCATGCTGCTCCCCCTCATACTGCTTCTGCCTCCCCTCTGACTCCTCCCTCACTCCTACTCCTTCTGCTGTCTGTAGTGTATCGTTGCGGCACCACAATTTGCTTAGAAATCTATAGTTGCTGCTGCTGCTGCAACTTAGTGCCACAAAACTGGACAGTGGGACAATGGGACAGCTGGACAGCTGGACAGTGGAACTATTCCTTGTCTGCATTTGAGTTGGGCAAACAATATTGCACGAGCTGCTCAAGCTGCAAATGTAGCATAAGTAAAGTAAAGTCCAGTCGAATAAATATGCAGAGTGTCCATCGATGTGTGTGTAAGCTTGCGTGTGAGTGTGCTTCTGTATGTGCATGCGTTTGTGTGTGTGTATGTTTATCTGTGTCTACGTATTTTTCAGTGGTTTATGCGTATATTTTCGAGGCAATTGCGGTTAGCATAAATCACTTAAAATTTGTGCCAAATAAATACAGCAAAGCCACAAATTCAGCATTTCGCTTGCAGAAGTCAAAAATCCCTAGAGAAAATCAAAATTTACCAACAGGAAGAAGAAAGAGAAGAAGAGGAAGAAGAAGCTGAAGGAGTAGCTGAAAAATGCAAATGAAAATAAATATAGGTACGAGTTGAGTTTATATTAAAGTGCAGCTTGAATTGCATTGATTTTTCAAGGGGACATTTAAAATAGTTTTAAAAATGGATATTTTCTGGCAATTTAATAACTTAAATTGTTCAGATTAAATTACAGATATATCTACCTAAATTAGTGACTGTATTATTCAGTATAATATGTATAATATGTATGCCTTAAAATATAAAATAAAGCTAAATGAGTCGTACTTCTTTTACTTTAGTCAAATCGCCAAGGGAAATCTCATTTTGTGTCAGTTAAATTGTCTGCCTGTTGGGTCTGCACTTCATTAACAGCATTGCACAAAAAATAATACTTGCTAATACCATATACAAATAATTGCAAGTTTCTGCATACATTTGTTTACTTTGTTGAGGGAGCGGAAGGGAGGAGAGAGCCAACTCGACTGGCAAGCGAAAGTGCAGCTTAAAGGCAAACAGTATGCAAAATAAAAAAGTTTCCAAAACCAGCAATGTGCACATACATACCCCTTTCCCCACCCTCTACCCCTCACCCTCCTTACACACAATAGTCACAGAGACACGCTCCGAGCTGAATGGCAATGTGTCGTATACGCAACGCAGAACTTAGCCAGGCGTAAATGGATACATCTTGGCTATAAGTGCATGCCAAACACACACACACGCACACATGTACACACACACACAGGCAAGCATGTGCAGCAGACAAAACATGATAACAATTAAAACTTTGTACACTTGGCGTATTTACATTATTCATTTTGGTGTTGGATCCTCTTGTCACATTCGTAATCGTTGTCGCTTTGTTTCTCTTTCTTTCTGTCTCTCTCTCTCTCTCTTTCTCAATTTATATGTGTGTGTGTGCTTTGTAACGGTTTTTCTGTGCTCCGTCTTGGACCCGGCTGGTTTTGTGTTAAACAAATATCCACAGACAACTCCAAAACACACGAAAAAACAAAAGGAAAAATAATGAACGCCTGAAAGTATGCAGCAACTTTACGAGTTTTTGACTTGTTTGCGTGTGTATGTGTGTGTGTGTGTGTGAGGGACAGTCGATCGCTTAATAATATTTTAAAACAAATGTTTAATTTATGGCAAAAGGTAATTACGAACCGAGCAGCAGCAGCAGAAGGAGGAAGAGGAAGAGGAGAAGGAGGAGGGGTAGAAGCAGCAGGACATTTCGCGTATGATATATGAGACCATAATTACTTTAATTAAGCAAATATTTTTACGTGCCAAGTTAACCCACCCGCCGCCTCTTCATTCATCCCACAGTTGTTGCTGTTGTTGTTGTTGCAGGTCAGCGCATTGATTGAGCATATTTATTAAATGGCTGTTATTGCTTGCCTCGTTGCACAGACCTTTCTCTGTCTCCCTTTCTCTCTCTCGCTCTCTCACTCACTGTTAAATTGATGCATTTTAATTATCGTTTATAGCGCCAACATTGTAATGGGCCGCAAACGTGGCTGGTGAATGAAATAAAACGTGGCAGTCGCCACAGTGCCGGCTCAGGGTCAGGGGCAACGGCGTCTGCGGACTCAGTTCACATATTAATTTGCGATCACTCGCAGCTTAATGTTCAAGCAATGCAATTCATTTTATTGTTTTGTGAGCTCGATTACATTTCTTGGAAACTTGGGCGTGTCAGCAGGGCGATAGGTCCGTGTTGATCAGTCGATCGTCGGGCGAGTTGAGCTGTTAAGCAAAATACGAAAGAACTGTATGAGAACAAAGCTTTGTTGGTAAACAAGAGACTCGCATACATTTTTCTGATATACACTGCGCGTCACCAGGTTAGCGCCCCCCTTTTCACTCACCGCTAATGCTCAATAAAATCTAAACCATCAGAGCTCCAGCTTTAAAATTTTTTTTATACTATTCTACATTCATTCCTCTTCAAAATAAAACAACAATGGCTACTGCAACAATAAGAAATATTTTTTAATAAATGTTTTTGAGAAAAGGTATAAAAAAATTTAACAAAAATTTGGTCATCAGATTAGCGCCCCCTGCGATAAATTCAATTTAATTAAGTTTAGGAGCAAAAATTGTAGTATATAACACCTGTATATTAAATTTTTAACATTTTTAAGTAGTATTAGTAGTGCGTAGTCCCGCCTTTATTTGAAATTACTTCAAAAATTCGATTGGAAATTGACTCATAAAGTTTTTCAATGTAATTTAACGATATGGTTGACCAAGCTTGTTTAATACCTTCGATTAAGTCTTTCTTTGAACTATATTGCTTTCCGGACTCATACACTTTCCTGGCCAACCATCCCCAGACGTTTTCAATGATGTTAAGGTCGGGTGAGTATGGTGGCCACTCCATGAGATCCACTTTTTGGTCCTGAATCCATGACTTCACGGATCGGGCGGTGTGAATTGGAGCATTATCGTGCTGGAAAGTCCACTGCAGGTTATGAAAAATGTTTTGGAAATGCGGGAAAGCCGTTTTTAACACCTTGTTGTAGTCCTGAGCGTTCATGCGCGATGTCAAAAATTGAAGCTCGCAAGTGCCGTAGTATGATATTGCTCCCCACACCATAACCCCTCCCACCCGGCTGTGCAACCGGTCCAAGTGATGTTCTTCTTTCCGTAGGTCATGGAAATAATAATTATAGCCATCAGGTCCTTCTAAATTAAACTTTTTTTCATCTGAAAAAACAACATGCCGCCATTGGGTAGACCACGTCATGTGCGATCGGGCAAAATTTAAGCGCATTTCTTTTCTCAGCATATTGAGTGGTGGTTTTTTTTTTAATTTCTGTCTCTTTAAATGATTAGCTTTCTTAATTACTCTTTGGACCGTTGAGAAGCTCGCCTTCACACCGGTTTTTTCCCTTATCTTGGTGGTCGATTTGTGAGAATTCGAAGCTTCGCGAAGTATTGCTCTTCTATCTGCTGGTGAAATCACTTGATTATTGCCGCCTTTGTAATTTTTCCATAGCTTTTCTTATTTTTAAGAAAATTGGCAATTGTTTTTCTGTGTCTTCCCGTCTTTTCAGCAATTTTATGGTAGGATAGTCCAGATTCAAAGTATGCCTCAATCTTTGATTTTTCACCCAATGATAAAACTGTTCCTTTACCCATACTGTATGTTAATTTAAAGATATTGAATACTTTAAGCTTCACAAAAAATTTGGTTACTGTACTTGCCAAAATAAGCGAGATAACTGAAACTGCATTTGCCGGCGCTAATCTGATGACGCAAAATAAGTGGACTCATTCTTTGCGAAACTAAAGCAGAATAGAAAATAAAACATAACGGTTCTTCTCTCGCGCTTTATTTCATTATGAGAGAGATCTCATATAATGACAACTAAATCAAAACAAAAACTAAGAAGTTACGTGCAATAGGCAAAGAGAAAAAAGCAAAAGAAAATGAGTGTAAAGGGGGGCGCTAACCTGGTGACGCGCAGTGTACATGCGGTACATACTTGCAATCACATGTCGATTAGATCAAGTGGAAAACCACAACGAACAGCACAAAACCGATGACAAGCACATTCACTGTCAAGACAAAATACTTGTTTTCCTTAAAGGTTAGCATGTTGCTATCTCGAAGTCAGCCCACTTACTGATCCTAACACACTGGCCCAGAAGACGAGTGAGAACAGTTGCAGAGTGAGAACAGTGGCAGAGCTTTCATGCGCACAGAGAGGGAGAGCGAGTGAAAGAGAAAGAGAGAAACTGCAGTGTGCAGTGTACGAATTCACTCAGTTTTTGCATAAAAAAGGCTAAATGCACAGCACTATCGTTCACACAGCATTATTTGTTTATTTATTAGGGAGCACTCTACTATCTGATTTTATCTAGCTAAGTGGTATAATGGACATCATAATGTCGTTGCCGCCTCCATTAGCCGCGCCAACACTCTTCACCTTGAGCTGAATGCTGAGTGAATCGATCAGCGGGAAATCCACTACTGTTTTTGAATCCAATTTCCCGTCGATGACCTCTTCGAGCAGTTTGTGCAGCGGCTCTGGCGCCAGAATGGTGAACTTTAAATCCAAGCGAACACGCGTGGTGGGTTGAAACTCTAATCCGTACGAATAGAAACTGTTGCCGATCTCCGTGAAGAGACTGAGGGAGAAGAACGGAAGAAAGGAAGTCTCGATAATATCTCTAGGAGATTACACCCACCTCACATTCTTTTTTGACGACATGTCGTAGAACAGTAGCTCCGCCGTGAGGGCCATAAAGTCCACAATTTTATCCTCCTCCTTAACTGGTTCCGGATCCGAGTTAAAGACGGACATAAAGATGCCGGACACCTCGATGTGCAGCTTCCAATGCAACAGATTCATGCCGGAGCTGATGACACGAAATTTACGAAATTGCTGGCGAAGAGAGGGAAAGGAGTGAGATGCCAGTAGATCCACCTTTGTTCAATATGACACTCACTCTCAACAGATTCAACATGGTCACCGTGTGCAGCAGACGGCGTCGCTGGAAACGCGAGCGAGCCAGAGTGTTGCTGGGCACTTCGCTGATGGATGTCTCGATCGTGTGATAGAATTCGTGCAACAACGCATGCATACGCCCCACGCCAAGGAGGCGTATCTCATGATTAATGTTAAAAAAATCATTGGCGAAGAGCGCATCATAGCCGGAGTTGAGGAAGAAGTTGACGGCACCGGCCAATACCTGAGCAGGATGGGTGTGCATTAATACAGATTACAGATTAATATATCCCAGAAGGGGGTCACCTGCCACAAAAAGAACTCGTCCGAATTCTGTGAACTGCTGCTGCCTTGATAGTGTGTGTGTGCCCATAGTATAGTTTTATAATAGTGCAGCATATAGTTAAAGTGCGCCATCTTCAGCTTCTTGGACGCACAACACAGCAAACCCCTGTGATGTGGATTCAACTTCGAGATGATCATATTCATCGGTAACAGAGGAAGATCCACCAGCGTTAAACCTTCAGACGGTTCCAATCGCCTTCGCTTCGGCTTGCTCACACCCTCCGGCAGTTCGTCATTCGGGTTGTCTTCGGCTTTGCGCTTTCTTAGATTCATTTTGAAGATTAACAAAATATATAATATATATGTATATAAAACTAAAATGTACACCTAAAAGGGATGCCAGCCTACTATATATAAGACAATGGATTCAATTATGGTACATTACCAAGAGCAAAGACAATTTGATTTGTTTGGGATTTATTGTTAGTTTTAAATGTACAATAAGATTGATAAAGTGTTTGCGTGCTGCGTTATATGATACAGTTCAAAGACACGTCTATATATATATATATGGTTTATGTATTATATAACTGTATATATAATTCTGTAAATTGCTTTTCATACATGTAGAACAAATGCCCATAGTAAATATTTCTTTGACAATATCAAGGTAAAACTCACTTTCTATATCTTTATACTAATTAGTTACAAACGCTACGAGCACCTTAAAACAATTGAACATGCAATACAATTGCACATTACTCTCTCATATATATACACATATAATGTATATGTTCATTGATCTGAGTATAGTTCGACAGTTGCTATACAGATTTATACAAACTATGTAAACTTTATAAAAAGGCCTGCGAATTTTGGTCAAATTGGTGAGCATTTAGTAATATCGTGAGGGATTCTTGAGTGCCTGGATTGGAAGTTACTAATATGAATGCAATTTGTGACTTTTAAGCTAACTCTAGTGAGCAGAACTTGTCATGCTGTCGAGTAAAAGCATCTCTTAAAGTGCTTAAAGAGTTGTCGACATCATAACAAAGTCCTTACTTGACAATAATTGATAACTGGAGAAAAACATATAAGTAAAGTGTCAATTGGCAACAAGAAGATGATGGCAAACATGTTATGCCAATCAATTTATGAGACATTCTGATATTTTGAGGTGTCAACAAGTCGAAATGTTGTAATCAACAACATGAATAACAATACAAATTAACATTCAATAAATACAATTTCGAATTTACACTTTGCTTGAGACATTTTGCTTGTTCTTAAGTACACGCTGACAACAATAAAAGGTGGGGGATGGAAAGGAATTGCTTTTTCTCTAGGGGCATGGCATGAATTCACACACACACACGTGCACACGCACACACATGTGCGTGTGTATAAATTAACATTATATTATATATGCATATTTTACTTAAACATTATGCAGACTGCAAACTGCAGAAATAACTAAGAAATCAATCTAAACTGCTTCTGCTCCTCCTCGCCCACTTTAAGGCTTATCGAACCCAGCGAAATCCGAAGCTTCCGAATCCTCATCATCCCGCTCCACGCCTATGCAGTGTATGCCTGTCCGTAGCATGGGCGTGCCTTTGCCCTTGCCCAACACACGCGCCGCAATGATCAACTGCAGCACCTCCTTGGAATTGCTCGAGTTCACAATGTGCAGCACTTCGCGCAACAGTTTCTCCTTATAGGCAAAGAACTCGATCTTCATCTCGTAGAAATCGTGCTCATCGTGCTTGGTGCCCGTGAACTCAGTGATACGACAATGCAGATTGGGTGTCGCACTCACCACAGGCTCAAATTTACTGCCCGGCGCTCCAGTGTTGCCAAACAGTGAAACCGGCAGATTCAGATCAATCAGATACCGATGATTGATCTGCAGAAAGCCCAAGCTGACCACAATCGTATCCCCAGAGCGTTGATATGTCACACAGCTGTCAGAGCCGAAGTCATCAGTCTTTAGTGTCGCCGCATCGAAATGCACGTGATGATCTGAAAGAGTGAGAGGGGGAATTTGCGATTAGTAAGTGGCTCCACTTGATTGGCTACGATAATCACACAGGACTGCACGCAAATTAGAAGGCAATTATCAACCACTGTGGTTTCTCATGTGAATCATCAATGTTTTGCAAGGTAACATGTTTCTGCACCTTTAACGAAAACCTACCTATGGCTTGCCGAAGGTTTACTAAACTTGTAGGTGTTTCGATTGTTCCTAAACTAATTATATATAATGATACAAAGATCTACCAACATTAATCGCGAGGCAATGTTAATTATTTAAGGAAATTTTCATTACTATTTGACTGATCCTTTAAGTACAGACGGACAGGGCTAGTTGGACTCTTCTATTGATACTGATTCAAAATACAAATACCTTATAGGGGCGTAGATGTCTCCTAAGGTGCGTTGCAAACTGCTGCCCAAAATAAATATACCCTCTGCAAGGGTACAGTAAGTAAAGAGTTGTATAGTAGGCGTTGCCTAGGCCTAAGCGAGGGGACAGAGGCACTGCGAGTTTAGCTAGTTAGTTGCCAACCACAAAGTGCTGCCCACGCAATATTTGTGTAGCACAGTGTAGTTGCACTGGCAAGCGCGTGTCATTTGCATATTTGCCACAGGCAAACATAATTAATGCGAGTTTCAATTGTGACCAAAATCAATGCGAGGTAGATGGAGTACAAGTACAATGAGTACTCGCTACATGCACTCACATTTCTAGACTCATTCGGCCGAGCCCGTAAATAGATAAACAAGCGAGGCAAACAGAGGCAAAGCCACAGCGGGGGCAAACAATCGCCGCTGCGGTTGGCAATTAAAGTAAACTTCCACAATAAGAACACGACGAAGACGATGATGATGATGACGACGACGACGACGGTGATGATGATGCAGAGACGCTGATGATGTTGGCGACGCCAAGGAAATTGAGCGTAAGCGCGTAATTAAATGCGTGCAAAAGGGAAACGATAAGGGAAAGGGGGAACTGAAGGGAAGGAATTGGCGGCACTGCGAGTTTTCCACCTTGCCTCGTGCGGACTCGGATTCACTTGCCAAGGCCACAAGCTCATTTGGGCTTACTCAGGTTCCTAGCGAGCAGCAAGGGAGGGAGGAGGGGAGAGCGGGGAGGGGACTGACTTAAATTGCATAATTGGGTCAATTGGGAGCAGAACGTGCAATGTGATTTGCCCAGAGGAATGGATTCGCTATTCTCTATTCTCTATTCATGAATGAGCTTGTGTGGCACATTCTAATTGCTACGCAACACAACGTACGCTGCTTGATCCAGCTGATCTACTACGTTGTTTAAGTGCTATAAATATTTATAGCAATCACCATTTTACAGCAAATCGCTAATCGTTCGCATGAGTTTGCACTTCAATAAAAGAGTTCGGCGCCTGTTTTACCATTTAATTAACAAATATCGAGCAACAATTACGGGATATTTTAGATGGATATAGAATAGGCCCTACTATATTATAGCACATACGACGAACGACAAATGCCAAAGCAACGAAAGTGACGATCTCTCGCATGGCCCCCAAAAACTATAAATAGAAGTTGGGGGAAGAGTTTGTGCTGTGTAGAAATAACTATGTATATATATTGCGTACTATAAATGTGCAGATATTTCAACATTGTTTCGATTTGGACAGTTTTTTTAAGAATCGATGAGTTATTGAACTTTAAGTTTGTAAATAAAACTCAAGTTGAATTGACAGCGAAGAACTACTATATATACTATATATATACATATTTTTTCTGTCTATTTTTCATTGTTTTTCCACGTACTGCATACATATTTGTATTCTTTTTCGCTGCGTTGTCTCTGCTCGAAGAATGTCTGTGCAGACGATTCTTTCCTTTTTCTTTTTTGGCTGTTCGCCCAACAGACGTCATAATAAGTACGGAAACATAGTTGGGGCATATATTGTACGATTCGCCAGATTGAAATTTATTTGCGCTTTAAATGTTACTTTAAAATGTCGCCTCAGCACAAAAAGGGGGAATAATTCTGCTGGCTAATGTAAAATTGAAGCGAACTCGACAGACTTTTTTGTAAGAAAACAATTTAGCTGTAATCCACCTAAATCTGCTTTAATGTCGTTACAATGGAGGAAGTAACCGCCTCGCCCCGCCCCGCCACGCCCCCTTGTTCCTTCTACTTACACTGCGCATTTCATTTGCACAAACGACAGTCGCGTGTGGAGGAAGAAGAATCTTCATTATTCATTATTCCCTGTGGCAAGTCACGCTCTCGTGCGACTCTTACAATCAGCACAGATCGAATGTGCATATAATATAATATATATAGATAAATGGCTGGCAACACTCTAATGATTGACCTGGCAATTGGAACGAGGACCCCGAAAAGACGAATACTTTTTGGAGACGTGATTTGCCTATGACATCGTCAGCTGATCAATTGATTGACGCGCCCCGTTTAGAGACGAATTTCAAATTTCAATTGGTTTGTTGTGCGCTGCATACAGTCGAATATCTGTACATATATATACTATATTTATTTATGTATACGTATATATATTAATTAACAGCCAACTCGCTGCAGGGTGGGCTACAGTGAAGCTCGCTCGGCAGCTTCTACATTTCACAACTTTACGTTCCGCTCGGCTGAGACGCGGCACAATGACGTACGACTGTCCCTGTCTCTCTCCCCATCTCTCTCTATCTATATCTGCTTCTATATGTATATCTTACGATAATCACGTGTTTCTCATACTGACTGATCGTGCTTAATGTACAAATTTATAGCTTGTTTTTAGATTGTGCAAAAAAATCACAGCAGGGCACGATTTCTTTAAGTTTTATTTTAATGCACTTTTAAATGAGAATTTATGATTATGAGCGTGTTTAAATAAAATCTATGAATCTATGAATTAGATCTACATTCTTAGAAGATCGCAGCGGAACAAGAATCGATGGAGGTTCAATTTTTTAATGGAATTGAATGATTAAAATGTATTAATTATAACTAAGTATTATACCTGAATATAGCTTACATTCCCATTATTATAATAAGAACATCTTAAGCATTTAGCTCTAATTAAACCTGCAAATTCAACTGGAAATCTTTCGTGGTTTTCACTGTAAATTCGCCAACGAAAACAAGTGAAATTGTTGCGTATGTTATTCTTTTTTGGATCTGCACTGTGATGTCATCGTGACCTTATAGGGGATCCAAAATATGCAAGCGAAACGAGAAATTGTTCCCGCGGATTTAGAAATGTTTTGCATATCAAAACACTTGTCAAGGTGTCGTCGGGACACCTATCAATCAAACACCTAAGGGGGAGGGCCAGGTGGGATGGTAAGGGGGAGTGGATTGGCCAGATTGTAGCAACTGTTGTTGAGGGCCCACTGGGCAAACAATAACAAGAACAACAGCAACTCGTGTATTTATAGCAACTAAATGTATGCAAACATGCTGTATTTACACATGTATTTGCATTCACTATGCAGATGTGTGTGTGTGTGTATCTCTCTCTGCTTGGGCAACAATAAAACATTTGCGGACAGCTGTGTGCATTGTGCAATTTAATTAAACATCAGCAACACACCGCGGCGGCGGCGCCTCGCAAAGGTGTCTCAGCCTCACGGAAATGTAAGTGATAATTGAGTTGATCAGATTACCAACACTATAAAAAAGCAATTATTACCACAACAAACCTATGCATATATGCATATATACCTACGTTGAACCCTAAGTAATCGAGCTGTGTGCATAAATTGATAATTGCAAGTGGTTTTCAACGCCTCTCTAGCGGTTTATGGCACCACAATTTGTTAGTGCCATAAAAATAACTATGGAAATGGAAACTCAATTGAAAACTAATCTGGCGCGACAACTGAAAGTCCTAGTTAAGCCATAAAAATGTTTAAAAATAACGCCAGACTATGAAACTAATAGATGATCGATATAGTTCGCTATAAATTTGTTATAAACGGGGGTGGGGTAGTCGGACACATCAACAAATATGTAAAGGAAAAAGCTTAAATAGTCGTTTTAATTTAAACTTTATAAATAGCCTGTGTACAGGGTATATACCAGTTAATATACTCTCTATTTGGAGCCAAAAAATAAGACTAATAGAAGATCGCTATAGTTCGCTATAAATGTGGGGGGGGAGTGGGTTCAGATATCAACAAATATGCAAAGGGAAAAAAGGACAACATATTATTTTTTACAGGGTATACACCAGTTAATATAATCAATTTAGAATCAGACAATAAGACTTACAGATGATCGATATAGTTCGCTATAAACTTGTTATATAGGGAGTAGGGCGTGCTTTTTTATTAACAGATAAGTATGCAAAGAGACACACAGCTAAAATTGAAGGTGTGTAAAATTTTACAGAGTATGTACCAGTCAATACACTCCCCAATTTGAGCAACAGTTTGATTAGTTGTTTGCAGTGTGATTTGCTGCTTCTGGTAAATTGATAAGTTCCCTTGTGGTGAGGGGGAGGTGTAAGCAGACGACGCCTACGATAAGAGACCACCAAATGTTGTGGCCTTTGCAAACGTAATTGGCCAACTGTCCGTACGCCTGTACCCCCACCCCTACATCCCTCCCTCCCTTCTACCAGCTCTCTTCCGCAACCGAGTGCATATATTGACAATTGGCTTAAACTCGGCCATGAACAAATATTATTTTTAATGTTGCGCGCCCAAGAGACAAGACAAGGCCAACAACAACATTTGCGAAAACAATTGAATGGAAAAGTGAGTGGGGAAAACTGTCGATATTCTTCCTGTGCCGCCACAGAAAATCACAATACATAACAGAAAAACTGTCAAGGCGACCGCGACAAACCGAAAGGGAAGTACGCTAATTCATGCATGACAAGCGAATATACGCAAAACGGAACAAAACGGGGCCGGCACTCTTGAGTAAATTTGGCGTGAAAACGCGAGGGAAAATCACGCGCACACAGGTAAACAAGTTGAATTTTTACCTGGATGTGGCTCCACAACTTCGTTGGCGCAATCTGTCATTATGTATGCTGTTGGGTGGCTCGATAAATGCAAGGCGTTGATTGTCTGTGAGAGATAAGTGCAGTTTCTCACACAAATTGGCGACGAAATACGTTGGGAAAGTTCGGTGCAATAATAAATATTTTATTTGCCGCAGCGCAGTGGCAAACGACGCTAAATAGTAAAACGAACTGATGTTGTGTGACCAGACTATGTTGATTGTGGAATGGCGCAATGTAACTATGTATCGATACTTCTGCTACGTTCCTTCTTACGTCATGTTGTCGAATGTCTGGTATTTTTATCGATGACCCGTGCGCGCGCACAGTGCTGCCAGACTTTGCGCTCTTTGCAGTGTTGCATTGATTGTTGTTCATCGAGAGTCGCAAAATGGTGGCTTCTGCTATACGCGGAGAAATTTTGTTGTACCACTAAGAACTGGAAAAAACACGCATTTGTGCTAAAAAATATAGTAAAATTATAGTGTAAAACATTTAGAAGTTCGTGTTAATGGAATACGCGTAAAGAAGTGTACACAAAAAGCGTTTAGCAGTCAGCGACGAAAAATATTTCTAAACTCTCCGTAGCAGCAATAAAAAACGCAAAGCAAGCAAGCGAAGTGCGTGAGTGTGAGAGTGTGTATTAGTGTGTGTCAGTGTGTGTTTGTATGCGCGTGTAAGTGCTTGTTCATGTGTACTGCTGCGAGTATTGAGTGTGTGCATGTGTGAGTGCGCAAAGTGTATGCAAAAAAGAAGAAGACAAAACAGAGAAGAGCATTAAAAAAACGTATTGTTGGGTTGGTTGGCCACTGCCACTGACAACTTTTACGCGCACACACACACATACAAACATATACAGCAACAACAAAAGCAAAGGCAAATGAAAAAGCAACAACAACAAAGACGACAAAATTTACAAGTCTCGAAATGTAAGCAACAACAACAACAACTACAAGTGTGCAAAAATTAATTATTATTTAAGTGTGTCACTAATTTCATTTAAAGCGTCCGAGTCTCGCAGTCGCTGTCGACTTCGTAATGCGCAGCGTAGAAATCATTAAAATTTATTAGTGAAAAACGTATGAAAGCGTCGCTCGTAGCGGTCGCAGTCGCAGTCTCAGTTAGCTTCGGTGCTGCTGCTGCTACTACTGCAACTGTGTTTGCACACACACACACACAAAGCAAAGTGAAAAAGCCAAAGCGGGCAGAGAAGAGCAAAGACGCAGACGGCGACAACGGCGATTTGTGAGCTTAGAGTTGCGGGGGTTTTCTATTATGGACTTTTTGGGGTAGAACAATACAAAAGACGACAACGACGATAGCGACGGCGACTCAAAGGCTCAACAAATTTTGCTGAAAAGGAATCGCAAAGCGCAGCAGCAGCAACAACGTCAAGCAAGCGTCACCCACCACCGACGCAGCTGCCGCTGCTGCTGCTGCTGCGTTCACCCCCTGTATGCCAAGTAGTGCGACCGTACCGCCCCCTCTCTCACTCTGGGTCCGCTGCCACTGCTTACTGCCTTTGCTTTGTTGCTTTTTCGCTGACGTCGTCTGAAAAAAAACATAAATTTGTTGTTGTGATGCCTCGCGCCTTTTTTTTAATAATTTTTGCATTTGTTTGTTTGCTCTGCTACATTTTGCAAGTTTTTATTTTGTTAATCTGCTGCTTCAGCTTCTTTTTCGATCCGTTGTTGTTGTTATTCTTCTTGTACTTCTTCTTCGTCATAATCATCAACTCGGTTCTCACCTACGTCATCTCTTCGTTTCCAGCTGTGCTTGTGCAAATTAACCAAAATATACATTTCCGGCTGCCTCTTGCTCCCTTCCCCTTTCCCTCGACGCAGCAGGAGTAACAGCAGTAGCAGCAGCAACAACAACATCAGCAGAACAACAACGACAATAGCAGCAAGAACAACAGCAATATTGACAGCGTCGCAGTTAGCGCCTAAGCAGCAGCATCAGCAGCAACAGCATCATCATCAGTTAATAACACCCTCCCCTCTCCACCGCCGCCTTAGACGGCCAAGTGGGAGCCATAGAGTCAGAGCCAGAGCTACCCGAGGAGAGTTGTTTCGAGTTGTGCTCGCTGGGAAGGCCTCAAGCCTCACGCACACACGTACGCACACATCTATACTGGATTCATGGTGAGTTCACGCAACACGAACAGCTGTTCAACTAGGCATATATTTAATTATTTGTTTGCCTAATACTAACACATACACACTCACGTAGGCTCACTCACACACACACATAATATTTGCCCCCGGGCTCATGTGTCATCTTCTCTTTGCATCTGTAAGGGAGGGAAGGGTCCTTTCTCTTTTTTCGGTTCATGGAACTATTGAACTTGCATGTGAGGAGGAAGGGGGATTACCCGCTGCGATAGACCAGCAAATTGCCAGGCTCACTCACTCACTTCTACATCATAAACTAATTAGGCAAAGTGCTTCAAGTGCACACACGAACACACACACACACATACTCACGCACAGAGAGACACACGCAGTGAGGGAGATAGACTATTAAATATCAGTGCATTATAAACCCTGAGGGGGAACTTACAAGTGTTTTACGATATGTTTTACATAAGAGGCAAGTTATCTAGGCATGTTATGATAGTATGGCAAGTATATCACGCTAGTTTTGAAAAGCTATACATCTATCTATAGCTTTTAAGTATTATTTGAAATGAGAAATAAGTACAACCAAGTTATCTAGATAGGTTTTAATACATATAGCAGCCTGGGAAGTACCCGCTATCTTAAAATCTAAACTTCTCTATATCACGCTAGTTTCGACAAGCTAAACATCTATCTATAGCTCTTAAGCATTGTTTTAAATGAGACATTAGTTAGTAGTAGCTGTGCTTGTAATCCCCTATGAATTTATGTTAATCCTTGACTTACTGAGTAGTTCAAGTTCATTCTCGGCGTTGATTTCAGTGTACAACGGTAGATTAAATGCACCGCCCGTTCATGACTATGACTATGTACTTAGTAAATTCCCCGTGTACCGTGTACAGTACATGATGATGATGGGGAGTTGCTAAAAGTTGTTGCATGTTACGCTGGGTACTCAAGTCGTCGAGCTGTCAGAGCGTAACATCTACAAGCTGTCAATTAGTTTGCTCGCGCTATCGCTGATTAATAGCTGAACGAGAACGGTCGATAACTTCATGTTAACTATAGTGGAATAGGCAAACAAATGTTTTACTCGTTATTCAATAAACCAAACCCTAATGTCTTTTGTCCAACCTATTAACACACTTTGCTTCGATTGTTATTGCAATTGTGCCGAAAAATTACACGAAATGGAATCAGGGCACAATTTAGTCATTGATAAAACAGCTTTACAGTTGTTTTCACTATAATTATAAGGGGCAAACAAAGGATTTAAAGAGGTCTTAAGCGGTATATATGATTTATATTGAGTAAATAAAGATATATCTTTTCTGAAATTGCGCTGCTCAGTTCCTCCTTCTGTGCGCGCACTTATTGTGTACTTTTCTACTTAGCCAGAACTCTGGGAGGGACACTTTAATCTCTGTCTACTCTTTCTACGAAATATTTGTATGCGTATTTGAAGTTTTCGGTTCGTTCGTTCGTTGGTTGGTTTCATGGAAATTTCTTAATGCGCCTCCTCCTCGCTTATCGTCGAGGCATAAAACCACTAGCCCATTTTCAACTTGCGCTTATCTTTCAACGCCACCCGCACAGTTGAGAAAGAGAGAGAGAGGGTACGAGTGAGTGTCAGCGAGGTGAACTGACTGGCAGAGGGAGGTGTGGGGGTCTGTGAAAGGGTACCTAATTATGGGGGGAATAAAACCTGAAGTGTTTAATTAATAAATAACGTGCTAATAATGCATTTAATGAAAACAAAAACTGACAGCAAACTTGAAAAGCAGCAAAAAAAGCCCAGAGCGGAAAGTAGAAGAAGAAGAGCAGGCAGAGCAGTTGAGAAATTCCAGCCCGCCCACATTGATGCCCCTGTTCACGCCTACGCCCACTACCACCACCCCCCATTCGCTACTCCCACTGATGTGGTTAGGCAGCCTTTTCAGAGTGTGATGATGATGAGGTTGATCATAAAAAAGGTGACTGAGGTGATGAGGAAGGGGAAAGGGGAGCGGCCTTTGATGTCGAGTTCGTGCGCGCTTTCATATTTTATTATTAGTCATTTGGCTTATTTATAATACGCTGTTAAAGTTTACGTTTTATTAATCTGTTTGCTGGACTTTTAATTTATAATTGCTGCTTATCTGATTGAAAATGCGAGACACTTGGACTCAAGTGTCGATTTATTGGCAGCGATTAGAGAAATGTGCCGTCAAACATACACACATACACACACAAATACACACCTGCCTGGCTGCCTTCCTTGCCTGGTGTATATCTTTGTACAGTATACACTCGATAAACTGACTAGTTCCAAGGAAAATGAAAGTGTTAATAAGGAAAACAACTTGAATTTCTTGTGTATTCCATTTATCTGTTTGTTGTCACACTTTTACTGCTGAGATTCAGTGTAAATAGCTTACACAATCCGGGGAACACTTTAGTGCAGTAGATAATAGATGATTACCTAAGTAAGCTAGAGTAATATCATTGCCTAAAATAGAAATACGTTTTATAGTAAACATGCCATAAATATCACTGTTTATATAGTGATCTAAAGTTTATTCAAATATTTTAAGCTGTAGAAATTCCCTAATGAATTTTTAGATATTTTCAACGCCTCGTTCATTCCTTTGATTATCCACTGTCAACGAGAATATATGCGTATATGTATGTGTTATAAAAAATATATGATTAAGACAGCTATTACCTAATTTTTCATCGTTAAAAAAACTTAATCTACTGCAAATAGCGTTGGCCATTTAGAAAAGCAAAGTTCATTTATGGAGACACGAACAAAAAATGTCAATATATGAATAAATAAATAAAAAACTGGGTATAAAATATGCACACCTCTCTCTGACACTCTCTCTATCTCGCTCTCGCACCCGCATATCGTACAATTCCAGCTGTGCGTGCTACTCTATTAGCGATAAGATAATTAACACACAAAGCGCCTATTAATTTAATACGCGAATAAAGCTAAATAATTAAGTTCAGGTTAATCGGTGTAAAATCAATGAACGAAATATGTATATAGAGGAAATCGTGCGCGAAAGAAATGAACAATAATAACAACAAAATAAACACATAAATCTCCCTCGACTGGCATTGTGTGTAATTCGATTACAAGATTATTGTACAGAGAGACAGACAGAGAGAGCGGAGAGAGAGAGAATAATAGTGTAAAGAGGAAGCAACAACAATGAGAACACAAACATGGAATTCACATGCAAAATGCTCATTTACAATATTTCAAAGACACGCAGAGCGACAGACACAGAAATTCCCCGACACTCATTGCCATACAACAACAACAATAATAACAGCAACAAACAATAAACAATGACGACAGAGTGCCATAAACACTTGAAAAGGTCCGAAAGCAGCTAAGAAAGGGCAAGCGGTCTCTCTTTACATGCCCTTATTCTCCTTTTTCCGATCCCTCTTTATCCCCTTCTTGATGTGCCCTTCCGTTTGGAAAAGCAGGCGACATAAGTAACACGAAACAATTTCCAAATGAAGCGCGGATAAGCCGCAAAATCCTTAAAATACTCGATAAAATTACATAAAACTAATCGCACAAGCACACGAACAACACACGCAACGCAACAGAAAGGGACAGAGAGTGAGAGGGAGGAGAGTGAAGAGCGTAGAGAATTGGCTATATGACTGGGCGATGAATGTAGAGAAGAGCGAAGGGGGCAAGCAGGCAGAGAGGCGGATAGACAGACAAGCTGCAGAGAATGATGAAGGTATCTACACCGACAATCTGTTTAACAACTTCATGAGCAGCAAATCCAACAAATCGTATAAACGACACAACGACGATGGCGATGACGATGACGACGACGACGACGTTGGGCGATGGGCGATGGAAACGACGACGAAGCGAGGTTCGGCTACACAGACGAACAGCCCCAAATGATGCAGCACAGGTTGAGGTTGAGCAGCGAGAGGGCGACAGAGAAAGAGAGACGGGAGTCGTCGTCATCGCCGTCGTGGGTCGTTTATTTGGTTTCGGTTTGGCTTTTTGGAGCGCCGCAGCCAGTCTCTGAATAGATGCTCAATCGTTCGGTTGAATGAAGAGCGTATGGGAGTTGCTCTCGGGTGAGGCGTGAGAGAAGGGAGCAGAAATGAAGGCAGGCAGGCAGAAGGAGGAGGAAAAGGAGATGTGGTGTAGCTGACGATGCGATGGCTATGAATGGAGAATGTGCCAGGGAATGTGGCATAATGTTCTTGTTGATGTTGAGTAATGGGCATAACAACTGTAAGCTGCCTGCACTCGAAAATCTTCAGTTGCCCCCTCGACACACTCACATACACACACACACACACTCATGCATCGCTTGTGTGTGCGGCCCCAAAGAAAAGAGAAATTTGTTGGTTATTTATTTTCGTTTGCATGGGGTTAAATGCACAGCAGCAGCAGCGAATTGAGTTGAGTTGAGTGTTCCAGCGAATGCTGTCTACTAACTGCCTCCGCCAGCTCCTCCTCCTGCACCTCCTCCTACTACTCCTCCTCCTCCTCATTCTGCTACTGCTTTGATTTAGCTTTATCTTTAGCTCTTTTTGCTTCTTGCTTTGCTTTGTTTTGTTTTCGTACGTTTTTTGACTTTTCGGACGTCTGTTTTGATTTGTTGTGAAAATTTGGCTTTCACTACAAACAGAGACAAGCAAATGAGTATGTGAGTGTATTCGTGAGTGAGCGTGGTGTTGACCGACCTCGAGGCACAAGTCAGGTGCTTACAAACACTTAATGGGGTTTCCGCACTTGACACACACACACACACAGTAATAAAGACAGACAAGCGAGCAGTGAGTGCCAACATTCCAGGCTATTGAGTTCTTTATCTAGGCAAGCTTTATACGAGTTAAGTCTATTACGAAGCTATACGACTAAGAGAAGTATATGCAATTATGTATTGAGTATGAGTATATGAGTTTAAGGACTAAGTTTATATTTATTAAGGCTTTGCCGGAACCTGAGAATCAGATCGAGATATAGGACTATAATACTTGTAAATGTGAAGATCTGTAGAAGTCAGTTAGTCCAAATAAACAGTAGTAAATAGTTTATAGCTGTCAGAACTCACATAATAAATCAGTGATTATGCAAACTTCATAACAGAAAATGAGAACTTGCTGCCCTTTTCGTAGAGCTACTCTATAAAGTACTAGGTAAACATAACTGCACTAATGATCAGCAGCGTCGAGCAGGCCATAAGCAGGTTAAATATTTGCACTGCATTTGCACTCTTATTCACTCGCATTCAGTTTTCACCTAACTGAGCTCAGGCCTCAGTGCTGAGTGCCTGCTCTGCCTATGCCTGTGCTGCCCTGGGCACAAGAGAAATACTCTGCACTGGGCCAAGAGTGAGTCGGGTGTCGGATGTGTCGAGTGCCGAGTAGATTATTAACATCAAGTTAATAACCACCCTAATGTACAGTTGTGCGGCGCGCATTCATCAGCAGCCGTCGGAGCAGAGCAGAGGCATTTTAAGTTGTGTCTGCTGCTCTTATTAACGCCGCATTGCCGCAGTCGCTGCTGCTGTTGCTGTTGCTGCTGCTGACGTTCGTTATTGCTTTTGTTGTTGTTGTAGGCTATTTGTCAGTCAATTAGTCAGCTTATTGGCAAGCAATGATTGCAGAGAGGAAAAACAAGCTAAATACAAGCACAAACACACACACACTCATACAACAAACGAACCGAACGCCAGAGCCACCCAAACACACAGAGACCCGACAGCTTTTCCATTTCAAAATTACGCACACACAAACTAATATACACACGCATACACGCACACATACAGACACTTGGGGGAACGTGTGCTCGTCGTCGTCGTCGCCATCGTCGTTTAGCCGCGTGCGTACACACAATTTTCCGCTACTCATGATACAAATTGTTTATTGGATTTCCTCTTGCTGTGGCCTGCTCTGGCTCTGGCGCTGCGCTGCTAAGTTTTATTTTCATTTACATTTCTCGTTTTGTTTCTTTTTATGTTTATGGGCTGTTTAGAAAACAATTTGCGGCAGCACCAACCCCCTCCCCGTTGCCTTCTGTGCCCTACACTGCAAAGTAGACTCAACTGAGTTGTTAATCTGTCTCTGTTACACACTCACTCCCTCTCAGTCTCTCTGCCTCTGTCTCTGCGTGCGTGCGAGCGTGTGCTTTGTGTGTAAGTTGATAAAGCGCGTGTTGACATTAATCGAGGGAATGCGCCGTTTGAAATTGACAGCGTTATTGGCCTTAAAGTCTCTTTCTCTCTCTCTCTGGCCCTGGCTCCGGCCTGGTCGATCCCGATGTCGACCAACAACCACTGACCATAGCCGTGTAGACTCTCCAGCCAGCCAGCCAGCCAGCCAAGCAAACCAACCGCACTTGGCTGCGCTGCTGACTCACACAGGCCCTGCATGGGGACTCGAAACTGGCCGAACTCAGTCAGTCACGTACCCGAAACGATGTACAGCGCAATAACAACAACAACAACAGCAAGAACAACAAAGAGCTATAGCACAACCAACGCCCCATCATCGTTTGCTGCTGCTGCCGCTGCCATAATTTGTGGTCTTTTACTGTGAACTGTTGTTGCAGCCGCGCTGCCCCATTGTTGTTGTGTGCCGCAACCTCAGCACAGGGCATTATGATACGGCTATTAATACACACACACCAACAGAGGGAGAGATGGAGAGAGGTAGGGCAGTTGGTGTGAGCGAGAAAGAGATACACACACACACACATACAGTCTGTGGTCTGCTGTATCCCGGTGGAGGGCAGGGAAGCCGTCACTTTTCGGTGGTGGCAAAAATGTGTTCGAGCCTTTCATTTTGCCTTTTTAGATTTTATGGCTTTTGTGCGTTACAACGGCGCTTTTTGTAGTACATTTGTTTTATAACAGCCACCGCAGAAGCTGAAGCAGCCACAGCAGCAGAAGCAGCAGCACCAGGGGTCGCAAGTTGCAAGGCACAAGATGAGGCAGGAGCTGTGCCTGCTGCTGAGTAGGTAAGCAGCAGGAAGTGCAGAACAAGGGAGAAGAAGAGCGAATGAGAGAAGGGGCAGGGGGGTGCACACACAGCTTAGCACATTGCTCGCAGTTATTACACAATTTTCCCCAAAGCGCCAACAACGGCAGCCACTTGGGCCACCATTCGCGTGCCCTGCGACCTGAGAGAGAAAGAGGGAGAGCCACAGCTCACCTTCTGTGTTTATATGAAATTTTTCCACTCACGACTTCCCCCCGCTCGTAAAAAAAAGTTGCTAACCAAGCAGCCAAGCCAAGTTGCCCTGTTAGCCAGTTAGCCAGACCGGGCCAGGGCAGCCAACCCAACCAGACCAGGCCAGGCCAGAGCAGCTAACTTGGTGGTGTTGCTGCTGATGTCGCTGATAAGTGTTGGCCCCAGCGCAACGTCGGTGCACAGTGGAGAGAATTCAATTGTTTAATTACATGCATAACTAAAGAAGTGTTTTGCATTTTATTAGCTATAAACAGGCAGCCATAAAGTCATAGTTAGTTGGTTGTAAACTTAATGGAATATGCTATAAAGAATCGAAATTAATATTTGCTTAATCCGCACTCAAATTTATGCAAATGTACCACTGTGCCCTGAGCACAGACGACAACGACGACGTGCCTGTGCCCGTTCGTGGTCGATTCGGGGACTCCAACGACGCTGACGATGCCGTCGTCAGTCATTTAGGCGGCGTGTCGTGCCTTATTGAGTGTAAATCTGTCGACAATATTTCCTCTTTCTTTTTTTCCTTTTTTTGCGCCTGGCCAGAGCCGACGACTGCGTCGCGTCGATCCGAGCCGCAATGCTTTTTATTTGCCTGGCTGCCGCTACTGCTGCATTTAATTAATTGATTTTAATTGCCATAATTTGTGTGCCGTTGCCACACAACCGCAACCGCCGGCATGCGAGCGAGACATGCGTGTGTGTGTGGGCGAGTGTGCGTGTGTATTGGCAGTGATATTGATTCGTAAGCAAATTCAATGATAATTCCCCTGCTCTGCTGCCGAGTCGCGTCGCTCTGCGTCGCCTCGTTACAGTTATTCGCCGAGTTACTTGAGCGGAAAATCTGTTTACAGCTGCACGCACACTTGAGAGGCGGCACAGCCTGCAGAGAAGGCTGGAAAGCAACAACAAAAAAACAGACAAAGTGAGCCCGAGACCGAATCCGAATCCGATTCTGTTGTTTGGTGCCCCCTTCTCAGTCTGTATGTCTCGTTGGTCTCCCTGTCTGTCTGTCTGACGGGGCTCTCTACGTCTAGCAAGCGCATTACAACAGTTTTCTGTGTATGTATATGTATGTGTGTGCATATGTTTGTATACAAACGATTAAGTGGCCCTACGGACAGTATAAAATGAAACTCATCCTGTGCACATTACATGACATTATTTTTATGGATTATTTATTTATACATGTTATCAACTTGATCGCTTTTATTGAAATGTATTATTATACCCTGCATCACTTGAAAGTGTGTGAGAATAAAGGGGTATTTATTTTAACAAGGGGTATGGGCAACTATGCGGTACAGGGTAGACTGATAGAGTGTAATCTTGTGCGCCTGCATGTTTTTAGTATTTCCATTTCAGTATCGAACATTTTTGATCCTTTCATATCGAACAAAATGTTTTCATTCTGTTTTCTCTTTTCTTGTTGTACTCTTTGCAGTTGAATTTTCATATCACAGCGGGCATAAAAAGGCTTAACACTGGACCGGAAGCGTGTTTTTAAAGGGTGATGGCGGCCTCCACTCAAGGAGAAATACGAGTGGGTCCCGGCCACCAGGTAAACGATGTCTATGTACGTACATAACTCTCACAATTCAGAAATTCAGCTCACGGTAACAAAATAAAAAAATGACAAAAAGCTTTTCTTTGTATTGTAATCGTAATGTTGCAAATTCTAATTGTACAAACCCAGCCCCGCCCACGCCCTCCTCTCCCACCCTCCCACAGTTACTTCAGTTATTTGAAATTTCAAATAATTACAAAGTTGCCCATTATCAGATAGAGACCTTCAGCGCAACCTTTGTGCTCTCTGTGAGCTTTGAATTCTTGTGAAATTTGTAAATACAGAAAATTACTCAATATAAAATGATATAAGAGGCTTAGAGGCAAGAAATACTTTGAGAACTTCAACCTTTGTTCGTATACTCTGTTCTTGAGTACTCACTTCTAATTATAATTGTACAATGAATTTCTTCACTTAAGGAACTGTCTTATATATGATATGATATTACGAAAGCAGTCTGACATCAATTGATTGGATGTGGGCAACTTGTAGAGCTCTTGTTGATATGTAGTTTGTTCAAAATCAATAACTAACAACTGTAAATAACCGTGTGTACATAATACTGATTGTATACGATAATTGGCTTATCATAATAGTATCGTTTTATTCAAAAACTTGTAGTACCTTTTCCCCTAAATCCTAATTGAATTCCGCACCCATTCCTGCTAAGCCAATTTAAAGGACTTGCTCTGTGGTCAAATCGTTTACATGACCACTGGACTGTCCACTAAAAAATAAAGAGGCGCTTATCCGATTTCCAAAAAAAAAGAAGAAAACACACGCACACTCCACATCAATACATTGTTCATACATTTCATGCATTAGTTTTAAGTTGTGTCGTCGTATCGTATCGTCGTGTATCGTATGACACCAGACAAACTGCACACACACACACACACACATGCATACATACACATATACATATACATATATATAGAGGCATATGTACGTATAGTATATCGATATGTAGCGTTGTATGGCTTGTTGATGTGCGTCGTGTGCCGTCCTCGTCCTCGTAGAGTATGTCTTGAGTCTGTTGTGTCTTTCTTGTGTCTGTTGTGTGTGACGTAACTAATCCAAAAAAAAAAAAAAAAAAAAAAAAAAAACAATTGATTCAAAATGTTTTTGGCGTTTGTTGTTGGTTTTTTTTTAACTAATACCGCAACTTCTTCTGTCTTGTCTTGTCCTGTGACTGAAGGCAAAACTGCCCGATTATAATCCAATCTCAAGCTTCCCCGTTGACAAGGAAACCGATGAACGTGAACTAGAGGAAACAAGATGGAGTCCTGGCGTTGTGGCCGATGGCGACTTGTTAATGTTTCTGCGTGCGGCACGCTCCATGGCTGCATTTCAAGGAATGTGTGATGGCGGACTAGAAGACGGTTGTTTGGCTGCCAGTCGCGACGACACAACAATTAACGCACTCGACGTGGTAAGTACCGCATGCCACATGCCACATACCACATGCCGCATGCCTGCGTGCGATTTCCTCTACTCATAATCCACACTTATAACATCCCCTAATCAACCCACCCTTGTCTTGTTTTATAGCTACACGATTCTGGTTACGATCCAGGCAAAGCTCTACAAGCGCTCGTAAAGTGCCCCGTTTCGAAGGGCATCGATAAGAAGTGGACAGAGGACGAAACGAAAAAGTTCATCAAGGGTCTGCGACAATTTGGCAAGAATTTCTTTAGGATCCATAAGGACCTGTTGCCGCACAAGGATACACCGGAACTGGTCGAGTTCTATTATCTGTGGAAGAAGACACCCGGCGCCAACAATAATCGCCCGCATCGGCGACGTAGACAGAGCGCCTTGCGTCGCAACCGTGTTACGCGCGCCAACAATACACCTCCCAAGAAGGAGGACACCCCGGAACCACAAGCTGCGACGACGGCGACGGCGGCGGCGTCGGCTGCAGAGACGGCGAATCGCTCATCGCCCGCTGTCTCCAAGGAGGAGAATAGTTCTCTAACCGAGGACGACGCCAGCGAGTGCGACAGTGATTCGAGTCTGACCAACAAAAGGGATGAATCACCCTCTAGGATGAGGACAAGAAATAAACAACAAAACAACAACAACAGCAGCAGTGCCAGTGCAGCTGGTGGCGGTGGAGGCTCTGCTGCAGCTGCTTCCGTGACTGCCTCTGCCAACAGCTCCTCCTCCAAGGATCAATCCTCGGCCTCGGCCAGCAATACCAGCAACACGGTGGCCAACGGCAAGCGACCCAAGCGCGGCTCGGAGACACCAGATGCCGCAGCTGTCGCATCTGGCGATAGCCCCAAAACGCCCACCAAGAGCGTGGCTGAGGGGTCGAGCAATAAGCGCAAGGGCGGCAAACAGGACACGCCCAACAAGAAGAAACGCACTGAGGCTGAGACCAATAGCAGCAGCAATGAGCAGCCCAACAACAGCAGCGAAGACAACATCAAGGAGAAGCAGCGCAAGCGTCCCGATAGTCCGGTCGAGAGCATGAACTCCGATAGTCGCCCCGACTCTGTTATGGACGATGGCGAGTCAAATACAACCGACACGGATGGACGCACAGCGGAGCAACAGTTGAGCAAGGACAGCAAGGAGATTAACTGCAAGGAGGAGAGTGCGGTTACGTTATCGGGCGATCTGGATACCAAATCTGAGCTCAATGACAAATCTATCAAAATGGAAACCTCCTGCACAGAAGACAGCAAAGACACTATCAAGAATATGGATGAGGAGACCAATATTCAGGCGCCCAGCAGCATTCAACCGCTGGGACTGAAGCCCACACATGTGGATGGCTTGCTGAAAGAGTCAAGCTCCTCGGAGGCAACTCCTCTTGTGGCACCGGTGGCACCAATAGCAATGAAGGTGCCCACTATTGCCACCGTGGAGGCGCTGAACGCTTCTGTTGATCGTGACCGTAAGGAAGCCATTGAGAAAATGGAGATCTGCGAGAGCGAAGTGGCAGCACGTGACCCTGAGCTGCTCAAGAAGTTGGCTACCATTAAACAGGAGACGTCACCGCAGCAACAGCAGCATCAGCAACAAATGCAACAACAGCAGCAGCAGCAACAACAACAACACCAGCAGCAGCAACAGGTGCAACAACTGCCTGTTGTGCCACCAGTGTCGGTTGCCACAGGGCCACTGCAGGAGCCCGTTTACATCAAAAAGGAACCCATGGAGGACTCCATGGATGCCACATGCAATCAAAATAGCAACGAGCCGCAGGATCTAAAAGTCAAAATCGAAATCAAAAACGAGGATCTTAAGATCAATGCCAGCGGAATACCGCCTCCAATTTCTATAGCGCCTCCCAATTCCCAATTGTCCGGTCTTCATCACAGCTCCAGTGATGGCATCAGTGGGCCAGAGCCGCCGCTGCACTTGCAACATTTGCCGCATGCCCCAACGCTGCAACCGCCCACAAGCTACTTGATCGATGGCCAGCTGAAGTATGGACCGCCAGGTCAAGCGCCGCCTCAGCCGCCGCCACAACTGCACAGCGATCCAGGCAGTGGAGGACCAGCAGGCGTAGCGCCTCAGAAGTATCCAGGAGATATGGAAATCAAGTACAACGAGGCTGCCGTCAAATTCGAACCAAGCAGTGGCAAATTTACGCCACAAGAGCTCAAATATCCAGTGCCACCGCCGCTGGATGCACTTAAGTACAACCAGGAGATGACGGCAACGGCTGCAGCAGCGGCGGCAGCAGCAGCGGCGGCAGCAGCAGCAGCTGCTGGCAAGTACGACATGAAGTACATGATTGAACAGCATGGTAAATATCCAGACCTGGCGCCACCCAAGCCTGGCTATCAGGATGGGCTCAAGATACCCGATGTCAAGCCTGGGTTTGCCCATCTGCCGCACAATATTGGAGCCAGTCTCGATGGACCACCAGGACCGCATAAATATGTGCCGGCAGGGCAGCCTGGTCCTGCACTGGATCAACAGCCGCCGGGAGCCACTCCGCCACCAGGAATTGCCATGCCCAAGCCACATTATCAGCACGACGTACAGACGCCGCCGCTGGGACGACCATTTGAGCCTTCTGGCCTTATGCTCAAGTACGGCGATCCACTGGGCGCAAAGTATGGACCACCACAGCCACAGGATCTCAAGTATCCAATGCCGCCTGTGTCTGTTGCAGGCGGCGAGAATTTAATCAAATCTTCGCCCTATGGCCCGCCGCCAGAGAGTCCCATTGATGCCTCGGCACGCTCCACGCCCGGCCAGGATAGTCAGGGCAGCAATAGTAACAGTAACTCGCAGCCACCATCATCACAGCCGCAGCAATTCCAGTCGCCGCATCCTTCGCCGCACATGCCTTCTCCGGCGGGTGGTGGCCTGCCCCCCGGCATGCATCCGCAAAATCTCATTTCCCCGCACGGCCATGGACCGCCACCGCCGGTTTCAAGTAGCGGTCCAGGAGGACCAGGTCCGCAGCCACCAACATCGCTGCATCAGTCTGTAGGCAGTATAGTGCCAGGTCAGGGACCGCCGAGCTTGCAACATGGAATGCCACCAGGCCCAGGAGGCCCGCACGCACAAATATCTGTTGCCTCCTCGTTGCCACTTCCAGTGTCATCCCTGGGAGCGCCCACGCTGTCCACCATGGCACCCTCACATCCAATTCATCCGCACATGCACCCGCACCAGCTTCAACATTTGCAGTCGCTGCAAGCTCTGCATCGACCACATCCAGATATGCCTCCATCGATGCATCCGCATGCGCCTATGCCGATGTCACTGCAAGCACCGGGACCGCCACCACCGCACAGCCACGGCCATCCATTGGCACCCGCCCATGCACAGCAGCCCGGCCAGCCTGGACCTGGTCCGGCGGGCACAGTGCGCACACCATCGCCGGCGCAGCAACAACAACCACCACGTAGCCTGCACGAGCCACTGCCGACATCACGTGAGCCGCCTGCATCGCACACATCCACAGCGCCAACGGGGACAAGTAGCGGGATGAACACCGGACCAGGGCCAGGAGGAGCAGGACCGGGACCAATGCCACATCAATCTCCGCACTCGCACCGCACATCACCACTACCAGGATTGGCGCATCCGTCAGGGCTCATTGGTCATCCGATGCCCATTCACCCGCACTTGGCTCATCTGCCGGCAGGTCATCCACATGCACATGCAGCTCTGGCGCATCCCGGTCATCATCTGCTTTCGCACTCGATAGCAGGATTGAGCCATGGTGGTGGTCCCATTGCACTGCTGGCGGGTCCCGGTGGACTTGGCGGGCTACCCGAGTCGGCGCTCAGTCGTCGCACACCGCCAAGTCATCTGTCCCACCCGCACGCCTCTTCAGCGCCATCGACACCCCACTCGGCGGCCATCTCGACCAGCATGGCCCTCACCACCACCCCCAGTACGGTGCCATCGTCCGCCTTCAGTCGCGCCAGTCCGAGCGTGCAACTCTCGAGCGGTGCCGCTCAAGGTGGCCCTGGTGGCAGCAACAGCAGCACGCCGAACAATTCATCAGCAGCTGCAGCTGCTGCGGCCGCTGCTGCTGCGCATCGGGCAGCTTCTCCAGCTTCCAGTGTGGGCAGTCTGAGCCGCCAGAGTCCGCTGCATCCTGTGCCGCAGTCCCCGTTAAGTCATCATCCCTCGTCGTCGGCTCTATCTGCAGCCGCAGCGGCGGTTGCTGAACGGGATCGGCACGCACTGTTGCGCCAACAGTCACCGCATATGACGCCGCCTCCAGTGTCCAGCGCCTCCGGATTGATGGCCAGTCCGCTGAGCAAGATGTATGCACCGCAGCCAGGTCAGCGCGGATTGGGTACCTCGCCGCCACCACATTTGCGGCCAGGTGCCTCGCCGCCAGTTATTCGCCATCCACAGATGCCCCTGCCTTTGCCACTGATTGCGCCAGGCGGAGGCATTCCACAGATTGGCGTTCATCCTGGCCAGTCGCCATATCCACACCCGCTACTGCATGCGTCGGTCTTCTACTCGCCGCATCATCACAATCCCTTCAACTACGGTTATGCGCCCTATGGACCCGGCTTCCCTGCCTACATGAAGCCACCTCCGCCTGCTGGACCCCTGGATCCTGCTGCTGTGATGGCCGCCCATCATGCTGGTCTGCCCGGACCACCACCGCAATCACGTCAAGACGAACAGAACGCAGCTGCAGCTGCTGCCGTTGCCGCTGAGAAGCAACATGCGGCTGCAGTTGCAGCGTCAGCGGCGGCAGCTCAACAGCAGCAGCAGCAGCAACACAAGACGCCACAGCAGCAGCAGCAGCAACAACAACAGCAGCAACAGCAACAACAACAGCAGCAGCAGCAACAACAGCAGCAGCAGCAACCAGGAGGTCCACCACAGAACAAGCCACCGACGCCAAAGACACCACAAGGGCCGGGTGGCATGCCCGTTGGTTTGGGTGGGCCGGGTACGCCTACCGGTCTACCACCTGGCGCATATCCCGGTGCTCCTCACATGCCTGGCTATCCGCCGCCTCAGCACGCTTCGCCATTTGCACCACAGGATGGGCAGCCACATGGCCTCAAGCCAACCTCGCACATGGATGCGTTGCGGGCGCACGCACACTCGGCCAACTCGGCTGGCCTGGGTAGCGCACATCATCCGACAGAGCCATGTAAGTGTCCTGCAATTCCAGGAAGTGCTTGTGCGAGAGATAATCTAATAATTAAATACCTTACACACTTGCAGTGCCAATCGACATTGAGCCCGATCCGGAACCAGAGATACCCAGCCCCACTCACAACATACCACGTGGCCCGAGTCCCGAGGCTAAGCCTGATGATACTGAATGTCATCGCTCGCAGTCGGCTATGTAAGTAGAGCGAAGAACACTAAGATAATAATAATGATTTATCAACAAACACTTATCTTCATTTCGTATTGCAGCTTTGTACGACACATCGATCGTGGCGATTACAATTCGTGCACGCGAACGGATTTGATATTCAAGCCAGTAACGGACTCGAAACTGGCACGAAAACGTGAGGAACGTGATCGTAAACTGGCCGAAAAGGAGCGCGAGCGACGCCAAGTGAGCATTGAACTTAACCAGGACAAGTTTTGTATTTTAAGTATTCGTTCTCTCTCTCTCCCAGCAGCAACAGCAGCAGCAGCAGCAACAACAACAGCAGCAGGCAGCTGCAGCCCAACAGGCTGCACAGCAAGCGAAGATGAAGGCAGAGCTAAAGCCACCATATGCAGACACACCAGCACTGCGACAGCTGTCGGAATATGCACGTCCACATGTCGCCTTCAGGTTAGTGTCGCATCTGTGTTAGGTTTCCAGTTATTACTGTTGTGTTCGAGTGTTTGATTTGTAGATATTGTTGTAGTTTATTTTGTGAGTCGTTTATTATCGCGTTTGTATTGTAATAATTTCCAATTTCGATTTCAGTCCTGTTGAGCAGATGGTGCCTTATCATCATCCAATGGGCCCAATGTATAGCAGAGAGAGGTACAGTACCTAGTACAAGCCTGCCAAACCCTCATCTCACTACACACACACACACTAACCAAAAACTCTGACATCCTACGCCAACTAACCAAGAGAATTCAAATGCGTCTTATTTTGCTTAGTTCTATACGCACGTCTAAACGATTAACGCTTTAGTTTTTAACCTTTTTAATCGCTTCATATTTGCCTGCCCGTAACCTATTCCTCGACAAACAAATAAACCCATTGCGCCCACAATATCTGTAAGCTCTTCCTTATTCTCATTGCTCGACTTATTACAGGGAATTGGAAGAAATCAAAAACGCACAAGCGGCCGCAGCAAGTCAGTCTCGACTGGATCCGCACTGGATGGAATACTACAGACGGTATGTGGAGCATAATGCAATACTGTTGATTTATTATTACTCATGATTTTCCCTCCCCCTCTCAATGCAGTGGCATACATCCCTCCCAGTTTCCACTGTATGCAAATCCGGCGATTTCACAAATGGAGCGCGAGCGACTTGGCATACCACCGCCGCATCATGTAGGCATGGATCCGGGAGAGCATATGGTATGTATGCAGCATGACCAGCCGAACCTCATTGTACACCAAAACGATAATCCACTCATATTCACAAAAATCAATCGTATTTGGAAGAATATTCAAACCAAACCAAAAAAAAGCATCTGCACAAATCATTTGTCCAATTGTCAGCTAAAAATAACTCAAAAAAGTTACAAATTTAAATGTAGAATATATCATATGTCCATGTCCAAAAGCACGTGTGCTAACATTAAAAATGCTTCGTCCTCCTCTTCCTATGAGAAGGAGGCGTACCTAACCCCATTATAAGCCATTGGTCGGTGCTCGTTCGTTTGCCATTCTAACACGCATTTCCCACTCAATCTCATATTTCCGCATTTTCCACTTACAACAACAACAATGTCGCTTTGCGCAAGCTGGCTCCATAATCCTACTCAGGCAGCACTGGCTCTTTTGAAACTATCTACGATATTCAATAATTTTCAGATACGATTGACGAGAGAATATCATGCACACTCTCATACTCATTTACATTTGCCTTTGCATCCACAGCCGCAACCACCGGAGGCCGGTTTCCAACTGCCACGTGAGTTTGTATAGCCATTGAGCCGACCCAATAACAAATAATACTGATCTTTCTTCAATTTCTCTGTTTTATTCTTTACATTCATGATCGAAATTTAGCGAATGTTGGCCAATATCCACGCCCAAATATGCTTATACCTAGAGAACCACACTCGGACGTGTTGCTGAGGATGTCATATGCGGATCAGCTACAGGTTTCCCAAATCCCTAGCAAATTTCCTAACTGATTAATTACATATATACAGTATTTACAGGCCGCCGAATTTCAACGTCAATCGCTGCATGATCAATACTTTAGGTGAGTTTGGTTTTTTAATCTTATCATATGAGACCAAACAATTGTCAACAGTCAGTCATCAGGCATCATTAACTCATCTGTATTTTGACTTTGTGACTTTTGTTTTGTGTTATTCGTTTATCATTTCGTTTGGGTATCTGTATCACACCCACTTCTTTCTTCCCATTCTCTTTCTATAACAGACAACGGCCCAGATAAGTGGACTAAAGAGAGAGAGAGTGTGTGCTTAAGAAAGGCAGGCAACAATTGTAGAATCACAAGCAACTGAACAAAGATAGAACTCGTGGCCGTGAGGAAAATGCTTTGTGTGATTTTTGTGTTCCAACGTTTACCGTTTTGCTTTTCAACTTCGACTCCACAACCAAAACAACTATAAAACATACATATAACATATATAAATCGCAGAATCCCCCAACAACAATAGCTCACAACGTGAATCCAAACTATGTTACTACAGCTTTAAGTTGTGCAACGCTTTATCCAGTTTTTATGTAAAAAGTTAGTAAATTTTCTTATTTTAATTTTCCATCCTTATGCATTCATATCGTGCATCGTGTTAGTATTTATACAGTATTCTCATTACCATATTGTGCTCGTTTTCATGATTCTCTTTCCATTTACCGGAAACAGGAATCAACTGCGTTAAGTGAGCCAGGGAATTGCGTTAACTGGAAATCAAAACTCGGCAGCTGAATCCCACTTACCGACAATGAATGGCATTCAAAATCAAAAGGAACAAGCAACAAAACAAGCAAACAAACAACAGCCAATAACAACCCAACAAAGGCAACTAACAAACAAAAGAAAACAACATGATGGTCGCAATATTTTAAGTATCGTCTTTATAGTGTATAGTGTTAAAATTCTAACAAAACGAAAGCGTGTTAATTATCGTTTAAGCTTACGAGAATTGATTAAGGCAAATGGAACAAATTCTAGCACAGACACACACACACACAACTTTTAAGGTTTTCAACTGAATAATGTGCAAAACATTTCAGATTATAGCACCACTTTGATAAAAACCTATGACTAAAAACTAAGTTCTATTGAAATCAAATTAACTAGACACTTGCAATTAGATGAAATAACGGAGTAAAACCAAAACACACACTACACAGAGACAAAACTCTTGCTAGTACAGCAAGGATCTTTAGTATATATTTATGTGTAGGCAGAGTTTTATTCTATTTGCTCTCGCGAATGTGGGAGGATAGAACAATGTGCTTATCGCAGACCAACCAATGCCAGTTAATTCTGTCTTGTACAAAGGGCTCGTCGCTTACTATGTAATTGTAATTAATTTTACATCTCATGTGCTGAGATATGCATATGAAAAGTTAGTGTACTTCCAGCCACAATTGAACTATGTATGTATTTGTTTTATTAATAGTACGCTTGCTGCTTATCTTGATTTGATTTTGTCCAGAGCTGATGATTCTTAGTCCCCTAACTTTTGTTGGCTAGCTTTGCTTAATTACTACTCATTAATTTATTATTTTTGCCTATAACTAGAGTATTATAACTATTATAAATAAAAGAAATCATAGCAAGAAATGCGTGTTTGTAAATTGCATAACAAAGTAATTAAAAGGGAAGTTACCTCATAAGTAAGAAAATTAAATTGATATATGGGAATGATGAATCCGGTTTTCAAAGCAAAAATGCAAGTAAATTTCGATAAGTCCCCCAAAATGCAATCCATGTACTATATCTGCATATATCAATATAGCTATAGAGCGGCCCGTGCATTTGTAGCAGCTGCAATTTTTTGAGTGCTTAATTTATATTAGTAATTTATACATAACATATACATATATAATATAAATATACATGAAAAGCATGCATTATAATGATGGAAATAAACCAATTTTTCATTGAAATGGTTTATACCATATATATATAGGATGCACATACACAGGCACACATACAAACAACAAGAAGTTCATATGAAGCGTGCATTATACTATAACGAAAATTAAATATTTTTAAATACAATTTTTTATTTCACATTTTGAATATACACATTGAACTTATATACATATATATATATATATATATACTTATACATATACAGCGTTTATTGTAGAATTTTGCGAGAATATTAAATACAAGAGAAAAAGCTGAAAACCAAGCACACAAACAACATTGAGCCACATCAATTGGCCCAAGTTATCGGTTAGGATGTAAGATTGTAAAGTGAAAATCCAGGCGTACATATTTATATATACATATACAAAATGAAACACACACATGCAGCTATATATGCATCTGCTATAATATAATATATATATATATATATTTCACACAACAAAAAAGAAAAAAACAAAAGCATATACACAATTCGATGATAATGATAATACAAATAAATTATTAAAACCTGTAAAAATAAGTAAAACAAAATAAAATTAGTTACATTAGTTACAAATTGCAGTATCATTTATTAAAGTAAAAGGGGTGGGACTATCGATTTACAGTATCTCTTGGGATGTTCGTCAACAGTGGATGTCATCAATCAATTTACACGTTTAAATCAATCAATCAAGTGCACGTGTTGAGGTTCTACCCATGTGAATATTCGTTTGTGAATTGACTTAATCAAGAGTTACTTTTCCAACTAACAACATAAATGATTAAATAATGATAAAGCAATTGCAAGTGGGGTAAATGAAATACGATTGCAAGTGGGGTAAATGAAATACGAGTATCATAGGTTATGGTGTGTATTACATTATAAATATTAATGTGCTTTATAAAACATGAGAAGAGGAATGCAAATTGCTTAGCTGGTCGTATCCCAACCTCGAACATTGACTTATTTCGTCAATATTAAACTTAAATTTGCGGCACACATCCCTCTCGGCCAACAAGCAAAGGGAAACGAAGCGCATGAGCGAGGAAGGCTGGCAAATTACAAAGCATAATTAAAATTTGGAGTATGCGAGCAAGGCATTTCCCACAAAACATTCACGGCCTCTGCCGCGTGGCTCTAATTAAAAACCACTAAAAGATTGCCCTTAAGCAGCAGCAAGTGGAAAAACCAGACTGCGAGGACCAATGGGACGGCCATGCTCTGGAACCTGATGCCGCTATCCGCATAGAAGGATTCTGCATTTCCAATCGGGTGAGGTTGTATGCCCTTTTCGACATTGCTGAGTAGGTTAGTGTAGACGACGCGATCTCCCTCTACTTGATCTGGGCGAACACTGTACTTTAAATGATCATCGTTCACAATTAGCTCCCGGAAATTATCGAACTGCAAATCAATGTTCAATGAATTGATTTGTATCAAAACAAAGACTCACCTGAAAGTCGGATAAGCCAATGGTGTCAAAATAATCTATCCAGACAACTTGTTCCATACACGGTGCTGTAGTCAGCGAGCCCCCGTAACTGTAATAATGCTTTGGATTGCTTGGGAGAAATCGCATTAAAGGCAACGGCTGCTGCAAGTCCACGGAACTGTCCTTTTGGCTTATGTTCGGTAGTAGGTCTACAAATTCTTCATAAAATGTATTATTCTGTTCTTCAATCTATTGAGTAGTAAATAGTATATGGATTAATACTTGCGTAATTCTAGGGATTATATGGAGATTACCTTTAAAAAGAAAGACAACACGATTATGCCATTATTGTGACCCACTGCGCTCTCAAAATCAGGATATTCCCGACTCCGCATAACTATATGCAACTCAGCTGGAGATTCTGGAGGATCCTCAAAATTTCGGGTATGATACCTGTTGAAAACGGTTGTGTTGTCGCTCCATCGAAAGTGAAACTGCTCAAATTGGTAGCCAGCTTTACTTGGCAATGTTCCACCGGAGATACGCGGCTCTCTGCCCTTGTCAAAGCTCATCGTGACCAGCACAGTGTAGCCGTTATTGGTCAAATGTACCGCACGGGGGTTTCTATCGAAATTAGTGTACTCAAGTTCTGGATAACTCTGACCTTTTACCTTGAGCTTGCCAAAATTAACCCCCACTTGGTACTTTCCGGCACAACGAATAGTATCCGACCAATACTCCGGACCATGCTGAGGTCCGTAACCGAAATCTTGTGCCGATGCTGCAAGTTTAAAGGTTGAGTAATTAAAGAGTCGAATTTCTGATTACAAGTATTCTGTCAGGTGTAGTGGAGGAGGAAAGTCCCAAGTAGCCGAGTTACAACAGGTATCGTGTGGCATGCATAATTATTCGTTCAATTAGCGCTCATTAAATAACAATTATCGTGTTAGAGCAGAGAAAACACGTGTAATATTTCACTTGAAAGGCTTCCGCTTGTTTTGGGGTAGACAGCCTGAAGGCATTTACGGCCATCCTTACTTTAAGTGTTCTGACTTAATTCAATTAAAGCTTACCACACAGCCATGTCAAGGCTGTCCATCCACATAATACATTTTCCAGACTGACAGAAAAAAGACTCCGCATCTTGTAAACTTATTGCACCACGATTCTACTTAAACTGATTGCTAACGGCTTTTCCGACTGGTGCTTATGTGTTTGGGCAATGAAAGTCGAAAATGATAAATGCCTTGAAAAATTGCTATGAAGACCTTCATTAAGTAATTGTATTCGTGTCTGTTGCCGTTTAATTCCAGGTAAATTAAACTGTAGTCAGATCAGACAGATTAAAGCTACTTTGGACTGATGAAAATGGGTTTATCTTCCATCAGTACTTGTGGAATACTTTGGCTGATTGCAATTTCATATTCCAATTTCATATTTCGTATTATTAGCATATTTAAAATTCTAGGGTACTTTCTAGTAAAAGCTATATATGCTATACTGAGAAGAGATCCATTACAAATGAATATAACAGCTTTTGCTAAACTGCATTGATAGTTATAAGTAATTATTAAAATCAACATAGTGGACTTACTGCACAATATAAGGCTGTAGTTTTTAATAAATATTTATTTATTTGAAAAGCATTAGATAAAATAACATCACATAAACAAGACGTGCATAGGCAGGTTTCAAGTACTAAACATACATAAAATAAATAAATAATAACTAAGAACAAAATTACAGTTTAAAAATAAGAGTATGGAGTACAAGGCATGTGAGAAAGAGTGACAGGCCTCCACAAGAAACTGGATTAGCGGAATTTTCAACATCAACGAAGGGAATTGAACTCATTGGTGCTTCAAATGGATCAAGTGGTATGTTCTCATAGACATTGCGATCGTTAAGCTTCTGTATTGGGCGGTAATTGTTTTTCATGTGATCATCGTTAGCTGTGAGTTCCCGAAATTTACTTATCTGCATTAAAATAATAAAAATGAGTTACCGATTTCAACCAAATAAAAAACATTCTATACCTGATATTCTGATATATCTATGGGATGCATATAATCTATCCAGACAACTTTCTCTGAGCAAGGTGGCGTTGTCAGTGAGCCGATATATGTGTAAAAGTTGATCAAGTTCATGGATGTGAAGCTAAAGAGGGGCCGCGGTTCCACCAGATCAACTGTCATGCCCTTTCTGCTAATACTGGAGAGCGCCTCCGCTAATTCACCATAGGCAGCGTTTTCCCATTGTGAGATCTGTCAAAGGAAATATAAATCTTTTTCCAAATATCCTTAAGGTGTCACTCACCTTAAAGAAGAATGCCATGACAGCAATGCCATGATCTTTGCCCAAAGCACTTTGAAAATCTGGATAGTCAAGGTTACGCAGCACTACATGTAATTCAGCGGGAGCTGCATAATTATTGATACGATCTTCACTGCCCACTGTATCATTTTCGCCCCAATGAAAGTGGAACTGCTCTAGCTGATAAGGGGTTTTACGTTCAAGTGATCCGCCTTGAAGTGTTGGTATTTTTCCCTTTTCGAAATCCATTGTGACCAGCACAGTGTGACCATTGTTTTTTAGATGTACTGCCGTGGGCTTTGCATCAATATTATTATACGAGAACTCGGGAAATGATTTCTTCTGCACAGTCAATTCATTAATGTTGATAGGACTCTGATATTTGCCACTGCAACGTTGGAACTCGTCCTTCCAATGTTCCGGTCCATCACGACCGGCGTAGCCAAAGTCATAACCGGAGGTAAGACAAACTGAAAAATCAAATATGATATTACTTCATCACATTATAAAGCTCTAATTCTTCATTCATAGCTAATTTCAATGGTCAACATAGAAAATAATAATGCTCTAACTACTAAGCAAATACATATTACAAAACAAACCAGACAGTTTGCGTATTGTAAACTCAGTTAGTTGATGGCAAAACTTGCTGGGTATCACCTGCAGCTATCGCATCTGCTGTCCCCCTGAGGTTTGTTTATCTTTTAGCTTACCACACGCCAAGACGAGCAACAATCTGCCGCAGGCTGCATTTGCAACACCAAGTCGAGGATTCCACATGCCACCAAGTTAGCTTTTCAGGTGAGAACTACAAACAGCCGGTGTAGTTAGTGTATGGAACGGTTAGTTTGGTGTTCTACCGCCAATTGCGGTCGCACAACTGCGGTTAGCTGTCGTTGACTGTGGAAACTTATATTAACTTTACGTAGGTGTTAGATTGGTGCGATTCGCACTTTGCCGTAATTTGCATTGAAACTTAAATCCAGCTGTCAATTGCCGCCGCGGGCTCTATTCCCGACGGAGTGATGTATTTCTAGTGGCTTATCACACGTCACGGCTACTTGTGGTGTAGATAAGTAATGTCTGGTGATTTTTGGAGACTTATTTATTTATAAACAATTATAAAAGACATTTAATTTGTGTGTTCAAGTCGCGTGCTGGAAGTATAAAGTTGAAAAAAAGAAGAGACAACAGCAGAGAACAATTACATATAACGGTTGTTGGCCACTCTTTACAATGTTACATCTGGCAACTCTGATTTTGCCAATCGCATCTTCATTAATTTGCATAAAATAAATCGATATTCTTTTAATTATCGAACACTCTTTTTCTTTTCGGAATTATCCGCCAAGCAAGACGTAGATTTTTTTCACCACAAGCTAATCAGACGTCGAAACTGTACACCCACATTAAAATGTTAGTAGTCTCTGTACAGTGTCTGTTAGCATGCTAATTGACTAATTTGTGTATATGAACGAGATCTTTACAGCTTTTCTAACAGACGTAAAGAAATTAACACCTAATTCTAATATGTGGCTGTTAACTCGAATAGGCAGCAGTAATCACTTTCTGTAAATACTTGCAACTAATAGACAACTACATTAAACGCTGTAATAGAGATGGTTGTTGCATAGGGAACTGGATATACAGAGTATTTAATATTCGAACTTGTAAAAAAAGAAAGCTCGATAAGTTTAAGTTCAGCGACTTTCATCACGCTATCTTTACATATCAATTATTGATTCACAAAACGTGTGGTGTATATCATGCCATGACATGTCCGATATGCGACCCAGTTCAACGAGACCTTGAGTACCTTAAAGTTCCAAGAGTATGATATTAGGCAGACAATTGTTTTCAATTCATTTATTCATGATAACATTATGTGTCATGTAGAGGACTTTATCTTAAGCAAAACATTATAGCGTAAATCACAAGGTGCAGTAGCGCTAAGTCAAACTTATGGATAATTGTGGGCAGGAGTTCAAAATTCATAGTGTGGGATAAGTAAATTCGCCCAAAACGCGCACATAAATATATTATAACTATGTATGAAAGTTTGCTGGTTTTTAAATGGTTCCGCTTAAAGAATTTGGGGCATGTGTTGCTGCAACTATTTTGAATTTATAGCTCGATGAAATGGCGGCAGAGTGGCCAGACATGTGTGTGTGTTACTTCCGTATGAGGTCAAGTCCCGAAGCTAAAGCCTCAAATTACCACCGTCACCTGCCCCAGCAAACAAAGCACGTGCGAGCAAGCAAGGCATGTGAGGAAAATTACCGAGGTTAATTAAAACTTTGAGTGTGCATTTAACACAAAACATTCTCGCGCTCTCTCCTGGTCATGGCCTCATCTAGGCCCTGAAGCCAGCCAGCAACATCAAGAGGCTAACGCAGAGCAGCAGACTCGCCTCTATGGATGTGGAGCTGCTTCTGGGTGTGAGCCGTGCATCCTGCGCTGGCATCATGCCCCAGCGACTGTTTGTGTGATCAAATGGAACAGGAGTCTGCTGGTAAACCACGCGCTCGTTCAACGGCTGTGTGGGACGGAAATTGTTCTTCAGATGATCATCGTTGGCTGTCAGAAGACGAAATTGTTCCAGCTGTAAAATACGTCAAATATATGTTATAGAAATTTACAAATGTATAAAAAATATAATAAATCTAACCTGTTGCTCGGAGATATCAATAGGCTCGTGGAAATCTATCCAGACGACTTCCTCGGCGCAGGGCGGAGTTGTCAGCGATCCCGTGTAGCTGAAATAGTTAACCGGATCCTTTGACACGTAGCTCATTAGAGGCAGCGGATTTGTCAGTTTCGTAGTCTTATCTTTGCGGCTAATATCAGACAGTAGTCGGGTAAACTCTGCATAACTGGCACTACCAATGTTTCTGACCTAAAGGGAGATAAATAAGTTTATAATCTCGAGGGAACTTTCCAGCCACACTCACCTTGAAGAAGTACGCCAATACGGCTATGCCATGATCCTGATCTAATGCACTCTGAAAGTCGGGATAGTCTAAACTGCGCATCACCACATGCATCTCGGCGGGATAGGCCTGATTGTTAATCAAATCCTCACTGCCCACCGTATCGTTCTCCCCCCAATGAAAGTGAAACTGTTCAAACTGATAGTCAGCCGACCTGGCCAATGGTCCACCTCGCATACGCGGCTCCATGCCCTTGGCAAACTTCATGTTGACCAGTACAGTGTGGCCATTGTTGGTCATGGTGACGCTCTCTGGTGTCGCATTGAAATTGATGTACTCGATTTCGGGGAAATTCTTCTTCTCCACCGTCAGCTCATCGATATTAATGGGACTCTGGTATTTACCACTGCAGCGCTTGAAGTCCTCCTTCCAGTGGTCCGGACCGTGCTGTCCCCTGTAGCCAAAGTCTTGGGCCGCAGCGAGGGCAACTGTAACAATGAATACAAATGTGATTGGATCAGAGTACGATTTGGAGTCGTTGTCGTTGTCAGAGTCGGGTTGACGCCCAATAGAAAACTTGCTAATTGCTTTGGACAATCGGTGTCGATGGCGCTTGGGGCTGACGGCGTTTGGGGACACTCGATTCCTCTTGTAAATATTTGCGGATGCTTTTAATTAATTAGGCGACTATTTTCGGCGTACCAGACAGAGAGTGAAATCCGAAAATAGTCGCAGACTGTTGGCATATATATTTAAATTTTCCCCAGTGTGTCCATCTATGTGTGTGTGTGTGTATGTATTGTATATCGTATCAATTTGCCGTTCTCGTCAGCTGAGGCGGCATGTCAATAACTGTTAATTGGCTTTAATGCGACTGCCCTACCACACCCCAGCTCTCGCGGCAACTGTTGCCGTAGTCACACCGTAGGTCAACCTATCGTAATTATTCATCCAATCAGCAATAATTAAAGTGTAAAGTTCATCGCTGTCCGTTTAATTCATAGTTATAGGTATTTAACTAGGTGAGTCTGGATGATACACAGCACATCCGAGCACACCGTTTAACTTGTCAAAAGTTAACCTGATTCTACTTTGAAGTCATTTACAGTTACACAGACCCCTCATTAGCATAAGCTTTCTAAGCAAACACGTAAGTTTAGTTAACTCTTCAAGCGCGAATCATCTAACCTACATTAGTTGATTGATCTTCTGTTTAAAGTTGGAATTTATTTTTGTTTTAAGTGGGAGTAAAAGGTTGACATACTTTAACAAATAGATAAACTTATAAAAAGAAAATTTAATGGGCCAAGCTCTCAATTTAATCTCACTAATAGTGAAAATGTATGAAGAACATAAGGAAAGAATCATTCAAAAATTAAAACTTTAATATGCTCACAACACTTTTAGTTCCCACGAAAATTTTGTAAAGTTTCACATAAATTATCACTGAAGCGCAAAAAAATAGCCCTTGAGGGAATTACAAACATCATCTCATATACACAAATATTATAAATACAAACTAATTTAATCTATTGCGTCGAAAACGAGCGGGCATTTAGCTAGCATACAAATTATTTGGAATTACGAAGCCGTAATAAGTCGCGCTAATTTACGCAAGTGCTAATACCGTAAATTTAAAATTACTGTGGAGTCGAAAAAAAACTAAACAGTTTAGGCGAACAACTCTTGCTCATAAGAACTTGGGTAATTTCACAGTTGATTATCATTGTATTATTCATTCGAGAATTGGCCAAATATACAATAATTGGATAACAAGCGAATGCGAATGTTTGCTTTTTATTCTTTCTTTCGATTTTCAGGTAGTTCGCTTTGTCGCTTTTTGCCAGACATGACGAAGATATATTTCCGGTTCTGCAGTAGGTAGAACTAACAATAGAATTAGTATACATAGTTTATATGTATATGAGTCTTGTGTGATGAGTAATTCAAACGGACAGAAACAGCAGACAACCATGCGACCTTTTGTGTAAGTCCAAAATGTTTCACGTGAACAGCACGAGGTGGGACGACATGAAAGGGCCGATGTCGGTTATACGGGTATATGTTATGGTATAATCGTGTTTTTGATTTTTAAAAAGATAATCAACCCATTCTACTTGTAGTAGACTTGTGTCATGCCAAGGACAAAGTTGTCCCCGTGTAGAATTTAATTTAATGCCCGATGTTCTTTTATATTTTAAATCAATGCTGCCACTTTGATATTTGTTTCTCGTAAGTCTAAAGAGCTACGCAACTCTGGCCATAAATCAAACGTTTACATAAACTGATAATAGACATTGTTTTTTGTTTTTTGTTTTTGCACTTGTACTATTTGGGTTGTAAAATTGTTCAAGCATCCATTGTAGCTTATCTGGATTGTCACTCAGCACTTTTGAAGAGGGTCTTAGGCAACTTTATTTACAGCTATTTTGCAATGCAAACCAATTAAGTACCGGTGCTTACCACAAGCCAGGAACATTAATGCAACAGCACGAGATGCTGATGCACTTTTCACATTTCCGGAAGTATTCCACATTCTGCGAACTGATCAGGTAACGGGTGACCCTTAATTGCCGACAATCTGTAGGGTGGTAAATATTCCTCACTATTCGCTAGCTGTCTCTTTCTCTCTCTCTCTCTAGTTCACTCTCTTCAGCTGCCTGTTCACCGTGTTCACCCGCCAAATGCGGTCGCACAACTGCGGTTAGGGCCCGAACAGCGTCGAAACTTATATCAACTTTCCAAGGCGTTCGACAGTCGCCGTTTTTGTGGCTACTACTCAGTCGAGTCGAATCAACTCGATTTGAATTGATACTTAAATCGACCCTCGCAATTATTATTGAATCGACACCGACGACATTGCCATACGGAGCATAAGTACGAAAGAGAGAGAAGGAGAGAGAGAAAGACAGGAAGATTCTTCGTGTCACGCAAATTTCACTTATGACTAACGAAAGAAAAACTGTAATGGTCATAAATAGACCCAATTTGATGTGTATTTAATTTCCTGCAAATAATAAATATTGATTTTCAGCTGTAGATAACCAATACTTGAGTTTAGTCATATCAGCTGCTCGCAACGAGTCACAGTTTGTGTCACAACTTACGCATCTTCATTAAAAGTTTCGCAACTTTGACTTCTACCTATCGCATTCAATTACAGCTGTAGATAACACACATGGACTTTGCTAAGTAATCATATCAGCTGTTCGTGAAGAGTCACAGTCTGTCAGTGTATCATCACTTACGCATCACTACAGAAACTTTTTACAGAAATTTTTGACTGACTTATTGTGTGCGTGTTGAAAATGAGAATTGATTGCTCGGAATAGTAAACACTTTGAAGTCCAAGTGGAAACCCGGTAGAATTCCGCTTATGGTTTGTTTATCTTTTTACTGATCTGAACGCATAAGCTGCGAGTACTTTACTTTTCTAGTCCGATTGAAACAAGTTCTTATCTCTGTCCGTACGATTGCATCTGTTTAACCACTGATATCATTGCTATATAAATTGCACTGCAATTGAGCAGCTGTCTGTGTCACTTGGGAACCCTCATAGTTTCATAAAACCCATAATGAATATCCCCAAAGACTCTAAAAATGAATGAGTCAAGTGACTTTTTGGACTATTAATGCGGCAATCAATTCGCATGCTTATTGTCGCTTGGACAATGGCTGCCAAACGGTATCATTCATGGTTTATTGGGAAATACCCTGTATCCGATGAGCTACGTTTACCTATTTATGTCTGACGTCATCTAAGTCGCTGAATCATGTTGATGCTGTACTCAAATCTGCAGACAGTGGAAATTTTACGTTGTTTTTTATATTTTTTGGGGATCTAGTTTGACTTGACGCTGTTGTATTTACATATTCGTTGTTAGGTTTATATATTATATGTATGTATATGTATGTGAGACATTATCCCCAACTTCCAACAGACCAACTTCCGAACAGACGCATAATTGTCTAGCGTTTTGAGGTCTTAGCGATGTCGAGATACTTTTAGAAAAGCACTTACACTTATCTGGCATCGCTCTAGTATTGTGGAACAACTGATGCCAACCAGCCAGGTCGGCTTAAGCTGCTCTTCTTCTTTCCCAGACTCACTGTCATCCTCTCTCTCTCTCTAGTCTCTAATTACTTTGTGCGGTTAATGGTAATGGCAAGGTAAAGAGTAAGTGCTTTTGGCCCGCTTTGAATACGAGGCTAGAACCAGAAAAATTACAACGCAGCTCGTAATTCGTATATAAGTATATGTGTGTGTTTGTTTACCCATGTAGGGAGGTGCGGCCTGGGCTATATAGTATGCATATTAAATTGTCGCTTGCTTTCGAGTTCCACAAAGCAAAACTTTTAATTTTCGGCCTGCCAGACAACAAAGCTTTGGCCATATGCGTATAACTGTTAAAGAATTGTGTAGGTTAGTTTACTCAACTAATAGATACCCTAGATAAAGTGAAAACTCTTTAAAATGTGCTGCATAATTGTTGTTGCTTTGTTTTTTTGCGTGGGAGGGTAAAAGATACTCGCAAATATACTTGATCTCTGTATGGTATTCAAGCACCCTTTTACCAAATATAATGTATCTAGGTCATAAATTTTATAAGAGCGAAGCGTTCAAGACAATAACAAACAGAGCGAAATACTCATCAAGAATTTACCTATAGAAAAACGAGTTTATCCAAGACAAGTAGATATACCTATACGAACATACCCGCTGCCGACAATTCCAATGGATAAACTTTAACTACTGTTAGGTTTTTCTACATTTATTTGTTTTGATTATGTCCGACAAGAGGTCAGCAGTTTTTTTCCCCTACTCTGAGCAATTCAACAAAGCAAAACACAATCGGACTGAATAGTCATTAGACCGGTTGGTATTTGCGGCGAGAGTACTTCTATTATTAACAGCTTTTTTCTAGAAAACTATCTACTAGGGTAGTTAATGTCTAACTAAGGCAAAGTAAAGATTACAATTAAATGGAAAATTTGTAGGAAACACCCAATAAAACAGTTAGTTAATCACGTGTTGGAGGGATAAGTGACTTTCTGCAATTACTGAGTATCTATCAGTCAATCAGTTATGATTGCGCAATTTGCCATTAATTAAAGTGCAGCAGCAGCAATCAATGAATGCGGCTAGCTTTGCTCAATTTACGCGTATTGACAACCAATGCACAGATCCACATGGGAGTTGTGCGACGACAGACGCGTGATAGAGAAGGCTTTGCAAATTCCACTTAACAGCGGAACAAAGATTTAAGTTTTGAATTTTAAATCAGCAATGTTCGCGTAACATATTCCGACTATTCTGCGGTCGAATGTCAACGTAGAGAGGATACTAGTGGAATGCTGCAGGCGTAGCTTTGTGGCTGTTGACGACACGCACGCGGCAACCAGATGAAAAATAGATGTAATACTCATAACCAACTAACTGGCACACAAGCAGACCCATACGCACACACACACACGCAGTAAGTACAACTTAATCAGATAATTGCAGCATACCCTGCATACACATGTGCTGCTGTGCACACACACGCATGCACACAGATGACACTTTTGCGGTTTCCGATGGCAATCACGGACAAGTTCAAGTGCACGCCAAAGCCAAAGGAGGCCAAAGCACGCAGCCCGAAAGTCGCTTTTAATGAAAGCTGCAAGAAACAACATAAGACCTATAATAGCTTGTAAAGACGGAGAAAAGCAGCTAACTCGACTGTAAACCACCCTAACGTTGACTCTAAAATACGCTCGGAAATTTGTAATCCAATACAGAGGAAGAGATTCTTGAAAAGCTTTTCCACTTATCATGTTGTACATGAAACATTGCTTGTGACTATATCACATAATAATATAACATATCGATTATCGATACATTGAAACATTGGTTGTGACTATATCACATAATAATATAACATATCGATTATCGATATTTATATATGCAATCGATAATATATCGATTATCGACGGCATGTCGATAATATATCGTTTGCAAATCAATTTTCGATAGCCATAAGCGACGAAAAAAAAGTTTCATAAAAAGTTTCATATTGATAACAAATTTTATATCTATAATCAAGTGTATATCGATTACGTATTTCATATGGATAATGAAGAGAAAATTCATAACGAATTTTATAGTATACCAATTTGGGTTATTGCTTATTTAATTAGTCCCGGAAGTGACGAAATTGTTCAATGAAATAGAAAGATATCAAAATGTTATCAGTTTCTTGTCCATATACAGTATGTACAGTATGGTGTTGATAGACTAACATAAAACATTCAAATAGACTGTTAAAACATCTCGAGTATCTTGGCTTTCTTCCATCATAAATTCCCACTAATTTAAGACACCCCTTTTGGCTCATTAACACTATGCGCAGAGTAGATTAATAACAAAACAGAACCATTTGCACACTATAAACGAGCATCCTGTGGCATATCAGCTATGCCCTTAAAGAGCGAATGCCACAGCATGCAGACTGCGAGAGCGGCAGGCGGTGAGTGTAGATGCCGCTCTTTTACAGATGGCTCTTCCTCTTGCTCTCTCTCTTTTCTTGGCGCTGTGCAGCCAGCAGACTGCAAGCTGGCTAAGCAACAATTTTCATTGATAAAAATGCTGGCAGCTGTGTCCTTTGCGTCAGTCGTACGCGAGCCTTCAGTCAGTGAGTATCCCCAGTTTTGGATGCCAATCGTAGCGCTTTTGGGCGCCAAATAACATCGGAAATTAAAAAACATTAAACCGTTAACGCGCGAGTTTTCAATTAATATTACGTATACGCCGCATGGTTAAACAATGAAAATAAATCATGATATAAATATTTGAAATTGCTGATTATAATCGGTATTTTGTCCATAACTTGTGTGTGAAGTCTTACAGAAAACTCTTGCGACCCATTGGCGCCAGTTTACAAAATATAAGTCCTGGTGCAACTTTTCTATTTACCGAGGCCAAATTACAAAGGAGCCAACCAACTTTGAGGTGAGTTGTTATTGGCAATCCAGGTGACACAGGTAAATATAGATAGTTTGATAAACTAAACTGGCCACAGGACTTACAGCCATAAATGGTATTCGATATGGTAAGGGAAGAAAACTTTGTGAGACTTAACTAACATGTTTGGTGATGTTTGACTGCAGCCTAAATTTACATCTCTTTGATGTGAGCAGACAAAGCGATGATAAGGCATGTATTCAATAAGTCTGTTGCGGTTATTTCATTTTGATTCAATTTGGCAGTTGTCTCAAAAAGCTTCTTTACGCTATATTTGGTGTATTCAAATTTGTCACTGTGGTTGGAGTGTATTGAATTGAGGGCACGATATAACTTATTAGAAAACTTTCATTAATTTAAATTGAGTCCCCAATTTCTCTCATACAATGAAGTTTTATAGAATTTGATAGAAAAACTTTTTATTATTTTAATAGCTTTTTCATTTCATGCTATAGTAATTTATGCCATCGAATGTTTTGTGGAAATTTTCGATGGGCATATATTTTGCAAAAGGGACTCACAACCGAAGCGAATCAATATGTACATATAGTACATATATGAATACAAATTGACCAAAAGTCGATTCGAATCGCCGATGTTGGCCCTTGAGTTCAATTTTTTGTTTTCGCCGATGAAACGGTTGATTGAATGACTTCTCTTTGATTCACGACTCTTGACAAGTTCTCAATTTTTATAGAAGATAAATTGAACGGCATCGCAATCAGTAAAACATTTTTGGGGAAAAACTTTCTTGTACGGAAACTTAAAGATAAGCTCTTGAAGTCGCACAAGTGTTTGGGCCAATCAGGCAGGAAGGCAGGCAGATGACAACAATGCTGCGGGTGTGCGAATGGAATTGTCGGGGAGATAATGCTTAAGAGGAAATGAGAGCAAATAATTCTTTGGCACTTTTGGATGAACTGAAGGGAACAGAAGAGCTGGGGGAAGTGGAGGGCAGTGTTCCTGCTTTTGTTTATCGGACACACCTGAGTGGGCTGCGCTACGCTTTGTAGCATTTACCAGGTTCTTGTCGTAAACAAGTCCTTGCATCAGTCTGTCAGTCAGTCAGGCAACTGTCTAAAGTGGCCGGCCGGCAGCGTCTTTGGGTAGAAGGATAGACGGATGAAGGAGGGTAACCCAGCTAGATGCACTCGGCACAAGGCATTCGGCCTTGAAACAGCTCTCGCCCTCTCTCACTGTTCACTGGTAACTGAAGCCTCTTTGGCCAGGCTGGAGTACAGCCCGGGGCGCACTTGTCCGACATATGCGGCGGCTAGTGTCACTTGAGATGCGACAACTGTGCTGGGGCGACGGGAACGAGATGCCAACGGTATTCATAGCTTAAAGTTCCCTTAAAGCCAAGTCCATTGACTAGTTGACTTGGCCCAGATTGCAGCACCTCCACCGATCTCATCCTCATCGTCTGCGCATATCTTTCAATACCGCATTTAGGCCTTTAAGTGCCTGATGTGCTACACAACCTTCAGCTTTGACGATTGAGTGGACTACAAAAACATTGCATTTATGACTGGGCGTGGTAGTTGTCATGGTGGGGGGAGGTGGGAGGCGTGAAATCAAGCAGAGCGCACTGTGGCTGATGATGATGACTGCAAAAATCGGAGCACATAAGTGAAAAACAGCAGAATGACAGTAGAAACTAGTGCGAGCATAAATCAATATATTAAATCCTTGTGACGAGGCAATCCACGTTGCAAAAATGGCACATTACATATGACCAACTTTAGGTGAACCCCAACAGGCTCTATACACGAATAAACACGTCAAAACACACACTCACTCGTACTCCACACACACACCCACACACACACTTACACGGTATTGACATGTGAAAATTTGATTTAAAAAGCATAATGCTCACTTCAATCTACTGCTGCATATTTTTGCGCCGTTTTTTGCGCACATTTTCCATAAAAGGCACTACTCGAGTTTCTCGCGCCCTTTACGCTTAAGCTGCCTGCCATATTTTTTGCACCATTTTACCGTTATTAAAGCCATCAGCAAATGACTGCAAGCACAGAAAATATATATGATGTATTATTATACACAAAAGCCTAGAAACTACACGTATACCTGTCTGCGCTGCTCGGCTCTGTCGTTAATCAACGTGTTTTCCCATGCAGAATTCCGCAAAATGGCAAAAGAACACAACAAAACATTTTTAGCAATTAATAATTTCTCAGAGATTTCCCCAAGGCAATACACGTTGTTAGAGTAAAAATTCAACAACACACTTGAAGAGACAATCGATTCTTTAACAATGATTTTCTTACTTAATATAAAAGATATTGAATAAATTCGTAATTTTTTACTCTACTTTTGAATATATGGTACAAAGTACTAAACAAACACACGCTGCTTTAGGTTTAGAATCTCTATGCCGTGCTTTCTTTTATGGTTTATTTCTTCAGTTGGAAAACTGATAATATTGATTTAATTGCAATATTTTGCGATATTTGTTCAAAATGTCATATATTTTATGTTTTAAACTCTGAACTGATTTAGCATCAGTATTTTTGAAACTGGCTGTCAAATAGTTAACTACTTTAAAAACTATCAACGTTTCATTTTTCCTTAAAGTCACTTCATTTATACACATCGAAATAGATATAAAAATCCATTAATTAAAACAATCTGAGTGTCTTATCTGGTTGTATTATTAATAATAACGAAGAAATCACGCTCTTTGCATGCAGTTTACTGTAGTACATTGCAGTATACGATTAAGAACCCTATGTCCTTAAATTCCTTTCTGGCTTTAATGACCATAAATGCAATTAAGCCGTCTGCAAAGCCAGCACCACACTTCGACTGGTCGTGAATTGATATCAAAGTTTTTGCTCAACGCAACGTACAGAAAGTCATTTTGGCATTACAATTATGTGTGACAGTGTGCCGAATCAGCAAAAATGGCGAACGCGCGTTGCGTTCCATAAAAACACAACGAAAATCGTGACGAGGAAGAGATATTTTAAAATAATAATTGTTGCATGCTTTTAGGCGCGCGTTTTTGTAATTTCCGCTGCTTCATTTCATTCAATTCCGTTTCATTCTCGCCGCTGAAGTGCAAGTGCAGCTTAATTGTTTCAGCAGCCCGCAGCGACTAACCACCAACCAGTTCCAGCACCTACCCCCGGGGCACTTCACACCCCCCACATTCTCCTCGCTGACAAATAAACGATTTTCCTGTGTAACTTAATTGTTGTTGCAGCTGCGGAAGATGCTGCTCACAAGAAGCAGCACGAGTATCTCAAATCTCAGCCTCGTTCGCCTTCTATCCGCTTTCCTCTGAAGATTGCTTTGTACAATTTAAATCCATTTAGCTGGCAGATGACGCACATAATGCAATAGTTTTTGAAAAATCTTCGTAACTGATGCGCTTACTACGACAGAGACATATAGTAAGTGTATCTGAGGGGCAAGAGGAAGAGAGAACATACAGACTAAACGTGACTTTGCTATAAATTTCAGATAAAAGAGCTCGACTCAAATTGGTTGAATTGCAAATGGGCCTGGAAAGGTCATGCCGGCTTGCACAATGGCCAGAACTTTGAGAAGAAGATGTAGAGAATATGGGGGACAAGTCTAAAGTGCCAATAGCGGGTCACACTCTGTTGAATCGGACTAAAAAAAGTCTATTATCTAGCTGTGCAGCTGCCTTAGCCTATGTGGAGTGTGTGGGGGGGAGGGGAAACAATTGCGATAAAAATAATTGAAGGAACTTGAGTGTGACGTTTGGAGTGGACTCGATGCCAAATTGAATTAGCATTTGGCCAAAAAACTCTACTAAGGGAATGCAACACGGCGAGAGATAGAGAGAGAGAAAGAGATTCAATAATGGAGACAACAGATTTTCAAGCACTTAAAGTAATCGATCTTAAGTGCAGTTAGCTTCTTTGTGAGATATTATAGCAATTTATGGCAACTTCTAGCAACTACTCGTGGTCTATGAATAATTGGAGCAGAAATTGAGGCACAAAGGTTGCCTTGCTCTATGTCTCTCTCTCTCGCTCCCTCCCTCTCTTTCTTTCTTTCTCTCTCGCGCATTTGAGCTGCCACTAAGTGCATTTTCATTTCCCATTCAGAGTGGAACAAAAACGCAGCGAACACACTTTGTGCGCCTTGTCGTATGTTTTGGCCATTGACAAAACTCTAAATTGCCAATGGCCAATTAGTGCCAATTAAATGGCACAAAAACAAGTCCCCAGCGCCAGTTGAACAATTCACGCGAAATGAGCAGCAGCTTCTGGCGCTTGACAGCTACAAGGGGCGGGAGTGGGGAGGGGGTTCCATGCCCGCAATCCGCTCAAAGCGAAACTCTTTACGTCAAGTTCTGCAACCCAGTGAGAGTTGTAAATAAATGTAATAGGATGCCACCCACCTACCTCCTTTGAGCTGACCCCACGGGCCCACTTCAGTCTGTAGTTGTAGTTGCAGTTGCTGCTGCAGGTGCCCCTCCTCCTTTCTCCCTTCGCAGCTGTTGCTCTCGAGGGCCAAGAAAGTTTTCTTGGCTGCTACTCCTGCTGCTGTGGCCGCTACTGGAGGCAAGAAGTTATCCTGCCAACAGCTTCAAGTGCTGCTTATGTTTGAGTTGCTGTTGTCGTCGCTGTGTTCTTGCTGTGTTGTTGCTGTTGCCAACGTTGTTGCTGCCACTGTTTGTATTCGTGTCAGTGTGCTTGCATTCGTGTTTGTGTTGAACAGCACTTATGGCCCCCATCGTCGTCTACGATGATACGCTGCAGCCCTTGCCCGTTGCGGTCCGGCTTCAAGTTATTTAATAAGCAATTAAATAGCTTTAATTAAATGTTCGTTCGCCAAAGATTTACATAATCCCCAGCCTGATATTACATGGCATACGTGCTCACATGCCGGCCCAGCAGGTGTAAAATAGCAAATTGCATTGATAAGGCAGCCACAAGGACACACCTTCTACCACACACACACGCAACCCCTTTTAGATAGCATCTGTCGGCTTACACACACTCATTCATTAATAATGGCAGGTGATTTTCAAGCAGATTACTGCCAAATTGTGTTAAAATCGTGCGTACAATTTGGACAAACACAGCAGTGTTCCCAGGAACGACTTGCTAAAGCTTCAAAAATTGTAGGCAAATTGTAGAATAATAAATGTAAGTTTCTCTTTTTTTAAATTAATTACTTTTAGATTATATATATGTACATAGATAGTTGGCTCACATATACCATATATGTCAAGTTTTACTATTACAATTTTAATAGAAACAGAGATCTACCAAGTGATAGCCTTTATTTGTTTTTACCTAACTTTAATCAGGAAATCTTTAATGTTTTCTTAATTAACTAAATCTTACCTCATTCTCACCTGAGTATATACATTATTTAAAATAATGAAGTGCCCATGTGGTATAATTGACTTCGAGGTATTTTCTCACATGCACTCTTAAAATACAATACATGGTACAAATTGTGGCTTTAACACTTTTAACCACTTTTCTCTCTGTGTGCCCTGCGGGGGAGGCACGTTCCTTTGTGAAATTCTAGGCTTGGGTTTCTATTTCTATTTCACCAAAATAGAAGTCTGATTAGATGTGCAGATTTTTATTTCAAGTAAACAATTTAATTAAATGAGTTTCGGTGCAGATGTTTGATTAGATGCCTAACTTTTTGGCTGCCGGAAACAGCAATTTGTTTGCACAAATTCCACAGATTCTGTCTATACATTTTGTCTGTGCCTTGAATTGCTTTTAACATGTTTACACACAGTCGAGTTTCACATACACAATAAGTTGGCAGAAAATTTAAATATTATTAATAATTCAATCGAAAATCATCACTGTTCGTGGCATAATTTGATGCAAGTGACTTGATAATTAAAATACAATATATATATTTGTGCAAATATCAATTTATGCGTGCCCAGCACTGATAATTAGGTTTACATATAATGATACAAAGTTATGCGATTTTATTTGCAAATTTTCTGAAAAGCGTTTAAAGAAAGGACATAAAATGGGTTTATGTTGGAAATAAAACCTTACGAAAAATATATTTTATTCAAAAAGTCACGGACTTATCAAACGACCCTCGTATCTGTTCATGAATGGGTCGTGTTAATAATAAAATCTTTATACTGTAATTTTAAGCTTGGCATTTTCAAAACTATATTTTTATAGGGTATCAACTCTTCATAGTACAAATTATAAACGAATTTCTTTAAAATAATTTAATTTTTACGTGGCGAATATATTAAAAAGCTTTAAATATTCTTGTTGGCTCAACGTAATATTAATATAACTCTGAAATGCATCCCTCACTTAGTCTACAACGAACTTTCCCCATCGAGCAACGTGACGTACAATGTTATTATTTTCACGCTGCTTTTAATAACTTTTCTCACCTGGTGGCAAGAGCGTAAAGTTATGCGAAAAGCAGCCTTGGGGATGGGAAGGTCTGCAGGAGTTTGATTTAGTGTTAAGTGTGTTGGATTCCAGGAATATGCATATTAAGCTGAAACTAACAAATGCTCCATTATGGCAAAGGACTTTAATGAGAGCACTTGACTTGGATTAAGAAGAAATACGTGAAGCTGACAAGTCAAGCTCTTAATTTCAAGTAGTTTAACATTGTTCTTGAACTTCTCATTTCATTTGATTTTCTCGGTACTAAAACTCAAGATCGATTAAACGTAATGTTTCTTTTATTTGTCTACTGTTCAGCGAAACGAAATTTAATTGGCGCCAAGCGTGGGCATTGTGCGCCATGAGGCTGCACCGCGTGGCCAATTGGCGTAATTGAGCCCCAGAGTCTGGAAAGGCAGGGGAGCAGTGCACAGCTCTAGACTGTGTGGAGTCACGTGGCTTTGCATGCATAATTCATCCACAGCAACCTTTGACTCATTTGAAAAGCCATAAATTTGGCCAAGAATCCAAGGAGCACTCGTAACCGGAAAAAAGGAGAATACAATGGAGAGCATCATGTCAACTTTGCCCACGCTGACAAGCAACGAGGGGAGTCTGTGGATAGCTAGTGCCCTCTCCGAGGTACTGGCCAGTAGCCAGTTCCACTAGTGGCCAGGGCCATCACGAACCAAACGCAACGCTGGTCGCAGCAACAACAGTTGCTGCTGCAGCTGTGGCCGCCGCCGCGGCAACGGCGACTGCAGCTACGGCCTCAGCAACTGAGGCAACAGCGGACAGCGTTGCCAAGGTACATGACAAGCAGCCGCATGCGGTGAATGACAGTGAATCGGATTTGAGGTGAGTGCGTACGGGTACAAGCTGCATCGTTAACTCGCCGATTCCATTGCCAAATCCAATGGGCTTTGATTATGCAAGCAACGGCACAGATGATGCCTGAAACTAAGCCGACCGACAAAGAACTACATTGTGATTTGGCAATGCTAGACTAACAGCTACCCTAGAAACTCTATCTTTTCTTTTCTTCCAGCTCATATCCCGGCTATATACACTACCGCGACAAGTACGATCTGACGTACATTGCCAAAGTGAATCCCTTCTGGCTGCAGTTCGAGCCCCCCAACACGAGCACCTTCTACATCATGGCGGGTCTGTACTGTCTGATCTCCGTGGTGGGCTGCTTTGGCAACGCGTTCGTTATCTTCATGTTCGGTAGCCGCAAATCGCTGCGAACTCCAGCGAATATACTGGTCATGAATCTGGCAATCTGCGATTTCCTCATGCTGGTCAAGTGTCCCATTGCCATTTACAATAATATCAAAGAGGGTCCTGCCTTGGGAGATACAGGTAGGTGTGAGGGGGAATATAGATTTATATAGAATCAAGATTCTTCATACATATAAGAGGTCTCATCTCACACAGCCTGCCGCATCTATGGATTCGTGGGAGGTCTCAGCGGTACCTGTGCCATTGGCACCCTGACAGCCATAGCCCTAGATCGATATAATGTTGTGGTACATCCACTGCAGCCATTGCGACGCTACTCGCGACTTCGCTCCTATCTGATCATCATACTCATCTGGTGCTATAGTTTTCTGTTCGCTGTAATGCCCGCCCTGGATGTTGGACTCTCGGTGTATGTGCCCGAGGGATATTTGACAACCTGCAGTTTCGATTACCTGAACAAAGAGACTCCAGCGCGCATCTTTATGGCTTTGTTTTTCGTGGCTGCCTACTGCATACCCCTAACCAGCATAGTCTACTCATATTTCTATATACTAAAGGTCGTCTTCACCGCGAATCGCATACAGTCGAGCAAGGATAAGGCCAAGACGGAGCAGAAGCTGACGTTCATTGTGGCTGCCATCATTGGGTTGTGGTTCATTGCCTGGTCCCCCTATGCCATTGTGGCCATGATGGGTGTCTTTGGATGGGAGCAGCATATCACACCGTTGGGTTCAATGATTCCCGCACTCTTCTGCAAGACGGCCGCCTGTGTGGATCCCTATTTGTATGCTGCAACGCATCCAAGGTTCCGTGTCGAGGTGCGTATGCTCATCTATGGTCGGGGAGTACTCAGACGCGTGTCCACCACTCGCTCCTCCTACATGACACGATCCCGCTCTTCGTTTACGCATCGATTGCGCTCGGTTGAAACCGATAATCGCAATGAACCTTATATGCTGAACAACAACCTGATGATGGTGCCCGAGGAAACCGAGGAAAATGAGGAAATTATTGTTGTTGCTGAGATCAATAATTCCAGTTGCTCAGCCATGGAACAGAGTAAGTTTTAGAGCAGTGAGATAGGTAGGGATAAGGACAGAGAAAAGAGAGAGAAATAGACAAAGTACAACAGGGAAAGGAATAGATAGCGAAGCAATAAGAGTGAGAGAGGTAGAGGAAATGGAGATGATATTAAAAACGTGATACAGTATAGCGAAGGCTTAGATTGCACTATAACTCTAGAGTCTGAGAATATATAACCCAAATATATTCTCTGCTGTTGATAAAGATTGTAAATATGAAACTTAAACAAACCTTTTATAAGTATTTGCAAATTCAGTAAGATATTTCAAACATTTAAGTTCGCACATTTGCTTGTTAAAGTTGTAATGTGAGGTTACATTCCACGTGTTTGCATTTCTCGACATGCTACGCTTTCCGCCGAGCGTTCCAATTATAAAGAAACCCAAAACGGGAAGCATGCCCATTGTATTATTTACCATTGATATACTAGACTCTGCTTGCCTGCCGCCTACAATCCAAGAAGAGCAATTAAAGCTGGCTTATATGTGTCAGTGAACAGGTGCAAGCAGGCATATATAATACACTCAGACATACATACATATATATGAAAGTGTATGTTGTGTACATTGTTTGTATGTTTTTCACAATTATCGTGAGTCGGGGCATGGCAACGATGAGCGGATGGAAAACATGTTAAGAGAGCTTACTGAATGTTTGTAGATTGCCAGCAAAGGCACACACACACACACACAGATTCACAATACTTTAACATAGTTATTCTTAAGTCTTTATATAAGTGTCTAGTAATTATGTGTGTCTATTGGTACAAACACAAATGTATCTTGTGGATACTTGTATGTATGATAAGTATTATCAGGGAAAATCGAATTAGGCTCACACACACACACACACAGTTAAGTATGAATACTCATTGTGTATTCAGTTGGTTCGCAACTAATTTGTCTCATGCTGTAAGTCAATTCCTGTGCAATTAATACCATAATTGTAATCATCGTAAGCATCTTAGCTTGGGTCAATCGAAATAACATGCGACATGAATGAGATTCAGAGTATTTGCGCAACACAATAGCTAATAATTGGAATGGAAGATGAAAGATCTTAAGTTTCATTACCCAAATTAGTTTTATGATTAAAGCGAGGCAAATATGCATACGTAATATTAATTATAATGCTTCACTGCAAGTGAATATGGAAATATCTTATCCACATAGCAAGTATTTCTGTTGGCCAAATTTACATATATTATATATATCACGTAGGTTTAAGCTCTTGTCTATTGATGTCTATGCTAAGTGCTGTTTTTCCAGACAGAAAAGGACTTGACCAAAGCCCAAAGAGTACTTGTACCTAATCAAAATGAAAACAATAAGAATACTAGGCAGAATTATTATTATCCATAATCTCGTACGAATTTATACTCTTTAAGTGTTTTGAGCTTAATATCTGTCTGTCTGTATATAAGTATATAAAAATAATAACTATATGTACATTTCAAACAAAAACGAGAAGAGAACAATGGGGTAAAATATGCTAAAAGAGACCTGCAAAAGATTTTAATTACGAGTCTACAATAATGAACGAGGTAAGTCGACATCGAAATACACTGAAAGAAGCACTCGATTTGGTTTGTTAACTTTGAAAATATTGAATGTTTAGTTAAACTAAGGATATTTAATAGTAGATAAAACTTAACCAAAGAAAATTGTATAATTTTCTAAGCGAAGAAGTTTTCTATTCACCTGAAAGAAATACGAAAGAATATTGTAACAATTAGTCAAACAACGTGAAAACGTGAGTGGAAATTCGTGGAAGAACAATAGCCTGAAATAGAGGGGCTGCATTCACCATTATTTGTCTCGTTTCCCCCCCCAAAATGCAAAGCCTGACCTAAAGCAAAGCAAAGCGAAAGTAAACACAAAAAGAAACAACTTAATTAGCACATTTCAAGTGAATTGTGGCTGTTGCTGCGACAATGCGATGTTTGCTCTTAGTTTGTCTATGTGTAACTTTAAGCAACTCTATTTGTAATTGTGTCACTTAACCAACATAAACTACTATATAATACTCTACATAGTCGTATGTTCTACGTTTGTAAACCAATAAATGTGCCACTTTGTAAAAGCAAGCAGAAATACTTTACTCAACTTTTATTTGCCATTGAAAGTTTTGGAATTAAATTTGAATTAGTTTTATGCATCGGAAAGTTTTGAATATGAATCGAAATATGCTCAAAGGTTTCTTGGACTTGCATTTCCAACTAATTTGTAAACAGCTTAACAACTCAAAAACGAATCGACTTGACTCGTACTCGCCTCGCAATAAATGCAATCCTTGCCTTGCGATAAATGCAAATCAATTCACACACACACACATTCAACACCCGCAACGTGCCATCAACAGGTGCACGGAGGCAACAACAAGAAAATAGTCGACAAAAAAAGGACTTCGATAAACGGAAAAAACACATGTAGTTGGAGCAGCACAAGCCGAATGTCTGTGCGTGTGTGTGTGCCAGTCGTAACGGTTCACTGGCGCTGCCAATGCACTGTCCGATGGTTGACCGGCAGCAGCAGCAACAGTGCGTATACTTAATTTGCCAAGCAAAGACGCCGCCTGCATTTTACCTTTGCCCTCTTGCAATATTTCCCAGTATTTTTGTGAGAGAGCGCACATGGAGAGAGAGAGAGCACACACACAGGGACTCACACATGTATTCTGTCTGTTACAGAGGGTGCCAACAACAACAAGAACAACAGCTGAGAGCTGCGCCCAGTATTCTCGACTGTTAGAAATATAATATATTGGCCAGACAACGACGCCGGCGCCGGCGCTGGTTGTCGCTGCCGACGACGGCATCGTCAAGAGCAGAGCAAATTCACACGCAGGCAGCATAACAAAAATTTCAGTCGGCTTTTTCACGACGCGGCGGCGGCTCTCGCGCTTGTTGTTTCAACAGATTTTTTGTTACACTAAATTGCATTGCCCGAGAAAATAAATTATTATTTTATCCGTTTTGTGAAAATTGTGAAAAATATTTATGGCCATGTTGCAGCTGCGCCAGCAACGCGAATTGTGAAGGGTTTAAGGGGATATGACATGTAAGTCGAAGCCCAATCTCTGTGTGTGTGTGTGTGTACGTGGGTGTGCGTTGTCTGTATATGCCTTAGTTCATTTAGGGATTGAGCCAACTCCCGCGTGCTCCAACTGAGATTTCGGGACAAGCTAATCTTATTTCGATTTTTCAACGCGCCTGCATGTACCCGCATTTTGTCGAGGCTGCTCCCCTGCTTCCCTTTCTGGCTGGTTCATTGTACTTGATGCCGGCAGGGAGTAGTGTAAGAAGGAGGAGAAGAGAAGGAGGTGGATGCCGCGTAGCAGCAGCAGCTGCAGGCAATTTGCAATCAACAACAACGACTTGACAGGGCTACAAAAGTGTATTCTGCCTGGCGATAGTTTTGCAAATCGTTTAGCTCTGTCTATGTCTGTGTGGGTGGCGTGTGTGTGTGTGTTTCTCGTATTGGTAGCCAAAATAAATATTGACCAAACAAACATCATATATATGCGCATATAGATTTGCATATAGGCAGTTGAAATGTCTTATTGCCTGCAGTTTATCCCAAAGCGCCCACACACACACACACTCATCACGTGTAGGTGTAGCAACCATTGGCGGGTCGGGCGGGTGGCGTGCTCAGACCTCATCAGTTAGTGCATTTTTAATACGATTGCCAGACGCGCACGAGACACGCGGCGTATGCGTAATATTGTTGCGTTGCGCTTGAATTTAGCATATGCATATCAAAAAAACACTTTTATGGCTTCCGAACGGCGCCGAAACAAAGCGTCTGCACAGCACTCCAAGCAAAGCGACAACAACAATTGAAGGAGACACAAATGAGCAAGCAAAGAACACAACTCAATGGCTCAAAGACAGACGCCAGACGAGACACACCCAGCCAGGCAGGCAGACAGCAAGGCAGGCAGGCACAGCGGGTGCAGGATTGTGAGTGTCGCACTCATGCCCCACGCACACCCACACAAAACAACACACACATGCACAGCTTGTTGTTGTAGTCAAGTGATGAGCGCGTTGACTGTTGACGGTTTTACTATCACTGTGTGGTAATTGTTGTTGTTGTTGTTATTGTTGCTGCTGCCGTAGGTGTTGTTTACATGAAGCCCTTAGACGAATTGTGACAGTTCACACGCGATGCGAGAGGCAGGGGGAAGAGAGAGAAAGAGGGGGAGGCAGAGAAGAACAGGAAGATATACTAGAGACAGTTTTGGGAACAGAGCTCAGAGCAGACAACATTTGATTTTATGTGCATGCTTCAAGTAACACAAAAGTTCAATTTGATGACTTGGCAAACAACAAACGCTTGAGTATGATAATGAAGGTGGAGAAATGAGGTAGATAAAGGATAATGGACTGCGAAACCATGTTAATGTGCAGATAGTTAACATGCTTCGGCATATACAGAAAGTAATAATGAAAACTAAACCGTATATTTTATTATTCGATAATGAATTAAATGATATAACCTGAATGGATTGAGTGAGTTTAATGTGGTATCTCTTGAGTCATTAAAACAGTTCTGAATAGAAAGAATGAAGCGGCACCCTTGATATGTAGGTACACAGCTAATATTAGTGAGAATTTAAACAGGCTTTCTCAAATATAACAGAGAAATTTTATAAAGACTGCTACCTCTATCGCTACCCGTTCTACTTATCAACATTTAACAAATTGCAGAATACAAATGAGAACTTCCAGTTTTATACAAAATTCCCAAGAGGTTTCATAAATTTCAATTACCTCTTTTAATTGTAGGATATTTCAGCTTTCATGCTCCACTTGATTTTCGCTCTTTAATGGGCCTATTTTAATTGTTGTTGTTGTTGTTATTGTTTGGCGCTCACATTCCATAACTTAAACACAGCAAAAAGTGCTCAAACGTATGAAACGATGACGTCAATGTGGCACGTTGCGTTTGTTTTGGTTTTTGGGCATTTGAGTTTTTGTTTTGTTTTGTTTTTTTTTTTCATTTAACTGTGGCGCAACAAACGAAACAGCAGGAAAACAAATCGAAATACTTTTTCACTGGCAGCTGCAGATTCAGATACGACGGCAAAGGCAGTGGCAACGGCAACGGCATCGGCATTAATTAAAGCGACGCCCGGCCAAAGGCAACAGGAAAGACAAGGGCGACGGGGGGAAGGGTGGATAGGTAGGTGCTTCCCAATGCTGACGCTGCTCATAACGACGCCCCGCAATGTAACGCAATTCAACATTGTGCGGCACTAATGACCGCAGTTTTGGTTTTTTGGCAACGTTGCCAGGCAGGAGGAGGAGGCTGCATTTCACACTGCACTGCCTCCGTCTCTCTCTCTTCCTCTCCCTCTCGCATGCTGACAAACGTATGAATTTATAATTGCTTCATTCTTTGGCCGGGCCCTGTTACCTACACATGCCGCACATGCCACACCAGAGATGCATTGGGTACGCACAGCACTTGCAGCCCAATGTGCCAAATGGGCTCTCCAAGGGGGATTTATTTATACACAGATAAACACACACACACAGACATATAGATATCCCCATCTTTCGACAATTGAAATTTGCTGATTGTTAATGCCGAAGACTCTTGTGTGTTTATTTTCATAAGTAGAGCAAATGTTTGCCGAGTAAACAGCAACAGATTTATGAAAGCAATTCAATAAATTCGTAACATATTATCATCCATAGAAATAACTATAAGTTAACTGCGCGAATTTAAATTGTAACCAAATTTTAGCTGAAAATAGCTATACAAAATAGAAGGGGGAACTATTTGTACATCAACATATTTGCTACATATGCAGATACCTCTAATCAACTTTTGGCCTACAGGTACAACAATGAGTTTTCCATAGACCTTTTACAAATTGTGCCCATGCAAATGCACGTAAACGAGTGCAAATAACCCGATTTTGTGGATAGTTAACTGAAAAGGTCACTCCTCAATTATCATGCAGTTGCTTTTACTTCAATTTCCCAATCATTTCTGTACTTGATATGAAATAATAATTGCAAAGCTTTGAATGGAGCACAAGAAATGGAAATTTCAGGTAAATATTCAAAGAAAGGCAAAAGCAAGCAGTTAAATACCTTTTAACCTCTGTGAAATGTTTTACTAGGGTATATCTAGTTCGTACAGCGCAAACTCAAATGTTGCTACAACTAAAGTCATCAAATTTCACGTAATAATACTTATAAACAAATGGCAACTAATAAGTATATAAGTAGATTATATGAGTTAGTTATATCATTTACATTCTAGGGTATCTGATAGCCAAGTAATTCCCAGCAATCCTTTCTTAACTTGTGCAATTTGTTTGCTTTTAGTCGCACAAGTCAGGGGTCAGAGAATGGACTAAGGGAATAATCACAGGAATTGCACACGCAGGCCAGGAACAAGCAAGCCACAAATCAAGCAGCAATCTGAATCGACTCGCAACTCGAGTTATCCAGAGCAACAACCTCGTCGTCACTTTGGCAGCAGCAGTAGAGCAGCAGCATGTTCAGCATGTTCGACGTGACCTGGCTACCCACCGCCTGTGGTTCCCTGGCACCGGCACTAATACCACCGGCACACATAGTCATCCTGTGGTACTTTTGGGAGAACTACGCACGCTACGTGGACCGACACTTCTGCAGCTGCTCGTGCTGGGACACCGTTTTCAAGGGCCCCTACGAGTCCGGAGTGGCCGCCTACAAGCACATGTACTTCAATGCCACGCCCAACAGCTTCAAGATGTGGATACTGACCGTATTCGCCGTAATTGCCCTGTACGAGTGCATCAAGCGTCTCATTGCTCTGATCCTGCAGCAACGTGTGCGCTACTCGATGATGATTCTCTTCCTGCTCTCCATCTTCTCGCATTATTATGCCTGGTGGGCGTACATCAACTATTACAATGATGACTACTACAATCAATGGAATCACCAACTATTCTTCACGGTAAGCAGCTCGATAAACCACTCCGTATGTGCTTATGCTACGGCCAAGTGCGCCCGAACAGCGACTATCCATAATTTATTAGCAAAGTTCCGTTCAGAATTACGACGATGCTCAAAACTTGCACAATATGCGCCGGGGCAGCAGGTTCGTGTTGAACGGAACTTTCTATCATTCTGTGGCGTGTGCTTCACGTGCACCACTTCTAAACTTGACTTGGCCCAGCAGGAACGCCCACAGGCATTCACGCCCACCACCAACTGCCAGGCGAACACTTTAGATATTTTAAGGATAAGCCATGCACGACCAAGCAACGCCAGGGCATGTTAAATTTTGGTTAAATAGCCATGCGAAAAGTTTCAAGGGGCCTAAAAACGGCAGCTCCAAAGTTCATCAATGTGATAATGATGAGCATGGCCAATCAGTAATCGTTGCAAGGGTTCTTCAAGGTGCGAAGAAAGAATGAAAGAATTCAAGGGTTAGAACTTTGCCATGTTTACACTTGGTACTGCAGCTCAAAAGCAACTGAAGCGTATAATAGAAGTAAATAACGATCTACTTCTCCAAAGCCCTCATTTATTAAAGATTAACAGGAGTTCAGACAGATTTTTACTGTATTCTAAACAAAATAAAGAGAATAATTCTACAATGATTTAAATAATATCGATAAATCAAATAGATTAATATCTAGTATTCAATGCAGTATTTTTAGCAAACCTGCGATTAACAAATTCAGTGTGTTGCCAGATCTCTTAATGAAAATTGAAAATGAATTAACGCCCAATTTATCTCCTTTCTCTCCTTGCAGATAACGGAGCTCTTCTCCACAGTGCTAGTGATGCATCTGGCCAGCACCACGAATGTTGTCAAGCCAAAGAAGGTGTTCTGCATTGTGGGCGTGGCATTGCTGCACATACTCGCTGGCAGCTTCGATCAGTTCTTCATGAATGTGGTGCGCGGCGAGGGACAAGCTCATCAGGTAGTACGCGACATTGGCTTCATGTTGCCTGATTTGCTGCATTTGTTTATTCCACTCTGGCTGCTACGCCAGACACGCAACGAAAGCTTCTCCACGCGTCCCTTCTATCGCGACCGCAAGCTGCACAGGGACATTGTCGCCATGCTTTGCCTGGTGTCGTTGTTATTTGTGCTCTGCACGATTTTGTGAGAACGAATTCTCTTGGGCGCGTACGAGGAGACGCACGGCAAGATTAAACCCGCCCAGGATGCTGCTGTGCTGCTGTTGAATCGCTACCGTATGCTCGCGAACAGCAATGTGCATAACTAGAGGTGCCACTGGGGATCACGGACGACGGACCAAGGACAATATGCTGCGCTTGTCAGCAAGTGCAGAGAAGGAGGAAAAGGGAGGAAGGCATGCCCCCTCCATATGCTTGTAGTAATCCGTTTTCTTGTTTGCAATTTACGATTTGTGATAGTTTTTTCAAAATGAGTTTGCTTCGCTCGCGAACGAAAGAATATCGAGGCATATACACACACATACAGATCTAGAGGTATTAGCAACCACTAATACCAATCCCAAGTACATAATCAATACGGCGCTGCCCCGTTGCAACATATCCATTTACCCCTTGCACTAGGCACCACTAAGTATTTTAAATAACGATCTAACGAATCGCTGGCTGGGTGCAGTGAATAACGAATATTATATATATACCATATTAGATAATTTAGATACAACGAACGTATTGTTAGCATAAACTATGGCAAGGAAATATCCAATAAGAACGACGACCTCAACATCGACAACAATTGCCAAGTATTATTGCATAACCCACCCAGTGTTATTCTATCATAGTATTAGATGCGAATTAGACTGTTGTTAAATATAGTAAAACCATACACCCACACACACACAAATACTTAGACACTATGTGAATCGAAATATTCCAGTAAAGTAGAGAGAAAGAGAGTTAAATCGAAAATCCAAATAAAACCCCGTAGTAATCAAAATTAGCGTTAAACGATATTGTTATATACCTACATAAATACATGAGTTAATATTGAATATGGAATAGCCTTTAACCATATAAATATATATATATACACCCCATCACAAACATATACGTATACATACTTATATTTTTAGTATACAAAATTATATTAAATAAACATTTAAGAGACTGAAAAATCACATCATCTCGTTTAGCTTCTTCTTCCTCCCCACTCATGTTAGGTAAGTTAAAAGGTTTTTTATTCTTTGTGTATTTTATAATTAAGTTTATTGAAATTTGAAACATCTCCGTGGTGTCAGTGTAAACACACTGTGTATATAGTAGTTCTATCCATATATACATATATATGTTAAGGTATATTTCAAAGATTTAGATTTAATTGTATTTTCCAAAAATACAATTTTCGTTCACGTTTTAAACTTAGCATTTTGTTTTACTACAAAATTCTACACTTTTGTTTCGTTTTGTGTAAATTAGAAGACATTTGAAATGATATACATTATATAGAGAGAGCAAAACGTATTATATATAATGGAATGTCGTGGGTATAAAATTATGTATATATAATCGTACAACACATTATGATAATTGGCTGGATAACGGGACTTAAAGTACAAATGAAACTTAATTTTGTAAAAAATAAGAGTGTGTATGTTGTAAAAAGTCAACTAAACAAATAATGGACGGTTTTCGATGACTATTGAGAGTGTGTGTGTCGAAAGTACAAAGTTAAATCAAATAAAATAGCATGCCGTTAAACAACAAAAGCAAAAAAGTACAATAGAATAATACGATTTGTAATTAGCAACCAATTGTAAAGCAATTAACTTGTGCAAACTAATTGGCAGTGAGTTGGGAAAAGCCTTCATCGATATCAATCATCCAATATCAATGATATCAAAAATTTACTTTATCTGTATCCTAGTTCATTTGATTGTTGTGTGTTTGTTTTTATATTTTTTATGGGTGTGACGTAAGTTGTTGCTGTTGTTTGTTTAAGGCGATTGATTTTCAACAATTTGTATTTGTGGGTCTTCTTCTGATTCGCTGCACTTGATGGCTGGCTTAGATGAAAATCTCTGTACGCTTTCTGACCTGGTGACCTGTGGTCGAATGCAGGACAGCATCATCGGGGTCATCGGCTCCATCGGCACCATGATCCTCATGCGTCAAATAGTCTCCTTTGTGTCGATGCAGATAGCGACCAATCAAGAAGAACACCAGGCATAGCAGTAGGAAAAGAATCACTAGCAGGACTGTAAATATAAACGAACCAATAAAAAGATTGTAATATCTTTAAATATGAGAGATAACTTACATGCCAGCAGCACGGAATTGAATTCGTTGTAAGCTTTGCGCAGTTTCTCTTCGTCCACCAATGGAGGCGGTCTGGTTTCACGTTCAATGGGCGGATGTGTTACAGGCTCAACGCCACAGAAGTCTTCAGTCAATAGAGCTACAATTTAGATTAACAAGATTAAGTTTATGTCTTCTATATCCTACTTGCATAACACTTACTGCCCAGCGACTTGACGTTGCTCGGTGGATTTTGTTGGAACATAAGCTTCAATGGGTATATATCATCGAACTGTACACGCGACACGCATCCGACAAAACCGTCAGTCATTGAAGTGTTCTTGCCAATGTACATATACTGAATATTATTGAACTGCGCATCAGCAGAAGCCTTAATATCGAAGTTGTACTCAACGGGCTCGTAGTTATCCACAGTAAGCACAACTGTTGATCCGCTGTTCTTGCGCGTAAATCGCATATCGTGATATTGACCCAGACCGAAATGCTTCTTAGGGAATATTATCTCTTGTCGCTCGAAGCCAAAGTCAAAGACACAACGCAAATGACCTGAAAAGAGAGCAAGATTTGTTATTGCTTTTATGGCTAAGATTGTTCTGCGAACTCACCTGAATTTGAGATTTGTATAGTCAGGTATTCGCCAGTCAGATTCGAGGAGAAGCCAAGCAAGAAACCCTTGGGAATGGTGGTCGTGAAGCCAACACGAATGTTCTCAGCAATAGTTGAGCGGAAGGAACCCTCAAACTCGTAACGGATAATCGAACTTGAACGCAGGTTAACACCAATCTCTGCATGAGGAAAGAATGCATTAAATGAGCAATAACTCCATAAAATATATCTAATATTTAATTTACCATCAGCGCAGATGGGTCCCTTGAAGGCGCTCCAACGGCAATCGCAACTGTAGCCATCGTAACGTTCAATACAGGTGCCGTTGTTCAGACAAGGACTCGATTCGCAACGGCCCACACAGCCCGTGCTGATGCCGTAGAGACCACGGTCTGAGTATTGCTTCAGATCCACCATTTTGCCATTGAGAAGCAGCGCACGTATGCAGCCCACGTAGCCATCGCGGTACTCGGTCGTTGCGCCAATAACCAAATCCGAAGTCAAATGAAGCGCACGCACCGGACCTGGTGGCTCACGCACTTCTGCTTTTATAGAACCATCAACAACCAGACGAGCTTCCTTTCTGTTACGTTCCACGCTCACAGTGTGCCAGTTATTGTCGTTCAAATGGTAACTTGTACCCACATTGACACCCAGAGGACCGCTGCCGGCCTGATATTGGAATTGCAACTTGTTGCCACCATTTATGCTCAGCTTAATATAATCCGTGGGACCGGTGGCATGGAAAATTACAGCGTTCTCCTGTGTGGTGCGGAACTCCAGATAAATGTCGCCAGAGTGTCCCATATCAAAGGGTGGTAAATTAATCGAAGCATCCGCAATGCGGAATGTGACAACATTGCTGAACAGATCGTCGCCCTCGCAACGCAGCGGTCCCAGTGTGTAACGTCCCTGCTTCTCATCGAGCGGGGTGCCAGTGTCACCAAACTTGACTGCACGCACCGGCAAATGTTCCTTTTCACGAATATCGCCACCATCCTCAGTCCACTCTAAGTTATTCGAGTCACAGTTGCACCACTTTGTGGGATCGTTACATTTACCCAGAATGCCGCATTCGCATTTGCGTGAGCCAGGCAAAGCGCCGGCCCAGTAATCCATGGGCTGATTATTACGTGAGATCCACCAAGAGAAAGGACGGAAGTTACCAGCTTCAGCTATTTCGGAATAAATAAGATTATAATAATCAGACATGAGCAACTATTGTATAACAAAAAAACTTACAGGGTGAATTGAAGAGACGCGATGAGCGACATGAGTAACTCAAACGTTGCCAGCAGCTCTGTGAGCGATTAAGCAAAGCTTCGATCTGCAGTTGATTGGCATCATACATAATGGACTGCTCAAACGAACCAGGCTCCTGGAAACCATCAACAGTTGTGGTGTGCTCCTGACTGTGACTCAAAGTGGTTATCACTCGTCCATCAGCTGTGCAAATACGTTTAATTAGTTTAAGTCTTGTGTACATTTTTAAGGTTTCATACAGTAAAACTCGCAGGTAACAGGGAAAGGTTCCAAGGGGCCGCTACCGTCGACATCGATGTTGAGATTGACTCGCTGTTGTACATGTTGCACGTTCTTGAGAGCCTGACAGGACAGAGGATTATTGGCTATAGAAATGAAAAGAAAGGAAATGAGTAAACGAACAAGGTTTTCAGATTATTCATTTCTACTTACAGGTATGGCACACAGCTCCCGCATAGCCAGTGTGGGCACAGTCGCAGAAGAACTCCCTGCTGTTCTGATGGCACAGACCCTTGTGTTGGCAGGGGTTCGGGTTGCAACGATCGATCATCTGACAGGCATCGACAACAACCTCATCGCCGCAACAGACCTCTTCACCCTGCACCCAGTCCTGAGGCAACTTGTAGTTACCGTCCACAGAAATAAGACGCATGCAGCCCACAAAACCGTCCTTATCCTTGCCTCCAGCTATGTAGTACAAGCGACCCGTGGCTATTTGCAGGTTCTTAGTCGTTGTCATCGGACGCTGATCGATGTTCAGTATGAGGCGATTCCGTTCAATGGACAGCACAAGTGAATGCCATTTGCCATCGTTAAACTGTTCGTCATAGTTGTCCAGTATAATGCGCGGCTTATCCTTGATCAGCAAATCGATTTTTACTTTACCGAAGTGCAGATATACTTTGATATAGCCACCAGAGTAGAAATCATGGTGCAACATAACTCCAGTCTCTTCGTAGGTGCGGAAATAGAAGGAGACATTCATACGCTGTGAGTTCTCGTAGCCCTTCAGGCGCACAAACGAGCCACGAGTCGTGAAGGTAACCGGGTAAATGGGAGGTGAGGGACAGGCGTAAATGGTGTTCACTTTTTCATACAAATATCCCTCTCCTATTTCGAGGCTTTTCTTCATGGTATAAATAAAGTTAGTCGAATTCAGATATAAGTTCTCCATGCAGCCAGAAAAGTTCTGTTGCACTATAAGACCTTCCTGCACATTGGGTACTCCGCCCAGATAAATCTCTCGATTCAGATTCAATCTACTAAACTCGCCCTGAATGCGTCCGCGCACAATTACACGATCCACTGAGAAAATAATGTCGCGGCGATTGCGCGAAATAACCACATCATGCCACACATTGTCGTCCAGTAGACTGCCCACCGATAGCGATGTCATAAAGCCCGATCCCAGATCGAAGATTCAGTACCATTTTGTTATCCTTCAGCTGCAACGCATAGTAATCGCCTTGTGTGCCACGTGAGTACATCATGACACCATTGGCGTAGGCGGTCTTGAAACGGAAGCGAATGGATTCACGGGAAGAGGCAATGGGCTCACGGCGTAAGTCATAGCGCACCAAACTGGTGCCATTGAAGTAAAGGTTCTCCGCCACTAGAGTTAGAAAAGGTTTATTAGTATGCATATAAGTATGATATCTCATTATTCACTTACAGTATTCACAGCCGTAGAGCTCCACTCGCATAGAGATGCGATCATGCCAGCGCGTTGGATTAATACGCACCCATTGAGCAATGATAGGCACTTCGAAAACATTGTAGTGTATGGAATTGCCGTCAGAATTTCCCTTGAACATCTATGCCGATCAAACAGAGACAACATCATTAGTATTATAATGTTATTAGTAATGTTTTTAGTGTTAGTCATATAAATAATGATTCAATTTCACCAAGCAAATAATTAGTTTAGTTTTATTTCACTTTAATTAGATTTCGACTTAGTCTAGGGTTAGTCACAGTACCTGCGGCTCACTCGTGGGATTAACGTACGAGCGCCAATACTCCCCATCGTCCGAGTACTGGACAATGTACTCCGTGACATATTCATCGGTATGCATGCGTCCCATGGTTGCAATTTTGCGCACCATACGCGGGTCGCCCAGATCGAGTGTTAGAAAGTGGTTATACGTATTCTCGACCGGCGTCCAAGCAGCGTTTCCTACACCGGGTGCAATTTTTGGGTTAGAATGTATGTGATCAAGTAAGGAAGATTATGTGAAATAGCACAAGCCAAACTAAAAGAACCAAAACCAAACAGCAAAACGTGCAAACGAAAGCAGTTGTAATGAATAAAAAAGAAAGAGCAAAGTAAACAAAAATAAATACTAAGTATAAATGCAAATATAACGTTAAATGTTAATGAAAATCTGGATGTTTTTGCAGCTGTTTTAGTCAGCTCATATCCGGGTCCATTGCCAAAGCCACCACCACCATCACCAGCACAAGCAACACACACACACACACACACGTGAACAATGATTGGATTAGAGAGTGATTTTAGGCGGGTGGGTTGCTCCGTGTTGCTTACCTTAATGTTGCCGCCCGGCTCTTTATAGTCGGCAAACTCGAGGTCTGTGATGCCATAGCTTATGGTATATTCAGTCACGTATTCATTGCTGTGCGGGCGTCCTTGCAGCGCAATGTGTGTGACATTCTTCACCAGACCCAAATCAATAATCAGACGTTGATCAAAGTCCGAATTCTTGGCAGACCATGAGGTGCCAGCTTCACATTGAGTGGGGGCGAAGATAATTTAAAAATGAATATAAAATAAAAACAAAGTAAAATGTGAACCTATTAGCTATAGACAAATGTCGGCCAACATTTTATGGCCCGCCAATTAAGAGGACATAATTTAAGGCGGTTTCGCTTGACAGCTGCAAGTGGTCTGATCCGAAACCCAAATGTCCCCTTCACACATGTGCAAGGGTGAGATCAACCCTCGCAAACTAAATGCAGTTGCAGTTGGGGAAGCAAAATCACAACTCTGAGAGGGGTGAACCCCGTTTGTAGTGCTGGTGTTAACACTAAATGGTCATGGCAGACCGTCGTCATCCTCATCGGGCTGAGCATAAACAATTGTCGCAGTTGGATGCTGCTTTTGTTTTCCTCTTAATGTGCCCGGTGTGACGAAAGACTGTGTGAATAGTCTACAGGGTATTTCATTGTTTCGTCTGGGATTATAACCAACGAAATTGCACTCAAGTTGGGTTCAATGCCATGTGAAAAGTTTCTCTGCGGAAATCCATCGATAAAACTTTGCAGAATAACCGAAAATATATATAAAAAAAAGAACCTAACTACCAGGTCGCTACCCTTCCCTTGCACTCTGCTTCCCCATCTCTTGTATTCCCCTCCTGTTTGCGCATACATTTAACAAACAAACTTGTCTGGCCCATGTCTGGGTCCCATTACGACAAGCTCCTACATTTGGGTAGGTTGGTTTATTGCCTTTTAATCATATTTCCGGCATTTACTTTGCTTTTGTTATTTTTGGCACGCCGACGACAGCTGCCACTGACAGAGGCACGATAAGGCAGAGAAGAGAGCTACATAGAGCTACTATACATACATATATTTACATTTATTTGATCAACATTGTAAAAGTTAAGCTAATTTATCTATAGATTTTATGAGTGAGTGTTATGAGTGACGCTTGTGCGGCTTTAGCAGCACCTGCTGGCAGTAGGTCACCACATCCGGTTCTGGTTCGGCATTTGCGCTTTTCACAATCAAATCCTCGAAACGCACAAATTCGAACTTAGCATTCATCTCTGGCAGACAATTTCGGAATGCTATGGCAGCACAATATTTTTGTGATATTAAATGCTCTTCGAAATGCCACTGAGTCATGGGTGTGCCGTTGCAACGCAACGTTGTGCCGCAGAGTGGCGATGCAGCCACCTCCAACGGATGTGTGGTGTCGACGGCAAAGCTGATCTTCTGCAGATCAACCGTGATGCCAACGCCAAGCTCCTTGACGTAGGCCTCCTTGAGGCACCAGTGCCGCATAAATGCCTTGAGCTGGGCACGCTCATTGTGCTGTGGTCGCCCAATGTAACTCCATTCCTGTGGCGAGAATTTGTTCTGCATTAGGCGAAAGAACTCCGATATAGATTTTCCTCCGCCATATTCGATCTTCATGACATCCGTGCCAATGCCAAATTCTGGGTCATCTTTATTACCCTCAATGCCTGCCAGCAGCACGAGACTGCCCTGGTGCGAGACATTGAAACTGAGGGCGGTCTTTGACGCTGATGCTGTGCCCTTTTGACCCTGTCCCTGTCCCTCCACCCAGTACGGCTTGCCACGAACATCTCGTTTGAACAGCACTTGATCATAGGGCTCGCCGCTGCACGTGCTCACAAATTTGCGCATTAATAGCCGACCAATTAACGAAGACAGAAAGTCATCGATAAAGTGAAACTTCATTAGACGTGTCCGCTCCTCGGGCTGGATGACAGCCACGGCGTGCGTCAGCTGTGGCAATGTTGGCGTCCATGTGCTCAGATCAAATGCCCAGCGTGTGCAGATATGTTTATTCATTTGATTGTCGGTGCAAATATGATGCGTATGCAAACTATTTTATGAAATTGCAAAACATGTCGCCTATTTTCGCTTAATCAACTAATTTGCTAATTCGCTACTGTTGCTTCTTCTTCTTCTATGTGTAATGTCTCATTCACTTATTGCGGAGACACACACAATAAAACAAGTTAGCATGACTGGAGCAGCAAACAGTGCTGTCAACCTGCGCGATTGGGGCTGGGATTTTAAAATATGGCGGCCCACAAAGAAAAAGGGAAAATTTACTCTAACAAAAAACGAATAAACGCAGAATAAATAAAAGTTCTATGCCAAAAATGTAAGCAATTAATCAACGTAAGCTGTATAAACTAAGAACAAACTAATAACTAACAAATTAAATAAATAAACTGGCTCCACTTCAATTAAGCCGCGTTCTTACTAAATAGAATTATAAACTTACCGTTCAATCGCGACTTCTCGGGTCCCCGCTCCGTTAACGACGATGTGGCCGTGAGGACGGCACGCTCCATAAGCGGCTGATTGCACTCATAGTCGGAAAAGTAATCTGTAAAAGAATCTGCAAAGAAATAAAAAAGAGAAACAATCAATTCTGAGTATAAATTGGCATTTTCTGACCTAGATAAAGTACACATTGCTGGGGGAAAATACTTGTTATATGTACTATACATATGTAAACTGTCACACGCGTAAACAAGAAAAATTCCAGCAAAAGCTAAAAATAAAACATTTGGACAGCCGCCAAGGCGCTTGAGAGTTCGTACATAATTTAAATTATAATTTTTAAGTAGCATTCATTGCGGATCCTTGACGTTTTCGCTGTTGGTCATGCGGTTCTTTATGGGCCATAAATAAAGGTTCTGTAAAGGGTAAACACTGCACTTGCTGCAATTGGTTGACTGCCCTCGCTATCTTTGTCTTTATTTGTGTAAATATTATGTTGTCATGACTGCAATGGAAAAGTGCCCACTTAGGGGGGCAGGCAGAGGGCAGAGCAGGCGTGATAACAGGGCTCGGAAATCCTAGCGTCGATTGTTTGGCTGTCGCAGACAAACCCCCAAGCAGACGTCGCGCCTTGTGGGTGCAGCAGTTCCTGTATAAACAGTGGACTCAAAACAACCCTTAGATACGATACGAACAAGGAGGCTATCAGAGTTCATGTGCACTTGGAGTTCAACTTGAAGGGGGCGCAAAGGGCTGCGGCTTGAGAAGCGTGCAGCAGATTAACAAAAGTCAATCTTGATATAGCTCTATAATCGTACCTGTACCTACATATGCTATAAACATATAGTATCAAGACATACTTACGCACGAAAGTTTACCCAACCCCAAGAGAATAACTGTGACTGTAACAAGGAAAGGAGGAGTAACGCTTACTTAGTAAGCAACTGAAACACGCACGACATTCTTGAAGGAAGAATAATCAATAGAGGAGGGAGCGACAAATTTGAACTACTTTTTGGGATATCTCAACTAACTCGAAAGAGAGAAAAAAACCAATTCACCTTTAACATAATTGCGAAATTACACGCGATTCCAAGAAGTTTTCTTTGTTATTATTAGCACAATCAATTTAAACGTTGGACAACATACGTACATCGTGTATTGGAACATACATAAAATAGAAATAAAAAATCTGGCTAATGTTCTCAATGAAATAAAAATGACGTGACCGATTTTGAAAAGTAATTTCCGCCTTCAAGCGAAATGTGAAGTGTGGAAGATGCTCGCCTTGGCCGAGAAATAATTACTATAAGCACTGAAATAAATTAGAAGAGTCTGTCTGCACGTCTCTCCGTCTGTCTGTCCGTCCATTTGTTTCCCCCCACTCTAGAGAGCTCTCAGAATAAGAATATCGTGAGGAATTGTTTATTTTTGCTCATAAAATGTTTGGCATATGAACCCTAAATGTTTATTGTGTTGCCAGCGAATAGAATTCGCATTGCAGGCAAACGCAACATTTCAAAATACATTCCAGTTGACATACGTATATATAGAAACATATGTATATATTTTCGGAACAAGCACGTGCAAATCATTTATAATTGCAGCGCTTTTTCCCCGTTCGCATGCGCAGTGCAGCTACAGCCGCAATGAAAACGCCGGCACCAAGAAGCGGAACAAAAAATAACTCCAACAAAAAGTTCACAAAAAGAGGAAAAATAGGCGTTGTTTGTTGGTTTTGTTTTGTCAGCGCTGTTCGTAAGCAGCGTTTGGAATTGCTGAGCGCGAGAGCAGAAAGAGACATAGAAAGAGAGAGAGTCACGATCGTCGTCAGCGAGAGAGTCTCAAACGCGAAGCACAAACAAAAAGAAGAATGAAAATGACGAGTCTTCTCACACAGCATTGGGGAACACGCCCAAAACTTGGCTTAGAAGAATTATTTTGAATTGTATGCAATCTAGAGTTTCTTTTCCGAACTTTTCTTATATGTTTTGTATAGTTTTCTAATTGATTATTTACCTGCTTGTGCGATTCCCACGCTGTTGCTGCACAGCAGCAAGAAACAGCAGAAAATGGAAATTTTGGAAGTCTTCCCAATTGTCCAATTGGGCTGCCTCATTGTAGTGGCTTTTGTGCTTAGAACTCACACAATTTACAACTTAAAGACACATTTATACTGAATTCAATGTGATGTTTCACAGTCCAATGCACTTTTTTTTATTTACTGCAGCCAACAATTCTTAACTTGTTTTGCCAACCCCGCGTAGTGTGTGTGCTGGCGTCGTCAACGTGCACGATTTGGTTAAAATAACACAAAATTTTATATTTTTTCTATGTTCACTGTTTTCCAAGATTACGCGTTCGTCAACAAATTGATCCCTAAGTACGCCCAAATTTCTGGAGCGATTGACGTTCAATTATTAAAAAAATAATTAACGCTGCGGGGTTTGATGACACACACACGTCTGCCACTCTCGCTCGTTCGTTTTTATGTTATGACTTTTGGCTTCCAAATAGCTAACATAACAGTGGAATGTTATTCACAGCGGGCGTTAAGTCTAACAGATTTTAAACAAAACACCGAAATTAATTTAACCAAAAATTTAAATTGGACTTGTATTTGCTGGAAATAAAAATTAAAACTAACATATTTTCTATTTATTGACGATTTACAGAGGAAACATAAAATTAAAAAGGACTAGCAGCTGTTTTAATTTCAAATTAATGGCTCTGTTATTAACATTAACATAACAGTGCACATCGATATTATCAGGGAAAGAGAACATCTTTTATTTTATAAGCGCTCGATTAATTTTAATTTTTAAAATGACATACATTTTATTTTTAACACCTGCATTTCAAATTTGTCAATATTTTGCTACTGCCTTTATCAAACAACAACAAAAAAATAACAGTACGGAATACCATTCATCTACGCTTGTTACATTGCGTTACGCTACTCATTTTTGCGTCACGTAGACAGATTTGCGTTCACGTTACGCTCCTTTCTGCTACGCCAGAAAATTTTGTTGGCGTGTTTGTCAGACGTTGCAAAGTAATTCGGTTTTTGTGTCACCTTAAAGATATTTCAATAGAAAAAATGTACAGCGGCGAAGATTTTGGTAACTCGGTAAGTGCTTGCAAATCGAATCCGGCAGTCCTGGCTGCATTTGGACAATTTCATTGTCGATTAGGGTTTGCAAAACATAACCCAACTTTTGGATTCCCCCACTACCGTCAACAATGCAAAATTTATACTTTATTTACTGTTTTTACGTTATTTCAGGATTTCTACGATGACTACGCGCATACCGGCGATCCACAGTTGGATCTGGAATACGAGCGTAACTACTACGCCAACCGCATGCCGGAAAATGTCAAGTATTTCCTCATGAACTTCTGCCAGGCAATCAAGGAGGGGAATCTCTATGACATACAGAACATGTATGAGAACACATTCCCACAAATCAGTGATCACCACTTCGACAAAACTGCCTGGCCGGAGGAACAAGAGGTTGGCGCCATTGTCGACAACGATAAGGTGTTCCTGATTCTCTACAAGGAGTTGTACTATCGTCATATCCATGCGCGTATTCCGGGCGGTCCTAAGTTGGAGCAGCGTATCAATTCGTTCTTCAACTACTGTGATTTCTTCAATCTGATCATCTCCGCCCAGAATCCCGTCATGCTGGAGTTGCCCGACATCTGGCTGTGGGAGTTGGTCGATGAGTTTGTCTACCAGTTCCAAAACTTTGCCCAATATCGGTATGTATTAAGTGCTTAGATTATATTTGCGAATGGAAACTAATCTACATCTGCCTGTACAGTGCACGTTTGACGGACAAGTCTCAGGATGAAATCCAGCAGCTGTGCGTGAACCATAGCAACGTTTGGAGTATTCTGTGTATTCTGAATGTACTGCACTCGCTGGTGGATATCTCCAACATCAAGAAGCAACTGGAGGCCATCACCCAGGGCATTGATCCCCAAACAGTGGCCGGCGACTTTGGCAAGCTTGCCTTCTACAAGATGTTGGGCTACTTCTCGCTGGTTGGTTTGCTGCGCGTTCACTCCCTGCTGGGAGATTACTACCAGGCCATCAAGGTTCTGGAGCCAATTGAGATCCACAAGAAGTCTGCGTATTCGCACATCCCTGCCTGCCAGATATCCACATCGTACTACGTGGGCTTCGCCTACATGATGATGCGCCGCTACGCCGATGCCATTCGCACCTTCTCGGATATTCTGCTGTACATCCAGCGCACCAAGCAGCTGTACAGCACACGCTCCTACCAGAACGATCAGATCAACAAGCAGGCCGAGCAGATGTATCACTTGTTGGCTATTTGCCTGGTGCTGCACCCCCAGTGCATCGATGAGTCGATCCAGCAGGTGCTGCGCGAGAAAAACTACCACGATGCCATGTTCAAAATGCAGTGCGGTGATCTGGATGTGTTCAAGTCGTTCTTTGTTTTTGCATGCCCACGATTCGTCAGCCCCTGCCCCCCTGCCGCTGATGCGCCTATGGAGGATTACGTCAAGGATCCTATGGAGCACCAGCTGTTGGTATTCATGGATGAGGTGCGCCAACAAAAGGATCTGCCTACCACCCGCTCGTATCTGAAGCTGTACACCACATTACCATTGACCAAGCTGGCCTCCTTCATTGACCCCAACGCCAACGAGGATGACGTGTCGAAACTGCTTATCCGCTTGCTCTGCTTCAAGCACAAAATGCGCAATCTGGTCTGGAGCAAGGGACCCAGTGGCCTGGAGGGCACTTTCAAGTCCGGATCTGAGGTGAGTTCTAAATCTCAATGTGTGATGTAATAAGTGACTAATTTATTGTTATTTTTCCTTCTAGCTTGATTTCTACATTGACGACGACATGATTCACATTGCAGACACCAAGGTGTCACATCGTTATGGCGATTTCTTTGTGCGTAAGATAATGAAATTCAACGATCTGAATCGTAAGCTGAAGAACATCAATATTTAAACAAATAAACCCAACTACTTTGTAACTGTAATTCGACAAACCATATTCAATATTCCACATTCTGGACTTTTGTTTTGATACCATACCAATAAAAACTCAAAATGCGAAGTAACGCAACAAAAGGTCGAATCAAATCTGACGTTTTCCAATTAAGATTTTAACATTTACTTTATTTTTTAACAATACCGTTTTGTTATATAAAATTTTTGTAATTACTATAAGGAAATTCAATGATCTACACTTATTACGTTTGTGAATTTTCTACAATTCCAATACGATGATCTGCCATTTTGAGCAGCCTATACTTTAGTTTTGGAATGTGTGTGGGTTGTGAATTCTTTTTGTAGTATAAATAACATTATTTCTTAATTCGTTTCTCAGCTTGCAGTTGTAAAAAGTATAAATTTCTTTGGTAAATTAACAATTCTTGCTTGAAATGAGTTGAAATAATTGTTAAGGGTATAGAGATAGAGTAGTATACGGTTAATAGCTGACAACAGTTTATAATAATAGTATTATTAATTAAAAATACAAGACGCATAGAATCTTTACAAGCAACTCATACATCTGCACACAGTTACACAGGGAGGTTAAAAGATGAGAGGAAAATCTATAAATCTTAACTTAAACACACTTTATACACGAAACAACGCTTGCGCTTTCCACTGTGCTGTTGAGGCTTAAGGCTAACACTTAATGCAAACAATTTACAGAATGCGGACTTGTGTTTTTTGTGCGGTTATCCACGACTAATCCACACTCACAGTGCGCTGATTAACGTCGATCAGATAGATGGCTTTGTGGTTTTGCAGCACGAAGTCAACAAATGCATTAATAGGTGCGATCTCCTCCAGAGTTGTGTTCTGGCGGCCAGACCATAGGAAATTGGGCCCAAACACAATCGCCAGATTGGAGGAGGTCATTTTGTTGAGGTCGGCACAGTCGACAACGCGTACTAGGAAATCGACAAGATATTTGAACAGTTCGTAGTTCTCTTCGGGTAGTCGTTCGCGTATCAGCTGTGTGACATTCCTGGATCTCTCCTCCTTGGGCCAGTCTAGAAATTTGGTTACTTCATCGTATAGTTCGAAGGTTAGCAACGGTTCAGTTAGATCACGCAGGAAACTTTTCAATAGTCCAGCAATGACGTGTACATTGACACTACTCAGATCGACATCTTCGCCACGATTCACACGCTCTTTGAGGGCCATAATCTCACTATGATTGCCCGAACGCCGAAAGATTCCCTCCGTATCAATGACGCCCGTGATCGAGAGCGAATCCACGCACTTGCGTACAATGGGCGGTATGGAATTCAGGCATGGACTGTGCATAACGATGTACTTCAAGGGCACGCCAAACTGCATCGTCGTCGGCTGCCCATTGAGTGCACTGGCTGGCTGCGATAGACGACTGCGACTCGGGGGGTTCAGTTTGTCGTCAAACTCGCAAATATCGTCAGGCAGCTTGAGCTTATTCAGGCCCAGAGCCTGACGTAGCTCATCGAGGCTGGAGATGTACACTAGCTTCTTGCGAAACTTATCGCTGATGAAGGGGCTAAAGAAGTTCCAGATGACACGGATAAACCACGTCGGATGCACCACATACAGATTCTTTAGATTCTTGCGAAAATTACGATCCAGTTCTTTGTAAGAGTTCCACAGGAACTGCGCCGATGGCTTATTATCTTCCTTGAGTCCCTGATGGAAATACACGAGTATATAGTCGTTCTCCACAAAGGGTTCAATCTCCTTGATGATTTGACTGTTATAAATAAAAAGATCTGTCAATTAGGTTCCTTAATTGATTGATTACACATACCGCACAAAATCCTCGAGTTGAGATTTCTCGGGAAAACGCGAGGCATAAATTCCAAAGATGTGACGTCCCTGCTTATCTGTGCCCAGGAAATCACATTTGTTCTTGACACCCTGAATGTTCTCCGTCTGCTCACGCAGTTGATCTTCGAAATCGTCTTCCAACGGATTCACAGTTTCCTCTTCCTCAAGTTCGGGATCTGCGGGAAATGCACAAGAACCAATTAGCCACTGTCTCTTTCCCACAACTAGATGACTTGCACTCACCATCGGCTAGCACAAAATCGCCGACCATAACATCTTCTATGAATAAATCAAGTGTTTAGTCATTTACGTTCATTATATGCAAATACTTTGGGTATATTTTCTTACTCTCAAGCGGCGCTGGGGTCAATAGCTCCGTATCATCAAACTCAAGCTTCGGTTCGCAGTCATGCAAATCGGATAGACTCGGTAGCGGCTCCTCAGAGTTACCCACAATCGAGCTAATGGCGGGCCCTTAATGTTGTTGATGTTTATGATGATGCATGAGAAGAAGTAATTTATTAATCTCTTAGGGTTTTTTTTCAGGATTGGTACAAATTTCAAAAATTGAATCTTACAAGTAATGCTTTTCACTTAAGTATTTTGACGGCCTTAGGCAACAAGTTAGTTCGGATTTGTGTATTTGAGTAAGTGAATAAACATGAATCAGAAAGAGTTTGATGAGTTTTCGGGCTTAAACGGTTTCGATTTCGAATTCAATTCAAGTATTTACAAAGGAATTTAGAAAAAAGAGCAAGAGAGTAGTGAAAAAATTTGAATTATCTAAGCCACATATACAAGAACACACATAGACAAAATGTAACAACAAACAACAATATAGCAACAGCAGCTACGATATAATGCATTATATTATTGTATATTATTATATTACATTGCTGTATATAAAGTGAGGAGCCACCTAAAAGAGGCATAATTTTTTCCGAATTAGGTTAGTAGTACAACAAAGTAACGGGGAGCGCAGGGCAGTCAAGGTAGTCTCTAGTTTAAAGCAAGCCAACAGAATTGGTTACAGTTAGACATAAGTTTTTTTGGTTTAGTTTTACAGTTACATTTACAAGGTTTAAATCTTAAGCGAGCGAAAAAGCATTCAATGTTTTAGTAGCAAAAAAAAGAACCAAACAAACGTATTAATTATACAGTTATATATATGGGTAAATAGACTAAATTGTCGGCCTTAGCTGTCAGTCGAGCAGCGGGTCTTACCTGGTAATCGCGTTGAGAAACGTGAATTGGCATCCATTGCCCTGATGATGAATTTGTCGATGCGAAAACTGGTTGATTAAAAACGACGACAACGACAGCTGGAAAAAAGTACACTGTGAATACATTAATATGTAGTGGTGGTGGTAGTCCCAAGTTGGGTGTAAAGACTACTTCGATGACGTCACATCGATTGCTTGACTTTGACAACCCATGTACGAGGTACACCCATCAAACACTAGCTAACAACGCCAAGCTTGCTTTCTTGCTCTTTGCCTTATCGCGAACCATTGCTGCTGCTGATGATGATGATGATGAGCGCTGATTCATAGTCAATGTTATCGCTAAAATGTCTCAACACACAACCACAACATCGAACGTTGTATTTACATTAAATGCCAATAAGTAACTTCTTTCATACTTCCTCCAGCAATTGGTAAAGTTCAAGTCGAACCGAGGTCGAGCTAGACACTTGCACGCAACGACATGTTTGGTAGAGGGGAGAATGGCGGCAACGCCTACACCCACCACCAAAACAAACTACACACACAATTTGCATATATGTATGTACTCTCGCGCAGACATACACACGCACCCACACACACACACACATGCAGAAGTACGTATACATCCAAAGGGAGAACTTTCCCAGAAACATATTTTAAGAATAACTTGTGGTTTAAATAGTTGACAGTAACAGTAACTAATATTACATTAATTTATTATTTTCCATTTCATCGAAAGCTTAATAACGTACATACAATTTTCTTCGTCACTGTCCGTGTATGTACAAGTAGAAGACAGGTACGTTATGTGCGCATATACACACACTAATGCAGAGAGACAAATGTACGCTTTGCTTTCCCGCACAAGGCACAACAATTTGTTTAACACAAATCAATGTCAGTGCAATACAAAAAAATTATCATTAAGGAACTGCGCACTTGCTGATACCACAGCGGAACATATACATTATTTACTTGAATTTTACCACCGAGCTTTTATCAGCAACAGAGCAACGGCCAATGACGATAGCAAGTTCACATTTAAATACAGTTTATCAGTAATATATTGATTTTCTTTGCTTTAAATTTATATAAGTCGAGTTCACCACCAAGATATTTACCTATATCTTTTCTAATTTGTTTTAATAAATAATCCACAAAATTGTATTGCCCAGACGGGAACTTTTTGTGTTTAACTCTGCATTAGCGCCAGAGCAGGGTTGGCAAGTGAATCAAGGCGATTTTGCAACTAGGGCTACACACCGTAGATTTCCGCTCACTGCGGACTAGTTCTGGCAATTATTCTTAATTCGAAATTGACTTGAAAGACCGGTTGTGTTTAGATTTTTAGCGGACAAAAATGTTCTGCAGAATATTAACAATATTATTTTACTTCCTCTTTAATCAGGCAATATACTTAATTTATAACATGTTATGGAAATTAAATCCGCAGCGCAAAGGGTATTTTTTTACTCGGAATGGAAATTTTTATCAATGAATAGGCAACTCTAGCTGCTTCAACTGTTTAGTTTGTATAAACATAAATAAATACACAAAACGAACGCACGCACGCAAATCATAAAAATTGTATTCTGTTACTATACGAAGATAATAGATTGCTAAACTCCAAATAACAGTACGTACTATAATTACCGTCATATATATTTTGAGATATAATTTATATTTTTCTGCATTTCCGTTTTCTATTTATAATTCAGTCCGCGGTTATACTAACGGTTTGAAGAGTACAAAATTTAACACGGGAAATATAAATCGTAGAGCTTTAAACGATATTCACGTTGGTGCTGCGGCGTTGCCACCTGGAGCGCACGCGCTAGCTGTGAATATTGCAACGAGTTGGCAGTCTAAACACAAAATGTAAACAGGAAAAAAAATCGAGAAAAATACAAACAATACAGACAAAAAAGTAAGAAGCGCGTGAAGAAAAAGATAAAAATTTGTGCAGACGAACGCAACGCAATAATTATAAAAGTAGGGCGACACGCGCAAAGGAAGCACACATCTCGGACATGTCCAATGACCGTGTGGACACGGGCAAGGAAATGCCAGAGCCAGTGCCAGTCGCACAAGAACAAGAGGTGGAGCTGCCCACCATGTCGTCCATGTCTATGCCCACAATGCCTGTATCTAAGGGCATTATGATTACACCGCCGCCGCCAGTGATGCCCCCAACACCGACATCGTCGCCGAACACACACGGGGAATGGCCAAATCTGAATCCAAACGCGAACGCATTCCAGCTAAACAGAGACAGAGGTGGTGGTGGTGTTTTGGGTGGGGATACAAGAGAGCACTTTGCCCTGCCTCATCTGCCACCGCTTCCGTTGAATGTTGACTATCTGCCGAGCCTTATACATCCGAGCACACTGCCCTCGAGCAGTAAGAGTTTCAAGATGCGTCCCCGCATGAAGCGTCTGATGTACTGCAGCTACAACAACATCCTTACCGAGTCAAATAATCGTAAGTTGCGCACCGCCGCATCCACCTGCAATATTGAGCTGCTTAATCGCATACTGGACTCTGGGGGCAATCCCAATGCGGCCGATGAGTACAATCGCAGTCCATTGCATTTGGCTGCGTGCCGGGGTTATATACCGATTGTGCAACAACTGTTGAAATACGGCGCCAATCCGAACGTGGTTGATTCACTGGGTAACACGCCGCTGCACTTGGCGGTCATCTCGGCCAGTTCGAATAACTTCAATGTGGTTGTGCGCGTACTGCTGCAGGGCGGCGCCAGCGTGCACATGTTCGACCGCAGTGGCAAGTCACCGCTGGAGCTGGCGGAGGCCAAGTTGCGGCTGCTGCGCAATCGCTACGATCATCCCACACCTGAAACAGCCAAGATACTAGAGGATATGTGCATGCTGACGACGCTCATCTTGCGCTACATGGTCAAGCAGCAGCGCGAACTGGAGGATCTGTCGGCGCTGGAGAAGCGCCTGCAAAACCTGAGCACCTCTGACGATCAGGAGCAGGTGGTGTCACAGACAGCCGACGAGCTGCTCGCCAGTGTCGAGCGTTTATCCATCAACAACAAGTAAAATGATGGCTCAAATTTCGTTTGATCAGTAAGTTGGGTGAGTAGAATATATACCATATCGTATATAGTATATACCATATATGAACTGTACTAAATTGTTATATTTTTACAGTTTATTTACGTTTCCTAATTTGGCTGCCGTTGAGTTGGAGTTGGATTTTTGTGTGCCCCCCACATGCTCTGGACACGCACACAGCCAACGCTCACATACACACACACATACAGACACACAAACACATATTGTTTCATGCGATCTTCTTTATTAAGTATTTCGTTTAAGTTTTCATTGTTTATGCAAACAAACAAAACAACACACACACGGACACAAGAAACAAACAAAAATCAATACACACAAATATTTACACTTTAAGCTTTATGTTTAGCGCGCCAAAACAAAAATTTATGTAATACAATTGCAATTCGCAACTGCAATACACAATTTAACACCTAATAAAATGCAGCAATACAATACATTTAACTTATTAATAAATTAAAAGCAAAATCAAATTAAAATTGTTAAATGTCTATTGTATATTACAAGCATCTTCTAAAATAAAATCAAAAAGAAAACAGCAACTGCCATTCAATCTTAAATTTTCAAGAATTCAAAACAAATTCATTAAAAATAAGTGCATCACAAAAACAAAGGGAATGCCACTATGAAATTTGATTTGGTCACAAAGAGCGCCGCCCATCTATCGATAGCGCAAAACAACTATTCGATAATTGAAGTACAATTTGAACTATCGATGTCGGCATCGTCGCCATCGATTATTCTGCAACTCTGGCCTTGCTGCTTTGTTGTTTCTTGTGAAACTAATTTTAATATATATTTTTGCTCCTACGCATCGTTTAAAAATGATGCAAATGAAGGAATATAAAGAAGTTCCGCAAGATGCGCCACCGGCAGCACCCGGTGCAAATGCCACAAGCCCTGGTGAGATTACAAATACAAGCGGAAGAATAATACATATACAAAGTTATTATTATCGTTATATTTTGTATATTGCGCGCGTGTGTCTGTGTGTGTGTGGCTGTGGGCGTTTGATAAAATATATATTTGAATAAATTGTTCAAAACATCAATTATAATATATTCTATATAATATATTCTTGCGATAGGAGAGCCATGGATGAGCATTCCAGTGGGCAGCAACTGCCCACAGGGCCTCGAATACTTGACCGTCCTTGACCAATTGTTGGTATCGCAGAAAATCGAAAAACTAGAGCTTTTAACCTCGTTCGAGACAAAGAATCGTTTTAAAGTGAAGAACTCGTTGGGACAAAATGTGTACTTCGCATATGAGGAGAGCGATTGCTGCACCCGCAACTGTTTGGGGCGGGCACGCCCCTTCGAGATGAAGATATTGGACAACTTTCAGAACGAAGTGTTGCACCTGAATCGACCCTTTCGCTGCGATGCATGCTGCTGTTTTCCCAGTTGCCAGAATATTTTAGAGGTTTCGGCCCCACCAGGACAGGTTATCGGCACCGTGGAACAGGTCTGCACCTTTATGAAGCCAAAATTCGTCATTAAGAACTCGTTTGGCGACGTTGTGCTCCACATCAAAGGGCCCTACTGTCCCTGGAAATGTTTCAGCGACAGCAACATGAAGGTCAGTGTGCGGGCCAGAAGCAGCAACAACTTGTTATACGATACAGGCATACATATATATATTATATATACACGTACATAAAGATTTGGATGCAGACAAGCACGAGATGACGTCACAATGCCGCCGTCGCTATGCTTGACTGCCATCTTCAGTGTGTGCACAAAGCAATTTAATTGATAGAACCTACATATGTATATATGTGTATGCAGTATCCACAATTTAGATTGGTATGCATGGCTGTGTCTGTGCCCCCGGGTGTGTCCGATTAATGCGATGTTTATATGGTCTGCTTTTTGTTTTTTATATAGGTTTACAGCGTAAACAACGAACTAATTGGTAAGATAACCAAACAATGGTCCGGTCTCGGCAGAGAATTGTTTACAGATGCCGATTACTTCAGTGTCACGTTCCCTCTTAACTTGGATGTGCGCATGAAGGCGCTGCTGTTCGCCGCTGTTTTCTTGATCGTAAGTAGGCCTTGAGATTGAAAGTCTATTCTATTGATTTGTTTAACATATCGTCCGTTTTGCAGGACATTGTTTATTACGAGCAATAGACCGCAGAGGAGCTCTCATCCATTTAAATCGACTGCTTAGTTCGTTAAAGATTTTTTTAAATCGAACACAAATTTTGGAACTCTATTTAAGCTGGGAATCTCTATTGCAATCAGAATCTTACCCCATACAACTGTGTTACGGCTTTCAGTTTGATTTAAACATTTATTCGAATCGTTCGACTGTTTTTTTAATTGCCCTTGCGAACAAATAGCGCACAAATATCTTTTCGAATGAACCAACATTCAATGTAACTTGTACTTATTAACAAATACTTATACCATATACAGGGAACAGGCCTGATTTGTGCCTGAACTCTGACACCGACGTTCGGTTGGCATTTAAACGCATATTTAACAACGCACAAACTATGCACACTAATACACACAACCCCACACACAGACACACCGATAAAAACAAGAGTGCCTTAAGATGTCCCGCCCCGACCCCTTTTTTGAGTATACTTATACTTTAACTGGTTACAAGTCCGAATATACATATTTTTGTATGTTGTACTTAAGAAATTGCAATTGTTGACATTATTGGGACTAAAAGTTAAAAAAAACAAAAACTGTTATTGCATTCATACATTTTAACAACCAACAACACACAGAAATTACTAAGTTATGCTGTATTTTCTTTACATACATTGTAAAATAAAAGAAAATATATTTTATATAAAACAAGTGCTACAACATATCTTTTATCGGGATTGCATATGTACAAGCCATGATCATGGAATGCTTAGGATCAATTGTACGATTGTTCGCAGTCAGTCATGAATAGAACATTTGAAATGGAAATGATGCAACGAAAGGCCCCTCATCTATGGGCTGCTTCACTGGACGAACCTTAATTGTTTCTTGCAAAGTACTTTGTTTTCTCTTCGGGATTGGGCACAATCTGCAAGGGTGTGGAGGATTAAAGAATCCCTGAAGATATAATACAAATTGTTACTTACCGTATCTGCGCCTGGTCGCCAACCAGCCGGGCACACCTCACCGTGGGTATCCGTGTACTGGAAGGCCTGTACCAATCGGATGGTCTCATCCACTGAGCGTCCCACAGGCAGATCGTTCATTGTTATTTGTCGCAGCACACCGCGCTGATCAATAATGAAGAGACCACGCAGAGCATGACCACTTGCCTCCAAGTATACACCATAATCCTTGCTAATCTTGTGCGTTAAATCTGAGAGCAAGGGAATCTTCACGCTTCCCAGGCCACCTTCCTTACGAGGCGTATTGATCCACGCCAAATGTGTGAAATGTGAATCGACACTGGCGGCAATTACCTCAGTGTTGATCTTCCGGAATTCAGCAATGCGATCAGAGAAAGCAATAATCTCGGTGGGACAAACGAACGTGCTGTAAGAAGATGGGGGAAGATGTTACTGATGTCTATAGAACGTGATAAACTGTAGAGCTTACAAGTCCAAAGGATAAAAGAGCAGCACGACATATTTGCCCAAATATTGGGAGAGGGAGAGTTGCACTATTTCCTTGTTCACCACAGCGGTGCCTTCAAACGGAGGTGCTGGTTTTGAAACTGCACGAAGAAAAGAAAATTAATTTGAGGCCATAAATAAAATATGAGAATTCCCACTTACTGACTGCCTTGGTGTACTGCAATTGATGATCGCCCTTGGGCTCACCGGCGGGGTAAACGGAGCCACCAGCAAAGGAGTAACAGGATTCATTGTCGTCGGCCTTGCCGGCTGCCACAGCAAGGAGCAGTACAAGAGCCAAGCAAGCGTACTGGTGGTTCATGTTGACACTTATTTTTTTAATCTGAAAGTAAAAGGACACGTGTATTAGTGTTGCGCCATAATGCAATTAGCATGGTCAAATTTGGCACGCGATGCCTGCTATGCGACACCATCGCCCACATAAATAGTGTCATTTCTAACAGGGGAAACTTTCTCCGTACTTTTAGCCACGCAGTCAAAATTTCTCGGCTACATCCACGTTCGCAAGAACCCACAACAATATGGTTCGAAGTGGAAAAGGGGCGGCAGCGTCAGAAACTAGTGATAAGCGCGAGCGTGTGAACCTTATCAATTTAATATATGAACAGAAGCTACAAGTTTATAATTTTGTAGAATGTCAACTGAAGTGTAACTACGATTCTGGCAAAGAGAACAAAACCTTTTCGATGCGATACGATGACGTATACAATTTCACTTCCGTATATAGGCTCTATACAGGCACATTTTAGTTATTAACACAGGTGATACCTTTTATTTATTGGAGGAGTGTGCTCTAAATTAATAAGAACTGTTGTTGATACTTGCAAACAATATGCTAGAGCAATGACTTGCCGGCTAGAGGTGTGACGATAATAAATATCGCGTGCCACACAACGCAATTGTGCACACAAGTCACGTAATTAAATACCAAAATTTAAGTAAAAATTGTGTAGAATGTGTACTCCGTCATTTTATTATTGCAGACAATTGTTTTGTTTAATTTTGCATATTCTTAAAATGTTTTTTAAATGTTTTAATTGTATTTGCAGCACCTCCGATAGCAGAGTATGAATACACCGCATGTCGAAATATCGATAACCAGTCTTTACAGCGCCATTGCAACTTCGATTACCTTCGATTTAAACTCTGCTGGGATTCAGTGAAAATAAACTAACTGCAACTTGTTTCTGTACTTACGCACTATAAACTTTATTAAAATATATGTTTATATAAATTGCTTGCGCTTATAAATAATATTTTTTACGCTTGGAGTTAAAACAACATATGTATAAGTATTTCATTTATGCATGTGATCAATGCATGCGCGCTTACGTGCTACGAAAAATAAATATATATGAATTTATATATTTATTTTTTGTTGTTTTTGACAATTTCCTCATTTTAAAAACTACAACAAATTGAGCAAAAGTTGTATGCAAATTGCACGAAAAGCGAAAAACATTTTTAAATACACAATTTTGTAGGCAAATTATCATTTAGTTATAAACTAAAAGCTTTCTTTTGATTGAGAAGGTATTTGCTGAGAGTGTTTGTTGTTGGGATGCGGCACATGAGGCAAGTATCAGAATGCCGCTGAAAATGCACTTGTTGCACTTGGCGCTCTGGGAGCTCCTAGCTCTCCCAGACCTCATCGCGCTGTTTGGCAGCTAAAAGCTTGCGTTCTGTGTGAAATAAGAGGTGTATATAAGTTAAATATATATAGAGTATAATATTTAGGTTGTTGGACTTGCCTTTGGCTTCTCGTAACACGCGTCTCTCGTTCTCACGCTCCTCCGGTGCTGTGGGCAATTTGACGCCCAGTGCGCCGGAGACCAGACGTCGTGCTAGTGCAGTACAAGTCTCAGGACGCTGTCGATAAGGCTGTAGCGAAGTGGCTCCCGCCTTTTTGGCCTTGAGACGGGATTCAAGTGTGGCTTCGGCCAGCGGCTTTAGCTTGACAAATGGATGGCCCATGGTGAGTACCTCAGCAGCTGCAGAGAGGGAGTGAATATATAAATACACTGTTTACTGGCATATCTTATATTATACGCACCAATACGGGAACTGCTAAACACTGCCAGGGCATGTGTGTCGTCCACCCACTTAATGTCGAAGCCGTTGCCTTTGTACTGTGAGAAAAGCATAAGCAGATCTGGTGTCTTGAATTCCACCGGAAAATTTGAAATCTCCAAGACGTGTGGGAATTCCTCTTCGTTGAGCAGCGATTGCTTAATATGATAAACCTAGAGGAACCATAGATTATTATTAGCATTTCATTATAGACAATCTGCACACGTTGCTTACGCTATAATCCATTTTGGGTAACTCGATCTTACACTTGCCCACCGAATCGGTTAGCTCCTGCAGTATCTTTGGATCCAAACAGTCACCACTCTCATCGAACATATTCTCCCAATCGTCCTCGTTCTCCTCATCATCATCCTCGGTGGTGCTGTCGGCAGGGTGTGTAGTTGGAATTGTCGTCGCTGCTGCGGCTACAGCATTAGCCTTCAGCGGCGTGGCTGTCTCAATCTTATCGGGAATCTCAAGCACATCGGAGACAAAGGTTTGTTTCATGATGCGGCGATTGCTGCGATTGATTTCCTGCAGGGCAATAGATACAAATAAATAAGGTATTTATAGATATATATATCATATATGTATATCGAATGTTTACCCACCTTGGAGGCTCGCTGCAGCTCGCGCACTTCATTATCACATTTGTTGGCATCCTCAGATGCTGACGCATTGTTGGTTCTCGGCAGAGCAGCATCTTCAATGCGCAGTGGTTGTTGCTGCTGTTGTTGTTGTTTACAGTGGTTTTTGCCGCCACCATGGCCAGACTTTGTTCGCTGGGCACCGCCCATGATCTGTACAGGTAGAACAAAAACGGTTAAATTGCTTTTTACTTGCGAAATGCTGCAACAGCATGGTATTACCTCCTTATCACAGTTTTGGTCTGGCGGTACTTGGTTCGTTTCGGTTTCGCTGGGCGCAATCACAAGCAGAGTAGCTGCTTCTTCTTGGGGTTGTTGTTGTTTACTGATTATCTTCTTGCCGCCGCGCTCTCTACGCGATCTTGTTTTCTTGGGTTTTGCTTGCTGCTGCTGCTGTGAACCGTCGTCTGCCTTCGGCGGGTTCGTATCTACAACTGGCATTTCCAATGACTGCGGACTGCACGTAGCCGCAGTCGCAATCGTTGCTGACGGTGACGGCGGCGTCAGCGTCGGTGTGGGCATCGGCATCGTTGTAGTTGTCGTCGGCGGCGTCGTTTGACTACGTCGTGCCCTTGGCACATAAACAGCACGGTCGGGACGTCGTTCGCGTCGCGTCGTTGCTGCTGCTGCAGCGACGCTGGCTTGTTGTTGCTCTCTGCGAATGAGTAGATCAAAACAGAAAGCAGAAATCGAAAGGTAAGCGCGATTGACAAACAGAATTTCGTAAATATCGACTAGGCGAAGTGCAAGCCCAAACTAAACGTTAAATATTGTTTATTAACAATCATAAAGAATTAGCAAACTCAGTTTGCAAATTGTATTTAATTATAATTATTCAATTTACTTTCATTTGCTTATGAGAGTTCACGCATTAATTTTTTTTATTTATTATGCAGTGTTCACTTATTTACATTATGACTTACCTGTGTGGCGACCTCTTGCGGTCGTCTGAGGTAGTTATCGATGTTTCTGTTTCTGTTGTTATTGCTGTTGTTCCTTCCGATTGTACTGTTGTTGTTACTGTTGCAATTCCCGATGACTCGGTCAGAGTTTCATTCGATGCACCTGTTGTTGTTGTTGTTGTCTCCTCACTGCTGCTATTTCTAAGTGCAGGCGGTCTATAAAGGTCCACAGAATTCGATTTGCTTACTGCAAGAGCAAAAGAGAGAGGTAGACCGGAGATTATTAGCAAACACTCGCTGCGAAGTCAGGTGAAGCAATGCGAAAATGAGAAGTGTATACAAAAGAAACAAAAATTCACTAATGTTGACCTAATTTTATGTTCACTTTGCTTTGCTTGCTACTTCGTGAATGTCAACACCAACAACATGGCCGACAGAGAGACTGTGGGCGCCAAGCAACAAGTGAGCGAACGCACGCGAGTGAGAGAAAGAGAGCCGAAAGACGTTGAGTTTTGTATGTTTATGATGCAACATAAGCAGCAAACTCACGAAAGAGGGCGACCTTGAATAAGCTGCGTGACCCGAAGACAAGAAACGATACAAAACGAAACGAGCAACAACAACGACAACGACGACTACGGGCGGGTGCACGTTCGCCGGCGTGTTTAGCTTTATTTTTAGTAGTTTGCACATATATAATTAATTGGTTTTTGTTTTCGCTATTTCTTTTGTTTTTGCACTTTTTCTTTGTCTTTGAGGCTTGCCAAATGTGCCACCTTTTATTACATGCTTTGCGAATTTTACACACACACACGTACACATACATATTGACATATTTTGTTTGGTATCGATTGTAAGAGGTATTCCCCGCTAGTGCGTATTTTTATTTTTTTTTATTTTAATCAAGTTTGTATTTAGTATTTAGATGTTAATCGACGAAACCGGTTTTGGTATGAGAGAGAATTTTCGTTTTAGAATATCGTAAACAACTAAGTTCTTTTTTTCCTGATAATTATAAAGTACAAGTCATGCTACTTACAAGGTGTTTCGCTGATATGCTTCTTAACGCCCATTTTACACAGTTCCGTTACCCGTTTTCTGCTTGCGCTGCTGCTTCGACCGTTACTGCGCCAGCTTTTCAGCGGTTGCTGCTGCTGATGGTTTTGCTGCTGTTGTTCCTTTTGGTGCTGTTTACGGCTGTCAATTACAGTTAGGATTCTATTTTAATAAACATTCCATTGTATGTGTGTGTAGGTCTGTTTTATTTTGTTGGTCTGAGTCAGAAATTCCAAGCTACTCACGCTTCAAAACCGTGCGGATCGATAAGCTGATTGCGAAAACAGACAACTGTGCGTCGATGCGGGCCTTGACCCACGGAAAACGTCAAAAGATCGTATTGCTGACGATAGTTCTCACATGTTTGATGTATGAGATAACGGCGATAATTATTCACAGGTGGAAAGAGCAGCACACTGTAAAAGAAAGAGACCGAAACGAGTTCAGTTGAGCGATAGGCACTTATACGTTGATACAAGTATGTGTATGTGTGTGAAGTTTTTGTCTATGTCTTTCTCTGTCTCTCCCACACACACAACCTAACAGGTTGTTTCGATGTATAGAAGAGGAGACCAGACAATAAGAAGCACGCAAAGCGCGACTTGTAAATTACTTATTATGCAACACGGCAGAGGCAGCGCGGTAATAGCAACAACGCAATGTAATAATCTAATAAATTTACGCCAAAAACAAAAATATATTTAATACGCGGGTGCGCAAGAAATGTTAATGAAAAAAAACAAAAATACTCTGCTGATGGTGGCGATTCGTTGTTGTTTATTGCACGACGATTAATTGTTTATTAAACGCGTCTTGCATGGTAAGCGATAAAAAACGGTTAACAAACACGGGCAGCACACAAAAACCGTGTTACCAGCTCCAAACGGCAACAACGACGCAATGCGGAAAGCAAAGTTGTTGCATGCCTCCTCATTGTTGTTGTTTGTGTTTCTTGTTTCCAACTGTGGGGCAGCTGGGAAAACTCGAATTTTGTGGCATTTGCAAACCGGTAATTTTTTGCAACGAGACCCCACAAAAGGCATAATACACTTCAATTCGTTGTTGCACATTTCCGCATTGTTAGCGACGCAATTGGGCTACAAGGAATCGAAGGGATCACAAAGGGAATCGAATTATACACAAGGAGTTTATTATGTTCCTCTTCTTCTTGTTGTTGTTATGTTTGTTGTTGCCACCAGCTGCTGTCGTTCACGATTAAGGCTATTTCACGCCACACACAGAGGAACACACACAAACACACGAGCATACACCTTCACATGTATACATAATACACTCCCACACACGCACACACATGCCGTGGCAAATAAGTTCTAAGAGGTCTCTTACCCACTGCTCAGGCGCTTTTTTAAAAACAATTCTATATCAACTCCAACATTATAAACAAATTCCTGATCGGTTAAGCTTAAATTAGCTATTATTGTGTTTTTTCGTACGCCGTTCTCCAGCTTTTTATTAAAATCGCGACAATGTCGCCACACATTAAAACAGTTTAGAACTTTTTCACGTTTCACGAAGCCAGTGTGCCCACATCAACTGATTGTTGTTATTCAATTTATCGATATGCACAAAACTTATGCGATATATTATGATTTCAAAATGTATCGATAGCTGTGTTGATCAACAACAAAGCACAATTTAAATGTTATTTAAATTATGGAAAAATAAGGTACTTAAAAACTAATATATTCTATTTCCTTTGTTATTTTGCTGTTTTATTGCAGGTATTAATATATTAATTCATGTATTCAACCAAATAGTTTTTGATAAACATAATTAGAAAACATAAAAAAAGGTGTCAACTTAATTGCACATATTTATTTTAAGTGTGTACTAAAAGAGAATGACATTGTTCAATAATAAAAAGTTCGTATTAATGAAAATATTCGGCTGTATTTACAAACAAAAAAGGTAAACAAAAATCAGCTGGAGCTATTTGTTTGTAAAAATGAGCTAATTACAATGAACCACTTATCGAACTGCAGAAATGTTAATGACATGTCAGATTATCGAAGCAATATCGATACCAAACTAATCGCAAAGCAAAAATTATTTTGGAAAGTGCAAATTGCGAACAACGGTAAAAACTACTTTGTTGTCTCTAAGTTTATTTTGAATATGCAAAAATTATCACAGCCAGGACAAGTGCGAGTTTTTTGTGTTTCTGTTTATCTAAATTTAAAGTGTTTTCAAAGCTGTTTTCAGCAGCGCAGCTGAGCTCTCAAGGTAGCATAAGCAACAACAACAGAAACGAACGCGTCTTAGAGAAGAGTGTGTGGGGGTGAAAACGACAGACAACGACAACTGTGCCATTGGCATAGAAAATTTTGCATACACACGCACTTACGTATGTGTATACAGTTGCCATACATAGAAGGGCAATCAAAGGAAGAGCATACTATCATTAAAAGAAAAATTATAAAAACAATATATATAATAATTTGCAGGGCTACGGGACGTTGACGTCTTTGGCACCGTCAGATAAATTGGAAAGTGGCAAGAAACGAGCGAGCGCACAACGGTAATAGCAATAAATACACATACACACATACAAAGAGAGACACACAGACAGCCACATGTACATGCACGCACACATGGAGGTGTTTGTTTGATGAACGATTTGGAGCAGCCAACAACAAAGACAGCAGACAAACAAATTATGACGACGCGTGAAAATGTTGCAAGTCGTCTGTCCAAATTGATGCTTAACAATGCCAGCAGCAGCAACAGCAGCGGCAGCAACAACAGTAGCAGCAGCAGCAGTGGTAAAGCTGGCAACAACAGCACGATAGCAGCCACGGCAGCATCAATATCCATGGTGCAATCACCTACATCGCCTGGTGAACAGTCTGAGCTGAATCAACTGAAACGGGATGCGGATCCGCAATTTTCACGCTTTGCCGATTATTTTGTGATATGTGGCTTGGATCTGGACACGGGCTTGGAGCCAGATCGCTTTGCGGGTAAGCCACATCAGCAAAACAAAAAATCACTGCAAGATATACAAAAATATAACTCACACAACTTTCCACAGGCGACAATCTGCATTGTTCACCGTTGGATCGCGCCTACAAGAGCAAACCACTGGCCCATTACCCTGAAAATGTGCCCTGGAATCCATTCGATGCTCACGGCATTTGCATGGTAGGTGCAGCAACCCTCTGTCTATCTGTGCATGGGTGAGGTCTGAAAAGTAGCTTCAATTAAGTTCAATTGGCTGCATGACGCGACCAATTTCCAACCCAACCCAGTCATACTTTCCCCGCCCCTCGTACTCCTCTTACTTCGGTCCAGGCTTAAGTGCCCTGCACACATGAATAAAAAATTCATGCTTCACTGACAAGCGAACGCCGCGTACGCTCCGCTTTTAATTGATGCCACATTGGCAGACGCTGCCTATAACGTCGACGTAGCATATGACGCCGCTACAGACGATAAGCAACCAGCAGCGCGCATCTTATCATATGAATCTTGGCATGTGTTCGACTCTAAACACCATAAATACTTCGGTTCTAGCTCGGGGAATACGTAGCAGATAAGGTTGGGCATCCGCTTTGGGCAAGGGTAGGCAGATTATTCATAAGTTTTGAATATGAATATGTCATTGAATAATTTCTGAATATTTCACAGGGCAAAGACTGTCTGAACTACTAATCTAATGCCAAATAGTTTCAAGAGTATTTTCATTAGATCATCTTTGTGTTGGATCATTCCCAAGTGCAATTTGTAGTTTGCCTAATGACATTTTCTAAGAAAAGATTTACATATTTATATAGAAATGAGTATTTAACTATTGTGAACCTCTTTTAGATGTAGAGCATCTCATTATAAGCAAAGCACATGTTATTTATCTTTGCATCTCTTTATAATCGAAAAACATTAGGTATAATTAGCACCCAAGAGATCTCTTAATAGGAACTGCGCAGTTTTTCTCATAAATAGATTCGTTTGTTTTGATTCTTAATGGATTCATTAACCCACTAATGGCTGTTCTTTTCTCTTCTAGCTTTCGCTGCCGCAGGGTCTACGCTTTCGCACACAGAAACACAACATCGAGCCGAAGTTCCATTCTTTTGCCACAACGCGGGAGGATGGCAAGCGATGTTATGGCTTCAGTTTAGTGTTCTACGAAGAGATACGAAATCGGAATATATGCGGCGCCATACATACGCTGCAGTCCATGTTCATTACGGAGCTATCGAATGGGCAGCAGACGCATTCGTTGAGCCGCATAAAACAGGACGGTCCAGTTAGCCGATCGCTGCCCCGGCATTTCAAGGTTGCCGGTCAGGCGCCACAGTCCGCACAAAGCTATTACGACATCAGCAAGGACAAGCTGTATGTGGCCAAGAGTATCTCACTGATTTGCCAAGCACCCTACGCCTTTGCCGCGCAGCTGTTTCTCAAGAACTTGTACCGGTAAGTGTAATAAGAATTTAGGTTCTATATGAGGAATATACATAAATATATGAGAAATCTATATAAAGAATATAGCTTTGTAAAGTATATATCTATATAAAGAATATAACTATACAAAGTACATATCTATATAAAGAATATATCTATATAAAGAATAGAGCTAAGTAAAGAATCTGTCCTGATATTAATAGTCATTTTCGCATTTGAGGCGCTTTTATTAAATTTTATAAATAACTCATAAATTCAATGGCTCCAACTATATCTAATCAGTGCTTTGATTTATTTATAAACAATAATCAGAAATAACACTGTAGATAATACGCTTTGCCTTAAACTATCAATATAAAAATGCAACTGTACCATGAAGTGATGTAAGCCTTATTTTAATTACCTTTTTCCGTCTCTCCTTGCAGTTGTCTTCCACGGCAGCCTGGTGCTGGCATCAGTCTCGAATCTTATGTGTACAATATTCTGTACGAAGTGATGCTACCTCAGCCTGGTAAATCCATACGCGTCTATTTGCCGCCAATGGAGCCGCATCTGTCGGCAATTGCCTTGATATTGCAACGTCCATCGCTGGCCACAGAGTTGCCGCTGCTGGACTTCCCGCTGCGTTTGCTTTTCAGCTATCTGGGCGTGGAATGTGTTATACAGCTGCTCACCTGTGTGCTGCTCGAGAGTCAGGTGTTGCTACGCTCGACGGGTGAGTTCAAACTTCGTTAATGTCTCGCCAAGTTGCTATTTGTAATTGTCTTTCGATTTTCAGACTACCAAAGACTCATGATTGTGGGCGAGTGCATTACGTCGTTGCTGTTTCCATTTATTTGGCCCCATGTCTATGCGCCCATCTTGCCCGCTGCATTGCATCATTTCCTGGACGCACCAGTGCCCTTTGTGATGGGTCTGCACGCTGAGTGCGAGGCAGCGCATAAAATTGGCAGCGAGGCTGCTTTATGTTTCGTGGACATTGACAAGAAACATATACAGCTTCCCGAGGAGTTGCCCGTCTTTCCGCATAAGATGGACTTCATGGCAGAGATCATCTCGGTGCTGGATAAGTTTGAAATCGATAGAGATCGTGCGCATGAGCCTAGCTTGAAGAATGGCTATGGCATGCGTGGTGGTGCCGATGCAATGATCTCCAGTTGCACGCTGCCCAATGGTTTGCAGGCAGCGCGACGCAGCAAGGAGCGCTTCCAACAGCTACAGGAGACTGTCTACACACTATCCGGTCCGGGTGCATCGCCTGCACAGCAACCTGGTGTGGATTATCAGCCACTTGTAGCGCATCCCTCGAAAATCGATCATGTGCCACGAATAGCGGAGTACTTGCGTCGCAAGGGAGGCATGCGTGCCGCACAATCATCTGGTTCGCCTGTTGGCAGCCCCACACTATCGTTATCCTCATCGCCAGTGGGTATCTATCACGATGTAGATGCTGTGGATGCCACAATGCCACCCTCGCGAATGGGTTCCTTGTCGCGCCGAGCCGAGAAAGTCACGCTCTCCCCCGTGGAACAATACTATCAGGATCTACGTATCAATAACTCATTGCGAGAGATTTTTCTCAATCGTTTCGTGCACATGTTTCATGCCTACGAATACTTTGTCATCTATCCGAATCAGGCCAAGGATGAATGGCTCTCGAATCGCGAAACATTGCAGAACTTTGACAAATCCTCATTTCTCTCCGATCAACCGGAACATCATCGTGCGTTTCTGGCACGCTTCCTTGAATCTCAAATGTTTGCAACGCTCATCGACAATAAAATTCTGGCCATGTGGGAGGCACAGCCGGATGAGCAGCTGCAACTCTTCGATCAGCGCATTAAGCTGCTGCGGTGAGTAACGAGAACAATATATTCAGCTGTAAATTGTTGCTAATCCATTCTCTTTTGTAGTCGTCGCCATGGCGAGAACATGATTTGCGGCACCAGCTACGAGCCGTGTGTGCTCAGCCAGGACTCGCAGCAGTATTTCGAGAAGCGACTCAATTGCATTGACATTGAGGTGACGCCACCAAGTGAGATTCTATCGAATCGTGCCGCCTACTTCCGCAGTTTCCCGCTGCTCGAGAAGGGCGTGCTGAATCAGGAGTGCGCCTCGAGGTAGAGTGTTTTGTGCACTTATTCCATTTGCTTAATCCCCATGCCTTAAATCCTTCCCAATCTAACCCCAGCACGCTCCCAATTATCGCACAATAAATTGTTAGCCCAACCAACCATTTTGCATATTCCGCCCGAGGCTCCCATTGATATTATTCAAACTGTTAGCATATTGTATTATCTTAGTATTGTTATTATTGCAATTGTTTAGTTTTGTTCTATACACGTCGCATTCTTTGTTCTTTTGTACATTAATTTATTGATTAACAACAATACTAAACAAATGAATACCATTTCTAAAAATAGAATAAATACAAATAAACGTTAATTGATGTTCAATTTTTGTTTCTTTTTCTTTAAATGCATTTTTCGTCTTGATCTTTCGCACCACCGCATGCACAACACATACACACACAATCCAATCCTGTCCCTACCTATAGATCTTTCGACTAATTATCTTATCTATCGTGTCTTTGTTTTCCTCTCAAAATTAAACTAAATCTTCTTGAATTCATGCCGCTAACAAACACAAAAAATGTATACAAAAACCAAATCCCAAACAGAGGCAACAGTTTGAGACGTGTCAAGAATGGCAACAAGTGGCGCGCCCGAGAAATTTCGCTGGATCAGAAGCCAACAACGAACAACAGCACAGGCAGCGGCGGCAGCAACTCCAATTCTAATCTGGCTCTCAATCGCCTCTCAGCCAACTTGACCACGGCGGATGTGAGTCCTGCATTGATAGCGCAGGCAAATTGGACATTTGTTGAGCGACTGCTGAAGGTAAGAAGAGAATCAATTAAACCTGTGCCCAAACTAATTCCTTTTCTTCCTTAGGATATCAAATCCAAAACAAAACGCATGCTGTTGGAGAAGATGGGCAATGAAGCCGTTGCGCTGGGCCTCAAGGGCGACGGAGTGGAGGAGAATACACTTATAGCAAGCATGTGTGATTTACTGGAGAAGATCTGGTCACACGGACTGCAGAACAAGCAAGGCAAATCTGCGCTCTGGGCACATCTGCAGGCCTATCTGGAGTTGCAAGAGGCACGCAATAGCGGTGGCGGCGGCGCCAACATTGGCAGTGTGGAGCCCACAACGCCAGTGTCCAGCAATAAGATGAACATTGCCAGTGCGTCGCCAGCACTTGCATGGAATGCTATGCGCAAACGCATGGATTGTAAGTAAAGTGAACTAAAGTGGAACTATATAATAGTCTATGATCTCTGCTAGATTTGTCCACATTCCAAACGGATTTCGAGAGTCCACCAAGTCCGAATCGCAGTCGATCGCGTGATCGCAACAAGTTTGTGGGCCTGGAGCAGCTCTGTCCACTGCCCGAGTCGCTGGAATTTGATGTCAAGTGAGTGAAAGACGAGTTCCTTCATCACCATTGATGCTAAATCCAACACCCTCTCTCTCTTCATTTGCAGAAACGTGCTGGCCATGGCAGACATCAAGACACACATTGGTTATACTCGCGCCTGGGTGCGTCTATCGCTGGAAAAGAAGCTGCTGTCGCGTCACTTTCGCACGCTGCTCTCCGATGACGGCCTACTGCGTTCGCTGTATAAGCGATCTGCTTTTCTACGCTGCGAGGAGGAAAAAGAGCAGTTCCTTTACCATCTGCTGACTCTCAATACCGTGGACTATTTTAGCTTTACCAACATTTATCCCACAACAAGTAGGTTACGCTAGTCCTAATCCACTTGTACAGATAAGTTATATTCTCTCTTTCCCCTTTGCCTTTGCGTAGAATTACCCTATCGCGTTGTCATCTTCCCTTCACGTAAACACGGCTCCTACCACACCTCCAGCAACGTGTGGATCATGGTATCCGGTACCATGAACGAAACACAACGTGTTCCCGTGCCAAAGGGCTCCCTGGAGTTCATATTTCATGTGAGTAACGTGCGCCATTTGTGTTTAATTTCCTGTTTTCTAACTTTCTTGGAATTTGTAGTATAAAAACCTGGGACTACTGACCACGATGCGCATAGGACACGACAACTCGGGGCCGAGCCACAAGTGGCTTGTCGAGCAGGTGGTGATGCGCAATGAGGTCACCGGTCACACCTACAAGTAAGTCAAGTTTGCGTGACTTGTGTGCACCGTGTGGGGCATAATTATATACTACACACCTGTAGAGCAATTGAGATTAGCGACTAACGTCATGTTCCAAATAATTTTTGCAGGTTCCCTTGTGGTCGCTGGCTGGGCAAGGGTGTCGATGATGATTCCACTGAACGTTTGCTTGTCGGGCAACGTGTTTCGACTAGCGTAAAGAATGCGGAATTGGTACCGCCCTCACGTACACCACCACGTACGCGCAGTCCGAGTGTGCAGCGTCAGGAGTCGGTGGCACCATCGGAGATTCAGCATCAACTGGGCAACTGTGTCAATGTAATTGTCAAGTGGCACTACAAGCCAAGTCGGGATCGAGATGTGGGAACGTTAACCAATCTGTTGTGCGGCGATGATGGACTAGTCAAGTGTCTGGAGCAGGTCTTCCTCTGTGGTTTTCGTTCATCACGTTTCTTTGGCCGCAATTTATATATCTGGGATTACTTTAGTAAGTTTACCTTGCCAATATGCGTTGCTAACTTACTTTAATTGTCGTGCATTTATAGCTAAAATCAAAGAGCTCTTCGAGCAGAATCTGCAACAGGAGCTCGACGACTCTGCATCCAGCATGGACTCTTCCTTCAGCAATGGCAGCTGCAACAGCCTACAACGTCGCGAAGTTACCAGTATATGGCGTCTTTATGTGCAGCTTATGGACGAGATAAATGGCACCGCTAGCACTCTGGGCAAGGATGGCAAATTTCAGCTGCTTATCTGCCTGAGCTTGAGGTGAGCTTAGTGTTGTGATTAATCCATTTACTTGTTACTTATAGAGTTACCTATTACAGGGAGCATCTTTTAACGCGCCTCATTAAACCCATGGCCCTCACCAAGGTCACCCATGAGATGTACGAGGAGGAAAGTTTTCTGCGTCGTCGCAATCTTTTAACATTTCTCATACAAATTCTGGAGCCACTCGATGATTGCCACATCGTGTTGGAGAACTCCATAACACAGGGCATACGCATTCCATCACAGTGCTGAGCTACGTTAGCACACACACTCACCCACAGACATTTGGAACCAGTGACCTAGAATACTCATATACATATGCCCTTAAGTACATGACGCAACCAAGTGAGGAATCTCTGAAACCCTCTCGAATATATTCTCGTTATTAGTTCTAAGACGAAGACAGGCCCTTGTTCTCCCTGTAAACCTAATCCTAATCCTAATCATAGTAAGAACCCAATCACTTGCCATCCACACACATATACACATGCTTGCCAAGTGTTCAAGTCAAAAAGTGAAGCCAAAGTTGAACAAAAAATTCTGTGCAATTAAGAAATTTACTCTAAAGAATTCTAATATGTTGTTCAATATAGAAACTGCGTAGCTATTAGTGCTTAAGATATTCCAATATGTATCTTATCTTACTGTACTATCTCGGTCAATTTTCCTAAGTTAGTGAATTTATTTAACTTTCGATTTTGATTTGATACCAAAGAATCTTTCGTTTATTTACAGTCAAACGAATATTGTCAATTTTCTGATATTATTGAAATTAATAATTAGAGATTAAGGATAATGGTGTTTACGTTCGAATAAAGCTTTATTTTTTATATTTTATTTCAACAAAAGACAAACAAATCTATTGAGTGTTAATAAATCTAAAAATATATGTACATGACTTGAGTTTGATTTATATGGTATATACTACTACTTATTGCGGGTATTCCTTAATACATATGTGTTTATTTATATTAGTGTTATATAAGTGTTTATTTACACTAGTGTTATACAAGTGTTTATTTATTTATTATTATTATTCAAATTAATTTGAAATGAGAAATGTCGTTACATTTTAAAGTCTCATGATTCCACAATTTATTAAATCGATTAAGAATTTCATGCATCTAATGAGAACATGTTAGCAAATGTATCGATAAACTATCGGCTGATTAACTAACGGTGTGGCAACTTCAGAGGCAAATCGCAGAGAGCGCAATTTCCACTCGTTTCGCTGCGACGGACAGACGCGGACACACATTAGTTAAAAACAATTGCTGTAATTATAGCAGCAAAAACAATAAAAACCAAGTGGAGTAGTGACGAGCTCTAGCAATTGCCACTTGGGCACAGTGCAAACCAAAGCCATTTTCCATTCGTGTGGTGCGTCATTTTGTGTTGAAAAAAAAAAATATAATAACATACGGCACCACGGCCACGACGAGCACTCATCGATTTTTAGCCGAAAAATCGAAATTAAATTTAAAGGAAAAGCTGAAAGTAAGTTTCCTCTCAATTTCTTCTAACACATCGATCAAAGTCTGCAGTTTTTGTGTGTTTGTTGTGACATGACAAAAAATGAAAATAAATACTAGAGATGCATGAGAATACTAAGTGGCTGAGGGTGCTCCCTGCTTATTGGAGGTGACGTTGGCGCCCGTGACGTGAACGGCAAATTCCTCTCTTTCTCTCTCTACGTCTTTCTCGGCGACACACTTTTTGCGCAGCGTGCGCTTTTTTTGAATTTGTTACATCTTAAAAATCTGCGTTTTTATGTGTAGATACTGTTGCTGCCATTGCCAAGACTCGTCGTCTCGGATGTTTACATAATTTCACCCGACATTTAATGCATTCGCACAACAGCTGCGCTATTGATTTATTTCTGTAGCCGGCGGCGGCAGCAGCGACGTCGTCAGTTTGTCTGTGTTCCCGTCCGTTCTTGCCACATCCACAGACCGCAGCAGCGTCGCCACGTCATGCCTCGGCATCGTACGACTTTTCTCTGTTTGTTGTGGCTGCAACTTGCAACGCGCGTTGCTGCCTGGCAGTGTCTTCGCTCTCGCACTCTCTTTTGCTCTCTCTCTCTCTCTTGCTATCTTGCTTTGCCTTTCGCTGCACCTAATGTGGCACCTTAGCTAACGAACTTTGCGCTGCGATCGTACGATTTTAAAGTTGGCATTCATCAGTGTGAACACAATAACACAAAACACATTTAATAATAACCCAGCAGCATTACTCATACGTCGCCGCTTACGTCGCCCTCTGCTGCTGCCTCTGCCGCCTGCGCTGGTGCTCCACTTTCCCAAGCAACGTTTTTACCGTTGCCTAATTTCCAGTTGCGGCTTATGCTATGCATGTGCGGTGAGTGGGGGGAAGGCAGAGAAAGAGAGAGTGAGGGAGTTTGTGAGAGAGCGCACTCACTCTGTCTCTCTCAAAAAGAGTTCGTTCTGATCGTGTCGGCGCACGCATGTGAGGCCTACGCATTGTTAGTCAGCTGTTTCCGTTACTCAATGAATTTGTATGTTATATCGACTGTCATATGTGGGTTATCTTTCTCTCTCGCTCGCTCACTCACCACGAGTGGTGTAAGGGGCTGAGCTTAATCGAATAAAATGTTGTAAGATCAGGGGGGCGCTTATCTGCTCGTACAGGTGGTACAGGTGTAAATAAGAGTTAATGTGTACCATAAAGTTTACCTTTCGTATGATGCGATAGGCACGTGAATATATATAATTTCTCCCCACTACGGAAGCTGAAACTGTTTACATTTTGTCACGTACTATGCAAGAATTCTCTTAACAATTTTAATTAATAATTGGGGTAAACATTCAAGTTATTTTTTTTGGGAATTTCATGGTGATAATGATGCCTGGCGAACTGGTCGTGGGGTTATCAATGCATTGTGTGTATTATATGCATAGTAGAGAGAGTATTTGCTATATATAGAGAGGTTGAGCAACAACTGTAGCAACAGTGGCTTATCTACGATTAAAACGGCCCTCCTAACTCGTGTTAACATGGATTTGCCAACGTGCCAACTGTACATGGACAACAATAAAGAATCACAACCTTTAGCCGACTTAAAAATGCCAACAAAGCAAAAAAAAACCATAATTTGCGGTCTTAGCCTTTCCACTTGATTCTCAGACACACATTTTTTGGCCAGAGAAACGCGAGCTTCGGCGCGGCGTCCATTAACCTCGCCTCGCGCGGTTCAGTTTAGAGACGTTTCCAATGACGATAGTGAACTTTGATTCGCTATAGTATGTTTGCCAGGGGACTCTACCAAGGTCTTCCATTAGTCTACGTACGTATGTATGTATACATATAGTAGATCCGTTTGTGGCCACCTTATCGCTGTCAATTCCTGCTTATCAAGCTGCAGCTCGTGCCTGAATCAATATACTTTCCCACTAATTCTATTTTATCTACATTGATATGTTAGAGTACTTAGAGTACATCATCGTACAATATTTTGGGAACTCATTAAGTAATGTCCTCGGATGAGCGGAAATGCGATTCAAGATAACAGGGGCAACAACAGGTAGCATGTGGTGGTGGCCTGTCGCCAGCCCACATAACAGTCAATTGCCTGATGCGTTTTCTCCTCTCGTCTATTCCACGTCGCACATTTACTTTGTTTACGTTTTGACTCACAGTGGGAGAATACTGTGTGTGTGTGTGTGTGTGTGTGGTGGACACACTGACAGGCTACACACATGCATGCAGTGGACACACTGACAGGCTACAAATGGACAGGCAGTGCACACACTGACATGCGGGCTACACAAACACACAGACACATAATTTTTGCAGAGTAATTCTCGATCGTACGACTGGGTTCACACTGGTGCGGCGTGTGATGTCATTGCTGACGTCGCGACGGCTTGCAGTGCAAAATTTTCCCCTGTCAACTTAATTAGCATAGTTTTTGGCTCAATTTCTTTAGAATTCCAATATACAGCAGCACAGAATCAAGTTCTGTGTAACATTAACTTGAACTTGAGCAAGTTTCAATCCGGTTTCGGAAGAGGAAGAGACAGAGAGAGCGAGATCTGTGAGTCAGCTGGCAACGTGCAGAAACCTTGAGATTGGCACGGAACACCCACAAAGTATTACAGTAACTTAGTTTCTGTGCTGGTTCTTTTCCTAACTTATCACAGCAGTCGCGATAAGAGGCAATTGCAAAATACAAAAAAAGGCCTAAACAAACAAAATGTTTGACGTAACAAGTAGGGGCAGCTCAATGCCAGACTAGATAAATATTTAATGGGTCGCCGCAGAACTTGCTAAATTTAAATATCTTAGTACGATGAAACACGCACCGAACAGCTGACTGCTCTCACGGAGAGTCAGAGAGAGAGAGAGAGGAGGCAGCGCGAGAGACACACATGTGCGTGTCTAGTTTTAATTAATGAATATATGTATTCACATTTGCATAGGTGTGTGTATGAATGTGGGCGCGTGCATTTCTTTGTATTCGTCAGTGTGTAAAATCGTCATCGATAGTTCGCAAATTAGAACAATTTTCTCGCTCAAACGGTGAATTTGCGTTTTGCTTTCTGCATGCACTTGTGTGCTTTCTCTATATTACTCTCTCAATTCTTACGGCGTGTACGTGCTAAAATGTGTTTATGTTTTGTCTTGTTTTTGTTGTAATTTTACAGAAATTTGCAATTACATCGAAGGTTGCCTATCGAACTGACGCCTAGCCGATAAACGAATAAACGAAAGTCTGCCATAACTAATTAGTTATTTTAACTCATTTCTATATTGCAGCTACACAGGCCCAGTCCAGAAGACCAATCAATAGTTCCATTTGCGTTTACAAGTGTTTAAAGAAAATCAGGAAAACTGCCGCGTCCGTTGTGCAAGATTCGCTGCGATGGCAACTTCATCGGTAATCGCCAACACCACCAGCAACACAATTAACGCGGGTTCCGCTGCCGCTGCTGCCGCCGTCGCTGCCACCGCTGCCTCTGTTGTAGTCACATCCACACTGAGCACACGAAAACGCACCTACGAGTCAGCCATTGCCATGCCCGCCATGGATGCAAAAGAACTGAAAACGACGACAACAACAACAACAGCAGCACGCACAACGACATCCCCATCTTCAGCGACAGCCAAAGGGACAGCGAGTAGTAATGGCTCCAATATGGTGGTCATTGATCTAGGTGAACCACAGGCAGCTACCACATTGCGCGACTCGACGCGCACAATCTCACAAAGCGATGTCGATGATGGCGGCGAAGCTGCCTCACCGGACGATACTCTGCCCTCGGCCTCGACAGCGGCATCATCATCAGCAGCGGATTATCTCAATGGCAGCGCAGGAGTTAAACGCAAATATGTTGTACCACCGGCAAGACCGATGACGCCTTCAGAGCTGGCGGCGCTGTCACCCACCACCACAACCCGCCCATCGTTCCTTGGCAGCGGAGCATCTGATTTCGCGGTAAGTTGAATCATCATACCAAAAACATTGTCTGTCCTTGGCAAGGTCACAAGAGAATTGCATCATCCAGCAAAGTGTAGCTGGTGGGGAATGGATGAAAGAAATTTACATACATACATATATTATTCGCACTATTCTGGATTAAATTTGGAACTATTGCGTTGTTGCTGCCGCCGCTGCTGCTGCCGCCGCTGCTGCTGCCGCCGCTGCTGCTGCTGCTGCCTTGCTGCAAACGTCAGAGATGCTCAGTACTCAATCATCACAATGCCCACGAGAGTGTATTATATCGTATTCGATATGCGCATGATACGGCAGTGTATTTTAAAACGATTGAGTCAATTATATAAAAACTAGTTAAGTGCGGGAATAAACTCTTACCATACATAATTTTCATGATTTCATGTTTCCTATAAAAGAAATATTTATATGAAGGAATATTTCTCGCTGAGAAACTAACATAATCCAGTTATAGGCAGTTATAGCAATTCAATTGAATGCAACTCATGTTGATTTCCCATTTAAAATACTGCTAAAAATCTACAAGAATGATCTAATAGATATATCCATGATATTTCACTTATTTCCGTTTAATTTGCCAGGTATCATTTTTATAATGTTTACTGCGAAATTATATATGTATTTATGTGTGGAATCATTCGCGCGTGAGACGATTTCGACATATACAAATTCCATTCATCCATATGTATGTCAAATGTGGGGTTTGCCAAAATTTATGAGTTGATACCTTTGAAATGTTTCCTACAAAGTATAATTATACGTGAATAGATTCCTTGTAGCTCTTTTCTGCTCTTAACTTTATAATATTTGTGGGATAATATTTTAACTATTATAGATAGATGTATTTTCAATACATTATAGTTTTAACTGTCAATAGAGATATAGTTTTTGTTTTATTGGGTATTATAAGTTCGTGGTAACTTGTCTCTCTATGATATATCTATAGATTTCTACTATTAAACTATTTAGGAAATTTTGGCAATAAATTTGAATTTGTTGCCGACGTTTTGTCGCCTTGATTAGCTCCTATCTTATTCGTCGCTAACAGGTCGAATGCGGTTCACTGATTGTTCAGATGTGTCGTACGATACGATACGATATGTGATGTGATGTGGCCTGATGCCTCGTGCCGAGTCGTGCGACTTTGCTTCTTCCTATATATAAATAAACATACATGCTCGCGATCAATTTGAGGCAATTGAAAGTCCCGCAGAGAGCCAGATGAAGCAAAGAGAAAGAGAGACAGATGAAAGAAAGAGGAGGAGGAGGGATATCTGTAGGTTTGCGAGATGTGCAATAAGATGCGCCAAGCGCGTTTTATTATTGTCAATTGTATTGATTTGGAAACAGTTGCCGCCAACTAATTGAAAGTCCGCTGCGCAATTGAGGCGTCCAATCCTCGCCAGAACCCCACTATACACACACACACACACCCAAGTCACAAGTGGTCGCAGTTAGCCGAGCGTTTTGTGGCCCCAGTGTCAGTAATGTCGATCATGAGCCTGAGCTCAGTTAGACATCTGATAGCAAGCCAAGCAGATCATATAGTAGATTGACTGTGATATAACTAAATATTGTGTATATATTTCATAAGATCAAAATAAAATGTGCGAGCAAGAGCAAGAAACAGCACCGCCAACTCTGCCGTCAGCCGAGTACAAAATGTTACCTCTACATATGGATTTTAAGGCATTTGTAAGCGCAGGCAGGAAAGGATTACCCTCAACCTTAACTAAACTGTGTTTTCTCTATCTTCGTTGCAGACAATTTGTAAGCCAGCACCATTTTCATGCGATGAGGAGGCTATTTTGGAGCGCGAACGCTGCGATTACACATATCGGATTACCTATCAAATGGCACGTTCGGGACAGACAAAGCGTCGTGTACGCGTCTATGCGGATGGCATCTATGATCTGTTCCATCAGGGCCATGCCAGGCAGCTGATGCAGGCCAAGAATATCTTTCCGAATGTCTACTTAATTGTGGGCGTGTGCAATGATGAGCTCACGCACCGCATGAAGGGTCGCACCGTGATGAACGGCTTCGAGCGCTACGAGGGTGTGCGTCATTGTCGCTATGTGGACGAGGTAAGTCAGTCAGAGGATGTTCTCTATGTTCAATTATAAACCAATCTCTCTACTTTCTACAGATAGTACAGAGTGCTCCATGGACGCTGTCGGACCAGTTTATCGAAGACAATAAGATCGATTTTGTGGCACACGATGACATTCCCTACGGCCATGATGGGCTGGATGATATTTATGGTCCGCTCAAGGCACGCGGCATGTTCGTTGCCACCGAACGAACAGAAGGCGTCTCCACGTCGGACATTGTGGCGCGTATTGTCAAGGATTATGATCTGTATGTGCGTCGTAATCTTGCGCGTGGTTATTCTGCCAAGGAGCTGAACGTATCGTTCCTATCCGAGAAGAAGTTCCGTTTACAGAACAAAATGGACGAGCTCAAGTCGCGTGGCAAGCGCGAATTGACCAAAGTCAAGGGGGACATCATCACCAAGTGGGAGGAGAAGTCTCGTGAATTTATTGACACATTTCTGTTACTCTTCGGGCGCGAGCGTCTGAATCATTTGTGGAACGAGTCGAAGGGCAAGCTCATCCAGGCACTGAGTCCACCCGGCAGCCCATCGGGCTCTGTAAATGGTGATGATCTGGATGCCGATGCCAATGAGTCGTCGGACGAATACTTGGAGTTGCCAACGGAGTACAGTGCCGGCAGCAGTAGCTCATTGAATGGCAAGAATAAACGCTCATCGCTGGCGCGGCCCAGCTACCAGAGCCGCTCAGCTGCGACAGTCTCCTCGCCCGATGACTACGATGATGATAATGGAGCATACGACGCGGATTTTGTTGAACGTCGCAGTAATTGAGGCAATTGTGGAATGTCGTTTTTAGATTTGGCTAGTTTAAATTTTCCCTTTCTCTCTCTCTATTTATATATATATATATATACTATATATAAAGCTACTGTATATTTATTAAATTGTCCATCGGTGCGAAACACAAAAACTATGGAGCACACAAAGTTGTTGGGTAATCCACACACACACACACAACTGCAATTTTCTATAGCTGTAGCTCTTAACTGGTAACTTGTAATCTATTAGTTTTTAGTTGCAAACGCACCCCCGCGCCCTGCGCGCCTCTATGTCTATAGCCTATTTAGCCAATACATGTTTAGCCAAAATGCAGCAGCAAAATCATTCGCAATTTCCACAAGAACCAGAAGAGAAGCCGAAAAACCAACGCAGAAGACTCATTTTTGTATTAAGCCTTAAAGATTGTGCGTGAACGAAAGAAGAAAAAATATATATATATATACATATATACATATAGATATATTTGTATTAAATTATTTCTCGCGTAAAACCTAAGATATAAGTTAACACACAACACTAACAACAACAACAACAACAATCATGCAAAACAAAGAACACATTCGAAGACAAAAACATGAAACGGAAACAGAAAATAGATGCAAAAAATAGTTGCAAATGCTTTGTTGAATATTTTTTGGAAAAATAAATTTGAAAGAAAACAAATCTTAATTATTTTATACATATATCTTTTTACTTTCGTCATTTCATTGAAGAATATTTTTAGATCGAGGAGGAAGTAAAATCGATTGAAGGTTTTTCATTGCTATGCTCTTTGCCTTTATTTGATTATATATTATTGTTATATAATTATGATGCAATTCACGAGTTGTTCATTAAATTATAATAGTGGATTTATGGTAAAATGTTATTTCAAATAACGTTGACATAAGCGACTTGGGCGCAAAAAACAAAAACAAACTTTCAATTTTAATATGCAATATAGTTAAGATATTTCATTGAATCCAACACATCTTGGATGATTTCATGGTGCTCGGTTCATGCCAACTGCGAATAGGGGAACCATTTTCTTGCCCTTAGCCTTCTTCTGCTTCTTGTTATCAACGGCGTCTCCAGACGAGGTGGAGGAACCCTTGGCATTGCCGTTTTTGGTGCCACGCTTTTGTTTTTGCTGACCCAAAGCGTCGACAAGCAGATCGCCAAGTGCCCAAGGACCAACTGCACGTAACTCGTGATCCTCATCTGCAATGGGACGACTTGCTACCACTTTGGAGGGTGCTGCTGCTGCTGATCGTGGTGGAGCGGCACGTCCCCAAGCGCCCACATTAAACTCTGGTGCAAGCAACCCCGCGGAGGTGCCTGGCGATGCGCTGCCAATGGTAGGCCATAGCTCCTGTTTGGGACTAGCACTAGTCACACTTGAGTATCGCGTGGCAACGTTTGTTTGCTGAATGGAGATGGGCATTGAGCCACGAGGTGTGGGCAAATTCTCCTCAAAGCCACACTGCAAATAGAAGTGGAACTATTAATTGAGAACACGCTGATGTGGATGCAATAGACTCACAGTGGGAAACTCATGGGTTGAGCTAAGATTGATGTTAGCTGTGCTGGCAATCAGTTTACCCATCTGACGATCGTTGATCTCGTTGATGTGCTGCTCGCGTTTGAGTTCCTCACGATCGCGACGCTGTCGCTCCCGCTTACGATGTAGTAGATCCTCTGTAGGTTGCAAAGATTGTCATCAGTAACAGGACATTTACAAGATATATTCATAACTCACCCTTGAACAGCTTGAGAATGCTGCCTAATATAACTGGAGGCTGCAGCTCCACTTCAACAACAGAAAACTGACAGGTTAACGGCAAATGACCCAAGCAGGTAAACTTGCGACGATGCTCTTCGTCCATGGAGTGATGCTCCTTCTGCAATATCTGTGCCTTGATCAGTGCCGGAGCCATGTCCAAGGTGCCATAGCAGGCCTGCAACATCTTCACATTGAGGGGATGCAAGTAAATGTGTTGACCATCATTCGATTGATAGAAATAATAATATTTGTTGCTGTTGTTGTTATGATTAATATTGTTGATGTTAGAGCTGCTGGTGCTGCTCGCCTCTCCCAGTGAAGATACAGAGGCGTCATCTGGTTTCTCTTCGCACTCAGCAGTTTTAGCCTGTGTTTCTTCTTCCACCAACTGTAGCTGCTGCTGTTGTTGCTCTGGCTGCTGCTGCTGTTGTTGTTCTTCTGGCTCCAAGCCCAACTTCTCACAGCGATCGTTGAGTGTCAACAGGGCCTGCTGTATGAAAATATCCTCGGGGCAGGAGATATCCGACTCTGCCATGAGTTCACGACGCTCTCGCTCGATAATCGCTGCAATATCCATGCGCTTGGCAATTAAAAACTTCGAGAACAGCTTTGCCTCATCAGAAGCATTTAACAGTGGGAAACGTTCATGTGTTTCCAAAGCAGGATTCCCTGCACCAGCATAACGTTCGATGTACATGGAACCCTTACGACGACGCATAAGCTGAAAGCTTATAGAATCACCCACATTCATAGCGTGCTGCTGATCGATAGTGCAGCTCTTCAGATCCGTAGCGTGAATGGCATCATAGCAGATGGGACACTTGCGCCAGGTCTTATCGCTCAGCGAGAGATAGTGCAACAAACAGGGCCAGCAATAGGCGTGGCCACAACGAGTTAATTTGGCTGCCACCGGGGGATAGAGGCAAATGGGACATTGGGGCTCCTCGGTTGTATGTATATTGATCTGCTCGATCAAACTCCAATCAATCAATGTATCTGGCGAACCATTAACCTGCACCTTGGCGCTGCTACGAATGACAAACTGAAAGTTAGCCTGCAGAAACTGTTCCTTGTTGTAGCGAGGTTGTCTGCGCGACACAGCGCCGTGTCCATTGCCAGCATGCCAGTCGGACGAGGACGAAGACGTCTCACGTGGCACACAGTGAAAGTTCAGAAGATGATTCAAATTCTGTTTCTTACTGCCGTGCGCATACACCGAGTTTAATTCATTGTCAAGATCACCGCTACGTCTGTAGCCGGCGCCCGATGGTGCTAGTCCGGTGCTGCCATAAGCGTCGTCAAAGCCATCGCCATCGCCATCGCCAAAGGCTGCATAATTCGATCCTGATCCGTTCCCTCCGTAACCGCCAACGTTACCGCGGGCACGCGGACGTTTGTCGACATTCGGACGAAGTTTAGCTGGCTGTTGTTGTTGTTGCTGCTGTTGCTTGGTTTTGCGTTGTTGTTGCTCGTTGCGAGGTGTCGGTAGTTGTTCGCGACGTCGAGAATTGCGTGTTTTGTTGTTAACATGCAAGTCTGGAATGCAAATTTAGATCGTAACATATTCTTATTCGAATCGTATCGTATCATATACGATAAACGAAGGCTTACCGCTCGACTTGTTGTTTTCCATTGTTGAAGATATTTTTAGCTGCGCTAAGACCGCAGAGCTCGTTTAGAAGAAGGTGGGAGGATTTCAGGGTAGTTGGGTGTGTTTGTTGTTGTTCTTTTTGCTGCTGATGTAGCCAATCGACAGCAAATGGCGTCTCGCGTGAGCGTTTGTCTCCACAAGGAGTCCGTTGCGCGAATATTTTTTGTTGAGGATTCATCTTTACTGAGCCATGATTACTAACCAAATATCCAGAAATAATACTTCCGTAATATTTCCAAAAGTTTATACTTTGTTTGCTTTCCGGTTGAAATCGAAAATCTAAAATGATTTAAAGTACTAAACAGAGTACTTTTTAATTGCTGTTGCGCCTGTTATGAGTCTTTTTTAGATTTCAGTTTCTCGTTCACTTTGCTTTTTGGCTATTTTCTTCGAATACTGTTCGTTATCTCTTAGTATTGGTATCGATATAGGTATTCGTGTAATGGGCCAAGGTGTGACTGTGACGACAACGTCTACACAGCGATTTTACAATGCGTAAATTGACGAATATGGGGCTATAATTTGACTTGTCAAATGCACGTGCACAGACTATAAACAATCACAATTTGTTTAGGATATTTTTTTATGTATTGAAAGCAACTAATTTTGATATAAAAACCAAAAATGCCTTGGTTGGAAAAATCAGCATCCGTGCTGACCTATGAAAAACAGTGTGACCACTAACTGCAGCGGTTAAAATACCATAATTTCTGTGAAACTTTGGTTTTTATAAATGCAAAATATAATTGGAAATTTAATCTGTAGCGTATACCTTACTATAATTTATAAATAAAAAAAAACTAACCAAATATATATGTATTAAGAGAGTACAAGTATAACAACTGGTTAACATATAGTTACAATTTACTAATCACTGTAGTAGCCGCAGTATATCGATATTTATTTGTTATCGAGCTGAGTATCGGTCGCCATTTTAATTTTTTGTAACTACACATTGAAGTCGGCTAGGCCGTGTTGCTGAGAGAAAATTCATATTTTCACAAATAAACAATAGAAATTATCAAAATAAATATAGCGTTTGACCTAAAAACGATTTCTTCTGTCTTTGTGCATTGGTCCTCAATAAGTTTGCATTGCGTTTTTATGGTTTTTCATTGGTGAGTAAAAGTTCATTGATAAAGTACACGCATACATATGATGAAAGTACATGTGTATGGGAAACAGCGACGAGTAAATTGAAAAAATCAACGCCAGCGGATACACCCAACTCAACTGGCAACAACAACAACAACCAAACAACGTTTTGTGCATAATTATAATTAGAAATTTACATATTGTAGCTTAATAAATGGTTACGATGCCATAGAAAATAGTGCGCATTTCATATGAACAACGCAGCCAAGCGACGCTATCGATTCTGCTATCGATTTATCCAGTACTTTGTGGACGAGAATGTAGTATAATTAGGAATACGCTTGCATACATTCATACATATAAACAACATAACAAGTCTTACAATAACTAGTAAAAATAGAAATTAAACGTCTTAATATTTTAAGCCGCGTGATCGAAATGTGTTTGGCCGATTGCCATAACCATTTCCATGATAATTTGGCACCACATTGGCATTAACATTTCCAGGTGGATATGCAGGCAACGGCGGCGGTAGCGGCTGCGTCTGCGGCGGCGTGGACGGTCCTCGATTGACGCCCAGACCATTGTTTCGAAGACTGGGCGCTACATACGGGCGCTGGCTTGTGGAAAGTCCACCAACTGCACCACCTCCGACTGCAGCTCCAACCGCACCTTGTGGCGGTAACTGTGGCTGCGCCTGCACCGGCGGCGGTAGTGGAACATTGGCTGGAGGATTACCCTGTGGCTGTACAATGGCCGGCACCAGGGAGTTTACCGATGAGTAGTTTGGTGACGGTTGTGGCTGACCAGCTGGTGGTGCAGGGGTAATTTGTGTTCGCTTAGCCAGCGCTGGAGCCACATAGGGATGATTGATGCCACCGTTAGTGCCGCTGCTGTTGCTCTGCGGTATGTCATAGTGGCGCCCCGATGGCGTTGTCACCTGAATGCTATTAGGTGGCCCTGGAACTGCACACGGTTGCGGTTTGCTGTAGTCATAGCCATTGGGCAGCACCTGCACATATTTGTCATAGAACTGGTTGACCGAGTGCATTGGTGTCGAGTAGTTGACGTTGACGAGCGACTCTCGTGTGCGCACATGTTTATCCTGCTCTGACTGCTGCTGCTGATGCTCTGGCTGCTTCTGATTGTGTTCTACTGGTTGCAGTCGTAGCAAGTTGACCATTCTGTGGTTCGGCAATAGCTCGGCATCCCCCGTTATCTTCTCGGCGGGCTCCTCGTCACTGTCAACTTCGGCATGCTCGCTGGTTGCTTTCGGTGTTACTGGCGTCGTCTTTGGTTTTCCTGTGGTTATCTCAATCTTGGGCTTCTGCTCTTTCTCCTTCTCCTTCTCTGGCACTTTAGTCGATTTTTTGCCATTCACAAAGTCGAAGAGATCATCTATATCGGGTACTTCAGGTAATCCACCGTAGGTCTCAAAGTTATCACGAAATGCGGCAGCCCATTCTTCGTTCTTCTGCAGCTCGGCGAGCTTTGCTTGTCTAATATTCGCAGCACTTGATCCCGCATCGCCCACGTCAATTCCTCCCACATTCTTTATAACAGTTATAGTCTTAACACGCGTTCCCTCTTTGGAGTCTATGTTGGTGGCTGCATAGCTTAGACTGAGATCCCTCTTAGCTGGCTGCACAGGTTTAGGATCTACAGATCCCTGTGGCGGATATTTAATGCTAATGATTGTTGTGCCCTGGGCGCCAACCAACAGGAGTAGCCCAAGTGCCGACATTGACTGAAAATGTAATAGAATATAATATTCAGTAATCTTTAATGTGCTGTTGTCAGTCCTCAGTGTATGGTTAGTAAGGCCATTGCACAATATACATATGTATTAATAAATTCACAGAGTAGTAACTTGATATCCTTATGCTGGCATTTATTAAGCATAGAAACTATTAAATGCTTTCTTTTCCGACTGAGCAAAATTCATGTGGATTATTTTCCAGTACTTGTTTGATTAACATCTCCTTTCTTTTGCTTCCTTCATTATATTTAAAGCTTTTTTCCTTAAAGTTTCTTTGTGTATTAGGATTTATTTAGTTGCCATCATTTTATTTAAAGTGATCTAAGCTAAACGGATATTATATAGGAAATATCTTCTTAAACTGCCGAAAACTTTGCGCGTGTGCTCTAAAATGGGAACCTTTATAAAATATTGAAAATAATGAATATGTTATATTATGTTATATTCAATGCGATCTATGTTAAGCGGGATTGTCCTCCATATATCCTTACTATAAGTGAAAACCAAATTTGGAAATTAAAACCACTTGAATTTCAATTGATTTTGAATAAAATTTGAAAATGTAAAAGCCCATTATCATAAGATTTATAGCTTGAGCAAACGAACGGATTAGTTATCAATTAAATTCCATTTATGTTTTGTAATAAATCTTTTAACCGCTGGAAAATGCTTTTGACAATGCGCCAACTTGACAAATTTAGTTTTAAGTCTTGAAAATTTTAAGCTGGCAGACAATAATTGGAAAATTGATATTGAAAATTGCAACACAATCATCGATCGTAGTTTAATCCGTCACACAGTAACAATATCTCGCGTGATCTATTATGAATAGGTGTATATATAATGCACTAGCTGGATATTTGTTGAGTTGTATTTTATTTGTAGTATATTGAGCACTCACAATTGCGAAGTTCATTTCTTTTGAGTACTGTATGCACGCGCCACTTGGCTTGGCGATCGATCGATGGCAACGACAACGACGACGTAGACGTAGACGGAGACGGTAACGCGGTCAAATCTTTTGTATAACTGCGGCCCAAATGGCCAACAATGGCTGTTTTATATAGCCAAGCGGAAGGAGTTGGAGTTCGGTTGGTTTTCCTGAAGTGTTTTGGTTTTAATCAGCTGCGCCAAAACTCAAACCAAACAACAAACGGACACACATACACACGCACTCTCCAGCAAAACAGGCCGCCATCTCCTCCTGCTGCTGCTGTTGTTGTGGCTGCTCCAGCTCCAGGCTGTCACTTTAGAGATCGGACGCTGCTTATTTTTGTTTGCGCTGCCGCTGCTGATGTTGCTTTGGCGGCGGCGGTGGCGGCTGTTGTCGTTGTTAGGTGTTGTCGTTGTCGTTGCTGATGATCGGACAACTTTATACTTAACGGCAAATGTCCGGCTGGTGTGCAGAGGTTCGGGGAGTCTCCGAGTTGGCGGCAAAACGGCCAAAGAGTCGCGCTAAATGTGAATACAATTTTAAATTGAAATATAGCTGCATAATCGTATCCAATTACGTCCTATCTGATTAACTGGTTTAACGCGCTTTTCTTTTTGGGAAAGCAGCTAACGTTTTCCACTACGCGCCACATTAACAGGTAATTGAGTGCATCTAATGAGGAAATTGAAACGCATTTAATGTCATCGCCGCCTTTGTCGGCCTTCTTCTGTTTGGTTAATGCTCACCACACGGGCCTTGGCTAGGGACACTCATAGAGTAGAGTAGCACAGTAGCATAGTTTGGTCTCCAGATGCTGGTCTCCTCTTTTGCGCGACCTTCATTTGTGCACCAGCGCAACCGGGTAAGGTCGTGCCGGACACGCTGAGTGGGACTCGGAGTCGTCGTTATCTTTGTCGTTGTCGTCGTTGCAATCGGCGAAATCGGCGTGGGTAAGTGAAAGACATGTGGCAACATGTGCAAATCTTTCTAAAGCCATTAACCAGTCGCCATTTCGAATCGCTACGCTACGCTGCGAATGGTAAACACGACGCGTCGCCCGCAATCACTCTAAACTGGTCCTCTTATGCAACGGCGGCGGCGGCTCCCGTACAGTTGGCCGCGCACGACTTGCCTTTTCCAGACGCAGTTTGTTATGAGAATGTATGTAGAAAACGAAACGTTTTTTCGGATATTCCAGAAACAAACAGACAGGTTGATAGACGCCAAACGGGCGAGGGGGGATCAGGCTTTAACCGTAATAGGATAAACTTTTTAATAAATTGCTTTGGAAAATGGTAGCCAGTTTTTAAACTGCAGCTTAAAAAACTCAAAACAAGTTGCAAAATATGAATATGTATCAACTACATAATATTTAACTTATAATCCATAATAATGTGTCTATAGGAATTGGCTATATATATACTTTATATATTATAACATTTCTGGAACGATACATTAACATATTAGAGGAATATTCTATTTAAGTTATAATCAAAATACAGTGTCTAAAACTATTGACTCCATTGATGTTTCTGATATCAATGTTTCTGGTATGAATTATAAGCATATTCAAGGCAGACTATCTATTTAAAATCGTATAAAGTTAAATTTGCTGAGATTATTTGCATGAAACTATGAATAAAGCGCAATTCAAAAATATGTTTGGTCTAATTGATTCTTTAAACATATTCAAGTTTGCAAATCAAAATTGACTGTATTTATGGCTCTCTACTACGAATACAATAATTAACTAGTAAGATTTATATCTGGTTGTCACGATTTTGGTAAGTTTTGAAACTATAAAATTTATTTCTGAGTGATTTTTAAAATTGAGGGAATTGGGACTTTATATGGGTACAGCGTATGTGAATCTTTAATATTTCAATTTTTAATTTTTTTTCATTATCTTTAAACGATTGAAATATTTATTCTATAATGTATCCTATAAAAGCCTTTTAAGCATTATTTATATAGCAGACTTGACCTGAAAAATAAAAATAATATTAAGATGCACAGGAAAACCTTTAATCTTATCAAAATTTAAGAATTAATGAAAATAAACCATAAAATATATCCTATAAACAGCCTTAAAAATATAAACAAATAGTCAGAATCTTCCTGGAAATGTTCCCATTCTATAATAATTATAAGAATTGATCAATTATTGGTGTGAACTTCTCCATAAGCCTGTGATTCTCATTTCAGATGCTCCAAACTGTGCAGGATCGACCTTCACGTGGACATGGATGTGGACTAATCAGTCTTAGGGATAGAAAAGTGTCTATGTAAAATAAAACTCTGGGATTGGTGGCGATAGAAGAGAAATCAGCTTGAAGAAAACTGATACTGAAACAAAGTATAACAAATAAATTGAAAGAAAACTCTTGAGTCAAGATGAGTGTCATTATTCGTTTGCAAAATCTGCCATGGACAGCAAATGCTCGAGATATACGAAATTTCTTCACGGGCCTTTCGATACCGGAGGGTGGTGTGCACATTATCGGTGGCGAAATGGGCGACGCCTTCATCGCTTTCAGGTAGCTAGTAAACTCTGATCTTTTTCTGATATATATAGCAAATATTAGTTTGTAGAACAGCTCGAGATTCGGCACAAGGATCTCACTCGATCTCTTTCTATTTAAATTCTTCATTTATTAAGCACGTGTCCTTATTTGTTGTCCTCCTATTTCTCTTCCTCATACCATAAACAGCACCGACGAGGATGCACGCTGCGCCATGCTCAAGGATCGCGAGAAGCTGATGGAGATACAGGTGCGTCTGTTGCTCTCCTCGCGTGCCGAAATGCAGAAGGTTATCGAGACAGCACGACTGGCGAGCACAGCTGCCGCTGCTGCAGCTGTAGCTACGCCCACGCCAGTGGCTGAGCGTCCGCCAACTGTTGTGGCACCAGCAGTAGCAATGCCCCCAGTGCCACAGCCGCCAATCATTGGGGGCTTGAGCGGATTCCGGCTTGATCAACAGCAGCAGGCTCTCGCTAAACAGCAGATTGTGCCGCCCGTGGCGGCCACGCCCTCTTTCTTGGCATACCAACAGCAGGCAGGCATCACACTGGCCGATGTCGGCGGAGTCGGCCTCGGCCACAAGGCCGCGACGCTTGATCGGCACTCGCCAGAGCAGGGATATTTCAGTTCACGACGCCGGCAGAGCCGTAGTCGTAGTCTAAGTCGTTCCAGCAGTTCTGATGACAGCGATCGCAGTCGCGATAGGGATCCACGCTATCGCAACCGCAAGCGCCGCCCGGATGTGCGCAGCGATAGCAGCGAGCGTGAGCTCAAATTGAAGGCGCAGCCAGTGGCTGCTCCCGTTGCTAACAATATCATGCCATGGGCTGCTGGCGTTGTGCCAGGAGTTGCTCCGGCTGCTGCTGCTCCGGCCATGGTGCCATTGCCGGGTCTGGGCAACATGCCTGGGCTGCAGCAGCAGCTGAGCTTCATGTCGGTGCTGCCACCGGTGTTGCAGAGCTACAGTACCACCACGAATACCAGCACCACCACCACCAACAACTATAATCTCAACACAGCTGTGCCGCCCCAGCAGCAAAAGCCGTTGCAGCCACAGTACCCTGTCATTCCGGATGTGGGAGTGGTGGTTAACAAACAGGTAACACAAAAACAACAACAGGAGCCAATCGCCTTCGCCAATGTCAATCCGTATGCGCAAATATATCCGCAGCTGTTCCAGCAGCAACAGCAACTGTTGCTGCAGCAGCAAACGGCAAAAACTGCATCCGGCTTGGCAAATTCACCTGGCAGCGGCGGTGGTGGTGGCAGTGGCGCTGCCACTGTTGCTGGAGGAGTGGGAGCTGCCGCCGGAAGCATTGCTGCTGGTGGCGTTGGCGCAAACAGCTTATCTGGCGGCGCACCCATTGCGGAGACATGCTACATCAAGATTAGCGGCATGTGCCCCACCACATCGTACAGTGATCTGCGCAAATACTTTGCCGGCCTCTATATACCCCACAACGGCATCAAGATCATCAATGGGGCCAATGGTGTGCGCACGGGCATAGCATACATTGAGTTCTCACGCGTGTCCAGCGCACAGAAGGCGCTGTCCCGCAACAACACCATGTTTCGAGATCGTCTTGTGCAAATTGCGCCCGTTGGCGATGAGGAATTCGAACAGGCCGAAGAACTAGTGCAGCGTTCGGGAGCAGAGCAAGGTCATAGTCGTGGTGGTGGTGGCCGTGGTGGTGGTGGCAATGGAGGCGGCGGCGTTGATGATCGTCCTACGTGTGGCGCTGGGTCGGCATCCTTGTCGGCGTCTGCTGCGACAGATCTACCCCCCACTTGTGTGCTATTTGTGGAGGATTTGCCGCAGTTAACCACCGAGCACGACATTATGAAAATGTTCTCCGAACTGTACACTGTGGTGGATATTCTGCTCACTCCCAGTCCCAAGAATCGACGCGAATCTGTTGCTTATGTGCTCTTTGCACGTGAGAATGAGGCACGCTCCGCTTTGGATGATACGGCGCGACATTATATTGGCTTCAGGAAGTTGCGTGTGCACGCCAGCAATCAGTTGATCATGCAGGCTGCCAGGGACAAGATGCGACGTGCCAGCGAGCAGTTGCTCAAGGAGGAGCAACAGCAGCGTGAAGATGCTGAGAGGGAGGCGTTGCAACAGCAGCTGCAACAGCAACAGCAACAGCAACAGCAGCAATTGCAACTGCAGCTGCAGCAACAGCAGGAGTTGTTGGCCAAACAAAACAGTGATCCACGTCGACGTAACAATGATCCAATGCAGCAGCAGCAGCAACTGCAACAACAAATCAATAACAACAACAACAATAACAATATGCAGCCGTTTGGTAATCCGGGCATGCATAACGGCAACAACAACATGCCCTTTGCCTTCCAACAGCAGCAGCAGCAGCAAAACAACAATATCATGGGCATGCATAACAACAACAACAACAACATGGGACCATTTGGCATGCCCCACAACAACAACAACAACAATCAGCAAATGCAACACCCGCATCAGGGCAATCCCCAACGGCGTGAGGATGTCTTTATGCGCGTGCATAACTGTGAATATGGCACCAGGGTGAATGATCTTGGCGAGCTCTTCGTCTCGGAGCAACTGCGCATCGAACACATCGAGATGCTGTTCAATGAGCGCAATCAGAGCGCCGGCGAATTCATTGTTGAGTTCTGCGATACGCAAAGCGCCGAAATGGCAATGCGCCTCTTTCATAATCGTCGTTTTCGTGGGCGTGGCCTGCGTATAGTGCCTATAACGCCGCAAGAGATTGCCGATCGCATGAAGAAACCATTTATGGATTATTTGCCACGTACCAATGTAGCACGACCGGGGGCAGATGCAGATGCCGATGCACAGCTTCCTCAGCAGCAGCAGCAGCAACAACAATCACAACCACAGCAACAGCAGCAACAACAATCATCGCGACGTCGCGGTCCCAGTCGCTTTGACAATGACAGCAATAGAAACAACAACAATTTTGGCAATCAGCAGCAGCAGCAGCAATCGCTGCCGCTGCCGTCCAACGACAATGGGGACAACAACAACAGTTCCAAGCAGCAGCAGCACTTTAATCCGTTTGCTGTGCGCACTGGCCCAGAGTTGGGCATGGATGACATGGCTGCCAGTTCACCCAAACTGGGGCCAATTAATCCCATCAACAACATTAGCAATAATGATGTGGATAACGATGGTATCCCGGACAAGTTTAATCGGCCTGGCTGTGTGGTGGCCATGCGCAATGTGCCTTTCAAGGCGGACCTTAAGGATATATTGCGCTTCTTTAGCGACTACAAGCTCAGTCCGGATGATATTATAAGGCGTTTCCGTGACGACGGCAAACCCACAGGAGATGCGCGTGTTGCCTTCGAATCGCCGTCAGAGGCGCGTTCTGCTTTTGAATCTCGACGACGAAAGTTAATATTTAATCGCAATGTAGTTCTGGAAATAATCTAGGCGGAACATATACACTCAGTTAGGGACTGTAAATACAACAGATTATAACAAATACACATATACCGCATGTATAGCTAAAGTTAAGAATAATTGCTAAGACAATTTATACACTACACTGCCCGAAAGGGGGATCAATCATCGGCAGTGTTGTCAAGTGCCACCAAAATAGTTTTAAGTATCAACCAAAGTACATAGATCTATTTGTATGCTTGTATGTATGTACATGATAAATTAATAATACAAAAATCGAATAGAAAAATACAATAAATGATTGACTTTTAAATAGAACAACAAGAACTTCCCTAGGCGTAGTTTTGCAGTTGTATCACCTGCGACTTCTTTAGGGATTCTCTGCAGAGCGGACACTCGTCCCGCTCCTCGAGCCAGTCAAGTATGCAACTCCAACAGAAGAGATGACCACATGGGGTTAGACTGTTGTTCTGGCGCGGCTCCAGGCAGAGTATGCACTGTGGCGCATCATCTGCCGCGGGCTTGGAACTTGTTTCACGTTGAAGGAAACGTTTGCCCGCCTGTTTGATTGCCTCCAGTTGCTTGCGCTTGTGCTCCTTCCACGTCTCCCAGCCGCCTATGGCCAGCGAGACGGTAACTTGCAGGAATGTTATAACGCCTAGAATCTTGTAACCGTAAAGGGAGAACTCTGGCTGCAGCCAGTGGCGGATGAGGACATAGTTGATGCCCGTGGTGCGCTTGGATAGCTGATACTTGCTGGCATTCAGATAAAATAGACTCTTGTGCAGCGCCTTAATGTAGCTGGGCGATTGTCGCAGTCGTTGTATGACACCCTGAAGCTGCTTCTTGGCATCGGGCACAATCTCATCGTGTTCTGCAACATAAACCTCAAGTTTCTGAAGCACACGAAGGAACAGTTGATCTCCACCGAATTCCAATATGATTGACACCAGTTGCAGCTGCAAGAAGTAATTTTAAAGTAAGTTTTCATTGATATTAAATTATATCCTTACCAATCGACTCGGTATTTGCTTATAGTTACCATCGACTTGAATAATACCAGTATACTCCTCACCCAGGGTTTGCAAGTTATTTATCGATGCAAAACCGTGATAGCTTAGTTGCGCAATTAACTGACACAGTTGATTATATTTTATCCAGTTTCGAGGGCCAGTAATCCGCAAGATATCAGATAAATCCTCAGACAATTCATTTGTGTAACGGGCATCCTTCTGTACAGAGCGTACAATTTCGGGTTGCCGGGCCCGAGCGTTACGAAAGTCCATATTACAATTAAATTCGGTTTATAATTACATTATTTAAGCAAAAGAAGATGCGCCCGCAAAGTCCGTTCAAAGTTCGAAAAGATAAGCTGAATAATTCTGTTTTTGATTTTCAATGCTATTGGCTTTACATATTTATCGATAATACTATCGACATCTAAATGTGTTTTTTGCAACACTATTCATCATCGATTTACTTACAATTCAATTATCATCTATCGATACGCATGCAAGCTGTATCGCAATGTCATCACTGAAAATATCATTACAATACGCACTTTTTGAGGTAGCGATATCATTATCGATAAGTTCTGTAAATTAACAGAAAAGCAGTGCTTCTAAGCTGATTCATCGGATGTTATGGTATTTCCACGTTGTTGTTTATCAGGTCACACTGTCATCTTTCTACTTCTTGTGTAAAGTCTACTTTTACAAAAAGATACAAATCTCTTACTTTATTGCAAGTGCAAAATATAAATAAATTGGAATAGTTGGTAATTACCATGGAGAGAGTGAGAGCTTTGCGGGTGTATTGATTTCGCTTCTAACTGTGTGTTTACAATTCACCTCCACTCTACAGATAACATCAAACACGAACTCACGTTCGCGTCGTTGCGACGAAGTAGAAAGAAAATTAGAGTAGCAATTGTCGGAGTGCTGGCAAAATTAAACGGAATTTCGGGCTGTGAAAAACGATACGTAAAAGCAAATCGTAAAGAGTTGCACTTATAAAAGGTAATTAACTTGCATTAACGTGTTGCGTGCGTATTGCAGTGAGTGCAAAAGTTGTTTTCCCTGAAATGAACAAGTTGCAAGTAAAAATACCCATTTTGATGACGAAATTTGATGAGGTTGTGTGTGTGTGTTTTTATTTTCAATGTACTTCGCATTTGATTAGCAGGTGTGAGTGAGCAAAAATACGTCAATGTGGGTGTGTGTGTGTGTTTGCTTGAGAGGGGTTTGATAAGCTGCTACTGTTGTTCACTAGAAGTCTCCCCCACATTTAAAGGTCGCATATGCTGGCATTTAAGCTAAGTATTTATTTACAGTCTTTGGGTAATATACATATATTTTGGACACAGTTGAAGCTGCTCAAAAATCAATTTTAGTGCTTAAGGAGAAGCCCCACAAAGCTAACTGTAATTAGTGCTGCCTTAAAAATTGCCTTTAGGTTTTGATTTCAGCCCATACTTCCACCCACCACACACACACACTCACATATAGAGTCGCATGAATGTATTATGTTTATACACATATGCAGTATGGCATTTTCTTGTCTGTCAAAAACGCTTCCGCGCTGCTACCACTTCGATTGGCCCAGTGGAGACTTTGTTGTGTGCGTGTGTGTGCCGTGTAGACTTGCCATTGTGCCAATACGTACGCACACATCTATACACTGGCTCTGAGTATCTTCAACAGCAACAGCAACTTGTTGTTGCTTTTTCTGCGTTTCTTCTGTGCTTCTTCTATGTATCTCTCGTTATATCTTATGTCCGTCGTTTAGCTATTTTAACTGCTTTTGCAGATTTGTTTCGGTTATAAGCTCTGCTACCCTTCACACATTTTGCATCTCAGTGCCACAGAATTTAACGCATTGTGGCAAAGAAATAGAGAGAGAGAGAGAGGGAGAGTGAGCAAGAGAGGGAAATCAGTTCGCTAAACTTTAGCTTTCAGTTCCAGTTCGCATTGCTTGAGTCATTTGTGTTATTTTTGTGTTTAGCGCATTTCTCCTTTGTTTCTCACACAAACCTGATAGCAGTCTCTACAAAACCACAGTTATAATTCCCACAGATTTGTCGACACGTTTTAAATCACGAAAGTTTCTAATTGCACAAAAAAAAAACGTATAAGAATCTTATCATAACTCTCAAAGTTTCAATACAAGTGCATTGGCATCTTATCATTACTCTTCAATTACGCACACTTATACATTGAACCTCACTTTCATATAAATATTTATATATGTATATAAACCTTATGAAGTAATTAAAGTTGAATGCACCGAAAGCATCAATGCTCACGATTCAATTGTCTCAAGTAGATGCATAATTGAGAATGGATGCAATAATTCCCATGTATTTGTGTGTGTGTGTGTCAGATAATTGTCGATTTGCGTCGCCATTAAACTAACTTCGCGTGCATGTGGCGGCTCTTTCACACTTGTTTATTGATTTGCCACAGCTGTAGCTGCTGCCAACAAGCAGGCATATCAAACATATCCTACTATATATATAGTATAGAATCGATATGGAACAGTTAGAGCTGACCCTGAGTTGAGGGTAAATTTCTATGCCTCTGAAAGCTATTGCGATTCGAGTCTATTTCATATGGTGGCGTTGCGTGTCTCTCGCAATGCTTACACTATCATAATAATGACGATGATGATGATCTAATGCGTGACTCTTCACTACGCTACACAGTTTACGGTTTGCTGTTTGCTGACCCAATTTAATGGGGCATGTTGCAAGTTGCCTTTCACATTAATTCTCACGAAATTTTCAGTAGGCTTGCTAACTTGTTTGGATTGTCAAAAATATTTGTATCCTCATCATTAATATTCAGTGTAATTTAATCTAACTCTCTCGCTTTCTCTGTTTATTATATATTTTTTGTGGCAGAATGAGCGCAACGCCGGCCAGTCTCATTGAGGCGGCATTGACTGTGGCAGCTGCTGCTGCTGCGACTAGCAACGGAACTTCTGCTACGTCAACAACATCAACGTCAACAACTCTGAAACCGAATACAAACTACGTTGTACAAATGAAAAGTCCATCGGTTTCACAGGAGCCCCTGGATCCGCTGCTTCATGTGGGCGATGGTATCTTCCTGCAAACTAAAACCGCACAGGTGCTAGCGGGCGTGTTTGTGTGGGCGGCACTGTTTGTCACATGTCAACAGGTTGGTTAAGGATAGTTCTAAACTATTGATTTAATAAGCTCTAATCGAATGGCTAACAATGAATTGCAAAATTTTGTATCATTTGCAGATCTATCAACATTTGCGCTGGTATACCAATCCACAGGAGCAACGTTGGATTGTTCGCATATTGTTCATTGTGCCCATTTATGCCACCTATTCATGGATAAGCTTGCTATTCTTCAACTCGGACAATGTTTACATTTATTTCTTTACCGTACGCGACTGTTATGAAGGTACGTTTCGTTTATCTGCCTTCAGGGTAGTGTTCTAATCCTTTGTTTGATATTTTGTCTATTTTCAGCCTTTGTCATCTACAACTTTCTGTCGCTGTGCTATGAATATTTGGGTGGAGAGGGCAACATCATGTCTGAGATACGCGGCAAGCCCATAAAGACCTCTTGTTTGTATGGCACATGCTGTCTCAAGGGCAAGACATACACCATTGGCTTTTTGCGTTTCTGCAAGCAGGCTACGTTACAGTTTTGTTTGGTTAAGCCACTGGTGGCATTTATAATCATCTTCCTTCAGGCTTTCGGACACTATCACGATGGTGATTGGAGGTGGGCTATCAATATATCTACTCTTTATGTCAACTAATATTCTAATATGCTAATGGTTTTTGTTTCTTCTTGTTGCAGTGCTGATGGCGGCTATATTTATATAACCATCATCTATAATATATCTGTATCGCTGGCTTTGTATGGTCTCTATCTATTCTACTTTGCCACACGCGATTTGCTGACTCCTTTCGATCCTGTACTGAAATTCTGCACCATCAAGTCCGTTATATTCTTGTCATTCTGGCAGGGTGTGGGCCTGGCCATACTCGAGAAGGCTCAGGTCATTTCGCCCATTGTGGACAGTGCTGGCACTACTGTGACAGCGGGTACCGTTTCCGCTGGTTATCAGAACTTTTTCATATGCATTGAAATGCTGTTTGCTGCCATCGCGTTGCGTTATGCTTTCCCCTATCAGGTGAGTAAATTGTGTTTAGATTTGACAGGTATTTATGCAGCCACGTTATTATAGTGTGTAGTACGATAAGATAAAGAAGTTGGTTTCGTTTTGTCTTTCGAGTGAGATAAGACGAAACTTTTAAGAACCCCGAATCGCCACGAGTCACAATTAGACTATCTTTCTGTCTATTTCTTGTGTCGAGTCACAGTCATACCTGCCATATGAATCACAGGTATATTCCCTTTTTAGTTTATTATATTGATAAGGGGTAAATGTTTATCGAAAGTTTATTGAATAATTAATGAGGTTATATTGTTATTAAGTAATATCAGAGTCGCTTTATCTTAATACCTTGATTTCTTTCAGGTGTATGCCCGTAGCTGCATTGGCGATGGACATGGTCGGTCTGTGACTATGCAGTCCATTTCTAGCAGCCTCAAGGTAACTTACACAGCATATTTTAAGAGTTTCAAGTATTAACATTCATATTTATTTCATAGGAAACCATGAATCCCAAGGATATTATGACAGATGCTATTCACAATTTCCATCCGCAGTACCAACAATATACGCAATATAGTTCAGGTAAGTCAAATCTTTCTCTCGTTGTCTTCTGTGTCTTTTTGAATTTCTTCTTCAAGTGTGTGTGTGTATGTTGCCTGCGCTCTGTAGATATTGTTAATCTTATCTTTTCGTTGCTTTCTTTCAAACACATTACATTGTCGTTATGATTTTAAATTTTGTTTTTCTTCTTTCCGTTTCTTATCTTTTGCAGAAGTAACCTCAACTCAGCGTTACGAAAAACTCTAAAATACCTAATATTAAAACACAAAACAAAACTCTAGCGATGCCCGCTACTAAATACTAATTTTAAATTGAAAACAATTTGAGGAAAATAAGAGATACAAACGAAATACAAAATAAGCAGTTAAAAGACAAATCAAGTGTACTTATAGCTCTAAACTCTAGGCCTACAAATCGATACCAGAGTTGCCTTCTGTTGCCGTTTGAACACGCAAAAAAAATGAAAGAAAGATTATAAACGTAATTTGCATTAGGTCTAGTTACAGTTACTTAAAACAAGCGCGCACTCAAAACCCAAAACTAAAATTGCCTAGTTACCTTAGATCTTTATACATGTACTTAACTTCTATTCACCCGTGAATTACTCGTGTTTTTATGTTTACTTCGTGTTTCCCTTGCTGATTTCTGTGTATTTTTTATTATGTTTACGTTATTGATTAAGAACTTCATTATCCAATTTATCTAGATGTTAGCTATAATAATAAAAAAATGCATTCTTATATACATAATATTATATATATTTACTATAACTGGATAATATTGTAAAATATTATGTATTTGTATTTGTAAACAAAGATTTTATTACCATATGTATGTAATTATTTTATAAATGGCAATACAAAAACGTATACAGATATCAAACCGCGGAGCTTAGCTTAGCTTGTACTAAAACTGAGCCCAGATTAACAGACTTCGCAGACTAACTCAATAGATTTACATTCACTTGGCAATTTTGGTGAATGTCCCATATGAAAGCGCCTGCAAGGAGCAGCTCAGTTCCTTCAGTGCGCTACTCAATTGATGTACTTAGCTTATTATGCATTTAAATCAATGAACGCGAGTATAAATACAATTTCAACAAAATTCTTTAGCTCAAAGATACCAAAACAAAAAAACGAAATAGAAACTTTGTTTGCTTTTTGATTTCCTTTTGTGTGATAAACTCAAATCGAAAGCTCCTTGTGCTTTTTTAGTTCTTTTTTGATTAACTTTTGTAAATGTTTAAACAAATTGTATAAAATATTTATAAATTATCTGTATGAAATAAATGTACAATAAGCTTAAACGTGTTGCGTTTCCATTGCTTGCATTGCCTGCCTGCATTCTGCATGTTCTCTCTAGGCATGATATTTCTTCTTCCTTCAATCTCTCTCGTTTCCCCTATGTAAAGCATTAAGTTAATAACTGATTCATGCAGGTGGCAAGAGCTCGCGTGGCATGCGTGTCTCCAGCTACGATCCGGATGATCCAACAAACGGTGGTGGTGGTGCCAATCAAGCGGCTCCTATGGGCACTCCGAATGCAAGCAGCGGCGGATACAATGCGGTGGCTACCGGAGGCGGAGGCAACAACAGTTGTGTGGCATCCAAGACGTTGGGAAACCAGCGTAAATTCACACAGAGTGGACAGCGTGTGGCAACCATTAGCCAGAATTACAACGAGAAGACCATGCTGCTGAGCAGCGACGATGAGTATCAGTAGAGCGGAAGAGAAAGAGTGCATTCCCTTCTCCTCCGAGTGTGTGTATTATGTTTTTGTTTTATGAATTGTTCGTTGTACTTTTTTGGGACTTTGAAATTGTTTCGTTTGACGACCTCGATAAGGTTTTGATTTGCTTGTACAATAAACTTAAGTAGCGCAACTTGCAAGAGAGGAAACTATAGATAATGGAAGATATATATGTATATTTATATACCGATTTGATGATGATGGTTTAGTTTGTATTTTTACAAAATGTATGTAAGTTATTTGGCAGATGACAGTGTGTTTAGTTAAATCTAATATGATAAATCAATTTGCATTCTTTTGTAAATCGTTTAGAAAACTTTGTATAAATCAAAAGAAGAAGACAAAACTTCACCTCTAGCGTCTAAAAACCGTCGTTGAGCAAAACTACAGGCTGCTTATACAATAAAACTTTCATGAAAAATATGTATTTAATAAATTATAAAAAGAGTAAACACAATTCAAGCGAAATGAAGAAAACAAATATATTTATGAAAATAGGAGGCAAAATTTTAAAACTGCAATATTTAAATAAAGCCGAGAAAGGAAAAGGATGTATGATGTATTCACGTATGTCTATGTATGTGGAATACATTTATATATTGAAGCACTAGTGGAACAATACAATAACGGATTTGTTTGTAGACAACTTCAAGCAGCAGAAATGTATAAAAATCTTTTATCTGTACAGAGCGTGGTATATAAATTTGTATATTGAGGCAAATTCCAACCAAATTCAACTCACTTATATATAATAACGAATGCGAAAGTCTTCTCCAATATGATTAGTTAGTGAGAGAAACAGAAACAGGAAACATGCGCATCATAATTATGATGATGATGGGCAACAGGCAATGTCAAATTATGTATGTATGTATTATGTAATTTTACGGCTCCCTATGTAAATGCGGACCGATGCAACTGGAAAAACAGCAAAAACGTTTTTATGTACATTTTTGTTAATTCTATAATATGAAAATAAAGTACACAAATGTCATAAAATACACCGCATTCAATGTAAACAAACTCGGCTGTGTTATCTTTTCTATTTACCACTGCTTCGAGTTCATCTTTTGACTGCTTTCGATTTCGATAGTTGCATTGTTAGCACAGTTTACGATTGTATCAGCATGCATTAACCAATACTGTTGCGCAGTTGACGGCAACTGATATACCATTTCGTTAGTCACCTCGAGATCGATTAAGTATGATCTGTATTGAGACAGAGTCTTCATTTATTAGATTCAAATTATCGTTTGTTTTGTATTTTAAAAATGCTTCTATGAATTTATTCGAGTTTTGACTTCTTTGAAGAATCCGTCTCCAAGTCTGCTGAAGCTGATCGTTTTCTGGGACGGCTTTTGTTGCTGTTAAATGCCAGGCGTAATTCGTCCGATTTGATTGAAACTAACGGTAAAGACACCGCAGTTGACGGCAACTGATACACCATTTCGTTAGTCACCTCCAGATCGAGGAATTTAGTGTTGGTCACGGAAGTCCCGCCTGGCTTAGGTGGTAGGACTTCCTTTTTACAATCTCTGTTGCTAATATGAATGGTCTCTTTGAAACGTTCCACGCTGTAGTCTGTGCGCACAACCAACACCTCCAAACTGGAGCCGGAGCACAGATCGCTGTTGATGCCAGCAGTGATAGCGTCCACCACCAGCTTTCGTGCCGCACATTCATCCATGTCTAGGGAATAGCGAGTCTCTAGTATGCTCATCGCACTGTAATGTCCTGATCCGATAGAAACAAATAGAACATTTGTTGAGGTTCCATCAAAGTTAATAGAGTACAGATGGATACCGGAAGGGTCCACACCGCCAATAAGTAAACTGATCATGAGACGACCCTTTTGTGTCAAAAGATGCTCCTTGCCCAACTCTTTGGCGCAAATGACACGCACTTTTCGCCTATTGATGTTGTAATGAAGCATTTCCAACTGTTTTTCCAGCACACTCGCCGAACTGGCCAAGTCGCCGGCGACGCCAGATCCGGCACAGCTGGAAAGGAATTCATGACTAGGGTTACTCAAACTGCAATCCTTTGGTTTCCCAAACTTACAATACGTTATTGTGCAAACGATAGATCTTCCGACTATCACTCGACATCACCAGGTTGCCAATCGTCGATCTGCTGTCAGTGCCCAACATAACTCCCTTGTCGAAAACCAGTCCCACAACGGTGGTGCCTGTGCTGAACATTGGCGGTGGCTCGTAGCCCATCTGTAATAGCTGCTCATTGCTGCGTGCCCAGATGAGTTCTAGTCAATTGGGATCTCTGTTAGAGTTTTGCTTTACTTACCGCAAGCTATTCTCATAGTTAAAGCCGCGAAAATTGCGTGGTAAACATCGATCCATGTCACTGTGGTGTATAAAATGTGGACAAAGTTTCGTATAAAAAAACTAAAAGTAATTTTTTATTGTGTACTATTTGAAGCTGTTGTAAGTATAACTGAGTAAAATGAAATGAATGTAAATGTAAACTTATAAGTGATTGTCAACTTTGTTGGATTTTAGAATGGTAGACAGATTGATTCCGACAAGATTTGAACCTATGGAGATCAATCAACACTTGGTATTTGCCAATCACAGCTTTGTACAATAGATTAATCTATTTCTTTAATCGATATATCATCGTAACATCAAAGTCGATCACATCACAAATTACAAAATTAATCTGAATAAATCTCGAAACTCTTATACCTTCAATACAAACTCCCTCTAAACTCTGCAGAAATAGTATAACTATAATAAACTCTTTTTCCATAGAACTATATAAATATGCATACAATATTAACTACCGTTTGGCTTTATTCAAAATGGAATTCTATCTGACCCAATCGCTTGATGTGTTGAACTTTTCGTAATTGCTTGTTAACTTAATATGTTAATTATGAGCAAATACGCACACTGACAGACAAACACATACACATTGCTACAATTACCGATGGATAGTATGAGCTATGCCTGCATGTGGCAAGTTGAGTATACGCCCCTTTTCCCCATTCCCAATTGACCCTGCACATGTGTGTGTATTCGCACAGATATATCCTGTATCTGTATATAATATTGCAACTGTTATGTCATTTTGCTTGCATAAATTATGATGTTATGTGGCAAAGGTAACGGATGTGCATGTGTGAGCAGCAGGGGAGGAGAAGGTAGAGCAAGGACGGGCAGGGCAGGGCAGGGTCGAGTGGAGGCATCCACAGGCAGCAGCAGAACACCAAACATAATCGATAGAGAGAGGCTGCCTGACTGGCTGGTTACATTGCGATGCGAATACACAAAGCAATACACTCACTCACACACACATACACACACACATACATACATACAAACACACTGACTGTAAGTATGTGAGCGCACGTAAACGGAAACCAAACGACAATCGCACATTTCCCAATAATTATATTTCAATGCATCAGAATTTCAGCATGACAGTTGTCTGGTTTCCGTATACGCATATAGTATGGCAACAATCACATCATCATCCACATCATCCAGCCTGGTCATAACCCTGTGGGGCGGGGGGTATTACTGTGACACAAAAGCCCTGTACACCAAGGCCAGGACAGGCCAGTCCGGGGTGCCTGTTCCTGTCGCTGTCGCTGTCGCTGTGTGGCCGGGTCCATGTCCATGTTGATGTCGCTGTTCGATGCCCACGCCTGGTCATTATCTGTTTAACAGTTCCACATTAACGACGCTGCCTGGTCATGGATACACTGGCAATTTGGGGGCGGCCACCGAGACTCCATTCGCCTGTCAGGCTATCAGACTCCCCATCAGTCTGTCTGTCCGCCTGTGTGACTGACGCCATATTGTGCCATACATATGAACAATTAACGGAAAGCCGTTGGGCCAATAAGTTTATTACTTGCCTCAATGCATTGACCATCCATTCAGTCCGTACGGATGTGTGTGTGTGTGTCCGATGTTGGTGTGGGTGTGGGCACGGATGTTTGCTCGGTGTGCTCTGTGTGTATTTGCTTCCTGCTCAAGGACTTCCACACATATTCATATTGAATTTGAGTTTATCGTCCTGACAACCACATAAATATATACATACTTACACACATGCACACATACACAGTTACACAGGGCCGTGCTCTTGGCCCACTCGCCACTGAACTTTCTTGTATAATTCATGAAATGCACATCATTCCCACAACCGCAATTATGACTGCCATTCAGCAATGTATCTGAAGGTTGGACAGGATAATGCATATGCACAATCTACTCTACTCGCTATTCTCGCAGTGTAATTGGTAATAAGTGCAGCAAAAATTATAGCATACACTCGCATCAACTCTTTGAGTGGGAAAACAATTACTATAATGGTTTACTCAGCGTGTGAATTTGAAACTGCAAGGAATTCCAAGAAAGATGGAAATAAAGGTAAATAAATTTGAAGATATTCATCGTAGAGGTTTGAAAGATATGGCTCGGGTTCGAAATTAGTCTAAACAGGGTATCTATTTATAATAAGTTAATCTATGTAACAGATAGAAAAAAGTCTTGCAGACCCCACAAAATGTATTTATTCTTTACACTAGCCAATTCGATTCAGTCATAGCAAATCCATAATTTGTAATTATTTGGATAAGTGTTCGAGTATCATACTTTTGAATAGAAATATAATATATGAATACGTTAATCAAGCTAACTTTTCCCATAGTTCTGAGTAGCGTTGCCTGAATATCTTAGTGTCATTACATTATTATATTAAATATTCTTTAAACAAGAAAATTTAAATTCTTGAATCTCTTTTAAGACTTTTTATGTGCAGCTCTATAAATAGCCAAATACAATCGAAAATAAAACCACAGATATATAATAAGATAGAAATGCCGGAAAACAAAACTGATCTGAACTAATTAAACTGCACTCAACTTTCTTACTATTTTAACACGAGAACATTGTCATTTTATACTCCTTTTATTCCTTACATATTCTCCAATTTAAGCCTCTAAAAACAATCCAATAGAATCGTAACGAAAACTATGGTACTTATATTTTTCGAGCCAATTTCCATAAAACCTATCAAAGATTACACGAGTATGAGTTGTCTCGTTTGTAAATTCTTTTTGAAAACAACAAACAAATCAAATTGAGTTTTTAGATAATTGACAAATGTAGCAATTTTATAAAAGATCTTTGGCTACACAAAATCAAACGCAACTAGCTGTGAAATTCCACAGAGCCTTGGCAACAGTTTGGGAAATTACAAAATCAATTTAATCAAAATAAATATTTACGAATTGCTCTAAATAAAAGTCACAAGTTAAGAAATTAGAGAATTACACAAGGCGCAAGATGGAAAGAAACTGCCTGCTGCCAGGTGAATGCGATTGAGAATGTCGGATTTATTGCATCGATTCATTGAAAGACAATCAGTAAATTGTTATTTGTTTAATGTCATTGCATTTTAATTGAGTTATTGTGCATTTAAACACGCACACAGTCAACGAGGCAAGAGGAGCAACAACAATGCCGAGTGTAACTGACGCACTGTGTGGCTTATCCTTGTTGTTGTAGCACTCAGAACTCGCACACACGCTCACTTAAACCGTCATTATTAGCACAACAGTGCACACACACAGACACACATCACTCACAAGCACACACACACACAAGAGTTCGTACTTGTACATTCGCACGCAGACACGCGTAGACGAACGAGTCGACCATTGTGACCACTTGCTGTAAGCTCATCGGCCGACAGAGGACGTGCTCTCTCTCTCTCTGTCTCTGTCTTGCTTGCTCCCTCTCTCTCTTTCTCACTTGTGTTGACATACTTCTGCCAACAGTTGATCTTGTGGCCTACCGCAGGCATGCGGATTTAATCCATAAAGGATACGCACAAACACAAGCACGCACGCACACACAGACACTCATTACAAATGCCTGCGTGTGCGTGTGTGTGCATGTGTGTGTGGGGCTTGTGAAATTTTAAGCACGTCCGTTTTGGTCTAACGAGCCCACGTTCCATTCTCCTGCGGCTGCTGCTGTTGCTGCAGTCGGTTTGCTCGGCTCGCCTAAAAGTAGGCAGCAAAATCTGTTGAAAAATTTGCAACCCACCCACACACACACACATACACAGATACGCAGCTTTTACTTGTATTAGTTTACAAATCACACGTAATAACAATTGACACAGACACGCCGCCAGTGCCGCAACCGCCACGCCCCCGCCCCTCTTCCTCCCCTCTGCATTCACACCGTTTGCCCACAAGTTGGCCCATTGTGCGACATTTGTTTGGCTTTTGGGTTAATTAAAATATATGTGCAGTCACACACACGCACACACAAATAAACAAATATAAACAGAGATACGCACAATACACACAGGCACACACAACACACATATTCTCACATTTACATGCAAAATAAAATGAATTCTGATTCCAGCTCAACTTGCAATTAGATGAGGCATAAAATGTGGTCAGCTGCCGTTTATATTTGTCTGTGTGTATGTGTGTGTGTGTTTGTTGTGCGGCGACTTAACCGTAAACATTGCAAATTCCCTTTTTGCATAAAATGCATTTTTAATTTCATTTCATTTTGCCATTGAATATGATTAACGCGCTGGATACACATGTAAAACTCGCTCCTGTCGCATGTTTGTGCAAAAGTGTTGAATAAATAAATTAAAATCAATAAAAAAATTGAGCTGACCACAATGGCGTATGCACGTGTGTGTGTGTGTGCCACGGACTGAAAGTGGCCATTTTAACATGCGCATTATTACAATTAAAATTAATTTAATAATAAATTTCAAAATAATTACAATACACTCGCTTAAATAAACGCTCGATTGCTCCGCCCCGTCCCGCCCGCCACCACTTTGTGCTCTGCTCTGGCACGTTGACAAAAAAACAACAATATTATGTAAATATAAAATTCTCATGTATAACCATATACAGCTTTATATATGTGTATGTATCGAGTGTGTGTTTACGGCAATCTGCAACAGCTTCAATGACGGGCAAGGTGAAAAAGACAACAATTAAAATGACTCTGCATATCGATTGAGAGTCATGACAGTTTTCTGTAGGGTTTGCTTTGGAACTAGATACTATATAAATTATATATACATATATTTAACACATAGGATGAGGTGTTCTATAAGAAATAGAACCGAAACTAACTGGCTGCTTGATAAAAATTGCGAATCAAGTATAAATAGAGAAGTTAAACTAAATACATTTTATATTTAAATTCTTTTTACTATAGTATTTTAAAGATACCCTTAAAAAACATGTCTTATATTCTATAATTTGACTTGGAAAATCTTTAAAATTAATCTATGTTTTATTTATGTTTTGCGTTATCAATTTTAGATGAGCAAACAAATTCTTATTTCTATACTATTTCGATAAACTTGTTAGCAAAGAAATAAAGTTTAGTTAAGAGACCCATAGAATATTATCATGAATTAATATAGAGACCTCAAATCCTGAACAAAATAACCTTTTCAAAGAAAATCGTATGAATTTTGACTGAGTTATGCCAGCTGAAAGTCTGGTTTAAAGCTCGATAATCAGATTAACAACGAATTCGGTGAGAGTAAAAACTGTTCCCAATGCGCTCGACTTAAATTTCCACTACGCCGTTACAATACAACATTTTCGCATTGCATTTTCCGCAAACTTCGTATAAATAAACGTGCCACATACGCCACATACACAGACACACACACACGTAGGTCTGCCTGCCTGCCTGCTCATATGGGCACTCTTTGTTTTTTGTTAATTTGTATGGAAAATCACTTTTTGCGAAAAACCCATTTAAAAATTACGCTGTTTTTATAAGGTAACAATGCATACAACAATTTACACACGCGCTCGCTGCAAATTTGCATAACATTTGCCCGTGCGTGAGTGAGAGTGAGAGAGACAGAGCAGGATGTGGCACCCGGCCACGCACACACACACTCCCACCCACATACGTGCGAGGGTAGACCACCCTTTCGCAAATGGTTTGCCCAAGCGTATAAATTCACATAATAAGTCTGTGTCGGTGTCGGCAGATCTGTGAATACTCTGTGAATACACAGTGAATACTGTGTGGATGCTGTGGATGCTGCGGTTGCCTCTGCTGCTGCACCTGACTCTGCCTTGTCCTCCTCCTGCTGCTGTTGTTGTTGTTATCAGAGTTGATGCGCGACAACAGAGAGACAGAGGCATTTACTTAGCATGGGGCATGACAACGATATTGCCACGCCCCTTACTTCCTCCTCTTATGAAGTTGTGTGTGGCCTCTTCTCGCGCTAACTGACGCCTGGTAATGGCCAGTGTAATGACATGTGCAGCTCGGCTAGACCACTGTCTGGCACCCCGAACTGCTAACTATTTCCTCTCCTCCCCACGCTGCTCCCCCTCTACACTCCCCTCTCCTTGCTGCCTCAGACATCACTCGACTGCGGTTTCAAATATTGCAAAATGGCAAATGTTTTATTTTCCTTTCCTCCCCTTTTGCCTTGTTCTCTTCCTGAGCTGTGACATCTGCCGGCTATTTCGGTTCGTTGTTGTTGCTGCTGTTGGTTTATTGTAAATTACTGGGCTATAAATTAAAATAACACACTCGCTAAATGTGTAATCAAAGCTTTGGCTTCGCCCCTCGGGCCGCACTCAATTTGTTTGTTTGTTAATAGATTGGCTTATGCTGATAATGAATTGAATAAATGAACTTGTTAACTGAAAAAGACACACATACACACACACAATTGGGAAATCGCTTTTGGAAATAGATATGTGCATTAATGCCAGAGTAAATTTATGCTTCTAATTGATAAGATCAATGCAAGGGAAGGAGTATAGAGAGAGGTAAGTATTTACATTTATATATATACTGGATATTCTACATATTTACATAATATTATATATTGTACTATATATTTAATTTACTGCAGTTTGTTCCTCCTTCTACAACTTTAAATACTTTTATTTGACAGAGATCTTGTAAAATTAGAATCAGAACAAATATTCCTATTACTATCTAGTATTCTCCTCAACCTTACGTGATTTAATAAAATTAATTAACACAAATACTTGTTCCACATATTGATTACTTATTCTTATTGCAATCTTAATTAATTAATTATAAACTTACTTGATTATGCAATCTTTAAAGATGTAATCGCACTTAAGATGTTAAACTAATCGAGGAATACATCTGTTTATCAATCAGAAAACTACTCAACTAACTTGATCTTCACACCTCAGCTTACATGACTTTCTATATATTGTAGTTAGCTCGCTGTCATTCGCAGATGTCAGCAGCTTGAATCGACACTTTGATTGATCATCTCACATAGAAGTGAGTTCATTAAAGTTGTTCGAGTTGTTAACTTGTTATGTCAACAAGTTGGTGTGTTGGTGTCTTATCGCAGCGTGAAATCGATCGACTAATTACAGTAATTATCGACATAAACTGAGAGAAAATCGATATCATTATAAGGCGGCTTTCTTTCTAACAGCAACAAATCAAGTTTATAGAGGAATAAGGAGGATCAAGAGTACAAGAGTATCTATTACAGGCGTGTCTATCTTATGCAAGTTGTCATTGGCTTTTAGCCGCGCTTTAAGCTAACAATACGCCCACAAGCACAATCGACAGAGACCTAAGAGAAGTTCACTGTTCTGAGAGGAAGAAAGGTAAGGAAGGAGAGGAAGAGGGAGGAATAATGGTTTTTGTTTCATGTTTTGTTGGCGGCGAAATTGCGTTGAATGTTACCTGCCATTTGGCTGCGCAAATGGAAATCCAAGGCAGAAGGCAGGAGAAGCAGAGCAAGGGTGGCAGCTTTGCCTAGTCGAGCCGAGACGAGGCCTGTGAGCCTGTGGTGCATTAAGTAAATGCCTGCCTATGTGCTACAAACGGGACTTTATGCATATGCAAGGCGCCGTTATTGCGTCTATGAGGCGGGAGTAGAGTGCAGACAGCAGAGGGGGCGGCGGGACAGCAGACAAGCAACAACAGCAAACAGACAACGGGCTAAAGGTGCACGGTGAACGGTGAACGGAGAACGGTGCTCACTGCTGGCTTCAGTCTCCTCCTTTGGTGGTTCCCCTTGCGTTTATTTGTTGCCCGTTTGGTTTGTTTGTTTGCCTGCCATTCAGGTAGCCCAACTGCTTCACCTACCTCCCCCGCCCATCTCTCAGTTGTCTAGGCCAGTCTGCATCCTTGCTATATCCCGGCAGCCGCAGCAACTTTTCCATTAAATCTTTCTGTCCGCACTCGTTGCACTCTTCAGCCTCTTTTCAAACTGTCTGTGAATGTGTGTGTATCTCTGTAAATGTGTGTGTGTGAGTGTGTTAAGCGTTGCCTTCATCTCGACATTGTCATTGTCTAGACTTGGCCTGTCTCGCACTGCCGCTTCTCGCTTCGCCAACGCTGCGTATGCACCATATTTGGCCCTGGCAAACTTAAAATAATCATACGCACCGTTGTACAAAATGCAAAAATCCAAACACCAGTAACGTAACGTAATTTTTTCTGTGTTCTGTGCCGAGTTCAAAGCTCGCAATATGCAAATATCTCTGGCGATACTCGAATATATCCAAATGCACAAGCGTCTGTCCATTGTATTTGTATTTGCCATTTGCATCTGTGTTTGTATGCGTATTTGTATACGTATTTGTATTTATATTTGTGCTTGTGTTTGCCTATAAATAAACGAGCTGCCGTTGCCGTGCTCCGTGCTCTGTTCTCTCCGTTGTCCTTGTCGTTGTCCTGTCTGCTCTTCCTGCTTGTTGACATGTAATTGCAACTAAATATTTTAAATTGCTTTAAAATAAAGCGCTCGCCTGTCCCTCCTGCCACACCGCCTGCCCTCCCCTGCTCTCCCAAAAGGTTATGCAAATGACAAAGTTTGCCAGGCAGGGGAAGGGCAGAGGGGGGGGGTCGAGTTGTGCGGCTGCTGCATGCAACGTTTGAGTAAATAACATATATAAAACTCGTATTTATACACAGCATACGTGTAAACACTTTGCAGCCGTAGCATCATCAGATACATATGTATATGTGTGTGTAGGTATGTGAGGCTGACATCCTGTAGGAGCATCCCAGCACCATCTGCACCCCCTGCAGCCCCTTGTTGCACTCCCTGCTGCACCCCTTGCAGTTTGCTGTTTGCATTTGCCATTCAGCTGCGTGTTGGTGTTGCCATACCTGAGTCCTTGTCTATGTGTGCGTGTGTGAGTGTGGGTGAGTGAGCGGTGCTCTTTGTTTGCATGTTTGGTGTGTGTGTGTGTTTGTGTGAATGCTGCTGATATGTGTAAACGGCTTTTATCAACGGCAATTGTTGAACAAGAAATAATCATAACAAGTGGGTGCATTGATCGACTTATAAATGCCCTGTAGAAGGTGGTCAATAGGGGAATACTTGAGGAAATATGATAAGGACAGATTTGGGGGAGGGTGAGTGATATGAAAAGAGTATAAAAAGGATAAAAAGAGAAGATAGAGAATAAATTATATAAAGATAGAGCGCCAAAAAAGAAACGTAGTAGAAGGCAGACAGAAAGAACGAAAAAAACCAAACAGACAGTTGTGAATAGATGAATATATAAGAGAGATAGCAGACAAAGTGATAGATAGACAGATAGTCAGATTGAGAGAGAAACAACCATATATAGTACATACTATATAGTATGCTACATAAATATAGGGAAGGAAACATATGTACAGTATAAGAAGAGATTGAAAGATAAATATACAGATAGGCAAACGATAATACGACGGAAATAATAAAGAATGCAAAGTAAGACAGTCTCGCTTCTCGTCAACAAATTTAATATACCCTTTAAAATAGTATTTATAGAGTGTCCAAATAGTTTCATTGTTTCAGAGTGCAGTCCCTCGACAAGTGAGCTAATTTTGAGCAAATGTTTCTGTTATTTCACAAGAATTAAAAGTATTTCTTTAGCAGGGCCCCCCTTCCCAATAAAAACTGCAAATATTTAGATTGTCAATCCTATCAATCACTCAATCGCCTGCCAATTTGACACAGTAAGTCGAATGAATTCGAACGCACTTGCGTGTTTTCTATTGTCAGCCTCAAATTGATTGCAGTTTAGCGGAGTCTTAAACGTCGATTAGTTTCAGTTGCAGTTGCAGTTGCAGCGAATGCACATTTTATTTATTTATTTATTTATTCATTTATGCAGAAACGATGCGAAACGTCGAGGCACTCGCTGAGTCGGCAAGTCGGCGAGTTGGCGCTGTAATTAACACCAAAACACCCAGTGAACATGTCAGCAGTCACTTAAAGCGATGCCAAAATGCCCGCAAAATGCCTGGCAATGCAGCGAGGCAGCCAGGCAAGACCTTCAATCATCAATCAGTCAAGCAATCAATCATTCAATTGCATTTTTTTTCTTTCGCCATGCAGCAAGATGGAAACTCGTTTAGTGATCGTCGTCGTCGTCGCGTTGCATTGCCAACATTCTCCGCGCTGCATGAGACGATGCCAGTTGCTGGTGCTGCAGTCGACGTCGCTGCTGGCATCGCAGTCGGCGGACCAGTTGGGCCCGCTTAAGTCATAAATAGTTACAGCAAATGACAGTTATGCGCAAATATGAATCGCAATATGAGTCGAACGAGTGTCAAGTCGGGTACTCATTGGCTCGCGATCGTGGTCGCCTTCGCTCGCGCTCATCCTAATCGAAATCTCGAGCAAAAAACGGCTAAGGCTGCTGGCTTAATTAATTAGGCGCGTGCGCTAATTGCTTAGTGTCCTGTTCGCTGTTGTTGTTGTTGCTGTTGCGGCTGTTGTTGTTGTGGTTTTTGTTGTTGTTTTTGCTGCTGCTGCTGCTGCTGTTTGCAATTAGCCTTAACAAGCGCTTTGGCGCCTGCGCTGCGCTGCAAACCGGTTCGCCTTGCAGAGAAAGCGGTTGCGAGAGAGAGACAGATAGGTAGGTGAGTGCTTAGACAGGAGGGAGGGAGAAAGGGAGAGAGAAGCGAGAAGAAGAAAGAGGAGACAGTCCTTAGTGTGTGCGAAAGAGAGAGAGATAGCGAGTGAGCCAGCAAGCGTGCGCACATGCTTTGACATTTACCAACGCTCAATGGCAGAAAATTAATTAACAAAATTAATAAAACATTTTCAACGGCCACAACAAAAACAACAACATGGCGCAGAACGCGCGCAAAACCAGCCAGAAATATTAATTAACTCGACCGCTTTCAGTGGCTGCTCCCGTAAATATCGTCGTCGTCATCGTCGTCGTCAGCGCCGTCGCCAACTGGCAACTGTCAAGTCCTCGGTACCAACCAACTTTCCTCCCCTCCCCCTTCTTTGCCTCCCCTGCAACTGCTCCAGCGTCGTGCGTTATACAATAATTAAGTTTTCAGCACCTGCGTGCGCGCCAACTTGTAGCTGCAGCTGCTTTGCCATCGCCAGACTCAGCAGCAGCAACAACAGCAGCAACTGCCTCAGGGCCGCTTCAAGCGCACTTGGGCGCCACTTGTAATGGGGCGCTGTGAAGACTAAAGACAGAGAGGCAAGTAGGGAGGTGGGAATGATTGAAAATCAGCATAATTGGCATAGATAAATATCTAAAACTCTGGGAATAAAAATGATTTGTAATTCAATAAATAAATTGTTTAAGAAAGTCAATAAATTGTATTAAATACATATTAATTATTAAACTATTTAACTTGAAATTGTAAATTGTATAACTTTGTAGAAATTTCAATTATTTAAGGATCTAGGTTTTCTGTCTGATATTCTAGGAGTACAAATACGACAACAAATAAATTGTCAAACATAGTCAAAAAAGTGTAGAAAATTAATCTAAGTTATTTATGTCAAAAGCTAACAACAAAAAAGTCAACAAATAATTTGAAATGTAAAGACAATCTACTGTTTAAAATTTATTTGAATTATTTAAGGACTTAACTTATTGTTTTACTTTGCATTGACCTTTATTTTATAGTATTATTCTACAATATGAATAGAATTTTTTCATTGTAGGAATGTAATAGGAGATTTTCTTTATGAAAGAAGGAAATAAAAACAGTTATAAATCTGTTATTTTCTTAAAGAAAATTCCTATAGTTATAAATTTTTCTACTATCAGTCTTTTTATTTCCTTTTCTTATATTAAAAAGTATATTTGCTTAACTTGCCAGCTGTATTTACTATGCTCTCTTTCCTACTCTATTTTTTCATCTTTTTTGTCACCCGCGCAGCGCTCCTGTTGCGTTATCCGAAAACTGTCGCTTGATCTGTTGCTTGCCACTGTTGGCAACTGTGGCGCATGTTTGGGCCATTTTACAAGCGTAGCCAGTTTCAAATTTCATTCCTGTTGCCAACGCTTCCTCTCCAGCCTCCTGCAGCCCGCAATAAAAGTGGCCAGCGCCAACTTCTTCGTCGTCGTCGTTTGCAGTGCGGACGCAGCAAGTGTGCGTGAGTGAGTGAGTGTGTGTGTGCCTGTTGACGTGTTGTTGCACATGCGCATTAACCCGGCCACAAATTGTAATTACCACAACGCATTACAACATAATTCCCAATTGGAGGCCCTCGCACCCCTTTTGCCTGGCTGCATATTTCGGGTGTGAATTTAATGATACGGAAGGCCAGTCGGGCAGGCTGCCAGGCACGGCACATCAGGACCTCTTATTGGGCTGTGGCCGAAGAAGAAAGTTCGCCCCAATTGCCATGACTAAGTGAAGGGCAATTGCCAAAGGAACGCGCCAATCTTTCAGGTAATAACATAATAGCCCGAAAAATATTGTATTGCCATTGGAATTCAATTAGCAGAAGGAGCTGCAGTTGGAGCTGGCGCAGGGCAGCAGGCAGAGGGGCACAGAGGCACAGGGGCAGTGGCAGTTAACTCATGTGAAAGGTTCCAGCAGCGATGCAGCTTCTGCTGCCAGCCCAGTGGCCACTTCCACTTTGAGGTCAATAGTTTTTGCAAATTGCTGTTTGTTGTTTGTCGTTTTGAGCAACCGGCTCAGGTTTGCCTCAGCTCAGCCAGAGCTCAGCACAGCTCAGCACAGCTCAGCAACTGTCCCTGTTCCTGTTCCTGTCCCTGGCCCTGCACTTGACCAGTTTAGATGATGCTCCCTCTCTCTCTGTCTCTTTCTCTCTCAATGTCTTTCTCCCTGGCACACACGTGCAGTCGACCAGTTTGGTCAGCTTGGCAACGTGGTCTCTCTAGACAAATTGCTGAGACTTGGCTAGCAGCTTCAGTTCGAGACTTGAGCTTGGCCCACGTCCAAGTGGGCTTTGGTTGCGGCTGCAGCAGCAGATGCCATCAGGTGTCGAGTGCTTTGTCAGCTATATTTGCGTTTGGGCTCAGCGAAAGGCAATGGGCTGCAGAGAGTGAGAGAAAGAGAGGAAGATAGATAGAGGGGAAGTGGGAGGTAGCAAGGCGGGGAGTTGGAAAGAGACTCAATGGAACTGAGCCCGATTGTCAAAATAAGCAAAATCCGGATTGCTTTGGCGCTTATACGCTTTGCTTCTTGTAGAATCTGCTGGAGGAATGCGCGGGTCCAGAAGACTAGAGAGTGTTAGAGAATGTCTTAGAATAGTTTGGATTATCTTAAGGATATGCAAGAGTATGCAAGAGAGAGTGAATAAGACTTTAAATTAACAATATGTTATAATAAAAGAATTATAGAAAGAATGTTCTTTACATATTCAATTAATAAAGAATGTTCTACACATATTATTTCAGTCTTTTAATGGATTAGTTGTATTATTTCTTTATTTAGTTATAATTTTATATGAAAAGTAACTTACAAAATAAGCCCACAATAAAACAAAAAAATCTTATTCTTATTATTATAACTTATTTAACTAAGAACTTTTATTAATCTTTATCAGATAATTTTAGTGTTTTTAGAAATAAATGCATATATAAAATTTACTAAGCAGTTTTCAAAATATACCCTCAATAAAGCGGAAATAAACTTAATATTTTTATTTAATTTAAGAATGAAAATTCATTATTCTCCTGCAGTTCATCGGAGGTAACCTTGAGCATCAATTTTAAATACTGCTATGAATTCGTATTATGTTCTTTATATCTAAATAAATCAGTAGCAATTTTAAATACTGTTTTGATGTCTTCATATTTTTGAAGTTAGAAATAAATAAATGAATGCATATATAAAATATACTAAGCAGTTCTCAAAATATACCCTCAATAAAGCAGAAATAAACTAATATTTTTATTTAATTTATGAATGAAAATTCATTATTCCCTGCAGTTCATCGGAGGTAACCTTGAGCATCAATTTTAAATACTGCTATGAATTCGTATTATGTTCTTTATATCTAAATAAATCAGTAGCAATTTTAAATACTGTTTTGATGTCTTCAGATTTTCTTTCTATATTATCAGAATACTTCTTCAATAGTATATCATATAAGCCTGGTAATATCTTCATCAGAAGATTCCATGCACTACCTTCCTCTCCCCATATCTAATACTCGTAATATGCAAAACTGTCGAGAAGAACTCGCGGTTCAGTTTCGTCGCGTCTTCCCACCTCCAGAAGATTCGCTACCTTTGGCATGTTGTGACCAGTTTCGTTGCATCCGCTGCAGCAGTGAGGACTGTGGGAGTTTTGGCTGTTTGGTTGTGGCCAAACTTGACCCAGGTCTAGGCAGCGCGGACTTCTTTTGTGTGTGGACTGTGTTTAGTTGAAGACAGTCTTGTGAAACTCGTTTCAATTAAAATTCTTTGCCTCGTGCAAAGGCAACGACAAAAGACAGAAAAAAGTAAAGTAAAGTAAAGTGAAGGAAAACGAACCACAAAAGCGGCAGCCAAAGACAAATTAAAGTGGATTATGAGGCGAGCGATTGTACATATACATATCTACACAGACATACATATACACATGTGTATATATATCTATATATGTAGGTATATCTTTAGGTATGACTGTGTATAACTGCAAGGTATGTGCGTCGTATCTTTGTATCTTGGTATCTCTCTCGGTACATGGGCAGCCCAGAACGATGCGTGGTGTGTGTATGTGTGTGCGAGTGTGTGTGTTGTTGTTGCTGCTCTCGTTTGCCCGGGACGAGTGTTGCGTGTGTGTATCGGGCGCATTTAAGTAAATTTTTGCAGAAATTGGTGCAAAAGACAAAGAAAAGCACATAAAATAATAACAGACGCAATCTGACGTCGCGACGTCGCCTGGCTGCGGCTTCATCTGCTGCGACTGCGACGACGGCCGCCAGGCCAATGACTAAATGACTGACTAAGTGCCAAAGGGTAACGGGGCGGAGTAGGGGGTAGTGCAGGCAGGGGGGTAAGGGAGCTGGGGGCAACTGTGACCGGCAACAGGGACAGACAGCGGCCGGCTTGGGTTGCGTCTTCTTCTCATCCTCCTCCTCCTCCTCTTGGATCTCTCTCTTTCTCTCTCGCTCTTCTAAATGCGAAATCGAAACGAAATATCGAGAGGCAAAAATATAAAATACGAGTGCGGGCACAGCCAACGCAGTCGCCGTCGCCGCCGCCGTCGTCGTCGTCGCTCATTATAAATTTTTTTAATCGGCAGTGCAGCAGAAAACATCAAAGATCCGTCGACTTGGACTTGGACTTGGAGAGTCGCCTCTCTGCCACCGCTGTCGCTGCTGCTGCACCAAGTTTAAATATTTAAAACAAAGTCTTGAGCTCCGGCGGCGGTGGCCCGATGTGGCTTTAGGCCTGCCTATATCCCAGAGCCCCGCTCGATACCTATCCTCCTCTGCCACTGCACCCCCTTCTACTAACCCTTTTTCCCCTCCCCTTTCTCCTCAGCTTCCCTGCTCCATTTGCGTCTCCGTTTCCATCTCCATCTGCATCTCCATCTTCGTCTCCGCTGCTGCTGACTGACTACGACATTCCAGGCGCGCGCGCTCCACCTTCGCCTTGTGAGCAGGCCGCATCCTTCATGGTCGCACACACAATAATTTTTTTACTTTTTTTTTTGTTTTTGGTTTTTCTGCTGCGTCTCTTTTTGCACATTGGACCTGTCTGCATGCAGGGTCTGTCCTTTTGGTCCCAGCTTGGTTTCGGTTTCGGTTTGTGTTCCTGTCCCTGTCCCGCGTCGCTCTCTCTGTCTCTGTCTCTGTCGCTGTCGCTGTTTCTGTGTCCGTCTGGGTATCTGGCAACTGTTCGTATTTCACCTGGCGGTGGCGGTCAGTCATTAAATGCCCTTAAAATGCAAACAAAAACAACCCAACAACAACAACAAGAAGAGCAACACCGCCGGCAACAGCAACAGCAACACAACAGCAACAACAACTGTCAGTCGAGGACAACTCACAAAAGACTCATGCATATTTTTTATATGTATATTCTTTTTTATTATTTACTTAATATTATTATTTAATAAAATTTTGACAGCGCTCTTCCCTTTTGTCTGCCTCTGACAGCTGTTGACAGAGTCAGAGTGAGCGAATGCAAAGTGTGAAAGAGCGAGTGAGAGGCAGCGAGATAAGGCAGTATCCACTCGCACATAACACAGTGTGCAACACATGCCACATTGTATTATCCCTCCTCGACAGTCATCAAACAGATGCGCCACTTTCGGCTATTCAACAGGCACTTCATCAACTTCTCTGCCCAGTTTTCACTTAAGTTGTGATCATAATCTGCATCAGCTTTCAGTGAGAACGTTTTAAATAATGTTGAAAGTTCTTTTTGAAGACGCGAATCCTGAAAGTAGCTTGTCATTCTCATTAAACAATTAGGAACGAGGCTAATTACTGTTTATTTTTATTGTTCACATTTTGATTTTCCTGAAACTTAATAGGTTAAACAAAATGTGGGAATTAATTGCTTCGTCGATAAAAATACAGAATGTTCTGTATTATCGATATCTTATATACGATTATTATGTTAGGTTTTAACAGCTTATGTTATAATATTAGTCGTTAATGGTTTTTATAGCTTATGTTATTATCAGCTTTTTTACACATGTATGTCATCATAACCTTTTTATCACACAAATAGTTTAATTTAGGTAAAATTTCATAGCTATAACAGTATGTGAAAACGAAGCATTATACAGAAGATACTCCACAGAAACTTTTAAAATAGGGGAATTCTTTTTCAATTTGAATTCCTTTTTACGAAATACGTTTCTCCGATTTCAACTTCAGCTGTGCCTTCATAAGATCTTTGATTATTTTTGATCCTTATAATATAGAATATCAAATTATACGATATGTGGCTCATTAATACTGATAAACCCACTCAGAAAGTCGCCTTTTACATTAACACAGCATATGTATTTGTATCTGTTTCCTTGTTTATTTTTGTATCTTTATCTGTGTTTGTATCTGCATTTGTATCTGTATCTTTTGTCGCAATTTACATGCCTCGACGCCACAGTGTGGACAGTGTGGACTGCTGCAAATTGTGCGTGTATGAGCAGAGCGCAGTCGCAGCCAGAGACGGTGCCGGAGACGGAGACGGAGTCGAAGCCGGAGCTGATGTTGGATCGGTGGCACAGGAAGCAGCTGCTCGAAATTCTTGGAAATTGCGCATTGCTGCGTTTATATTTCGGACAGCGGCAACTAAAACAACAACAACAATAACAGCAGCGACAATAATGCAGCCTGTTGCTGCTGCTGTTGTGTGTGTATGTGTGTGTGTGTTTACAAGTTGCCGCCAACGTAGCAAATATAATTTAATAAATTTAAATGAGACAAACGAAAGACAGATAGCAGCAGCCACAACAGCAGCAGCAACAGCAAACAGCAACAATGATGACAAGAACAGCAGCATCAGCAGCAGCAACAACAATCGACAACAACAACAACATCATTAGAAGCCGCTGCCAAAACAGCAACAGCAGCAGCCGCGTCGGCAGCAGCTTCGGGGTCAATAGTATCCATGGAATTCAATGCTTTTTGCATTTGGCCAAGCCAAGCTGGGGCCAAGTACCAAGCAACTGTCTCACTCTCTGCCTCTCTCTCTCTCTTGCTCTCTCGCTCTCTCCTGGTTGCCACCCAAATGCTCTCATGGGCACACAAGGAAGCGCATTTTTAAATGCCAAAACAAATGGAAAAATTAAAGCCAACGAACGATGCGACGCGAGGCGACGCAAGGCGACGCGACGTGACGGCAGAAACGGCAGCCAAAGTAAGCGTAAACCTGCCTGTAGAGCAGAAGGAGGAACAGCAGGAGGGGTATGGCAAAACTGAGCAGGGGTAACAGTCTCACTCCAGTCTCTGGCACAGCCTCAGCCTCAGCCTGAGTTGGCTGTAAAAATGCATCTAAGCTGCTTTGCTTTTTGCCAACTTTTACCAACTGGTTTCTTGCATTGGCTGTACCCCACTCCACCTCCCCTTCCCCGTCCCCATTCTTCACCACCACCACCACCTCCTCCTCCTCCTGGCAGTCATCCCACTTGCCTGCAATTCCCAGATTTTTGCTCAACTCACAGCTCACCATGGCACAACAGCAGCAGCAGCAACACTTTTATTATATGCCTTCATCTAATAAGCCGAGCGAGGCAAGCGCAGGCAGCGCAGCGCTGTGGAAGCTGCCTCTGCTGCTGCCGCTGCTGCTGTGTCTATTGAGCTATCCGTGTCCAATTGCTAAGCCCAGATACATACACATGTTGCCCGTCGCATTGCCGTTGTCCAGCATTGGGTTCGGGCTTCGGGTTCGGCTTGGCTGAGTTGGAGTCGAGTTGAGTTGAGTTGGTTCTCTGCCTCGTATCGAGTGCGATGATCACCAAACATGATCATTCAACTTTGCTTTTTAACGCCAAATAAAATAAATCAAATTCCATTGGGGTCGTCGACTAGAGAGACTAGAGAAGATGCCACTCCAGGGCCAGGAAATGCCAGACACCTTCACACATACACACACACACACACACACACAGGGAGTATCTATCTGTGAGCTTCGCTCGTTGTCCAGCCATAAAATGCATCTATTAGTTGTAAAATGCCCGACAGCAGCAGCAAGACTAACAGCAACAACAGCACTAAAGATTAACAACAACAACAGCAGCAACACCAAGAGTAACAACAGCAACAACAACACGCAGTGGCAGCAGCAGCAACTGGTATCTGCATCTGTCTCCTCTATTCGAGGGCCCAAAAACGGTTAAAACTCGCAATTATTTTGGCTGTTAGCCGCCGACTCTACGGGCAGAGGCTCTACGACCTCCTCCCGGCACACACACACACACACACACAGAGAGGCATAGGCTGCTGCTAAGTGACGATCGGTGTCGTTGTCCTAGACCATAATAAACTTGAGGAATGCCAAATGCAGCAGCAGCAGTTGCAGGAGGCTGAGAATGAGAACCAGAGCGCAAAAGAGAACGAGACCAAAAACAACGCGAGCAGCAGCCACAGCAACAACAACGGCAAATGCAACGGCAACAGCGCGGGGCAAGTCCATAAACACACGGGCAAACAAAAATCACAAAAGTGCAGAGAGAGACGACGACGACGATGATGCTGGGTTCCTTGGCGAAGTCGCAGATTAAATTCAAATAAATCGACATGCTCGCCCGGGAAATGAAAACATTCACAGAATACACGACAACAACAGCAGCAACAACAACAGCAGCAACAACAACAACAGCAACAACAGCAGCAGGAGACAACAACAACAAACAACGAGGACAAGAAATATGACCCGCAGGCTGAAATCAATTAGACTCGCTGATACCCTGTGCAAATTGCAGTGAATACTGTAAAGAGCTTTGTTTAATCATAAAAGTTAATTGGGCTGTGAGAGCTTAAGAGATTTGGGAATGAAATAAAGTACATTATATAGTTAATAGATTAAGATATATATTTATTTATTTAATAAACTAATAATCAGCATGATAATAAAGTAATAATAACTTATTTAGTTGGTATAGATAAATCATCAAGTTGGAATATTTGCTTTTTCAATATATCTAAATCTTTTATAATTAAAAATCATACAAATCTCTTTAAAATAGCTCTAATAATATGTGGAATATTTAATTTAAATCAAAAATATCGTTTAATAAGGATTCACTAAATAGTAAAGAGAAAAAGTGTTCGATGGTTATTTTTAATTTTTCAGATTTTATTCAATTTCTTTACAGAACAGTATTAGTCAGTTATATCTGCAAATCTATATCTTCGGCATCTTTAAACTTAGTTGTGTCAGAGTTTATAGTAGTCTGTTTATATAGGATCACATATCAGCCTAGTTAATAACTGCCAATTGAGCTGCAGTCTTCAATGGTATATGGCATAATTATAATCCCCGGGGCCTTGGCCAATTGATATGGTTATGCCAATAGACTCCCGACTACACTAACCGGAGTCAACCTTAAAGCTGGTTGGGATTTGCGTGGTTATGGTCAGGAACTTGCAACTGTGGCAGGGAGTGAGAGGAGGGGGGGGGCAACTGGGACAGGTAGGAGGGCGCAAGAGATCGCTGCGGTCGCAGGGCGCAGCCAATTTGCGAATATTTTCATTTCAATTGCGCGCTGCGCGACCGGCTGCCAGGACAAGCTTGGGTTGCTCTGCCTCTGCCCCCGGCCTCTGGCCACATGTGTGTCTGGCATCTGCGTCTGTGCCGCGGCCATTGACACAGGTCACACACGTACAGGCAAGGCCAGAGCCTCCGCTCTTTGCCAGCGAGATGCAGCACAGCGCAGCGCAGACAAAACGTCACTTGGTCGCATGATCTATGCTAAAGTCTCTTGGTTGCCGGCTCACCTGCTCTGCCTGCTCTGGTCTTGGGATCTCGGGTTGCCTGGCTGTGGTGCCTGTGACTGGGACTGGGACTGGGACTGATCCACTAGCTGGGGCCATGGATCAAGGCAAGGCTATCATTAGTGGCTGCCCGAGGCGCAGAGTTCTTCTGTCTGTTCCCCCCTCCTCTCTCCTGCTGTCCCGCTCTGCCTGTGTCCGTGCTGGGTTTTTGTTTTTATATGCATCATCGCCTTTTGTTTGCGAAAAACTTTCTTAAATTCTTTAGCTGCTGCCGTCGACGCTGACGTCGCTGTCGACGCAGACTAGTTTCGTATCTTGAAGTTGAAATAAAAATTATTTACGATCGTTTTGTCAGCAGGCCAGAACTGGACGTAGACAGCGACAGCAGGAGAAAGAGCGAGAGCGAGTGAGAGAGAGAGAGAGAGAGCGAAACAGAAGCAGCGGCAAGATCAGCTTGGAGTGTCCAGTGGCCTAGCCACCTTCAACACAACTGTCGTTCATCTCTCTCTCTCTCTCCATCTCCCTCTCTCTCTCTGGTGTCCCCTTGACACGCCCCGCTGCCGCCCTCTGGCCACACTTGTTATTGTTGCTGCTGCTGTTCTCAACTTTGTTGTATTTCACGCTCATCAAACAAGCAGCGACAACTGTTGCATCTACCTCGACGCAGTCTGCCTCTCCTTCTACTTCTCCTTCTCCAGCTCCCTCTCCTTCTGCAGCCGGCTGCCTGGTCAGGTCTCTTCTGGTCTGTGGTCTGGTTCGCTTTGCTCACTTGCGTGCCGCTCGGTTCGGTTAATCGGCTATGAACAGTTATCGGACTGGTTTTATTGGGTAGCATTTGTTATGTGTAGCGGCTGCCTGAGCCTCAGCCTCAGCCTCTGCCTCTGCCTCAGCTTCGGCCTCTGCTACTGCTGCTGCCTCAGCCTCAGTCGACTGCGCCTGCCGCTGTGCTGTGCTGTGGCCTGCGGTTCTGCGGTTGCTTCGATGCCGTTCGTCCGTTCGGGCTGTCGGCCTCATCGACCGGGTCTGTGGCTGGGGCTATTTATATTGGAATTAGTGCGCTTTGAGGCGATAAGCGTTGTGCGTTTTATAAGCGTGTTCACTGCGAAATTTAGATAGTAGCCTCGGTGTGAACCACGACGCCAGCGACCATTGGGGCAAAACAGTTTCGACTGTCAAAAATATCTCTCTCAATGGGCATTTTCGGCATTGCAAATTACCTCAATATCTCAGGCGGAAAATCGTTTGTGACTCGACTAACTGGGTTAGAGAGATCGGACAGCAGTAAGTTGTGAAAAAAGAGCTGAAGAAAAGATAAACGATTGTCGTTTGTTGTTTGGGTTTGTTTGGCGACTGTTGACGGATCGTTTGGGGAGTATTTTAATTATTTTGAACGGTTTTAATTTGCAATTTCATTTGGTTTTCTTTGTTAAAATCTTTGCGGCCTTTTCTAGATAATAATAATGAGGCTTATAAACAATTTTCTTCTCTATTTCAAAACTTAGCTAGTTAAGATTTTATATTTTTCTTATATGGCTTAGCGAAAATATATTTAAATCATTCTCTAATTAGATGAGTGCTAAGATTATTTGTTAAATATTTTTTGTGAATTATTAAGCTACAACTTCATTCAAGAAATTCTCATCCTTAATTATATCTTCTCTTTTGCTGTCAATCATGAATTTCTTTCGGGACTTTCAACTTTATTAGTCCAGAAATCGACAGCTGTAGTTTCATTTTCTTCATAACTGTTAAGCTTGAATTTTTTTTAATTTTTAAAAGGATCTTTATTATTTCATTTTGAAATAATCTAGATTTAGTCAAGAAAGAGCCTTTCTGTAATTCATATCTCTTTAACTGCCAAATTTGATCTGTTTTCTCAAGAAATTCTCATCCTTAATTGTATCTTCTCTTTTGCTGTCAATCATGAATTTCTTTCGGGACTTTTAACTTTATTAGTCCAGAAATCGACAGCTGTAGTTTCATTTTCTTCATAACTGTTAAGCTTGAATTTCTTTTAATTTTTAACAAGGCATCTTTTTATTTCATTTTGAAATAATCTAGATTTAGTCAAGAAAGAGCCTTTCTGTAATTCATATCTCTTTAACTGCCAAATTTGATCTGTTTTCTCAGAATTGGTAACTCATTTTTAATTAATAATATCCCAGATTCACTGCAGTAATTCCTATGCTAAATTTCATCATTCCTTTAGCTGCAAAACTGAATTTCTGCTGAATTTCTTTGTCACTTATCAGAGATAATAACAGAATTTCTTATTATAATATTCCAAATTCACATAAGGAGTCCCTTCTTCAGTTTCGTCATCTCTATAGCTGTCAATCCTGATTTTCTTACTATTACAACTGGCATAATGGCTCATTTTCAACTTCTTATATTCTATATTCACTGCAGGAATTCTCATGCTGAGCTTCATCATCTCTTTAGCTGCCAAAACTGAATTCCTTTCCCATCCAGCAGCTGCAGCTTGTGGCTTGGAATAGTTTTAATATTTTCACAGTCACTCGCAGGTGGCCACTAAATGAATTCCAATTTGTCGCTAAGCTGCTGCTCGGCACGGCAATATCCACTTCGCCTGCTACTGCTGCCCTCCCCACAGGTGGTAGGCAGGCGCCTGGCTGCCCGTCTCCCCTCCTCATCCGTCTACATGCTCTGCACTGGCTAGGACAATGAGCCGTTGTTGGCCTTGGCGTTGCAGGAATGTGCTGGGGTGAGAAGGCGCGACGCCTGGCATGCCCAAGCTGTGTCGCCTCACCTCCACTCCCCTCTCCCTCTACTCTTCGTTCGCCCCTTGAGCGCAGCAAGGACTTTTCGCCGTCTGCGCTTGGTGGATCTATGCGTGCGCGTCCTTTGTGTGTGCATGTAAAATGTTATTTGGTAGTTCAGCTGGCAGTGCGTTTAACACACAAACACACACACACACACACGCACACTGACTGGCTGGCTGGCTGGCGGTCTTTATATTTATGGGTCGAGGCTACTGTTGGGCCGTCGCTGGCGAGGCGAAGGTTGCCGTTGAGTAGGCGCTGCAGCGAGGTCGTCTCCTTGCTCGGTTCGTTGACAGTGCCTTCGAGTAAGTGTGTGTGTGTATGTGTGCATATGTTTGTGTTGCTTAGCCCTGCACTCAAACCAATTAAGTAGGAAGTACCCCTGGCTAAAGTCTGATTACCCTTTACCTCAAAAGTGTTGCCTATTTCTGTGCGCTCCTTCTCTCTCTCTCTCTCTTCCTTGCATTTGAAATCATGTTAACTCCAAGTGCCATTTATAAACAAAATCTCCCCTGGCATGACGTCACTCTCGACTGTGACGTAATTGCCGCAACCCACCAGGCTTGTCAAGTTACTATGTCAAAATTTTGCTGGGGGTAAGCCTGAAAAAGGGACTAAGCTGGCCATGTTTTCTTTTGTCGGCGCCTTCGATTGGCATTTAGAGCGCCCACACAAACAACAACACAATCACACACATATACTCACATACGTTGGCATACACACACATGCTTATAAATAGCTATTTTGCTGCCACCTCGTACCAACCCTTGGGATCGCGTCGTGCCGTGTTTGTCGTTTACTTCTCATTTTTGTTGCATACTTTGCGGCATTCGCCTCCGGCGCTTAGAAAACAAATCAATTGAAGTGGGCGACTTGGGCCGTAGCGCAAAAGGTCAAAGGTTGAGCGGCACAGTTGTAATGAAATTGACATTTTGCAGTGAGGCTTTTAAATTAATTCTCATTTTCATTGCTGCTCTGCATTCAATTAGAAGAAATAAAGCGGGTGGGGCTGACAATGAGAATAGTATTGATATTAATTATGAAGATGATAATAATAAATATACAGAAAAATTTAAAAGAATAAATAATGAAAATAATTATGAAAATGGCAATGTAATTATTATTAAAGGTGATTATAATAAATATAATGAAACATTTAAAGAAATAAATAAAATGCAAGAAAGAAACAACAATAACTTAATAATTATTAAGTAAAACAATGAAGTAAATTATAATACTATTAATAAACTTTACAATAAGATGAATGAAATATGTAATGATAACAGTAATGTAATTAATAATAAGAAAAATATTAAAATACCTTTATGGTACTATTTGAAACTGTTGTAAGTAAATAATAATAGTAATAATAGTAATGATAATGATAATAATAATAAATTTAATCTACAATTTTCTACATAATGTTTGAACAGTTATTTCTATAGAACACTTTATCCACTCACTAATTCGCGATTCTCGCCCAATTTGCTTATCCAAAATATAATCAATATATTGTTAAATTTTAAATGACATTCTGTTTGCGCTACCCTCGGGTCTATCGGGTTTTACGTTTGCTGTCAACACGCGCAACCTGTCGCCAGTTTGCCCATTCCATTACTAACGATCCCTTTTCCTGCGACACCCCACACCACCTCAGCTCTGCCCCTTCCCTTTGGCAAGAGCAATAAAAGCCACACGCATTCGCTCGCTTCACCTTTGTGCCATCCATCCGTCTCACCCTGAACCCCCGGAACGCCCTTCCCCATTCCCCCGGGCAGCACTTGGGCTGCTACTGAGCCCTCTCCATTTCATTCTTCGCCCATTCACAGTGTCCACCACGCCCAGATTCACAATGGCAGCCGCCTCAGTTCGCCTTTGTTGCCTTGACTTGGGTCTCTCGTTCGTTCGTTCGCTCGCTTAAAACGCGACACAAATTGCCAACGTTTTTGCATCCTTTGCCATATTTCTTGCTTTACATACATACGTATATATATCTACATCTGTATGTGTTTGTGTGTGTGTGTGTGAGTATATATTTACAGTGCTGTATGTAGCTGTGCATGAAACATAATTACATATTGTGCGCTGTCACTTTTGGCGCTGCCGTTGCTCGTCGACGACGGTGCACAATGGCAGCCACTCTTACCCTCATTCCCCCCTCTGTGTCTCTTCCTCTATCATGCTGCTGCTGTTTGTCATTTGTTGTGCATATATACACACACACACACCTACACATATATTTGTCTAACTAGAGAGGGAGGCGCCCAATTCCCTTGGCACTTCTGCTTAAACATTTTGCTCGGCATTTTGTTTTTAGTTGTTATTTATGTAATTATTAACATTTGCGCCCCTCTCTCAGCCTCTTTCTTTTCCTTTCTCTCCCTCTTTATTGTTGTGGCTGTGGCATCCTTGTTGTTGTTGCTGCTGCTGTCATTCTGTTGCTGTTTTCATTTAAATAATAATTTCATTGCGAACGCCTTCAATGCGCATTTGTGCGGGGCGCGAGATGAATGTTATATGCGCGGGGGGTGGGACAGAGAGGGAGAGAGAGGGGAGTCGGAAGTGGCAGCAGCAGGAGCAAAACAGTTGGCGTCAAGCTAATGAGGAAGTCTTCACCTCTAGCTCAGTACGACTTGAGTTTTGTAACGTTTTAAACACGGCGTATGCGTAATGTGAGCAGCTCTGCCAGCTTATGCGTCTCTTGTTCTCTGTCTCTTTGTATTGCTGCCTCCTTCGACTATTTTCGAAGGCTAATTGGAATGCTGCGAGCATAATAGATCAAAGAGATTATTTAGTGAGATAATAATGAGTGCTATAAAAATCATAAAAGAATATTTGATACGATAGTCGAGTCGGGAATTCAATTACGAACGTTTTGTGTGATGACAATACGAGGACTATCTGACTATGAGCTGCGGCTTAACGTAACATTTTGATTATGTAATAACCTTCAGTTGACCTTTGTGTGACTTTTAAACTGATTACCTATGACCTTTTCTATGCTGCTTAAATTGTAATTAGTTTCATTTGCCAAATTGTGCATAAAATATGAAATATTTTAAGCTCATCTCTTATTAATTTATTTATTAGCTGCACTTCAATGCGGAGCTAATCAATTGGAGTCCCTGCATACCTTATATTCCTCTGATGGAACTGAATAACCTTTAAACTTGGCTTTAACACAGAGAAAAAGACAGAGCGACAAACAAGTCTACGCTTTCTGCTGCTCGCATGCTTACAGACAGCACACAAATACACACAGAGACACACACACACAGGCACATACAGACACACACGCACACGGGCATATGCAGTGTGTGTATATCCTTGGCATGCAAAATCTGCTCAACTAATGAATTCAAGCGTATTAATTATTACGCATACGCCACATTGTGCGAAGGACGTCGAGCACAGTCAGCCCAGCGCAGCCCGACTCGAGCCAACAACCAACAGCCAGCCCTCTTGATTCCCACACCCAGCTCAAGCAGCCACCCACTGCCAGTCCTTCCCCTGCCCCTCCCCCACTCCTTCATCCACCCACTTTGAGGCGCAAATTGTGCCAGGCTTTCTCTCCTCTCGCGCGTTGTCGTCGTTTTTGCTGGTGATGCTTCCTGTGCTGCCGTTTAGAGGCTGCCAAAAAACATTTATACAATTTTGCACGGAAATACACACTCACACACACACACATACATGGAGACTCACACACACACACACACACACACATACGCAGCGCATAAAAGTTTAAGCAGCGCAGCAAAAATGCCAAAAAGTTTCCACAGCATTCAACACACAAAATGGCACAAAAAGCGAGAGAGCGAGCAAGAACAACTGCAAAAAAATACCAGAAAAAAAGAAAACACAGTCAAGAAAAATCTATGAAAATGAAAATTAAAGCAAAAACAAAAAAGACAATGCAAATCTGACAGCGGCGAAGTTGGAAGCGAGTGCTGAGTGGGAGGCGGATCCCGAATGGGAATGGAGCAGGGACTGGGACTGGGACTAGCAAGCCGTGTAGGCAGCTTATTGTTGTTGTTGTTCCTGTACTGTCTGCCTGCTGGCCACCCACCAGAACAGTGGCAACAACAACAGCAAAAAGGACAAAAATAAGTTTTACGCCGTCGCGACCAACATATTTGCAACGAGAGCGAACAATTTTTCGTATTTTAATGGAGGCTATAGAACAGTTTTGAAAACTTAAAGTTCAACTTGATAAGGGTAGAGAAACTATGTGAGTTTAGTTTGGTGTTGATGCTGGGAGATTTTTGATATAAATGGAGGAGAAATTGAGTGACTACTTTGAGGTTTTAGCTGAGAAGTTTTCTATGACAGATAATATAAAAGTATTATCAGATTTGAAGATGTTCTGAAATGAATACCTCCTACAACTACTGCAATTACTCATGTGTATTTAATACTTTCTACAACTACTACTAATACTTATTAGTATTTTATACCTTGTAAATGTATACCACAAGTTTGAGTATCATTTTACTCTAATATGCCAAAACTCCACTCGATTACAGGGTATTTTAAGCTGCCTATCGTCGCTAAAATTGCCTTTGCAGCAGCTTGCGTAGTGTGAGTCGACTGGGAGGTTGCTTTTTGGCTGGCACTGTGCCTTCTGCGGAGCTTGGTGACATATAAGCGATGCTGTGTATAAGTAAGTGTGTTGTCTCAATGTTGATGCTGTCCCTGTTGCTGTTGTTGCTTTGCCTGCCACATGGCACAATGGCAGCTTTGCTGTTGTTGTTGGGGCTGCCGTTTCGGTTGCTCCTCCGTTATCATTCAGCGTGCAAGCTGTTTGCTCATTGTCTATTTATGCAAACACACACACACACACATACAGAAGGAATAAAAGAGAGAGAGACAGAGACAGAGACTGAGTGGAACAGAGAGAGAGAGATAGAGAACGAGCGACATGAACACGTAAGCTGTAAGCGAGGAAGATAGGAGGAAAGGAAGCAGGCAAAGGGAGGGAGGAGGGAGGGCGCGTTGCACGTGTGTGTTAAACAGACAGTTACAATTTGTATATCAACTGCGTTACAGCATACAAACACACACAGATACATATATACGGATTGCCTGTGTGTGTGTGTGTGCCCGAAAAGTGTCGGCGGTTGTGCCCCCCACGAACACTCACACGCACACAATGTAAATGTTGATCTGCCCCACTGTATGTGTAACGGTAAAACAGACATTGACAGTGCATTTGGTATGCTCAACTGCCACGCCCACAACGCAGTAGCAGCAGCAACGCCCCCTTGCTGACATCGAGAAATGAATTGAGAAATTTGCATTGATTTCTTTTGCTTGTATTGCGTATTCAACTTGCAAAAGGTACAAGAATTTATATAGTTATATGAGTTATATATCTGCCATATATGTGCTATCTTTATTTCTAGCTAATCACGCATGCAACGCAGCTGCTTGTCGGGCATTCTCATCTAACGCACACATCTTTCTCCATTCGCAAATGCTTAGCCACAGCTACTTCAACAGGGAAGGCACGAGAGAGGGGAGTAAGGGGGGGCAGTGGGTTGTGCACAGAGGGTGAGGGTGAGTGGGGGTCAACTTTTATTGCCATCATGACCCGCAAATCGCACACAAAATCCGCATAGAAAACTCACAAAAGCCTTGTGGCATCCCGAAAACTGTCTGGGCACAATGTGTAGCACGGACAGAGCTTTATACGCTGCGTGTCAGTAGACATGTGTGTGTGTGGATGTATGAGTACGTTTGAGTGTGCATGTGTGTGTGTGTGTGTTGGGTCATGCTGACTCTCGTTGATCGCCTGCCAGTTCGAGTTTGCGTTTTGCTGACTTCTGTTCGCCTGGCATTTTGCAAGCAAATTTTTAAATTTTCTCTCGCCACACACACGCAACAAACACGCACAATACACATACACACACACAGACATGCGTGCACGTGTTAATATACTCGCATACATGTGTATGTTGCGTACATGCATGTGCTTGTCGTATATGTGGCATATGTACTCTCGTCCTGTTGTTGTTCTTTTGCTGTCACTTTACTGCCGACTCTGTGCCTCCATCTCTGTCTCCTCCTCAGTCCATGTTCCTGTCCCTCTCCCTACCTCTATCCCTGCTCCTTTCCCCACCCATATCCCTGTCCCTATCGCTGCCCCAGTATCCCTCTCTACTTCTGCCTGACTGATATACCCAACTGACGCAGTCAACGAGCAGCTACGCTCTCGTTTTACGTTTGCAACATTTTGTGGCATACTACTTAAAATGGCAGCACATAAAGTTTTCGCATAGCCATAGCTTTTAGCTTATTCTTTTAAGTGTTCAAATACAAGCTAACATATATACAATATTATATATATTGATGTAAGTCCCCTCAGACCATCCCAACTTAAGCACAGTTTTATTTGTTATGCTCAAAGCAACACTTGCAACAAGGCTTAATAAACTTTTAAAATGTTGCACAAAATAACATACTTTATTGCTAGAAATCTTAATAGGATTATAGCTTATATAAAACTATATAGACAAGCTTTGTATAAAGTGGTTCATTATAAGAACTTAAGCAAGTTTAGAGATTAAAAGATTTTAATTAACAGATTAGCAAAGAGGAAGGTTTTATTATGCTTCTGAGTCTAAAGGTTTAGTTAAAAAAGTAGTAGAAAAATATAAATAAATTAATTTAAAATAAATAAATAAATTTACATTTTCCAAACACTTTAAAAATCTTTTTTTTATTTACTGTCTATATATAAATAAATTATATCAAAATGAATTAATAAATCTACATTTTCTGATATGCTTAAAACTCTTTATATTTACTCTTTTTACATATAAATAAATTAAACTAAATTGAATAAATAAATTTACATTTACTAACACATTAACAACTCCACATATATTTTTTTTTCATATATTTATTTCGCTTTGATTAGCATCCAAATCTTTAGTATTTCCAATTTACAAACCATGTTAGAAACATATAAATTTTCCACTTTAATTCAGTAATTTCAACTTACTGAGTCAGTTCTTTAGTTTCCCAATTATCGATAAGTTCTCTTCCTCTCTTTCCCTCTCTCTCTCCCACACACTATATACCCAATCTATTGTTGGGATTTTCATTATTTAAGCGAGAAATTCATAAGTGTGCATTATTAAGCGACAATACACACGACGGCAAAGCGCACACAGCGCGCTAAACATATAGACAGACCGTGGGGGCGACAGGTGCTTGGCTCCCCTGCGTTTCCACTGTCCGTCTTTGCCTTCGTCACCCTTCCCCTTAGCCCACTTCGGCAGCCTTGCTCGCCCAATGCGGCACTTAGCATTTAAGTGGGCGGCATTGTGGGCGCACTGCTTATGCTACGTTATGCCCCCTGGCCTGCCTCTCTCTCTTCTCTCTGTTCTTTCTCCTCCACCCATCTTCGCCCATTCTCTACGCCAGCTTTGCTAAGACATTTTGGTAAATCTTCTTTAACAAGCGCAGCCAAAAACAACAACAAGCCAGCGAGCAAGAAGCGAGCGCATAAAATGCTATGAAAAAGCAAACGAAGCCGCCAGAGCACACACACCAACACAGACACATACACACACACACAGACACTGAGAAGGACTGACAAACTCAAACATAAGTCGCACACACACAGTCGCACAGGCAGTCGGGCAAAGCCGCAGGAGCAGCAAGGACGTTGTGTTATAAATTTTATGAGCTTGCCAGCAGCAGCAGCAGTAGCTCTACATATGTATGTATGCATGCTGTCCGTGTGTGTGTGTGTGTGTGTTGGTGTGTTGGCTCATAAAAATAAGTTGCACTCGTGCCACGCTTTCCTCGCTTTTCTCACATTTTGCCCTCCTTCCCCTCCCCATCCTCGCCTCCTGCTTCTGCCACACGCTATAAAAAAACTTTGCTTGGGTGTTGGCATTTGTGCGGTGTGTTTGTGTGTGTGTGTGTGTGGGAGTGTATGTGTGTGTCTCTTGGCAGTCAGTCAGTCAGCCATTGTTGTTGTGCTTCCTTGGCACAGCAACCTCCCCTCCCGTCTTCCATCTCCTGTGCCTGCTGGCAAGCGGAAACATAACCAGAAGGATAACGCTATAATGCCCCAGTGGTACAATACATACAAAAACATTTCTCGGCTCTGTCTCCCTACCACCCCCTACCCTCCCCTTCCCTGCCTCACACCTACTGCTTGTATATGTATGTATCTCGCTTATGCATACATATACATATCTTTTCTTCGTCTCTCTCTCCCTGCTCCTTTGTTGGCCACTCCAATGTTGCCTTTTCCCACTGTTATTGTTGTTGTTCTTGTTGTTGTTGTGCCTGTCGAGCTTTTGGCTTTAGCTGCTCTTCTTCTCCTGCTTCTACTTCTTCTTTTACATTCTCTCTATTGAAATGCTTATTTTTCTGAGTGAGTGTGTACATTTGTGTGTGTGTCTGTGTGTGAGTTTATATGTTCTTGGTCTGTTCGCTATTGAAAGTGCGGTAAACTGTGGAAATTTCTTGAAATCAGTTCTGAGTGAATGAAAGTAAACTAGAAGAGTGTGGGAGGGGAAGGGGTAATTATGGAGATCGATTGATATATGCAAAGCTATAATTGAAAATTGTTGAAACAAAATGTTGAAGGGAATATTGCTAAAGTGTGGTTAGGTTTGGTTTTTAAAGTTAGGCTGTATATGAAGCAGTTACAATAATGCACAATAATAATTATTTTTGTACTTTCAGGAATAAAATATCTATGGGATCTCTGTAATTAAATAAACTATATATATTAAGAGGAGTATACTTTATTTAGTTAAACAATTATTTAACTCTTTCTCTCTATCATTCACTCTCACAAATTGATTTATTTACTATTCAATCAATTCACATTGTTTGCTGTAGTGTATTTGCAAGTCGACTTGGCTATCGCTTGTAATTTCGGTTGGTTTCAACGTTGTTCATTGCGTTGTGGCAACGCTGTTGCTGCCGCTGTCCGCCTGTTTGAGTGCGGCGTATTTGTTACTCTTGTTTTTTGCTCTCCTCTCTCTCTTGCATTTTGTTTGCTTCCTCTTCTCTTTTTCTACCTTTTTTATTTACTTGGATTTCATATAATTTTGTTGCTTCATTCATTGTTGCCTGCCTGGAACTCTCTAGAGAGCGAGTAAAAGAGATGGAGCGAGAGTTACAGGGGATCGCGGGCACGATAAAAGACTCTCTCGGTGGTTCGCACGCTCTCTTTCCCCTTCCCTTTGCTTCATGCTCTTGTGCTGCCCGTAAAAGTATGCTACAAAAAGCATCGCAACTCATGAAACACGCAGCTCGCATTGCATTTTATGCAGTTGCCACGCCCACAACACTATTTACGGTACTATAGAGCCCCCTCCCAACACACCCCTACTCCTTTTCCTCCCCTGTGTCACCGCACTGCACTTCCTGCAACTGCTGCAGGATTTGATGGTGAAAATGATTTCAGTTTCTGTTGTTTTTTTCGCTTACTCTTTTTACGATGACGCTGCCATTTCGCTTACGCTTTGTTTTTCAGCTAAGAAGGAGAAGTGCCGCAGGGAGGAGGAGTAGGGAAAAAGAGAGGCGGGGAGATTGTGAGAGGAAACAGGAGTCAGGCGAACGCAATGACAGCAACAAGGCGAGCGCAACGTGCGCGTAAATGAAATAAACTTTATGTGCCAGTCCCACGCTTCGCTAGGGAGACAGTCAAGGAGGGCTGCTAGGGGAAAGGGGGAGAGGGAGGTTGTGAATAGAGTAGAGTAGGCACTGCTGCGTGGCACGGCACAACGCTGACGCGGTGACGGAGGCCAAGTTGAACAGGCGAGAAGCGCGTACAGCAAGTGGCAATTTCACGCGCTAACCGAAGTTCAGGCGAACTGGGGAACGAAAGGGAAAAGAGAGAGGGGCAGGGATAAGAGAGAAGAGACAGAGTTAAAAGAGTGTGAGAGAGACAAGCGTTAGCTAGGTTAGGCACTGCTAGCTTGCTGTTTGCTGTGCTCCCAAAAACACATTTCGTATTCAGTGCTCGTAAAGCAGACGCAGAAACAGAAGCCAAAAGGGGGCAGCCAGGGAAGCGAGCAGGGGAAGGAGAAGGGGAAAAAGAAGGGGAAGGAGAAGGCAGCCCAGAGTTAGGGGCAGAAGGTGGCAAAAGTTCTTCAGCTAGCTAGCTGATGTTTTATGCTGTGGGTTTTAAAAATCTTGCGTCGATGTCGTTGCGTGTGCCGCAGCTTTTCATTGTCCTTGTTGTTGTTGCTGTTGTTGTTCTAGTTGTGCCATCCTAGTTGTTATTGCTGGGCAGCTTCTCCTTCACCTGGAGCAGCACATAAAACGAAACCAAAGGCACAGAACGCCATAACGCCTGAAATAGCGCAAATGTTCAAATTGCAGCAGTAAAATTTCGCCCAGCGCGGGCCATAAATGAAAAATGAAACTTGTCTCTCTCTCTCCCTCTCCCACTCTCTCTCTCTGCAGAATCTTTGAGTGCGGATGGCATAAAACGCTTGGGAAATTTAAGTACAGTCTAAAACTGGGCTAAGGCTCAAGCAGCACAGTGCGCTGGGACCGTAAATGTCGAGCATAATGATGGAATATTATATTACGCAAGACGAAAGAGAGAGAAACATAAAACATTTCGAACACTTTGCAGAGCTGCTGCTCAGGCAGAGTAAATCTAATTAAAACTAGGCAAATGAGGGGAAAACTTAAGATGCAAAAGAGACGAACTTAATCCTGCCAAAGCGAGTATAAAACTTGCAATTGATTATGTATATATTTTATTTATTATAATTAAGCATTCAGTTCCTTAAACCCTGAATACAGTTTTACACAGTATAGCTTATTAGCTTTGATACAGTTACCAAATATTATATTAATATATTAGAAATATATACTGTTTATAATATATAATATTGTATAGATTATAATTTCATAATCTTAACAACTCTCCCTCTCATTATATTCCTGTCTTCTCGTCTCGTGTGGAACTTCCATCACATTGTATAATTATTTTGCAAGTGCTGCGCACGTTCACGTATTATTCTGGATTAGTTCTAAGCGAGCTGCCAACTTGGCTGAGTAAAGTACACAGACAGCACAAGAGAGACAGAGAGAGACAGAGAAAAGTAAAAATTTCTTTTCATTTCAGTTTTCAGTCCGTGAGACAGGCAAACAAATGCAACCAGCTTGCTCCTCTTACCCTTCTTTCTCTGCTTCCCTCCAGAACTCTCTTCCCTCCCACGACTGCACTCGTCCATGCATTTTTAATAGACGCTCTTGGTTCTTCTCTATCTGTGTGTGTGTGTGTGTGGGGGGGTAAAAACGTATTTGCTCGCACAGCGTATACGTAATTTTCGCATATTGCGTATACGTTGCATTGGCAAGTTGGCTGCGCGTGGCAAGAAATGCAGCAAATTTCACACTTGCACACAGACACACACTCCATAAGGGGGCGTGGTGAGGGGGCGGGCTTATGTAAGCAATGTTGTGGGCGGATATGAAGGCGGTCGTGTGACAGGGAAGGGGAGGGGGGGAGGGGGGGCAGGTACATGTAGAAGTTGGCAGAAGTTGAGAAGCAGCGCAAAAAGGCAACGCGCTCCAGTGTCAACATTGTGCATGGCGGAAAATGCGAGAAAAGCGAGTGCAAGCAGTTCAGCAAGCAGCAGAGAAAGAGAAAGAGAGAGCAAGAGACAGACAATGAGAGAGAGAGAGAGAGGGGGGGAACTCTGCTGTGGGTGAGCTGGGCGTTTGCTCTGTGGGCGTGTCAGCTGGCAGCACGAAGAACGGAAGTTGAGTTACAAAATTAAATTGATAATTTTTTTGCAGTTACTGCAAGGCAAAAAGTTGACTCTGAGAGGGATGAGAAGAAGAGAGAGATAGAGAGTGAGAGAGATAGGGAGAGAAGGAGCATGTGTGCGTCTTTGTGTATGTGTGTGTGTATGTTTGCCAACAATGGCGACGTCGTCATCGTAATGTACACCGGAAACGCTTGAAGTACATTCACATGGCAGGGCAACAAAAACGAATCTTCTTGGGATGAAGCAGCAGCAGCCAAGGAAGCTGTCTGCGGATTGCGCTGTGTGTGTGTGTGTGTGTGTGTGTGTGCAAGGACAGTCGACGCCAATGCACTCAGGCAGGAATACAGACCGACAGACAGAGAGTAGTAGCAGCAACAGCAGCAGCAAGACTTAAGTGCGCTGCCTGAGGCAACAGAAATGGGGAAGCTGGCGAGGATGACTTGCAACATGGAGGCAGCATTGCTTGCTTGACTCACCAAAGTCCATTCTTTCCAGCAAGTTAATACTTGCGGCCTTAGCATCAATACGCATCAATACGTGGCACAAGTGGCACATGCCACATTAGAAATGTCAATAATTCGCTCTCTCTCTCACTTGTCCAATTTTGGTAGCTGATGAAGTGGCAAACACAGAGCGCAAAGGGCAAAATAGTTGAGCCAAATAGAAAAAACTTTGCCAGCAAAATGAAGAAAATAATGACGAAGAATTGGAGTCGGTTGGTCTGCCCACCTCCCCCCAATCCTGCTCACCCCAAGACGTCTGCTTCGGCTGCTGTTAATATGACAAAAAGCAGCAAAGAAAATTCTCTAAAGTTTCCCCCTTTGTGCTCTGCCCCAAAAATGCAGACAAACTTTCTGCTGGGGATTGCAACGCTTTGCAACGCCATGTAAAGGACCCCAGCAAGAACAACAACAACAGCAACAGCAATCAAGCCAGACAAATTTAAAGGCAACCCGAAAAGCAGCTTGAACAACGACAAAAGTTTTTCGCAAAAGAAAAACTAAATGAAATTTTCATACTGCATGCAGAAAGGCAAAAGAAGCAGGAGAAAAACTTGAGAGTAGCTAAGGGCAGAGGGCGGGGGACTATATAGAGAGAGTATATATTTCAGTTATATATTTACCTTTTGCTATAGAAAAAGATTACATATATCTGATATATATTTACCTTTTGGTATATAAATGCACACAAGTTTTATACAAGTTTGGTCAGTGCAGTCGATGCGTGCCAGCTTAGCTTATTTTTCATGGGCTTTTAAAAGGATAAAGATGAAGATAGTTACAAAAGATTGCTTGATTAGTTTATATATTTAATGTGTATATATATTTATTATATATTGAATTAACAAAGGAACAACTTGAGAAGGAAAGCAGGCAGCATCTTTGGCTCATATGTTGTGGGGTTTTTCAAATGTAACTGAGTAAGAAACTATATTTCACTTCATGATATCCTCAACTCCCTGTTCAACCTCAGTCATTTTATACACTCCACTTTAATACTGCTTAAAGTATTCTTATACAATCTAAAATCAACTCTTATACTCCTCAAAATAATATTGAACTAGGCACTTAGTTAAAACACATCTTTATTCAACAATTATTTGTAGCTACACTCGGCAGTTTTCAACGGAGTTTTCCTGCCTCTAACTCTGATTGAAGCTAAAGTTTTTCGTCTGTCAAATGCGGAATTTGCCTGCGCCGGCAAGTATGCAACACAATTTGCGTTTCCTCTTACAGCAGGGGGAAACTTTTCGAGGGGTGTCATGGCTGGTTTGCCTGGCCAGGAGAAGGTGTAGGAGAGGAGGTGGCGGGGGGTGTGCCCAGACAACTGTTGTCCACTGCCTTGTGGCCATAAGTCGACTGTTAAATGCTACTTACGACTGCTTCATATTCTGCACAGCTACCGTGGCTATGCTTGCCTTTCCCTCTCTCTCTCCCCTGGTACTTCAACTGCCACCCACCCCCAGGTCTATGCCTATTACTTTTGGCATAAAACTTTGTCCTCTTCAACGTTGACTTCGCCTTTGCTTCTCGCTTTCTTGGCTTGCCAACTTTGCGCCCAGACATTCTCGCATCCTTCTCGGCTCCTCAGTTTCTTTTTTACAGTTGGGTGTCCTAGGAGCTGGGAGGGAGGAGGGTCGTGACTTGGGCGTGGCACCTTTGGCGTTTTAATTACGCAAAAACGCAAAAGTTTTCGTTAAAAGGCGAAATGCAAATTAATCGATATCGTTTAAGTTAATGTGACGCCCACAAAGACGGCGCCATTTGATGTTTTCTTCTACGTTTTTTATAGCGCCAAAGGAACATTAAATCTGAAGGGAAATGTGGCGCAACCAGAGAGGCTGTTAAAATCGAAACTGAAACCGAAGATGCTCAATAGATCTTCTCCACTGTTTATATATGCTAATTAATTGGCCTCAAGCCAACCAAAGCCAAGCTAAAGCCAAAGCCAAAGCCAGACCAAGTGAAGGGAATCTGGCGCCATAAATGTTAATTTCGAAAAATGATCAACGACAACAACAAGTCAAGACTCCGACAAACTGCAGACAGCAACAATAACAAAGCGAAGAAGAAGTGGAAGAAGCAGCAGCAGAAGAGGAAGAGCAAGAGGTAACAGAAGCAGCCGAGGAAGGTGGCCAACAAACAGTTGGCCTAATGAGATTTTTCAACTTATGACAAGTTATGCTAATTCGCCAACTGCTGCTAAAAAGCGTTCCACATAAGGCCAACGATGCGGGGGAGCACGAGTTGCTATTGTCTCTATCTCTCACACACATACACACACAGACAGACTGGCATACTTGACTTCACGTGCGCACAGTCGGTCGTCTGACCCAGTCTATAAAGCGTAATTATCCAATGAAAAAGCCTCTTAAAATAATTTAAGTGCGTTGCCAGCAGAGCCGAGAGATCTGTCGGAATTTGGGTCTAATGTGTTGTTTTCATTGGCTATCAATAGAGTTAAGTTGTGGAATTTGAAACTAGCTGAGTGGCGGAGTGAAACTAAGTATTAATTATAATATATTAAAGAGTTCAGCGAAAATTATATTAATTAAAAAACTTAGAAATCTTTAGAAATATTAAAAATTCACTTTATAAAACTTGTTAAACTAATTAATTGACAACTTTTTAAGATAATTTTACCATGACAAATATTGACATAACTTATATAAATTATGCCATTAAAGGAAGCATAAATATCTATGGTTAATTTACATAAATCAAGCTGAAATTCCTTTTATTTATTTTCATTTTTCACAACTCAATTATCAAATATCAAATTAATTTTCTAAATTAACTGTCAAATTTCCACAGTGCTTTCTACTGCCAGATTAGCCTAAATTGATTCAAAAACACAATAAATAGTTTTACATATTTACACAAACATTCACACACACTCTTTCTCACTTTTCTCCCCTTCTTCTCCCTCCCCCTCTTCCTGTCAACTACATCTATTATGATTCTAATAATAAATAACAATAAACAATTCGCTCAGAGGCAAAAGGCGATTACATAATGGCTGTCCGCATGACAGATATGCGCGATATATAAGCGATATCTACACATATATAAATGCAGCTAGATATAGTCTGATATATTGCTAATTTCTGGCAAATAAACCAGATGAAAAATGACAAGAGGCGGAACAGAAAAACGCCAAATCGAAAACAAAATCGAAATCGAAATCGAATCGAAATCAAAATCACAAAACTGAAACTGAAAACGTGTTGTCAATGAATTTCGCAGGTGTCTTCGTGCGTGGAGAGAGGTATGGGAGGGGGAAGTGGGAAGCTTGCTGTGTCACAGCATGCGTGGGACGCGCTTAAAATCATAAAATACAAAAAAATAAAAACAAAAACTTTAAAGCAGGCAATAAAACCGGCTGGAAATGTTTTCGGTTTTGAGTTTGTAGCTGGATTGGTTTGGTCTTTTTTCTCATGTGGCTACTTCGCATGACGACGCGACGCATTTGCACCCGCGCCAGCTAAGTGAGCTACGCCTTACGCCCCCGTTACGTATACGCAACGTTGTCGTCGCACTATAACACATTAAGTTAATCGAACGAATGCTTTTAATAAATATGCTTGCTGCTTAGTACATTTGTTGTCATAATAGCCAATAAAGCAAACACACACGCTGCCACACACACGCACACACACACGAACACACGCACACAGTAGCAAACATGTGTGACAGCAATGTTTTATGGCGACGACGCGGCAAAAAGTAGCAAGAAAATCATCCACACTCACAGTACAGTCATACAAACACACACACACACATGTACAGGCACAGGCACACCACTAACACACTCTTACACACACTCTCGGCCTGCTTCTTGGCCCCACAGAATGCATTTCTAATTAAGTTAATTGCGGCAAATGCTGAACTTAAGTCACTAACCCAAATTAATAAAGGGCTTCACAGCGGTTATTTTACTGTGTGAGTGTGGGTAAATATGTAAGTGTGAGTGTGTGCGTGAGTCCGTGTGAGTGTGTGTGATTGTTACCTAGGCTAAAAGTCCCTGTCGCAGTCCTTGGACTGGCGCTGCAGGCTAACGAGAAAGTTGATTATTGAAAAAGTAAAACTGAAAATTGAAAAGAATGAATAAAAAAAAAAAATTTAAAAATATTTCTAAACTTTTAAAAAATTATATTGTGATATACTATTAATAAATCTGTTTATATATTTTAGTAAATGCAATAATTTTTAACTTTCTAAGTCTGCTACAATTCGTACTACAACGAACTGAGTTGCTCTCCTCGGTTGGGGAAGCGCATCAAATGTTACTGCGTGTTGCGCGTCTTGTTGTAATTTCATTTAATAACTGTTTTGTTGTTGTTTATGAAACATTTGCCGACGGCTGTCGCTTCATTTCACACACCACACACACACAGGCACACACGCTGTTATTGAGCAGAGCCGGAAGTGAGCAGCGCGCGCGTGTATTGTCGATACAGCAGGACGAGGCCACAGCAAAGGAGCCAAGGAAAGGGCAGAGGAAAACAGTGTAAAGAAGGGGGAGAGGGGGGAGTACTCAGGCAAAGGGACAATTGGACGATTGGGCGCCGCCCGTGGTGGTGTCAACAATGCCATTGGGCCTCAGTTCGTTTCAGTTCGCTGCGGTTCGGTTCGGTTTGGTTTGGTTTGGTTTATTGTTCCACTTTTCATGTCAAAGTTATTGTAATTGTGTTAAGGCATTTCCCGTGTATATCCTATACACGCACGCACGCACACACACGCACACACACGCAACTCACTGAGATATAAATAAAAATCGGCACTGCGGAGGCAGCTAACGAAGCGGAGTGAAGCGGAAGAGCAGACACTTGTTTGACTTTGGCTCAGGCGCCATGTTTGTTGTCCCACTCTCCCCCACACTCAGTCTCAGTCTCAGTCACAGTCACAGTCCTTTCCACTCCCACTCAAACTGACACTCTCTCTCTTTATCTCTCTCACTCGCTTGCTCTCTCTCTCTTGCTGCCTGGTGTCTATGTATTTTTTAACGCACATCATTATCATTCCGTTTGTGTTTTGAACCGGCGCTCAGCAGCTGAGAGCAGGCAAACACAGTCTTGCCGCACTCACAGTCTTTGTGCCTTTCCCTCTCTCTCTCTTTCTCTCTTCTACTCGCTCACTCTCACACACACACTCAGCCAGGCAAATAAAGGAAAAAGCTTATGGTTTGCGCTGTTGTTGCCTTTTTGTTTTGCTCGCTCTCTCGTTGATTTTTGTTAGAGAGTGCTATATAAGCTCTGTGTGTGTGTGTGTGCTATCAGTGTGTTTGTGTGTGAGTATGTTTGCGTGTGAGTCTATTTGTGTGTGAGTGTGTTTGTGTATATACACTCCGAGTACAAATAACAAAAGGATACAACAAACTCGGAACAGAAAGTTTTGACACTTTTATACTTGGCTTGCAGCGACCCGAAACCAACCCAATAACCTGCCTCACACGCGCTCCCTCCCCCTCTCCTTCTTCTCCTACCTCTCCCTCTTTCCTGCCTTCCCTTACCATCTTCCTTCCTGGCACAAAACTGTTTTTGGGGTGTTTAATGGAGCTTGGCGCGTTCTTCTCCTCAAAAGTCGAGCACATGAGGTGTGTCTATGTGTGTGTGCCTGTTTGTGCGTGTTTGTGCATGTGTGTGCGTGTGCAAACGTGTTTGTTTGAATGGAAATGGGTCTATTTGGGCTAATATTATAGTAACTTATGATATTCATATCGTATTATTGCTTCAGGGCAAACTCATTCGCAGTGGTTCGTTGATTTCTCCATGGAGAGTTCTCTAGACTGAGAGAGAGACTTGGGAGAGTGTGAGTCTTTTTATGATTATTCTTCCACATCGTTGAAGATATAAGGACTTTGCCTCGAGCACACTAAACATTTATCTATTTGCCTATTCACTTTTATTTGCCCTGCCTTGTCTAGTGCAACAATTAGTGACGGCATTCGGCATTAGGTATGGGCTCTACAACTTGTAATCGAAGGTGGGAATAATCGATAAACTGAAGATAAGATATGTGGGGGATTATATGTGTGTTATTGTGCATATGTAAGTGTGCTATTAATAAGTATATTAATTATTTTGGGGGAGGATTATAAGTTAAGTTATTTGCGATCTATCGATTTAGATCTATCGGGGAAAAGGGATATTTGGAAAGGGGAAAATTACTAGCGTGATTATTTATGGTTTTTATTTAATAAGGGAACTCTGTGATTAATAAGGGAACTCTGTAATTCTTCGTTAAACTAAAGGTTCTATGTACGAGTATTATAATTGATCTTTATAAAGATATTCAGCTCAAGAATATAATACAAGCGTATATTATAATACAAGAGTATATTACGCTAAAGTTCGATATTCCTTTAATAGTAAAGGACTCCAAGTTTAGAATAACTCAAGATCTGCTAATTAAAATGCAATGAAACTTGAGCTATCATATGATAATCATCTTATAGTCAATTTAAACACATTTACCCGCTCAGAACTGCAATGAAAGCACGGAAAAACTCAATTAAGACTGCGAAAATATCAGTTTCCACCATCGTAAATCCGATTTAAGTGTTAATGTAAATGGTTAATTCCGGAAACAAAAAACCTCAGACAGAGTCGAGGCAGCGACAGAGACAGAGGGTGAGTAACAGAGGCAGAGGGAGATACAGTTGTGATTATTGCAGTTGCAGGTTGTGTGCATCAGCAGAGGCAGCCGCAGCAGCGCCAGAATAACCACCAGTCGAGTCGAGACGAGTCGAGTCCACCCAAACCACGGCATAAGAAGCAGCAGCGACAGCAGCATAGGCAGAGGTAGCAGAAGAACAAACAGCAATTCCGAAATGAATTCCATTTTACAAATATATTAACAACTTTGCACAACAACAACGACAACAACAACAGCAACAAGAGCAACAACAACAATAACAGCGAGTGAAAAGCACAGCCAACATATGGAAATGGAATACGACGTCGACGACGACGCTGCAGCCTCACACCGTTGATATGTAAATACACACACACACTCAAACTCGTACGTATGCGTCGTCGCCCCATCGCACTTGTAGGGCAGGCAGCGACAGAGCATTTATGCCAGCGGCAGCGCTGCCGGCAGAGAGCACAAAAAAAACAGAATGAGAAAACTGAGAAAAAAAATGTAAAAGAAACGCAAAATGAAAAGCACAAAAAGCGTAACGCGACGACGGCTGCGACGCAAGCAGCGCCACCACCACCACCAACAGCGGCAGCGACAGCGACAGCAACAGCAACGGCAGCAGTAACAGCAACAACAATCAATTGGCAATCTGTCCCACTGAAAAAACAATTGCTCAGACACACACACACACATCATGCAAACACATACACGTGCGCCGTTACTTGCGAGAGAGCGCCCCAGAGAGGAAGACTGTGAGCGAGAGCGTCGCATGGTCGTCCAACTCAATTTCAGTGTTGCCGTGCTGCACACTCAGCAATGTTGACGTGCTGCAGCCAGACACGCTCTCTCCGTTTGCTTGGCTCTCTTCATGTCGAGTGCGCTCTCAGCGCGTTATACTCTCTCACTCAGTTGCTCTGCCGCCCGTCGCTCTGCCCCGGCAAAGCCGACGCATAACAAAAAGCCAATTTTGTTACTTAAATGTTTACGCTTGTGTTTATCTTTTGTATTCGGTTTCTTATTAGGTTCTCATCTCGTTCTCATCGTTTAACAATTTGAGATATGATGGGAGCGCGCGCAACGGCTTCACACAACTGTCGCTGCTGCTGTTGCCGTTGCCGCTGGCAGCGCTGCTTGCGTTGTTTGTGTTTGCCTTGTGGTTTTGATTTTGATTTTTGTTCTGCTGCTGCCGTTGCCGTTGGCAGAGACAGCGACTGCGACGGGGGCTGCTGTTGCTGTTGTTGCTGCTGTTGCTGTGCGTTGTTTTTGGGGGGCTTTTGCTAATGAGTGTGATTTAGACTTGTCGAGCTGGTTTATTATTTTGCGGTGTTTGCGCTCTTGTTGCCGCTGCTGCTGCTGCTGTTGCTGCTCTTGTTGTTGTTGTGTGTGCGCGTTGGTGTGCGCTTTTGTGTTGCCCCCTCCCGAAGTTGCTGATTGATGTTGTTGCTGCTCGCTGCGGCAGAGGTTGGACTGCGCGGTTCGTGCTGCGGTTTTGTATTTAGATTAAATAGTTTTGACAGCTTCCAAATTGTTGATCTATGTGTGCGTGTGTGTGTGTGAGTGTTTGAGAGCTTTGACGCGATTAGAACTGTGAAAGGTTGCAGAATAATTGAGTTAATTTTAGATAGATTTATAAATAAATTGCATGATAATCAACTTATGCGCAGGAATTCATTAATCGGGCATGAAATCAGCGATTTACAGGATATGCAATGATGCATTATAAATATGAAATTGCATAAATAATTAATAAAAATAACAATAAATAACATTTAGTTGCTGACAATAATTAAATACTCATTTAATGCATAAATAAAGCGCATTTTTAATTAATTTATTAACATAATTATGATAACAATACAAAATAAAAACGCAAAACCTTCTTCAAAGAAGAGGGACAAAAAATATTAAAGTCAATTTGCGAAATGAGAACGATTCGCTCGTTCGGTTTGATATGTTAATGTGTACAAATGTGCACACACACACTCAAACGCATACACACGGACGCACACTCGCATGTACTTGCGGGCATTGTAAGCTCTGTGTGAAAAACATGAATCCAGCGCTTTGCGGTCGAACGCGGCAGCGGGGGCGGTCGACGTCGACAGCAGCAGCGACAGCGACTGTGAGCATATCAGTAGGCAAGCAAACGAGTACTCACTCTCTCGTCGGCGCCGCTGTCGCTACAGGGATTAAGCATGACAACGACAACAGCAACAACGTCAACACAACGATGACGATTGCGATGCCGATGCCGACGCCGATGCCGCTGCCACTGCCTCTGCTGATGCCGAATGACCAAGGCGTGTGTGTGTCTGTGTGAGTGTGTGAGGTGAAGTGGGGGCACAAGGTAGCATGCAAAAAGTAATTGGGAGCAGAAAGAGCAACAACAGCAACGACAACATTGCCTGCGTCGACGTATATGTCGCCGTCGTGGCAGCGCGCAAGGTGGCGACGCTCAACACGCAACAAGTTCGATGCAACCTGCTGCGACGCCAGACTCTCACACTCACTCACTCACATTGATTGCGTCTCTCGCTCTCCTTCGTGTGCTCTCTCGGGTCTGTCTCAATTTGTTGCGCTCTCTTTGCTCAGTGGATCGTTCGGTTCGCTGGTCGCGTGTTGCTTCATAATTTCTGTCCGTTTGTTTGTTTGTTTGCGGGAGCGAGCAATTGGGGGTCATACACGGACAAAGAGAGAGAGAGAGACAGAGTGAGAGAGAGAGAGGCATGGCACCAACATACTGTCAGTCATTATTTAGCGTAGCAGGGGCAGGAGGAGGAGGAGACGGGGAGAGTGGGTGTAGCAGTCGGGCACGAACGTAAAAGCTTCGTGTCGCAGTCGTTGCTCGTTCGTGTGCGAGTGAGTGAGTATGTGTTTGTGAGCCTCTGTGCCTGTGTGTGTGTTTGTGAAACATATTGAGCAAACAAGTTTGCAGCTTCTGAGGTTGGGGCTGAGTGGGTGGTTGGGTGAGCGGGGGCTGGGGTGTGGAGGGTCACTCATCGGAAGTCAATGTAACAACAAACATGCAAACACTCACGCACACTAAGCTGCCTCTCTTTGTATACGTGTGTGTGTGTGTGTGTGCGCTCTCGTGTGGAGTTATTTAAGCTCTCTTATTATTTCATTTGTCGCTTTTAGCTTTTGTCTTTCGTGTTGCCTCGTTGTGCCTATTTGTTGTTGTTGTTGCTTCTCTTGTTGCTGTTCTTGTTGTTGCTGTTGTTGTTGCTTTGGCTGACTGGGTGGCTGTTTGGCTGTTTAACTGCTTTGTTGGGTCGCTTGGTTGGCTACAAAAAATGTGGTAATGTGCGAAAGTCCTTTCGTCATGCTCGCCGCGCTGTCAAACCTGCAGGGAGGGCAGCGCAGCAACGCTGACGTTGATGTTGACTGCGCTGCGTGCGCTGCGTGTGTTTTAGTTGTTGCTTTACTTGTGAATTTGATTTTGCTTATAAGTTTGTTGTTTTTCTTACTTGTTACTTGTTTTTTATTTCTTTTTCTTTTTTTGCGTGTTTCCATTTTTTTCGCTTTGTTTGTTTGCGTTTTGCTTTTTTGTCGCTTGCCGGCAGCGACGCCGGCTGCAGCAGCGGACAGTCGACAATTTGGCTTTGTTTTTTGCATGTATTGTGTGCGTGGGGATGCGTGTGTGTGTGTGTAAAGGTGAAGCTTGGCGGCAGCTTGAATATTTGACAATGTTTGGATTGTTAGACGATTTATTATGACATGTTCTTTCATGTTACAGCGGGCGAATTACAGAGTTTTTTTCCACTTTCCTGCACGGAGTGCAATGGAATCATAATAGGGATTATAACTAAGAGCATGTGAATTGCATGACGCTACGAAGTGGAAGGGATTAAGACTACATTGGCTTAAAATGCATAAAGATGGGATTAATTACAATTAAGCATAATTAAGTAATTACATACTGTAAAAGGAGTATTCTATTATTATTGTATTACTCTCTTTTTATATAGTGAATATTTTGTAAGATAAATTATATATTTAAAATTTAGGTAGCTTTATAAGACAAAATAAACCTCTTAATAAAGCATTATATAAATTATAATTAATTTATTTAATTATATAGATACTATTCATAATATTTCATTATATTTTAAAAAAGTCTTAAAAAAATTTTCCTAACGAAATATTTACTATGTTGAATTCCCTTCTTAAATAATAAAATATTTCTAGTTGGAGATCAGTATATTAATAAAAAATGAATAATTGTTAAGCTGCTTGAAATATAAATAAAACAAACAACAATTTCATATTTTATATGAAATATAACGAATATGCAACAAATATTTAATGAATAATACTTAGTCTGTACTTATGTAGTCAATTTTCTCAATAATTTTCCTTCATTTAACTATAAATAATACTCCAAAGCAACTTCATTGTTCTTAAGTTGATCAAATTTGTCTTAAAGAGAGTTTACTTTATTAGATTCCTTTCTAGAATTGAGTATTTCTGCAAGTCACCCTGTATATCAGCTCAAATCTGGTGTGATGCAGCTTATAATACTCCCTGTATGAATGTGTGTATGTATGTTTATATGTACATATGTATGTATGAATCTACACCCACACACCCACACACACACAAACACGCTGCTTGTCTGTGTACATTGGCTATTTCGCCAGCACACGCAGCAACTCAATGATAACCCCCCGACTATCTACCTACCCCAACTGCCCCATTGTCAATCCCCGCGCACCCCCTGCGACTTCTACTCCCCATCCCCTCTGGGGCTAACCCACAAAAATCTGTCAGATACCGCAAAAAAACTGTTAGCAAAGCTTTCCACGTATTGTTAACGCATTTTATCACCAACGCGTGGCTGATTGGATTCCAAAGGGGGCGGCAGAAAGAGAGACAGAGAGGAGTGTGGAAGAGTGAGCGCAAGTGAGTGTGTGTGCGTATGTGTAGTGTGATTGCAAGTGTGGGGTGGGGGGAGACAGTGCGGTTGAGTGGGTGGTTGATTTCGTTGGGTGTCGGGATGCGCGTTGGGTTCCATGTGGAATTTCGGCGGTTTTTGTGGGTCATTTTCTGTTGTTGCTATCAATTTCGTGTGTGGAGCATGAGATCTGAAAATGTACACACAGACAGACACACACACATACAGACACATACATAGTTACATGCTGTATGCTTTAAGCTCAGCAGCTGCGGGAATCGTTTATTGATCAATTGGTTTGCTGCAAAAAAAAGTACAGGCGCAGCTTGGGGCTCCACTTGCCATCACTGCAGTCACTCACACACACAGGCACGCACTCAATCGTATGCACGCGCTCTCTCTCTCTGTCGCTCTCTCGCGCTCTGTTTGCTGCTGGGGCCAACGGGTTTTCAAACAGGTCTCTCAAGTCTGCGCTGCTCTCCTCCTATCCCCCGCTTCCTCTCTTTCGCATGCTGCTGCTGCTGTTGGGCGAGATCAGCCGCCGATATTGTTCACACATTTGCTTGAGCTGCCGCTGTCGCTGCTCTCTGCCCGCTGCTCGCTGTCGGCTGCGCAGCGGCGTCGTCGCTTCTTGTTTGCTGGTGTTTACGTCGATTTTATCGCAGGCGTAGCGCGTTTCATTGTCTTAATTTGTGTGCGCTTGCTCCCGCTCTCTCTCGCTCTTGCTCTCGCTCTCTTTCTCTTTCTCTCCCTCTTTCTCCCCTCTTTTTTGTCTCTTGTGGCTTTCGCTCTAAGTTTGTTTTGATCTGAGGCGAGTGCAAAGCGATTTCAAATGCGCCTTCTAATGGCTCCACTCGAACTCGAACTCGAACAGGTTTGCGGCGACTTCGTCTCAACTCAATGACAAATTGCCGCAATACGCGCTTGCGCCTGACAACGATCATCTCAGACGATGATCTCTCTGTCGCTCTCGCTGCCACCATAATTGGCAGCCACGCGCCGACGTCGCTGCTTTTTGCTAGACTGCGACGGCAACGGCGACGTCGACTGCGTGCAGCGTTCCTTAATCAGTTTTGACATTAATTTGAGTGCTCGATTCCCTTTTCGCCGGCCATTCATCAGGCTCGTGTCTCTCTACCTCTCTCTCTCTCTGTCTCTTCCTCATTCCTTAGTTCTGTTTCCCTCTCGCAGCTGTTTCTTATGCATGTCAGGCTGCAAGATTATCCACTTAGAGCTGCCTGTCCACCCCAAGTGACAATTGTCATTCTCATTGTCTTGGACGCTGTCTTCGCCGCGGCAACGTTGTAAATCATTGAATTCGCCGAGTGTTGTGACAGCCCGCCGAATGCTTAATAATATTTAACAATAATTGTCTGAAATTGACTCATAAATTATACGAGACGTCGCCATGTGTCAGATTTTGTTCACTTTATGGATATAAATATGAATATATCTACACACACGCATACCCTGTATTTACATTGGGAGTGGCAGAGCGAGACAGAGAGGTAGAGGGAGAGAGAGCTTTCTGCTCTCTCATCGTCATCCTTTGCTGCCCTGACAAGGCGCTGACACCTCGTGCTCAGATTCAATTTCAATATTTTCATTCGTTGATTGATGGAAAAGGCGAAAAAAGGCGCAGAAAAGGCGAACGAGTTGAAAAGTGGCGAAGATTGATCATGCTCCAAGCTCCGGGATAGCGTGCGAGTGGAAGAGGGCGAGCGACCTCTGCAGAGCTCTGCAGCGAGTTGATCAATCTATCAATCAGCGCCAGAGAGTACTTAATAATACATGATAATTTTTCTACGAAAATCGGCAACTTGTCAACGTTTTATAATTATTTGGGATTAAAAAGAATTGAAAAGCAAAAAGGCTTTAAGTGTTTTCTAATTGTTTCGATAAATATTTAAATAATTTAAATGATATGCCATATTCTTTGACTATTAATACTTTATGAAATAATAATATGAAATAATAATAATAATAATAATAATAATAATAATAATAAAATAATGGTAATAATTAATGAAAACTAAGGAGTTAAATTACAAACAGTATTTTATAAGACAGAGAAAGCTTCAGAGCTAGATCGATCTAGTAAAAGCAAGTAATAATCGCATTACATAATTATTACAACAATCTGTAGTTAATCTACATAATATTAAGGTGTTATTTACAAAGAATATTCTATTTTCCTCCCACTGGGCTGCGATTTGCTCAGGTGGCAAAAAGCATTGCACGAAGGTGTTAAAGTAAATACAGAAAGGGCGAGAAACAAATGACATTGCACAACAACAAAAACAACAACAATACATAAAACAATCTGTAAAATAAGACAACAAATAGAACAACCTCTACAACAACAAGAAGTTGGAACTGTGTTTATTTACGAATCGCAACGAATCAGAAGATTATCAGTCAACAGAGAAGCGTGCGGCAAATGCAAATGACAAGCGAGAGAGGGAGAGAGAGATGATATCGCAAGTCTAGAGGGAGTGGGAGAGGAAGAAAGGGGTAGAAAGATGTAACCAGGTAGTCCCCACTCCACTGCAGTTGCCCGCCCACCAAGCTTTCCCACTCCCCCACTGGGGCGTGGCGCAGCGCCATTATGCAAATGGTCGCCCCCCTTAGACATGTCAAGAAGTTCAACACTTTAACGCACATTAGCGTTGCGCAGCTGCCACGCCCCCACCCCAATGTGGCACCACCTTCCGGTCGGGAAATGGATTAAAATACAGCAAAATAAACAACAAATTAAAATGCATATTGAAGTAATTAAACAAACAGCGAAAACGTTTAGAAGACACAAAATATTTATGCAGACAGTAAAATTGTAAAATTAACTAGAGGTGTGTGTGTGTGTACGAGTGTGTGTATTTATGTGTATAATATGTTAATGCGGTCAGCAGTAAATCATAATTTGTCAACAAATTCATTATGTTAAATAATTAAGCTTTTGTTGTTGCTATTGCTGTTGTTGTTATTGTCGCGGCTTGTGGGTTTCTGTGTCTGTATCTGTATCTTTTATTGTTACTTGTTTATTATTATTATATTTTTCAAAGATACCAAGTAAATTAAAAGAGTGGGGTATATTCTTATGAATAGAGTCTACAGTTAACACAATGTTTTTGCTATGTAGCTAATATGTCTGTCTTCATAACTGTCAGTATATAATAATGTATACTGTCTTTTAATATAAATTAAAAAGAATCTAATACAGCTATAGAAAAATGTTTTGCTATACAGTTAATATGTCTGTCTTTATAACTGTCAGTATATAATAATGTATACTGTCTTTTAATATAAATTGTCTTTACAATGCTTGTATTGATATTGGAATGTAATCATAAACTTAATACGTTCATTCCTATATAAATAGGTCTAAATAGGTCGTTAAATATTAAAATAGGTCTTCTAAATAGGTCGCTTTATGTTAAAGATAACCTTGTTTTCTGCAACAGAGTATCTACTAGTCTTTTCCCTTTACTCAGCATACTCTAATATAATACGAGCTTGTCTTCTCTTTTTTATTTCCTATATATTCTATTTAGCTGATTACATATTTCCTATATATAAAAGTAACCTAATTTCCTCTTTCAACTGGGTATCTACTAGTCTTCTACCCTTACGCAGCGGACTCTAACCTAACTCGAGCTTGTCTTTTTCCTTTGTTTGGGTTTTCCATTTGACTGGCCACAAATGTTCGAGTCGTATCTTGAAACGTTTAGTTTTTGTTTTGTGTGTTGAGGTTTTGTTTTTTGTTTTTTAGTTTTTGGAATTTTGTTAATTCTGTTGCTTCTTTTTCATTGTTCTGTTTTGCAGTTGTCAGTTTTATAAATCGTATCTGTCAGATACGCGCTCATTAGCATTGAAATCGCATTCGTTTGCCTCCGACTGGCTCTGAGTTAAGTTACCATATAGTTTCACATGATCGGCTTGTTATCCATTTCCCTTTGCGTAGGAATTTCCTCCGGTTTGGTTGGTTAGAAGAAAACCTTGGAAAACAAATTGCCCGAAATGATTCAAAATGTTTATTTGACACATTTTACGCTTGTCACAAACAAACACAACCACACACACAAATTGAGTTGGTTAATAATAAACAAAACAGGGAGAACAAAACATGAAAAATATCCACATAGAACGTTCTTCTTTACTGCCTTCCCCCGCCCTCTTCCTTTCTCCCCATACGAATACCACAAGAAATTGGGACACGTCAAAATATTTCAAATCAAAAGAACTTGAGACAATCAAGAACTAAAAATGAAAGCGCCTCGTTTTCAAATTTTTACGCGTCTACGTGTGAGCTACAAATGTATATATCTATCTATACCTTAAACTGTGTATCTGTATCAGTGTGTGTGTGTGTGCGTGTTGTATCTGTATCTCTTCGCTGCGCATTTCGAAAATGATGGCATTATTAATAAAGTGGCAGTTTAACAATTTCACAGCTTCTAAACAAATCTTCGCACAACGGTGACATTTCTTGCCCTCTCGCTCTGACACTTGTCGCCCTCTCATGCTGTCTCTATCACACTGCGGGCAGCTAAAAATATGTGAATATTTGTTTGATTTCAGTGACAAATGTTTTCTATTTAGAGTTATGGCGCGTGTGATTTGCTTCGCTCTGGCCCCGTCTATATAGATAGAGATCCGTTTATACCATGACGGATTATCCAAAGATTTCGGCATTAAAGCCGTTTTGTCTTCGCCTGCCTAATGATTCGCATAGTCTTTGAGGCAGCACATTCATCACAAGGTGTCGCTTTGTTTCTTCTCTGGGTCAACTTTGGAGAGAGAGAGGGAAAGAAAGAAATATTGGACTATACATAAAGAACAGTCCATAAAAACCTAAAGTATTCGTTTATTAATTATGAATGTTTTCCTTTTGTTTGGCTTAAGAAATCTAATTGCTTTTTATTTATATTATGCATAGAAAAGTTCTTCTATTTTCCCCCTTTAGTTGCCCGTTCTTTAAACATTCTTTCAGCCATTTCCTGTTCACAAATTTAATTGTTCGACAATAAACAATAGTTTTGGCTGCCTGTAAACCTTGTGCCCCTTTAGAATTTACTAAAAACAAATTGGACTTCAGATCAAAATTCCAAATTGTTGCTATAAATGGCCTCCAGGCGGTGGCATATTGAAAACATTCAGCGATCTATTTACTTATGCCTCGCACTGTACCCGTGGTGCACGTGTGTGTGTGTGTGAGTGAGTGTGTAATGTGTGTGTGAGTTCTCGTCTCGACATTCAAAGTCTAATTCATAATAGATTCATGCGCTGTTCGCGGCGTTCGCTTTAGCTTGTTCTGCCTGCTACACACGGCGTATAAGTAATAAGTTTTATTTGGCACTTGCCTGCCAACAGCAGCAATTGTTGCTGTTGTTGTTGTTGTTGTTGTTGTTGCTGCCTGGCGTCATTTAATGGCTAACCAATACGACATGTCTATATATCTCGCTGTATCTGTATCTGTATCTGTATCCATAGCCATGTATCTGTATCTGCAGCTGTATCTGTATCTAGATACATTTCGGTGTGTATCTGATGATCTTTGTGCTAAAATTAATTTGTAGAAAAATGCGTGCGCTGCTTGTCGAGGTTGCTGCCGCTGCCAGCGTCGTCGTCGTCGTTGCTGCTGCTGTTGCTGCTGTTGCTGGTGGAACCTGCAGCAGCAACAGTTGCGGTAGCAAATTACGAGAAAATTAAATGTTGATTTAATTTTGAAAAGCAATTTTTCATTTTTAGCGTCGTCGTGGCGACGCAATTGACGTATGTATCTGTATCTGTGGCCACAGTTGTATCTGTATCTGTTGCTGTCTCTGTTGCCATAGCTGGGCATTTGCATGTGTTCCCCTGCCTATTGCTACGTGTGCTTCTCTGTCTATGTGTGTGTGTGTGTGTGTGCCCTGCCTGCCTGTCTGTTTGTATTTGAGTTACAATTTTGTTTCGCTTCGTTTTCGCTACGGCAATAAATTGCACTTTGCACGTCGTTGACGGGTTCGTTGCCAGCTGCGTCGCAGCAGCAGCAGCAGCAGCAGCAACAGCAGTGACTTGAAATTATATTTAAATATAATATATATAGTATGTAGAATAAACTGACAATACGTATAGTTACCCTGTAAGAGATCTGCGATAGCCAATGCTAATTGTACTCGTATCTATGTTTCTATCTATCAATCTGTTTGTTAACAAGCCAAACAATTTGTAGGCAGCATTTGTGATGTTAATTGAGCTGCTGACAGCGCGCTGTTACTTAAACACTGTAAAGCACTGTGAACTAACAGAAATTGCTGTTAAGGTAATGGAAGGAAGGTAGGAAAGGAAGACGGCAGCTTCTAAAGAGTTTTGATTGCTGCGAAAACCTTTAAATGTTCTTGCTTAATCTTATTTGAAATTATCTTATATTTTATTCTTCAAAACGGAAAATAAAGGTTTAACTTGGTTTCTAATTTTGCACATATTTTATTAACATATTTACTGATTCTTTCAAAGAGTTCTACCTAAAGTTTAGAATTAATTCGATAGAAGTCGAGCACAGCTTTGGTTACTTTATATGTTTTAACTCCTTTAAAGACTTTAAGTTAGATTCTAGAAAAGAGTCTTCAAACTCTGCATCAATCAAGTATTTCTACTATTCCTAGATACTTTCCTATTTATAATTATAGTTAAACTAGCTTCTCTTCTTCCGTATTCCCCCAACAATGTTTGGATGTGATTTCTTTTGGTTTTTTGACTAGTGAGCGGATCTTTTTTGGCGGCTTATGGCGTCAGCTGGACCACCGAAACCGCTTGGGCAACCGCTTTGAGCGGCAACTGGACAGCTGAACAGAGAATTCGACACGCCCACCTGTGGCTGTTGCTGCTGGCGGCATCCGCACGAGCAGCAAAGTCAAAGGCCAAAAAAGGCAACGGCAGCAGCAGCAGCAGCAGCTCCGTTTGATCTAACTCGCTTGGCCGTTGCCCCCTTTTGGCTTTAATCGGTTTGGTTTTTAGAACTTGTCGGCAAGCCTGGCTAATACCAATTAGTGTTTTGCCGATCGAAGCTACAACAAGAGACGCCCCAAAAGATTTATGACACCCACGAGCGGACAATGACGACGACGCTGAGGTGGGACGAATAGCTCGGGGCATGTTGCGTCTAATTGGAAACATGTTGCACGGGGCACGGGACATGGGGGGGCGACAACACAAGACACACAACATTGCGGCAGCTTGTGGCAATTGTTTAAATGCGCGTTCATTCATTATGCCGCCAATTTGACAATTTGGCCTCACTTGGCCGCATATCGCTTTAATCGCTTTATCGGCGGATCGCTTCGTCCAAAGTCAGCGCTAAGTTCGTCAATGGAGTCACTCGGCTAAAGCGTAGCTAGCTCACTTGTTATTGTTGCTGTAGGCTTACCTGCTGATGTTGTTGTTGTTTAGCTTGTTATTGTTGTTGTTGCTGGCAGTGCGCAAATTCTTCGTTTACCTTTTTTAATTTTTTATAAACATTTTTTTTTTTGCTTTGCCAGCACAGAAGGTGTTTGCTTTGGTTGTTGTTGCTGCTTTTGTGGCTGTTGTTGCTGCTGTTGTTTCACTGTAGTTGTTGTTCTTGTTATTGCTGTTGGTTCTGCTTCTGGGTCATCGCTCTTAAAATATTTAAATTGTTTTTGCTCACCTTTTTTGTTTTGTTTTTTGCGACGCTTTTTCTGTTTTGCTGTTGTTGTTGTTGCTGCTTCACCTGAAAGTTGTCTTTGGGCTTTTTATGCCCTCCATCACATAGAAGACAAGCAGCAGCAGCAGCAACAGCAAAAAAGTATCGTATCGTATCGCATCGTATATATTTTTCGCATGTAAAAAATGAAAAGTACAATCCACCTTCTTTTTTTTCGCCTTTCTGTTTATTTTTGTTGCTGTTGTTGCTGTTGTTTCTGTTGTTGTACCCGTTTGGCCGCTGGTCGTTGATCTGTTGTCCGTCGTCGTCGTCGTCGTCGTTTGCCTGCGATGAGACGCCGCAAATCGGCGTATTTAACTGATCCGACAGCTTCATATATGGTGACAGGCTACGGTTGAAGCGGATTACGAGCTTCTATTTTTAGGCCTTCGTTAATGAGTGAGTGCGAGCCCAAGCTGTGCTATATGTTCTGTGATGTAATGCGAAAGAGAAGGAGAGAGAAAAAGAGAGAGAGAGAGTGGGTGCTGTGAAGGAACTTGCAGAAGGAAGGCACTTGACTGAAGAACTGAAGAAGTTTGACATTGTTACAAATAAAAGAAGTTAAAGAGAAGAAAACTGCAAATTAAAATCTTGCATTATCTTTGATCTATTAAAGAGTGCATGGGAATTCCGTTATAATATATTATATAGGTTCTATTCTGTGGGTATCTTCTTGGAATTTTCATGATTAGATCGATTTGATACCTGGAAAATGAGAGAACTCTTCAAATTTAGATTCCCAATAAGCTTTGATCTGTTGCAAATGAAATTTTGTAAGTGGAAAACTCGTTTAATTACCTGACAAAGTATTTCCTTTATGTCTAGTTGCATTTACAACTCCCTCCCCTTCGCGCTTCTTTCGATATCCATCATCTCTTTCATCGCTAAACCGAAATAGCTGCCGTCAATTTGACTCTTTGCCTTTTTGCACTCTCAATTGATGCGGAAGCATTGAAAACGACGTTGACTTCTTGGAAAAGCGATAAACCCCCGCCGCATATAGCACCTAGAATGTGCACCGGCTGTGGCGATTTGGTGTCTATCTTCCACTCCCTCCCCCTCTCATTCTCCCCCCCCCCCTCTGTCACTGTTGCATTCCATGCAAGTAGATGCCATATATCATGGCACGGCTGAGCGCGCCAAGTGCGTGCCCAGTTCATTAGGAGCACATGGCAATGTGGAGCTGGGTAGCTCGAAGGCAGACAGCAGGCAGATAGGCAGAAAGGGGGAGAGGGAGTGAAGGAGGGGGCTGCTTGGTGCTGCTTGGCAACTACTTTGCACTTTGCCAGATACTTAACTTGCAGTTATTTACAAGTCATGCTTGCTGCGAATTCGCTAGAGTGTGCCCAGCGTGGTGGAAGATGGCGAGTGCGGGGGGTGAGGGGGGGAAGCAAGACGGGGAGCTCCCCTTGGCTGAGATTTCGTTGACTTGCTGATGCTGCTGTTGATGCTCCTGATGAAGATGATGATGGACCGCAAGAGTTCTGAGCCAAAATCTTCATCGCATTATTTGGTTTGCTTTTTGTTGTTGCTGTTGTTGTTGCTATTGTTGTTGTTGTTGTTCAGTTCTCTTTGCAACTTGCACCTATTTATATTCGCATTTATAAATAAACAACATGAACGAGTTGTCGTTGTAATAAATATTGCACACACACAGAGACACACACAGACAGAGGCGCAGACAGCGCAAGAGACTCTGAGACTGCGAGACGAGAGACTTGGGAGAATGAGGAGACTTGGGGAGGGAGGGAGAAAGGGAGGCAGGGAGACTGAGAGACAGGCAAGAGACATGCACAAATATATTTATATTTAGCCAATTTTCAACGCTTGTTGACAAAACTGTCAACAAAATGCAATGCAAAGCGTAATAAAATTGTCCAAGAAGCTGAGCCAATTGAAGCGGCAGCGTGCCGAGGGACCTTCTAGGGGAGAGGGCGCCAAAGGGGGTGGCACGGCAAACAAAGTTGCTGCGTGTGTGACAGGCAGAAGGAGGAGGGAGAGAAGGGGATGGAATGGGTTGCCATACAAAGGAAATGGCAAAATGATTGTCATATTACGTATACGCACCGTGATACCGAAATACTTTGACAGCGTGACAAGGGATGCGCTCGGGCTGTGACAGCTTGCAAAAAGAAAGAACTAAAGAAAGACAACCCTGTGTATACCTTGAGGGATTATCATGCTATATGCACACACACACACACACACACATGAAGCTCTTTTATATTTTGCAAATCATTTCAACGCGTCTTAAAAGTGCTGCGCATCAACAAATTAAAAACTTAATTGGCAACGCGTCGCTTAAGTGCCGCGTTAAGCCCTTCAATTACCACCTGCCCCCCAGATGAGAGTGGATTCCTGCTTCTAGATCAATTTGCTCTACCCAAATCACACACACACTCACACTCTGAGGCAGTTGTGGATGTTTATTAACTCAACTCAACTCAACTCAACTCGACTCGACTCGACTCGACTCGACTCTCGGGGCCCACTTGACACATTTGGTTAAAAGATCACTCACCTTGTCCAGACGCACGGGCCATAACAAATCTTCATGCAACAACAGCAACAACAACAACAACAACAACAAGGGGGCAAACCTGAACGAAAAGTTCAAGTTGGCTAATAAATTTATTTTGTTTCTTCTTGAATTTGTTGTTGCTCTCGCTGGCCATAAATAAACTATACAAATATTTGGTAGTGCTCGGGGTTGCTTCGGCTCGGCTCGGTTCGGTTCGGTATGGTTAGGGGGTTCGTATCGAGCAACGAGCTCATAAATCTGTAAATAAATAAAATAAATTCTCGTATACATCAAAATGTATCAATAAAAATGCTCAACAAGTTTTATTCGCTCGCCGCATAGAAAAATTTACATTTATCATAACAAAATCGGCAAAACGATCGGCGGGGGCAGTCGCTGTCGCCGTTGCAGTCAGCGCCAGCTGTGGCAGCGACGCCGGCAGAGGTTGCTCGCTAATTTGGCGTGTTAATTGCCAACGACGAGACGAGAGACCCCGAAAAGAGAGAGAGAACCAAGACGAGGCGAGACGAAGCGAAGCGAGCCGAGTTGCGGCTTTTCTCTGGGTCTCTCTTGCACGCTCCCTCTCTCTCCTTCTTTCTCGCCTATCTCTCCCGCTCTGGCTCTCTCGTTAGGGGGCTATAAATTTTATGTGTTTTGTGGCAGAACGAAACGCTTAAGCCGCAAAATGACAAACAACGAATTAACAAATTAATAAATTATATTTTTCTTCGCCTTTTGGCGCCGTCAAATGAATATTTAATAACTAAATGGACGGACAACGGGCCGCGACTGTATCTCACAGATATTGTATCTCTATAACTAATGCGCAGCATAAATTTGGCACTCGCTGAGTGCCGGGGGAGGGGCGTGACCGACGCCTACTTTGCATGCTTTTGCATATTAATTCAACTGGCAGCAGGCGTTTAATTGCTCGCTCCGCCTCCGACTCAACGCCCCCCACCCGCTTCCTTTTACTTAATGGGGCGTGGCCAACAATGACGTCAACAAGTTGCCGCCTCGCATCCGCATCAAATCAATTTGCAGCGCTGCCACTGCCACCGTCGACGATTTGATCAAGCAACTCAAGTGGGCGCCCCGTCAACAACAACGCCACCTGCCGGCAGGCAGCAAGACAAGTGTAAACGTTTTATGGCATGCAACAAACTTGCCGGCGATCGCGCAACAGAGATTCGACTCCCGAAAAACTTCCCGCATGCAAAAGTATCTTGCGGCGGCGTCGGCGAATGTATCTAGATACACGTTGTACATGTGTATGGCTAATTTGCTGTCAATTGCCGAACATGAGGAGAGTGTGAGTGAATGAAAGAGTGAGTGTGTGTGTGAGTGAGAGAGTGTGAGTACTTGTAATAACATAAACAAGACAGCAGAGCGGAAAAACACTCGCATCATTTGTAACCCACTGAGGACGCGGTGCAATGATCTCTCTCTGTCTCTTTCCATGTGTGTGTGCGGGTGTGTGTGGCTGTGTGTGTGTGCCTGCATGGCTGCATGCCAGCAAAAGCTTGCGGTATATAACCAATAATTGCAATGGAATAAATGAAGCAAATAAAGCGCAAATAACTCTGAATCGATTAAGCGAGAAAGCAACAGAAAGAGAGGAAGAGAGAAGTTAAATTATATTTAAATACATCAAAGTTAAATTATATTTAAATAAATTAAATACTAATACTAATAAATTGAACAAAAATGAAATATATGTAAATCACTTTTGCTGCAAATGCTGAAATGTGTAAATAAACTTGCCAATCAATACATTAAAGACAACTTGGCCTGAAGAAGAATTCAACTAGAGAGTCTCACATGTTCCCACATATTCTCATGCATATTCCCAAATATTCTTTTTCTCAATTCTAGCATTTGTTATTGGCAAGAAAACCCCCATCGAAATTGACCCCATCCAACTGGCGCCTCTTTTACATACGATTTATCTAGCCAACAGCAATGCGCATACGCCATGTGGGCCAAGCAATTCAGCAAGCCGATTAAATAGTGCAACAAATCTAGCCAAATCGAAAATGCAAATGCAACTGAAACAGAAACAGAAACAGAAATAAAATCAAATTCAAAAACAATCAAGAAGCAGAAGAACACGCAAATGAAAATAAAACAAAAATATAATAAAATCAAATCTCTCTCGCATTTCTCGCCATAATTTTAGACTGTTTGCAAATTGAATTGCCTTCGAAATTTGCGAAACAATCAAAGCAAACAGCAAAAATATCATAAAAATGGCTAAACTATTGCTGTACCTATACAGCAGATATGCAGATGTGTGTGTGTGTGTTTAGGTGTTTGTGTGTGTGTGTGAGTGTGTAATGGGATGCACTAGTCGAAATGACCGCAGAGTCTGCTACAATACAAACTAATGCAATGTGAATTTTCAATAAAATATCAGCCATAAAATGTGCAATGGACGTACACACACATGCACACTCACACAAACACACACACACACACATGCAGCACACTTGAAATGCAATAATCATATTAAAATCAACGATGAACAAAAAATCTCTGAAAGGCATTCAAATAGTTCGTTTTTAAAGTTATTATTAGCCGCAAATGTGCGGCAATACATACACACACACAGAGAGAGATGCACATACACACATACAGTGTACATACATATACACATACATATATAAACTGATATACTATGCTGGCATTAATGCGCGAGTACAATCGATATATTGTACATCGTTTATGCATAGCTCGATGTAGTCGCTACACAAGTCTAGCGAATGTATCTATCGTATAGCTGTCTGTATCTGTATCTATAGATGTATCTGTATCTGCAGCAATTGACTGACTGCCTGACGCTTTGTGTTTGCCTTTCGTATTTGGCATCTCGTATAAATCATTTAAGCGGCCACAATATAAAATCAAGTTGAAAATATTCAATGAACTACTTTTCGGTTCGGCAAAGTGTCCAAATGCACTGCACGAAAAAAGAGTGTGCAAAGTGAGTAAATAGAGTGCATATGGTAGACATACATATTGTCAATTATATATATCAGATAGTCCTTTATTATGTTGTGTGGGCTTGCAATGGAATTTCATTTTATTTGCACAGCGCACACAAACCAAATAAAAACAAAAACAATTTGCCAAGTGACATACACACAACTTATTAATCGTATATAAATAAATTATTGGTAAATTATTATGTCAAGAGGAGAGATATACATTGAAGAGGGGAGAAGGTTGTTTTTCATGATATTTATTGGCGCTAGATATAATTGAAGATGTAAGAATATAAATATAAAGTATCTTCCTTATGTCTTTGCAATTTATTATTATTATGTATATAAATAGTTCATAAATTATTTGTATTATTTTCATTATCAATCATTTATTTTAATTATTTATTGTTATTTAAATTTTCAATCATCAATTCTTTCATCAATAATAAATTATAATTATAAATTTTGAATATTTCATTATTCTTTTGGAAATTCTTCTCAACTATTGTCCATCTTCTTTAACCTTTAACCCTTGTTTGCCTGAACAATACATCACATTATAAGTATGCATACACGTGAAGTACGCACGCTGCTACATACACAATCACTCACACATACATGCAGTGTGTGTATCTCAATATAAATTTGGCATTTATAAATTCTGCAATTTAAAACGCAAATTTCAACAATTTCAGGCGTCAACGCATCGCCAAAGCAGCGCATCCCTCCTGTCACCCTGTGCCTCTGCTCACATACTTCCCCTCCCCTCTTTGCCTATATCAGCCTAGCTGCAGTACGCTCCTCCGCCTCGTTGCGCATACGCCGCGTAGGCCCGTCGCATATAAATTTGCGACTCAATCGCCAGCGCCTGCTGCCGCTAATGTTGCTGCTGTCGTTGTTGTTGCTGGCGTTGCACACGCTGCTGCTGCTGCTGCTGCTGTTGCAGGAGACGACTCGGCCAGCAGCGAGTGTGGCCCACACTGTGGGCTACTTTCGGTCGATCTCCGCCTTTATTTTATATGCATTTAATGTGCCTCACCTCGTTTGCCCCTCCCTTCCTCCTTCCTCCCTCTCTCGCTGTCTGCTCGCTCGAGCGCACTACGGACAGCAATTTATGCTCTACACACACATCGATATGGTGTGGATGTGTGTTTGTTTGTTTTGCTTTTCTTAAAAATAAGTTTTTAATTGCGAGTCGACCGACTGAGGCAGATTATTCGCCAAATAATTTGGCTCTTGAGGCAGCAGCAACCACAGCAGCAGCAAAGCCAATCGCCAAAGAGTTTGCAGCTTGAGCGAAAATCGTTCTGTTGAGTAAACACACACACACACACACGCACACATAGGCACACACATCTCTCTGCCATGTGGCGCAGCTAATCAGAGTGCCAGTCCCCTCTCCCCCTCTCCAACCTCCCCTCCTGACTGGCAGCAACTCGTCGAATAGTTGGCAAAATAAATTATCGAAATGAGCATCGGCGTTGAAATTAAACAGGTTGGCCGAGAATGCAGCAGCCACACAGTAGGAACAGAGGAAGCAGGGCGGGAGAGAGGGAGGGAGGTAGGTAGGGGCAGGGGAAGCGACTGCTACGACGTGTGTCTGTTTATTTGTTTGATTGCCAGTGCAGTCGGTAATTTTGCTGAACGCTCATAATTTGTATATTTGCGATTTTCAATTAAGCAGCCGCAGCAACTGTGGCAGCAACTGTGCGGCAGGGCGGTGACATATGCACCACAAATATGCCACATGGCCCGACGGAGTCCATTGCAACTTATTAAAATTTATTAATAAACCAGCCAAGCAGGCACAGCCAGGCAGGCAGCCAGGCAGGCCAGTCAGTGTGCCACCCACGCGAGGCACAACTCAGGAGCCTGTGCTCTTCCTCTGCAGGTCCCCCTCTCTCCCTCTCTGTGTCTGACTGGTCATCTGGCAATGGCCATTGCCATTGAGTAGACATAATTTACAATTATTTCAAGGACACTTTACATAGACTTGGAACGGGTTCCAGAAGGTAGCAGCACCTCAGGCAGCGCTTGGATGCGCGCTCCATGTTGCTACGTGCTGGCCATGCTCAGCTTTGAGGCATGCCTCGTGGCAGCCGTCTCGCTTGCACGCGCTGTTTTTGTTGTTGTTGCTGTGCATTAAGTGAAAAATTGCAATTTTAACGCCCGCGTTAATTTACAGCAGTTGCCACAGCAGCAGCAGCAGCGACTGCTTGAGATGCAGATACAGATGCAGCAGATATAGCTACAGATACAGATGCATAGATACATCGTGGGGCTGGGACTGGGACTGGGGCTGGGGCTGCCCTGGCAAGTGGAGTGGTGTGTCTAGTGTGGTGTCTCTTTGTCTTTTTGGGGCTGTGCGTGGAACGTGTTGCTGCAACAGTTGCTGCTGCAGCCACTTCTGACCGTGCTGAAGGTAAACCAGTGCGTTGTCATTGTTGTTGCACAGATGCGACTGCCTTCAGTGCTGTTGTTGTTGCTGTTGTTCTTGTTATTGCAGGCAGGTATCGAGCCGAGCTTGCTGGCTGCGTTGTCATTGCCAAGGCAGAGTTCCCTTCCCCCTCGCTCTCTCCGTCTACATCCCTGACATTGGCGCGCGTCTCTCTCAGAGGTTCTATCGCATAACATTCCACATAATTTGTTAACTTGCTATGCATATAAGACTCTCGAGTGCGGATTTATGACTTGACGCGAAATTGATCGCGACTGATCAAGCGAAGGCTTCTGCAGGTCTTTCCCTGCAAGCGAAGCCCTAAAAAAAGGAGTAGAAAAAACAAATACAACACAAAGCAGAGAACTTGGCAATAAAAAAACAAGTGAAGAGCAAAGCAAAGCAAACAAAAAAAACCAAAACTAACAGAGGAGCATTGCGGAGGATCGCCGAGGATTGGCCAAGTATTGCTTTGGCTTTGGCTCTGTGGCTCTGGCTCTGCAGCTCTGACTCTGGCTCAGCTCCACCCGTATTGAATTCCAATGTCAAATCGCGCAGCACATGATTCAGTGCCAGGCCAAGGTGGCCGTCAGGTCTGTCCGCCTGTCCGTGTATCGTTTCAAGTGATCTTCAGCCCTCGTCCCTCGTCCCTAGTCTCCCTCTGTCGCCCTCTGTCTCCCTCTGTCTCGCTTGTGTCCCTTGTCTTTGTCTGTTTTCTGTTTTCAGTTTTCTGGGGATTGCTGCAGGTGGAGACACTTCGGTTTGGGGTTAAGGCTTCTCCTTGCGACGGAAGTTGCCAGTGGCGCCATTGGCCATTTATATCGATGATGTTTCATTATGATCGCCTCGAGTTCTTATAAGGTTTCAACAACATCTTAAGAGATCAGGCACAAAACAGTTGAATGCACACTGGAATGGAACAAGCGCTGAGCACAAGTGACATTTCGACCGTTATATAAAGGAATAAGATTGCATTTTTAAAGCGAATTTAGTTGAGTAGAATAAGAAACTAAAGACCAAGATGGCAAGAGAGATATGAAGTCTGTTCTAATTTGCATTTATATAGAGTAATCAAAGCTTTATGAATATAATAAAGAGATAACTGCTCCAGTTACATTCGGAATCAATTAAAGACCTCATATAACTTGTATTACTTACCAATTATATCGTATTACTTTACGCCGATCCGCATTAAAGTCGAGCAATTAAAAGTTGCCCCAAGTCGATCGCTTTATTATGCAATTCAAATTCGCTTGGGCAACTCGTAGAGTCGCACGCCCCGTATTGACAGCTCATAAGAAGCGATCTTTAAACACGCGACAAGCTCTCCCTCTCTCTCTCTCTCTCGCATATGATATTTGTAAATATATGATCGTTCATCCTGTCTGGGGTCTATAAAACTATATGGCAGCTAATTTGGTTTCGGATTGCGATGCTTGGCTACGCTTAACTGGCCGGCAATAACCCTTAGTAGCTGTTGACTTCCCCCTCACCTCTTTTCCCCGTTCATAATGGGGCGCTTAAGTGACATTTTGTGGTCAGTTTTATATGCGCGATCACCGGCGTTTTGTATACCATATACAACCGGACTGATCGGCAGTTAAATCTTTATGTCGATTTTCACACTTTGATTTTGTGATTGCATGCAATTTGAGACTTGATCGGAAATCAAATGAAAGAGCACACTCTCACACAAACACACACACACGTATATAGCATATATATATAAACAATCACACTTACATAAACACAAACACACACACATAGACATCAGACTTAAACACACAGTCAAGCGATCAAAACTGATCATTATGAGGACTTTGAGTGGCCATAAAAGGCGCGTGTATAGCAGGCACCGTTATGGCTGGAGAAAAACAAGACAAAATTTAACTGATTTATAGCGCTGATCCGAAAAGGGTTTATATAGGGCCCAGGCCCAGACAAAGCCGTAAATATCTGAAACGTAAATTAAGCAAAGATGCCGAAGACAAAAGCGATAAGTGTGCACAGACTGAAAAGAGGCAACTGCGAAAGCAAATTATATACCAGATACTGTGCACATAATTGTACATAATATACTGACGAGAGAGTACATAAGGGGGCAGTGAGGGGGAGGGAAAAGAGAAGAGAGACAAGAACCGGGAACTGAGGACTGAGGACTGGAATTGGCAGCCAGACGCGCAGCCGGGCTAATTTAAGCGAGGACAACACCTCAACTCATATTTAAGGCCGGCTAAATCAGAGTCGCAGTGTGTGTGAGAGAGTGTGTGTGTGTACTGTGTGTGTGTGCAAGTTCCAGTCACAGAGTCGCGTCCCAAGTCACCCAAAGAGACGTGAATGACGCTGACGTCGCCGCCGTTGTCTGCGTCTGCTTCTGCTGCTGCTGCTGCTTCTGCCTGTTCTTGTCTTTGTGTCTGGGCCGCAGCAGAGAGAAAAAAGAAAAGGAATAAAAAAAATTAAACACATAAGTAACGAAAAAAAGAGAAATACAATAAAATTATAAAAAAGCAACGGCAGCAACTAAATCGATGCAGCAGCAACAGCAGCAGCCGGCGAAAGAAACGCAGTGCAGAAGAAGGAGAGCGAGACGGCCGCGGGGCGTATGAGTGATATCAGAGAACAAGCAAGCGAGCAAGCGAGGCAGGGAATGAACAATGAACCAGGCAGTCAGGCAGTGCCAGGCCAGAGCAGGCCAGGCACCAAGAGCAGCAGCAAAGACAGAGCCAAAGACAGAGGCGAGGGCATTGGTGCAGTGCAGTGAAATTAAGAAACCAACAAATTCATCCAGAAAAGTAGTCAATAAAGTGTCGACAATGCGCACAACAACAAACCCAGCAACAGCAACAACAACAGCAGCAATAACAATAGCAACAACAGCAACAACAGAGCTGACAACAACGACCACAACGAAACCGTCAAAAAGCAGCAGGCAGGCCACGCCATGAGCCAAGACCGAACGAACGCTTGTCGCTTCGCTTCGGTTTCAGTTTCGCGAGAGCAGCTCTCTGCCTTTCTCTCTTCCCCTCCCTTTCCCATTCCCCACCTGACCACCAGGCAAGCAACTCGTTGCGAGCCGAGGCAGAGGCAGAGGCAGAGGCGAAGCGAACCCAAACCGAACTGGCAGCGCAGAGCCGCAAAATCAATTGAGCGATCAAGTGTCTTGAGGCGAAACAGAAGGTGGAATAAATAAAACAATAACGATGATAATGAAGTTAAAGTGAATTTTGATGAATATGCCGACGAGGCGTGGCAACGAAGAACACAAACACAAGTGGACAGAGTCCACATGGGGGACACTGGGAGTTGCCCAGCAGCGGACATCCGGGCAAGTGCCTGAGACGTGGCGACCCCAAACAACGTTGATCATGGCTAATGGCAGTGCCTCAAATCGGATGTTACTCGAAGTATATATAGTACACACATGGGAAACTAGGGGAACTACAATTGCATGTAGCGTAAAATAAAGCTAATCATTTAAACTGATTTAGCTACAAAACAGCTAAATGCTCTCTAGTTGTTCGACTGCTCGCAAAGCTAACTAAAATATCAATCAATCAATTCAAACTAAACTTGTTTCTCGCTTTCAGTTCTATCTGCACAAATTGTCTCATTGAATTAACCATGTAGAGAGCAGAGTTAAGAAGGATGCGATAAAAGGAACAAATAACACAGCGACAAGTGGGACCAAGTAAGTGGATGACATTAGCCCGAACATTGAGTGGGTTGTGGGAAAGTTAAGGAAGTTCCAAAGAGAATGCAGTGAAAGAAGGGATTGATGGAGAACAGAAGACAAGAGAGAGAGCAAGAGAGGGGATACAGAGGAGGACTGTAGAAGTTTCTTCCTTCTGTAATTTGAAAAGTCGCCTGTGACAGCGTTGAATTTTCAATAGCCCGGCACATTTGAAAGTGTCAGAAAGTTTTCTACCGACAACTTTTTGTGCGCTTCCTTGTAGTTTTTAGTGTTGTTGTTAAGAATAACTAAAGATTGGATTTCGTCAGGGTCAAGAGGGTAGTTTGAATGAGCTGAACAGAATATTTATTTATTTATTTTTATTTATTTATTTATTTATTTATTTCTTTATTTATTTAATGTCGACTAATGGCAGTCAACTGGGAAAAGAGTTACAATAAAAATTAAGAATAAAAATTGATTACATTAATAATAATTTTTTTTAAAAGGATGAATGTAAATGAATAACAAAATTATTAATATTTTATTTTATTTAAATTAAAATTAAATTTAAAAAATTAAAATTTAAAATTTAAACTTTAAACTGGGATAATAAAAAGAAACCGATCCAACATTTGTTGCAAAGGGATTGGGGAAAACCCAGAAAAACCTAATCAGATCGGTGGGTTAGTGTTAATTGTTGTTAAGTGTTAAGTAGTTAAGAATGGATAGTTTGACCGAATTAAGGGAGGACTCTGAGTTGAAAGCTCTAACCAGTCTATTGTAATCAGCATAGAGAACTCGAAAGGGATCATGCAAGCTATAATTGTTATGACAAAAGTTTAAGGAAAGTGGCAAAAAATTACGATTTACTAAATAATAATAAAAATATATAATTTATAATGTGAATAAATTGTAACACGGGAATCTTATTACAGAATAAACGCATAGTTGAAATGAATATTCTACAAATTATAATGAAGTTTTTATTATATTGAACTACAATATTACAACACAATATTTCAAATATACATATATCTTTAATTCATTATCCACATTTCTATAATGAAACTTCAGCAAGAGACTCTCTGTTCTTTCCCAGAGAAATTACAGAAGTTTTCGTTCCATATGCTGTGTCTTTCATAGGGTATTCCCACTGCGGAGCCATTATGCGAGCTTACGCTGTTTGTTATTGCAGTTGTTGTTGCTGCTGTTGTTGTTGCTGGTTGTCATTGCATGGGCAACATTCAAAGTTCGCTTGGCGCATCCCTGTGCGGCTGCATGGCTGCTTGGGTTGCCTGGGGGGGCGGGGGAGAAGGTGGAGTGGGAGTGCGAGAGGAAAGAACTGTCGCTGCATCGGTTGCCCGAGAGGGAGGGGGGGGTAAAGAACTGTGGGGCGTTCGACTTGCGACAACTTTCATAGCGCCGTGTCGAGGTCACAGAATTCACAGAGTCCTGTGTAGGCAGCAGGAAGGGAGCGGAAGGAAGGGAGGGCAGGCAGGTTGGCAGCCAACGCAGCGACAGCAGCAAAAGGAGCAGAGCAAGTGCAAAAACTAAAGGCATGCCACGATATGCCAGCACACACACACACACACACACAGCCAACCTACCCACCATATAAACAGTATATAGAGGCATGTGTGTGTGTGTGTGTATGTGTGTGTGTGATGCGCTTGGAGTTTGATATTTCCTTTTATTGAAAATGCACTTTGGTGCCATGTAAACTTTGCAATCAAAGTCAACGACGGCAAACTGGCGACGCTGGTGCCACAAGAACGAGACCGAAACCGAGACGACTGAAAGGTTCAACCTGGCTGAGCGTGGGGAAGGGGCGGTGGCAGAGGCAGGAACAGGGAAGAGTGAGCAGCAGCAGCAGCAGTAGTCGAAGAGGAGGAGCTGCCTAGCTTGGCCTGCCACCTCTAACGATATAATGGCAACGACCATGGCCAGAGACATTAGAAGCGACTCGGTGGCAGCAACTGCAATTGTTGTTGTTGTGCGAACTGTAGAGAGAGAAAGAGAGAAAGAAAGAGAGAGAGAGAGAGAGAGAGCGAGACACAGGCATAAATAGAGCTCTAGCACTGGCTCTGCCTGCCCTCGTCACTGGCCATCCTCAGGTTGTTTGGTTTTTGGCCTGTGCTTCCTATTTATAGTTTGCATTCCAAAACGGCGTCGCCAATGTCTACCTGCCATCCTACACCTCCTCCCTCTACCTCTTCCACCCAGCCTGCCTGACTACGCTGGCGGAATTCAGCAGTTTGTAACTCGTTTTCGTTTTATGATTTCTGCAAACTGTACACGGGCAACGGACAGTGGCAATGGCCAATGCGACGGTGTCCATCGGTTCTGTTCTGGTGACGACTATCGAGGAGGGTCCTAGGCCTACACGCTGCCCGCCGCTGTCCTTGGACGCTGTCATCGCGGCCCCTTTCCCCTCTCCTGCTCCTCACCTTCTCCTGCTGTGTCCACCTTCTCCTGCTGCTGCTTCTACAGCGATTGCCCCGATCAATGTTGGGATTTGCTGTTTTGCGCGGTGCTCAACTGTATTGCGGGAGGTGTGGCTGCAGAGAGGGAGGTGAGCTTGCCTCGCTGTCACTTGCTGCAACTGTAAATGCAAGTGCTGTTGCTGCCGTTGCTGTTGCTGCTGCACACTGCACCACAATCTCTAAAACTCAAAACTCAATGAGTTGGCTTTTGTTTAGCGGGCCAGTTGCTGGCCCTGCCCCAGCTCCTGCTCCTGCCTCATCCCCCTGTTGTTGCTGCTGCTGCTGCTGTTGGTGAGAAAATTGTGTTGTGTTGTGGCATTTTGGTTGCGAAGGGTTGTCTGGCCCGGCACAAACACACCAACATGCAATGATTGCAAACAGCACCCTGTTTGCGCTGCCCCCCCCCCCTTCTCTTCACTACCCTGTTAACACCCCCGCAATATTTTCCCAGTGCGTGGCGCGCATTAGCCAGTCCCAAAAGCCAAACTCTGCGCCCCTGGCCATGCAGGGCATATTGTTGCTGTTGTCGTTGCTGCCGTCGCTGTTGCTGCTGCTGCTGCTGTTGTTGTTTGCATTTTACCTGCAACGTCGCTTCGCATAAAATGCAATGAACTCGACAGTCGGCACTATCAACATTTGTATGTGTGAGCAGCCCCACTCTCCCTCCCTCCCTCTCTGTCTCTACCCTATCGCTGTGCATTTTTCCCCATTTTCCGTCTATTTGGTTTTATTCTAGCCCCCACTGCCAACTCCCTCATCCTGAATGTGCCATGCAAGTCTCGCCTCGCCTGCCAGCGAATGCATTTCCATTTCCATTTAACATGCCAACGTGCGCAGGGAGAGTAGTGCAAGCAGGGGGAGGGGGAGAGGCAGTCATTGGCAAGGTGGAACAAGGATGAAAGGATGGCAGCCTGGCATGGCATGGCTTGGCATGGCATAGTCTGGCCTGGCCTGACATGGCATGGCCTGTTCGTGGGCTACCTCGTATATAGTATTCTGGGCTGCTTCTTGCTCGCCCATTTTCCATTTCCATTTCCCCTTTTGGGCCAAAACACTCGCATCCATTCGCAATTGAATTGTTTTTCAATGTGCAACAGTTTTGTGCCTTTTATCACACTCACATACACACACTGACACACACACTCTGTGAACTGCTGTGCAACAATTTAGCCGACATCAATTGAATATAAATTTTAATTCCCAAATTTATTTTGCACATTTAACAATTCAATCGAATTTATTTAACATATCCTGAAGAGAGGAGGGAGATCTGTCAATAGTTTTAAGGCGTTTAAGGACTTAAGGATGAGACTTTAAAGGGGCTTAGATAAAATGGATGGAATTGATATATAAATTGATAAATCGAAACATTTATTAGAGATTGTTAGAATATCTTATTGTTTGCTTTTAGTTTTGATGGAATTTTTTTAACATTTATTAAAGATAATAGTGTTAAAAGTACATTGGAAGATTAACCCAAATTGCCGTACAAATAAGTTGAGGTTAGGTAACAACGCCCAGTAAATTTCCACTATATATGGTTTATCTGTTTATGACCTTAACTTGTTTTCAATTCGCGGCTTTTACATGCAACTATTTCAGTTGTTGTTGCCGCCTTTTGGTTCAAAACATGCCAAAACAATAATGAAATAATAAACAAATGTGTGTGCAAGTGTGTGTGAGTGTGTTTGTCTGTGTGTGTGCGTGTGTGTACATTGGAAAGTTGCTGCTGCTGCTGTACGAGAGCTAAGTCCGCATTGCCCGCTGAGCTTCTCCAGCGTCGCTGTCACTTGGCCAACGTCACCTCAGCCCATGCCCCTCCCCCCTTGCACTCCCCTCCCCCCCACCCTGTCTACCCGTCTTGGCGCATAAGCTGTGCGGGCGGCTTTGGCGGTTGCCTTTGAGTGATGCTTTGGTTTCATAACTAACCGTTTTTTGTTTCTCAGTTCCCATTTCTCGCCAGCCCCATCCCCCCTCCCCCTCCCTTGCTCCCTTTTGGCCGTGTTGCAAGTATAGGTAAAGGTAATGTTTACCATTTCCGCTTGTCGCTTCGCAGACGTCGGCGTGGGTACAATGAAATTTTGGACGTGAACGTGAACCGAACGACGAGCGACGAACGAACGTCGCTTAGTTTCGACGCTTTTTTATTTTCCTATTTTTTTCTTTTTGGTATTTTTTGTTGCTGTTGTTTTGGGGTACGCGTTATATGAGATGCACGTCAACTTTTTGGTTGCTGCTGCCACTGAAATTCATTTACCTAACGGTTTTTATTATGGTCTTGCTCTTTCTCGCAGCAACTGCGTGCCAAGGAAATAGAAAGTGCACCGAGCGAGGGCGATAATAAGAAACAAGAAAAAAGCAGAGAGAAGAAGCAGAAATAACACGCCAGAAATTGGCACTACGAACTGTAGATGACGAGCACATCAAACGGGCTTTTTACGACTGTGAATTAAATTTGTGAGGGTATTTTAGAGTACAACAAAATGTGAGGTTGCTTTGCTTTGACAATTTGCTAGTTGATATTGCAGAAATTCAGAGTGTTTGTATTTTAAGAGATACTTTTCTTTCCAAGGTAATGAAAGGAAATTTAGAAAGATGAGAGCTTGTAAAGGAACTTACCTCCATCTTTCCTCTCATCTTACTAAATTTCATTTCATAACTTTGGAAAGAAATGTATCTCTTAAAATACAATCACTCTGAATATGTGCAATATCAAAAAAAAATAAAAAAAAATTAAAATAAACGTGTATTGAAATTGTTTGGGCCAAGCTGTTTTGATATTGTCCTTCGTACATTCATATTTTAAGTTACCTAATTAGCTTCAACAATATAAAAACTTGTTAAATTATGAAAAATATTGAAATTTATATATTTAATTAAAATTTCGAATTGATTCAATTGTAAATACATATATTAATGCAAAATCAATTGGTTGTCAAACCCTTAAACAGAAGGATATTCTAAAGTTATGAGTACTTAAGGTAGGAAGGTACAGAAATCTATAAAAATTAGGGTATTTCTTACGTTAAGTTCCTTAATTGATATCAGAAACTTTTTGATTTTTGATACACAAATCATTCATATAGGTTCACTAATGAACAATACATAAATCAAACTATGCAAATTGTCATAGCAAAGAGAAATCGTTCAGTTTTTAAGAAGCAATATGTTGCAAGTTGAGAAATGATTCTTAGTGGATGAATACTTATGAATGTGTACTTTGTATAGTCTTCCGTACAAACTGAATATGCCTCATTTCACTGTTATTCATTAATTGCAGGGTGTTCATATCCAATCTATAAACTCATCTCAAAGCTAAGCATAACATAAATCCCTAACTAATGTTATTATATAACTGATTCTAAGATTGCAATCCATAGGTAGCGCCTGAGGGTTACAATGATCAGTGCTCACATATGTTGCATACAAATGTTATAATCCTGCATTTCATAGCAGGTTGCAATGGCCACAACAGTTGCAGCAACATCAATTGCAGCAGCAACATCGGCAACATCAGCAACATACATCACTTTTTGTGCTTTTGCTAATTGTATCAAATTTTCATTTTGATTTAGATTCAGATTACGGATAAGACACTGTCTGCCCGCTTGTTGTTGCTGTTGACGGTGCAATGTTGTTGCTGCCGCTGGCATCAGCAGCAGCAGCAACCTGCAATCATTGCAGTCAGAGTTAGAGTTAGAGTCAGTTCCTCAGTAGACAGCAACAACAGCAGCAGCAGCAGCAACTCTGTTGGCCTCATTATGTTCAAACATATTTCATATGCCAGCAACAACAACAGCAACATCAGCAGCAACAGCAGCAACATCAACAACAACAGCAGCAACAAATAAGCAACTTTGGCTCTGTTACGTTTTTTTCTCTCGGCAATCGCTTGTCTTCTGTTGTTGTTGCTGTTGTTGTTGTCATAACTGTGTTTTGTTGTGCTCAGACTTTGGTTGCTGCTGCTGCCGCTGTCCGGTGAAAGTAATCATCAACAACATTAAGCGAGGTAAACAAACTACAATATAGAAAAAGAAAAAGAGCTACACTCGCCAAAAGTTCACAGACTCGAGCCCAGAACACGCTCCACAGACGGAGTTCCTAGAGAGTGTGCGGAGAGGGGGAATGGGCGGGGGCAACCTCTAGTAGGGAATTCCGGCAGCTGCAGCCCCCAACAGCAGCAGCAGCAAAGGCAGCAAAGGTTGAAGAACCACAAAGAGATACGATTATGATGATTTCTAATTGAAAAACTCAGAGGGAAGCGCGGCGCGAGGGGGAGAGAAAACGAAGACTTTGAGTACGCGCAAAGAAGAGAAGAGAAAGAAGTAGAAAGAGCTGGAAAGAGACAGAAAAATATGAAACGAAATTTCATTAAAACGTTTGCACAAATAAAATAAGTGCTGCAAAAAGCAGAAAAAGAGTAACAGCAGCAGCAGCAGCGGAGGCAGAGGCAGAGGCAGCAGCGGAGGCAACAGCAAAAGAAACTGAAACGAGGTCAACTGAGGTCAACACATTTTATGTACCGAACCCGAACTACTTCATACTCTACTAAATATTTGTATGACGACGCTGGCAGAGACTCAGATTCAGTGTGTATGTGTGTGTGTGTGTGTGTGGAGCTGCAGTCGCTGGGCTTGGAACTTCAAGTCGACGTCAGCGTCTCAGTCGACTGCGCTGCTAACGTCACTCGTATGCATAACGCGCTGGGCGCAGCAGCGTAGGGTAGCGTGTGTGCGCTGGTTCGGGGGGTGGGGGAGGGGGCACGGGTGGGTTGTGCAGGCTGCACACAAACTAAATCAAACAAAAGGCAACAACACTGGCAGAAAGTGGGGCGACGACGAGGAGGAGAGACAGGCAGAGAAGGCAGAGGGGGAGCAGTAGAGAGAGAGTGCGCTGCGCTTCAATTGAGTTTTACATACGTACATAGATTTCAGCTTAAGCGAAGCTGTTGCTGTTGTTGCTGGCGATGTTGTTGTTGATTTGATTTTCAACTATTTGAGGGCAGCAGCAGCAGCGGCGACAAAATGGACACCAACAACAGCAACAGCAACAACAACAACGGCGAACAGCGAAAAACTCGTTCGCTGTGACGCGCATTGACTAACTGAATTGTGTTGTTGCTGCTGTAGTTGTAGTTGTTGCTAGTTGTAGTTGTTGCTAGTATTGCTGCTGCTGCTGCTGCGATGTCAGGGCAGAGCAGTAACAACGTATTCGCCTCATGACTTGGCAAATGCGCTCGCCAACATTATCGTCTTGACCATCTCGTGAACTTCATTTGCAAACGGTTGGAGCAACATTTGTGTGGCTTAAAAGACAGTGAAGGGCAGGAGGAGGGGAAGAGGGGGAGTAGGGTGGCAAGGGGAGGCTGCTGGGCAGCCAACATAATTCATTTGAATTGCTCTCTGCCGTCGCTGCTGCTGTTGCTGCTGCTGCTGCTGTTGGCACAGCAAGTGTTGCCAACTTTATGGCATTTACAAATACAATTACACTCACTCGCCCAGCCAAGATTGTGGATTGTGTGTTGGCTTCTTTTTCTTGTGCTTTGGCATTAGCTGCGCCGTTACTTTTGCAACTGCCGGCTTGAGTAGTGAGCTGTGAGTGGTGAGCAGTGAGTAGTGAGTAGTGAGTAGCGAGAAGCGAGCAGTGAATACTGAGTCGAGAGATGAGTACTCTGAGTTAACTGTTAGCCAAGTGCGCAACTAATTTGCATTTGTTGGGCGGCTTAAAAACGGCCAAGCGAATGGCCAATTCAATGGCCAAGAACAACAACAACTACAACAACAACAACAACTACAATTCAGTTGCTCAAGAATTTGCAGCTAGTAAATGCGGATATGTCTATATACTCGTGCTGTGCTGTAGCGTAGTTGAAAGGCCCGACTTAGCATGCAATTCGTTGCATAATCAACGGAAAGTAGCTAAACTTTTGGCTTACATGTTATAGTGATAAAAGAGCTGGGGAATGTCTAGAAGATCTTCAATAAAAAAACGATTGCTTTGATCTTCAAACCTATGCCAACAACTGCTATATCATTGTCATTAAGCTGAGCCGTTCATAAAGATATCAATTGAATGCGGCAGATTGTCAGCTAATCCGTATAATAACTATTATGGGGCCATCAAAATAGCTCTATAAAGTAAAAGGGTGTTTAGGAATGTTTTCCCAACAGAAATTTCCACAGTGACAATGGAATTTTCCACGTATTTCCACACATATGTATGAGAAACCTTTAAGCTGTTTCGTTACGGTCTCTATACTCGTACACCTTCCTCTATTTACACTACAGAATATCATGGTCTCTTTTATATACAATACATTCCTCTTACAGCATTATACCCAACTCTTCAGGTGATCGCCCAAACAACGCACTCGAGTTGCCTTTGTTCCCCATCTCCCTCCGTCCCACCAACATGAGTTGCCTCAACAATGAGCGCAGCTTGCGCGTCCGTCTTAAGCGACAGCTGATTCTTGAGCTCCACATCTGAACAATTATTGACACGTGCGCACCTCCACAGAACTCTGAAGAGGGACAGCAGCAGAGACAGCAGAGGGGGAAGGGGGGCAGACTGTCCTGGGCTCCTTGAGCCACAGATGCATTTCCGGCGACTTCAGCTGTTGATTTTGCCGTTTCATTCTCCTTTGTTGTTGTCGATATTATCTGCAATTAAATACTCAATGCACAGAGCAGCGCGCAGGACAAAACAAGTAAAAATTTCAATAACTAAAAACGCACATGTCCTGCGGTGTCCTGCCAGGGGAAAGGGAGAGTGAGAGGCAGAGAGGGAGAGAGCGACTTAGCCGAAGCAGATGTTACAGCGTCGACGCAGAAAAAACTGTTGGAGCGCGTCCTCGATGCGTCCTGCTGCCTGCTGCCTACACGCTGCGCCTGCGTCGCTGTGTTTCCTTCTGCGTCTTCTGTCATTTTTTGGGGAGCGAACCACGCTGCACATGCCCCGAAAATTATCCCCTAAATGCCGCTTGTCAATTGGAAAGAAGCTTCCTGCGCAGTTTGCGGCTCATCAGCGTCAACCACACGGCTCAGTGCTGAGGGATGTAGCTGCACTGGAAGAAATTTAAGGTGGTTTAACAGAATTGAAAATAATATAGTATTATACTACAATAATAATATATATTTAAGATAAATATAAAAGTATGCAATAAAAATATATAATAAATATAATATAAATAATACACTGAGCGAAAGAGTGATTATAAAAAGGAATTAATAAGAAAAAATTTAATTAATTAAAAAATTAAAATTTCAAAATAATAAACAGTATAAATATAATATGATCTTATAATATAATATAAATAATATAACATAGTCAATATAATAATATAGTAAATATAATAATAATAAAATATCAATATACTATGTTATATATTGAAAATATTCCAATATAATATCAGTTATTTTTCAGCATTCTCTTCATTAGTTCTTCTTTTTCTCTTACATCTTCTGATAGTCCTCACTAGTTATCTCTCAGTGCATCGGTGCGTAGGCTTCCATGTAGGCTTCGAACAGCAGCCCTTATATCATGTACACAAAAGCCTGCACAGATACCGCAGAGCCCCTGCTAATTGGTTGCCGCTGACACGCGTCATGCACCGCAACTGCAAAAGGTGAAATTGTATATCAGTCTCGTTCTCTTAACCTCTCGCTCCCTCTTTCTCTCTCCGTCGCTCTCTTTTTGTGTCTCTCTAGATCTGCAGTCAGTTGTTGTCGAGCACCTTATTTGTGTTGTCTTTTGTCTGGCCCAGTTGTCGTCGTTGTAGCTACCTACGCAAGTTCACTTTGTGTGCCTGTTTTCCAAATGCATTTGACGAGAACCTTTCCCAATTGCCAGTTTTCATTTCCCAGTTTCCCGTTCCCGTTCTCATTCGTGTCATTTCTGTCTATCTGTCTGTGTGTGTGTGTGTTGATTTTCCTAAGCGCTTCCAATCAACACACACAGAACACACAACGCAAGAAAGAAAGGTGCCACAAAGCGAAGAAAGCAATAGACTTGGCATTTTTATGAATGGTTCGACTCATTCGCCGTTGTTGTTCTGTGAGTTCTGTGAGTTCTATGAGTGCCACAACGAGCGATTCGAGTGCCGAGTGGGCAAACAGCGTGCAAAGTGACCGTAAATGCAGCCAACACACTCGAGGTCACGTGATTAGTGTCACGTTAATGAGCGGCAATGAAGTCCTTGGCATCACGTAGGGCGCTCTCTCGCTCCCTCCCCTCTCTCTCTCTCGCTCTTTCTGCGTCTCCTCTTGCCGTTGTCTGCATTGCGCGTAGTTCAAAGCGAACGGGAGCATAAATATTGCATATTTCCTTACCGACTTAATACCCTTGGTTAAAAAAAAATACAAAAAACTGAGGTAAAAAATATACAAAAGCTGCAGACAAGAAAGCAAGTATTGGCAACGAAGTTTATATGCTCTGTAAATGAAACTTGAGAGAGAATAAGTTAAGAGCCATACGATCGTGAAGTAAGTCTAGTATCAGATGAGATTCTCTGAAAATATTGTTAAAACTCTGTTCAGAGGTGTCTATAAGGTAAAGAAATCAGATAAAGGAATGAAACTCATAATTAGTTAATATTATAATAATGAAATATATCATTTTATTGACTTATTTAACAGTATTACAAAAATTAGAGATATACTTAAGATATGTATGCATTCATTGGAAAGTAACGTAATGAAATTAAACTCCAAATGGGATACTATCTAATTACTACAACTTACATATCTTAATCGAATAAACTACTGCTGAATATTGTTACACTTACCTTATCAATAGAACAACCCGAAATTTTTCGTTAGCCCAACATAATATTATATAAATATTATAAAATATAGTTGTAGACATTCTTTAATCTTCAGTTTTTCAAAATATTATATCATATTATTGTAGGCATTCCTTAGACCATCAAAATATTATAGGATATATCTGCAGGCTGTCTTTAGCACTCATATCATAACCAGAAACAATAGCTCCCCTCATAAAGGCTACTCAGCATGCAAACTGCAACATTAAGCAATTATACCCTACCTCAAGTCCTCATAAAAATTTGTATAAATGCCAAAAGCGGTTTAATGGTGCCAGTTTCAGTTCAGCTTCAGTTCAGCTCCAGTTAAGTTTTAGTTCTTCTCGTATTTGTGGTCGCTGTCCAGGAAGCAGCCGTGACAGATGTTACCGCATCGATATAGGGAATAAACCCATTGGCAGCTTGTCGAGTGCTTTGTCGGCTTTTTGGTCTGTCTGTCCGTCTGTCGGTCTGCGGGTCTGGCAGTCTCCTCACTCTGCGCTGGAACTACCCCTTTCTAGATGAATGTCACACGTTGTAGAGCTTGCTTTGGGGTGAGTTCCACAGATGCTGCTGCTGTTTATGTTGCTGGCGATCGATTGATGCTGCCTATCGATATTCCCAGAGCTAATCAATCGAATTGTGGCATTGCAGATCAAAAGAGGATTGACAGAGTGAGAGAGAGAGCGAGAGAGACAGAGACTGTGTGGAAATTCACCAAAATGAGAGGCCACCAAACAAGTTAGAAATCTTTTGTTGTTGTTTTTCTTTTTGTCTGAATTGCATTGACGACGCATCATTAAAATATTTTCCATTGCTTGTTTGCTTGTTGTTGTTTTTGTTGTTGCTGTTGCTGTTGTTGTTTGGTGTTTGGTGTTAAATCAAAAACCACTTGAACGAAATAAAATCTTTCTCACGACGACGAAGACTCGGCGCGAGAAAGAAAAGAATTGGGAACGGGATTGAGAGTGGGAATGGGAATGGAAAGAAGCAGCAGCAGCAACAGCAGCAGACGAGGGGCAGTCAAGGGGAAACCAGTGCGCGGGAGAGGGGAATCGGGGGGTGAGGGAGCAAACAAATTATGAGAACGAAACGAACGACGACGAGTCTCAAAGAATGTCTGGTTTTGTTCTTGTTTCTCTTGCTGTTGTTGTTTCTGTTGTTGCTGTTAAATTGATGACAACAACATCAAAACGGACAAGCGTGCGCTTCAAATGTATCTGCATGCGGCTGAGATACACTCGCCTTGCCTCTGCCTGGCTCTGTCAGTGTATCTTTTGTTGACCGTGACGATTTCTCGTGTACCTGGCGACGAATTCGGGCAAAAAAAAACGAGATACAGACAAAATAAATGCCACAATAAGTCAATAATCAAAAAGAGAACGACAGGCAGATGGATGGATGAGAGACTGAGACCCAGTGTGAGTGTGAGTATATACTTAGATTCGAATGTATTCACATGTACTCAACGTTCGATGGAGCTCTGCGCGCTTATCATCATTATTCAAAGCGAGCCACCAACGCTGCCGCCGCCGCTGTCGAGAGAAATAGAAAACTAATAATAATAACAAGAACGGCAAACAGAGACGAGAAAAACAAAACAAGTTTTGGTGGGCGACCTAAGCGGGTGCATGGACATGCGCGAGCTCTGTCCGTCAGTCTGTCTGTCCGTCCGTCTTTCTGTCTCTCAGTCTGTCTTTGTCGGAGTAGAATGAAATAAAACCAAGTCGAAAAGAATTTCTAAAACTCACATAAAACAACTGCGACGAGTTTTGATTCCGTGTCGCGTAGCCCGTTGTTGCTAGTCGTAGATCCATTTGGACTGCCAAGCCGGAGATGGGGAACCAGCGGAACACATGTAAAAAACATTTCAATTCACACTCTGGACCAACCTTTTGATGGCCAACCAACATACAGATGTACCTATGTGCCGGCAACAACAACGGCATCGACTGCTGTTGCTGCTGCGGCTGCTGCTGCTGGTGGCGGCACTAACAACTCGTCATCATCATCATCGTCGTCGTCGTCGATATCAGGTTCGGGTCTGGGGCACAGGAAAGTGGTCGGCAGGGCCCACGCCCGCGTTATGATTTTGTGGCCATTTTATAACTAACAACATTCCATCGTCGTCGTGGACGGCGCCGTCGACGTTGTCGCTGTCAGGTCCGGCACATGCCGCCGCCCTGCTTCCAGCGACAGTCCCTTTCCCCAGCAGTCCCCTTCCCTCTTCTCTTTCTCTCTTCTGCTGTCCAGGCCACACACGGCGTTCGGACATTGATGATGAGCCATGTAGACGCAGCAGACTCACCGACATATCGACTCAGCCCCGACGCATCGACTCAGTCAGCACCAGAGTCGGACTCATCGACTCAGCCTGCCCAGGGGCGTCATACCATGAGCTGCTGCTGCTGTTCTTGATGCTGCTGCTTGGTGACAGAAGCATTGCGTTGCATGCAACTGTATGTGGGCAGCATCGTTGCCGCTGCCTCTGCACCACGCAGGGGAGTGGGCAGCTTCAGCTCCAGCTCCAGTCCAACTGCGCGTTAACCCATTAAAGTTCTTGTCATCACTGAAGAAAAGAGAAAACGAATTGTGGCTTAAGATTTTAATGATGCATTTTGATTTATCATTTAAAGCACTTTTCGGGCAATTATAAGAAGAAAACCCAAAAGTGGAAAACAGATGGAAATCTATACAACAAATTGCTGTGCAAAGGCAACTTTGATGGGAAGGAATTAAATGTTAAATAAACTGAAGAACAGTTTGGGAATATTTCAATTTAACGATTTAAATGAGTTCTTAATGTATTAATCAAATAAATGGGAGTTAAACTCATTGATATAATTATAATTTAGTATTACATCATTATTGTTTCATTTAGTTTTTCTTTTAATATGAGTATTTCTATTCCATCAGGTCTCCAATGGGTTAAAGCAAGGATTGCAGTCGCAGTTCAACTGCAAAACTTTTATATGCAATCAATAGAAGTTATTCTCTTTCTCTTCTTCTGCTCTACTCCTTCTCCCATTCTTGTTCTTCATCGTCTGGCATAAAACGAAAGCAAATATGCGCGATCATAAAATGAATTATAATTAGGCAAATGATTGCCAACATTTATTTGTGCTGCACAAGATAAACGTGAAATTGATAAGCTTTCTTGACAGCAGGCAAACATAAAAGATCGTTCGCTTTATTATTTAAAAGGTTATCAATTCCTGCTGTTTATCTGAGAGTTTAATCTGATAAGATGAGAAATTCAAATTAAATGGCAAACGTGGCGGGTATTCCCTTCTTATGCTCTCAGAAATATTTATCAGCTAAGGGGAAATTTTCTTTGAATTGTATCTAAAGAAGAGAAGAAGCAAAGAGAGTGGGGGAATGGAGAACTTGCTGAGCAATCAGTGCTGCCAAGTGGCCAGATATTCGTTGCCATACTATATAGTATCTATATCTATTCTAAATGCTTATCAATTGTGCTCGCAGAGAGCAGAGACCGAGAGGGGAGCCGAGCGAGGGCTTCGTTTCCAGTCTGTGCTGTGGCCACATGTTTTGTATAATTATCGTGGTTAAATGTCTCGACAGCGTGTTTTATTTTGTATTTTCGTTCGTTTTTCGTGCTGATAAAATGCTATTTTATCAGCTCGCTGTGTATGAGGTTGCGTTTTTGTTTGCCTTTTAATTAAGTTGAACACGGAGCGAGGCAGAGGCGAAGTGAGCGACGAGAGAGACGAACGAAGAATTCATGGAATGCGGAGACGGAGACGACTGCGACAATGTACAATTTACTATTGTTTGCCCTGTTCGAATGACCTTGAAATCATAGAGCATACTAAGCACTAGCAAGTGGGCTAGTGGGTGGGGCAGGGGCTGCTGGAGAGGGGCGGAGGAGGGGCAACTTTTGGCCATCTCGTTCGGCCCACAAAATCAACTTTCTTTTGGCTGCCGTTGAAAGTTGCGGCTAATTTCGAGCTCGAGCTGAAGTGAACAATTATAAACTGTGGTCCGCACAGCTGCACACACACACACAAACACAAAGACACACACACAGAGACAGAAACTGAAATGAAAGTAGACACAAATTTAGTTGCAATATTTCGTAATGCACACAATGCTCACCCTTTCGCCCCGGCGCCACAGCAACTGCCACTGCAGGCGCAACATCAGAAAAAAAACAACAATAACAGCAACAACAACAGTAGTAAACAACAACAACAACTGGAAGCAAGCAAAGATCTCAGCCTGCTCTGGGCCCACATGACTGCAGTCAGTCTGGACAAATTGCATGGCTCGCTCAGGAGTTGGCCAATCTCTGCTAAGATGCCGCATAATTAGGCATAATTTATGACTAGAGCAAATATGGCTGCCACTGCTGCCTGCCTCGCTATGGCAACTGCAACTGCATCTGCAGCAGGCCAAGTGAAAGTGCCACAACGTCTAAATCTGTATTCGGTGCATGCAAATTGCCCAATTAAGTGGCATATGTCAAAGGACCAGCAAAGCGACGACAGGCGCAGGCATGCACTGAGAGAAATGCAGAGTGCACTTAAGTTAGAACCCCATAAAACACTGCTGACATATTAAACAGGTCAAATAAATCCTTATTAAGTTATTTAAAATGATTTCTTAGTAATAGTCAGTAATTTCTGTCAGTGTAGAGTGTGCAAATATTGAGAATAATCTCAAGATGTGCCTTATAAACCAATTTAATCAATATTTACCACAATAAATAGATTCCCCACACCCTAAAAATAAATTATATATAAATTTCTCTCAGTGTAGCGCTGAAATTAAGCCGAAATTAGCTTAAGATATGCTGAAAAAATGAAACTATTCCATTATTATTGTTCTGAAAAAGTTTACTTAGCAGTCTCTGTAATAGGTGAGCAATTTCTCGCAGTGTAGCAGCTGCAATCAAGCCAGAATCAAGTCAAATGGCGCTAAAGAGATAACATGAATTCAATATTTATATATTTCCACAGTTTACTCGCGACTCGCATTGGGAAGCAAGAAATTTCTCTCAGTGCATCTGTCCACAGCATTGACCTGCATTGGCAGACACAACCCACAAACATCACCAGGCTGCCGCAGCTCATCATCATGACAACGAGCCAGTGATGAGTGCCCAAGAATCCATTTGCATATGCACTGAGTGCAACAGCAACAGCAGCGACTGCGGCAGAGGCTGCAGCTGCAACTGTAGCTGTGGCAATGTGTGTGGCAGTTGCATTTACAGCTATGGAAAGCATTTCAAAGCTACGTCTATCTATCTATCGTATTTGGGTTTTTATGTCCCATGGCCATGGTCGTCTTAGTCTTCTTCTTCTTCTTCGTCTCCGCCTCCGTCACCATCACCATCACCGTCACAGCTAACGGTAAACGCATTTTTCCACGCCCCAATGATGGCGGCGTCTCTTGCTGAAAACTCTTCACACAGATTGCATTACAATGTCGCTCAGTTCGAGAAGAGTCTCGGCTTAAGTATGACAATAAATCGCAGCTTAAAGAGGCCGCAAGAGAGAAAAAGAAAGAGAACCTTAGGGGGAGAAAGACAGAGAGAGATAGAGAGAGAGAGAGAGACAGAAGGGCAGATCTAAAGTCTTCGCCCACGCAACGATTGCAACTTCATAACTCACTCAAATCAAACAGAGCAGAGAACCAAACTGAACTGACGACCAAGTCAACCTCAGAAGAAGCCAAAGTGCGTATGTGTGTGTGCGTGTGTGCCTGGTGTGTGTGTGTGGGCTGTAATATACTTGCACACTCGGGCACAACACACACTTGTGTGTGCAGCCAAGAAATTGTGCTCAATTTACACGCAAAAGTCACAGATATGCACACGCACACACACGCAGGCCTAAGCACACACACACACTAACACAGACAGAGAGACAGAGAGAGAAAGAGATAGAGCCGTGCAGTGTGTAGTGGGGCCTGGGCCTTATCAACACAGAAGCATCATCTAGCACAAGATGCTTTTATCTCTCTCTCAGTTTGAGTCGTTTCGGAACAGGCGCACAGCAAGCAGCACAGAGAGAGAGCACGCAGAGCATACTTCACTCAGCACAGCAGAGGCAGAGGCAGAGGCAGAGCCAGAGGCAGAGCTAGTGCCAGAGCGGAGGCAGAGCAGGCCGAGCAGCGCAGCAGCTGCTCTGCTCGGACTACGGTCTCGGTGTCGATGTCGGTCTCGGATTCGGATTCGGATTGAGATGCGGGGCTGCTGCCGGTGTCGGTGCCGGAGGAGAGCGACTGCGATTGCGACTGTGGCTGAGGCTAAGAACAGGCAGCGGGGGCAGCGAAGAGTGCAAGAGAAAGAGAGAGAGAGAGAGGACGGTAGAGAGAGCACGTCGCGGGAGCAGCCGCCGAGTCGGACTCGTTGACGGGACTGAGTGTGCACAACTTACCAAATATATATACACAATGGGCGAAATGTGCGAAAACCGACAGCGAACAGACAACAGACAACGGACAGTGGACAGACGGACAGAGCGGACAGGGCGGACACGAGACAACAGAAACGGCAGAAAACTGGAAATGGAGGAGCTAAGGCAGCCAAGGCAGACAAGGCAGGCATGGAAAGCATACAGAGCAAGCACAGCAAGTAGCCAGGAGCAGCAGCAGGCGGTGGAGGAGGAGGGGCAGCGCTTAGAACAGACAGTGCAGGAAGTAAGGAAGAGAAGAGAAGAGGGAAGAGTGAGAAGAACAGACTGAAGAGCAGAACCTCGGAGAAGCTCGCGCTGCGACAGCAACAGCGACGACGAGTGCAAATGAATCGAAATGAGGCGAGCTGCAGTCAGCGCAAATAGCCAACAGGCACACTCACACTCACACTTACACTTACTGGCACACTCACTGGCACACTCACTCGCACACTCACTGTCTACTCACACTCACACTCACACTCAAACTCGCACTCATAGTCAGCGTCATAGCCATAACTACAACCAGAGCCCATAGAGAGGCGGCACTTGGTGGCGGCGTCGGCGGAGGTGGCTGCCACTGGCTGCTCCCTTTGCACCCGGTGCGACTTGGAGCCGCTCTCCGGCTCGTTTCTAATGGGTTCCGCGACGGGCACTCGTCGTCGCCAGCGCCAACAGGGCGTAATAAGCGCAGTTTGTGTTTGTTTTTTGCATATTGTACAAAATAAATGACAAAATGCGAAGAGAGACACAGAGAGAGAGAGGGAGGGAGAAAGAGAGGAAGAGAGAGAGAAAGAGGATAGACAGAGTAGAAGAGGTACTGCTGGGGGGGTAGAGGGAGGGAGAGCAGGGTTAGCAGGGGGGCGGCTAGGCGGAAGAACTAGAAGCCGCGAGTGTGCAGTGTTGATTGCACTTTGTTGTGCGAGAATGAATCGCAAAATGTTCTTGTTATGCTCTTATGAGCGACTGGCAACTGCCGACAAGTTGACAAGCTATGCAGATAGCTAGGAATGTGTAGTAGAGTGAGGCAGTGATGTAAGACTGATAATTGTAGATCTTTAAGCGAGAGTGTTGGGAAGAGATCAAATTATAAATTATTTCAATATGATATTCACTCTTCACAGTCTTAGCTTTCTGCTTTGTCAGCAGTGTATCAAAGCTTCGTTGCCGAAATATCTCTGCCTGTGTGCGTGGGCGGGCGAGCGGATGCGGCAACTGACAATGAAGCCATCATTGCTGGCTGCCTGTGCATCAATTGCAACCCCCCGATGAAGCTGAGCTGCTGCCCAGTCCACACAGTGTACACTTAACACAGTTTTAAGCGACACACACACACACACACACACACAGAGAGAGAGAGACACACACACAGAGGGACAAAGAGATAGAGAGACCCAGGCATATTGCACCCACTCGCATTCTCGCTATCTCTCAATGCGCTTTCTCAGCTGCTGCTACACTCCCCCACTCTCTCTCTCCCCCACTCTCTTTCTCTCTCTGTTTGCTCTTTCTCTCAGCTTGTGTCGCGTTTTGGGGCACTGAGAATATCGCTCATTTTCAATAAAAATAGCTTAAAATTCGAACAGGCGTTCAGAACTCAGCGACATCGGCCTGGGCGAATTCCACATGCCGAATGCGCCCGATTGGAGGCGCTGCTGGAAATCTATATACATGTGTGTGTGTGTGCACATGTCTGTGCATGTCTGGGCTCTCGCTGTGACTCGCTGCGCCGTCGACTGTGACTGCGACGCAGGCGGAGACGGAGACTGCGACGCCGGGCTGGGTTTATTTTTGGGGCCAGGCAAATTTGTAGTGTGCCGGCAACTTATTGAAAAACGTTGAGCAAGATCTAAAGCTTTGTTCGGGAAATGTAGCAACAACAAAGGAGCCAACACCCCCCCCCCCTCTCTCCTGCCTCAGCAGATTGCAGTGCAAGGCGAGCTTGAAGTTTGTAAACGCCATTTTGATTGCAACAATGACGACAAGCAACATCTGTCGGCGCAGGCAGGCAGGCTGGCAAGAACCTGCCACCTACCCAGCAGGCAGCCGACAGCAGGCAGCGTGCAGCGGACAGCGCGCTGTCGAGAATGCAGAGACTGAGAAACTGAGAACAGAGAACTGAGTGCGAGACTGAGACGCAGCTTGCAAATCGACTTGCAGTTGCTGCTGTTGCCCTGTTGCTGCGAGCGCCGCAGATGCAGATGCAGCAACGGCAACGACGACAGCAGCAGCAGCAGCAGCAGCGACGACAGCAACAGCAGGCAACAGCAGCAACAGCAGCAACAACAGCAGCAGCAGCCAAGCAACCTTCGTATTTGTGTTTTTACTTCCGGTTCGTGGCAGGAGGCAAGCAGGTTGGGGGTGTGTGGCAGCTACGCGAGTCGAGTGGTTTGTTTGGCTGCTGCATTTTTGGAGGCAGGAAGCAGCGAGGGGGCAGCTGTAGGTGAGGCAGGCTGCCTCGCTGCTGCAACTTTGCGGTCGTTGGCTTCAGCTTTAGCTGCCGTCGTCGCCGTCGTCGCATTTTTCGTTTCGTTTCATTTTGTTGCGTTTTTACTTCGTTTACGCTTCTTTTTTGCAGTTTGTTCTGCGCTTACAGCGGATGCCGTCGCCACACACTGCTCTGCCCCTCCCGCTCTCTCTGCCTTGGCTTATCTGTCGTTGCGTGGGCGTAGCGCGTAGTGCTCAAAACTGTCTGAGCCACACACACAACTCTCGCACAACTCTCGCACTGTGCAACTGTGCAACTTCATAACTGCAAAACTGCTGATTGAGTTGCTGCAACAACGACTTATGCCCCTTGCCAGCTTGCCACACACAAGTAGTAAGTACGACTCGTACTTTATACAGCTACTCCTTGCCAGGAAATTGAGCTGCACAAGGAGTAGCTTACTTCTCTTGGAGTCAACTTAATGCGGCCTCTGCCACACTGATTCCTTCTGCCAGTTGGCCCGTTAGATGCTTTGGCATCTTTAAACTCCAACTAAATATCTGCTATATATCTCATATATTGACATTTATCGTCTGTCTGTCAACTATCTCCAGGCTGCATATCAATAATGATTCGCTTGCGGCAGCCTCGCTGATTTGTGGCAGCAGGCGCCGCACGCCTTGAGCTGTTTTCACCTCTGCCAGGCACCGTTGATATCTTGATCTCTCTCCCCTCTCTCTCTCTCTCTATCTCGCTCTCTCTCTGTCTCTCATTCAGCGACAGCGATCTGATTTGCGGCTAATTAATAATTTGCTTAGTCAGCGTGGCAAAGTGCTTTGCGTTGATTTGCTGTTGACTCTATCTAGACAGATCTGCTTGGCTCTGTGGCAAGCTGACGATTGATGCTGCCTGCCTGCCTGCAGCCTGTTGCAAGCTGCCTGTGCTCTGTGCAACGGGCTGAAGTTGGCTTTTATTAGTCATAAGATCGACTGCAGCGATGACTTGATCTAATATACAGCTCGATGACATCGATTCGCACAGCAGTTGGTCAACGTGGCGTATGCGCAATGAGTTGTTGTCATAGTTGTTGCTGCTGCTGCTGCTGCTGTTGTTGATGTTTGCTAAGCCTGTTCTTTGGATAACCAAAAGCGGTGCGGCCAAACAACATAATTAAGTATTTATTTATTTACAGTTTTGGGCAACGACGGCAACAGCAACAGCAACAACAACAACAACCAGCGGCGGCTGCTGCAATTTGAATGCATCAGCAGCGGCAACAACAACAACAAGAACAACAACAACTGTATGCACTGCAACTGCAACTATTGGCTGTTGCTGCTTTGTTGCTGTTGCTGCTGTTGTTGTTGCCACAATTGCTCATTTTGCTGGTTGCTGCAACCTTGTGCTAAATTTTCCAAAACGTTGCGCGCTGCTGTCGACTTCGACTTCGACGCTGGCAACTCTGTTGCAACAGCAACACAGCGACCCAAAGCAGCGATAAATGTCAGTCAAGCTGGCGTTGCCTGACACGCCTCCCCTCCGTCACCCATCACCCTTCTCCCTCCCCCCCCCTCCCTACAGCACTGCTCACTCAGCTGACGCATAACAAAAAACGTTGACAAAGTCAACAATTTCCATTAGAGCGCATTATTGATGCTTATGAGCAAATGTATCTGCCAGATACTTGCTTGACTAACAGACAGTTGTCTAAGCCGCCTTATTAACTGCCAACGGCCCGTGAGAGTGACACCATTTGAGTACAGCCAAATGAGCAGCTGGGGGCACTGGGCAGAGCTGAAACTGATGACGACACACTCGATGCTGCCGCCGCATTTTGCGTGTCAAATGAATTCGCAGCAAGGCTAATTAAAACAATTGCTGAAGAAACAACAACAGCAACAACAGAAATAGAGGCCACAAACGGGCGACTACTTGCTGGCTGGAGTGGTAAAAGCTGTGCCATGGTAACATATCTCACAACATATCTCACAACATATCTCTCAGCTCTTACAGCTGTCGAGAGAGATGGCGATTTCGTGGCTGAAGTTGGACGCAGATTTGGGTTGATTCAATGTACAATGCACTTGGCATATGAAAAGTCGCAATTAACGCGATGGAAAATTCAACAATTACGCGGAGAGATAACGGAGTTGATGTCACGACTGCAAGTATACCCTGTAAGCAGTCTAGATGTGAGGGGACCCACTTGACTGCAAGGCAACAGAGCAGAAGTGACAGAATTGAAGTTATTTAAGGTATACATAACTGCTTTCTCTTCTATATATACATATCGCATAAGTTAATATACCCATTCCTATCAACTGCAGGGTATTTCAAACAAAATGTAACGAAATGACGAAGAAACATTTGAAGAAATGCTAAAGCAAAAATAAGTTGGAAACGTTGCGGTAGGAAATTACTTTAATTTGTTGCTCCCATTGTTGCTGCTTGTGTTGTTGTTGATGCTGCAGCTGAAACTTGGCTAAATGAATGCCTGACTGACTAGCTGTCTGACTCCGGGGCTGTCTGTCTGTCCGACTGACTGGCTGACTGGCGGCCACATGTTTTCACATGATTTCCACACGATGGACAGGTGAAAAGCAAGCCCAAGTCCAAGTCCAAGTCGCAAGTCAATGTCGAGGCGCAACGCGATGGCAAAGGCAGCAACAGCAGCAGAAAAATTCACTGGAGCAAGAAAAGAAACCGTCGTCGTCGTCGTCGCAGGAGTGTGAGGTGCCTCTTGGCCGGGTTAACAACTGCCAGCCTGAAAGTCAAGCACAAGATTTGACGTTGTCTGGGTAATTTTTAAGCGACTGCACACAGCAACAGCAACAACAACAGCCCGCGGGGAAGTCCCCGCAAGTCAACAGCTCTCAACCAATCTCCCTCACTATCTCCCACTCTTCTCCTCTCTCTCTCTCTCTCTTTTCTACGCTCTCACTCTTTTTCTATGAAACAATTGAACTATCGCTCGGTGTTAACCCGCATGAAAATTACGTGTTTTCACGTGCATATTAACGATTTCCATCTGCAGTCGCCCTCTGTCTCTGTCTCTATCTCTCTCTCACTGTCTCTCTCTCTCTATTTAAAGTGCAAATTTCTTAATAGCATTTTCCCTGTTTTAATTGTTTTATTAATATACTATACAAACAAGAATAATTACAGCCCTGCACATAATTGTTACAATCACGAACAGAATATACTCTAATTGCATGTTCGCCAATATTATAATCTACATTATTTTATGCTCCAAAACTTTCGACTATTTGTGCTTTTAAATTCGACAAGATCTGCGATAAGATATGAATTGAAAATCGTATATTACCTTAAGAGTTAATGCCATACAAAGCACGATAAGTTACTTAGATAACTTCTTAAGTTATTCCAATTATGTTAGATCACTAAACGCTTTCAATTCATCAACTCTATAATGCGTTATATATGATATCACTTTCAATTATATGAGCATTGATATCTGACAAGATCTGAGATAATATATGCATCACGTTACTTTTTATGAAGAATGTCAGACATATCTAAAATATTTCATGTAGTTTCCTAAGACTTTCTCGAATTCTTATAGATCATTAAACACTTTTTATTAATTCTTCACATAAAATATAGAGCTGCCTTGCTTGGCAAACAATGCGCATGTCCATCAACTATATACACACATTATGCGATATGCCACGCCCACTGTCTGCACAATTAGCATGCTGCCAATTGAAAGTCCATCATAATGTGGGGCATTAAAGCGAAGGATCGTCAAAGCAAAAAGAACAAGCCAAAAATGCAAAGGCCGAAGGAAGAAGAAGCAGCGGAAGAAGAGCAGGAAGAAGCAGGAGAGGCAGAAGAAGTTGAAGAAGAAGACGGTCAGGAGTAGGAGAAAATCATACAAAAGGCGCATAAATTAGCAATGGTCTGTAATTTCGAAAGGGTCGTCAACAGCTTATAAACGAGCAGTGTGTCGTGCGGGTTGCAGGGCGTCAACTTGCAGTGCATAGCAAGTGGCAAAGCAGAGGCGTGCCACAAAGGGCGAGGCAGGGAGGTGACGGGGCGAGGGTTCAGTCACAGTCGGCGTGGCCGCGACGCATTCATTAGTTTAATATTAAAATAGTCATAATAAAATTGTAGATAAAAGTCTGTTACTTGCGCGCCAAGTGAAACAATGCACAACAACAACAACAGCAACACCAACAGTAGCAACAGCAGCAGCAGCAACAACAACAGCAACAGCAGCAAAAACTTGAACGAACTCGAAGTCGAGTAGCTAAGTACAAAGGGCCAAGATTTATGAACTAGACGGGAGTGTGTGAATGCGAGTGTGAGTGCGAGAGTGAGTGAATGAGTGAGTGAGTGCGAGTGTGTGGACGTGAATGTGTCTCAGCGTCGTCTCAGCTGCCTTTCCCTGCCTTCTCCCCAGTCTCGGCGCAAGTCGCGCCGTAAGCGGAGCAATGAACTATTTACGAATATGCCATCTACTTATGCTACTCACACTCGCATTCACACTCATACTCACCCTGGCACACACACACTCACTACCGTGCTCGTAGGCGTTTGCCGAGAGATAAGCATACGTGTAATAATACTTATAAGCATGCATATTTATGCACTCCTCGATGGCCGATGCCCGATGGCCGATGGATGACCTTGAGGCATCTCGGGGGATTACAGACAAACCTCAATGTTCCCAGGCACAACAACGCAGCGAGGCAAGTAGCCAAAAGTAGGAGGAATAAACCAGAATAAAAGCCAGATAAAATTACTGAGTAGACCAATTTGTCTTAAGCACAGCGAGAATTTCAATAAGAGATTCTTAAGATCTGCAGATAATCTTCGCTTAATGCATAGTTATAGCCAACACCAATATTAGTTCTTTTCATTATTATGCTATGAAAACTATTATCCACTTTATTCATTCATGAGCAGTAGTAATTGTAATTAACCAAGAGTATTTGAGAATTTAATAATTATTGGTGTTATAAAAAGGTGTTCATTGAGTTTATTTGATTGTTATGTTATAATAACTTGATTAGCAGCAATTAGACTTCAATATACAAGGAGTAATTCCATAATCGCAAAGTTGTTGTAGACCTAGATATACTAAGTGATAAATTCTTAGTATTATATAGAAATGATAAATAAATATAAGGTTGTCAAATATCTCCATTCCGCCTTTTTTCTCTTTATTCAATGCTTTATAAAAAGTGATACAGTGATCGGATCGGCGATGTCACGAGATGCCACATGCCGGTTTAACTCGATGTATTCCATGATTTGATCGGTATTTGTCGTCACAGGTCTTCCGCCGGCTGGCTTATCCATGGTGTCGTTTTCACCGGCTCTGAATCGTCGAAACCATTCCTCCGCGGTTCGAAGTGATAGAGTACCATCCCCCAAAACACCATTAATCTCACGGAACGTTTCTCTAGCGGATTTGCCTTTAACGAAGGAAAACTTTAAAATAGCGCGAATTTCGGCGTTAGTGAACTCCATGTTTACACGTCTATAACTGTTGAACGAAATATCCAAACTAACCATGCGTAGCGTCGTTTTGTAGGTTATGTCAAGACCTTTCAAATTATGTATATTGTTGCCAGATACGAGCTCTGTAGCGCTTTGTACATAGCCGCGAAATTCAAAAGACAAAAAAGGGAGATATTTGACAACCTAATATGTGATAAATAAGTGATAAATTCTTAGTAATTTATACATATGATTATTTATTTTTAGAGTAATATATATGATTTTTCAAATACCAATATAAGTTTATTTCATTGAAAGCTGTTATAACATTTATTGTTATTAGAGTTTATCAAGATAAAATATATACCTAGTTGATTTAATTGATATGTTTTTAAAACTTCTATATAAACTTAAATTATGCATTAACACATAATTAGCACCAATTAGTCTTTAGCAAACAGAGATAAATTGAAATAAATCAAAGAGTTTGGTTATTTTAATACCAATATTAATATGTAATTATATGTCATTACTAAATCTATTGTACAAGTTACATTCATTCATAAACATTGAGAATTTCTAAGCAATCTTAAATGTTCCTTCAGTAATATAGAGTTCTTCCAGAAGTGTATTTAATTATTATGTTATGAACATCATTATATCAGTTTCATTCATTCCTGATATAACATATTTCACGTTAGATTACAATGATCTATGGGATTGGGTTGTGTGTTCTAGAATGTTTTTGTAAACTATGCCGACATTGATTTAGATTGTGTCATATCCCACTATATGCTTTACAGCTGAAGGGATGTTGTTAATGGCTGTCTATTTATCATGGAGGGAGAAGAAAGAGGGAAGCGAGATGACCCCGCCAATGTGGCACAGTCAGCTGCAACTCGCAACTGCAACTTGGTGCAGTTGTTTCTGTTGTTCGATTGTTCTCTTGCATTGTTCCTGTTGTTGTTCCGTTGTGCGGGGCCCCAATGGGCGCGAGTGCAGAAGAGTCTATATAAGCGTATATTATTACAATTCACTCTCCCTGCTGCTGTGCGCTATTTGTGTACAGTGCACCCTCGCTGGCAGCGCACCCTCTTCGCGGCATAGACTTGTGGCAACATTGGCCTCAACATCGACACTGACAGCAGCAACAACAACAACGAGAGAACAATCACATTATATCAAAAGGAACGTCAGGGCAGGGACAGGGGCAGCCTTCCCCCTCCTCTATCTACCCATCTCGGGGCTGCCGCCTCATTGAGGACTGTTAAATTTAGTGCCTCCACTTCAATTTTAATTACGGGCATTGTTGAATGCGCGGCCAGCCCGGACTGAGGCAGCAGCAGCATCAGCAGCACCCCCAGCAACAACAACAACTGCAACAGCAAATTGACTCCCCCCAAAGCGTTGCCTTTCGCGTATCTGTTGCACACATGTTTGGCCCCCATACCCGCCCTCTCTCCCTTTCTCTCTGTCTCTCTGTGTTCCCCTCATGCCCTGCTCCACCCTGCACTTCCCTCGTTCGATACGATTCTTTGTTTGGTAGACAATTTAACATATTTGGGAATTCATTGCACTTTCTTTTATTAATACGCACTCAAGAAGTCGAGAACTCGCCCCCTTGCTCTCTCGTTCCACCTCTCAATCCCCCCTCTCTCATTCGCTTGCTCACTTGCCTGCTCTTTCTCTGCGCAGGCATCTCCTATTTGTCTGGAACATGTGTAAGTGCATGTTGCACCCTACGCTCCTCTCTCTATTCCTCTCTTTCTCGCTCTCCTCTCTGGCTGTAAACTTGAACAGTTTAATGCTTTGGTTCGCCTCTCGCCTAAATTTAGGCGCATTCTTGACTATTTCGGGCAGCCCAGTGCGCTGGCATCTGTGGGCTGCCGCTTTGCTTTTATTGCTCCAATTTCGGTATGCCATAGCCATAGCCATTGATAAATATAGATGCAAGTCTCCCCCCCCCCCCTCCATCTTCTCCTTGGCTATATTCCCCTGTAAGATATCAATGGAAATGTACGCGTTGTTGGAGCTGCAGTTCGAGCTGCAACTGCAACTGCTCTCGACGCGAATTGAAACTTATCTGTTAATCGGCGCATCTGCTTGTCACATGAGTACTGCAGGGGCATGTTTGAGGGGTGGCAGAGCAGTAAGGAGGAGGGGTGTGCATACAGTTGCAGCTACTATTTGACTCACAGGCAGCTGCCACGTGTGCTGACTTTGGCCTTAAGTAGCCGCATTTAGCATTGACAGCCAGCGAATTTTTAATAGACGAGTGCAATTTTGCAATGAATCTGCCCGCAAATATAAGCGAAAGCCCTCTTCACTCTTCACCCCCTTCCTACAGCCCGCCTTCTACACCTCTCTTTAGAATGTTTATGGCATAAATTGCAAAGCAAAATGAGCAGCGCGCGCCAAATCAAAGTGATGACAAAAACAACAAGCGGTGCATGCATGCGAGGGGTGGCACATTAGTTGTGGCAGTTGATGTGCAATTTCAGGCTATAAAGTGCATCTTTCCATAAGTTGCTGCTCTTGAGTATAACAAGTAGAAATATTGTGTATTTCATTAAGTTAAAAGTGATATTAATACTTATGATTTCCTTATTAACATCATTACGTCTTTTGTCACTATTAATATAGTTAGAGCTCTATTTGTATATATAATAATATTATTAATGGCTTTTATTGCATAGCCAAAGAATTTGCGGCCTATAGAGACAGCTTATAATAAATAATATTGAATAATACTATATAAGGAAATCTGATTTGAATTGAGAATTTTCTTGTTTTCTAACAATTTGCAAAATTTTCTTTTCTTTAAAACTGTTAGACATTATATTATAAATAGATAAAATTACTTATTTATTTAAAAAATTGTTTATTTTTTTGTAAATTGATATATTTATTTCTTTATGTTTTTATTCGTTTATTTCTTTACTTATTTATTTATTAATTTATGTATTTAATTATCAACCAACTTATTAAGCACGCCCCGCATTATTGTTGAATATTTCGCACAGCTTTGTCGACTGCAGCGAGCCTGCCCCTGCCCTCCTCTCTCGCTTAACCCTCTAACAGCCGCTGGCACCGCAAAACGGTTGCACAAATTGCGCAAATTGGTTTGGAACAAATGTAAATATTTATTAAAATTGCGCAAATGTTAAGCGCAGTACACGCCTCCCCCGCCTTCCCCCTTCCACCCCTGCAGCTGCGCTTCTTAGACGAATTGCAGTCAAATGTTCGAATGATGATGAAAAGCTCAACGAGCTCGTGATCATGCACGTTCCAACTTGCATGCGCGGGTGTTGTGACCAGTCACAAGTAGTAGCTGCCAGGGGAAGGGGAGTGGGGGTGGGACCAAGTGGGGGGTGCTGTGCATGTGACTGGCAATCTTTAAGCTCAGCCTCAGCCGCAGCCGGAGCCTTTGTCTCTGCGCTCTCTGCACTGATTATCGCCCAATGCAAAAATATTTATGCGTATGACTAATCGAAATTCAAAACTGACACAAAACGTTGTTGCTGTTGTTGTTGTTGTTGCTCTGCGTTATTCTGGCGCATTGTATTTTTTATTAATATTTGAATTTCTTCAGCGAGTTTTGTATATTGAGTATTTTGTTGTTGCTTCTCTTTCTTGTTTCTTGCACTCATTGTTTTTGTGTTTTTGCAAGACATTTCGCTGCCCGCTTTTGGTATGCGTGATTGTGATTTATGTGCGAGTTCAGAATGGGAATGGAAGTGCTTATGACTCGGAACAAATACCCGGAAAGTTGCGCAAGTGTGTGACGAGGCGACAAAATGCGCATTTCTCACATAACAGCTAGAGAGAAGAGCGCGATAAAGAAGCTGAAGTAGAGAAGACTTGCAGGAAAGCTTAGTATAGAAAGGGTCTTACAACTTAACTGTTCTATCATTTAATAAGTAAATGCCTTGAATAAAATAATTAAAAATCATTTATTGGTTTCATTTACATTCTGCAACTCTTTTGCTTTGTGTCTTCCAATCAGTTCCCTCCTTGGTACTTGGAAATGATAATTGCGATGCCTTGAAATCTTCGAAAAAGACTCGACACTGTTGTCAACTCGTTTGTCTTTATCAGCAACTGGCAACAACAACAACAACTGACACGACAATCACATGAAGTTGAAACTAAAACAAAGTCAATGTTGACGACGCTTCAGCGATTTTCACATTAGATTAAATATTTTTCAACTTTTAGTTTTGAGGTCAAACTGAAGAAAACGCCCAGGCCAAGCATGCGGAGACAGGGCACGGCAAAGACCTTTCGAGTAGTGCTGCTAATACATTAATTGCTGCTGCTGCTGTTGTTGTTGTTGTAAGTATTGTTGCTGCTGAGAAGAAGCGCTGCGGAAGCGGATGCAAAAAAAACTAAGCGACAAGCTGAAAGCTGAACATGAAGTGCCAGCGCGAGTGACGATACGAAGATACGCAGATACGCCTGTCTGACAGCAGCAGCAAAAAGATACAATAACAACAACAGCAACAGCAACAACAGCAGCAACAGCAAGAGCCATAATAATAATAACTGAAGCAGCTAATTTCTCAGCATAAGAGAAACGAAACGTTGTCGGAACAACGAAACGACGCAACAACCTTGCCAGAAGCCGAAACAACGAATGAATTTCCATTGTCTTCATCGGTTTCAGGCTCTCCTCGCTGTGGCACCCCAAAGGCCAAGATCGTCGTCATATTAGCGTCCAAAAGTCAACGTCGCTTGTCGGCGGCTCCTCAAAAAGCCCAACAACAACAACAACAACAACAAGTGAAGCGAGTGGAAAATATGTAGAAATGTGTGGTGCGGAGTATGCGGCGTATAATGTAAATTCCGCAATGCGCGATGGACAAGCGACGCTTGGAAATTAAAATAGGGTCATTAAGCGACGAAGCAAGTAGACCCCTCAGTGGCCCAGAGGGAGAGCATGTCAGCACGAAGGTACCGAGAAGGGAGAGGTAGACAAGAGGGTGCCGCGGGGTCACTCGTCGATCAATGTTGCCCAGCACTGCTCTACCTCTCTCTCTCTCTCTCTGTGTATCTCTCTTTGGCTTAGCTGGCCAGACAAATTTCTCAACAATTATTTTGAAATGTTTTTCAATCTACAAACCGAGTTAATACCGTAGTCCAAGTCTGTGTCTGTGTCCGCGTTTTTCCATAAACAAAAGTGTGAAAAGCAAGCAACAACCGCTTGAAACTGACTCCAAGCAGGTCTCAGACTCAGCTCTCATAATTACGACTGTATTCTCTTCCCCTCCTCTCCTATCGTCACCATCATCAACATCATCATCGCCCTCGTCAGACTGTTTCATTGGCCGACATTGGTTTTATTGTAAAATAATTATTGATACAACACTTTAGAGTCAATAATAATAATAGTTAGATTCGAGGCGTTGATCAACTGACGTCTCAATGTTTTCCATTGGCCCCGCAATTCTCGTTTTATTCCGTGAGAGGGACTTGAGGTACTACTTACTATGTTACTATATACCTAAGTTGAATGGCAGAAACCTAACTTGTTTTCGATTCAGCATTACTTTGCTATATGAAAGAAAGAAGAAGAGATACGAATACATGATCTAAACTTATAATGGCAAGTTTAGATGTACAAATAAAACCTTCAGCAAATCCCTATCATATATTAGATTCTTCTAAATATAATTTCGAAAAATAGTTATAAATTGATGCCTAGAAGAAAGAAATTTCTTTTATTCTATAACTTGCAGCTCAATTTCAGAATTGATTTACTAATAGATCTCCATTTCTTTATCCCCCAAAGAAAGCTCTATTATTTACAATAGGTAACTCTTATTGAATTTCTGTGTCTAACCTATAATTCTTTCCAGTTTTAAGACAATTCAGACTTTACATTATTCCTTAAATAATTTCAGGATATATTAATAACTTAATCCTTAATAATTTCATATTCTCCCAGTGATTAGTCACAAAAACAACTTGAAAAACAAACGGTTTTTGGTATTTTCTGTCTTTGTTTTCGAAATCTTTTTCGAAATTTTTGTGAATTGGCCCCAATTTGACAATGGGCAACCCGCTGCTGGCGTCGCGTCGCACACGTAAAAAGGTGCGAAGCTGCCAAATGAGCAACACGAGGGCAACAAATTTGCAGCTGTTGTTGTCGTTGTTGTTGTTGTTGTTGTTGCCGCCCGAATCAAAAACCAGTAAGTGATTTCACAGCGAGTCGCAGTCGGAGTCGATGTCGAAGTCGGAGTCGCAATCGAAGTCGCAGTCGAAGGCGAAGCCGGAGTCCGCCGAGTCCGAACCAAGTCGAAGCCACCATTGGCATCGTCTCGAAAACTAACAAACGCTGTGCAAAATTTGTAACATATTCGGCAGCAAAATATTTAAGTTATCTTGTTGTTGCTGCTGTTGTTGTTGTTGTTGTTGTTTTTGGTGCGTTGTTTTTGGTTATTGTATGTTAAGGCAAAGCGACACGGCGACGGTTCATTGAACCGTTCGGCGCTGACTCTGACAGACTTATTGAATGACTGAGGCAGCGACTGCAGCCTCAACAACAACAACAACAGCAGCAACAACAACAACAACAGGAGCTCTGTTGTTGCCGCCGCTGTTGCCATCGAAGGCTGTACAGATTATGTCACACATTTTGTGTAATTGGGGGAGTGTGGAGCGAAGTAACTCAGCTGGCGGGTGCAATGGGGGCAGGGGTTGCTGACGCAGTGTTGCACTCGTGGTAGCCATGTTACAACATCAATTGCGCGCGCCAAACAGCAACAGCAGCAGCAGCAACAACAACAACAACAACAGCAGCAACGCTTACAACAAATGCGGCCCGCAGTCGAAACCTAAAGAAATCGTATCTGAAAGATTGTGTTCGGCTGGTGCTGCCGAATCTGTTGTATCTGTATCTGGTTGTTGTCGAGTCCAAACTGTTTAGGCTAAATAACTTTGAATCAACTCTGAATCACTCGACTGGGAGCTGAGCTACCCATTGCCATACTGGGATTGATTGGGTGGCTGCCCGAAAAAAAGCAAAACTATCTAACTGCAATTTTCTGAATTTATTGAGACTAAATGGCAGTAAAGGTGAGAATATAAAGAGATATATTAGAGCAGGCTTTAAGGAGTAAATGTTTTCGAATAAAGATTTGTAGCTAAATATATATAATATATAATTAATATGTATATAGTTTACTCCTGGAATATCTTACAAACTGATTGTTATTTATATAGTGTAACCTATTTAATTTTTTTTGTTTCATAATTTAATTAGCTATAGAGTATTCCAATTACTTAATTCCATAAGAGCGCGAATTGTGTTTATTCTCTTTGATTCTTTTATTGAAATTAGTTCTTAAAAGTTCTTCTATTTAGAAAAGTTGTTACAATAAAGGAAACAAATACCAAGAAAAAGATATAAGGGTGCCGATACTGATGCAAGTTATCACATTGATCTATTGACAACACAAAACTAAAGGATATAGGAGAGGTAAGCATTGGTTTCAATTAGCTACTTAATGCTGTCCTGAAGGTTTGTATGACTTATGTATGATGGCACCTGCAAATTATACAATCTGCTGGTGAATCGAATGCAACTCAGCGCTGAATCACCGTGTAAACCGTATCAGTTTGTCACTGTTATTGTTGCCAGATAACTGCTTCGATATGCGAGGAATTACTCATCGTGACTCCTCACGTGTCCACGGGGGAGGGCAATGTGTCGCTGGAGTCGCTCCCACTGCGAAACTGCATCGAACTGGCCGAGATATGCAAACACCTTCAGCTTGGGGGCAGCTGTTTTGGGTGATAATGAAATCGTGAGACTGAGCCAATTAGTTTATCAGCGTGACAAAATCGTTTTCGAAGCGCTGTTTGCAGCTCGTTTTGAAATTCAAATGTGGCAGGTTGCAAGTTGCTGTTGTTGCTGTTGCTGGTGCTGCTGCTGCTGCTGCTGGGTAGCAACCTAAACAAACAAAACTTGGAGTCAGAGTCGGCCACAGCAGGTGTTGGTCTTGGTGTCGATGCTGGCCGCCAGTGACCGTGGCCCGTACGCCTGTGGGCGTGGCAGAACTTTCACAAATTAATAACACTCGAGATGGTGTAGAACGCTGTAGAATCTGCGCTCCAGCTCGGGTTCAACAGACCAGGCCTGGACAGATTGAAGCTCAGTCGAAGCGGCATTTTAATTGAATTCTCGAGGTGAACTGAGAGAGCCGAGCGAGACGGAAATATCTGCGAGAACAGACTGAGACTGAGACAGAGACAGAGACAGAGGCGAAGAACAGATGGAGAGGCCGAGCAGACAGAGCGCAAGTTCCAAGAACTGGCCACGGATACAAGCAAGAAGACACTTCTACATAGATATACATATGTTTATACTATATACACTTTGTGCATGTACAAATAAAGCATAAAACGGACGTAAACGAGCAAAAGGCACAGCCAAATGAAATGAGCAGCGAAAGAGACAGAGACAGAGACAGCAGAGAAAGAAAGAGAGAAGGAGCAAGAGAAGAAAGCAACAAATCGACTAAATAATAAGCGACAGCCCAATGCAGATCAACGACTTATTGAGCAAAGAGAGAGAGAAGTGTGGGGGGAGTGGCAGGGGTGATTCGGTCTCTCTCTGTCTCTCTTTGAAATGTGCATGAAATTCCATCGAATCGGTTGCAACAGACAGCAGCAGCTGCAATGCCAGTTAATCCAGAAAATTAGCGATCTTCCAGCCGATCAAAAATGTTGAATTAATGTTGCCGCCAGGATTGATGTGGATAACGGGGACATTTGATTTGGGTCCGATAAATGTTGTTTAAGTAGGCGATTAAAGACTCTCAAATCTACAGTGAGTGATCCACTTTGATTTTGATTCGCTGTTCGCTTTAAGAACAACTAATTACTATAAAGATAGATAAAGATTCGTCAACTCTGGCGTCTAATACAGATCCACCAAATGATAGTGCCGAAACAAGCTCTATAAATGAGTCGAGGCAAGTGGAAATAGATCCGGCTACAACTCACAAGGTTCGTTATTTGGTCAATGGCTTCTTGCTGTCTAGAACGGGGCGTAGACAGGGTAACTTTATACGCTAAGTCGAAGCGAAGATACACTAGCAGATTGCTGATCTATTTACTATACGGTAAAGATTTGAAATAATAATTTAGGTTAATATTTGATACACTACAAGATAAAATTAACTCTCTCTATGACTATTAGAAAAAAGATGCAATATTATAATTTAAGTATACTTCATTCTTTACTACATAAAGTAGAATGCTCCAAGTGGATCACATATTTAACAATTAAATCTCAATACCCCTGGGAAGGGTATCTAAGCAAGCTATTCAGCACTGATCAGATCGCTTCAGACAGTTCGGCAGACAGACCATTCTTCGTTCATCGTTGTGTCTTTAGTTCTTGTGCTGGTAATTTGTAAATTGGTTCATAATTCGGTTTCATCACAGCACATTCCTCTTCTTCTTCCTCACTCGGCTGCTGGCGTCACTCTTTACTCCCCACCCCCGCGCACACCTCTTGCGCTGGACCCAAGCTGGAATATTGACCCCAGTGAGTATTGAAGCTACAGTAATTTTCTGTTTTCGTAGATTGTTTTGTCTTTGTTTCGCTATGCCTCCCCCTCTCATGCTCTCTCCCTCTCTGTGTCTCTCTATTTTGGAGACAGCAGCAATGCGTTCGTTGGCTTTCTTTGTCCGTCTGTCCGTCATAGTGTCTGTTTTGGACTTCTTGTTCGTGGGGGAAAACAATCCAAAGCTCACAAATGAAATGGGTACAATCAACTAACTGTAAATAGTTTTTATTTCTCCTTCTTTCTGTGTTGCTGTTTTGTGTTTTGGACGCTGACGCTGTGCCAGTTTTGCTTACGGGACGGACGGACAGATGGACAAACTGACGGACAAGCGCGCGTTATAATTTTCTATTTTCTACAACTTATGATTGCCTCTGCTTCTAACTCTGCCTCTCAGCTGGTTATACTTGCTCTCTGTTGCTCCCCTCTCTCTCCCTCTCTCTCTCTCAAGCATATGCTAAGTTGTTAATCGAACAGCGAATCTCAATCGGCAGATATTCGATTTGCATATTTGGCCACTTGTTAATTAATAAAAACTAACAAACAACCGAAAAACATGGGCAAATAAAACTTGCAGAGCTATGGCAATGAATGACTGACCAGCAAATACCCTGTAGAGAGGCTGTCGAGCAAGCAGAGTAAGTCACTTGTTTAGAGATAAACCTATTTGATATAACACTCATATTGAGTTGAATGTAAATAACAATCATGATCAGCATACCCCATAAAACATCTTCCTACAGGGTATTAAAATGTATTTTGAATAGCGTACAAATATGTCTTGGGTATTGACATTATCGCATCTGTTGACTTTAAAGTCGATTTTATTACCTCGCCCGACAGTTTTATGGCCTCAAAATGTTAAAGGTATCAAATCAAAGCAATGAATATAGTATTTTAATAGTCCAAATTTAAATAAAATATATATATTTTGCGATAGCGACAGTTTAAAGTTATCGCATTGTTTCTCACAATTTAACCTGTTTGGCAAACTACATATAGTATATTATTTATATATGTATAGCATATTTCCCAAAGATTTCTCGCATTTCCCTCGCAGCCAAGTTGGACTTTCTTGACTTGACTTGACAGTTAGCAGAACTAAATAGAGCTCATGCACTCGATGAAATCCCACACCACAACTTTAGTTGCAGCTATCATTAGAGGCAGATGAAAAGACAGAGAGAGAGAGGAATAGGGAGGGGGAGGGGAAGTGCACAGGTATCGGCTCGGGTAAGCAAGAGGGTCAATGCATGAAGGTTAGCGGCAATTTGTGTCGACTGCATCGACAAATGCTGCAAATGCATCCAAAGCAAAGCACAACAAAAGCAAACTTGAACCGTTGTTGCTCGACAGATCGATGAAATGGCAACAAGAACAACAACAACGGCAGCAGCAGCAACAGAAACGGCAACAACAATGACGACAGCAACAACAATAAGTCAATTGCATTGGCAATAATAAATAGAAGAGAAACTGCAGCAACGTTGTTTGTTGCTAACAAAAGCAAAGGAGTGCTGCCTCTTCCCTCTGCTAACTTCATTCCCCCCCCCTCTTCACTCCTCTGCCATGCCCCTTTCTCCCTTCTCTTGCCAGGCATCCACACGTCCAGCGATCGGCAACAAGCTAAACAAAACGCTTCCTCATCGCCGCCGTTTGGCCTAGCGGATTTACAATGGATTCGGTTCGCCTGTGGCAGGGGAAGAGGTGTACCAAGAGGGGGGAGGAAACAGGAGGAGGAGGTTAACCAGTTAGGCGTGCGACAGAGATGCACGATATGGGCGAGAGAAACAGAGTTCGGTATCAGTTGACGGTCGGTGCGTGGCGGAATGCTTCGCTGCACGGGTCCAGAAATTGGCAAACAATAAAAGCCGTCAAAAAGTGCAGCCAACGGCAGCAGCGGCAACAAAACAACAACAGCAACAGTAACAACAGCAGCAACAGCAACAACAACAGCAGCAGCAACTGCAAATAGAAAAGCAGCCAAAGCAGGCAGAGTGAGTAAGGAAAAAATTAAGCGAAATGCAGCAAAAAACGAAAAAGCAAAGCGCACAAAAAAAAAAAACAGTTTGAAAAGTTGATTGTTTAGTTGAAGCATAAAAAATGTTGGCTCTAAAAAGTGGAGCGTCGATTGGAGCGCAGCGGCAGTGGCAGCGGCAGCCAAGGAGAAAATGTGCCAGGAATCGCGAGGGGCAGTTGCAAGTTGCAGCAAGCGCGACCAGCGAATTCTGAATGATGTTTCGGCTGTGAGTGCAGTTGCTTTTCAATGGAAGCAAAGTGGAGTTCATAATCAAAGAGAGAGAAGTGAGAAGGGAAAGAGGAAAAAGAGACCAAGAGAGATCAAGAAAGAGAGAGAGAGATGTAGCTTGCGATCTTAGCCTGGTGAAAGATACATTTCAACTCTTGTCAAAAACGAAAATCAACTGGAAACTTGTGTGTGGCAAATAGACAAATGTGTGTTGGAAGAAAGTGCACAGGGAAAACAAATCTGTGGAAATGGGTGCCGCACCGTGGGGAGAGAGGTTGGTAGAAGGAGCAGGGGAGGCGCAACTGTTCAGCTGCCTGGCTGACTGACTGACATTTTACGGCAGCTTTTGACTACGACGCAAAAGGCGCCCGAAGTGCGGCCTGACAAATGCATAAAACTTCGACGCCGACTGCGACAGCGACGGCAACGGTGGCAGCGACTGTGCGCAGCTATAGGCTACACCACTGAGATTTGCAACGACGAGCAGCGACGTCTTTCGGCCTGACAACAACAACAACAGCAGCAACAGCAACAACAGCGAATGATGATGACGACGACGCGGAGTTGACTTGTAGCAATTGAATTTTTGCACGTCGCCCATGAAGTTGTTTGTTTGCTTGGCATCGTACCCCATTACCTCCTGCCCCCGCCCACGCTCCCCTTAAGCCAAATGCTTCCCACTCTTTCCCTCTTGCCCGTTGGATGAAAAATAGTGGAAACAGTTAACGAAAAAGAGGAAAATGTTTGTGTGCCTGATTGTTTGTTGTTGTTGTTGTTGTTGCTGTTGCTGTTGTTGTGGCTGCTGTTACTGTGCGCATATTTATGTTTGCTTTAACTTACCGTTAGACGGTTATATGGCGGATTACATTTGGCACTGCTGGCAAATTATCTGTGCCGAGTATCTTTTTCAGGCTCGAAATGAAGTAAAGTGTTTGTTGTTCGCTGTTTGTTGTTGTCTCTGTCCAGCCAGTTCGCCAGTTGACGCTTCTTGGCAGGTTCTCAGGCATTAGCAATGTTTGCAAGCGAGTAGTTAAGGTTGTTTTTGAGGTTATGTGCAGGAACTATAGGTTACATGCAGGAAGTATAGCTGCCGTGCAGGAACTATTAAAGGTATTTATAATAGGAAAAAGAATTGATAAATTCGTAATTCATAGAGTTATACACTAATTTACAGGGTATGCAACTAAAATATCCTGTAATTGAATTTAATTATAATACCATCACCTCAAGTGAATGTAGTGCCATTGATAACTTACTGCGTTAAAAGCTGAGTATCTCTGAGCTGCTTCCTCCCACAGTCGTTATCTAGAAATAAAAAATAATAACGTATATTTCTAGAAATATAATATCACGGAGTACACTTTCTCAGAAATCAGAACGTAGTACAGTTCTATTAATAGATACCGTTTATAATGAGGACATTATAGATTTGTGTTGTCGGTTTCCACATCGCTTCCCCAAGACATTCACTTTGGCGCTGCTAATTGTCGACTGGGTCGCTGGGACCTCCTAGGGATCCGAGCAATCAGGCCAATTGCTAATGATGATCTGCCTTCCATTGCCTTTGGTCTTTGCTGTGCTGAGCTGAGCTGTGTGTGAAAAACGCGACCCGTTGTTCAATTTACTGTTCAACTTTCAACTTGCGCTGGACTTTCGCAGCAAGTGACACACACAACAGACACACACACACACACAACTCACACACAGCTCACACACAACTGAGAAATAAAATCAAAACAAGCTGAAAACAAAAAGGAAAGGCCGCTTCGCTGCAGCTGCTGCTGCTGCTGGTGCTGCTGCTACCGCTGCCCACCTGCCCTGCAGTCCATCGACGTCGACGCTCGTTTCGCACAACTTTCAAATGGTTGCGGCGATTGCTGGGCTCAAGATTCGAGTATCGAGTATTCGATTATTCGAGCATTCGAGTAGTTTTGCTTCGGCCTGCGCGGACAGTCTTAAGCTTTGGCATAATTATTGTTGTTTTTGTTGTTGGTAATTGTTGCCGGGGAAGAAGGTCGCACAAGGTGGTCCGACCTGAAACTTTAATTTAATAGTGTGTTTTGGGTACCCTACAATAAGGTACTACGGAATGAATATGCAATTAAAAACTCTCTGAGAAATATCTGTAATATACAAAATATACGGGAAATGCCAAGTAGCCTACAATAAGGTGCTACGGACTACTCATAAATCTTTAAACTCTCTGAGAAATATCAGGTAATATATATACGGGAAATGCCAAGTACCCTATAGGACCCTGCAATAAGGTACTACGGAATACTCATAAATTTTTAAATCTCTAAGAAATATCTGTTATATATTTACGAGAAATGCCAAGTACCCTGTAGTACCCTATACATAGGTACTATGGAACACTCATTAAGTTTTAAACTCTCTGAGAAATATCTTTCTTCCATAAAGTAAATCCTTTTCTAACTTAGCTAGCTATGCATAACATTTAATACATATTTTTTTACATATCCAAAGCAGTTTTGTAAAATTTCCCTTCGTGCTGTAAAAATTAAATATTCTTTCTTTTAACAAGTGGACTTTAGTGTCGTTGCTGTTGTTTATTTTAGAATACGCAATGCTTAATTGGTTTTGTGGTTTAATGTTTGCTATATTGCCATTGGCATTTATATTTCGCAGCATGCTCAAAAAGAAGATGGCGAAGCGAGAAAAAAAGCGACTTAGTAAGACAAAACCAACCACCAAATCATCGCCTCCCCTCACAGAGGATCAGCAACTGGAGCTGATGAGTTGTACTGTGGATCTGATCACCTATCGATTGTCGCTGATCGAGTACAACATCTATAAGGATGTCAATCCACGGCCCTATTTGACGCCACAAGAATTCCTGGCTGCAGGACAACCATTAATGGACATTATACATCGTTTGCGAGGGGATGCCAACTGAGCTGAGTGACGAGAAGGATAATTCGTTACGAAATTATAAAGAAAGTTCTTGAAAAAAAAGACATGTAATGTTATACTTAATATATAAAGTACGGATATTATGCAAAATATACGCGGAGGTATGTGGGGTATGTTGTGGAAGTACTCAATGCCAAGGCACCCATGCCAAGGTAACTATTTCATGGTTCCTAAGTCATGCTGTGTGTTGTATATGGTGTAAGTACTCTCTCTTGTAGGGTATGCACAAGTCAACTTACTAAGCCACTTGGCGCTTGCATTGTGTTGTATTTACGTTTCATTTGTGTTTGAAATTAATGTGCCAGATTTGAAAACCTGTCGCTGAGCTGAGCGAGCCGAGAGATCGCCTCAAGAAACAGCTGAGGAATTGCAGTCAAGGCGCTCTTTTTTACAGCTCTCCCTCTGCCTGTCCTCCTGCCCTCCCTCCTCATCCCATTGGCTATGCCCATTGATTTTTGCATTGCCAAGTTTTTTGCACCAATTTAATTTGCCATCCAGCATTTTGGCAATCTGCAGTTCGCACTGTTGGCATTCACAGTTAGATCTTGTGTGTATATCGTATAATGGCCATGCCCCCTTTATGTTACTACTTGCATTGCTCATGTGCCCCATTGTTGCTGCTGCTGCTGCTGCTGTGGCACGTCGCGCTCACTTTGCACAAATTTTCGTTTAGATTTGGCGCTTTTTGCTTTGGCATTGACGTATTGCCACGAACGGGGGGCGTCACACTCTGATATTTGTCGCTGTTTATTGCAAGGCAATTTTGGCAATAGTTTTTCGAAGCCAATTTCGGCATGACAGCGTAGGTGCCTCCCCCTCTCACCCCCACCCACCGCTCGCCGTCCTCCTTCGTTGTGGCGGCATAATTGAATTTGTTGCCGAGGTTGCGACAACAAAGCAAATTCAGAAATTTGCATTTGCAACTCAGAAACGCCAAGCGAACTGAACTTTAATATATAATGTGTACACTGTGCACTGTGCCATGGGGCACAGAATTTGTTGGTCAGATCCAAAGTCGAGTCTGAGTCTGAGCCGAGTTGCTCGCTCAGTCGAGTCAGTCAGTTTCGGATCGGCGCAGTTGTCAATCAAAAAGTCAAATTCCAACTGTCAAAGCTGCGCAATTTGTCTGCGCGCAATTGAGACAAAAAGCGAATGTGACATGAGGCCCGAGAATGCGACCAAGTTAATAATCTACAATGTACAGTTTACAGTTCACATATTGCACATACGCCGCGTGTGCCCCCTTTCAAGAGAGAGCAAGAGAACTTTAAAAGGCGGCAAGTTACGAGCGCAAAGCACGCGAATGTCGATAGACAATCGCCCGAGGAATGCAGCCAGCAACAAACATACAAGTGAGAATTCTCTATTACAACAACAGGAACTGCGATATCTAAGCTCGTTTTGTGCCGGTGAAGAATTACTAATGAAGAATTGACAAAAGTTCGATAAGGTATAAATTATAAAGAGGGAAAATGTCTAGAAATATTTGGATTATCATTTCACATAGTTCACTTTCAGAATCCATTTCTAGTTTCATTTAAAGCAGTCTTCAATATTGGGTTAATCGTTGAGTTTATTTAAAGCATTGAAGAAGCTGCTCAATATGGCCAATAAATGCATTGCCGGCTTTCTAAAAAGGCCAATCTTAGTGGGTTAATCAAACGGTTCTCGATTATTACAATGCCCCCAAAATCTAAACAATAAGCAAATAATTTTGCACACACACACATGACAAGCCAGGCAAAGGGACGTGGAAACTTGTGGGGGATAGAAGGCAGCCGGCCACACAATTCGTGCCACATGTTGGCAATTGATTGGACGCATTTTGGCGATCGGCAACTGCAGGCCTCGAACAACAACAACGACATCGACAAAAGGCAACTTTGGTCGATAAAGTTATTCGATTTCTATGCTAATCGAATGACAAGTCAGACAACTGCGTAATGAGTTTGCCGCTTGCCTCTTGACTTACATGCCACGCTGCCAGTTGAACTCAATGTGTAGTTGAATACCCTGTAAGCGAAGGGGATCTATTGTGGGTAGTCTAGTATTTTTTTTTTAATATATTTCTTTTTATCTTTATTTTTATTAAGTCATACTGTGAAAATTCAATAGCCCCTTTGTGTCCTTTTTATCTATTAATTCTGCACATTTTAGGCGCGCCGGCTAACTAACTATTGTTAGGTTATCTATTTTGTTCTTATGTTAAATCTGTTTTTTAAAAACCATGCCCTCCCTCGGGATTCGAACTCGGAACCAGTCTAGTACTGACTTTGGTTCAGCTTCGCCTTGTCAAATGTTTTAATAGACCAATATATCGAGTATTTACTAGGTGCAAACACTGTCTCACTGTCTCTTCTTACTACAGGGTATTTACTAACTTATGTGTAATTTTAAACATGTCTCGTCTTAAATATCAACTGCTAAAGGTCTGGCACCCTGTTTAATCCACACTGCAGATCGTATGCATTGCCACAGTTGGCTTTGCCTTTGCGCCAACTCTTTTTTTAGGGCCAACTTATCGCGGCAAGTGAATCGTTGGCTGCAAATTATTGCAACAGCTTCGTGTCACGATCCCAGCGCCCAGAAATCACACCGGGGACAGACAGACAGAGGGACGGACAGACTGAGGGACAGACAGTCGGACCGTCAAATGGAAACGCTTTGTGAAAAACCTCACATATGTCTGTGGTGAAGGGGCAGAGTTATGGTTATGGTTATATGAATGCGGATTCGAGTGAGCACAATAATTGATGATATAATAATGATAGACTAGCAGTTATCCTGTAGTTAAAAACAACTCCAAGCTGTATTTGGCATAATTAAGTTGCTAATTTGGCTATTCTTGGTGTAAATAGAATGCATATGGCTAATTAAGTTGATACCTCTCTCTCTGTTCTCTATTAAAGGGTATAACAATAACAACAACGGCTTAAGCAAGCTGTGTTAAGCAGCGAGGACCGTCAAAATTTTGTTTGGCTACAAAATAGGCACAAAGTAGCAGCCCAGCTTGAGAACGGACAGAGAGACAGACAAACAGACAGAGAGACAGATATACAGAGACAGACAGAGGGACAGGCAGACAGAGGGACAGATATACAGAGAGAGAGACAGACAGACAGACAGACAGAGCGACAGATAAGCGTGGAAAGACAGACTCACACGGGCTGTCATTTGCGCATTGGAAGCTGAAGCTTGAGCTGCAGTTGGCGCTGGAGCTGGGAGTTGCTTTCGAGCTGTGGCTGGCTGTGGCTATCGGGCTGGCAGGTTGCCACAGGTTCACTCTGTTTGCCGCCGAGCCCAGCAACATTTTGTGGCAATTGCAACTTTATTTAACTGGCAAACAACGCACACACACACACACACACACACTCACAGAGAGAGAGACGCCGAAACTATTTGAACGTCGTCAAAATGTCAGCGAGACAAAATTTAATAAACAGCAACAAAAACAGACAGCGGCAACTTTTTAGCCACGCGTGTTGGCAACATGTTGCATAAAGTACGAAATATGAAAAGGAAAAACAACAACAGCAACAGTAACGGCAAATTTGAAAACCAAACAGAGAAAAAACTGACAACAAAAATATGTTGCACGCGTCGCTGCTCCGATTTTCAGTTGAATTTCTGCAGCAAATTCCCAATTTGTGTTGCCTACCCAAAAAAGGCAAAAGGGTGCGGGGAGGGGAATGTAAGAGTGAGAGGGGGACGGGGAGTGCCGCACATATTTGTCGTGCCTGGCAAACACCAAAAGCTAACAAATTCCCACGTTTAGTTTTTTATAGCATTTCGGTTATTATGCGTGTCTGTCGAAACTTATTTTAATTGAATTTATTTGGTTGAGTGAAAACAGAAAAGAGCACAGAGAGAAGCAAAAAGAGAACACACGAAACTGGGGGAAAGGGGGTGAAATAAATAAAAAACCATTTATCATTCACATTTGTTTTTGTTTTCTGCTTTGCCATATTTAGTCATATTTATTGGCAAAACAAATTGATTAATTGAGTCGAGCTTAAAGATTTTCTCACTGAACCGATCTTAATGAATCAGACTCAGCGCTTGAGAACTTTCCAGTGCATGAATGAGCTGCGCTTCACTGTGATCGATCATCGAGCGATGGCCGGGCGGTTGCACGCTGCGTATGCGCAATGTGAGCGCAAGGACAGCGCGAAGCTCACTGCTGCGTAACTCTTACCGGTAGCTGCCGCGCGTTGGCTGCAACTAATGATGTCAGGGCCAGTCGAAAGTGAATCCCACTTACCCCTCTGCCCCTGCTCCTCTTCTCCCTTCTCTCGGTCTGCATCTGCCTCTCTCCGCGCTTGAGCAAACATTCATTAATCATGCTGCCCATCGAGCGGGCGAGCGACCTGAACGAGCTGCCCGTTGATCATCGGCGCAGCGCAGTCGCTGCACTGCCAGCGCAGCTACACATTCATTCAAGTGCTGTCCATATGCCACCGCCGCCGAAAGTGATTGTTTTGGTATTACACAATCGTCACTACCTACAAGAAAGTGCGATACCACAAGTGAAATAGAGATAAAGTTTGTTCGAACTTGTGTGTACTCTATAAAGTGAAATGTAAAAGAGATGAAAAACCTTTATAAAGTATGAGTTATAATATAATAATAACATATAGGTTTTTTATCATTAAACCTACAAAAACTTTATATAAAAAGGTTGTTTATCATTAAACTTTTAATAATTGTATTTAATGATATAAAATTAAAAATGTTAAACAGATCGGAGGATTTGCTGAGTTAATTTGACTATATTAAACATCATATTATTAAAAACTTCTATATCTTTTAACTATAAATTCACCTTTAACAAGATTTATGATCAATTTGAAACACATGAGAATATGTTGGGCATTAGCATTAGAATGACCAACCTAAATCTCAATTACACAACATTTTGTTTCTATATTTCTATATTGAACGAGAGCAACAGTCGCGCAAAACGCGACAGTGGGATACCCTTCGACCTATGTTCCCGTGTAGTTTAATTTGTTAAATTCATACACATATGCATATGCACATGCTTTGAAATTAATCCCGACAGATGGCGCTCGCGCTTCGCGCTCGCCCGACTCCCTTGTTAGCTGACAGAAGCACTTGATTTTATGCTCATACTTTCTTAAATAACTTCTGTGTTTATTGTTCGATTGGATTGTAATTTGGGAACTACGTAGATATTTCATTTAGCTTAGTATATGTTAAAGTCAGAAAGTTGTATCTTATATACAGCGCTTACAAATTAAGTTCAAAAATTAAATTATTGATTTGTGGGGGCGGTGGGCGTGGCAACTAACATTTGAAATAAACTTCATCTGCTTATAGTACACAGGAGTCTTCCTGCCAAGTTTGGTAACTCTAGCTTTTATAATAGCTGAGATCTGTGCGTTCACACAGACAGACGGACAGACGGACAGACAGACAGACATGGCTCAATCGACTCGGCTTGTGATCCTGAGCAAGAATATATATACTTTATGGGGTCTCCCACGCCTCCTTATGCCTGTTACATACATTTGCACAAAGTTAGTATACCCTTTTTTGACCATTTTCAATGGTCGAAGGGTATAATAATATAATAAAATACATTTCTTAATATAGAGAGTCAACGTTTTTCTGCTGCTTAAGTCTTCATACTATATTTACCTCATTGGAGCTCTTCAATCTTTTGTTTAAGTTTCTTCGTAACTAATTTTAAGTACTTTATTCATTCAGACATCATTCATTTATTCAATCTTGCTAGACATACCTTTCTCCTGCAAAGGTCTTTATATATTCATCTCTGCATAACATTTCCATCTGTTTTCCATCTCTAACCCCTCTGAGACCTACTACAAATACCCTACAAACGGAATGACATAATCTGGTTAAGCCCACAGCAAAGTCGCAAGCGTAACATGTCGTGCAAATGGTAACAACAATTGACTCTTCAGCGCCGACGTCTATGGCTACGTCTGCTAACATCGTCATCGCAGTCAGCCTAGTCAGCATCTCTCCGAGGGCGACGCTTTCGCTATGCCATTGGGAGCACTTGAGCACTTGGCTCAGTTGGCAAACACCACGCAACCACCACGAGGTGGTTGCAGACGACGCCGCTGCCGGCGGCTGCACTTGGCGCGGTGGTTTCCGGCGGCAGCAGCTGCTGCTGCTTCTGCTATTGTTGTTGTTGCTGCTCTTGGTGTTGCTTTGGGGGGCGGACATCGTGATGGAGGTTGGCGTTGTTCCGCCAAGGCCAAGAGGAACCACACGATGCTCTATAAAAGCTGTCGATTCACCAGACATCAGCATCAGTTCATCGCTTTGGTCCATTACAAACAGATCAAACAGATCAATATGAAAATCTTCATCTGCTTGCTTTCTCTGGCTGCGGTTGCTAATGCAGGATTCATTGGCATTGGTGCAGGAGTTGGAGGTGGCGGCTCAGGTGGTCATGGTGGCCACGGTGGACACGATCATCATGATCATCACGGTGACTCCAATGGAGGAGGCGACATCAAGATCATTAAGGTGATACACGAGTCGGCGCCCTCAGGAGGATCTCAGGGTGGCTGGCAATCTGGTGGCGCTGGAGGCGGTGCAGGCGGTTGGCAGGCAGCTGGAGCCGGCGGTGGTGCAGGTGGTTGGTCTGCTGGCGGCGGCGGTGGTGGCTGGGCAGCTGGCGGCAGCGGCGGCTATGGCGGTGGCAGCTCGCAAGGTCAAGAGGTGAAGATCATCAAGATTATCACACAGCAGCCTTCTTCTGGTGGTTATGGAGGTGGACATGGTGGTGCCAGCGGTGGTGGCTCTGCAGGCTGGTCTGCTGGCGGCTCTGGTTCCTCGGGCTGGTCATCCTCGGGTGGTGCCAGCGAGGCCACAGCTGCAGTGAAAATCATCAAGATCATCTCGGAGAGCGCACAGGATGGTGGTGACTCCGCTGGCTGGTCTGCTGGTGGTGGTGCTGGTGGCTCCTCAGGCGGTTGGTCCTCGGGTGGTCCCTCCAGCGGCGGTTGGTCATCGGGAGGTCCTTCCTCTGGTGGCTGGGCCTCGGCAGGACCTGCTAGCGATGGAGGTTGGTCCTCTGGAGGCAGCTCCAACTCGGGCTGGTCCTCTCAGAGCAGCAGCGGCGGTTCCTACGGCGGCGGTTGGTCATCCCAGGGCGGACAGGGAGGCAGCTGGTAGTGCCCTCCTCCTGCCTGCCTTGTGATATTGTTAATCTCACTTCACCTTTTTCATCTTATTCTGTTTCATTTCCCTTCATTCTTTGCATATTTGTTGAATTAAAGTTTTTATAATTTCCACAATCAATATTTCTCTTAGGCATGAGGGAGGGTAGGGGAAAGGAGCTAAGTCAAAAGAGACGAAAAAAGGCGATGGAAACTTTTCCATTTAAGGCAGAAATTACCGCACACCAAAGCCGAAACTGCATTTGAGAGTCCACAAAGAGCAGGAAGCACCATCGCGTGCTATCTCTCTTACTCTTCCCCAACTGCAGCTCTTTCGCTCTCACTCTCTCTATCTCTAACTTTCTGTCTCTCAGTCTTTCTCCCTCCCTCTAAGAACACACTTAAGCGTAAAGTAATAAAATTCAAGCAACCAAAAAATGTCGAAAAAGGCAAAAACCAAAAGAAAGAAAAGCAGGCAAAAAAGTGGGAGGCAGGAGGCAGGAGGCGTGGTGGGAGTGGGCAGTGGCAGCAGAGAAAATAATAAAAAGTCTGCTTGGAAAAAGAATATGTAAAATATCACTCTGAGCCAAGCCGCGCCAAGGATACCCAAGGAGACTCACACTTTGCCAGCCAACAAAAAAAAAGGGCAAAAGTGCAAGAAAAAGCTTTTCCACTGCCGCACAGCGGGCGTCACAGGGGGCGACGGGGGGTGTGGCAGTGGCAGGGGTTGCCTTGTATAAAAATATTTTCCATATAAATCTAACAAAGAACGTGTTCGGGTTACTTGATTAGGCGTCCAAAGTGTGCAAATTGGCGGGGGGTGGCGGCGCAGCGACGACGACAATGAAGACGACGGCGAAGGCGACGCCAAGAAATGTAACAGTATCAAGAACGGGCATAGCAAGCAGAGCCGCAAAACAGTGTAAGTGGCAGGGGGTGTGAAAGGGGGCGGGGCACGGCGACTTTTCGGTTTCCTTAACGTTTTCACAATAAATACTTCCATACTCCGCGCTAAGAATGAGAATAAAAATGGAAGGCGCAACAAATCCAATTTGTTGTTGTCGCGAAAGCGGGTGGAGGGAGGCAAGGCAGGCAGACAGGCGCGAGAGTGGGAGGGGAGGTGGTGTTGCTGCTTTATGTATTGATTTATTTTCTTTCTTCTTCTTTTTCGTTGATGGCCAAAGGAAGTGCGAGCTGTGAGTGAATATTATTTTGGGACGATTGCGCAAAAATGTTTTTGATTTTTTGATTTGCTCGCCGAATTATAAAAACAATCATTAAAACTGGCGATCGATGCTCGCCCTGATCCCGTTCAGACATCAACTTGTTGCGCTATATAAACAAACAGACGCGCACAACATTCTCAACAGTCTCCCTAACCTCACTTCCCCCTCCCCAGGCACTCTATAAGCATAACACCCACATTACTTAATATTCGCCTTATGTGCGAGCGAGAGAGAAAGAGAGAGGGAGAGAGGAAGAGAGATGGAAGCATCTTCTAAACAAGAAAATTAAAGAAAATAAAATAAAATTTCTGATTTGAAATTGAAATCGAAATTATTTTGATGGTTTAATGGAAAATTTTCGTGGCGATTTTCATAGCTGCTTTCCCCTTTTTCTCCCCATTCTCAATCACATTCTCGCATTCTCTTATTGTGGAAATGTTTTTCAGCATTTGTTATTATTTTAATTTCAATTTTGTTGATCGACGTTGTTATTGTTATTGTTGTTGTTACGTATTTGCTGCACGTGCAGCGCGCCGTCGCCGAATTGTGGAAAATTGCGTGTTTGGCAAACAACAACAACAGCAACAACAGAAGGGGCAACAAGGTGAGGGGGGCAGACCGTTAAGCCCAAGTTAAGTTGTCCACAGACTCCTTTCGGGGGCCCCTTATTGACACAGTCGCTTTAAAGCCCGTCGACGGCGGAGTGTGTTGACTGTGGACGCGTGTGCAGCGACGACGACAGCGACAACGACGATGATGAAGCAGCCAAGGCAGCGAAAACACAATCAATGAGGCAAATGCAAACAGTTTATGCGACCCTCGGCACAAGTGCTCGGATTCCTGCCTCATTTGACAGGCATTCCCAAAGAGTGAGAGAGAGAAGGAGAGAGAGAAAACGAGGAGAGCTCTGCGCACTTGTCATTATGTAATTAGGATTCATCTGACTGACAACTGAGTGAATTAATTCCCGAGTGATTGCTCCAGAAGACCCCGTCCAAATGAAGATTTGTAATTGCCGAAAGTTAAGATTGTACACACAGAAAAATGGAATAAACACTTGAAAAAATCTATTGTTTATTTGCTTTATATTCTTATTTGACTTATGTACATAGCTAACATTTAAACTATAAAATCATGTTCCTTCGTAAAATGATGTTATATTATATTGTTGTGAGTTCGTGAAATAAATTTGCCAAGCCTTTCCGTACCACGCTCAACGAATACATACCAAAAATATCGTGTAGAAAATACCATTTATTATACATAAGTTATTATCGATAAATGTGAGCTGTGCAACACTGAAATGAAGAGCGTCACTTTTCGCCATAATTCGCATGCAGCAAAACATTAAAATAAACGCCACTTTTTCTTATTTTTACTTATTACTTTACACTTGTTTTGAATTAATAAATAAATTGTGTTTAATAGAAGGAGAAGTGTTATATTTTTGTGAAGCAAAACAGTCTAATTGGAGACAGAATATATATCATATCATTCTATATCTTACTGTATTATATCAGATTATATAAGACTGTGTCTTATTGTATTCCTTAACTCATTCTAACAGAGTTAAATTCCAGTTTGTTGAGTTGTCCCAGCACTAGAATCTCCTCGATGGCCTTCTTCGCCAGCAGCTTGTTCTTCTCGTCCAGTTTGCGATAGGATATTGCCCAACCCTCGGCATAAACAGCAGCCTCATCTCGCGCATTGTGACTGATGTTGTGCAACAACTGCGGCAACAGCTGTGAATGATTCAGGGTTTCATCTAAGTGCGGCGTGGCTTCGTTAACCACCTTAGGAGTCCCGTTCAATTGATCTGGTTGATCCAACAGCTGCTCAAACTGCAGAAAGAGAGAGAGAGAGAGAAGAAGAAGAGATGTAGAGTAGAAACATTCTACCCAACTGAGATGCAGTTAAAATACCCTGTTACTTACATTCACCTTCGTTTCGTACTCAGAGATGTCGTCATAGTTGTCAGATTCCTCCACAGCATCCATAGCATCATCCAAGGGATCATCCATAGCATCCTCCTCGTCGAGAGTGTCATTGTCCGCAACCTTAGGCTTAGCCACCTTGGGGATCTTGATCTCATTCCCGCGTAGAAAGAAGAGCTCATTGTAGTACCACAAATGTGGCACGTAGATGTCTTTGGCGCTCTTCGCCGCCTTCTCGCTGCGTTCAACCTTGCGCAGCTCGCGGCGATAGCAGGTTCGAATACCATTCATCTTTCGCCGCATGCTGTCCACATTGGCGTTGGGATCAATGCGCTGGTAGCATTCGAGCAGCGTTTCGTACGCCTGCTTCTTCAAGCGCTTGTTCTTATACACATCGTCCATCACCTTCCACAGCGCGGGCAAGTCGTGGTACAGTTTGAAGAACTCGATCCAGCGATGTGTTTGCGGTATTGCGCTCATGTTCGACAGACAGTTGCGTACAGTCGCACAGCCTGAAACGTACTGAGAGAGCGCAACAGGGAAAGAGAGCGTGCCTGTCTGTCGGGAGTCTGTGTTGCCGGCAAGTCGCTCACACATGTTGTTCAACTCGGTCGACAACAGCTGCTTCGAACAGCAGACATGATGCTCTCTGATTCTCGCCGAGAGAGCAAGATAGAGAAAGCGAGAGAGCGCGCGCTGTATGCAGGCAAGTTGTCAACATGCTGAGAACGTCGTGTGTGTGCGATGTGCCAACCGGTTGACGACTTTGCACAGTTGACAACAATTGTTGCTGCTGGCGTCACTGCGTCGTGTCGTGTCGAGTCGTGTCTGGTCGACGACTCTAGCAGCGCCAGACGTGCGCCGCAGTCGACGTCGCTGTCATCGATTTGCTGTCGAGAGCGCGCGCGACCTCTTCGTTTTGCGTTTTGCGCTTTTGCCTGTTTGTCGCCTTTGTCGACAACATATACACACACACATACAAACTTACACACTCACATGCATAATCACAAGTCGAGCAAAGAAAGAGCGCGCGCACACACACAGCGAAGTAATACATGCATTACTAATTCATTTGGGTATTTTGTTCGTTGCACCCTTTGCTTTCATCGCACTGACGCCTACTACGCTCTCTTCCCGCTCTTCCTCTACCGATGCCATTGCCAGCGCACACACTGCTTGCTGGCCCTCTCTCACCCCAAACTGCTTGCACTGCTTGCATTTGCAGTGCACTTGCAGGCACTCCACACACGCCTTGCTCACTCACTCTCTCTTTCTCCCATTCTCCGTCTCTTCTTAGAGGTTTTTGTTGTTGTTTGCCGTTAAATACTTTTAGCTGCGCTCTCTTTGCCGCGCTTCGCTGCCGGCGCTGTTTGGCGAAGTCATAAGTAATTTATCATCATACAAAATTGAAGTGCGTCGACGGCAGCGACGGCGACAGCGACGCCGGTGTCGCAGTCTGTCAATGCCAATCAAGTTGTAAATGATATGACTGACCGATTCTTGTGACTTTCAAAGCGCTCGCATTCGCAGTTGTTTTTGTTGTTGCTGTTGTTGTTGTTGTCATTGTCAGGTGGTCATTCTCGGTGCCAATTGCCAGACACCAAATTGGCTGTGATTATGTGCTGCGGCGAAAAAGGGAGAGAAAGGCAAACTGTGATTGCCCAAGGAAATGCTTTGTAAATAAATCAAAGAAGCACGAACAGGTGGACAGTGGCAATTGGAAGGAGTGGGAGGAGGGGGAGGGAATTGCTGCCATTCCCTGAGGGACTAAGTGGGCAAAGAGTTTCGGTTGATTTGCAAATCAGTTTGTCAATTTGGACTTGTATGATTTATAAATCACTTGGTAATCTATGGAAAGTCAATAACAGTTTAACTGTCCCTAAAGGGGAAGGTGTTTGGGATGTGTGATTAAGCACAATTTAGAGAGTTATGTGAATGGGCTGAAGGGTCAAAGTTTAAAGAGTAATGTGCTATATTTCATTGTGTTGATCCCTAAACTTAATTGATTCGCATATCTTTCAGGATTATGTATAGAAATAATGAAAATATTACTTAATTGAGAGAGTTTATAACCTATAAAGCCTTTACCCACTTAATATAATAATTCACTTACTTATGCTGCAAACTTTACCGCAAAGATAGTCCAACAGTTCTTGCCCAGCTTCGTTTGGGCAATTGGACAAATTTGCCTAATTCCTTTAATTGCGCTGTGCAAATTTGCTCAAAGAATCATAAATTGTCGCACACACATCGACGCACATACACGCACTTAATCAGGCTCGCACACACACTCAATTACTATGCAAACTACCAACAACTCAACAATAAAATGCGATTTCCTGCCGAAATTCACACACGCACACACATACTCACACTCACTGCGGCACATTGTAATCATTTTTGGGACTGGCTCGTGCTTTGTTTTGTATGTGGGTCATGTCCTTATGAAATATTCAAATGTCCTGAATTAAGCATTTATGCCATTTCCACTGGCTCATTGTTTGTCCGTCTCCCTGTGTCCCTGTCCGTATCCCTGTCCCTCACTGTGTCCCCATATTCCCAAACTGCCCACAGCTGTCCCTTTCAACCCCATCACAACCCCTTTTGCTGCCCATCACGTATACGTTATCCTTTCCATTGAAAAACAAATTGTAAGTGCCTACGCCTTGCCTGATTGCACATGTATGTGTGTGTGTGTGAGTGTGTGTGTATTTGCGTATGTTTCAATTTCTTTATTGAAAATTGACCAAATTTGCGAAGCGATGAGAGAAGGTGGACGAAATATGCAATCTGTGTGTGTGGGGGGGCGGGATGGCAGAACAAAGGGACTCGCAGAGAGAGAGACAATAAAACAGAGACGCATAAAAGCAAATAAATTGGTTACATTTACTTCACACACACAGGATACACACACACACACGCAGTCACATAGCGTAAATCCGCAACGGAAGTTGTGCTTTTAAATCGATTTTGATTGATTTTTCTCACTGCCAGGGAAAATGCCTTTTGGGCAGCACTTACAAAAACCAAACACACACACAAACAAACACGCACACGAGACCCGCATATTGTGTGTGTGAATGTGTGTATTCGTTTGTGTATAAATAAAATCAAATTGTAAATAATCGAGTCGGAATCGTCGCCTGTTTGTATTTTGCCAGCCCTTTGGCGTTTTTCACATGAAATCCGCTTGCAAAAAAGAGAAGAGAAGCAAAGAGTAAGAGAGAGAGAGAGAGAGGGAGAACAAATGAAATATTTTCACTAAAATTATTTTCAATATATTGTATAAAGTATTTGTCGATGATTCCGTTCTCGGTGTGTTTAACTTTGCCGCTCGCAGCTCGTTATTTATTTATATTTATTGAATGTGTACAACGCTTTATTTCAATAACATAAAACAAGTAACACGAGCAGTACAGGGAGCAGTGCTAGCACAGCAGATACCCTGTAATAAAGAGAGAAAGTCAAGGTTTGATATGCCACATATAAAGCAATTTTACTACTGTCTAGCAGGCTTTCTCCAGTTTGTTACTCTGCTCATTCTCAAGTCATGTTACCCCACTAGGTCTTCCTTTCTCTTACAGGGTATTAACAGTGACGCTGGCCAAAGAAAATAAACTAAAAGCCTGCACTTACATTTTTAATACAAAATCAATAAATATAAAAATATATGCGTATTAAAATATGTTATGCCACACACACACTCTCACATACACACATATATACACCACATATATGTGCTGTGTATGCGTAAGTTTTTGTTGTGTTTTTTCGTAAGGCACTTTTTATGGCTGCGGGCTCATAAAAAGCGCATAAAGTGGCTTCAACATGGCATAAAAAATGCACCCAAGAGTGCTAATAGGAGAGAGAGAGAGAGAGAGAGAGTGTGTGAGAGAAGAGGGTGGAGGTGGGAAGGGGGTCATCCAGAATGAACCATCTCGCAGTGGACACTTCTGGGTGGTCAACGATCCGGGCCAATAGGCGACAAGGCATGCCGAAAGTGGAGGAAGTAAAAGCATGTGTGCATAAAGAACTTTATAAAGAAGGTAGGAAGAAGTAGAGAACAGATAGAGAGAGAGAGAGAGAGAATGTAAAGAGTGCAACGGAGATAGAGATATAACTGAGATGAGCAGCTTTAGCAAGTTTATGTGCATAAGAGATTGAAAGAATGTTATAGATGGATGTAAAAAACGACTTATCGATATGTACAAAAAGAGAAAGCAGCAGATGTAGAAGCTAACCAGGCTCAAGCATGTAAGTAACATATGTATATACAGTAGGCATATATGTAAGAGATTATAGAAAAGATATGACTGCATGTAACTAACAATTTATGTATATATAATATATAAACTTTAAAGCAAACCTTATATACATCTATCAAAGTAGGAAACATGTTTAAAACTAAAGTTGGCACTCTAGCACATGCAACTTTATTCAGAACTAATCTAAAAGATTTATAAACTCGCCTTTGTCTCGAGTACAATAGAGAACTAATCAAAGCATAGCCCCAACTCTGAACTCATCCTGTGCTAGCAACACCTTTCTTTCATTCCTTCTTGGTGCAGACGGGTCCAGACATAAGTCAAGCATCAAAGCACTTAATAAAACCCACATACAACCTCTACATACAGACTCATAAATACCTACCTCAGGTTGTAATTAAAATATCACGCCCATGCAAACAAATTCCAGACACAACCCCGTTGAGTCTCCTTCTTCCTCCCCGTCTGGCGGGGCACATGCCCAACAAATAATCCTAAAACCCGCTTTTTGTTTTTATTAAAAAGGTCTTTACAAATGCGTTAAGCCGCTCATCATTGCCTTATGTCCTGTTCCTTCCGACAGCCCTTCGACAAGGCATGCTCATACTCATGCCCATCCGCATTCCCGTTCCCATTCTCTCTCCCAACTTCCTACTTCCAGCACCCACTCATAGTTCAAACCGTTCGTCCCATTCCCATTCCACGTGCCACGTCTGCAAATCAAAGAAGCATATCGCGCACGTGTCTGAAATATGCATTAACACACCGCGCCACCACCGAAAGTGGCACCCACACCCAGCCAACGGTGCTGGGTACTGCCACCGGCAGGCAGGCCGACCCAGCCTAGGCCAGATCACACCCCGCTCCGCTCCGCCACGTTGCGGGTTGAAGCATCCACCCAAAAATGATTTTATTTTTAATATTAATTGCAGCAATCGAGTGACCATGGCAGCAACAACAACCCTCGGGATCGGCCGGGATGCGACCCTGCTAGACACTCCACAACCAGCAGCAGCATCGGCAGCAACAACAACCACCCGGGCGGGGCACAGACGGATGTGGCAATTGAATTTGTAAGCCGCTCGTGAAGCGCACTCGAATATATTTTGTTTATATGCAGCAAATCGAAAAACATTTGCCAAACTGAATCACGTACGCACTGCGTAGTCCATCATAGCGTCCTTCTTTCCCCCCTTGCTCCCCCTCTTCACTGCGTGTTGATCTTCTCATTTCAATTTTTGAGATGCAACCCTTAGGTCTTTACAGATATCTTTATGTCAATCAAACACGTGTTTCATATGAATTATGCTGGCTGCAACATGTTGCTTTAAACTGCTTCACTTGGGGCGTTCCTGAGGGTTCTTCTTCAACACTCTGGATTAGTTGTAAGCTCTTCGGCTCAAGCAGCAAGATTAACTTTTAAAGTGCTGTGAAACGATGTGCTAAAGAAGTTGAGGGTTTAAGTTATATATTGGGTAATTGAGCTGGAATTCAAAGAGACCTAGTAATGGGACTTTGAAGTTTCAAAGAAAGAAATATTAAAAAAAAGCAAAGATTGAATGGATGACTTTTATGATAGTTAATAACAGAAATTAGAAGATAACAGAAATTAATTGATAAGTAATAACAGAAATTAGAAGAGCTTTCTTTTCGAGATTGAAGTATGTTATGGTAGGTGGAAATACTGTATACTGATAGTAATGTTACTTATAAAGCTTAATATATTTTTTGATATGTTATATGTGATACTTCTTTGATATGTATTTGATATATGTGATGTTTTACATAACACTAAAAAAGAGTTCGATGACATTGTAAAGATAGCTTATATATATATCACCTACTTCCATATACATATATCTTTTACACAATATATCCTGTAAAATAACAAAAATTAAGTGAACTTGCCTAACTAAACCTCTTAGAAATTGGAAGTTAACCAGTACACTAAACTTAAATATATTATCCTTTAACTATTTACTATTGTTCAAGAATATATATAGTCTGACTACATAGTTCTATACTATTCTACTCTAGTGTAATTAGTAATCACAAGTTCTTCTTCCCATCCCTCAACTACCCTGTTAAGTAACGCCCCCGAAACAAGTTGATATTAATCGAGTAACCCACTCGGCCACACTCGACTTGCCTCTAACCAGTCTGACACAATTCTGACTTCTCACATAACGCGCCACTTGCCTCCTGGCCCCTGGTCCCTGCCCCTGCCCCGGTCCCTGCCACCATCGTGGCCCGTGGCCCGTAACCCAAGCCGTGGCATGGCCATTCAGGCATTCTGCCACTTGCCCCAGTCACCCCCGCAAGCGACACGAAAGCAAATCCCAGTCCAGACCCATGTCCGGAACGCAAATAAACGATAAAAGCGCAGTCGTTGCGAATAACACTAACAATAAGCAGCGAGAGACGAGAGCCGAGTGCGAGCCGAGCGCAGCTCTCGACAGTCTCACTCGCCGACTTACTCACTCACTCGCTCGCTCGCCTTGCCGACGCCGGCTCGTCCGTCGGGGCAGCTCGTTGGTTGGTTCGACAAACGCGGGAGTTGCCTGGGCGCCCAGCAAAGGCAGCAGCTGGAAATGCAAGCAGAAATTGTGAGTGCGGCAAAAGGGATGACGACAGAGAGAGAGAGTGAGAGTGGGAGAGTGGAAGAGTGGAAAAGAGGCGGGGGAAAGTACCGCAAAGAGAGCGAGTGAGAGCCTTGCATGCTGTGAGTTGAAAGTTAAATTGAATCGAGCCGGCATTGCGAAGGGTTGCCACCTCGTTGGGTGGTTGCCCGCTTGGGTGGTTGCTGCTGCTGCTGCTGTGAAACCACTTTCAGCATGTGGAAGCGCTGCTTAGCGCTGTTTCCTGCCATTAGAAGGCGCCACGTGCGCCGACAGAGAGAGCAAGAGAGAGAGAGAGAGAGAGCGCACGCGAAGCACTCTCCGGCTGTCTTTCGACTTTGTTCGGCAGAGCGCTCTCTCTCTCTCTCTCTCGACTATATTCGGCTCAGCTCACTGCCTCTCTCGGGCATATTTTGTGGCAACCAAAAAAAAAAGGAAAGGTTCAACAAATTGTTTGGCTCAATACCGAAACCGAAGCCGTAACCGAAACCCAAGCTCGCCCCCTGTGCTGCCTCCTCACTGCCTTCCCTTCTGTCTCCTGCCTTCTCTCTTCGGCCTAACACACCCAAAATGCCACCCACTATTTAGTAATGACACAAAGTTGTCAGGGGGGCGAAGGACTAGATGAGTGTGGGCAAGGTGTGGGGGGGAGGTGCCTGGCGGGTTTTGTTGTGTGTAAAAACGTGTGGCATCATTTTTCAGGCTCGACTTTGTTTGGGGTAGGGAGAGAGGGGGTGTGCAAGAGGCGCATGAGGGCCGCAGGGCTGTGAGTTTTTTGGGTGTTTTCTGGTTTTCTGGGCTCACAGCAATTGACACAGGACACGACGCTAGCACCGTCATAATGTTCGCTCTCTTTCCCTTGTTCTCTCTCTCTCTCTCTCTCTACTCTCTCTGTCACTGCCCGTGCTGTCTCTGTCGCTCTTGCAGGCGCTTGAAAATTATGTCAACGAGCTCTGTTGATTTTCCATTTTGCCTGCTTCCATTTTAGCCTGCTTCCTCGCTGTTGTTGTTGTTCCTGTTGTTGTTGTTGTTGTCGAGCAGTTTGTTTTTGTTGTTAATGCTGATGTTATTTGCCGTTTGTCGTCCTCGTTGCTGTTGCTGCTGTTGTTGTTACCGCCGCCTGACGCTGGTTAATTACATTTTACAAAATTTGCTGTCAAGTAGTTAAGTTGGGTTAAGTCGAGCGCGCCACGCTGCCCCGCTGTCGGCGCCGCAGTCGACGTTGGCTCTGTCGCTTTGCCGTTTCGTAATTTAATATTCGATTTTATAATTTTTATGCGCTGACCTTTTTGCATTTGTGGCATTTTCTTTTTAATTATTTATGTGCGGTTCAGTCAAAGGGACAAACAGCTGACGAGGAGGGCGTGTCAAGGAGGCTGGCAAGTGGGTGTGGAGGGGGGCGTGTTGAAATAGAAGGCGTGACTGTAGATGAAATGGAAATCGGCATATTTAATTATGCGGACAGGTGCCTGTAATTGAGAGTTGTAATGCCGAGAAAGGACATCAAAGGAGAGTCCTGAGGGGGCGGGAGGTGAGGGAAAAGGATTAAAGCATTAAGCCCAAACGAATTAGCATGACCAGCAAAGTTGCACAAAGTGAGCAAGCTAAGTTGCGTAACTCGGATTCGTTTGCATGCCCCAAACAAAGGTGAAAGCGTATGTGCCACACTGCATAAAGTTGTTCTCGGTCTATATACAAATGAGCAGGCTATATACACTTGCAGCTCTTATATAGCAAAGTAGGGGGAGGGGGAGGTAGAGAAGAATTCAACGAAAATATTTTTAAAAGCTCAAGTCAGGAACACAGACATCAACAGGGAAAAAATCAGAGAAATGGGCGAGACGAACTTACGCTGGGGAACGGGACGAATACACACACAAAAAGGACAAAGGAAACTTTTACAAAAGAAATAATAAATACGAGAAATCATAGAAAATATGAAAGAGAGAGAAAGAGAGACACTGTAACAAGGCGACATTATAATACGCTATTATAACAAATAATTGAGGAAAATATTTAAAGAGATTGTGGATTGAGAGAACAATTATTTTTAAATAAGGTTGAATTAATATATTAAATGATATATGATTATTAAATGAATTGATTTACTATTGTTTATATATACCAAAAGCTTAAGAAAACAGCTAAAAGTGAGGTTAGAACGAGTTTGGTATTTATTTAATAGTTTCTCTATATATACTAGAGAATTATTGTATAATAAAATAAGTATTCTCTCACAGAATATCTACGAAACTGTGTAAAGCATTTTTCATCTACCAAATCATTCATCGCTATGTTGTAGGGTATTTTTAAATAGACTATAACTGATCATTCCGCTGCAGGATATACTCGGAGAGCAAAAGACAAGCAGCCAGACAAGCAAAAACAAAAATGAAAAGAGGAGCAAAACAACAACAAAAAACACGACTGTAGCGCAAAATGTTACGCTTGCTGTGGGTGGGAAGGAGAGGAAAAAGAAGAAGAAGGGAGGCAAGGCAGGAGGGAAGCAAGAGGGAACTAGGTGCAGTGAGGAAGGAGATGCTGCGCTGCTGCCGTTGCTGCTGTGTATTTTGGGGGAATTGGTTTGGTGCTGGTGTTGTCTGCCAGTTTGAGAGCATGTGGCTCCCTACAATGACAGTCAGGCAGTCAGGCAAGTTGCTGGTGCTGCTTCTGCTGTTGTTGTTGCTGGCGTGGCTGCTGCAGCGGCAGCAGTAGCAGCAACAGCCGGCGAAGGACGACACAGTTTGTGAAACAGGTGGACCAGGCGGCAGGGCGGCAGGGGGCAGGAAGAGATGAGGAAGTGGCACAGCCAGCAGTGAGATGAAGGCATTAAGCTGCTTCACACACACACACACACGTACTCAGCACATGCATACATACATGCGCACACACACGCACGCACACACACACCCACGCAGATGGCAGACATTATGACCGGCACAGGCGAAGGATACGAAGGATGCGTTTGCCATGAAATACGCACGCAGACACAGATACCAAGGCACATAAAGGCAGACAGACATACACACACTCACACACACAGGCACACACTGGCGACACACTTTCCCACACACACACATGCACATCCACAAAAAGAACTTGGCAAGAAACTTGCGCGGCTTTTGCCAACGTGAAGAAGGCAGCAGGGACTGCCTGGAGGGGGAAAGGGGGGCAATGCTTCGCATATCCATGCCAAAGCGATAGAAGAAAACGCCAGTCGCACTCACACACACACACACATGCAGATAGGGTGGGGGTGGGGGCAGAGATGCCAGAACAAAATGGCAACATAACTGTAGTGAAAATGTCAAGAGAGAGAAAAGATATTAAAACGTATTTGACTTCTGCGAGTTTGCGGATGAGACTGACGAGGAGACGAGGGAAGAAAGAAGAGACAGAGGCAGAGGAGGAGGCAAAAAGGAAGGCAGAGAGGGAGGCAGAGGCAGTGGTAACGGCTGAGGACATGAGCAGGATGTGCGCCAGTGTGGCACAATGAAAAATATATAAAGAAGCCGCACACACACAAACACACGCACACACACACTCGCACACCCACTCACACACACACAGCTTATGACAAAAATAATAAAAATGGCTCAAGAAGCGAAGAAGCAGCTGAAAAGCAAAACGAAAAACAGCGCAAAAATATAAAGCTCAGTAAAATAAAAGTGAGGAGAAGCGACGAAGAACGAAATACAACGTATAAAAATGAATTTTAGATGACAGTCAAAGTGCAGGGGTAGGCAAGAGGGGGGGGGGGAAGAGGAAGAGGGAGCAGGGTGCGGCGCGAAGGTTTGTCTTTGCAGTTAAGCAGACGAGTAAATGTTGTCCTTATTGTTGTTGCTGCCGCCTCTGCTGCTGCTGTTGGTGCTGCTGCTCCTGACGAGGCTGTCGTGGCTGCTATTTTATGCCAAAGACGACTGCAAAAACTGTGAAAGTGGGCGCTGGGTGGCAGTGGGCGAGGCAGTGGCAGTAGTAGAGGCAGCATTGCACAGCAGCAGCAACAGCAAGAGAAAAAGCGACAAAAGTGGAAAGTTTTATGGGCAACAGCAGCAAAAATTGCAATATACCGTGGCAAGCAGTAGCAGGATGAGGGGGAGAAGGAGGAGCAGAAGAAGAAGGAGAAGCAGAAGCACCCTCCCAATGTGAATTGGCCATGGGGGATATTGCACGGACGCAGGCAAGTGGGCGAGGCTTGGCCTTCTGCAAGGCAAGGCAAGGCAAGGCAAGGCAAGGCAGGGCGAGGCGAAGGTGATGAGGTTGCTGATGTTGATGGCGTCGACAACCCAACGCCAGCAGCAGCAGCAACAGCAGCAGCAGCAACAGTGATAGCAGCTTGGATATTGCCAGCAGGGGCGTAGCTGCAGATCACAAAGGGATGTGAGAATATGCAAAAAGCAGGAATGATTTCGAAAGTAATTAAATCAATTATCATTCTTTAAAAAAACACAAAGTAAGAAAAGGGTTGAGACAAATAAACAATGAGGGAATCTTTTTTTGAATAACAAACAACCCTTTCATTTATGAATCATTGTGTTTATTGCATTAGCATGAGTTGGCAAAAGGCGCTTAAAATGTACCTCCCAAAATAAAAGCACTCTTTAAACTTTTATTTTAAGACCCCCCTTTCATGCCCTGTAGGATTAGTCGACGTCCATGACGCAGCTCAGTGCACAACCGACAGCAGCAACGCATAAGCTCAAGAATTCATTGTGGGCAAACGGTAAACCTCTCGCTCTTCATTCTCCTCCCTCTCCCCTCCTTCTGCTTACCTTTCTTGGCACGAGTTGGCTAAACTCTCCGACAAGTCGCCGCAGAGCGAAGCGTTAGCCCAAACAACTTACAAATTAAGGCTTAAGTAAGAAGCTGTCATGCCGCACACACAGCGTTGCCAGATCTCCAGGGACGGCACTGGCAACATATGTTTGCCGTAGCCCCCTACTCCATTGCCCTCTTCCGCTGTACAATAAGTGTATTTCCCCAGTTCGGGGAAAAAAGAATGGAAATAGAATACGACATAAAAATAAATCATACGCCTCATCAGCCCCAGAAACGAGCCAATACCGTAACCATTATCCAGCCACAGGACCACGACCATGCACAGGCCACCCACATCCATCAGTTGTGCGCCTTTGCCCGCTCCCCCCTTCTCTATACCTCCCCCAGTCCATGGCGCTAATAAATGCTTATCGAAGACGCATAAAGCGAGTAAATTCGCAGCCATTAAACGAGCATAAAACTCAATGCCGGCCCGGGCCAGCAACAACAACAGCAACAACAACGACAAATCAAAGTACAAGCAAAACAGCCCCACAACCAATAACACCACCAACCAACCCCCCTTACTCCCTTCGCCCTTCCAGGACACTCCCTAAGGCCGCAAAGCTGTGAAATAAAACCAAGCAAGAACCCGACGAGAACGGGGCTACAATGAAACCCAAAGCGGCTCCCAGGCGATTTTAATGTCGGGTTTGGTGTTACGGGCTAAGAAAAACACCCAAGCGGGGACTCTACTTCTGCACCACCCCTCCCCGCCCCCTTCCTCACGAACAGAGGATCCTTGCCACCCAACGTTGACAGCATACAAAGTAACTTAAATCGAAACAATAAAGCGGCAACTTTGTTCGGGCAAAAATGCAAAAGGACGAACGGACCAAGAGCAGAGCAAGAGAGCTGGGGGGGCGGCTTATAAAAGTTGCCAAAGATGGGAAAGAAAAGACAGCAGCAAAACGAAGAAAAAACATGGAAAATGCGCAAATAAATGAATGAATAAAAGCGCACCACAGAGACAGAGATAGAGAGAGAGAGAGGGGGAGGGAGGAAGAGGAAGGGAGGAAGAGGGAGACCGAACTAAGTGGAGAAGGCACACGAGCGTGAGGCAGTGCCGACAAAGAAATTACACAATGTATGAGGAGGAACACACTGGTGGAGAAGGAGCTTCCAACAGAAGAAAATATTAATAAATCCCAGCTACTACTAGTATGTGCCGCAGGGCACTTGGCGAAACACTCTGCGTATGCGTAATATGCAAAATAAAGCAACAGCTTCAGATTTCTATCAAATAATTACTTTTGCAAAGGGAACTAGACAGGGAAGTGTAAGGGAGTAAAGCTAAAGTACCTGGAGTTGTTTTCCTGTTCGATCTATCATGAGTAGAGGAATCTGATGTATTAGTCTTGTCTATCATAACTATATCTATAACATATCATTACTAGATTAATCATATCATAACAATCCCTATATAAACAGTGTAGTTTATTATCTTTACTATAAAGTTCATGAGTTAAACTGCCAACAGTACTTTTCCTTGACTAAGATTACTAAAAGTAATCGAAAACGGAACTAAAGAGTGTTCTACCTTATCTAATACCTAAGCTCATTCAACTATCCCCATCTATCAACATTATCTTATTCAAACCAACATTTATTCCGTAAAAAACTCCCTAAATAGTGTTGAATCTCTTAATTCGATAACTAATCTATTTAGATCTCTGATTTCCTGGCCAATTTTCACGCTTGAAAGCATCCGCATGAAATTGGAAAAACTAATCAAATTCTACACGAATTTCCCGTCCATCTGCGACAACTTACTACTTAATACGCCCCCCTCCCCACACCAACTCCTCCCACTACTCACCCCGCTTTCAAGTGTCATAAATAATTGAACAAAACTCGAACCTAATTGAAGTCGAATCAGAAGGGAGTCGACTCTCAATTGAATGGCGCACTGTGTGCAATGGTTCCTCATTTGCTCATTTGCAATGACCACCACTAATCATAAGGATAACACCTAATCAACCGCAACTCAGCGGTTGAGCCGAGCCTCATCATGAGCAGGCATATCCAAACAGCAACCGCCCACAAAATCCAAAACCCCGAGGTTTTCTCTCTCTCCCTCTCCCTCTCTCTCTCTGGTTAAATTAAATGAAACCGTTGATAAGGCGCAAAAGGGCGCACTAAACGATTAAATCGAATGAGCGAGCAAATGAGTAAGTGAGTGCGAGTGCCGTCGTCTCGAATTGCCCTTCATTCATACTCACATTGACTACCCCTAACACTTCTCCCCCTTCCCTGCTCGTTGTCTACCCTACCCCGCCTTGTGTGGCGGCGGACGTGCCCGACTGACTTTCGGCACAAGTGCGCAGCGATGGCGAAAAGTGAATTTTCCGCCGTGCGGTTGTCAGGCACGCAGCGAAAATGACACGAGTTGCTGGAGCCAAGAGAGCGGTGCGGCGAGAACGGGGAGAGAGATAGAGAGACAGCTGGAGAGGGAGAGCAGCAGAGCAAAGAGGCAAACAAGTAAGAAATTGCTAGCTGAATAATTTCAACGCCGACAGCGACTGCGACGCCAAAGCTATCAACCAACAGAGAGTGTGAAAGAGACAGAGGGAGAGGGCGAGAGTGGGCAATGCAAAGTCAGCTTAAAGCGTGACAGAGAGAGAGCGAGATAGGGAGAGAGAGGCCACTCTGTTGTGGGCTGCATTGGGTGGCTGCGTCGTGCGTTTTTGCTCGGCTGGGCTCGGCTCGCTCGTTTGCTCGTTCAATGCTACGTTCGGTCAGGCAGACAATGTTTTTCACGTGCCATTGCATGTGCGCACACACACACACACGCACACACAACTTAACACACACAGTATGCCTAGGCAGTGTCTACTTTGGCAATGCTGTGCGCCTGTTCTCCAGGCAGCGTGTTGCGTTCGTGTGTGACGTTCTGTGCGACCAACTGATTGACGTTGACTGCGATGCCAATGCCGATGCCGATGCTGATGCCGACAGCGACGCCGCTGCTCCAGCTGCATGGGCAGTCAGTGTGGGAGAGAGTGAGAGCGTGCCAGGCAGAGTGGGAGCGCAGTAATTGTAGTTGTTCTAGTCCTGCTCTGTTTGCTTAACTGGACTTGATTAGGTTTTCGAGGTTAGATACATTACGAATTATTCAGCGAAGGCGGCCTGCCTTCCCTGCCCCTGCCCGCTCTCTTCAACTCCCTCTGGCAGCGTCTGCCACTTGTTTCATTGCGAGGGCTGTTTATCGAATTTCTGACCAGAAATTCTTTGATTGTGTTGTAATTGTGTTATCCTTGTTGCTGCCTCTGCCTCTGCTGCTGCTGTGGCACGTAGCACATAATTGTTACTATTAATATTTCATTGGGTGGTTGCTTCGGGACATTTATGGACTGTTTCGCAGGCCCGACTTGCTGTGTGTGTGTGTGTGTGTGTGCGTGTTTAATTAATCGACTTGCCGGCTGTGAACGCCAAATGTTCTTATTGTTTTTGCTCGCTAGTCAAAATATTTGACTTGTAGATGTGCCTCTAATTGAGTGCCCTCTCCTTGTTGGCCAAGACACAGCCCCCTTTTCCTTTCTTTCCCCTTCTCCTACCTCCAGCCAGCCTCCCTGAATGAGAGTAAAAGTTTGCGATGCGGCCAACTGTTGTTCTTCCTGTTCACGCGCCTCCTTCTCCATCGGCAACGCCTGCTTCAACTTCCCCTCTCCCTCACGTTCTCCTTTGCCCATCTGGCGTTAACTTCACGAAAATGATGTAAACCTAATTAAATTTCCAATAGCAAACGACTCGCTTGCTGGCTCGCCCCCAAGATTAGCGGCGGAAAACTTTGAGGACCGAGCCAGATAATTGCTAGATTGCGTCATGCAGGCGACTTTTACTCCGCTACTTACTCCAAAACTTTTTCGTTCACCCCGACACACCCCTCTCCACCTCACGAGCATATTCTGAATATATTTCGAGTATACACAAAAACAGAAGGTGGTTGAAGAGATAAGAGCATTATAATAAATCTATAATTTGTATTTTTCAATTATTATTAATTTATTTTTATTGATATATTCATTATTTACATTTTGGTATTCATAAATGTTCGCTATTCGTTCGAGTGCAGTTGATTATTTAGTCATATTCAAATTTCAGATTTTCATAATTTATTAATGAACTGTTCTTATTTATCCTGTGGAATATATTTTATTAAATTTTGCACATTTTGCATTTGTGTTTTTTATATGATCTATCATTCAATCCATCAACCAATCTATTTTCTTTTTTTTTTCAATATATGGACATGATAATCTAGCTATATTTCATTCATTAACCAATCTATCTTTCTATCCCTCTATAAATTTATCAATCTATAAAAAATCTATCAAACTTTCAATCTATTTACCCATCAATCTTTCATTTATTAGCTAATATGTCTTTCTTTAAATCTATCAATACATCAATCTAACAATCTGATAATCTAATAATCTAGCAATCTTTAAATCTGAAAATCGAACAATCTAACAATCTATCAAATCAATCATCAAACTGTCAATTTATGAATCTATTTATCTTTCAATCTATCAAACTATTAGAGTCTTAATCTATCAAGTTATCATTATATTAATCTTTCAATCCATCAATCAATCTATCTATCAATATATCGATAATTCAACCTACCAATCTATCTGTTTTTTTGTATCATTCTATATCTTTATCTATCTATTTATCCATTTTTTAATCTTATCTATCTTATCCACCTGTCTCTTTATCTACTCATATATTTTTTCCATTCATCTATCCATATCTTTTAAAAAATATGGTAAATAGATTGTTTATATTCAAGCTATACCATGTTATATATTGTAGAATTTCCACTTCTTCTTACTGAAAGATCAATTCCGACAGCTGCTGACAAGAAAATCTCGCAATGAAGAGCATCAACAGCCAACAGGGCGAAACGATAATTATCGAAATGACAAACGAGGAGTAAGGACTCCAACTCCAAGTCAAACACCCTCCCACACACTGACACACACACAAGTACAGGGCAAAGATGCTGGGTCATCGTCGACGACGACGAGTGTCGACGTGGCCGTTGTCGCCGTCGTTATCCTCATTGTCAATATCGAGAAATTTCTACACCCACATGGAGCGCAAATTGAATTATCCCCAACAAATAGATCTGGCAGGGACTGGGCACAGATACGACTGTGTGTGTTAGTGTGTGTGTGTTGCTGTTGCTCTTGTTGTTGGTGTCAATTGGGTGTCTGTATGCTGGCATGTTTGTGCATTGTGTTGTCTTGGATTGTCTTCAGCTGCGAGTGTGCGTGCGTGTGTGTGTGTGTGGGTGTGTGTGTCTTGTTGTCTCTGCGAAACGTCAAAGTATCTTAATTAAATTTCATCCCTTAGCCAAAACGTAAAAATGTACAGCAATTTCACGTTGCTCGACTGACTAATAGACAATTTACGCCCACACAGCGACAACAAGAGCAACAACAAGGAACACCCACCCACACACACACACACACTCGCACAGTAACCGCCACACAGACACTCTTGGGCACTCACACCTACGGCTAAACTAGAAGTCAAGACACGACACGAGAACGTTGAATGAACTGTGCCAGGGGACAACGAGGGGGAGGGCCAGCGGGAGGAGGCAGGGCGACACTCCCCACAAATGTCGGGACCGGACCCTAACCCGAACCCTAACCCATTGGCCCGAGACGAGGAGAGAGCACGAAATACAATTTCGCAAACAGCTACACAAATCCAAACACAAGCAAACACGCACACACACACACACACACACTCAGGCCGTTTAGCAACACTGGGCGGCAGTGTGGGGCAATGCCAGCCAGCCAACTGGCAGTCAACTGTTATGCCATTAAATAAAGTTGGCAACACTTAATGCACAGCGACAACAAAACCAACAACTGCCACAGCACTGGGCCACAAAGGGGGCCAGCTGAAAGAGGGGTTGGCAACTCTGTTTGCGTGTGTGTGTGTGTGTCGCAGGTTGCATGCGAAAGGGTTGTTGCTTCGGGTGTTTGTCGGGAGCGTCTAAAGCGTTTACCGATTTGTTGCCAATATTAAGCGGAAGGCAGCCACACGAGCAGAACTTGCAACTCTACCATGAGAGGCAACTCTAACGAAACTTATAAAATATTTACCCCAACCAACAACAACAACAACATCTACAAGATGGTAAATATAGAGAAAAATGTGTTGCAAGTGCAACGAAGTTTACACGGAGCAGAAAACGAAGTTTTGGTAACTGAAATTGGCTCTGCAGGTGATTTCTTTGTGCTGTGTGGCAACTCTGGTGGTCTAAGTAGTAACATTTATTGAATAGTCTGTTTTCAAAACAGCTTAGTGTAATTATATAAATAATACCATTTGTATTACTGTTCATAACTCTTAGGGTGGCATGGCAACCCTTGCGTTGCTTATCATTCTAATGATTTATCTAATTACTTAGTTACCGTGCCTAGTAGACTTAAACAAATAAATAATAATATTTTCGTTACTGTACATAATGCTTTGAGCAGCATGGCAACCCTGGCGTGCTAATCATTCTAATCATTTATCTAAATACTTAGTTACCATAGTGTCAATAGAATCTTAGTAGCTTAAATATAAATAACAACATTTTCCTTACTGTTTACAAGTTTTAGAGTAGGGTGACAACTCTGTTTGATTGTAAATATTTTGATTCAAGAGCCACTTTGCAGTTCTAGTTTATTTACTAATAAAATATCTAATAAGGCTTAACTTAAGAGCAGTAAATTATTTTCTAATAAAAGAGCTTATTGTTTTTTGTAACAGAGTTGCCACTATCCCAAAGAAATACACCAAGAGTAATATAGAATATGCAAAGTAATAATCTTTGGCAATTCCCTCATTGACTTGAATGGAGTACAACAAGGAGTATCGTATAAACAGAGCACTTGTGCATGCAAGAGGGTGTATTACCTGGTAAGTGAGTGTGCCAGTGAGTGGGTGTGTCTGTCTATGTGTGTGAGTGTGTATATGTATGCTTGTATGTGTGTGTGTGCGTTTGTTAGCCATTTGTTTTTGTCGCTCGCCTCTGGCGTTCGTATAAACATGCCACGTTAGGCGACGTGCCAAGTTTCATGTGCAACTTCGTGCCCTAAACAACGGAGCAACTCACACACAACACAGTGCCCACCAAGCAGTCAACCACACAAGCAGCCATACATGCAACCCAACCACCCACTGACCCACCCACCTCAGCCCCCTCTGCCATCGGCCAAGCACTGAGGCAGCAGCAATCCACCAGTTCAATCCAACAATCTACTACATATGCAGCGACAACAAAGCGCATGAATTTGTTGCCAGTTTGTGCCACCCACAGCTGCCACCTCACCCTGCCTCCCCCCATCCCCATCCCTAGGCCCTGCAATGCATGTCGCCGACTGTCCATGCACCGCAATTTGCGCGCAGCAGCAACTCCTACAACAAACAGCAACTGTTGGGCGACGCGTGATATCCTTTACACAGACACAGACACAACTTGTCCCTCCCCTTTCCCTTTGTTCGCCTCCTACTCCAGCACTGTTTTACTTATCCGTAGGAAGCCGGCACTCACAGCTACCGTTCCGAATTGAATTAAACTCAAACTTTTACCAATTTACAAAAGCAACAGCAGGCAAAGCAAAGAAAGGCAGCCGAGCTGCCAGTGTGGGTGGGCAGGGGCGAAGTTATGGTGGCTTGCGAGGGGTTAGCGGGGGGGTGTGCCCAGCCAAGGAACATAAATGACGGCAAAGAAAGCTGGCAGCAAAGTTTTTAGCCAAAGCCAAGTTGAAGCTTATTTTCTGCTGCGCCTTTTGCCTTTTTGTTCTTTTGCCTATTTTCATTTTGCGTCGAGACTTTCTTGTGCCACGCCCCCGTCCCGACCCATGGCAATAGCGCTAGCTGGACTATTTCATTCTCTCTCTTTCTCTTTTCTCTGCTCGATTTTTTTTTTGGATTTTTCGTCCTGTTGAAACACAATCTGCCCCGTAAAAGAGCTTAAACCCTGTCAAGCCACCCATTAAGAGCCCGGGCGCACATTTTGCGTGATGGCATACCACACTGCAGGGAGGGGAGAGTGGGTGAGAGGGGAGAGGGCCAAGGGGAAGCTGGCGCTGGAACCCCACTGCAAAGGACAACTATGAACGAGGCTGCCGTGCTGCCGCTTGGGACTCACAGACATGGCTAAGTTGTTTGTAGTTGCTTTGCCTGCTTTTGTTGTTGTTGTTGTAGTTGCTGGGATTGTTGCTGTTGTTGTTGTTGTTGTTGTTGTTGCTGTTGTTGGGATTGTTGCTTTTTTCGGTTACTTTTGTTGGTCTATTTGCTGTTGCTGTAGCTGGAAATTATAGCATGTCCTTTGCACTGGCATTGCTATGGCTTTTGGCCACAGGACTGGGTACAGGTAGCCACAGGCGAGCGACAGAGATAGAACAAACGAAAAGAGACAGAGATAGAGATAGATAAAGTAAGGGGAGGGGGGCAGAGGATTGTCGGCTCGCTTGTGCTTTGACTTGGACCATGGCTAAAATCTATGGCCAGCAATGATTCTCCTTGTGGCTGTGAGCCACACTCCCTCTCCCACTCCCCCCCCTCTCTCTCCATCTCTCTCTCTTATGGGCACTCTGCGGACTGTGGCACTCTGTTTGTCATCTGCTGAAATATAATCGAGTAGAGCAGCCAAAAAGCGTACAATTTGCGCAAATTTAGTAGCAGAGAGAACAAGGGGAAGGGACATTGAAAATGAAATGACTGTGGAAACCACGAAAATGGGGAAAATGTTGATGCCAGTTGCCAGATGAGATGCGATGCGATGCCATGCTATGCGTGGAGATGAGCCTGAGCTGAGCTCTGATGAGATAAGATGAGATGAGATGAGTGTAGATGATATGATAAATATATAACATGATTTGATGGAATATGTTGCCGCGCAAAGCTTTGTTTTCTCAAAGATCCTAAATGGGTTACAAACAAATGGAAGAGAGCTGAGAATAGGGGAATAAGGATAGAGTAAGTATATAAAGTAATTGGTATAACGTTTAATCCATTAAGATATTGAGATTGTATAAATAAAGAATAATGGAATATGAAGTATTATGCAGACTATATCTTAATATGATTTATAGTTCATAAATAGTTCATTTATAGTTATGAAAATAGCTAGATAATCTATAAAATCATATTATAGTCACTAAGCTTAGTAAGTACACTGCACAAAAATATGTATACTCTCTGTTGAAACCCCTTAAAGTCCATTGTAATCACAGGCCAAACAGAAGTTTACAAGCAACACCGACGGGCAGCCCTTGACTATCATCAACAAATGTGCCACCAGAACCAGTCTAAGCTACAGTACCATCTTCCCTCCTTCACCTTCCATCCCCCCTCGTCCTTCTCCTTCTCATCTGTCCACCACGCTCTACGACCATTTGAATAATTTTCCAGCCATTTTGCTCACACTGCGCAACAGTCCAGAGCCCAGCTGGGTGGTCATCATTCTGGCGACCAGGTCACAGTCAGACTGTCAGACAGACGAAAGAGACGAAGAGACAGACAGACAGACAGGCAGACAGCTGGACTGTGCGACAGACAGCCAGAGGACAGAGAGAAGGACAAAGAAAAAGTAGCTAAAACGAAAAGTTAATAGAGAAAGCAGAAGCGACAGCAACAGAATGTGGGGCCAAGGCAACGCCAAGAGGGTAGAAAGGAGGGTGCAGAGCAAGCAGGGAGAAGCAATGGGATTTTTGGCATCAGCCACACGGACGGACAGACGGACAGACAGACCGAGGAACGGAGCAATGGGGAGACACAGAGAAGGACAGACAGTCAAGGCGAAAATTCACAAAAAAGGTCGAACACACGCACACTCACACTTATACATACAAGATTACACTTGTATGTGTGTATTGGTGCACAGAGTAATACAGAGATACAGAGCGAAGGACAACGGACAACGGACGTGGGAAATGTGTTGGACGACGGTCAGCCCCAAAGTTGAAAATGTACAAACAAATCGAGCAGACATCGAGCTGTGCTAGCTGTGGGGGGCGGGGCAGGGGTAAGGGGGAGGAAGTCCAAAAGAATATAGACGACGACAGACATCGAGAGCAACAAACAAACAAATAGACAAACAGACGTTGACCCAAAAGTTGAAGTGCAGATCTAAAAGCAGCGACAGACAGACAAACGGACAGACAGACAAGGCTATGAAACCCCCTCCCCCACCTCTTAACTGGACCCCCGTCAACCCACAATCGACTCCGTATCTCTACAGCTCCGCCTCCTCGGTTGCAAAATCCCAAAAGTTTGATTTAAGCTGTGGAACTTTTTGGGTGCGCTGCACGAGTATATCACGCATACGCACTGTGGCCGAGCTGCCTCTGAATGCGTATCTCTCTATGTGTGTGTGTGTGTGTGTGTCGGCTGCTGCGTATTTGTTGAATTTAAACATTTTCCCAACTTTGCTGCTGCTAGCAAAAGCCAAAAGTTTTCCCAGCAGCAGCAAAACTTGGCCCCAAAAATAAAAAGAGTTTATTGCTGTCGGACCCAAAACACGACGAGGGAACAGTGCACGGAGGGGGGCGGCAGCCATTGCCTCTGGCAGCATAATATTTTCTGCTAACGCAGTCACTTTTCATAAACTTTCAAAAGCAACAACAACAGTAACAGCAACAGCAACAGCAACAACAACGACAATGAAAACTCAAACAACAGCAACAACTTGTAGAAATGTTTGCAAAAAGGCAGCCAGCAAAAAGGATTATAGAAAATTGCCAGCAATATGAGCACAAAGTGTGAGCGAGGGCGGGTTGCGACTAGGGTTGCGCTGGAGTGAGTGAAGGTAGAGAAGGAGAGGGGGGAACAAGGGAAAGAGGAAGACAGCTTTAAGGGACGCTCGTCTGCCTGCGCATATTGTCAACCGTGCGGCAGAACGAAAACGACAACGCATCAACGTCGTCGTCATTGTTATTACAGCCCTATGGCACACCCACAGCCTCACACACACACCCCCACACATACCCCTAACATAGCCACACATATGCATGCACACACACACACGCCCCCAGCTGCCCACGCACATGCCTAAAAGCCGTCAACAGAATGTTTGCCTTGTAGCTGAGAAACGTTTGCTAGCAATGCGGCACAGTGGGACAAAGTTGGGTGGTTATGGAAGTAAAGATAACTGTGCTAACTGCTAAAAATATAAACTTGATATACTTAATATACAGGAAACTTAAATTTGGTGTCTCTAGCTTTAAAAATAACTGAGAACTCGATGATCAGACAGACAGACATGGCTCAATCGCCTTAACTGTTTATACTGAGTAAGAATAAATAAACATTATGGGACCTGCCACTCCTTTTTTTGCCATTTAGCTACAGTTGCATAAGCTTAGTACAATCTTTTAGACAATATTCAATAGTTGAAGTGTATAAAAACCGCTTGAACTGAGATACAATATTAACTCTACTGATTACAAGGAATACCTATTTAACAAGCCAAGACTCAGCAATAACTAACATCAAATCAAACTTGCATATACCCTATAACATATTCAATTCAATTCAATTAATTTCTTTTTTTTTTATATTTAAGTTGTTACTTTTAATTTAAAATTATTCTTAGTTTAATATTTCAATTTAAAATTTAAATTATTAATTGTTATTTTTTTCGTTTAAACACTGACCATAATTCGACTATAAATTAAATTAAATAAATATATATCTTTCTAATTATAACATATGTTTATATGTATGTATATATGTATATTTATAATCTTAATTAATTTTAAAATTTTTATATTTTTAATCTTAATTTTATCTAACTTTAATTTAAATATAATAATCGAATTTTTCAAGTCGACTGGCTTAGTTGACGTTAAATAAATAAATAAATAAATAAATATATATTTCTACACCCATATACCCTGTAATATATAAATGTATATCTGTCTACGCCACTGTGCACTGCCAGCGAAGGTCGTTTAGCGTTGATGACTTGACGGCATCTGACAGTGGCGAGGAGCGAGTGATTGTTGCCGCGCACACGGCAGAGCGAGAGGCTGGAGAAGGAACCGGGGTTACAGGGAGTGCCATGGTAAGGAGATTATATCCCAAGGGCTCGAACAGGACTCTGCTGTGCAAGTGGAGTCTGTGAGCGCGACTGGCGTTGGAAATTTTCAGGTTTTGATTGTGTAGTCATGTCAAAATAATAGTCAACTTACATGCCACACAGTCGAGGTGGCCAAACCGCCTGCCACATGCCCCCCACAACTCTGGGAAGAGCTCGAGTTACAAGCGAGCAAGGATGACGAAGCTGCTGCTAAGTGGCTGGAACTTGTGAGTTCCTGTGGTTTCCTTTTTCCTCCCAATAAAGCGTCAATTTTTTCCCTTCGTGTGCCATCCGCGCCTCATTTGCATTAGAGTGGGAGTGGGGAGAGGGGGGACACAAAATGAATTTGCGCATATTTGGCATATTATTTTACAGTTGCTGTGGGCGAGGTGGCAAGGGAGGAGGGGGAAGGGCAGCTTGGGCTGCGGCTTGTGGGTGGCTGTAATGCTGCCAAAGGACAAGCTCTCGACAAGCTGCTGCGATTTTGACGGGTTGTTTGAATGTCTGCGAGTGTGTGAGGGAGTGTGAGAGAGTATGTGTGTTACTGTGTTCCTGTGTGTGTGACTGCCTGTCTCTGTATGTGTGTACTGCATATGTGCAGAGCAGCGCACAGAGCCAACGATGTCATTGTCATCACGCTAGTCTCGCGTCATTGCAACCCCTAGTTGCAGATGATGGGCTACGCCGGCTGCCTGATCACCCCCCCTACCCACTCCCCCCTACCCATGCCTCTGCTTAGCCTTCACATCCCTCAGTCAGCCCAATCGTCGCTTGTATTATTTTTCTTTTGTCATTGTGCTTTTTTCATATGATTTTCCTTTTCTTTTGTATTTGTTTAATTTTTTCTGTCGCCTTCCATCCCCCGCTTATGCAGAGCAGAGCCACAACCCCACCTCCCTGCACCCCCCTCTCTCTCTCTCTCCCTTTTATGTTGTCTGCCCTTCCCTGTGTCCCTCTTTGTTTTATTCACTTCTGTTCGGTTTCAGTTTCTGTTCACTTTGCTTCAAGCTCGGCACGTCTTTTGCGTTTCATTTCTTTTTGTTGTTTTCCTTCGATTTTTCCTTTCTTTGTATGCTGCGCGGCTGTAACTTTCGGCCATCATCATTATCATCTTCCACCCAGTCAGCCATTCCCCCCTTCCCCTCCCTCCCTCCTGCTCACCATCATCAGCTTTGGCTGCTGTTGCTGCCGCTGCTGCCATCCGAGTGCGCGTTCTGTGCCAGCCATTTTTATTGTTCTTTGCACACACAACTTCATTTTAGCCCACTTTTGGGTGGTTTATTTTTATGGCTACATATAGCACACAGACCCCCGACTACCTCCCTTCCCCTTGCCCATCACCTACTGGTCCCTATTTGCTGAGCATCTCCCCCGCCCTCGTCCCAAGCTCTGCCGCCGTTTGGTGTCTCTCACAAGTCGTTGAATTTCTCTGCTATTTGCAGGCTCACACCCACCACAAAGGAATCGTTATCCCCTCCTCCCACTGCTCCCCACCCCCTCTGGCAACCACCCTGCATCTTGTGTTATGTGCTTTTTGGACCCATGGCATTTTTTTGTTGCTTCTTTGGTTTTGACTTTGATGAGATTTTTTGAGGTTAATCCCTTGTAGTGCCAGGGACCAAGCGCGTCAAGTCCAAGTCCTTGCCGTAGCTTTGTCTGCACGTCCGCTCTGTGAGTGTCTGCGTGCGTGTTTGTGTGTGTGTGTGTGTCTCTGTGTGTGCGTGCCAGGGCGATTGTGCTTGGTGTAGAGTGGAAAATTAGTACATGTTGGCAACGCAGCAATTGTTCTTCTCCTTCTGCGCTTGCCGCGCTTCACTGGACACCAACAGGAGGAGGAGGTGCAGAAGGAGGAGGAGGTTGGCTATGGGGCGGGGCACGTGCGCTTTTTTTAACGTTTGCTTTGTTGTGCGATTGTACGAAAATTAATTTTGCTACCTTACCAACTGCTGCTCCTGACGTCAAGACCTCAAGATGCTGCCTTAAGCCAGAGCAGTGGGTGGGGGAGGAGAGGGAGGGAGTGGCAGCAGTCGCGAAGGGTAGCAATAGAAAAGGAATGTTAATGGACGCACTGCAACTGACTCGCTTCGCAGGCTCAGGCAGGAGATGATGACACCTCAGGAAATGTTTTAGGCGTTGATTTGCGTTGCGGAAGACGAATCGAGTTGAAATTGTTGAATGCTTCGCTTAATAATTTATGATAATTTACAGAGCGTTGCAAGTTGGCGCACAAAAGTAATCAGCAATAAAAAGTAGCGACCCACATTTACTTTGTGAACGGGGGAAAGGGGAGATGGAGAAGAGAAAGGAGCAGACAGCAGGGGCAACTGAAGAGGACTTTAAGCAGCGGATTATGAAGTTCAATTTGGAGGTGGAGAAAGGGAAAGGGTGGACGGGGGAGCATTGCGCTGCAACGTCGAATGCATTAGGGATAAGGAACAAACTATTGCAGGGGCAGCCATGTGCGTTGTGTGTGTGTGTGTGTGTAGTAAGTCAACCCCTTCAGTTGAGGCGTGCAACGCAGCGTATACTTAATGCGAGTGCGAGAGGGCAAAGGCAGAACGAAAGTGTGTGTGTTTATGAGACTGTATATACAGCAGACATACAGTCACATATACTACCACACGCACACAGGTACTCACCTCACGCTCAGCTCGCACACACACACAGACAGTAAATGGCAGATATCCTTTTAACACTTAAAGCGGTGAAAATATTAAAAACAAAAACCACAAAGCCAACAACAACAGCAGCAACAACAACAGTAGCAACAACAAACAACAACAACTTCGCACAACGTTTTTATTGATAAATGCGCAAACATACAAACATGCACACGCGCGTCCAGTCCAGGGCGGGCTAGGAGGCGTGGCAGTTGAGCTGCGCGTGTGTGTCATGTGTGTTTGTATGTGTGCGCTTATGTTTGTCGGTCGTGTCCATGCCGAACCGCAACGCAGCTCAGCGCAAGTGTATAAAATTATGAAACAGCTCGCACCGTTCGCGTGTGGCGCGTCCCCAGCCCCCGACCAGCGCAGACGAGCCCGAGTAAACTCCACACAGTGCACACATAACTGTGGCCTGGTCTAACTAAAGGTACAGTGGTACAAAATTGAGATCAGACAGGGGAACAAAGTGGGGATCCCTCTACTTATATAAAATACTACGCGAGTTATCTTAATTTAAGTTGGATATTATGATATTCAATAAGAATATATATGTTTATGTTGTTGTATTATAGGCCTTACAAACAACTATATTAACTTGCTGAAAAGAATATATATATATATATATATATATATATACATTTATGTATTATACGCCACTAAGACTGTCTATATCTGAACTAACCAAAGCGTGCCCTCTACTTAAATAAAATACTATGCGAGTTATGTTAATTTTAGTTGGAGATTATGATATTGTATATATTTACATTTATTTTATTATAGACCTATCAGATAACTTTATTAACTTGCTAAAACGAATATTTAATTTATTAATATAATATACATTTATGTATTATACGCTGTATTTACTTGCCAAGCTCAGCTCAAGTTTTGCATTCGTTTAATTGAATTTTTCTGTCCAACTTGCCCCAGTGTGCCCCAGCGTATTCGTCCTTGCAGTGCCCCAACCAAACACTAGACACACAGACACTCATAGACACACACACACATATAGACACACACTCGCATACACAATCACTCACTCACACACAGAGCAATACGGCTGTGCTGGTATTTGGTGCCTTTTGACATGGTTCCGGCTTGTTTGTTTGGTTTATTTTATGACCATAACCGAACCACCCACCCAGCAACCAGCCCCATTCCTCTCCTGCACCCCCTTAGCAAAACAAGCGGCCTAACGTGCGACCAAAGCAGTCGCCGAGCCCCAAACTATAATACACAGTTGTGCCTAGTACCACAGTACGATATGCAACCAGGAGGGGGCAACCGAGCTGCTGCTGTTGCTGCTGCAGGCACTGTGAATGTGCGCCAAGTGTGTGTGTGTGTGAGTGAGTTACTGTTTGTCTGCCTGTATGTGTGTGTGCCACGTCTGTGTGTGTGTAAGTTTAGTAGCTTTTGCCGCCTGTTTGACTCGGTTGAAGTTTGCTTTGTTCCCGGGCTCATCCGTGTAAGGTTGTTTTCGCCACTGCGTGTGTATATGTGTGTGTGTGTGTGCGTTTGCCACGCATATAAATTGCGTTGCCAAGTATGTGTGTGTGTGTGACTGCGCTTAGCTCGCTTGTGCTATGCCAAAACCAGCTTAAATGCCATTTGTATGCATTGAATGTTGCATGTGCCAGGAGCGAACCCAACTAGGACGAGACGACAGCGACGGCGACTGCGACGTCGACGTCCCGACGACCCGAGTGTGGCCATGATGAGTTGAACTCTGCCAGCTACCAGTCACCCTATCCCCACTTCGTTGCCCCTCCCCTGCCGCCCCTTTCTCACTTTTCTCTGCATTTCCCATTGAGTTTCTCACGCCAAAGTTGCCACATTTGATTTTTCGGTCAGTGCAGCAGCTGGCAACCCTGTGCCACAATCACAATCCTTCTATATTTTGTTTTCTCTTTTTTTTCGTTTTATTACCCACCACAAGCAACAACTGAAAATATGCTGCATATTATTTTCCATTTTCCATTTGCATTTCCCTTTTGTTTCAATTCATTTCGAAATTTTCAGTCGGAAAAACCAACGAAAGCTTCCCCCCAACCGGCAAAGAGTTTTATTTTTGTTTGCTAGCTTTGTTTTCTGTGTGTGTGTGTGTGTGTGAGTGTTGTGTTAGTGTGTGTAAGTGCAGAAGTACCCAACGAGAGGGACGCACCTTGCCTACAACTCACTTCACTGCTGCGGCCAGTTTATATGTTTGCAACTTGACATTTAAGTACATAAACACTCACTCACATACAAACACACTGGCACTCACACACACCTCACTAATACCCTTATGAATATGTGTGAGTATTTACTTTCCTTGCATATCAAGTTGCGGTTGAAAACAATTCACAGAACTAGCCTTAGTCCTTCACTGTCAATCAAAACTGTTTGCGATGTAAATATTTTATGCATTATAATTATTATAATTTTAATAATATATAATATGAAGAGGGAGATGTAAGTACTGAAAGTAAGGTAGTATTACTAGAAATATAATTGATAATAAATCAATTTAGGAAAAAACTAAATTTACTTTTCTTATCATAAAGTAACTTCTTGCTAACTTCGCCCTTAACTTCTATCTCACTGAGCAATTTTGATCAATATTGCTGAAGATCACTGTGATATCTGCCTCAGCCTAACAATTACGATTATGCTAAATTATGTAGGTATCAACTGATATAACACTGATACTCTCTGATTCTCTCCGCTCGTTCATAAAACAAAGCGTAGCGAATAAATTGTCGAAATCAAAATAAATGCCGAACTATCGCAAATAAGCCATCTCCGCAGAGAATGTGTAGTAACATTAGGTTATCCCTGGATTTGAGAAAGTTTCAGCTACAAGAGAACACATAGAGAGAGATAGAAAGGGATAGAGAGTGAGAGAGAGGGACAATCGACAGCTCGACTGAAGTTCGTTTAACGAGAATCCCCTAGAAAGGGTGAATTATTGTTATGATTAAACTACGAGCTAGGGCAAGTTTGTGTACGTGTGTGTGGCTATCGATGTGTGGGTTTTTGTATGTCCGTAAGTGTGTGTATCTATGTACTACAAACCCCTGTAGACCCAAAGGCAACACAATCTGTAGACAACCCATGTCCATCCTCGACCCAACACCAACCAAAACGGGGCAATCTTATGCGTCCCATCGGACAGGGCAGGAGAGTGCGTGGTAAGGGGTGGGGCGGGTGGATATACCGGCAAGCGATTTCCCATACCATTCCCATACTTATTCTATATTTTACTTAATGCATTCTCTGCTTATCCTTATTTTTATTAGTGTTTCAATATTCTTTTTCACTTTGCTTGGTTGCGTTTTTCTCTGCCATCCTTCGCCTGTCTGACGGACGACGGCGACGGACATTGCTAGAACTGTCGACTGCGCTTCTCTGTCGACGTCGCTGCTCGACGCTTGTGTTTGCACAGGAGTCCGCTGCTGGGGTTGGCTCGTTTCAGCCATTAAATGGACAAATGAAGGATATAAAACAATTCGCTTTGGCTTCCTTTTCGGAGTCCTTTGCTGGCTACTCTTCTTATTTGGTTCGCTTCGGTTTCACTTCTTCTCCTTTTTTTTTGTGCGCCAAAGTATTTTATTATTATATGTATTTCCTTTTTCTTGTAGACCTTTGGGTTGGTCACTTTATTTGTACCTATTCGTGGGCAGCAGAGAAAGAGGCGGGAGGGGGGACATGCAAAGTGCTTGTGTGCTTGCTGGAGTATCCTTTTTGGGGCAGCGTTCCGGCATGGGTTCGGTCAGGATTTATGCTCAGTCGTTGGGTGTTTCTATTTGCCTTTTGGGTGTGTTTGCTTACACGGCAAATGTCCGTCCGTTCGTCCCACTGTACGTCCCACTGTACGTCCGGCTGTCCAACTATCCCGTCCCGCCTGTCGGTACGTCCTTTCGTGTGTCCTGTTTATGTAATCGCCCACATTAGTTTCTAACGCCAACGTTGACGTTGCCCTCTGCCTGCCATGTGTGGGTGTTGCTATTGGACCTGTTGTTGTTGTTGTTCTAGTTAGCATTGTTGTTGTTGTTGCTTCGGGAGTTGTTGTTGTTTCTGGTGTTGGTCTAACAACATTTGCACTCACTTTGAAAGCGGGTAAGGGCAGCTTCGAGGCGCGAGAGTTTGGTGGCTAAGCTCATTTGTAGGTTGCGCCATATCCTTTTTTTATACTGAGCTACCTTCAATTTCACTGCCCACTTTGGAGTTATATTCCCTCTCTTTCCGTCTCCCTCCCTCTTCCCTCTTTTCGTTTACTATTTTGCCTGCTTTTGTGCTTATTTTCTTACATTTTTGTTCGCTGTCCTTCGCGGCGGTGGCGACGGCGCATGGAAAATGAAATGAAAATAGAATGATACTCATTAATTTGATAAATCGCGGGGCACAACCAACTGCCCAGCACACTATATATAGTACGCTTATCGTGCTATATACTCGATGTCAGTTAGTACAGTCGCCTCCATTGCTCTGCTTTCGCTTTTGCTTTGACTCTCTTCGGTTTTTGCTTCTTTTCTTTTATATCATTTTTGCTTTTGTTGTTTAATAATGCTTGGAGATTTTATAAATGACCACGTTGCAAATGACAAAAAGTTGACCTTTGGCCCTGCCCTGGCCTGCCCGGCTTCGACCCCCGCCTTGACCTGCATCCTTCAGTCATCGCTTTGTGTGCGTTGATTTTTGTTTTCATCTTCGTCCTTTGCAGCATCATCATCAACATCATCAACATCATCACCATCTTCATTCGCATCCACAGAATTTCTCTTGAATTTTTAAGTAATTTTTCTTGGTTTGCTTCGCTCACTTAACAAATTCTATAAGGCGGACAGGAGGTACTTCCCTCCTTTTCTCTCTCTCTCTCTCTCTCTCTCTTTCTGCCTCCCTACCTCCCTCTTTGTCCTTCGAGAACTCTGAAAATTTCCCAACAGGAAGCGTTCAGTGTCGTCATGCCCATTTATTTGGAGACCCGAGCTTTTATTAGCACACATTTAATAGGGTCACGCGTGTATTTGTTGCCCTCCCATCGACACCACCTACCCACTTCCCCCCTCACACTCCCTCTGCCTGCCCTGTGTAGGTGTTTTCGTTCGTTTTCGTCTTGCTGCTTTTTTATTATTATTAATTTTCCAGCAAGTTACATGCACACAAAACAAAATAAAGGCAGGACAGCGGCAAAGGCAAGTCACCAATGGAGAGGGAGGGAAAGGAAAAGGAGAAAGGGAACAGGCGCCGCCTACAACACCAACGCAATGCGAAAGGACACTTAAATATGGAAAAACTGAAACAGAATGAGGAACGCAGAAGAGGAGGGGAAGGGGCAGGCGGCAAGAACTGAGCTTCTCGAAATGAGGTCACTTTTTCTCACCGCTTCTGGGTGCCGCACATGACAAGCAGCACAGTGAACAAGGGGGAGCGGAGTGAGATTGGGTAAGGGGACAGGCAATGTGATAGCTGGAAATATTTGAGGCATTACCTCAACGACCTCAGGCGAGCAAATCAACTGAAAGCTATTGGCCGCGAAATTCGGCTTAGAACAACGTTAATTATTCAGAAGATAGAAAATAAAATAATCAAATTAACTATGTACATAAGGTAAACTGTATTCAACATTAGAGATTTCTCAAACAATCTTCAGGCTTCTAGAAATTGCAACTTTATCATTATATTTTAATTATATTTTATAAAATTAGTTAGAATTATGATTTCATTTCTTACAATTTTATTAAATTTAAACTTACTCAATTTTTGGGATTTTAAATTATGCAAAAATATTCAGTACTCACTAACTAAAACTTGAGTTTTATATACATATACACATACATATACATATACATATACATACAGTATAAAGCCTAATTTGTATATTGAAAACGATAAATATTACTATTATAATGTATACACTATATTTCTTATCATTTCTCATACTGTCCAACATAGAATGTGTTGCATTTAAGTATTTTTGTTATCACTTACCTAGTCAAAGTCTAGTTTACCATTTGAAGACCTTGGAGAACAGTTGTGGCCATCGGAGTCGGCCGCTCCTTTGTCGGCACCTCTCGCACACCCCCTTTCCCGTCTTCTCCCCCTTGCACCAGCAGCAAGTTGGCCACTTGCGTGCCGGATCAATTGACTGGCAGAAAGTTTATAGATCTTCATATTGATTGCACAATTTTTGCGAAACTGTATAAATAAAGTCTGCACGAGTCTTGATTTGCATACGGATCGAATTGCAGTACAAAGAATTTGACGTCCAATACGGCGAATCGAAGTCTGCGCAATCACATGACGTATACGCAGTGTGACAACGCGTCAAAAGAGGAATTACTCCAAGCGAAGCTTCACTGTTGTTGCTGTTGTTTTGTGCCATGCGCCAAAGCAAATGCTAACAGCGTCGTTTGCTGCGGCGTCTGCAGCGTCTGGCCGTGATGACTTAGTTGGCCAGCAACTGTAATAACTGCTACCTGGCACCAGAGCGATAGCAATATAAGAAAATATAAAATAATCACCGCCAACTCGTTGCGTTGGCCGAGACAAAGAACTGGCGCGATTAGGCCAGCTACCTAGTTGGCCCATTTCTCCAGTGCAGTTGCAGTTGTTGTCGCGAACTCGCCGTGTGCAGAGCTGCGCTGCCAGAGACAACGTGGCGTATGCGTATTTAATCCGCGAGTGAAAGAGCAGAATGAGTAAGGCAGACGCTGATGAGTCCGCAGCTGAGAAGCAGACAACAAGTGAGTCCAGCTCCGGCACCAATTGCCTCTTCACCTTCGATGCGCATCAATACTTCAGCTTCCCCCTCGATCGGGATCCCTATGCGACCTCCAAGTATGGTTCACAGGTGCGTGAGCGCAAGATCGATCGCTGCCTGAAGCAGCTGCAGGAGGCACTCAAGTTTGGCAAGTGAGTGAGCATATCCTAAATAATTCAATATATGTATTAGTTCTTATGGTAATTAAATTAAGTTTTCCCGGTCAGAATTTCCTTTTTAACAAGTAAACTTAACTTTCCTCGTCCTTCCAATTGGCCCTGTGCATAATAAATGTTTATTCACTTGTTAAAAATTAAATGCCAGTGCAAGACGACGGCTTATATGTTGCTTTTGTTGAATAATTAATTAATTGTTGCCATGTCAACTCTTGAAGAGCGGCTCGAAGTGGTAAACAAATCAGCCCATAAATTATTGACAGCAAAAACTTAATTTTCGGCCAGGCAAAATGCCGGATAACCAGCAGAAGTTGCTCGAACGGATTAGGCAAAAGCACAAGGCAAGACAGAGGGAGAGAGGAATAGGGGAAGAGGAAGAGATAACTTCACAAAGTTCTCTCAATGCAGCTTAAGGACGCCCACAAACACACATACAAAGAGGCAGCCAGGCAAGTCGAGTCTGACGTCTTGTGGTTGCGGCCTGTGCGAGACTGAGACTGTAACTAATCACGAATGATAACATTTGCATGTGCAATCAACACACACATACACATACACTGCAAGTAGTCTCGTGTGTGTGTGTGTGTGTAGGTGTTTACTATGCATTTATGATTTTCGGCTATTTGCATACTTAAGTGTGCAGTTATTACCTTGTTATTCCGATATAAATAACAATGACGAAGGCATTTCACAAGCTGTTACGCACACTCCGGTCTGCCAGTGTGTATGTGTGTGTGCCTGTGTGAGTGTGTGCATGTCTCTTTCTGTTGTCTGCCATTGACAATGGCATAAAGCTGCTTCAGTGGTCTGCAACTGCAATCGGCTTGTGCATAATTAATTTCTGTTTATTCACGACTTTTGTTTTTGTTTCTATGAATTTGTTATTGTTTTTGGCAATATAATCTATAGCAAGCTCAAGGCATGTAACGTTGAAGACATGCCTGCAACATTGACTAACTAATAATCTTAATCAAGAAGCAGAGCAGAGCAATGTGAGATATTGTGCATACGCCACGTTGTACAGTGACTGCTCTCTGTTTGCAGTGCCATAAAATGGCATGCCATAAAATGCCATAAACAAATAGAACAAATAGTCACATTGTGGCGTTAATCAGCCGCATTTAAAATTGAAAACATTTAATCGCATTTGCATTAATTTGCCATATGCAAACTATGCGCGACTCGCAACTCGCACGCCACAAAAAAACAAGTAAACCAAGCGACAAATTAAATAATGAAGATTACACACGCACACCAACACACACACTCCTCAGTCAGTACCCTATCGCGATTTTGATTGAATTATCATGTTCGTGTTTGCATTCTATGCAACTCGCTTTTTATGCACTCTGTGCGCGCATTTTGCATTTTGCGCATATTTAACATTTCACTTTAATTATTATTTTGGCAAATTTGTTGCACTTTTTGTGCTCACTTCAATTTGCGACCACAAATACACAATCGAATGGAGATTGGAAGTAGAATATTGACTGTGAAATACCCTTTAAAAAAGTTTACAACTCTGCATGGCATATATCATACTTATAAGTAGGTAATAATTCAAAATTATTTTTTATCTACCATCAAATATATCTTTAATTTCCCTGACCATAGCGTATCTATAGTTCATTATGCAATCTCGCTATTCCCTTCCCAGATAATGCATCAAATTTATGCACAAAAGTCACAACTAATTCCCCCCCCAAAATAAAAAATATTCACAGTATTTTAGTAAAATTTGCCTCATTAAAATTATAATGTAATATTGTTCGTCGATTTGTTGAGTCAAAAAAATAGGCATAATTATTAATGTGCAACTGAATAACCATATTTCAACAGAATATATACAAAAAAATATATATACAGAGTATGTATACAGAAAAAATACAATAAAAACATAATCACATTACGAAATTCCATAAAAGTTTGTGGTTTGAAAAAATACAATATGTCAACATATATTTTTTATGTGTTCGAGCAATAAAGAACCAGAGATTCTTGAACATTCCTAAGCATTGTTTTTTCGTTATCACATTAAAATTGTTACAATTTTAATAGTTCAAACCGCAATTTCAATTTGAAAATAAATATACAGTATATATTTTATGTGATTTAAAGACATATAGAAATATTTTTCATAATTGCCTTATAATTAAAATATCAACAGTTTATTACCCCAACTCAATGCTATCTATGCTCAGCATTAATCTTCAGTCACAGTTAATCGTATTACTTATTGTAGGAAATGCGAAACAAAACCTTAAAGTGATCTGGGCACTAAAAAGTTAAGATTCCATAGAGCGTTTGTGCATAAAATTAATTTACTAATTGATGAGGCCCTGATCTCAATACGCAAAATAGCTCGACGAATTATCGTCGACAATGCAAACAAGTTGAAATTCAATTACGAAGAAGACGACGACGAAAGAGATGGCAGACACAGTGAGACAGAGACAGGACAGAGAGGGGGTAAGGAGAGGGAGGAGAGAAGCGAAGGCAATAGCGAGAAAAGTAATCGTAAAGCACAGCGAAACAAAGCGAAAACAAAAGCAATATAAAGGGAATTGTGATGTGAGGTGAGGTGAAGAGAGAGACAGAGCAAGAGGGGAATGTGGGGGAAAGGAGGAGGACAGCAATAGCAAATATAAGTAAATAAATAAACCGAATAAACTGAAAATTTATTGAAGAAATACGCGCGAGCTATGCGAACAAAAGCCAACGCCAGAGATGATGATGATGATGATGAAGAGCTGCCTGCCTGGGCAGTGTACAGGGCAAGGGGAAAGGCGAGCGGGAGGGGGTTGACCAGCTGGTAAGGCGACATCGCGATACGCAACCAAAATCGGCGCTGTGTGTCGATAAAGTGACTTAAATCTCGCACCCGCAAGCGACGACGATGACGCCAATGACGACGACGACGACGACGGCGACAACGACGGACGACAATGAAAACGATGGCGACGATGGGCAACGCCAGCAATTAGAATCGAGTACGACTGCGAGTATGAGTGTGAGTAAGTGTGAGTGTGCCTGAGTGTGAGTGTGAGTGCGGGTACTCGTTGTCAAAGCCCGTGCACAACGACGCTCAAGGTTGGCCCAGTCCCAGTCCGCATCGCAGTCGCAATCGCAGTCTCAGTACCTCCGACTGTATCTGTATCTCTATCTCAGTATCTCTATCTATGTATCTGTAGCTGTACATATCTGTGTGTGTATGTGTGCCAGCGCGACTTGTGCCCATGTGCAGTGAGCGATTTCACAATATTTAATAAATAATTTCATAATTGTTTTGCTTTTGCGTAAAATTCAAACGAAGAAGGCGCTGAATATCGTACAGACAGTGGCGTAGAGTCGGGTGGAGGAGGGAGTGGGGGGGCGCTAGGGGCGTAGTTGAGGGGATGAATTGCGATGAGGCCGGGACGGGCACGCACTTTGCTGTCGCCCCCACCGCTCTCGCTCTGCCTGTGCTTCTTCTGCCTTGTCTACTTCTTCTGCCTTTACTGTTTCTTCTCCTTTGTGCTTGCTTTTTCAATGTATAAGCACATAATTTAAATTTAGGTTTTTTCATTTGTGTGTACTCAATTAAAAGGCAAAACATCAACAACAACAACAGCAACAACAAAATGGAAAATTATTCCGAGAATCTTTTGGATTGCCCGCCTCACCCGACAGCAAACGCCACAATTAAAAGATTTCTTTCGCCTCGCCTGGCTTCGCTTTTTGTTTTTTGCTTTGGGTCAAAGACAAAACGAATCAGCAAGGGGAGTAGGGGCCGGATAGAAGGAAGAGGGGAGCAAGGAGTAATGCGTAGTTGTCAAAGCAAAATGACCCTCAGATCCTGAAAGCTACTAAACTGCCCTAAACGCAAAAGGGATGGGCGAGAAGGGAAAGGTGGGGAAGGGGAATGGGGAGAGGTTGCAGGGGAAGGGCGCCCATTGGTACTTTGATCCATTAATGCCATAATCTTTCACAGCTATGCTGGCTTTAATTTCCTGATGCCAATAAGAGATTGAGCAGGGGAGATATTTAGAAATCACTTAGCAAAGCTGCTTAAACATAAGATACTTTTGCTATGAGTGCAGGCATGCAGCTTACAGTCATGGGTATTATATGTTAATACTATAAGAGATAGATAAATACGGTTTACAACATAAAGAATATGCAATGTGATAAAGAAATATGCCTTAAATCAATATTTAAAATTCTAAGCTGCAATAGTAAATATCTTCAAATATTTATGCTTTTTTTCATCTTTTACAATATGACATTTTATGTGTTTATCGACTGTAACAAGCCAATAACATCGTATTTAATATAAGAAGACCATATAAGAGTCGGATAAGTGTGGCTTACAGCAAAAAGCATATATGAAATCAAAAATCAATAATTTAATTGCTTAACTTAAATATAAAATATCTGTAAGCAATTACGCTGTTTTCTCTTCAAGGTAGAATATCAGACTTCACAAGTCTGTCGACTGTGTCAACCCAATAATACCCTTCTTTTACCTGTCTGCAATATCTATCCTTAATGTCAGACTCTCTTTCGCACACTCCATTAATTCAATTAGAATACATTATTCTCTCTGTCTGTTAAAATACAAATAATTTAAAACTCTTTCAATATATTCTCGATCCCAAGTCTTTTTTTACTGCCAATGCCACTTGCCGTTATTGTTGTTGTTGCCCGCACCACTTGTTGTTGCAATATGTACACTACATTATGGCGATTTTTATTTACAATTTGAGTTTACTTAACGCATTTAATTTGTTTCGCCGCCCCCAACTCACATCACACACATTCTTTTCAGGGGGCAGCCCCATCGCACTCTAAGAATATACCGAATATTCTCGTAGTGCTCGATCTAAAAAGAGCAATTTGTTTATGAAAATTTACTTGCACACGCTTCGTTTTTGATTTTCTTCCAATGGTTTTTCATTTATTTTCGGGACTGTGTCTTCGTTTAACTAGTTTGCATGTGGGAAAACACAAACTTGTTGTTTTTCTTGCTCTTTGATATGGAAAATATTTTACAAATAAATTAAAGCCATCTGGCATTAGCTTAGCACATCGTTCGCAATGGGCCAAGACAGCAGAGACAACAACAACAATAACAATAGGAGCAACAATCTTCAGTTAGAAACGTAACATATTGACGAATGTTTTCTTCAATTTTGTGGGGGAAGGGAGCAAAAGTCGTGATTGTTGTTCGAGGGAGAGAGACTCGTGCCATGCTCAGAGTTGCTTCCGGCTTGTTGTTGTTGCTGTTGCTGCTATTGTTGTTGTGCATTTTCAATTAAATTCCAGGCGCGTAATTTAGTTAATTAAGTCATTTCAATCAGAGACGTCTGACTCTGACGAGTGACAGCAACAAACCGGCAGCAACAACTGCAACAACAACAACAACAACAACAGCAAATCAGACCAGTGAATTGACAAGAAAAAGAACAATAATAAAAACGCTTGCATACCATAAATTATAGAACAAATTATGCAAATCACAAGGCAAATAAACAAAACCTCAAGACGAGGCCAAAGGCAGACGGCGACGACGACGACGACGACGAAGGCGGCCCAGGGAAGCCGGCGAATCCCAGCGACGACTCGTCGCCAATTGGAATTAACTGCACTTGGCAGCAACTCACTGTAGGGGGCGGCAGAGGGGGCGTGGAAGGGGGACAGCATATTAAAAAAGCCAGTTGCGGAACAAAATCATAAACAAAACAGTTGAGTACAAAGAAAGAGAGGCAACTGCAGAGAGGGGGAATAAAGAGAAGGAGGGGGAGAGTGCATTAACTTGACTGAGTGCAGTGCGGGTGCAGTGTGAGTGTAGAGTGAGTAGTGTGTGAGTGTTGTGTGAGTATTGTGTGAGTACTGTGTGCATTGCCAACTGGCCAGGGTCGATTCTTATGCATGGCATAACCCTGCATGAGGCCTACAAAGCGCCCCAGTCGGAGGTCCGCACTTGTCCATGGCGGAGCAAATCATGTGTTTATTATGTTAATTAATCGTTTTAATTAAAGATCAATACGCCATCGTCAGCAACAACAACAAGCGAGACCGGCTAATTGCATTAAAATCTGCATAGTTATGACAGCATGACAAACCCGAATGAGTCGACGGGTGACGCTACTGGGCGGGTATTCAAACCGAATATAGTTAAATAAATGCCATGAAAACTTAAAAATGAAACTTAACCTAGAAAGAACTTAAAAATATATGAAAACTATAACTCCAATCAATTAAAACATCGAATGCATGCCATGATATTTCTAATAGAAACATCATTAAATCAAAAAACATCAATGTTTCATATACGGAACCCCAGCAAACATCGATGTTTCTGCACTTAAAATTCCCCATAAACAGTTATAAATATATAATCTCTAAATATTTGCTAAATTTAAACCATTATAAATTGCCCAGTGAGAGATACATGGTTTGTAAACACTGGAAAGTTTATCGAGAATCTCAATTCAATTGCATCGGCTAATCAAGCACTTCATCTATCTCAATTTCCGGTTGAAATCTTTCAATTGATCCAGCCAATTAACAACGAAACCAAGAGCGTAATTCAAATATAGTTTCCCGTGATTTATCACACGGCATTCGAGCGAGAGAAACTCACCCCTTCTGGGCTGTGGAAGTGTGGAAAGCTAATAGAAAATTCGCCACTTGGCATAGCGTGACGACTCGATAACGGAATGATATATGGCAAGAAGATCCTCATCGGATTGTAGGCATATCATTGGCATGGTAAATTGCAGATGATCAGCAGTTAATCCAAGTAGTTCATAAAGCGCAAGAAAGATTCATAAATAACTCACACAACTAACAACAATGCGGGGCGGGGGTCAAGGGGCATCATATGCGGAACCACATAAACGGCAATAAATGCGCACTTAAGGGTTAAAAACTGAGCACGAATGAGCTCGCGAGTGTTTCCCCAGAGTGTGTACAGGGTGTAGCAGCAGGAACAGGAGCAGATTGCCACGCCCAGCGGGTGGTCAGCGAAAAAACACATTAGAAATACATAAATTCAAATGATTCTCGTTGATATTGTTATTGTTGTTGCCCCTGTTTGTTGTTGCTTATGTTGAACATGCAATTTCGATTTGGCATATAATTTTTTAATACTCGTGCTCGGGGCCACCCGCTGCCAGGTTCGGGTGACAAAAATGTCAAATGCGTAAATGTTAAGACAGCAGGAGCTGTCGCATGATGAAGTAGTGGAGTGGAGGAAGGGAGGAGGGAGGAAGGTAGTGTAGTGCTAAAGCTGACGCAAGCCATGGCGTGGCTTGCAGTTCTCCCCCTCCCTCCCTCACAAACTGCAGACACAGACTCCACTTGGAGGGTGCGGGATGCGGCGTTGGCGTTGGCTGCGTCAGACAGTGGCAGCTATTTTCGCGCCGAGCATTTTCATATTCATGAGGCCGAGCTCCGACACCTCCACCGCCAGCTCCAACCACCAGCGCCGCCTTCCACTCCTCCTTCTCCGCCTTCGTCTCGGCACAACCTTCGTCGCTCAGTTCGTTCTCATTATCTCAGCTTGATTTTCAACATTTTTATGCGTCAAAAATGCTGCGTTGTCTCCTCAAGATGTTAGCGGCAGAGTGGGGAGATGGAGGAGTGAAAAGGGAGAGGGCAGAGATAGCTAGGTGGAGGCATATTCTACTGCTGTCGCTGTCTCTGCCGCTGCTGCACGTGTCAATTGAAATGAGTGTCGCCAGGCGTCCCGCAGTCCATCCCCCGCCTGACGCCAGCTCACTCCACTTTGCAATCACCTCCCACCCTGCTACCTCCCTCCCTCAACTCCCACAACCCAACGCTCACTCAACTTGGCAACAACAATACTTTGTATGACTAATCTTTGTCGTCGTAGTCGTCGTTGACGTTGTCGATGTAGCTGCCGTCATGGTAAGAAAAATTCCATTTGCAAGGGGAAAATAGCTTGAAAGCTTCTTGACTGGGAAATACCCTGCTAAGATAAGCGGGAGATGCCCTGCAAATATTAAAGAATGTTCTACATTTCTGTTATTTCCCTAAATTGAAGGTATTTCCCAAAATTAAACAAATATAATGCGTATTATAATAAATTTAATTAAATGTTTTATATACAAAATTAAAATCAAAAAGAAAATGAAGCAATACATACGTAATATAATATATTTAATTATATATTTTATAAACAACATTAATATAAAATGTTCTTATTAAAAATTAATAAAATATTCGTTTGGAAAATGTATAAAAATTCACAGTTCCTCATTCTTACAGTTCTATAAATGTGTTTTCCTAATTACAAATTAATTAAAAGATGATTAGAAAATATACATAAATTCACAGTTCTTCATTCTTACAGTTCTATTAACATGTTAAGCATGCCATAAGGTATGCTAATACTGCATAACGTGCATACTGATATGGTATAATCTCAAATATACAATATTACGAGTATATCATACAACTCACTCAACTTTAACACTTTTCCCACAATGTGCCCAATAGTGTGCCCAGTGCTATGCAAGCACTGCAGTTAACCCTAGCTAAGGGATGGCAGAGGGGGAAGAAGGGAAGGACTTAGGACTGTGGGCAAAGGGAAACCCAATCATAAACTCAAACAGACTTAAGCCATATGCGAAACGAGGAGAGTCGAGGCTGGCTTTGCCTTTCAATAACGTCGATTGATTTTGCATTGATGCCACCGGTCAAACTGCAAAGAAGGGAAGGCAGTTACAGAAAGGGGGCAAGTGGGGTGGGGTGTGACCAGTCTGTATGTGGATGTTGCACAGTTGCAATATACGCTTGCCACCTTTGCGCCACCACCGTGTTAGGCCAAAAACGATATTGCGTCGCAGCAATATGAGGGCAAATAGACGCCCTAAAGACACCCTTAAGCACCCTCAAGTATTTACATTTGAATTTCACACAAATAAACTCGTCTAAGGGTACGGGTGTGTGTGTGTGAGTGTGTGCAGTCCTCCTTCTGGGCCCGTCGCATCCCTTTTTGGGCAGCAGAAATTAATAATAACAATAAATTGAAAATGGCAGCCGCAGCCCTTGCACAATTTCCATTTCTATCTATGTTGCCAACTCTCGTTTAGTTGTTGTTGTTGTTTGTCTCTGTTGCAGTTGCTGTTGTGCCTCTGTTGTTGTTCCTTTGTTGTTGTTGTTGCTGTGTGTCAACAGTTTTAGTAGCTGGTGGTTGCCCGCTTCGACGAGCTGCAATTGCAGCTTAAATCGCATCGAGCTGGCAGGCCCTGGCACCGTTTCCGCCTGCCCACCCCCCTCCTCCTACACCACCCTGCCCTCCCCCTCTTCTGTAGCTTGTCTATTTGACACTTTCGTGTATTTCAGTTATGCTTTTCATATTGATTTTCGTGCTTGGGCCTCACTGCGCACTTCGTGTTTGTGTAGTGAATTTCAAACGAATCGATTAGCTCGCTTCGGTTTGTGTTGTGCGTGCTGTGTGTGTGTACGAGTGTGTGTGTGTATATGTATGTGCCTTGTCATTCTCTCTCTCTCCTCTTCTTTTCCGTTTCCATTTCCATGTTCCATTCAGCTATTTCTGTGTTTGTTTTGCATTGCATTTAATTAACTTTTATGCGCTTTTTGTTTTCAAGTATTTTTCACTTAACAGATACAATATATTTAGCGCGTGCCCTATGAACCTGACCCCTCCCCCCGCTTCTCAAACCCCTCTCCTGTACTCTTTTTCTATTGTTGCTGCTGCTGTTTATGTAATGTGATAGGTTGCCTGGCTCTGATTCCAATCAGTGTGACATCATTCGCCTCGAATTACTCAGCTCGAATGCCACAGCAGCCGTGGCAGCTTCTGTTGGGTTAGCTTGCCACGCCCCTAAATAACTAATTGCATTGGGCAAACCTTTTTGCTTAATTTCCGTGCTAACTAGCCCCACCCCCCGCCTTGTACAAAACTGACTTTCGACGCGCTTAATTTACTTAGGCGCAAATCGCGCACAAATCGCTTCAGAATCGCGCACAAATCGCGACAAATGCCAACGACGCCACCGAAGCCCGAAGGCATTCGTCAACACTTTTGTGGGCTGCGGATTTTCGGCAATTTTATTAGCATGTCCTGGGGGCAAACACACGGAATGAGAGGGAGAGAGAGAGAAGACTTAAGGATACAGACAGGCAGACAAGCGAGACAGGCGCACAGCCACGATGAGATGCGATGCCAGGCAAGGCGAGATGACAGACGAGGGAAGTCAGGGCGAGGAAGGCAAGCCAACCCCATGGAACTTCACACACAGGAACTGAGTGGTTTGACATTTGTGCTGACGCGCGAACGTGCGCACAGGATAAGCGAGCAGGACGAGAGCGGAACAAACAGGATGAGTTGAGCTGCCTCAGCTTCAGCTTCAGCTTCTCGTCTTCTTGTCGTGTCGTGTTGTTGCCTGTTCCGTGTGGCAGGGTTGAACTTGCGCCGATAATCTCGATAATGAAGTGACTTTGCCTGCATGGTCATGCATCCTTTATATCCTCATACATACACACACACGGGCACTGCCGAGTCGCTTCTTATTTGATATCCGGTTGGCAGTTCCTTCTCCTCTCGTCTTTTCTTGCCCGCCTTAAGTGGTATGTGGCAAGTGGTGGATTTCATTCTTATCCATTTCTCCCTACTCACTTCTCCCTGCCTCGCTTGTCGTTCATCGCTTTACACTCTTTTCTTTTCTAGTTTTGTGATTTTTTCTCTCTTGCTTTTGTCGCCGAGACTTTTGACCACTTTGCACGGAAATTGAATTTAAATTGGAAGTTTTTAACCCCAGCGTGCGATAATCTTGCCCACCACACACCCGGTGCGGCCCTGGCCCCGGGTCTCGGCCTCAGCCTTAGCCTACCCGGCAAATTGTCGATAAATATACATAAGACCTTTCAAAAACCCGCTAGAAAAGCAGAAACCTCCCCGCGATTCCCTTTCCCCTTAACAGAAAACCAACAACAAAAGCCTTTACGCAACTACAAAAGCGTCGAAAATGTTCTATTCAGATTGTATTCAGATTCTATTAGCAGACGACAACGCATTCGTCTCGTCGCACTCGTCGCAGAGCACCAAAAAATAGCTGCGGTAAACACTCCAACGAATCTCCAGTCCTGCGGAACGGACTCCGTGTGTGCATTCCCGGCATAGCCGACAATGCGGTTACACTAGGGCAAAGCAAATAAGGGGCACTTCTGGAGTAAGGGGAATAGTTATCTTAATTAAGGGATCAATTGAGCAGAGAATTGAGAAAAGATGTGGTTACTGATAGATGATCATCATATTTAAAATTAGTTGACAAATACTCTCTATTATTCAATGAATCTTGAGTTACATCTTCAGAAATGAGAATAATTTGCAATATTTTCTGAGGTAGCTTAAAAGATCTTGTGAAACTTGTTAGGTACCTTTTTTTGAAAGAAACTTTAAGACTTTGATGGTTTATTATGTTCATCTCCACACGATCAGAAATATCTTGTTAAATAATATTATTATATATTCACATATTATATCGTCACATTATACAGTAAAAGGTTCTGTTAAATATCATTATAAGAAGGAAATATAAAAATTCGCCTATTAATTCTTTTGATCTTGTCAAGATCTTGTTAAAGATATTGTAAAAGATCTTCGGATATTTATTAATTCACTTAGATAAATCTTTATTATAGGACAGAAGATCTTAGAGAACTTGTAAGATACCTTTATAAGAAAGGCAATATAAATATTTTCCTATTTATTCAGTTGAACTTCTTCATTAATTGGCTGAGATATATCATTACTATTCATATATTTCCATTAAATATTACATTATACGCTAAATGTAGTGTATTTGCCTAGTCGTTGCAACCCTGTGCTTCCGTTTTTGTGCGTTTCATGTCTTCAGTTATTGCTTTTCATATTTTTGCCTTCGCTTTTTATTTTTATTTCCATTTTTCCCCGTCTTTTTGTGTTTTCTTTTTTTTCTGTCGGTCTGCTCCTTATTTTTGTGTCGGCTTTTGCGTTTTGCGTGTTTAACCCTTTGAGGTTACATTTGGCGTGTGTTTTGGATTGTAAGCCCTACCCGAACGCTATCCCTGTGCCCCCTTCCCTGCCCACCCACTCCCCTGCCTGCCGCTGTTGTCTGCTGCGAAAAGTGAGCAAAACTTGAATAAAGAAAGGAAAAAAAGGTTTGCATTTTGCGTTTACGCAGAGAAACAACCCGGACAAATAAAAAAGGATTTTGGTAGAGCCAAAGGCAGAGGTGGAGGCAGTGGCAGAAGGGGTAGAGGAGGAGGAGGAGGGTAAAGGGAGCAGCAGCGACAGCAACAAGCGAACCTGATGGAAAGTAAAAGCACAAATAAAAATGCTCGCTCCCGTGCACAATACAAATACAAATACGAATGCGATACCCATGTGTATATGTATGTGTGTGTGTGTGTGTGTGAGTGTGGCATATGCAGCTCGATATCGGGTATACAGATGTGGGCAAACGATATAGTCTCGCTCGTCTGGTTAGGCATATTTCATCACAGCCGATGACGCAGGAGGAGAGTTCAAAGCAATCCACACACAAGGAAGGAACAAGGAATCATACCCCAAGTGGCATAGCTACCTACCCTGATCCCTGTTGCCCTTTCCCCTGACAACTCCTGCCCGGGATTGTCCTTACAATTCCCATTGTCCTGAGCCGGACGGGGTTACTCTTTCGCAGAGGGCAGTGTGGGCGCCCCAAATGCTTCCGATTAACCCTTGCCTGCCTCGTTGTCCTCAGTGAGTCATGTGAGCCGAGACAGCAAGCAAGCGTATTTACGTCGCTTCTCATTATGCCCTGCATTATGATTATTGTTTACGGTGTATCTTTAAGACGGCAAAGGGTAAGGGACGCCGAAGGGTTGCTTCCTTCGAAACTGCGCACTGATCTCTGCTGCAGTTCGTGAATTACCTGAACAGTTTCCCTTGCCTGCTTGCAGTTTAGCCGGAAGTCCTTCAGGTAGTTTCGCAATGATCGCCGCGTGGCACCCTGTGTGTTCACAGAACACCCTGTGCCGCGCAACAGGATGCACATTAGGAACCACTAAACGGCAGCATAAACAGAGGCAGCAACAACCACCGAAGTGAGCCACCACCGCGACGACCTCAAGTCGTTTCCAGCTGAGCCTCGGCCTGCCTTGGCTTGCTACATACAACATCATTATCGGGGCACATTATCAACGCACAATTATCGTGTGTGTGCGTGTGTGTAAAGCGATATTGTGACTCCTCTCTGTGACTCTGCGACTCGCATTCCTGAGGCAGCTACTCGAGGCGACGCTCTCAGCGAGTCCTTCACGACATTGTCCTGCTCTACTTCTGCTTCTGCTCTATTGAAATTGCTCTGCTTATTGCTGTTGTTGTTGTTGTTGTCTCCCTGTATCTGACAACTGACAACGGGTATCTTGTATCATGTATCTGTTAGCTGGCAACTGGTATCTTGTATCGTGTATCTGGTATTGCTAGCTCGTCCTTTGGGCGTTGTTGTTGTTCTTGTTGTGTTTGCTTTGCACGCACTTTCGGCTGCGGTTTATTGGTTTGTAATAAGCTCTTTGAAGTGTTTAATTGAAGCTTTTGTTGTGCAATTAGGCGCCTAAAGTGAAGAGCACAAGGCCAGGCTGACAAGAGCAGGCCAGAGAGGGAGGTAGAAGAGGGAAGGGAGACACATCTCGACATCTCTTCAAGGTGTTGTCTATTGGTAATTGCTTTCGCTAAGTGATGACGCGCCTCACGATGACTGACAATGACTACGAAAAGTGAATGACTACCAGGATGAGCAGGCGCATGAATGACTGAGGGAATGAGGCAGAGTCGAGTTGGAGTCGGTCACAAGTGGCAGTTGCTTTGAAGTTGCTCACTTTGTTTAATCGGGTGAGAGGAAGGAAGTATAAAGGGAGGGGTACTTACTCACTTAGTCATCATTCTAGTTATTTGAAAGTGAAAATAAGGTTTGAGTGCTTGCAGGGCAAACAAAGCGGAAAGTACTTAGGGGTTTATCACATAACCATATATGGTTAATTGGGGAAGAAACCTAACTTGCTGTTGTGCGATGAAAGAGATGAGGGAAATGTTAAGGAATGCAGGGAATGATAAGGAATGAAAGCAGTGATGGGGAATTTTAAGGAATTATATCTTCTATGCAATACAAAAAGAATCGTAGAGATTCTTTGGCAACTAGGTAACCACAAACGATACATTTCTTTATACATCTGTAAGGAAGGGAGAGGAAAGGAATGCGAAGAATATGTAACATATATTTCCAATATTAACAGACCTTCCAGACTTTTCCTTATAGAACGAGTCAATAATTCCAACGCAATCTGTAAGGAATGTTAAAGAATTCAAAGCATGTTTATTAATATTGATTTCTGATCCATGCATAGTACAGATATGATAAGTATATTTATCAATTTATATATAGCCAGTATGTTCTCTACTTTAGTTTACTTAATAATTCATACCCAGTCAGTATACAATTAATGAAGATTCCAATCTCTTCCAATATAATCGTACTGCATGTTTAAGTATTCAAACAAATCATTCAGTTATAATACGAACTTCATTCAAAAGACTCTGCAAATATCTAAAATAAATTACACAGATCACAAATAGATTCGATCTGTGCAATGCAAAGCAATCATTCAGTTATAATTCGCATCCGCTTCGCACTTGATTCGAGGAATTCCAAAAAGAAGTCACACAGTTTACAAATTGTACTTCACATTGATGAATTTCCCTTTGCGAAGTCTGCAGATACAGATACAGTCACAGCTACAGATACAAAGACAGATACAGATCCAGGCTGCTGTTCTTTATTCTGCTATAAGATCGTTTTCCATTCCACTTGGTTGCCTGCTTTGGTTTTGCCTACTTGCCTGCATTGTCCTATTTCTGTTACTCGCCGACAGACGCTGATTTGCTGTTGTTGTTGTTGCTGCTGTTGTTGTTGTTTGGCACTGCAAGATACAAATGTATCTCAACATTTACACACAGCACAAGCTGAGAGTGCGAGTGCTGCTGATGTGCAACTGTCTGACGGTCTGTCTGACCGAGTGTGTGAATGTGTGTGTGCCAGTGTATGTGTGTGCCTCTATGCCTGTGTGTGTGTCTGTGTATTATTATTTATCATAGCCGCATTTTTATTTTTGTGTATCTATGGAATGCAACAGCAAAGGTAGAGGCAGCAGCAACGAAGGCAGGCAGCAATCGCAGAGTGCAACTGCAACTGCTTCGAGTATCTTCTGCTATGTTTTGGTTACAGAAACAACACACACACACACGCACACTCACACACAGCTGCCAAGCTAGCTAGCTACTTGGAGATACTCACTCAATGCGAGAGTCCATTGGCCGAGTGGCTACGCGACTGCGACTGCATGCAAACTGCTGCGAAACGGCATTATCATTGACCGATCTGAATGATCATACGATCGCTTGTAGTCGCCCATGATCAGCCGCAGTCGCAACGAGATCACGATGATCATCGCGATGCGATGCTGTTGCTGATCATCATCATCATCATGATCGTCATCCAGTGGGGGCATCTGTAGATTTCGCTCTGTTTGCTGTTGTACTTGATTGTGGCATAATTTCTCGCTCAGCCCCTCCTCTCCCTCTCCCCTCCCTATGTCCCTCTCTGTCCTCCCCCTCTTCTCCCACTCTATATGCGGCGCATCACGCTCTCTTTCGCCTCCATCAACTGAGGCTGAGGCAGCGCATAAATTTTTTATTTGTTTGGTATTCATCTTATTTCGTTTAATGTATTTTTATTTTCAGCTTTGTACATATTTTTTACTTCTTCCTCCACCTTTTCTCCTCCTTCTGCACCTTCTCTCTTCGTTCGCTTCTTTTCGTGTTGTTTTTAATATTTTTTTTTCTGTTCAGCTTCTTTGCTTCGTTGTTTTTTGTTCAGCTTGTTTGGTGTTTTTAAGGTAATTTTTTATTGCTGTCTCCCTCTCTCTCTCTCTGTCTCTCCCTCTGGTGCGTATAAGTATTTTGTGTGTGTTAATTTTATTGTTGTTTCTCTTGTTGTTGTTGTTGTTGCTGTGGTTGACGGGTTTGCTCAGTTCAGTTCGCTGTTCAGTTCGGTTCAGTCATTCAACTATATAAAGCATTGTCGTATTCGTATTCGTTAAATATTTCGTTGCGTTTCGATTTCGTTTATGTTGTTGCTCTTTTGGAGTGTCTGTGTGTGTGTGTCTGTGTGTGGGCAGGCACAGTGGGGCAGGGGTAGGGGCAGGGACAGGGGCATGTGGCATCCACTTTGTTGTAATTGTGTCGTCTGCGTTGAGGCGACTGCATGAATAATTATTAAGAGAGGAAGCAGCCAAGGCAGGAAGATAGGCAGAGGTGGAGACGAGGAGAGGGTACTAGGGGATATTGGGCACTGGGGGAGGGACGGTGCTGGGACTGGGGCTGGCAGAGCGGAAGGAAGCGATCCCATGGTGCTGCTGCTGTTGCTGTAAACTCATTGCGACAATTCAACTCAATTGTCTTATTTATATATATATTTTCTTTTTTCATTTGCTCTTCTCCTCTGTATTCTCCTCTTTCCCCTCTTCTCTTCTTCCTTTTGTTGGTTTTATTTTTAGAATATTTATGAATCAAATTATTTTGGTTTTGAGAAGGAAAAAGACTTGTGAGATCTCAACAAATAGTTATTAATTTAGCAATTGAATTTACTAATTTTGTATATTAACAGATAATTATTATAATTGATACATAAATATGTATGTAATCGTTATAATTACCTTCAATTATAATCCTTAATTTGTATAAATTTAATCACACTAAACTACTTTCCATATCTTGTTTAATCTATTTAAATAATGACAATTTTAAGCTTCTCTCATATTAATTTCCAACTGTTTCTTATTAATAAGCTTATAGCAAATGAATTTCCCAAAGTCAACAGCATTTAATTGAAGCAGCAAAAACATAATGGAAATTTTCCTTCATGGCTCAGCACAAGAAATCACATAATTTTGCCCAAAATCAAATTGAATAATTAAATCGAATTAAAACTTAATTAGGCTTATCAATTGAGAAGGCAGCGAGCTTCTTCTTCTCTCTTTCAAACGAATTCCGATTACGATTGCGATGACGATGACGATTGCGATTCATTTGCCATATCAATGCGGCGCAAAGGAAGCGACAACAACAATGACAACAACTATAACAACAGGAACTCCAGCAACAACGCAACAACAACAACAATGACTGAAGCAACACGAGTGTAAATCTTCAACACACAAAGCAAACAACAACAAGAACAACAATTCATTCAAAAAGCCAGCAAGATTTGAGGCAAGAGAGGAAGAGGGAGACAGAGAGTGAGAGATGGAGAGAGGAAGACAGAGAGTGGGAAAGAGAGAGGGAGAGGAAGCAAGAAGCAGCCAGAGCATTCCTTTGGTTGCTGCTTCACATTGAAATTTCTTCAGTTCTTCAGCTGCAGCCGCCTCTGGCTGCTTGCGCAGTTGTTGTACATGTTGTTGTTGTTGTTCTTGTTGTTGTGGTTGTAGCTGCTGTTGTTGGCAATGTTGTTGCTGTTGCTGCTGCTATTGCTGTTGTGTTGTGATATTTATGTTTTCATCAAAAGGCAGGCAACAATCAAAATGCTGCGCTGCACTTCGCTTCACACAGATACAGATACAGATACAGATACAGCTACACACAGATAGCTGCAGATAGAGCTACAGCTACAAAGCGCACAGGTACATAAGGCAGGCAGACATACACACACACAGGCAGACAGAGCGAACGACAGACAGACAGACAGTCAGGGAGACAGAGAGACGAACAACAACAACAGCTACGGCAACGGCAACAGAAGGCAACGCTTTAACCTCATATTTATCCAACAGATACTTATAGCGCAAAAAAAAAAAAATAACGTTGACGACGACCGACGGCGACGACGACAACAACAGCAGCAACAGCAACAACAACAACAAGAGCAGCAGCAAAAAAGCAGCAGCAGAAAAAGCAACAGCAAGAAATGAAGGCAGTCGTCGTGTGCGCTGCGAGAAATACCCCACAGTCCCCCCTCCTCCTGACCCTCCTACTGCCTCTGCCACTTCCCCTATTCTCCCTGCACCCATGCACCTCTTCCCCCCTTCCTACCACTGCCCCTCCCTGCCAACATTCGCTTTGTATGGCAACCCAAAAAGAAAAATTGTACAAACTGATGTTGTTGTTCAGGTTGTTGTTGCTATTGTTGTTGTTGTTGCTGCTCTTGTTGTTCTTGCTGTTTTTGTAGCTCTTGTTGTTGTTGTCGATGTTGCTGAGCATTTCTACAGAGGCAAAAAAGCAAAGAAAAGCAAAGAAAAGAAAAGAAAAGAAAACAAATTTCAATAAAATATTATTACGCTTACGTTTATCGAACAGGCCAAGGCAGGCAGCGGGCGTGGTGGTGGTGGTGGTGTTGGCGGGGCAGCGTGTATCTTACAGATACTCATAGTATCTGCGGCAGCACAGGCCAAGTGTTCATGCGATAGTCGCCAAGCGTTATAAATAAACCATATCCATCAATTGCTTAACTCAAAACAGCGCTAAAAGATACAAAGATACGAGTCTCTCTCGGTCTGCTGTCTGTATGTCTGTGTGTGTTTGCGAGATACAGATACAGATTCAACGCAGCGCAACAGAGCAAACGGCACCCAAATAAAAACAACAACAACAAGAAAACGCCAAGAAAATCGTCGACTGATAAAATGTATGAAAACAGCAACAACAAGAAGAGCAACAACAACAACAACACGTACAATAAGTACAAAAGAGAAAAAAAGATCTCAATGTATTCTGCCAGCGGCGCAGCCTCTGCCGCTGTCGCTGTAACAGAAACTGAGCGAGCATCGAACCAACGACAGAGTTTGAGGCTGCGCTGCCTCTGTCGCTGCCGCTGCTCGTTGATTTTCTTCTTTCGCTGCCTTTTACATTTTTTTGTTATGCTGCACACACACACACGTACATAGAGCGGGGGGCGCAGAGTGAGTGGCAGCCAAAGCACTCAGCATAATTTTTTGCACGCTCTTTTCTCCCTGATTATTTTGCCAAACATCTGCGGGGCAGCGACGTCAACAGAGCGCTGCGCTCCTCTGCTCGCTTGCACGTGGAAAGGTGTTTGCCTCAGTGTGAGAGAGGGGAGTGTGGTGAGAGTGGGGGAAGGGAAGAGCAAGCATCGTCAAGCAAAGTTCATCGTTTACGGCTGCCTCTCTCGGCGCTTCTCACGCATTTTACTAGCAAGGCCCACCACCAACACCGCCCCACGGCAATAAAAACAACAGTTACACTCGCTCTTGCCCGCTCTCTTGCTGTTACGCTGTCTCTCTCTCTGACACTCTTCGTGTGCTTGTGTGTGTGTGCGAAGCAGAAATGCGCAACATATTTGTGACTGACCGACGCCGCGTCGCTCTCTTCGTCGCACTGTCTCACTGACTGACGCTGACGCTGACTGAGGCAAACCCAGCGTCCACCCACCACCCTGCGCTGCCTCTGTCTCTGCTGCTGCTGCTGTCGCTGCCTCTGCGTTAGCTGCGTCACTGTTAGCGCTGTTTGCGTTGTCTGCGTTTTCCTTTTTACTTTGCCATTTTTTCCACTACTATTTTCACGCTGCTGTCGCTGCTGCTGGCTGCGCAGTCAACTGCAATTTCTGCAGTTGTTGCTGCTGTTGCTACATAATTGATTTTAGTGCTGCGCTCTCTCAGTTGCTGCTGCACTCGCCTCTGTTGTTACTGTTGTTGTTGCTGCTGCTGGCAGTTACTTTTAGTGTAATCTCAACAGTTGCTGCCGTTGCTGCTGTTGCTGATGCTGCTTGGTCTGCTGCGAATGTTCTTCCAGCAGCAACTTCTCCTTTTGCATCTCCTCCTCCTACTGCACATCTTCCCCCTCTTTACCACCCTCTGTTTCTTGTGCTGTGCCACCCATTTGGCGCTTTCGTCGCCTTGTGCTGCTGCTGTTGTTGTTGTTGCTGTTGTTGTTCTTGTTGCTGCTGCTGTTGGCTTTGGTTTTGTGCAAAACCAGATTTTTGTCGTTTTTATGCATTAAATTGTTTTTACAGCCGCGTTTTATATACAGGGTGATCAGATATAGAGCACGCCCTGTGTTGTTACAATTGTATCTTTAAGAATATGTAAAATACAGGGTGTAGGGGGTATGTGTAATGATTGATCAGATATAAAACACACCCTGTATTTACATTTGTCACATTCCTTAAAAGTGCTTTATGCATACTTGAAAAACAGGGTGTAACAAGTGTATATATTCATGTACAGATGTACATACGTGTAAAGACTGATAGCACACCCTGTATATAAACCATTTTTTGCTCTTAAATGCATCACGAATGTTCCAAATTGTTGCTTAATTAAACACATTACCAATTGTTTGATTAAGCAACAACAACAACTTAAATTAACTTTAAATTGTCAGCTGTTTATTTAAACTGAGTGACTAAGCCAAAGTTACAGCTGTTTATGCACTGTGGGTCACCCTGTATGACTCGACTCCACACTATATCTACCTGTATGCTAAATGACTGCTGTATTGACTCAACATGAACGTTCTGTCATGCCAGAGCACCGTGCACTCTCTTTATTCTCACAGTGTTCATGCCAGAGCACCCTGTACTCTCATTATTGTCAAAGTGTTCATGATAGAGCACACTGTACCGTGTGTTCATGCCAGAGCACCCTGTACTCTCTTAATTTTACAGTGTCCATGTTAGAGCACCCTGTATGAGGTACCCTGGCTGCTACTCAGTTCGTCTTATTGCCACCAGCGCATCCTGTATTACTCGACTTATTGTCACAATGTGGGCACCCTGTATGCTACCTTCCTGTCACTGCGACTGCGAGGCAAGCAAGGCAGGCAGGCACAACAACAACAACAAAGAGGAACAACAACAGGAACACGCACACACAACGCACATAAGCAGCCCATGACACAGACCAAGGCAGATACACAGATACGCAAACAGATACAGATACTCCTCGAACCTCCCTCCTTCTCTCTCTTTCCTTCTCCTGCCCCCTCTCCTTCGCCGTCACCCTTGTCGTCGTCGCCCGCACACGTGCTCGGCCTACAACGCAGTACACTTCCTTTTACACACGCACACACAGGGACTAACAACCCGTACCCCGAGCCAGAGCCGAACCCCGTCTCCATCTCCGACTCCTTTCCCAGCATAACCCAAACCCAAAGCCCAGAGTCCGATGAGGCTGAGGCTGCCATCATCATCGCCAACAACTGTCGACGTTTATTGTTGTTGTCGTTGCTGCCTCTCGTCGAAGACTTCCTGCGTTTCCTTCTCGCATTGAAATTATGACAAGGCAACTGCCAAAAATCGACAGAGAGCGACAAAAAAAGAGAAAGAGAGAGAGAGGGAAAAAAAAACAGCATGTTAAATAAAATAAAACATAATTTTATGCCAAAGCAACAAACACATTAACACTGCCAACGGCAGCAGCAGCGACGCAACAGCAGCAGCAGCGCAGCCGTCGTCGACGTCATCAATAAATCGCACGACCAACCAAGCGAACCCAGCCCGGTCGAGCCACCCAACTCACTCACTCACCCACCCACCGCACAAAAGCTTACAAGCCACGCACACAGCTACATGCTACGCTCTCTCTTTCACTCGCTCTCTCTGTATCTTCCTCTCTCCCTTCCTGTCTCTCTTGCTGTCTCTGCGCTGCGCTCGTTTGTGTTTTGAAAATTTAATCTCGATATGGCAACAAATATGCTACAATTTCATTGAGATGAACACCCGATACGGATACGCCGCTGCTGCTGTCGCTGCCTCTGTCGCTGCCACTGCTGCTGCTGTCGAGCCGTAGCCGAAGCCGAACACCTAGCCGAAGCGTAGCCGAAGACGCAGGCAGCTCTGCTCGGGTATGCATTTAATTCGCAGTGAATTTCTCACGCTGTGCAGCTGCCGCTCTCTGTGAGAGTGTGTATGTGTGTGCGAGCGAGTGAGTGAGTGTGTGTGTGTGCGAGTGTGCGAGAAGTGTAGTAAATACACTACTACATTTTTCTGTGCTAATTGAGTGATAAATTGGGAGTGGATTTTGGGCATGACTCGACTTTGCCGAGAGCGCACGAACGTATGAGAGCGTAAAACGAGAGAGCGCAACACACAGAGAGAGAGAGACAGAGCATGGGAGAGAGCGTGCTTGTGCGTGTGTGTGGAGTGTTGTGTGCGGCAATTGATATGCTCAGATTAAATTGTTAAATGTTTTTTATTCGGGTAATTAAAGTATTTCAATTTTGCGGCCACTCGACGAAAGCACACACACAACGATTGAGTGAGTGCGTGTGAGTGCGATTGAGAGTTTACTCGAGCATATGGGAATGTTTAACTGTTTATCTTTGTCCGTCTCTTTGTTATTTATTTATTTATGCAGCGTTGGCTTAGATCACTTGCATCGATTGAGTTGATCAATAACGATAACGATAACGATTATTATTATTATTTTATGATGCAAATTGAATTAAATTTTCTCGTTTATTGTCGAACGTTTAAGCAACAATTAATTTGCATTTTAATAATGCACCCAATAGTCCGACACACTCAATTTGCATACGACGAGCCAGAGTTGCCAAATTGCGCCCCGGGCTGTCGTAAATCATTCAAATATCAACCACAAATCACAACAATTAAGACAAATGTGCTGAAAAATCTACTTAACGCTACCCACACGCACACACACACACACTGAGAACACACGCACACACATTGTCTGTGTGTAGGCCCATTAAACGCTTTCAAAACAAACCCAATAAATGTCAGCGCGCACAAAAGGTAGTAGATTCTACTACTATTTCGCGCTACTACTCTACTACTCTCTGCTACTACTAAACGTAGCTATAAACGCACGCGAGGAAGTCAAACAAATTGACATACGTATAATTATTATTTTACTTAAGTGCTCGCGCGTCGTCGCCCCTTAACAGTCAAATGAATACCAAACACAGCGACCTGAAATAAATCAAGCGAGAGCGAGCGAGAGAGAGACAGACAAGGAGAAAGAGAGAGAGCAGCGGCAGCAGAGGCAGCAGCAGCAGCAAAGAGAGCCGTCAACTGTACCAAACATGTTGCAGACGAACGCGTTCGCACTCCCTCTCTCATGCTCTCGCTGTCGCTGTCTCTCTCTCGTGTGTGCGAGAGTATGTGTGTGTGGGTGCGAAGGTAGCGCCGCCATCGTAGCAGCAGCAGCAGCAGCAGCACAAGCAACGTCAACGCCAGCAGCGCGGCCATCGCCAGTTTCCCGTTCAGTCAGTTTCAAGTCGTGCCACGGTCAGCGCTGCCAGCCAGCTTCAGTTCCTTTCTGGCTGCCGTCGAATGTTGTCGTCGTTCGGTTGAAACACGCGAGCAGCACAGCAAACAACAGCAGCAACATACCACAGCAACAACAACAAAGAGCCAAGAGCATTTTAACTTCGCGCGAGACAAACAAGAAAGATCACGTCAAAATATATAAATTGTTGGAATATTTCCTCAAAGTGACAAAAAGAGAAATAATTAAAGAAGTTATTGAAGAGGAAATTCTATTGAATTTTTTAGTATTTGAATGTGTATTAAAAGTAAAAACCAAACGAATGAATTACAGTTTAAAGTGAACACACAAAAATACATTTTGAATTCTGAATTTGTATCTCAAGTGAGCAACAAAATAAACAAAAAACAACAACAACGGATTAAGCACAATTTGTGGATTAAGTGCTCAAAAAAGTTCCTGTTGCAACTCAGCAAACAACAACAATATCAACAACAAAAAACAACAACAAACTACTGCAGCAACAACAACAACTTGGATTACTACAATACCAGTATTATAAACAAACAACAACAAACAACTAGCACAAGTGAAACGAAAGAAACAACAAAAAGGAATTTGTTAAAAAATTCATCAACAGAAATTTGTACAAAAAAGTGTTAAACAAATTTTGCTAGCAACCAAAAAGATAAGAAAAGAAAAGAGGGAAAACCATAAACAAAACAGACCCAATGTGAAAGCGTAACAAACACAACAATAACAAAAAAAAAAAACAAAGTGAAAAGTGAAAGAAAGAAAAGTGCACAAGAAACACAAAGTTGAAAAATACAAAACAAAAAACTTTGCCAAAATGTCGCTGAACCTGTAAGCAAAACAAAGGCAAAAAACACTTGAGAGAAATAAGAAACAAAAAAAGAAAAGAAAAACCAAACAACAACAGTAACAATAACAAACAACAATAACAACAACAACACAACGTGGACACGCTGTGTTCAGATGCTCATGTATTTGTTGATGCCATGCAATTGATTGTTGACAAAATTCCCATGTATTCCAAACAAACAGCGAAGCGCAATTCCAAAAAGTAAGTTCTCAAAATCCCAATAAAAAACAAAAAGAAAAACCCCAAAGTGGAATAGAAACAAGAGATAAACAAACACAGAATGATAAAGAAAAGTTCAAGTTAAAAGTTTAATTGAATTAAAAACCTCAGTGAAAAGTGACAGAGAAAGAAATAGAGAGAGGAGAGAGAGAGAGAAAGAACTGCAGCTTTAACTGATAAGGCGGCACAGAGCAACAACAATTCTACTTCTTCTTCTTGCTACACGCACCTGCAACGGCGGCAGCAGCAACAACAACAACAGCAAGCAAACAACACACAACGTCAACAGCAACAACAACAATCGCACAATAAAGCAAAACTTAGGTAAAATATCTAAAAATAAATTCCATTTAAAACAACAAACAATACAAAAAAAGAAAAAGAAACCCAAGCAAAAGACAAAAATAACTCGAAAAAAAGAAGAAAAAGAAAAGAAAACAGAAAATACAAAAATGCCAAACGAATTTCTCACTTTTTTAACATATTAATTGTTCGTTCAAAAATGAATGATATCTAGTGCAAACATAATTATGATAATAACAAACAAAAAAATAAAAAGGAAACAAAACGAATTGGCAAATTTGTTGTATATTTCGTTATATATAGAGAATTCTCTTTAATTGTTGTGCTTTGAAAGGAATGTGCTTTTGTTTTTAGATATTTTATGTAAATTTTTGTAAATTATGCTTTGATTGTTGTAGTTCATATAATGCCATATATATAGTCTATAAGTCTTGCGATAAAGTTGACTTTCAGCTGTGAAGTTTGAGATAAAAACAGTTGAGAGATTTTTTTTATTATATTTAAATGAATATATAGCATAATTCAAAGTCTTGCGATCAAATTTATTTTCAGCTGTGAAGTTTGAGATAAAAACCTTTTAGAGATTTTTTTATTATCTTTAAATGAATATATAGCATAATTCAAAGTGATAAACCGCCAAACATATCATGAAGTATTTTCAAATTTAACAATTTGTGGTAATTTACTTTAAAGAGTAAAATTTTAATTTTCCTAATTCACTTTAAAGTGTTTTCATTAAATTTCAAGTTTTCCTAATTCTCTTTAAAGTGTTTTCATTAAAGTTTCCCCCACAAGTTCGTTTAAGCAAAACAAACCCCCGAATATGTACAAACATATGTAGTACGTATTACAACACACAAGCAAACACACACAAACACACTCTCACACACACTCACACACACAGGCAGAGGCACATCAGCTGTGCTGCCTCTCTCCGCTCTTCTCTCCTCTCTCTCAGGCACAGCTCACGCACAGCTGACCCATAATTGACTCACGCACACAGAGCAGGCACTCACACAGTCACTCACTCACACACACAGACACTCTCACACGAGTGGCTGCTCACCTCAGGCAAAGAGCAAATCCGCCGTAAGGCGAAGGCGCTGCTGCTGCTGCTGCTGCCGCTGCTCAGGCTTAGAAAACATTTCGCCTCGCCTCGTCTTGTCTCGAGTGCTCGCTGCGACCTACTGCTGTTGCTTTGTTGTTGTTGTTGTGAATTGTTCTTATTGTTGTTGTTCTCGTTCTTGGAGTTTTCCATTGAACTATTTTCGTAGAACGAAGGCGCACAAGAAAGAAAATGTTCCCAAGACGATCCGCTTGTGTGTTTGTCTGCGATAGCACACGATACAACAACAGCAACAACAAGAAGACAAAGCGATACATCAGTTCGTCAGTTCGTCACTTCGACAATGTTTTTGCCCAAATTCTTTTAGAGTGAGAAGGAGGGGGGACAGCGCACAAAGTAAAAATAGAGGGCCCCGACTTAGCTCGCCTCTTCTCTTCACTTCTCGTCTCTTCTATGCCGAAAAAGGTCACTGCGAGACCAAACCGAAAACCGAACGAAGCATTACAAACTCGTCTCATCTGGGCTTGGGTCTGTTTCGTCTGTCGTTTGTCTCTGTTGCTGTCCCGTCTCCCCGTCTTCTTCTCCCTCTCTGTTTTTCGACTTAGTTGTGTATCGTTTTCTCTCTACCTACGCCTTTCTCTCTGTGCCGTTTTTCTCACATGCCACGCATATTTTTCCCCTGCTCAACAATGAAACCGTACACTACGCAGACATTTCTTTGGGTTACCCTATGTAATTCATCATCTTCTACGCAAAGGTCGAGGGAACCTCGAGGGAAAACTGCAGCCGTAGCTGGCAGTGGAAAAATGCCAGGGCACAGGTAAAGTGAGTGCCGTTTTTAACCCATTTTGGTAGCCACAGGTAGTCGAAGACAGGCTGGCGAATTAGCTCGAAATGGGAAATATCTCTAGAGTGTTCTCAAGAAATCTTTGAGAATTTATTACTGACATGCTTTAGAAATCATTCAGTACTACAAATCAGTCAGCGCAACCTTTCCACAATTAACACCCTGTAAACACACACGTACACACCCTCTGGCTGATAGCACCCGCTTGCGAAACAGAAAAATAAAAAAAGAGGAAAACAGAAAACAAAACAAAGCAAATATCAAAGTAAATATACGACGATACGAGAAACTATGCGACACATCAATCAACCACCAAGGCAACCAAATCACAAACCCATCACAAAACCAACAAATGCAACCACCGACGTTACCCAGTGAAGGACGACAAAGTAGCCGTTTTTACCATACCCGGCGGGGTCCTTTGGGCAACTTCCTGTTCCTTCTTCACGTTGCCTTTGGCGATTTTCACACGGGAAATAAAAATGCGATACAATGAGTAAATGGGCAGAAAAACAAAACCTAAACGCGGAAAACCATTTGCAAATCGCAAAAAATATATCGCCGCCTATAAACAACCCCTCAAGGGGTAAAGAGAGAGAGAGAGGAAGATCAAATAGAGAGGGAAAAGAGAGTGTGTTTGCTCTCTCTCTCGGGGCTCTCATTAACCCCGAGAGAAACAAACATTGCGTTGCTGCGCTTATTGCTCTATCGAGTCCACAATGCACTACCCAAAGTGCCCCTCACTAATAAGTGCGGAGCAATATTAATAAACCCATCAGCAACCCTGGTATCATGCGCTGGTTACACGTGTAAAACAAACCACCCCGTCTACACATTAACCCCCGATCTGAAGGTCAACTTCGGTTTGCCTTGCATATCTAATGTGCTATTTAGATTTGATTAGGCATTAATGGGTTAAGAGCTGACTTTTGACTTGCGGTAGAGCATTGAGAGGAGTCTCTACTGAAGATGTTGTGCATTTCCTTATCGCATTAGTTTTGTCCTCAAAACACCTTGAAGAAGTCACATGATAAAAAAGGCAGCCCAAAAAAGAACAGAACAAAAAACAGAAGAGAACGCACGAAAAATACATTTAACGACCCAATTAAAAGCCTCAGCGAGCATTGATATCAGCTCTACCAGTTCCGAGGGCAACCCATGTACTATAACCGAAACCGAAGTGAACCAACACATTCGCATAGATATAGTAAATGGTATGTATAGTAAGCGAACGCAAAACAGAAATAGAAACCGAAAAACCAAACTTTTAACTTGTCAGCCATAGATAGCACGACCAGAGTTGCACCCCCCATACCCCGCTACCAGTTGTTGGTTGTGCACGACAAAACAGAAAATCAAAGGTAACCAATTCTTATCAGCAAACTAGTATACTACAACACACATTGACAGACAAGCAGATCGTCGTCGTACAGTCCACAATACCGATCCGAAACAATAGGGAAAGAGAGTTGTATTCTTGGTGAATGGGAACCCAATTTCGTTGTGTACTCGCTCGCAATGCGGCAATGTATTTCTCGCACAGGTATGCAGAAATTTCAGGCTATCGCTCAGTTTGGCTTATCGCGCCGCCCACCCGCCCTCTACCATATGCCATACATACTTTATGCCATATGTATGTCTAGCAATATTTGACGAATTGCTGCGACTAAGAACCAAATACATTTTTTTGCCGATTGCCGATTGCGAATATCGAAGATTGTCAGCGGTTTTTGTGAATGGAAAGTGGAATACGTTGATCGAGTATAGCAGGTCTTTATGGTTGCGCGATTACATTCCGAAATAAGTGCAAGACATAGTGATGGGACGGCGGAAGGGGAAGGGGAAGCAGATAGGAAAATGAATGAAAAGCGAACAGAAGCGAAAGCACTTTCTAGAATGTGCAATATTATATGCATAATAATAATAATAAATGCAGTGCAGGTAGAGAATAGCAAAAGTAATAATGGGAATATATATGATATCTTAGAAATATTATAAGATTTTATTCACATTTTTATAATCAATAAGAATTAATTTAAAAATACTTTTAATTGCTATTAATGTCAATATCATGAGTTATTTCTTATTTCAGTTTTGATAAAGTTGAGTGCTATTATAATACTCTATAAATGATTTATAGGGTTTGTAATGCAATTAAGTAAGATTATTTGATTATTTGCTATTAAAAATGTAATTTTAATTATATTTCAATTATTTAAAAATAATAATGCCTGATAAACAATTTGGGAATTACATGAAAGAGATTCCTCTGTCAAGCTTAGCAATATCCAGAGTTCTTTCTGACTTGTCACAGCTCTTTAACTATTTTGTGGTTATGTGGAAAAGTGTTGAGAGGTTTCTCAAAATTTATCGCACAATTTTTCGACAATTTTTTTAGCTTGGGCTTGTTTTGTCTGTTTGTCAGTCTGTCTGTCTGTTTGTTGTTGTTGTCCCTGTTATTTAGCTGTACTTCGAGCAGACATTTCTGCTGCTCGCTCTAGCTTCGAAACTGGTTTTCAAGTACGACGCCAGCTGCGCCGTCAGCGTTTCTGTCTGTCCGATTTATGCGTTGAGCTTTTCGTCGTCGTCGTCGTCGTCACCGTCATTCGCTGTTGCAATTTTCGCTTTGTTTTATTTTAAAATGTGATTTATGTATATTGTTTATGTGCTTTTGTTGCTGTTGTCGCTTGTGTGTGCAAAATACTTGAGCAAAATTATTGCAGCTTTTTTTTGTTGCTGCTGTTGTTGTTGTTGTTTGCTGACAGTCAGCCTTCGATTTATTTTTAATGTTTATGTGTCTCTAATTGTTTATGATTTTTGCGCTGGCTTTTGTTCGCTGCCATTTCGGCGATTCCAATGGACAGTTGTGTATCTGTATGTGTGTACATCTGTATCTGTGTGTGTATGTGTGTTAGTATGTTTAATTGGCGATTAGATAAAAACACAAAACGCCGATGACGCTGACGAATTATCCAATTCGCTTAGAATTATTTCGTATTTATACGTTATACGTTTGCCACAAGGTTCTCTCTCCCTCCATCTCTCTGTCTGTCTCGCTCCGCCATATACCTGCCTATGCAACCTGGCATAAATTTAGTTTCAGCACGACTGACAGATAAGATAGGCACCAACAACAACAGCAACAAAAGCAGCAGCACCAGCAACAATTGTGAACACCATCAAAACCTACGTAAGGTGCGCAAAACAGTTGCTGATTGATAGTTACAGGCGGGGGTGGTACGGCATGGGGAGTGGAGGGGGGCTCTAAAACTGTAACTGCTGCACAGCCAACGCGGCCATCATCGTTGCTGCCGTTGCCATTGCTGTTGCTGTTGATTAGCGCGTGTTACAAGTCAGCGACACTTTTATCGCCGCACGAGCGCAGACACCAGACAGCCATCAAAACCATTTGGGGTTACATCACAAGGACAGCGACAGCACCAGCAACAACAACAACAACAACACTAGCAATAACTAACCCAGCAAGAACACTAACAGCAACAACATTGGCAGACAATAACGAAATGCAATTACAAAAGTTACGAAATGCATTGCAAATGCACATTTTATTTTATTTATGCGTTGAACTTTGTAATGTGATGCGGCGTTACAAATGACAGACGAATAGTACGCACACTAAAACAGAGATAGCTATATACATATACATACATACATATGCATAGTAAACAGTTGTATATTTCCTTGAAAATACAGTATAGATTGTCTAATTGAAATATGTTCCACGAGATCAACAGAATAGGTCGACATCTACCACATTTCCGTTAAATTTAAAAATATACAAAAATACTATTTAATATACTAGATATATTTGCAAATTTTGTATATATTTTTTTTAATTTTTGCTGCTCTTCTTAACTACAATATTTAATATTCAAGTTCAACATTTTGTCTATTTCACTTGCCCCTAGAAGTATGCAAGGCTATTTTAAATCAAAATTAGCTTGGCTTAGCTTGATAGAACAACAAAAACAATTGCAATTTCCTCTAAAAACAAAACAACACGTTGAAAATCTAACAAATAAGCGTTAATTGTGCTTCACTGTGGCCCGCACACACACACAAACACATACACACACACAGGCAGGCGCATCAAGTGCATGCTTAAACATGCTAATTAGCGCAATCACACACATACACACGCACACGCACACTGCGTTGCAGTTAGATGACCACGCAGGCACCCTCTCTCACACACACAGACACACAAACACACACGCAGACACTTGCCATCAGGCCAGGCAAAATGCAGCTCATGTTGCGTATACGCAACGTGTGCGGTCAAAACGGCAAAACGCTTTGTCTAACGGTTATTGTTGTTGTCGCTGTTGTTGTTGTTGCTATTGTTGTTGCTGCCTGCTGTAACAGGTGCCGAAAATGCGCCTAACAAATTTCAGGCAGCTGGGCAAACCATTCAAATATCACCCATACCACATGTGGTACCAACAGAACAAAAGCCAACGGGCAAACAAAACTTTTTCCGCACACAACTCTTACTCCTCCCTGCCCCTCTGTTCCCCCTACTGCTGTTCTCCCCGCTACACATTCATCTCACCGCAAACCGGCAAAACATTTATAAAAATGAATTTAAAATCGACAGGCAAAATGCAACTGAGAGAAATTTCAGCCAATATTTTACATAACAAGGCACGACGGGATTGGCAGGGGAGGAGAAGGGTACATTGGATAGGGGGATTTGCAGGGCTTATTCAGCCATATGAATATGGATTTACTGTTGTTGTGTTGTTGCTGCAGCATACGGACAAACGTTGCTACAACGGTACATGTTGCCCATTACCCATTTCCCACTCAGATTTTTAATCAAAATTCTGCGCCTTTTTTTTCCATCCAACTTTTGCAGTTCGATTTTTATGCCGTTGACGACAGACTGCCTTTCTTTGCGTGCACCGCGCACAGTTCCCCCCTGCCCCCTTCCCACCGTGCCAGTTATCCCATGTGCGGCTAAACAAAAAGAACCAAAAGGGGCTCAATGCGAGGGTTGCTACGGAGCAGCAACCTCCGTCTCCGGTTGCGGTGGTTGTTGTTGGCTTCGAGTTGAGTCTATTATGCTGATTTATTTTTATTTTTATTGCAATTTATGATGAACCGATGTGAAAGTGTGTGTGTGAGTGTGTGTCGACTCGAGTCCATTGGCAAATAAATCATAAGACGAGGATATTTGCGCCCAGAAACTTTATACGAATATTCAACGCAGCAGGCGATTGGGCGCCAAGTAATTCACTCAGAATGAAACCATAAAAGGCGCCAGTGGTAGGCAAGGGTGGGAGAAGGGGAGCTGGGTCCTGTAACTCGAGGCGCCGGAGAGTTTTACGGCGTCTCCGCTGCTGCTGCTGCTGCTGGCGTCATGCTGTGCCCCCTTTGGGAAAAGTTTTTGTGCAGGTTTCGGTTTCGATTTAAAGAAGGCGCGCAAAAGGCGTTGCATACCTGCAGGCGCCGCAAGGAGACTGACGTGCAGCAAAGACAGGCCCAAATGACTTGGGAAAATTAGAAATTTTCTAGCAAAAAACTGAGAATTTGATGGCTGTGGACAAATTTAAAGCTATTCTCGAGCAAATGCAATACGAAAGAGGCGACGAAGGGCAAATGAATTGCCTGGGGGCATAGGAGAGGGGCACAATAACGGGGCAAGGGAACTCAGTGCACGCTGCTCGCAGCTCGGTGGCGGTTCAGCATTAAACACCCTTTAAAACAACTGTCAAACGCATTTTGAGAGGGTATCGAATGCAGCAGCAACACAATGAAACGAGCTGACGAACAGTGTGAAGAGAGTGAGAAGGAGGGGGAGGGTAATACAAATCGAGAGCGGGAGGGTTGCGTTATGATGGCAAAAATACGAAAATACGATAACTGCGGAAGCTGCGAACGAGTGAGTGCAGGAGAACGGGAGAGAGAGAGCAGGAGAGAGGGTCATCACTGCCGTCTGTCAGTTGTTACTGGACTATGCTGCAAGCGGGTGTGTGTGCCCGTGTGTGTCTGGGTGTGAGTGCGGCTTACAGGCGGCTTTTGTAATTGCCTCACAGTTGTCATGTGGGCCGCAGCTCGTTGATGGCATTCAGTCAGTCTGCCCGGTCTGCCAGTTTGCCTCTCTGTCTGTTTCCCTATGCGACTGACTGTTCGTCCGCCTCTTTCTCTGCTTCGCCCTCTTTCCTTATCCCTCTCCCTCTCTACCTCTCTAGCCTGTCCTGCTCGTCATATTTCATATGCAATTTTTGGAAATATTTCGCATACGCAACATTTGCCGGCATGGGGAGAAGAGATTGTAGATTTACAACAACATCAGGCATAAATCAGACAGCCAGCTCACTCCTCAATCCAGCACTCCTTCACCCCTCCCGCCCCTTTCCTCCTTTCCCCCCTTGCCATATCCTCCATCGATCACATCGTTTCGAAGTTCCACACGCACGTGTCGGACAATTTTTTACGCCATTCCGTTTTGTTTTGTTGTTCTCTCTGCTGCCTCACACACGCGCCAGCTACAAATGGCATCTATAAAAAGCGCACAGCAACAAATACAATAATAAACAACGACAACAACAACGAAAACAACAAGATAAATAAAAAACTTTTGCACTTAGTTTCCATTTCGATTTTCTTTCTTTCCTTTCATTTTTTGCCAATCATGAACTCGGCCCAGACACAATATACAACGACTTGCTTGTGTAATATGTCCCCCTCCACCCCCCCTCTTACACTTCTCCCACCCCTGCGCCTCTTATAGATCTAGCTACCACCGCGCACATATAAATAAAAAACGCATATTTCATTTCGTCTACTGACATAATCAACCCTCTATGAGCACCTCCCCCTACCCCCGTTTACTTACTTGGCTTAGGTAGCCGCCTCTGCTCAGTCTAGAAAAAACTTCTTTATTTGGTATAAAAATATAGAAAAATTTGTGTATAAAAACGAAATCAATTGAGCGCGTCTAGAAGGTTTACAGTAGTCACCCTGTGCGGCTACTGAACACCCTCTTTGATGCCACCACCCTTCCCCCTTGCTTGCATCTTTGCCATCATCCATCAGCGCACAACACGGAAATCAATTTGAGCGGAAAAACTAAAAACTGCAGAGAGAGAGGAAAGGTGAAAGGGGGAAGATCTTGCTGTAAATATGGTGTGATCTCGCTGTGATTTGTCTTTGTTTCTCCCTCTCTGTCTCACTCACTCACTCCTGCCCTCATTCTCTCTCTCTTTCTCTCATTTGACGTCGCTCAGTTTTATCTAATCAATAAAGAAATTTATATCTAATCAAAGTACAACAAACAAAACTCTGAACTGAACTGAAACAAAGCGCAGACAACACACACTCACACACACACATACAGCACATATTGTTCCCATTTTCATGCTCTCTCTCTCCCTCTCTCTCACACTCTCTCGCTCGCTCTTACTCTCTTGCAATGCAAATTGTTAGTCACATAATGAGGCAGCTCGCAATGAAACGAAACGAAACGAGACGACAACTTGACGATTATATGACGATTGTATCGCATGTGTGCGTGTGTGTGAACAGTACCTCCCCCCACTACCGCCCACTGCCTCCCTTACTGTTTTCAATAAGCGCGTCGTGGAATTTGTTGCTGTTTTTTGTTTGTTTGTTTTTTTTTTTAACGCTACATTTAGTTTTTCTTTTTTTTTACACCTTGCAGCGCGCTCTGCCTCTATCTCCCTGCCCCTCTCCCTCTATCTATCTCTCTCTGTGAAGGTTATGTTGTTTATAAGGCAGCAGCAGCAGCAATACATTAACAGGAAGTCGCTCATAACTGTAACTAGCTAGATATATAATAACCGCGCACATTCAATGATTTTTCTACTCAATTTTAGTGGAAAATATCGAAATAAATAATTCGCGGGAATTTCGCCATTCTGCGCAGCATTCTGCGTACGACCAGCATCATCTAGCAGATCTTATCGCTATAAAGTAGGGTGTGGTGAGGGCAGGGGTAACTCTCTTATCTTAGCACGAGAATTATCGAGAAGAGTGAGCGAACTTAATGAGAATTGTGGCTAACATTTCTAGCAATCATTTAAGTTGTATTTTAGCTAAAATTTAAGGGTTTTTAGCTGGCAACTCTAGCAGTAAATAGGTCAAATTTCAATTAAAAATTGTAGTAAATTTGTAGTATTTTAGCTTGAACTTCTAGCTTTAACTTGGCAGTACTTTAGCTAGCAATTCTAGCAATATTTCAAATAGAGTTTTAGCTATAATTTGTAGCTATAATTAAAGCTATTTTCGCTGGCATTTCTTGCAATAAATAGATCGAATTTTAGGCAGCATTTCTAGCTTTAACTTTTTACTATTTTAGCTGGCATTTCTAGCTAAAGTTTGGCAGAACTTCAGCTAGCATTTCTGCAGCCTTGTCATGTTATCAAATCCTGTCTGGGCGTGACCCGCTGACCCGCATTTCTTGTGTGCGCCTTGGCGGGTTATGTATGTAGTTCAACTGTGGTTTGTTTACGCGCCTTCCTCTCGCTCTGCTAGTTGCTCTGACTCTCTCTCCCTCTCCATCTCTCTCACTCTAGCCGGCGTAGCTAGCTCGCACTCAATGCTAATTTATCGTCACAGCGGCAATCACAGGTTCACTTAAACCGTCCCACTGCTCGCCCCCAGCTAGCTAGCTGCCTCTACCCCTCCCTCTCTCTCTCTCTCTAGTCTAGCCACTGCTCGTCATGCGATTATCAGCCAATCGCTTAGTGTGCTATTTATTTACATTTGCCATTTGCCTGCCCATGTGTGTGTGTCAATGTGTGTGTGTGCATTGTGTGTGTTCGCTTTTTTTTTGTATTTTGTATTTGCTTACGTTGTTGTATTTGTTGTTGTTGTTGCTGTGCGGTGCTGTGTTTTGTAGATGCGCAATTATTGTGAGCGTGTTACTTTATATTTCTCTCTCCTTCTCTGTTACCCTCTCTCTCGCTCTCTTTATTGTTTTCTCCTCCACTTGTTGTTGTTGCTTCTTTTCATTTCGTACTTTTCCAATTCGTGTGCGTTTTGTGTTTGTGTTCTCCGTATGCTACACGCTGTTGTTGTTGTTGTTGCTGGAGCAAATATGCTTAATTATTTTTACCTTAAAAGTCGCAAAACAATTGTGAGACGAACGCAAGTTTGTTTGTACGGGAGAGGGGCGAGGTAAAGGGCTCAGGTACTGTGAGGTGGGGGGACCCTGAGCCCATTTGACATTTTAGGCTTTAAATGTCAGCAGAGAAGAAGCAGCAGCAGCAACAATAGCAACAACAGCAACAGAACTGAGCGACAAGTGAAGCAAACACAGAATGCAATACAAAAACAACGACAACAGCAACAACACTGACGACGAATGAATGACCCAATGAATGACAATCATGATGACGTTGTTGTTGTTGCTGCTGCTGCGAGAGCATCGTGAGCATAAAGCTGACATCATCATTGTCCCCATTAAGCAAAAAAAAAACGACGAAGCAACGCGACAATTGCTGTGCCGATTCCGATAATCCAACGCGAAACATCGCTAAACATAGCGAAACATGGGCAAACTACGGAAAACTTGGGAGGAACGGGGAATTTCTCAAAGTGGAACAAAAGAAAAAAAGAGAAACAAAAGTAATATAAATATATTTGCGAAATTGAGTCATGGAAATTGAAATATATTTGTGGGATTTTCAATGAAATCAAACTATGTTTGATAAACCCTCTTTATAGCTCATTATCGGTAACAGGCGAGCAACTCTGATGGAGTCTGACTCTCAGCTCTGTAAATAGAACTCTGTGAATACCAGTTTGATATTTCGGGGAATATTCTAGCGATATTTAATAGCAATTATGGGATATTACAGCAACTCTGGTACTTTTAAATATGTTCTGGGATTTTCTAAACATTATAATGATGTTATATAGATTATATGCTATATAGTGTATTATACAGCAATACATATGGAGTCTCATTCTCAATTATGTACTCTTTGTATATAGTATTTATGGGAATTTTCCATTATATTAAACATAATGAAATATATGAGCAATACAAATACTCTAAAAAACATTTCGGGATTTTCTAAACATTAAAATTATGTTATAAGAATTATATGATATATATACATATACTTATAAACTACCACACATTATACAACAGTGTTCAGTCTGCTGCTCAGTTCTTTAGCAAACAGTTCTCTTGCTCTCGCAACCACCTGTTGCTCTCCTGACCCACATTCCTCTCCCCCTACCTTTCGTTAACTGTCAGTTTTATTTCGGCTTTCTTCTCTCTTTCTCATTCAAAATTTATTAAACTTTTCATTGAAAAGTCGTTGTTAAATCGACTTTCGCGATGCCCGCAATTTCCTCATTAATGCAAGAAATGACAAGTCCTGCCACGCCTACCACAACAATACCAACAACAACAGCCACGCCCCCTTGCTGGCTACCATTGCGAATCAGCTCAACTAATCCCTACTATTATTATGTTCTCTATGATTTTTGCAGAAAAAATGATGAAATGAACCAGCAGGCAGGCTCCTCAAGGGCGCCAGCCACAGGGGGCCAAATCTCACCGCCAGGTGGCAGCACCAGTAACAGCAACAATAACAACATCAACAGCAGCAGCAGCGGCAACAGCAACGGCAGCAATAGCGTGCTCGATGCACAGCAGCAACAATTGCAGCAACAGCAACAATTGCAGCAGCAGCAACAGCAACAATATTACAATCAGCAACAGCAGCAACAATACCAACAGCAGCAACGCGAAAGTTTTTTGGCCTACCAGCAACAGCAGCAGCAACACCAACACCAACACCAGCACCAACACCAGCAGCAACACCAGCAACATCATCAGCAGCAGCAGCAGCAACAGCGCTCTGTGGGCGGAGGCAACTTTATGCTGGGCAATGAGCTCGTCGGCGGCGACAGCCTGCGCAGCTTGAACAACACCTTCGGCCCCAATTCGGAGTTCACATCGCTGGGCGGCGGCTCGAGCGGCTCAAACAGTTCGCTTGGCGGGCTCAGCAACTCCAGCGGCGTAGCGAGTGCCGGCAGTGGCATAGGAGGAGGAGGAGCAGGAGCAGGAGCAGGTGGTGGCGGTGCAGCTGGAGCAGGCTATCCTAATATGGTGGCAGCCAGCCAGCAGCAACAGCAGCAACATCAGCACCAGCAGCAGCAACACATGTCCAACATGGACGCCATGGGTGGCTACAATCAGGTAAGCAGCAGCAGAAAGCGGGAGTAGACAGAGAGGAGTCTCTAATGAATTTCTTCTTCTACAGATGGGTGGCGGCATGCATCCAGTTGGCAACGCGGGCATGATGGGCAACGGTTCGGGCCCATACATGAACGGAGGCGGACAGGGCGGCTACAATGGCGGCCAAGGTGGAGCAATGGGCATGGCCGGCATGGGCTATGCCAATGCCGGAGCACAGCGGCATCATCAGGTGAGTAAAGCGATGACGCCATGCAATGACTGCAGCTGCAGAAGGAAGGGGAGATTATGCATAGAGGGCGGAAAAGGGGCTGGGGGAGGCAGCTTGGGTTTATGCGCAACTGTTGACAATTCTCTCGGAATTCATTTGCAATCTATAAACAGATTTTTAACTGCGCCTCCCTCCTCTCCCCTTTACCCCATTGACGAGTAGAAATCGAAATCGACATCAAAATTAAAACTGAAATTAAAATTGACTTTGATGAATGACAAATTGTCGCCTCGCGTCTAATCCTCAAGCTCAGCAGCCAGAGACACTCAATGATTTCCATATGCAAACGATTCCGAGTTGAGACACATGACGATCGAGACATTTATGAGAAGAAGCTCAAGAATCAACCATAAACTTATGTGGTATTTGGAAATTAACAAACTTATGAGATCTCGGGCAAGAGAACTCGAAATTGAAGAAGATCTTGGAGATCTCTAGAAATCAGTTGAGGAACTGAAATAAGAATACACTGTGTAGGTAGAGCATATGATCTCAGACAGCAACATTTATGAAATGAAGTCTGAGACAGTTCTAAAACTTAAGAGATCAAATGAAATGAATATAGAAGATCTTTGCGATGTCTGGGTATCTTCTGAAGAACAGATCATGCATCATGTTTGCATAAGATATGTAGCTTACAGTTCGACAGACAAGATCGAGACAAGATCATAAAATTTATGAAACAACATCTCAAACAAATTAATACAAAGTCGAAGAATATTGGGGCGATTTCAGGAAATCTGTTAAACAACTGATCTTGCAACCCATGCCTAAAATAATAACTCAAGAACAAAGTGAGACATTTAACTTCGGTTTTTTACAGTGGATTAATATAACCACTATCAATTTTAGTACAAGAAATATTTAATTAACAGTCAAATTCTAAAACTGAACCAAAATAATCCGTGATGATCTCTGGCCAACTGCTGATCATGCGCATGCCAAAGTCCGATGGGGCTATATGCATATAGTATATAGTCTACTGCGTATAGTTACAGCTATCACCATCCAACGAGCTGCATAACATTGTCGTAAAGCTCGCGCCATATAAGAGCTACGTGTAGAGGCAGGTATACGTGGATATATATCTGTATATGGACAAGGCCAGCTGAGAATATGTATGCATAATACGCGATATTGGGAAAGGTTGCTGGGGGCCTCCACACGGCACAGGGCAGCGGCGGGGCAAACGAACCAATTACGAAAGATGCAACTGCTTAGCCAGGTTGTGGGGGGGGGGGGGGGGTGTGCAGTCGGGTGAGCTGGCTTCACGAGCGTTCTCCAGGTGAATCTCATCGGATTTTATGGCTCGCTGCGGTGCGGTTCGGTTCGCTTCGGTTGCGTTGCGCTGCGCTGGGTTCGGCTCAGTTCGGTTCGGTTTTGTTCGGTTTTCGGGGACTCGGGTGAGGCGAGAGTCGTCTCTGTCTTTGTAGTAGCTCCATTTGGGCTGGCTTTGCTGCGCAGTTGGCGGCGACGACGGCGAGCGGCTTTCAATGCGCTTTCAATAACAAATTTAATTGTTTGCATGATGTGGGCAAAGTGCAGCGACGTAGGGCAAGGGGCTGGCGGGGGCGTGGCTAATTACCCTAGCAGCAAGCAGCTGTTTGACATGGAAATAACAAAGTGTTGGGCAATTAGCGTCGACAATTGGAGGAGCCAGAGCACTTACGCAAACGAGATGCGAGCACAGAATTTTATCGCTCCACGCCTGGAGCAGAAGAGCCATTCAACCAGATCGAGCGTATAATTAATGCCTGCTCTCCCTCTCCTCTCTCTCTCTCACGCTCTCTTGCAGATGCCGCCAATGAACCACATGCAGGGCATGTCAATGGGACCCGGAGGCGGCGGCATGCCCGGCATGCAGCAGCAGATGGGCGCCATGAATCCCATGGCCAAGATGCAGGGCATGGCCAATGGCGGCTATGCGCAACAGCAGCCCCCACAGCAGCGTCGCATGGCGCCCTATCCACATCCGCAGATGCATATGGCACAGAAACGCGCCGGCGCTGGCGCTGCCATGGGCAACGGTGGCGGTGGCATGTACCCGAATCCTGCCCAGCAACAGCAACAGCCGCCGCAAATGTATGGCGGCCAGCAGATGCATCCTGGTGCCGGTGGCGGCGCTGGCGTCCCGCTGCCCATGCAAGCAGGTGCCGGCAATGGTTATGGACGTGCTGGACCGATGGGCGGCGGCGGCGCTGGTGGCGTCGGTGCAGGCGGTGCAGGCGCCTACGGACGCATGGCGGCTGGCAACGGCATGGGACCCAATGGCGGACCAGTTATGAGTCCCGGCGGCGGCATGATGCCCATGGGCGGTGGTGGCGCTGGCGCTGGTGGCATGGTGCCCGGCGCCGGGTGCATGGGACAACAGCGTTTCGTGCCGCAGGCGGGCGGCGCTGGTGTCGGCTATGGTCCCGGTGGTGGAGCGCATCAGGCGCAATTCTATCCCGGCGCCAATGGCGGCGGCGCTGGCATGGGCGCTGGCCAAGGCGGCATGTGTCCGGCTGGACCGGGCTCCGTTGGCAGCACAGGCAATCCCTACCAGAATCAAGGGTAAGCACAAAGAAATTTCCTTCTTCCCTTGTTACAGTTGCTCATTGGCACCTTCTCTCCTCCTGCTCTCACACAGTTTCCAGCAAAACTATCAGCACAGTCCAGTTCCTGGCAATCCGACGCCTCCGCTGACGCCTGCCTGCAGCGTGCCCTATGTTAGCCCCAATCCGGACATCAAGCCACCAATGGACAGCAGTAAGTCGCATCAACTGAAACTATAACAACTTCAACAATTGCTTAACCTCCTCCTTCTTCCACTCAACTAGGCGAAGAGATGAGACTGACATTCCCGGTGCGCGATGGCATCATATTGCCACCGTTCCGCCTGCTGCACAATCTCTCAGTGAGCAATCATGTGTTCCATCTCAAGCAGAACGTCTACAACACACTCATGTGCCGGTAAGTAATGCAGCTGCCAATCTCCAATCCTGGATAGATTTATAAACTGTTCTCTACTCTCTTTCCACTTGCAGCACCGATCTGGAGCTGCAGCTGAAGTGCTTCCACCAGGACGATCGCCAGATGAACACCAACTGGCCACACACCGTCACCGTCTCCGCCAATGCCACGCCGCTCAACATCGAGCGATCCGAGAAGAACAGCACCGCGCTGCGTCCGCTCTATCTGAAGGCTGTCTGCCAGCCGGGACGCAATACGCTGCAGCTGACCGCCAGTTCCTGTTGTTGTGTAAGTAACAAATGAGCAAAGATCAAACTGTATCAATTCTTATACTTACCTGACTTTTCTCCCTCCTTTCCCTCTGCAGTCCCATCTGTTCGTGCTGCAACTAGTCCATCGGCCGTCGGTGCGCCAGGTGCTGCAGACGCTGCACAAGCGTAACCTGCTGCCACTGGAGCACAGTGTGCAGAAGATTAAGCGCAATCTGAGCCTGCCCAGCGTCGGTGCCGACGGTGTGCCCACCAGCGGTGGCAGCCCCGATGCCGCACAGCAGCAGTGCGCCAAGATCTCATTGAAGTGTCCCATTACCAAGTCTCGAATACGCCTGCCGGCGCGTGGACACGAGTGCAAGCATGTGCAGTGCTTCGATCTGGAGGCTTATCTGATGATCAACAGCGAGCGCGGCTCGTGGCGCTGCCCCGAGTGCAGCAAGTCGGCCATCACAGACACGCTGGAGATCGATCAGTATATCTGGGCCATACTCAACACGCTGAGCAATTCCGATGTGGATGAGGTCATCATTGATTCGTCGGCCAATTGGCGCGCCTTGCAGCACAACGGCGGCATGCCGAATGCACCACAATCGGGTGCACCACCTGGAGGCAGTAATGGCAACGGGCCGACACCAAATGGCTCCGCTGCCGGCGCAGGTGGCAACAGCACCAGCAGCAGCACGAATGGCAGTTCCAATGGCAACGGCAACGGCGGCTCCACTGTGGGTAATGGCAACGGTTTGCCAGCCATCAAACAGGAGCTCTGCGATGACATTGCCAAGGTGATGTCGCCAGGCTCCACACAGCTGCCCACTTGGGATAACTCGCAGGCGATGAGTCCGTATAACATGCATGACATGAATTCCATTGCCAGCGGCAACATGATGGGCAACACCAATGCTCCAAACGGCGCACAGCTGTAAGTGATCCCGAAGTGAATAATGAAGTGAATTCTTTACTTATCTTTCTCTCTTACCTTCTTCTGCAGTGGCAATCGCAGCAGCTATGATGGCTTCAATGGCAGTCACGGCGACGGCAGCGGCTTGGCCAACGGCGACGGTGTCAACTCGCTGGATCAGCTTAATGCCATGGAGAAGTCGCTCAGCGATCAGGTAAGTCGCCAGCTCAGCTCTCTTTCTCCCTCTCTCCCTGCAGTCCACTAACCAATCCCGTCTCTTTTCGTAGATGCCACACACGCCGCATACACCTGGCGCGGCTAGCCATCCCATGACGCCTGGCGGCCCGCCCAGTGTCAGTTCTTCCCACAACGAACCCATCAGCGGCGGTACGCCCAATGCCTCCAATAGCAACAACAGCAGCAGCAACAATAACAACAACAGCACCGGACACAATTCACCACAGACGCCAGGCACACCCAGCCGCAGTCTGGGCGGCAGCAGCAGCACCACCAGCATGTCCAACGCCGACAGCCAGCAGCAGCAACAGTCGCAGCAGGAGCAGCTCCTCAATTCCCTTATGAGCACCCAGACGCAGTTGAAATTCGAGAATGATCTGAGCGCAGAGCTGCAAAACTTTGATCCATCCGCCGCTGGCCTCGACAACAATGGACACGATCTGAATGTAAGTTTCGATTTGCCAATAGAAAATATCGATTAAATCTATCGAAAGTTAATTGTACAATTGCAATAATTGATTTGATTTTACAAAAACTAACTATACCTTTATTTATTGCAGCTGCTGCAGGATATGGATCCCATGGAAATATTGTCGTACCTAGATCCGCAACCGGACTTAAATACACCGCCATCGAGTGGCAGCAGCAATAACAACGCCAGCGATGATTTGCTGGCTGGATTATTCGATTAGGATGGAGACGTTGTCCAGTGTTGCACAATGCCTGTGGTCGTGGTTAATGCACAAGAGTGCACACAGAAATGGGAGAGAAATTCCTTAACAAAATGAGAACGAAAACAAAACGCAAAAATTAAAAGATGGCATAAAACCATAATTGTAAATAGTATTATTAATTTTAATGAATTGTGCACTATAGCAAGTCGTACTTCAAAACATGTTCGTTTCCTCACACACAACACACACCAACAACAACAACAACACAAAATCGAAACAGCAAATGCAGAATTTGAATTTGCAGTGTTGAAAAACAATGAAATGTGATTTAAAAATTAATTAATTAAATTAATTGGCATTTAATTTAAAAACAAATGAAAACAACAAAAAAAAACAATGTAACAGCAGCAACAACAACAAACAGTCATTATACCATATAAACAACAAATCAGTTGAGAGCATTAAAAAATTCCTTCAAAGAAATTTACGAATTTAACTGTGTAATTTTCGATGGCACCTCAAAAAGTAGATCCCTCATAATTTTCCTCATTTTCCGAAATCAACGCAAAAGGGAAAATGCTTTGGAGCCAAAAGCGTTCTGCAAATTATTTTGTGAAATGTTTCTTGTTTAATTGTACAAAGTATTAAAGAATGGAGAGAAAATCATAAGAACACAACGCAGCAAACATTACAAATAAACGAAAAAGAAATAAAATACAAATAAAATGGGAAACATGAGCAAAGAAAAGCAAAAGAAAATCCCAACAATTTTATTACATTTATAAAATGAAAACATTTACATTTTAATTGTTGCATAATTTTAATTATTTTTTAAAGCCTATACAATTAATTGATTTAGCGCAGTAAACTAAACAACAACAAAAAAGAAAAGAAAACAAAACAAATATTAAACAAACGCAAGGAATAAAGTAAAATATTAAGTGTAAAAAATGTACTTGTACTAAGTAAGATGCAAACAAACTATTAAAAATTTAAATCAAATTTAACTCTAGAACCTAACTAAACTAAAATATAAACTATAATAAAATTGTATATATCAATATGTACACGTATGTTATGATGTACGGCAACAAGAAAACACACAAATGCAAAAAAAACAAGAAAAAAACAAAAAAAAAACAAATCAATTAATTAATACTTATAAATAAAAAATACATATATAAAAGAGTATTGTTTAAAAACAAACTTTGAGTTTCTTTTTATTTGAGCTTCAGTTCGATTCTTTGATTTTTTCGGTTTATTCTTATGTATCTCATTGATTTCAGTTTACTTAACTTGATTTCGTACGATGTGGTTAACATGGACCAATTTTTATATAATACCCACACACCGAACGATTTTTGAGACAGCATTAAAGCGAATAGAAGAAAAAACAAACTATATGATAATTATACATAACGAATATATAACGAAATCTAATTAAAACCGAGTGGGGGACGGAACACACAATTAAAGATAGCAAAATTTTTAAGCGAAATTAAATGCTTCTCGAGCTCTATTCCAAGTCAAAACAAAACAAAAAAAAAAAAAAAAGCTTACAACAATTACGCAAATCTCGTCAATGTGGTAGTTAAATGAATCTCAACTTTTCTCAATGTTACAACAAATCATACGCTAAATTATTATATGATATATATATATATAAAACTAATCGTCGTACTCGTACTCTTATTGCAAAAACGAGAAAGAAGAAACTAAAACAAAAGAAAACGAAAATTAAAAACAAAAAATCGTAGTGGTTTCATTGTAAAACAATATTTCATAAATTTACGAATAGCTTCGACATTTTTCTCGCTTCTACAAAGAAAAACAAAAATGCAAAGAAAACAAAAAACGAAAAATCGAAACAACAAATAACACTTGAAACTTGATTGCACCTGCTTTTCACAGTTTCCAACACTGTACGGTGAATGGCGATGCAGCCAAGTGGAGAGTGGAGAAATCTAACGACAGACGACAAGGAATATCGAAATCGGTTCGGCGGGGGCCGAGTTAAGGCCATGGAATATGCGCAAATGTGATTTTATTCAAAATAAAATACACATATAAAGTAAAAATAAACACATACATAATTACAATTAATGACATTTTTATTGAATCGGCATTGGCTGAGTGAGAAAGTGAAAGTGGAGAGGAGAGTGTACATACGAGTATTTACCTAACATAATATATAATGCATATATCTATATATATATTATATATTTAATGCTAGTGGTTAAGTTGTAATTTTAAATGAATGAAATGAAACAAAAGCAAATACACATTAAATAATATGAAATTAAACACGAGCGCGATGGTTTCGATTCAATTTCGGTTTCAGTTCCAGTTCCTTCTTAGTTCCAACGACTCTTCTTGGCACGTTTCGCGTCCAGGCTGTTGCCCGCGGAGCCACCAATACCACCACCACTAGCGGACTTTGCCGGTGGTGGAGGAGGTGGCGCCTGGAAGACTCCCGTCTCAGGCACCGTTTGCTCCCAAGTGCGATCACTGGAAGCACGAAACTGTGAGTTGTACTGCGAACGGAAGGCTTGACGCATCGCCGAATAACGATCTGTGGCGGGTCCGCCGCTGCCGCCACCACTGCCGCTGCTTGGACTCTTGCTGCTCTGCTCTGCAATGGGCCCATGACCGCCATGGCCACCCGAGGAGGTGCCACTCGAAGCGGGTCCAGAACGTTCGCGATAGCCCAAGCCCATGAAATTATTGGTGGGTTTCCTGCCTTTGCCTTGCTTGAAGCGGGAGCTGCGGAACCAGGAGCTCTTCATTGCAAGTTCCATTAGGTCCTCGGGCACCTCCTGATCAGCACCCTCCAGGTTGCGCACCAGATGGCCAGCAAACTCCTTGTCCTTGTCGGTGACCAGTGTGTGCGCCGTGCCCTTCTCGCCGGCACGTCCTGTGCGTCCAATACGATGCGTATGCGTGTCAATGTCTCGTGCAATGTCGTAATTCACAACGTTACGTATGTGCGGTATATCCAGACCACGGGCAGCCACATCGGTGGCCACCAGAATGTCGCACTCCTTGCGCTTGAACTGTGTGATCACCTTGTTGCGGTCCGCCTGGTCCATGTCGCCGTGCAGCAGCAGACAGTTGTATTCCTTGACCAGCAAATTGTTGGCCACCGTCTCCGCGTCCGCCTTTTTGGTGACGAACACCAGGACAGCTCCCTCGGACAGGAATTTCACCAGATGACACAATAGCCAGTTCCACTTCTGCAGGGGATTGGGAAACACATACACATGCTGTGTAATATCCTGATTGGCTTCGTTTAGATCACCTTGCACTATGCGCACCGGATCTGTGAGTATGTCGCGGGCCAGACGCTCGATGCGCTTCTTGAAGGTGGCCGAGAAGAGCAGTGTCTGTCTGTCCGGGCGCACATGGTTGCAAATGGAGCGCACCTGTGGCTCGAAACCCATGTGGAACATGCGATCCGCCTCGTCCAGCACCAGAAAGGTGACTCGCTTCAGGTTGGTCGCCTTCATCTTGACCATATCGATCATGCGTCCCGGCGTGGCCACTATAATCTCGCAGCCCTGCTCCAGCGCCTTGCTCTGCTCCCACTTGGAGCCGCCTCCGTAGCAGCACACCACATTGATGTTATACACCTTGCCGAATTTCTTGGCTTCGTTGTAAATCTGGAGGGACAACTCGCGTGTGGGTGCCAGTATCAGGCCAATGGGTCCATCTCCCGGACGCAGCTCCCGCTGATCCATTAGATGTGTTAGCAGCGGCCAAATGAATGCAGCCGTCTTGCCCGAACCCGTCTTCGCTATGCCAATAATGTCGCGTCCCGACAACGCTGTGGGAACTGCCTGCGCCTGAATGGGCGTCGGCTGTGTGTACTCGGCCTTGCGCACGGCCTTCAGCAGTTGCTCATCGAAGCCAAAGTGGCCGAAGGACGTGACAGGTTTGGGAGGCAACGCGCCGCTCACTTTGACACCCAGCGTACGTCGCAGCTCGCGCACCTGCTCTTCATCCAGCTTGGCGATCTCCTCATGCGGAGTATAAAAGTTACGCTCGAAGGGGTCGTATTCAATCTCTGAATGGTAGATCGGGGGCAGCGGATCAATATCTTTTTTCTTGGGCGGAGCTATGGGATTGCCATCCTCGTCGTAGTCGATTTCCTGGTCAGAGCCCTCGTCGCGCAGTCCGGCGTTGGGATTCTCTTCCATGTAACGATAATAGCTCTCCTCATCATCCTCGTCGTCAATGTCATGTCGCACGCCCTTCTTATCCAGCGGAGCGGTGCTTGTTTTTGTTTGTGTCTCCTGTGTGGCAGCACGCACCTTCTCCTTTTCCACTTGCTTGTTAATGCCGGCCATGAACTGCTCCAGTGGATCCTCCTCGTCCGAGTCTGAGTCCTGCTTGGCTCCTGCCGCTCCAGGCGACCCTGGTGCTGGTATGTATGCCTGCTCCAGTTGTGGCGCCTGCGACGGCTCATCCTCATCGTCGAAGTAATCATCGTCCATGTGCTGTTTGCGTTTGCCCACAAAGTTTGTTGAGTTTGTATACTGGCTTATGGACTCGAGTGTCGAGTAGCCGTGCTTGGATGTGGTGCTGCTGGTGGCTGCACCAGTTATACCGGACGTAGCACCGCCTCTGCCCCGATTGAAACTGAATCCAAATCCCCCGCCACCACGGCTATTGCTTAATGCCGGCGGCGGAGGCACTGCGCTCATGTTGTTGCCGCCGCTTGGCTGCTTCTTGTACGGGAAGCCGCCGCCTCCGATGCCACGGTAGTTGCTCATGGCTGCTTTGTGCTTACTCTCTTTTAATTCCTTGAAATCACAAATCAATACAACATACGCGAGTTTAGAATTTGCAATATATGCATTGTTGCCAACCTTTTTAGAGCAACTGTTACTTAACACTGGAAACAGCAATTCAAGTAACTATCGATAAGCTGCTGTAAGGTATCAGTGCGATAACTATTTATTTGTTTATGCGCACAATATATGCACTAATGCGCATTGAATTTGAAGGCAAAACTAAACCCGATTTTATCCTATTTACTGAATGTAACAATTACTTTTTTTATATTACTAATGTCTGCAATAAACAATGTGTATTGCTTTAGCTATTTCTATTAAACCAAATTAAAGTAATTCGGAAAGTTCGACGTATCTTATACATTTCATATTTTTCTCATGTTTATTTTTCCTAAAGAGTGCTGTCAAACGACGCAAACATTTATTTTATGGATTTTTCCTGCGCCGACTATCGGTTATCGGTCAACATACTGGGCTTGTTGCTTCTGTGTTGTGTTTTGTTGGCAGCAACAGCTATCAGCTGATAAAAATGGTTGATCAGGCTGGAAAGGATTATGCTCAGATTCTGCAAAGTGCAGATTTGGAAAGAGAGGTATGTCTATTTATCATTAAACTAAGATTTCATTGATAATACCCCTGGTATTTGCAGGTAAATCCACTTTGCACCAACATCGACGACATGCTGGCTCGACTGGATGAGTTCGAAACGGTGCTGGCATCGGTAAGTGAGATGAAAATTGTAATTTTATACAGATATTCAATTTGTATATCATTAGGTGCGTGCCGAGTCCAACAGCATCATGGCTAATCACGTGTGCAGCATTCTAGGCTTTGGCGATAACTTTGGAGAGTTGAGCAAGAGAATCGATTGCTTGGAACAGTTCGTTGCCAAGGTGAACGAAAACCTAAGCGAAGTGGAAAGCTCTGTGGATGTGGCTGAGCAGGAGCTTAACGTTACCGAATATAGTCTTAAAGGATTGCTGCTGAAGCCTCTACGGGCCAAGCTAACAGGTACAGATGCACTTGGTACTCCACCAAAGAGTAATCTCATCGATGGAGAGTTTCAAGCTGTACCCGTCTTCGAGTCCGACGAGTATTTTGGCCCTGGAGCACCTGCTGCAGATGCAGTTGATGATGCTGCCATTTAAATCTACCCCAATCGTCAATGTAGTCCGTAGTTAGCTAAATGGTTGTCTAAGTGTGTATATATGTATGTATGTATGTATATGTATATGGATATGTATGTATTTGTATTCGTTATATAATGTTGTTTATTTATTTATTCGGCTTGTCACATAATCCTCAAGTGTAGGTCATGGCCTAGGCCTTGGTGACTTCCTTCTCAGCGCTCTCCTTGCTTTCTTTGCTCTCCTCGGAGCTGCCGGGCTTAGCCTTGTTGAAGAGCTCAGCCACGGGCACCGGGTGACGGCGCAAAGGACCGTGCGGTGTGGTGCTGCCGTGATGTTCTTCAACGTGGGGAGCAGCTTCGGCGTTCACATCGCCCGCACGTGGCTTATCCTCTTTGGGTGCGGCTGTTGTCTTAACTTCTGTGGGCACGGGAATGTCGCGCTTAACAGCGTGGTGGGCGTGAAGCTGGGCATCTAACTTGTGAGGCTCTAGTTTGTGAGCATCGGGTGGTCCATGTATTCCTTCCCAAGCTTTTATAGAGTCGGGCTTAGCAGGAGCAACGTTTTTCGGCTGTCCATGCAGTCCTTCCCCAGCTTTTACAGAGTCGGGCTTAGCAGGAGCATCGTTTTTCGGCTGTCCATGCAATCCTTCCCCTGCCTGGATGCTATGCGGCTTCTCTGGAGGATGTTCATTGCGTTTCTCACGCTGGTGGGATTGATCAGCCGAGAGGAGCACAATCTTATCGGCTGGTTTAGGATCGCTCAAGACCTCAGGATTAATGGGACTTGGACGAGTTAGTCCAGTTTCCTTGATGTCTGCCGGAGCAGGTGCAGCATGGCACAAGGCGCACAGAGCCAGCAAAATCAACTGAAACAACAAAAGTTTACATCGATCTAAATAAGTCGAAGTCGAGTCATGTAAAAAATCCCCGAGGGACTTACAAGTTTTCCCATTGTCCAGGCGTCACTTGACTTATTAATTTCCAAACAACGAACTGCAACGTTACTTCTAACGAACTGCTGGAATCGGATCGCTGTCGGGGCATTATATGGCTTAAGTGTGAAGCGTAACGGATCTCACTCTCTAAGCGGGAGTTGTGCTCTATGTTTGACGTTGTTGTTAACCAGTTCGTAAATTGGTGATAATTGCCGCACTTCCAGTCGAGTTTCTATATCAATATGTATGCATACACACTATATATATTTATATAGACAGATGTGTGTGTATATATTTATTTTGCTCATTGATATTTCAAGTGATAGAGCGAGCTAATTACAAGCCTTAGATTTCCGTCAAGTCAAACGGCAGCATCTCTACAGATCAACATTGAATATACATATGTACATATATATATATGTGTATAATATACAAATATAGATATATGTATTTGAAGCATCGAGATTTAAAAGTAGCTCAAGGCGGCTGTGTAGCTCGGTCAGGTGCGCAAAATATTTGATTTATTGATATTGCAGTGTGCCTGGGTCTTGAGAACCCGAACCCGACCTATTAGTCATCTTTAGTTAGCACATTGTTGCGAAATGGTAAATTATGCACTACCAGGTAGTGTAAGACTGTGCTGATTGTGTCTCCCATTTGTGGGCGGCTTAATCTGTTCTCCCAATAATGGGTTCTTAATGTGGGTTTCTATATCTTTCCGAGTTAGCGGATGTTATTTATTACAGCTCTAAAACACCATAAAGTATTATAATTTGATTAAAGCATAACTAATTTCTGGTAATATGCAGAATAATTTAAGTTACTCCAGTTTTTATGACATAACATATAATCTTAAGATATTAACCATTGGGAGAAACAGCATAGATTGAAAGCTTCTTCCATTTGTTCAATGCAGATAATTAAATAAATAAATAAATATGGAATTCATCTTCCGGGGAGATAAACAAGAAGGCAATTTAAAACTAATCATTGTGTGAATAAAACTCTGCTAATTTAATAAGCCTATTCTCTGGCAATGTCGGATACTTGTAAACAACATCCGATCCGAGCATGTCTATAAAGACTTCTCTATGTGTGTAAATATAACCTCTGAGCTAATTAATATGTACATAAATATATTCGCAAACTGACTGTAGAATTGAGGGGCTTGCGTAAGCCCTTTAGTTTGCATTAACTGGAATAGTAAAATATTTCTGGGAATTTCGAGCAGTTCAGATTTACAGCATGTAGCAATTGATTGACTGGTGCAATTAATTTGAATTATACCAATTGCAATTAACAATTCAAATTTTGTAACTGCGTATTAAGTACCAGTGTCTACATACGAACAATATTCGATAACCGATATGGATACCCGATAAATACCAAATGGCTAATCAGGTTTATTTAATGTTCAATAGTGTGTACACACTGACTGCTCACATTGAGTCAAATATATCATTCACGAATTAAAAATATAAATAAATAGAAAATGCCTACGGAAATCGAGAATTTAAATCCCAGCGTCTATGGAAAGATCAAGAAGCGAGAGGTAACCGCAAACGAGGAGGATGAAACCGTTGCGGATCCATTTGACAAGCGCGAAATCTTTGGTGAGCATATTGAGATTGCAAATCGATATGGACAACAAAGTTGATTATTGCTGATTGTTATTTGCAGACCTTATAAGAAATATCAACGATCCTGAGCATCCGTTGACCCTAGAGGAACTACATGTAGTGCAGGAAGACCTTATATCGATCAGTGACAAACAAAATCAAGTGCACATACAATTTACACCCACGATCCCCCATTGCTCGATGGCCACATTGATCGGACTCTCCATCCGTGTGAAGCTGCTGCGATCGCTGCCGCCCCGTTTCAAAGTCACTGTAGAAATAACTCCTGGTACACATGCCTCCGAGCTGGCTGTCAATAAACAGCTGGCGGACAAGGAACGTGTCGCTGCGGCGCTGGAGAACAAACATCTTGCCGAGGTCATCAACCAATGCATATCGGCAAGGAGTTAAGAAACCTCTGTTCTATTTGTTTTAATAGTAAAAATTATATTTTAGCATATACATTATCTGCTGAAACTAAATCGGACACGGGAAAAGGGAACTAAACTCTAGGAAATTATGTTAACATGATCGACATTCGCCTGCAGATCGACAATCTGTTATTTATTCTTGGCGGCACTGGCGGTCACTTGTGTGCGTGGCTGGGTGGGATCGTATTTGAACGTTTTTACCAGAGGTCCTTTGCCGGCCTTTTGAAAGCGTATTTCATCCAATCTCTGTCGCTCCTCGATTTCCTTGGTGATTTTCATGTTGTCCCAGGCTGCAAGAAATACAATCGTTAGCTGCTGTTTGTCATCAGTTTAGGAAACAGGACTTACATTCTTTCATGCCACCGACAAAGCCCTTCTTCTTGGTTGGTAACGAACTGGGTGCATGGGCAATCATTTTGTCAATCTTAAAGTAATCGCGCACACTAGGAATACGCAGCAACGCCACCTGACCCAGTGAGATAAAATTACTGCAAGCCCAATACGTCAGGATGGCGGCAGGGAAATTCATGGTGAACGGGAATATGACAATAGGCAGGGCACGCAGCACATACTTCATGGTATTCATATTGGCGGCCGACAGACGTGCACTGTCTGTGCCCAGTTCGATGGTCAGGTACAGCGTGGCACTGGTAATCACTGGCAACAGGTAGAAAGGATCGGCGACAGTCAAATCGGTGAACCAGAAGAGGCCACCATTGCACATTGACTCCACCGGCGTGTTGGCCATCTGACGAAGACCCATGAAGAAGGAAATGAAGAGCGGCGCCTGCGCCAGTGGCACGAGCATGTTCTTTAGCGGATTGACGCCCTTCTCCTTCATAAACAACATCATTTCCTGCGCATAGCGTGCCGACTCAATGGCATTACCCGACTGACGCGCCTCTGTCATCTTCAGCTGGAGCACCTGCATCTGTGGCATGTTGTTGTTCATCTTGGCCGAGTTGCGCTGCGCCAGAATCACGAGTGGAAAGATAATGGTTCGCACAGCGAGTGTGCCCATCGCTATGGCACCCCACCAGGGTATATCCCACGTGCAGTGCAAAAATTCCATGCAGTTTTGTACAATGCCCACGGGTGAATAGCCGCCCAGGCCAATGGATGCAAATGATGGCTCGCCAGATACCAATTCAGTTACGGTATCAAGGGGAGCGGCAGGGGGTATAGGTGCATCTGGAATACTGGACAGCTCAACAAACTTTATGCTTGTATCTGTTGCCGGCTCTGTGCTGGCAAAGCGAACAGCTGCTGCTGCATGCAGCGGCCTCAGTGTGGATGGATGCAAGATGGATGCCTGGCGTCCAGCGGCCAGTTTACCGTTCCAGCTAAAGGTGGCCACATGTATGTCCCGACTCTGGCTCTGATATGCTGGGAATATCTGCAAAGATTAATTGACAATCAGTTAAAGTTGCTCTCGTCTGACGTTCATAACAAACCGCATTTTGTAGGTTATGTCATAGGGCGCTCCTCGGGCTACACAACATCGCCGCCGGCAGCTATTGCCACTTACCTGGGTGACTGTTCTGTTGACAGTTAGCACCGCATGGGTGGCCTTCCAGAGCTGCATACGCTTTGCCAACATTTTACACTTTGCTTTAATTTATGAATTTACAAATCAAAAACATTCGGTTCCGTCGTCGTCTTATTTAGAAAGAGCTGTGCCTGTTACGCTCGCACTCGCACTCAGCTGTTCGCACTTATGTGAACATATGTTTTCACCAGGGCTACATACGCAACTGGTTTGAGAATTTTCTTTAGTTCTTTTGAACTGTTAACTTTTAATTTTGAACGAAAATAATTTCTGTACTTGTTGGTATTTAAAATCGTTATGTATGTGAGTTATTAGTCTGGGAGTATGTTAATAAGGCTGGAACTTAAGGTTTTTTTATTAACCTACTTTGTATGTGATATTTTCGATAATTTCAATTTTCATACAGTTTATTTTAGATTTTTTTTAAGTATAAAAACTTTTATATAAATAATTTTTTTTATATTGTAAGCTTAATAATATGTTAAAAAGTTTTACATTTAGTCTTAAATTAATTTAAGTCAATGCAAAAGATTATACGATAATTTAAGATATATATACATATACTATATTCATATGTCTTTATTGATCTGAGCTATTTATATAACGTACCCTCAAACCAGAATATAATCTGCAACCATGCCTCACGCATTGTATGCGAAGAGAGCGCTCCCATTGGAGCTTCAGTGCAACTCTCTCTTTATGCCTCTCTCTCTTTTGCTCTTGGCGCGATCAGTCGTTGGAGCCCAAAGAGAACAACTCATTTGACTTTTACTCAATGCGAAGCAGACCGAGTGCACCAAGTGCCGTCGCTCTTAACTTCAGTCGATTTTCGATATTCGAGGCGAGCAGTTGTGGTGCGCACGCGTAGCACTTGCCACGAAACGAAACGGAACAAAACGAAACCGAAACGAATTACGAAGAACTCAAGAAAAGAGGAAGCAGAGTTGTCGAGTCGCTGACGGGTGAATTTGAAATTCGAAATTGAATTCAGTTAATCGCGAGCGCTCCAGCGAATCGGTTATTGCGCTGCTCGTGTTGTTGTTGCAATAATTTTGTCGCTTGCACTTTTGGTAGTAGTTGCCACAGCAAGTTGTGTGCAGCCACACGCAGCCACCAAAGTTCTTTGCGCACCGTCGCCGTCTTCGTCGTCGCGGTTGCATTTTCAATAAACGCGTTTTCTTTTGGCACATTGCGTGGGCGGCCTGCCATGCGCCTGTCTGCCTCTCAGTGTCCCGCTCCGTGTGTGTGTGTGCGCGTGTGTGGATTGGTTAATGTGTGTTTGTGTTGCTAATTAAAACAACAACAACAGCAGCAGCAGCAACTGCAGCAGTAACTAGAAACGAGAAACGATAACTTTGACGCAGCGCCAAACAAAGTGCTATCGATAAATGCAATTAAGCTCATTCACAAATTGGAGCAGCAGCCACAACTGAACCAGCAACAACTGCAGTAGCAGCAGCAGCAACAACAACAACAACTACAACAGCGACAACAGTGCAACAGCAGCAACAACAGTGCAACAGGTGTTGGGCTGCCGGTTTAATAATATTTTTTCGCTTTGTTATTGTTTTGGTGTGGTAAGTTTCATTTCGTTTTGCGAATGTTTTTCAATTAAATTCTGTTATTAAGCGTAACAAGGCGAAGCAACGCAATAAAAGGCCCTGTTTGCCTACTTATTAGCGGGGCAGCAACAACAGTAGCAACAACAGCAGCAGCAGCATCTGCTTGCATAAGTAGCCAGTTGAAAAAATATTTATACACCCCATCGGGCACCTATGACGCCTGTGGTGTCCGTCCGATAGTCCCCCCCGCACACCACACACACCACACGAGGGCAAACTAGATCAATTACGCGGAACCATAATTCTCAGATAAGAATTATAAACGCATACAATGCACCCTACTCCACCCCGCCTGCTCCATTTCAATCGCGGGAAAAATATTATTTATGTAGGACATCTTAATCTAAAATTCTTATCGTTCATGCAGTGGATATTTTTATTAAATTTCACTTCAATTGGTTGGCGCCTGCAGCAAGTGCATTCCAATTGGAATCAAATTCAGAGAGCTTCAAGAGGTTTCGAAATATGTAATAAATAATTTTTGTTTTTATTGATCTATATTAATTATTGGAGATTTTTTTGAAGTTTAATAACTGATAATGATAAAGTATTGTTTACTGTTCTAAAAACAACTCGATAGCTTTTCTTTCCTTATTGAATTTCAATCGGAAATTAAACAGTTCTAATTATGCGATCCTTAAAATATTAAACAAAATTAATTTATTATTATATTATATTTTGTGTTAATTGATAACTGTTACTCCAATTACTCTATATTATTAGGAGAGGTTTTACTTAACTTTTTTTAATAATTATTAACTGTCCCAATAGTCTGTTATCTTTTCTACTTTTTCTTCTATAAATACTGAACAGTCTTTCTTCAGTTTTCCTACTTTAATCGTGAACTGATCTGCTCTGATTATCTTGCGATTCTCCACAACGTTCTAATTGTTCTCATTTTTAGAACTCAAATTCAATATCGTGCAAAAATCTGCTGTAATCGCAAAACAAACAATTAATTACCGCGAACTGCCGCAAGACGCGTTTGGCAAACATAATGCGAACTCGCGTTCCCTCGCGAACTTGCTCTTCTACGAGTATCTCTCTCTCACACTGTCTGTATGTGTATGTGTGTGTGTGTATGCTGCTCAATATCATAAATTCGCTTATAGGTTGTTCTTGATACGATCCGCCCGCAGCGGCATCAGCGAACTCCGAATGCTGATATTGTTTTTAGATCTTTGCCGATACAAATCTGATTCGCCTGCTCCAACAACAAGTAGGGCGGCTACCTGCCTTGCCAATTCCACGAAGTGTTAGTGCTTAAGTTTATGATATATTCATGCACGGAGGTAAATCTCTCTGAAATTTCGCCGGCAGCTTAATTTGAAATTGATTTTCGGCATCGTTTCTATCGTTTTTTTTGGCAAACAATTTTCAAGTGTCAATTTGTGTTTAGAAAACTTTAAACTTTATTTATCAGGCCGCTGGCCATCGCAAGTAGGTAGCGTAAACAGTTAAGAGGCAAGTGAGTGTGTGTGCTAGGGTGTGTGTGTGTGGTGCAAATAGTGAACCCAAACGCGAGCACAACAAATAGAGATAGATACATAGAAAGATTTCTGACTTGGCTGCAAAGTCAATTGCCAAATATGGCGCACTTGTTTGTGTGTGGTTTAATGTCACACACACACAGAAACACACACATACACACATTGAAACACACGCTGTGAGTTGCACAAGTTTAACTCTCTGGCTGTCAATAGCTGAGTATTTGTAAAAGGAAATTCAACTAGTTGTTTCGCCAAAAGAAAACAGAAACAGTCACCAGCTTCGATAAATACTCATAGATAGATCTACCTTTTGTATACGGTGGTGTGTGCACACTTACATAAGAGTGTTGCCTCTTGCGATTTGCATGCGTTATTTGGAGGCTGAAATTTATTCGCTAATTGTTATCTAAGACCCCAGCGAGAGCATGAATCGCACTCCTCTATATGGAGCGTCCCCATGGGCACCTTAACTTGGCTTAGAACCTTAGCTTGATTTGTGTGTTGCCATCTTTGCTGACTAATTCGAGGAATATGTTGACTAATTCACCCACGCAGGAAGCTCAAATAATTATAATGACGTCTTAGCAAATCAGCCATAGAACTTATGAAATCTAAAAAAAGTTATATTTCATCTTTATTTATATTTTGATTGAAGTTTCTTGTTTTTATTTCATAATGAATTAGAAGAGTTTGCAAAATAAGCAGCAAAATATAAACCACATTTTGTATTTTTAAACATTTCACAAGATTGAATGAGCGTAAATCATTTATAAGGGAATTAGACTACAAATTGCATTTGAAGCTTGAGTAATATTCAGTCTGTATCCTAATTAATTGATACTCCCCTTGCATAATAACTCAAGTGCCATAAATTATGTAAAATTAAGAAACAGACATTTGTATTTCGTCTGCGGGAAAATCCATTTTTCTTCTAACTTCCAGTCACAACAAAAAGTAACTGTTATTAGCTAATGTATACTGGGTGTGCGATTTGTTCTCCAGTTAATGAAGGCATTACGTTGTGTTCTGGCTAAGTGGCTAAGTTACTTGAAATTGAAATTGGCTGAGGCCAACTAATTAATGCGCCAACTGATGAATGAATCACAAATCACAGAGCGATGATCAGCGATCAGTCACAGTCACATATATGGCAGGTAGCACTGTATGAGCTGAGGCTGAACTTGAGAACTTGTTGCTGCACTTGCTATGGGCAGCACTTGCCCTGCCCTTTGGGTGACAACTCTGCCCCTGCCTTCTCTCTGTCTCTCTCTCTCTCTTACTGCACTTGGTGCGTTTTCTTTGTTTTACGTCAACAAACCAAATCGGTTAGACGAGTTAAAAAGCAAAGCAGGAAAGGCAAAAAACAATGCGGAAGGTTGACTAGCAGTTACTCATTAGGTATGCTAGATATTTATATTGTTTTTCCTTTATATTCTACATCTATCTCAACTAGTCAAGCTACCCTTTTGTCTGCGTCTACAGAGTATACAAATAGTTGCAGCCTACAATGACGGCGACGGTTGGCGACGTTCTTTGCATTGGCAGCAGCAGTTAGAAACTAACCACACAACAAACAACAACAGTAACAACAACAACAACAGCCAACACGAATGCAGCGACTCAGCCTCAGTCGCAGCAGCTTCAGCTTCAACGTCAGCTCCAGCAGCAGTTGCTTATTTAATATGCAAATGAGCGCATAAAAGCGATTCATTTACAGGGGCAGGGCAAAGCAGAAGGGGCCACAGAGGGGACGGGGGTAAGGGTGTGATATTGGTTAAACAATAAATAAAAAGTGGCAAATGCAAAATAAAATATAAGTAGTAGATATAGATAGATATATAATTGTTATTCAGCTGCCGATGAGGAGGATGCGCTGCACGCTTGGCAACTGAATAAATGTTGTTGTTTGTGGTTGTTGTAGTTACTGCTGTTGCTGTTGTTGTTGTTGTTGGTTTTTGTCAACTGCCCACGCAAGAAGCATTTGATGTGGCAATAAGCAATAATTATGCGAGCTCGAGAATACGAACACGAATACGCGGCGTATGAGTAATTTGCGTGCATGCAATTAGAATCGAGCGCCGACGAAGCGAAGTGTGTGTTGAAATGTTCAAATTGCAAGAATTAATCTCGCATGCAAAACCAAAAGCAGCAACAACAATAACAGCAACAACAACAACAACAATGAAGAACAAAAAATAGCAGCAAAACAGCCACAAAACAAACCGCAATAAGTAATAACAAATGCGGCCAGCAGCAGCAAAGCAGAACACAGACGGAAAAGAACAAGAAAAACAACAACAGTAATAAGAACAACAACAACAATAATAAGAATAACAATAACAACAACAACATTTAAGAGCAAACGAACAAATCTGAACAACTTGACAAATGCTGTGGGTGTTTTGTAGTTCTTGTCGTGTGTGTTCTTGTTGTTGTTGCTGCTGCTGTTGGTGTTGCCCACGTTGAAAATTAATAATAAAGTACGCAGCACAAGCTACAACAGCAACAACAGCAACGGCAGCTGTAAGAATTTCAGTGCGCAGCATACCGAAATGAAATGAAATAAATAAGAACTTAAATTATCCAAATGCACTGGCAGAGAGAGAGGAGGGAAAGAGAAAGAGAGAGAGAGGAAGAGAGAGGGTTAATGTACCCATCAAATAGCCATAAATCAGTTCATTTAAATATGCTGCGCAAGCAAGAAAGGTGTAGAAGACCTCTGTACAAAACCCGTAAATTCCAATTGAGCAACGTTTTGAGGCTGCACTTGCAACACGCACGCGGAAGCACAAGCAAGAGTTCGTGGTGCCCCCTTGCCCACTCATGTCTCGCTAATAGAGTCCAAATACTTCATAGAACGTAACGGCCCTTATATAGCATATAGCGAGAGAGGGTTCAGCTGATTGTAATCGGGCAATCGAGCTGAAGACAAACGCGGCGTATGCGTAATTCAAGAGACTCAGCGCCCACACAGACGAACATAAATTATTCGGACAAAGGCGGGCTAGGAAATAGCCAAAAAACAGCTTAGATATATACGTATTTGTTAGATCTCTCATTTGTAGTTGTTGTTGCTGTTGTTGTTGCTGTTTGTCATGTCCATTTAAGCCTTGCCAATTTTGGCAACTTGTCGACCACTTGAGCAATGATGATGATTTTACGCCTTTCCGAAAGCATTCGCTGAGAAGCGTTCGCTAGCTCGCTCGTTCGAGAGACCGCCCATACAATTTGTTTCCCATATTAATTTATCATTTATAAACGATTAATGTTATATAAATTAAATTGCGCGGCCCAAAACAAATTCAACTAATAATAGGAAGCGCTTTTCACGCTTCGCATTTGCCATTTGCCATTTGCCTTGGGTAATTATTGACTTAGTCTTTATTTCTATTGCCGACAAGGGGCTGCTAAGCTGACCCACACCTCAGGCACACATTATTCGACTATCTTTATATCTATGGATCGATCTACAGTTGCCCAGCTGCTCCAACTGTGCACACACACACACAGAGTTTGCCTTTGCACTTCCGCCTTATGGTTTGCTCTCTTCATCTTCTCCGGCTTTGCCAACTTTCTAGGCAGCTTTGCTAATATTTTCTAGGGCAACCCTAGCCATAACTGGCCATGAAACAGTGCCTGATTGCCTTGGCCCGCCTTGTCAACAGGTGAAATTTTTATGCGCCCGCCTAATTTGTTTTTGTCTCGCCATTTTGCATAATTTGCGAGATTTGCATTTTGCAGGCGAAACACAGCGAGACACAGAGAGAAAAAAGAATGAGATAAAAGATAAATATAATGTCAAAATCAGCGCCGAAGGTTGATAAACAATTGAGCACATTCATTTAATGGGTGTACCCCCGCAAACAAATCAAAAATCGAAAGAAATACAAAGATTTGCTCAAGTATTTTTCCAGATTCTATTTATTTGCGATGCTAGGTGTTATAAAGAGTGCCAATTTGTTTGACAATCAGTTGGCATAACTTAACGATAGGAATAATCAAGTAATAAAGTTAGCGGGAGAAGACAAAACTATGATACGAAGTGGCCTTTCAGCGATGGCGAGGAATTTCTATGCAGATGCCAAAGATTGCTACTGCTGAACGAAAGAAATAAGAAATTCTATGCAGGTATTTCCATAAACTGTAAGATTAACTATATAAAAAGTAGCCGTTATTAATTACCTTCCAAGTTTCTTATTGATTGCTACATCTAGTTAGTAATTCCCCATTGAGTTGATCATGTCTCACATGTGAATCGATTACTACGAATGATAACTGAATGAATAAACGTATCGAAATCAATAAAAACTTATCGAATCGAAATCAAGCTAATAAATTACATATCGTTTATTTATCTTTGCCCATTAGCAGAGTGATTTCGATTTGTAAGATCACTGTAGATCACTGCCTCTCTCTCTCCCTCCCTTCCTCTCTCCATCTCTCTCTAGAGACTCCCTGTAGTGTTTGTTTAAGCGATTCACGTAACAGTTAACTCATTTAATGCTCGTATAATTGTGCTAGCTTATCTGCAGAATGATCAATTGGAAAGAGAACTGTGTTCGCAGAGGATTTCATTCAGCTCTGGCCTGGCCCATTAAATTACATAATTATGCTGCGTTTCTCGTGTGTTATCTGCCAAAATGATCTATTCGCCAGAGCACCCCGAATAACTCTACAGGCGCTTCGCCTTGCATAGCTAATTTTGATCATATTTTATTAGGCACTTGTGGGGAGTTTTATTAACGACATCTCTCGATATTTGTCTTCAAGGTCAGTACACAAATTTCTTGGAAGTATCTTATTCTGCTTCTTCTTCTCCTTCTCCACTTGTTCTTCTCTTGTTTGTTGATCTGCATTGGGCGCATTTATTAAATTTGCGTTGAATTTACGAGCGATCTTCTGCCTTTGAAACGGAAATTCAGCCGGCATTAGTCGCAGCAACTTGTTTATAGAACACATTCGCGAACCTGTCTGGCTTGGTGTGTGTATGTGTGTGTGTGTGCAGCTCAAGTGTTTGCGGCGGCGCCTTTTTGCGAGGGGGAAACCGTTTGTTGTTTGTCTGATTTGCGGTTGCGGTTTGACTTTGGCTTCGACTTCGGCTTTGTCTGGCTCAGCTCAGCATCGGCTCAGCTTCGAGCTGCGTTCAGAATTCTATTAAAGCCCGAAAATCAAAAAATCGTCTATTGATTTGCATCTATATTGCCCGGGCGGGCACTTAAGCTTGGCATTTTGCCGGGGAACTTGTTTCACCTACATTATTTTTCGTTCGTTTCCGCAGCTGCGTGTGCGGCACAGCTTCAACTGCCATTTGCAGCGCCAGCTGTAGCTTGCTCTAAGTATCTGTAGCTGTAGATGTATCTGCATCTGTTCGTTGTATCTATACTTCTTGCTCCGGCCAGTCTGTCTGTCTGTCTGCCACGCTGTCAAGAACTGTAACGAATGCGTGCCTGAAACAGCCCATAAGGTCCAAGGTTCAGGGCCCAGCAGTGAACTTTGATACTACGCGCTAAAGCTCTTTAATGTTCTGACGGATTAACGTTCTGCGACTGACGCGCTGCCATCAGAAATGACATGCAGAAAGGCAACAACAACATACGCCTAATTATCGATATCATCGATCATGGGTAGCGAGCAACAAAAAAAGACTTTGTCATCGCGCCTTATGCTCCCTTTGCCCCCCTCTGGTTATCATATGTTGAGCCGGAAGAGTCGCCAGGGAACGAGGACAGTTCCAATGTCGCGCTGGCCATATCTCTGTAAGGGGTAACGGTACCATATAATTTATGCGAATTACAATAATTCAAAGTGCTGTTTAAATAATTCACTGCAGCAACAACACAACAACAACAATTGAAAAAGTGCGTACAACTTGTGTCATTGCTGTTGTTTTTGTTGTTGCTGCTGCTGCGCCATAAATCGTCAAGTGAGAAAACAAAGCTGAAATTGGCAAAAGCCAATGCCGTTTTCGAGCTGTGTGATCGTGCGTGCCTGCCTGGGATAAGCCAGGTCACAGCCAAAACCACAACAACAACAGAAATATTAATGACAACCCCAACAAGTCATAAATTCATTTGTTTTCATTAAGCACAAATCAACTTGGGACAAAGGGAATGCGGGCCCAAAGGGTTTTTTGCTTGCCATAAACACACAACACACGCTTTTTTTGGCTGATCGTAACTCTAAAAAACAACAGCAGTAACAACAACACCAACTACATTTTTCGCTATTTAATTGATTGTACAAATCGAAGGTGTGAACATTAAATTATGTTTGGAAAGAGAATTACAAGATATAACAGGAATGAATACATAATCAGATAGAGATATTAAGGGGGAGAAGCGATATTAATGAATGAGTGTATTGAATTAACAAATATCGTTTATTAAAGATCATATATATGTATATTTTATAATGATATTGTAACAGAATCTTACTAGAAGATCAATCATTGATCATCATATTAAAGATCGTTTATATTAGAAATAATATTAGAACATAATTTTACAAAAAGATCAATTATGGATCATCATATTTATGTTTATATATATTAAACATCATGTTGAAACTGAATATAACTTAAAGATCAACCATTGATCAACTCATTCAGCTCACATAACATCCTCAGTATTCCCTACATTATGTAATATCTCCCGTAGCTTTAAAGATCAACTAAGGCTTTGTTCAATTAGTTTTACAAGCTTTAGATATGGTAATCTATAGATTGAGTTTATAGATTGACTACGTCAGTCATAGGCTCTCATGGCTTGGTCTTTTATGGGTCAAGCTGGCCAAAAACGGGCAGCACACACGGACAGCTGCAGTTGACGTCGATTGCGTTCAGTTATCGGGGTTCAGTGTTCGCTTTTCAGACTTGAGTCTTCAGCGTATACGGCGTTAAGTGTTGACTGTTCAGGCCTGTACGATTGGTTGTCTATGCGCTACACGTACGCGGATATCCGTGCTCAATCTGAGTCCCAAATCCCCCCAATTGTAATTAAACACGCTAAGCGGGCGTGCAATAGAAAGAGAGAAAGACTGAGACTGAGAGAGAGAGAGAGAGTGGGAGGATGGGGGAGTGGGAGTCAGAGAGACATTGCCAGCCGCAGGGCAAGTCAGTTAACGGCGCCTATCAACAGGCCCATCTATCGCCTCGTATGTGCTTCATCAAATTGAAATTATGCACAGCTGATCGACAGCTCAGACAGTTAGACAGATGGGGAGAGATCGGCTCGCGAGCCTCGCTTATGTAATGCCAGAGCGCTTCCATGGGAATCGGAATGGGAATTGGGATTGCAATGGATGCGATGGAGATGGAGACAGAGACGAAGACTGGCTGACAATTGTAGACAGCTAATAACTTTGATGAACAGTGAGCAAAACCTCATCACAGTCCCAATCCCAGAGATCGCCTCTCGTTGATTGTCTCTCATGGCGACATGCAAACACTTCCTCGAGCATCCAAGTTGCCCATGTTTGCCATGTAACAGCTACGAAAATAATTTACACAAATAAATCAAAGTCATAAAATGCATAGAGCTGGAGCACTCGCTGCGATCACCGTTTGTCGATTGCCAAAGCTGAAGCTGAAGTTGAAGCTGAAGATCAGTGCGCGATTTGCGCGATGGCAATGTTGAAATTTGCTTTCCAGCTTCGCTTTAGCTGCTTTTGCTATCGCATAAAAGAATTTAATGAAATTTAATGAAAAGTTACACGATCGCAGACACGATTCGATCGTTTGTCTACACTTTGTAGTCGTAGTTGTTGTTGCTGTTGTTGTTGTTGTTGCGTTATGAATATGAATTTGTCTCTAGGACATTTTCGCAATTAATTGAATTATCGTCGTGAATGGCAAAGGCAGCCAAAAAGGCAGACAGACTGACGATGTGCAATCAAATGTTGAGTAGCCATCGACGACGACGTCGATCGGTTTTGTGTTTCGCCTGCATCGATCGATTGGCAGGTCGCCTGAACCTGGGACTGGGCCTGGCCCAGGCTGACTTATGCGCGGCACGTTTTGGTTGCAAGAATACTCCCCTCCACCTATGGCGTTATTGCTGCAACACTGCAGATCGGGTGTGGCACACACACACACACACACATACACGATCGATTCACTTGCTGTAGCTGGTGTTAAGGTTAAATCGAGATCTGTCAAAGCTATTAAACTCAGCTCCACGCTCCATTAAACGCAAGACGCTGCTGGTCAGCATCATTTACGCCTAATTAAACAAATGATTGCATGTTTAAGCTGCAAGTGTCAGCAACAGCAGCAACAACAACAATTGTTTCGCCTGCCTGCGCTCGCGTTGTGCATACGCCATGTGGCCCAGGAAATCTCACAATGAAATCGCGAGATTGTAAGACAATCGTCATAGTACGCAAAGCAAAGCAATGCAAAGCCAAGCATTGTTTATAAATAGTGCAAAAGCAAAAAAAAGAAAGAGAGACAAAGGCGAATAGAACAGCAAACAAGACACAATGAAGTACATGATTAAGTTACAACTTGGCTTACAAGTTCACGAGACAACAACAACAACAATAACAACAGCAGCAAAAGTTAGTTGGCAACATTTGTGATCAGGTCGAACGGGAAATGCTCTGGAAATGTTAGAGATAATGAGCATATTCAGCATAAATAACATATGATATAGATATGATAAAGTATTTGGTGCTTACGATAGTTATCGATGAGTAAATAAATGTAATGCGATATATTAATAGTTACAGCTCTGAAGAAGTCGAATTGAAAAAGCACTAGAGAAACGAAGAATTGTTTTTAACATACAATTAAAGCCATATTTAATTTAATATTATTATAAATGAACAAGCATAATATTATTGTACCTTATATATAGTTCAAGTTTAATTTGATTACCTATTTCTTAAAGTATTTTCAACTAATCGCCTGGTTTCATGGTTTATTAGACTTAAATAAATTCTAGTTATTATACCGTTTTATCTTTAATTGTAAAGTAAATTATAACCCTTCAATCATCATTTGATTCCTAATTAAAACTAATATTAATTATTTAGCTCATCAAGTTTGCATAGATCTACTGCATTATTTAGTGTTTTCTAGTAAGCTTTACCTGTCGAGTTCCCTTGAGCTATAATACTATAACGATCCGCACTCTTTGTCATATATTTGCAAGCTGCATGATCACACTGTGATGCCCTCCAAGATACTCACTCACACACACACACTCGTACACTCTCTATATAGAGCTGTATGTGGACAACAAAGCAAAGCGAACGTCGCTGTGGGCGATTCGGCTGCCTGCGGATCTCGCTGATCTCTACTATTTCTCTGCTGCCTCTGTCCTCGTCTTTGTCTTCCCCAGAGTGCGCACGTGTCTGTGTGTGCCCCAAAAAGCCAACAACAAAGCAGATTGGCCAACTAATTCGCCTGTCACGTGGCGCGGCCTGCACAGAAATGGGAGCAATCCGTTGCGCAGCTAATTTTCAATGGGAGCGCATAGTGCGAAGTGCTCTGTGCATGTAGTTCAAGTTCGCGTCGGCATTGCGCAAGCCACCCCGCCCCGCCCCACCTGCCCCGCATGACCGGGCCAAGAGGTAAAAGTTACACTCACTCCGAGACCTTTAGCAGCTAAACGAGCTGCTCTCTGACTTGGCTTGGCCTTTAAACTCTCCGTCATTTGCCATTTTGCATTTGGCTTGCAATTTTCACGCTTGTCATTTGATATCTAATTTTAATTTTGTTGTATAATTTGCTCGCATTTAATTTATGCATTTGTTTTGCGCATTGTCTGACAAGTGAGAGAGGAGGATGAAAAGAAGGCAGGGTAGGCAGAGCAAGTGTAGCTCGACAATCTGCAAAATGTGGAACTCACATAAAAGGCAGCTTGCTCCCGACGCTGTCTATAATGAAAGTCGGGGTTTAAGAGAAGAGAGATAGCTTTATAATTTAGTTGATGAAATTGGATAACTTATAGCAGAGACTAGTATATACTAAAGTCAAAGAAAGACACTTGAGAAGTAAGAAAAGAGAGAACTCTTTACTAAAGTCAAAGCAAGTCGGGAAATCTGGCAAATGAGAAGTCTGCAATATACTCGTACTATATTCAAAGAAAGGGCATAACCTGAAAGAATTATCTTCTCTATATTCAAAATTATACATTCATTAAGCTATATTCTTCATTGTATTTAGATCTCTTCATTCTAGAAAGCCAACCAAACTTAGACTTTGCTCAAATCGTCGTTCTGTTTGGCATGACTCACCTGTCTTGTAGGTGCTGCTCGCAATGACAAAACTCGTCTAATCTGATAGCTAAATATAGTCACAAGATGTTAGATATAGATAAACCTATCGCGTACTTATGACAAATGCCGCATGCGGAAGCGTGAGATGCGCCCAGCAAAAGCACAAGGACAAATAGCTGAGCTAAGTTGAGCTGAACTCGGCACTACGCAAAAAAACAAAACTGTGGCAAGAATCGCACCCACCAACAACAACTGGTGGCAGGGGCAGAGTCTAAAAAATGTAGCTGACTAATCAGAAAGAGAAACAGAGGCGAAGACGAAGACTTGCGCGCCGAGAGGAGCCCACACAGAAAGCAAAGACTGAAAACACGAAACCACAAGTCAATGCCAAGCGCAGTGGCGGCATCTGGCGGCCTGCAGCCGAAGCATAGAGTCGACACTTCTGAATAGAAGAAAAATCGACAAAATGTTTACGAAAATATGTTCATAGCTGGGGAGGGAGAGGCAAGCAGAGAGGGGATACAGTGGGGGTACAGTGGGCACGCTTTGAACTTTTGTGTGTGTTTTGACAATTCAAAGTTAAGGTCAACAAGGGATTTGAAATGCTGCACAGCACAGCGCGTGGGTTGTGGTGCATTGAACCTCCATCCTCACTACTATATTTTGTATTTCGTATCTCCAATATCTACCTCTATCTATCTCAAGTCTGAACTGAAGCGAGTCGAGCATAATTAGCGTTCATTGTGCCCGATTGGCCCTGAAAGCCATTTGGTATTTGCCGAAAAGATTTTGCCACTCGATATGTCATTAGCCATTTGACCAGGTGTGTGTACTCGTATCTACATGCGAGTACATATGTGTGTGAGTGTGTGTGTGTGTCTGAGTAATTTGTTGGCTTGTTAGCTGTCATAAGATCTGAACATATTTATGCACTTTACAAGAATTTCGAACAGGTCTCTGTCGATCTGAGTGCAGCTGTATTGCAGAGTTATTCCGAGTCTAGTTAGATGGATGGAGTTCCACTTGTGAGACTCGCTTCGTAAGGTCCAATAAAACTTTCGCTTTTCCGTTATGCAAACGAGCATGAAAACTGCCCATTAGCGCCTCATCTTTTATAGGCTTACCCAAAAACAAAACCCAAAAAGAAACAACAGAAACGAACCTGTTCCACTTTGGTGTGTTCACACTTTGTCGGCAATTGCGCAAAATTACAAGATATCTATAGGTCCAAAATTCCCCCCCTAGTACCTAAGTAGGAAAAAACAATGAAGATATGATTCAAAACGAAGTTGCTTTTCACACATTTCACGGGTTTTTCAACGCGTTCCAAGTGCAGCGAGCAAAGTGAGCTCATCCATGTCCCATGACCATTCATAAATTCTCATCAAGGGAGTTTACCCGGTCCCTCTTCCCCTTCCCCTCACTCACTGGTGCCTAGACAAGCGCCCGCTTTGCCTGTCAAATGTCAACAAGCGCCACGCGGCGTTCTGAATGAGGCCTAATGAAGAAGTCGTCGGATAAAAGGGACAACCTCTATGTGAGTGGGATTGCATTAGAGATGACAGCGTGATGAAAGCCATCTCCGCTCGATTTACCATATGGGACTGGGCTGCAACACTTCGCGGTCAATTGAGTTATGCCCAAACAGATGTCAACTCGAAATGGGGCTATTTATGAACTTTTAATTAATCAAACGATCAACAGAAATATGGGCTAGAGATGCTTTATACGATCTTTATAGTTACTATTAATCGTTGCTCGTTAGCCAGTCAATCTATTTAGCTGTAGGTTCATTGCTGTCATCCCTAATGCATTAACAGTTGGGGAACGTATAACAAGAGAAGTTAAAGACTATATATATTTTAAAGCGAAGGTTTATTCGTAAGGAAACCCGTATTTAAAGAGGCTTAGTTCTACAGATATTTAAAGAATCTCTTAGCTAGTTTATGTCTCCGTTCCCACTTTATCCTCTAGCTAAACCTTCAGCTTATGCCATCTCTAGCGCAGTAGTTGCAGCAAACTCCATATCGAAAGTGGCTAAGGACTACAGATGTTGTAATGATCTTTTAGTTCGTTCCTTTCACACTTCGAGCTGAAGATTCGCGTATGTCATCACTAGCACATTAATCGCAGGGAAACTCATATCTAAAGAGTTTTAAGGGTTACATGTATAGATATGTTAGAGATCTTTAAAGTTAGATCATGGCTTGTTACCCAGTGCACTCATCCAGCTTGAGCTTCGTTTCACGCTGTCATCTCCAGCGCATTAGTCGCAGGAAAACCCATATCTAAAGTATACATAATAACTACTATATACATTTGTATTTGTACAATCTTACAGCTCCGCTTGTGACTAGCTTTGTTAGCTTTTTTTTGTGGTTTAGCCGTTGGTCAGACAAAGTCATCGCATCGTCAGCGTCGTCATCAAAATGCAAAACCTACGCTTTTTTCCTTCTCTCTGTCTCTCTCTCTCTCTCTCTCCATTCGTATTGCTTCGCTTTTATTTATATTTATTTCTCTCTCACTACTATTTTGGTCCGTGGGTTGCGTTTTATTTATTTTTTACCTCGTATAATTTGTGTAGTCAAATGTTCTTTGTGTTCGCAGCTTGGAGGGAGCAAGAAAAAAGCATTTGAAATTATTTATCTGTTGATTTTTGGCAGTTTCGAGTGAAGTTTTTGGCAGTTTCTCGCCAGTTAGCCAGTTGTCGAAGACGCCTACGATGCAACGCGTTGATCTCTGCTAGCTGTGACCAGCTGTGTCAGCCGTGTTAATTGAGGCATTAATCGTTTTATTACCTCAGGGGGGCGTGCGATGCCACGCCCTAATTACTCAATACAATCAGACTTGACCTTCGTTTAATGCACTTCAACTTGACTTGATCCTCAGAAAACGATCAACTTGGTCAGCTCAAGTGCAGGAGAGAGGTAGAGTGAGAGGGAGACAGAGAGAGTTGTCTTCTGCTGGTTGCATGAATGAATTGCAACTTGCATTGAGAATGACAATCGAAAATCGAAAATAAAATAAAGGCTATAAAATGTATCCCAATTTCAAGTACGCGACATCTCGACTTGGCTCTACGTATTTATAGCATATATTGGAAACATATCAAAACGAGCAACAGCAACAGCAACAACAACAGCAACAAACAGCAAGTTGACGCTGCCACATGGAGCTGTAAAGATGTTTTTACCGATTTTAGAAGTCATAAGGTCAATGCTGCTGAGTGCGCCAAGCGCCAAGATCGTGTTTTGATTGGGAATCGCTGGGGCTGTCGTCGTAGTTGTTGTCTCTGTTGTTGTTGCAGTTGAGCCTCGATGCGGCTGCTTATGTTGTTGCTGTTGCTGTTGCTGTTGTGGCGTCGTCTGTTGTCAAGTGTTATGACTCGTCCACTCCATCTGTCCGTCTGTCCAGCGTCGTCAGTTTGCGTTAGTCTAAAGTCGGAGGCAACAAAGCGGCCTCTCTGTGCTTGGTTCCCAGACAATTCCCATTAGTTGCCCCAGCTGTCTCATATGTTGTTGATAAGACAACATCAACAGCAACAGAAACATCAACAGCAACAACAAGTGAAGTCGACAGTGAAATGAAAATGCAATGAAAATGAAATGAAGTTGCCCTTTGGCTAGATTAAACAAGAATAAACGATGGGGTTATGCGAAGTTAGATTATTATGAAGGCACTCATAAAGAAGATCAGATTTTAAATTGGACAAAATAAGGCTACGCTGAGAAATACGATTGTGCTGGTTTTCCTAATTTGGCAAACGTTTGTTTTATGTCTTCTATATAAGGCATTGAGCTCTTTTGTTCTGGCAAACTGATCGATTCTGCTTCACAAAAATAGAATTAGGGCTGTTGTTCCTCTCAGTTTGTTCTAGAGAATATATTCGGATTGTCTTAATTTTAGAAAAACTCTAGAATTCAATATATTTTCAGCTTTTTTTTGCAATTTCTAAATATATTCTAAAAGTTTCGCCTCACACTCGTGCGAAATACAAATATTATTATTATAAACAGATCCCAATCTGAAGGCCGCGCTGCAGTCTGAGCATCTTAGCTTGAAGTTTTAATTGAATATGCTCGTCAAGTGGTGGGCAAGCTAAAAATAGCTATATAATTTAATAATAATAATTGCTCAGCGCTAATAAAAATATGCTGAGCTTGTTGCACCCGTAATGCCCTCGTAGAGGCGACTCAATTGTCCATTTGCCGTGCTTTGCTGTGTCCGTTATCAGTTTTCCACTTTGACGATTTATTTAACTCTCCATTCAGGCATGATTGTTAGACATATCTAAATGCAAATTCGTTACGGCTGCCGGCTGCCTGCGCAGGCCGTAAAAATTCAATAAAATATTATGAAAATTGTGCACGAACAGCGGCAACAACAACACGCTTGAATAGAGAAACAACAACAGCAACAGCAGCAACAAGACAAAACATAACTTGGGACACACCCGTGGAAAATTGGTAGAAAACTGGGCAACGGCAGTCACTTTTGAAGAGGTTGCAGTTTCATTTGCCATAATTTGTTACAGGTGGCAACAGCAACAGTATCAACAACAACAGCAACAACAACAATAGCGAAACGACCTTGCCACAATTCTGCTAGCGTCAGCGTCGCTGTTACTGTTGAGTTGTTGTAAAAATGTTTAGCGTTTTTCTCTGTTTACTTTTCAGATCTTGTGATCTTGTCTGTTTATGCTATTGTCAAGGGTCCTACGTGGCGTATGCTTGATTCGATGCCAGCAAATCGAAACTGTATTGTGCATAAATATTCGAAAATATTTACACACATATTCATGCATTCCCCATATGCACTTTGCACAACATTTAATCACATTAGGCAGCTGAAAAGGCCTGTGAATTGGTTAGCAAGCGAGCATAATTTATGCCACATTCATTATTAAAATGTCGCACGGGCATTGAAAGCAACAGCAGGGGAGGGGAAAAGAGATATAGACAGACAGACAGAGGGACAGGCAGACCGAGAGACAGACAACAAATGTTCGTTGAACATTGAAAAGTTTTGAAATTCGTGAATTATTACTTGCACTTTAACTTGGCTTGGAGCGAGGCGATGACGATGAAAATATTTTACAATCTCAGCGCCAGGCTGCCAGTGTATGTGTGTGTGAGTGTGTGTTGTGGTTGACATTTTATAGACGGGCGACGGCGACACCAAGTCGCCACCTGTCGTCTGTCTGAGCGGGCGGCAGGAGGTGGGGTCGCTCTGGGGCTAGAGGACAACAAGCGCAACAGCAACAACAACAGCAACATTAACAAGCACAACAACAACAACTCCATATCCAATATGACAAAGCCATTTGCGCCTGTCAACGCCCCGCAATTGTCTCCAGTCTTGGCTTAAAGCCAAGACAAATGAACCGCGGCTAAGACGAAAAAAAGGAAAAGAAAACCAAATTTCAAAAATCAAACAGAACCGACAGAAAGAACGCAAATCTTTGCACTTTTTGACAAAATTCTAATTAGCCGCAGAACTCAGAAAGTTCATTAACATTGTCGGTGACATTTTACAGATGAGTGTGTGAATGTTTATGAGTGTTTGAGTGAGTGCTGGAAATTGTCTTCGTGCGAGTGTTGCGCATGTGCGTGAGGCATTTCCGTTGTGCTGCGTGCTGCCAAGTTTGCTTACAATTCAATTAAATTCACATCATCTCTTTCTTTCTCTCCATCTCTCTCTCTTTCTCCCTCCCCATATCTACTTTACATTAAACAAATTGACAATAAATTAGCCCGCCCGATCCGTTTCGATGAGCCACTGCGAACTAGCGAACTAGCCAGAGAGCTCAGCCTAATGGAACCAGTTCTGCGATAAGCGTGCGAAATTTATCGGTCTATCAGGCACATACAATATACACGATGACGGTGTGTATGGTATATATGCATAACACATATAGCCTGCCATAGTCGACCAATTAAAAGAGATCAGCGGCTGCTGCTGTGTGCGCGGGTGTTGACACAGAAATTCGTGAAGCAGGTTTGCAACACTGGCCTACAAAGTCAGTCAAGTAAATAGGTGATATATAGAATATTATGCCTTTTGTGGATAGAAAATAAAACATGTCATTTATAAATATAAACCTACAATACAATAGAAATCTACATTAATAATCAGATATAATCAAAATGTTGTATATATTCTGAACAGTCTTTAAAATTGTATAAAGTTTGATAAAGTGTAACTCTTTATGTTTTCTTTTCTGAGCTAAATCAAATGTTTCGCTTTATATATCATATCATACTGCAATGCTGTAGCACAGTGTAAGCCTTTAGGTACAAAGTGGAATTTCGATTAGCAACGCAGAGTATGACATAAAATGTTGCAAATGTTTTTCAACGTTTTGATTGAGAACTTGTTTTCAGAGCTCTCCCGTTGATTTCTAGCTATTGTCGAGATTTGTGATGGAGAAGGGGTTGGCAGGGGGGGGGGGGCGGGGGGGGCAACCTTATCGGAAATATATATACGCTTGGGCACTTGGCATATCGTAATGGCAGATCTAAAGGATGTCATGTTATGCGATCTGTCCATTTACTTTATGTGTTTTCATTAGCGACGCCGTCAATCTGTTGTTCAACTAGCCTTTTTCCGGCTAAAAGATCAACCACAACAATAGCAACAACAACAATTGACAAACAATAAATACAATAACAAATAAGACAATCACAACAAAAACAACGCACACAAATTATAATTTCAAATGGCGCAAAGTGCCACTTGAGATCGAAGCTCTTAACAAAAATGTTAAACATTTTATCGGCCTTTTTGTCAGTCGTTGTTGCTGTTGCAATTTACTGTTGTTGTTTTTGTTGGGGTTGTTGTTTAATATGCGAGAACTTAAATGGCAGACTTTGTCGGCGATTCGTGCACTTTTCGTCAACCTAATCGAATGTCTACGTAGCTCTGGCTCTGAGTGTAAACAAATTAACAAGATCATTTACCATAATTGAGATGCCGATCTTGAGGAGGCGGAACCGCGACTAAGATTGAAAGCGGAGTCGGCTTTGATCTTGTACAGCTTTGATCTTGCCTGGTACCGTTTTGTGTGCTGCATTTCGTAGTGGAATCAATTGATTTGTGGCAGCGCCCTCTAGCGACGCATTTAGCACACGAATTTATGAACTTTGTGCGGACTGACTGTCCAGAAGTCAAGACAATAAATTAATTAAGAGCGCAGCATGAACGGCATTTAAATAGACTAGAGCTGGGATGGGAAGGGGGTAGAGAAATGGGTACTGGGAACGCAGGCCCACAATTGATCACGCGACAAAAGGGGGCGCCCTTAAGTGTCTAATGCAATCAGTGAGTGCTGAGTTCGATTTTCAACTTTTCCCATTCACTTTACAGATTCAGCGCACACCGCAGACGTTGCAGGCATGACGGAAACTGTTTAGGTATTCAATGCGGCGACCAGGCAACGACCACATTGACGTCCCTCTCCAAGTCCAATTCCAAGTCCAAGAACCTGAGAGAACTGAGTACTGAGTACCCTTTTGCAAAAGCCGATCGATCGATTGCCCGTCGATTGAATTGTCGTCGAGCGGCGTGACAATCTGTGTCCGCACCCCATCAAGCCTAAACCAACAACCAGCCCCCACCCCGAACACAATCACAACCAGGAAAAATGGACTCACGCATCGGTCTGGATTATATAGTCGAAAATCGTGACTACATTTCAAAATTGGGCTCTGCCCTAGACACGCAGAATGCGACGGTCAAGAAGCAGGTCTTCGAGTTGCTGTCAGCGCTCTGCGCCTACAACTCCGAAGGCTATGCCCGTGCCATCGAAACTCTCGAGTTTTACAAGGTAAGGAACGCCGTCGAGCTTATAAAGAAGTTCTTGCATATATTTATATATCATTTTCTGTCTGTAGAATCTCAAAAAGGAACGTTATCGTTTCAAAATCGTCATCAACGAGCTGGAACAGTCCAGTGCCGCCACACCGTCGCCTTTAGACTATCAGGCCACGTTGTTGGCCTTCATTAACTGTGTCATTATATCGGAACCAAAACTACAGGAACGTATAAGGGTTCGCAATGAGTTTATAGGTAAGTTCCGCAGTACATTATGCATATGATGTGCTTCTAAATTTCCATGATGATAATCGTAACTAACAAACTAAATATAACTAACAAACCACCGGACATGCAATCATCAATTTAAGAATAGATGCTACCTAAGTCAATCCATTTATAAATTATTCGAAACCTATAACCTATATACTCTAGAAATGATATAAATAAGTGATTCAAAATCTTAATCCTGTGACTAGGATGATGAAATGAATATGGTTAGCTTACTGCATGTCAACTTCCTTAGTCACCTTATTTCTAATCTCAGACTAGAATCATTTAAACTTGCATCTATTTATAATCATATTATAGTTTAGAAAAGACGTATAAAAGTCACGACTTTATAATGCTGATATTACTTTTACTTCCCACATCTTTCTGTTCTTTAATTGTTTACGTTTTGTTGCTGTTGCCGTTTCGGTTTTCGTTTCTGTTTTGCTTTCTGATAACCAAAAAGCGTAACGATAAACACATTAGGCCAACCGCAAAAGTCATCAGACGACCTCCTGAACGACTCCCGGTACCCTACCTCACTACCCTCTCTTCCCACTCCTAGTCTTTCTCGCTTTGAGCTGTAGCTGTCTTCGATTTCATTGATTTGATTGATGTGCCCGCTGATCCGCTGACGGCGCCGTTGATCGACGCTGCCCTTGACCATATACCATATACCAAATGCGCCTTATGCCATAAACTATATAGCAATATAGCACCTCATGTGTGCCCAGAGCCGGAGCTGGTTGGTTAGCTGCGTGTCACAGCCACGCCATCGACCCTCGGGGCTCTCGGGGTGCTCTGGGGGTCGTGGATAATGATAGATACGGCATCGTCAAATAGCAAAATCGCCTTTGTCTCTTGTCTTGACGCAATCCACTTAGTTAACCTTAGCACGTGCCAATGATTGCAGGGAGGTGCGTCTCCAAACTTGTTGACAGTTTGGGAGAAATGATATGCATGAAAGCTAATCTACAATAAACTAAACTCAAGACAAAACGTGCCTTGTACAACGTGATCATGAATGAGTAATTACTTTGCACACTTATAGGTGTATTCGAAAAGTTATAGGTCATAATATTAAGAGTTTAATGTACCATAGTTCATTCACTTTATATGAGGGTGTCACTCGAAAGACGCAAGTTCACTCTTTCTTTACTACATTATGATCTATTAAATGTACATTTGACCCTTCCTCGCTATATTATGAACTATTTAATGTACATTTGACAAGATCTTGCCCGAGTTATTCCCATAAATCTCCAATTTTTATGTACTTAAGTTTTATGGAGCAGAATTAGAAAATACTTTGAGCATTATGGCTCATAAAACTGAACATGCTGCTGGGCAAGATTGATGCACTACGCGTAGATGTTCCCAAGCTACTCTAGGCACGTTTGATAAATGTATAATATGTTAGATCTGCTCTCTTGGTACATTCCCAAGAATTTCCCAGAGCAACAACAGCAACAAATTGTTATTTAATTCCGACTCATCGAGGGTGACTTAAGAGCTGCAACGAACTACATAGACACGTTGTTAAAATGTAATAAGTCGCCTTGCTTGGCTTGTTGACAAACAAGGGGCGCACTCACATCCTGTCCCTGACATTGTCCCCCTTTCCCCCTTTGCACACCCCTTTGCAGTTGCTGCTGCCCTGAGCAAAGTTCATGAACTGCAACCGCCTCGACTTGGGTCGGCTCAGCTCTGCTCTGGTTGTCTCCCCTTGACGACCCCCAACCCGCTGTTGCTGCTGCTGACTTTGATTGAGCGCAGTTGTGCGTGCGTCGCCGTCTGCGCAGACGCAGCAGAGGCAGCGACAGCGGCAGTTGATGCGCTGAATGATGGCTCCACTTGCTGTGTGAAAGAAAGAGAGCGCGAGAGCGAGGGCTGCGACGCGGGGCGTCTCTTTTATTGTTCTTAATTAAAATAAATTGAGCTGCGCTTTTTCAGCATTACAAGAAAATAATAAAGCAGCTGCTGCGCAAGTTGGCGACAAAATCGAAACGAAATCTCAACGGCAAAATGTAAGTCACGCACTCCACCTACAATAGGGGGCAAGAGAGAGGAGAGGGGACAGAGGCAGGGGCAGGGGCATGGAACGGAAGGCAGCACTTCACACATGCAGTTTCCATATTCCACATTCCTCAGCGACACATTTGACATGCAACGGCCGCAGTTCGTTTGGCAATGAGATGATGTATACAGTTTCAAGGCTATTGGCACCGCCCCAGTAGCCCCCCTCCCTACTGCCCCTCCCCTCGTACACTTTGTTACCACTCTTTGAGTTTCCAGGAACGCCCCATGCCATGATAAATATTTGCATATTTTTCAATTCTCTCTCTCTCTCTGCAAAATCTGCTAATGCCACTTAAGTGCCCAATTATCGACTCAGTCGCTCACCGACTCACTATATCGCTCTTTTAGATCTCAAGATCTTTTGCATCACAATCGGAATTGGAAGCACTATCTCTCCCTCTCTCTCTCTATCTCTCTCTGTCTCTCTCTGTGAGTCTCGACATCATATCTGTTGTATGTCAACTGTCAAGTCGCCAAGTCAAGTCGCTGCCGGCTATGGCTGTGCGGCATTTACCATACTGATTTATGCCCCATGATTTTCCACTTTGGCACGCAAAACTTTTCATAGTTTGTTCTGGTTGTTGTTGTTGTTGTGAGTGCGCCATAAATTTATTTGTTTAACAATTTTCTCATTTAGTTGGCATGGCAAATTTCAATTTCAATTGATTTATAAAGCGTCAACAGATTTACAATATCGAATTGAGCTCGATATCGAGTTCCTTGAGTTTCTCTCCCTCTCTCTCTCTCTCTCTGTGGCATGTTATAAAACAATTAACTGTTGATTTGGGGCGTGGTTCACAGCAAATTTGCGAATTCCCTGTAGGGCAAATACCATAGAGTATATGGCTATAGTATATGCCATTCTAACCGAACTATCTGACAGTTCTCTCGAGGCCTCGTAGACTCGCCACTTCCGAAACTGACACTGAAACAATGCGCGGACAAAAGAAACTTTTACACTTGCTCACACACACACACACACGTACATACAGGCGATTTAATTGTGTGCCTTTTATGGTTTTCAATTTCAAATAAATGAAATGACAACGAAACAAAGTCGTAAAATAAAATTATGAACGTCAAGGCGCCAAATAAGGCAGGCGCAAGGGAGATTTACGAGGAGAGGAGGGACAGCCAGAGATAGAGAGAGAGACAGAGAGCGACGTGCGAAGGGGGTAGAGAGAATCATACAGTAGCAACTTTCACGAGCATTTTTTAATTAATTTTTTCGTAACAATTATTTACTTACAATATTCAGCAATCGAGCCATAAAATCATATATCATATATCGCATTTATATATCGTATATGCCATATGCGTCTTTGTGAGTGCGCAAATAAAAGCAGAAGGCGAAAAAGAAAACGAGATTGACCGGAAGCAACTTGGGTCGCATTGGGCGGACACTACCAGACCCAGTCAACGTCACAGTCCCCAGTCTAAGTCCCCAATACACACAGTCTTGATTGGGTTTGTGGTGGGAGTTAGGCTGTGCCACAAGTTGGGCCTGGGCTCATAAAGATATCTATAAGCTGCACCAATTTGGCAATTATTATGACAAACAACTTTCTCTTAGTATATCAAAGAAACAGATCAGTACTATTTAGTTAAAGATCTTAGCAAGTATTAAGTAAACAAGTGAAGAGTCTGTTTAGATATAGAAAACTTTAATAGGTCACATAAATAGGTCACTTATTTAAGGATAGGTTAATCTAGTAACCTAAGAAAATATTGCAAAGATTTACCATGAATCAATATCTTTTATCTAGATATATCTTATGTTTATAAAGTGTTCACAATTATACTAAATTCAGAACCATTTTATATACGATTAGGTTACATTAATAGGTTAATTATTTAACGATAGGTCACCGTTAGGTTAACCCAAGAGAGTAAAGAATAGATATTAAAAGAATCAATATCATGTATCTATATCTTATGTTTATACAGTTTACAGTCGACTGACCATAGTTCGACTATAAATTAAATTAAATAAATTACAATTAAAATTAAAGAACCATTTTATATATGTATATTACCATTTTATATACTTATATTATATACTTTATATACTTTTTATATACTTATATTATAATATTGAAAACGATATTTCAAAGTTTTAAGTACTGTAACTCCACTCTGCTCCATTATTAAGTCAGTTATGTTATTCTTCTTTTATTTAAGTGTGACTCAATGCAGCTGCAACTGCAGCATATGCATATATAACCCATAACATTTGTATTTCACTCACAATCGATCTAATTGCACTTGTTATTCACCTGTTGTTTCTCTTACTTTGTTTCTTTGCAGGCCTCAAAGTGTTGCCGCTGTTAAACAATCTAAGGTGAGTCTAAGGTCTCTATAGGACTGCAAAAGGTCCCGCACAGATGGTCAACGGTAGTTCACACACAAAACAAAGGACAGACAGACAGATAGACGGACGATCGAGCAACTATAAATATAGATTCGTGTCAAATCAAGTCGATTTATGCTGCTGCGTTTGCCCAGTGCGAAACCCTGAAACACACCCACCAAAAGCGACGAATACAGAGTAGCAAATGAATATCGCAAACAGTTTAAATATCATTTTGGCATTTCGATGTGAATAGATTTGAATAGCAGTGCCAGTGTATCCATATCGTGTTTGCGTATTTGCGAAATCGGCTAACGAGCTACGGCTTTGCCTGCATTCCGTGATTCGGACTGGACAAGATCAAGGTTCCATTCACATTGGTATGCTAACTCCCCCTAGGTGGACACCCCTCTGACACTCTTCCCTCTCCCCTTTGCGTGATTAACGCTCGTCAAGTGTTACGATTTGGACGCTTGTCAAACATCTATCAAAAATTGCAAACGATCCAAAACACAAAACAAAAACAAAAACGTTTCTTCTTCGTCTTTTCTTCTACTCTTTTTGTTGCCCTATGCAAATTACTTGCGACGGTTTCTTTTTGTTTCCTTTTCTTTGAGTCTGTCAAGCAATTAATTCAATATTTAATTAGTCAACAATAAATCAATTAGTTAGTCACCCTCCTCACACCACTCCCCCCTCCCCTTGCAAACAGGTTTATTTATGGAACTTGGTCTCAAGTTGACAAATACACAAAATTCAATTAAATTTTTCAAATAGTTCTGGCCCAAAAACTGTGTACAATAACAATGAAGACCCTATACACCCCTCCCCCTCCCACTGCTTGTTATTGCCCCCCCCCTCGCTAGGCAGCTTCGTGGAGTCTCGTCATCTGAAATGCCTAATTGATTGTTCGCTGCCATTTGTCTTCTGACTGACTGTGTGTGTGTGTGTCTTGAGTGTGTCTTGTGTGTTGTGGGGCCAAGTGATGCCCATCCATTTTGTCGTCTGGCAGTTGACACGCCCTCCCTCCCCCAATCCCCCATCTCCATTGTTATGAAAATTTTAACGCTCGGTCTCAATTCAATGCGTAGTTTCTCGCGCTTTTTAATTTATTTCAAATTCTTTTTGAAATCGCTTTAAACGTTTTCATTGAGCCGAGACAGCGCTTTGATTTCAGCGATCACCGCCAATGCCCCCAGGGGGGTGTATACGAGGGATCTCTCGCTTAGGTGCTATAAATAAACAGATGCTCATTTGGTTTTCGGAGATCTTGGAGACTGCGTAGCTTGGTAGCTGGCGGGTTTGCTCTAAGCGGCTTTTAATTGCTGTCGATGCCAACGAGTTCTAATCAATCTCGAGAGACTGAACCAATATTAAATTACATAGAATCCAAATCGGCATCATAATCACAATTTATGCGTGTTAAATTACAATTGAAATACGCAAAATACTTAAAATAATTACAATGCTACATGAAAGGTTTATAAATAGAATAGAATTTGATGCTCAAGTGTTTCGATTTGAGTTATTGCTCGAGTATTTAATGGACACTCCAACAGCTTGATTGGGCGTTTGGCTTACGCTGCCTGGCTTGAGGGGCGTCTTGAGTTTGTTCTCAAGTAAATTATGAGAGATATTTAAGGGAATTATAATCCATTTTAAAAGAGCTGAGAAAACAACTCTTGTGCAACTCTTCTTCTTTAGTTCTTTTCCTTTTGAAGTTTTCTTTAATAGTTTCGCGTATCTATTTCACTTTTCTTCCCCCTCATTTCGAGCTCTTCGCTTCCGTTTCATGTCTTTCAAATTGCCTTGCTCACCTCTCTACGTTCTCAGTTATCAATTTTCCTACTTTGGCACCCGTTTTGCGTGGTGCAGCCGGTAAAAAACTTCCGTGACGACTCAAAATAGAAAACAGTTGGCAAAACAACCAAAGCAACATCAACGGCAACAACAACAAGTACTACAACAACAGTAACAACAACAAATTGACGTGTCACGTGCCGATGTTGTTGACGAAGTGTCTCGTCACAATAAAAGCGCCCAAAAAGAGTCGTTTTTTGTAGAGGCTTCGCAGCAGTTTTGCCAGTTGCCAAGTCGATTTATTGGAGAAATCGATGCGCGCGCAGCACGTGGCTGGCAAGGACGATGGCCAGCAGCAGGCAACAAAGCCAGCAACAACAACAACAAACAAAGACATGAGAGAGCTCGCTCCGCTCTTCGCTGACTCGGCCTGGCTCCGGCGGGTCTCGCACACAGAGAGAGAGAGCGAGTGCCTTGTCCTGTGCCAGCCGCCTCGTCCTCGTTATGCCTTTTCCGACGTCGCCTTGTCGCGCTGAGTTCGCTGTAGCGTCGAGTCGCCGCGTCGCGTCGCAAAACAATCGAGCAGCAATTAAAAAAAAAGTAGAAGAAAAACAACAAAAAAACAACAAAAGGTGCCACTCAATTTATGGATATATCAATTGCACACTCGACTCGCACCAGGGCACAGCTGCACCATAAAAGGAGTCAATCTCGCAAGGACAACGGGCCACACGGCGGATGCGAAACTAACTCGAATATGGTCAGCTCTGGCTACGGCTACAGCTCCAGCTCCAGCTCCAGCTCGGGCTGCCTCTAAACAAACGTGCGCAAGGCTGCTGCAAGGCAGGCAACGTGGAGTCATCGTCTGAATCGGAATCCGAATCCGCAACAGCGGCACTGACTGCTGCTGCCTCCGTCCCTGTGTACCCGCCACTGCCACTGCCACTGCCATTGCCAGTGCAACTGCAGCGCCGTCGCACGTTCTGCTGCTCGCTGTCCCGCTACAGCTGCGCCGCCTCGCAACTGGTGCAGCATCTCAAGTGAGTGTGTGTGTGTTTGTTTTTCTTTTGGCAACCTGCTGAGGTCAATACCTACTCAATGTCAGGGTGCACTGTTGCACAGCGATGCGACTTGTGGGCTCCGTGCAAGCTGCGCTATAAATCCAGCCATAAACCGAGCAATAATTCCGCATAAATAAGAAATCAATTAGAGAAAAACAAATTGCAAATTGCGCGAATTGTCATTTGAATAATGTAAACCAGACGACAAATAACTGACAACGACAACAACAATAACAACGACGACGACGATAACCTGCCCATGCACTTGCATGGCAATTAACCATTTGCCCATGTTAACCCATTATTAACCCATTGCAGAAAAGTCGCACAGAGTGTCACCGATATCATCGAGCAATTGGACGTGTTCGTGGAGCAGCAGGAATGCGACGAGGCCCAGAGCCTGCAGGCGCCCGATGGCATCAATCTCAATTCGCATCTTGATGTCTTCTATGCGATACTGCGACAGGTGAGTGCCCACAAAGAGATGCAACTTCCTCCACATTGCCACATGCGGCGTATGTGTAATATTTGTTGTGTATTTCCATTGCAAGAGATTACGTAGTATGCAAGTTGACTGTGCATGGGAGTGCCTGTGTGTGTGCGTGTGTGTGTGTGTTGGTGCTAAGCCAAGGCTGCACGCGAGGTGGGATAATACTCAAAAGGCCAATAGGAAATGAGTGGCAGGCGGGACAGCGATTGCGATAGCGCGCGATAAAGAATAACTTTCTAATGACATATTTGACTTGCAATTTATTTGCTTAAATATGGATATGGATATGGATATGAATGGAAATATAATTATAATTTAATGTAAAGTAAAGAATATAAAAAAAATACAAATAGAAATATTGATAGCGAAATAATATCTTTAATTCAATTTCTAATTGTTTTTATAATATGTAATTTCTGTTTTTTTTTCAAATTATTTTTAAAACAAGCACAAAAGATATAATCGAGTGTGTTCGACTGTAATATACCCCTTACCCAAAACGATTTCATTGATAAATACCTTTTTTGTTTTGTGTATTATGTGTTGCATACTTTGGGGAGCTAACTTGGGAGTTGCTATGAAATAAAGATTTCTTTAATAACTTGTATGTTAATGGTCCGATCGCAATCAACTGTTTAGAAATCATTTGAGCGTGTATAGTTGTTGTGTTTACCAAAATTGAAGTACCCTGCATTAAAATTTAATCGCTTTATGGGGTCGGAAAGGGGAGTGATCAAACTCTGAAACAAACTTTATCTCCGTGCAATAATAACACATATTGAAACCAAATTTGGTAGTCCTAGCTACATATTATAGTCCCTCACATCTAGGTTTTCATACGCACGGACGGACATGGCAGACAAACAAACAGACAGATGGACAGACAGACGGACAGACATGGCTATATCGGCTCGACTGTTGATGCTTATTAAGAATATATATAGTTTGTGGGCTCTGCCACACCTCATTCTCCCTTTAATATACATTTTTGGTTGGCACAAAGTTACAATATCTTTCTACCCTATGAGTAACGGGTACAAATATCATACAAAACTTGTACGTATTTACCCTATAATACTCTCATTTATTTACGCTACCTGCCTTGCCATCATAATGAAGTAGTTTTCTAGCAGCAACCACAGTTGCTATCTCCTAAGAATACAACTTAGTCTTCGCTTAACTCAATCTACTCCTAATTAACTCTTCCCCCTCTTCTCTGCTCTCTCTTCTCTGGTCAGGTGGCCGACAAGCCGCCGGAGGGTCCATTCCTGAGCATATTGCAGCATCTGTTGGGCATCGATTCGAAGGAGCCGCTGAGCGATGTCATCTGGGACACCACAGAGCGACTGGTGCATCGTGCCACGCTCATCGAGAATGCCGACGATGCAGTGCGTCTGCTGCGCCAGCAGAGTACACAGAAATTCAACTGCCCCAGCTGTTTGCGTGGCGGCAGCGGCAGCGATGCCACTAGTCCCACAAGGAAACCCTCACAGGCGCACATCGCTGGGCTGGCCAAGTCACCACCACCACCACCATTGCCAGCTGCAGCAACGCCACCACCGCCACCGCCGCCGTTAAATGGCATGATGGCGGGGCCACCGCCACCGCCGCCACCTGGGCCCATGAATGGCAACGCAATGCCACCGCCACCGCCACCTCCGTCCTTGTCGTCGCGTCCACGCTCGCCACTGCCCGTGACGCAGACGGCGTCGTCAGTGCTGCTGCCACAGCAGGATACGCCGGCGCCCAAGGCCAAAATGAAGACCCTCAACTGGGGCAAGATTCCGCACGCGAAGGTGCTGGGCAAGGAGAACATCTGGAGCCGTTTGGCCAACCTGCACAGCGAGAGCACAGCACACCATGCAGACATCGACTTCAACGAGATGGAGGGACTCTTCTGCCAGCAGCCCACCAGTGGGCAGGGATCCCCGAAGCTGGGACGCGACAGCAATGGGAATCAGTCCTCCTCGAGTGGGTACGACACACTCGATCGCAAGGCCAAGAAGGAGAGCACAGAGATCACGCTGCTGGATGGCAAGCGCAGCCTCAATGTCAACATCTTCCTCAAGCAGTTCCGCAGCTGCAACAAGGACATCATTCAGCTGATCTGCGATGGGGAACACGTGGACATTGGCGCCGAGAGACTGCGCGGTCTGCTCAAGATACTGCCCGAGGTGGATGAGCTGGACATGCTGAAGAGCTTCAACGGGGACAAAGCGCGACTGGGCAATGCAGAGAAGTTTCTGCTGCAGCTGCTGGAGGTGCCCAAGTAAGGAATCAAATCAAGAGATCAGGCGAATCCTTAAACTAAACTTCTATTATCTCTTCTTATTCCTTTTAGCTACAAGCTGCGCATCGAGAGCATGCTGCTCAAGGAAGAGTTCGCTGCGAATGTGTCCTATCTGGAGCCCTGCATCAGTGCCATGCTCTTCGCTGGCGAGGATCTGCTGGGCAACAAGGCGCTGCAGGAAGTGCTCTACATGGTCGTCGTGGCTGGCAACTTTCTCAACTCCGGTGGCTATGCGGGCAATGCGGCAGGTGTGAAGCTCTCCTCGTTGCAGAAACTCACCGACATACGGGCCAACAAGCCGGGCATGAATCTCATTCACTTCGTGGCACTGCAGGCGGAGCGACGCAACCCGGAGCTGCTGCAGTTCACTGCGCAGCTGAGCACGCTCGAGAATGCCAGCAAGTAAGTGCAGGAAGGTGCGCCTTCTCAGTATACGTAACTTATGCTTTCCCCTGCCTCCCCAGAACCACCACAGAGCAGATCAACAACGAGATCAATACGCTGGACAATCGCATCAAGAAGATCATCAGACAGATCGAGCAGCCTGCCACGGATGCGGATATCAAGCAGCAGATGCTGCAGTTTCTGCAGAGCGCCGAGACGGAGCTGACTGTGCTCAAGGCCGGCATGACGCAGGTGGATTCGCTGCGGCTCAAGCTGGCGGATTTCTTTTGCGAAGATGCCGGCACCTTCAAGCTGGAGGAGTGCTTCAAGATCTTTCAGAATTTCTGTGATAAGTTCAGGCAATCGATCAAGGAGAACGAGAAGCGAGTGCAGCAGGAGCAGCAGGCAACGCTGCGACGCAAGCAGCGCGAGGAGCAGATGGCCAAGCGTGCCAGGCAGTGTGAGTAAACCACGAGAGAATTGAACTGCCTGCTGTCTCCAGCATTGTCATACTAATCTTTCCTCCCTTAAACAGTGGGCCAAGCAGGCACTCCCGTCTCCGATTCAGACTCTTTTCTGGGTGACATGCAATTAGATCCGCGTGCCAGCCCCGCTTTAAGTCGTCGCCAGTTGGGCTCGGGTGAGATCACCAATGGCTTCATACGCCTGGAGCAGGACTATAGTGCCTCGCCGGACGTCACACCCAATGGCAGCCTGCGACGTCGTCCCAGTCGCGTGCTAGCAGGCGAGGATGAGCTCATGAGTTTTCTGCGCAGCTCCACCGGGCCCGGCGATGGCTCCGGTCATGTTAGTCGCGACCGCAAGGCAGCCTATGGCAGTCTGGGTAGGTGGCACCATTTGCCAGTCATGCTGCTGCTTTTGCTTACTTGTTCCCTGTCTCTTTTTCTCCCTCCCTCTCTCACAGATCGCTCTTGGGCACGTCGTGCTCGCTCGGGTAGCTCCAGTCGCAAGCGCCCTGATCTGCTGAACATTGACTTCGGCGTGGATCGTGAGCGTGCCAGCTCGCCGGCTCCACTGCTGCAACCGAATGCAGTGCAAGATCGCCTGCAATCGCCTCTGGCCAGCAGCGGCGCAGGCACGCCCACCACAGCAGCGCGTACGCCCATTGGCAATGACCCCCAACAGCAGCAGAAACAATCTCCCACAGCGCACGAGGATGCGAAACCAAAGTGAGTATAAGAGCTTAATCAATGGCTATCGATACATATTCCTATGGATTCCTATGATTATAAAAAAAAAAAAAAAAAAAAAAAAAAATTTTTAAATTTAATTTTATATTTTTTTTAACATTTTACTGTTTAACGTAAATTTTGTTTAAAATATATTTTCCTTTGTTTTTTAACTTTTAATTCATATTTAATTTTAATATAAAAAAATATAATATTCATTTTTATATCTAATTTCCTATATTTTTCTTACCTACAGTCGACTGTTCTTAGTTGACTTTAAATAAAAAAATAAATAAATAAATAAGTAAATAAATATATAGTAAACATATACTAATCAAACCTAATCTCTTCACAAGTAGAATATCCCGTGAATGGCGCCAGAAAATCGAAACTTGGCTGCAGTCGAACGAAAACGATGAGAGACAGAACGAAGAATACAAGCGGAAACGTCGCCTGGTAAATGCGAATCGGCGATCGCTCGAAAACGAAACTGGTGAGTCATCCGTGAATACCCTACCAAGTCCACTCTGTATTCATTCATCTTCCCCTTCAGAAAACGAACGAAAACTGGATCCATTGCCAGAGGAGAAGATCATGACGACATCATCAACAACAACAACAACAACACCGGCGACAGCGACAACGTCGCCAACGACAAGCACTAACCCAGCTAACCATAGCAGAGATCAGCAGGAGCAGAGAGGCAAATACCAACGTGTCTATGCCGACTGGAAGCCATCGAATACGCTGGAGAACACCGACGTGGTGGGCAACATACAAGCCATTGCAGAGGCCACCACAGCAACTGCAGCTCCACATCTGACCACAGCGGAGGAGCTGCGTCAATATCGCCGCCAGCGTTCGCACGAGCAGAGCCAAAGTCCCAATGCGCTGCACTCCATTGCCGAGGAGGATGCGCGACGCAAGTCGATCATACAAAAGCTGAGCGAGAGCGACGGACAAATGGATAGTCTGAAGATCTATGTGCGACGACCCTCGGGCATGGATGGGTTGTCGGAGTCAGTGCGGAATGTGGTGACTGTGAAGTCACCCACTCCGCCCGACGTGAGGTCACCACCCACACAGGATGACACATTCGCCAGCTTGCTGGATCATCACAAGAGTCACAATGAGTCACCGTATACGGCGGGCTCCTCCAAGGAGATCGATGCCGATAACATTGAGACGCCGCCAGTGACAAGGCGCGTCATAGCCACGCCCACAAGCACAGTGGTTACGGTGAGCCTGACAGACAAGCCAAAGCAGGAGGAGAAGAGCAGTACGAGCACAGGTGCCACAACTACTGCTACCGAACAGGATGCGCCTGGACACTTTGATAGACACGCGTCGACACGCCGCACACGTCGCTTCAAACGACCCACGGATTACAGTAGCGGCAATGAGGAGCTGGTGACGCCGAGCCAGGAGATCAAGCAGTCGGCCAGCGCCAGCGAGCTGCGCCGTCAGCAGAAGCAGGAGGAGCAGCAGAAGCAGCAACAGCAGCAGCCGGAGAAGGCACGCAATATTACCAAGCTGGAGAAGGTGGGACGCCACATCAGCTCGATCAACCAAGAGGATGTGCGCGAGGCCATAAGGAATCTCAAGTCACCCACGGGCACACCAGAGCGACCATGGAGTCCACCGCGTGATCTGACGCCCAGCAAGCTGAAACTGACAGCAAGCGGGCACGAGCTGAATGACGAAGGATTCGAGGAGACGCAGAGCCTGGTCTCGGACACGCCCTCGCATGGCAAAGGCGAGAGCACCAACTCCTCCTGCAACGAGGCCAACGATGCGCCCACGCAGCGCTCGCGGCCGTTGTCCAAGCAGAAAACCAGCACCACCAGCATCAGCGGCATGGGCAGTCGTCTGGCGGATCGACTGCAGCAGGCACGCATGCGCGGCAGCTCAGCCAGTGCGGCTCCGTCCTCCGGCAACAACAAGTCACAAAACCAAATCCCAGCGCCATCCTCAACCAGCAACAAACGCAGCCTCTCTGCCAGCCGCCCGCTGCGTATGCCCAATGGCAGCCCCATGCTCAGTGCCACACCCACACCGCCCAATGTACGCTCATCCTCTGCCAGTGGCGTGCGACGCGAGCCAGCGCCATATGCGCCCAGTTACGCCCTGACGGCACCCAAACAGCGCGACGTGGAGCGCAGCAGCTCACGCAACAGTCTGCGCTCCTCCAAATCTTCCATCAACAGCGGCGCCTCCACACAGACTGTGGTGCGTCGTCTTCCGTCGGTGCAACGCCCTGCTGCCTCCGTCTCCGTGGACTCATCGCCCAGCAAACGTCCGCTGGCAACACAGAATACACGCCCCACGCCTGGTCGCGGTGTGCCCGCCAGTCGCAGCAGCAGCAGCGGCTCCAGCGTTGGACCCAGTGTTATACTGGTGCGCAGCAAGCTCACATCCGGCCCGCGCATAGCACAGCCTCAGTCACAGTCGCAGTCCCAGTCACAAACTCTGGCGAGCAGCACCAGCTTCAAGGAGAATCAAAGCGGCTCCATGGCGCCAGCAGCGTCGCGTATGTCTGCAGCACGCAGTGCGATGCTGGTGAAGAATGTGATGAACCAGCAGCAGGCCAAGAGCAGCGCTAGCCAACAACAACAACAGCAGCAGCAACAGTCGCGTAATCGATCCGTGAGCAGCTTTATGCGTCCAACGGCCAGCAGCGCTACCAAGCGCCAGAAATAGGAGGCCTCGTCCAAGTTAACGTCCCAAGTTTACACACACACACACAGACAGACACACATAAGTTACAAATCGCAAATGCATCTAATACTATAAGCCGTCCAAGCAACCGACATCAAAGAACAAAACAAATACAAAATTTCGAATTTCTAGGCAGGATTATAAACTATTTGATAGAATTGTTCAAGTTTTTCATCACAACCCCGTGTAGCATCTAGTTTAGAATGGGTCCAACCAATGGGTGCCTCGAGATACCCAGCACATTCCAAAGTACACATCAGATATACAGATATATATACATATACGATATATATATTCCAGAAGAAAAGCCACTCCAGGTGAGACAGGTGCGCCGTCGTCACAAATGTGTTTCAATGCGAAAGGTTTTCTGCACACACACACACTAACCCTAATTTCCAAGGACCTCTTACATTCTCTAGTTGTTAAGCGAAAGACAAATATCTTTAAATCTTCTTAATATATATACCATGTATTTGAGCACAAAACACACGAAAAGAGAAAGACAGCAAATACTTAGCAGGTAAAACTCTTCAACTCTAACTTAGTATTAAGTACAAAAAAAACAAAAAAAATTGAGAAACTAAAGTTAAAAAAATTGTGTTTTCCGTATTAACATTAACGCGTCTCTAGTTGTAGGCATTATTCGATCGATTATACATGTGTAGGAAATGTTTTTTACATAGATGCGCGCGCGTTATTTACAAGTGAGTAGAGTTTGAATAAAACCAAAATAATAATTGATAAACGTATGATACGTATTGATATTGATACTGATACTGATATATGAATATGAATGACAATTACGATTCTGAAAAAAACAAGCTTTAAACATGCATAATAAATAAAATAAAATAATATGTTATGAATTACATCCTTAGTTGCCTAAAGATTCGTCTATAAAGAGGGGATCTTACTCTACGCTGGCAGTGTCGTTAAATTCTTACAGTCATGAACAAAAATTTAACTTGTTGTTTTCACGGGAGGGGAATCGCACACATCTTGCACATAGTTCTCCTTGTCAAACCACTCCTTATGATTCTCCATGTAGCTGCAAAAAACAAACACCAAAAGAAGTTAAAAAAGTTGCTTGAAGAGAGGGATAATTCAAATCGTTGGTTACTTTATGAATGAATTTAGATGTGGCAACAAATCCTCCAGCTTTTCATTAGATATGGGTGACAAATTAAGCCATTCGGGTAACTTGACTGCAAAAAAATATACACTATTAATATGATTATTGATGCAGAAGAGTGATTACCTTACCCAACAAGCGCGCCAGATGTGGCGCTCCAAATACCATAGACCTCTCTGGAGCAGACTCTGCGCTGAGCAGACGCCAGCTAAAGGTCTCGCAAAGAAAGCCGCGCATTTCCATGGGCAGTTTGTATGCAGCAATGTAGGGGGAGGTGCGCTGATCGTATGCATGTGCTGTATTATTTTTACCGCTATTCTTGACGATATACAACAGGCACTGCTCCAGCTGTTTCTCGTACTCAATGCCACCCAATATGGCATCGGTGCCATTAGAGTTGTTTAAATTCCCATCCATAGACATAAGTTCCATTTCGAAGTTCATGGCATCGTAGGCGTCGTTTAATTTCTTGCTGCACTTGCTCATGTTCTCTTCAGTTAAATAATCCAAGGTATATTCCTTTTCGTCCTTATAGAGCAGTTGCTCATCGAGATGGAACTCAAAGTAGATGCGCAGTCCATCTACCACTTCCTTCAACATGCAGACACTAAAGAGAAATAAGAAATATGGATTAGGGATTGCTACGTATGTTTCTGTGTCATCCCCAATTACATACATGGACATTACGCGATCGTATTCACGCTCCATGCGCGCATTGCGACTCTTTGTGTTGCGGGCACGAGAACTGTCCTGCTTAATGCCAATGGCCAGCTCTACAGCCCGCTGCTTGACAAAGTTCTCCATTATGGTTACAATGGGAATGGTCGCAGGAAAGGAATGCTGCTTGCCCAGCTTGCAGATCATGTTGTAGTCATATTCCATGTACTCGCGCAGACGCTCGCTAATGCGCAGCATCACACGATCCCCCTGGTGGATTTGCTTGTCTGCATCAGTTGGCGTATGCGTATCTTTAGTGGACACATGCAAACTAAACTGAGATTTTGCAGATTTTCGCTCACCCGCAACGCGTCCAGATTTGCGCGAATCTCTCATTGTGGCATCACCAGTGCGGGACTTATCGTGCTTGGCTTTGCGTTCACCACTGTTGCCCCGCGACCGGTTACCACTATTATCACGCGAACGATTTGCAGGCAACTCAGACTCAGGCAGCTCCTCTTGGGGTTGTGCTGCCGGCAAAGGGACAATCTGAGAGGTGTCCAATGAATCTGCAATATGTTTCTCGGCAGCTGTTCCACCTCTGGTCACGCGCTTCTTTTTGTTGGATGGTACGGTGGGCGTCTTTGTGTCTTTATAGGTATAGCCCCCACTCCTGCTAAATGTAAACAAAATGTAAGACACACATACATGGAGAGTGAGAGAGAGAGAGAGCGAATGAGAGTACTCACTTTTGTACCTGTGCGGCTTCTGCCAGCTCGCGCTGCAGTTTACGATTCTCTTCGTTGTCTTTTAACAGACATGAAGCGCGCACATTTCGATCCCAAGTTGAGCTCCAGCCTTGAAAATGGATTTTGTAATCAAAGTATCGTTGATTCTTATCGTCTCGTCTCTCATAAACAGCCAAAACCTGCGAAGAAAATAAATTTTTCGGGGTGAAAAATCAAGCTGACCGCCTCGTGCATTTGGCATTTGTGTTTGACGTTTCGGTATGTCTTGCTTTGTGTGCGTGAGACTGTATTCCTGTGTCGGTGAATGGGTTACCTTACTGACGTACAAGACCCGTGCTTTCGAGTCGTCGGGCTCGTAGCATAGGACTCTCTCACCCCTGTTGAATATCTGATCCTCATTCTCTTTTGCCGTCATCACTTTTACATAAATTCCACCTACTAATAGCTTATGGCTATATTACTATTATTATAATTTACATTCGCCGCGACGCTCGCGAATTGACTCTTTTGCCGTTCACCCAAAAGTGCGCACATTTCAGGGCCGCGATAAATATGCAAATAAGAGATCAACTGGTTCATTTGGATTGACAATAGTAGTGGTTTGTACGTCTAATAATCTGTATAAAATATAAACGATATACAACGGATTTTAATTTTTAAAAGTAAAAATTGTATTTACAATTAGTAATTTATTTTTTGTTTTTATTTTAACGAATCTCCCAATTGAAATGTCGGCGCGCGCTGTGAATGGCATTTATCGAATTGCACTTGTTATCGATAAGTAGCGTTGGCGCAAATTGAAAATGTTCGGTTGCTATGGACGGAAAACCAAAACAAAAACCGAGACAATAAAATATCTCTGCATTTTTTCACTTCACGTGAAAATATTATTTTAAGTCTTTAGTTCAGCGCAGAGTAGATATATTCCAAAGATGGCTACTGCCTTGTCGCCAACCAATTGGCTGCATGTGGACTTTGGAGACGAGCCTCCCCCGGTGCTATCAACTTTATCGAGCTGTTTAACGTTAAGCGATGTGCAGTGTGATGATTACGTGCGCCTAGTGGCTGCTGACATATCCTTAGACGATGATGACGAGCCTAGTGCCAAACTTAAAGTGTTTCGTGGACTCAAACTGAAGCAGGAACAACCACTACCAGGCATCCCAACTGCCATCGAGAGTCTCTACATAGACGAATCGGAGTCCAAAACGCCGGGTAAGCAGGATAACTGTGTGTGCAAGGACTCAAATGTTAATTCCTTTTGTTTTCCAGTGATTGCCGTAGCTATCGCTGAGTCAGTTCTGTTTTATCGGCATTTAAAACCGTATTTTAAGTACACAGTACCTGCCCTAGATGCCGATGAGTTGGAGCAGGAGCTGTGGCGCAAGTTGCCTGTCATGAAACCAGAAACACATGATGAACTGCTGCAGTTGCTCAATGATGTGGATCATGCGTTGCTGTCGCGCAAGACGCAACGATTGCTGCAGCTGTCCGGGGAAGAGAGGGAGGTCAGTTGTTTATATTGAAAACATTTATTTAGTATTCCCTTTTAAAGTTTCTTCCTGCAGTCTTTCATCAATACTCACAAGGATTCACCCGTGGGTCGTGTTGGTAATATTGTAGCCATGTGCTGTCTGAAACGAGTTTCCAGCAGCAACAATCCTCCATCACATCTGGTGCTGGCTACCGACACTGGACGAATATATGTACTGGAACCGCAAGGATTTAATTTGATCTATCAGGCCAAGACGTGTAGCTTTGAGACGGCAGTGACGAGTCTTATTTCGGTTCACGGCACTTACGAGACAGACTTTTGCATTGTTGTGGGCACACGTAATGGAGGTGTCTATCTGTTACGCAAATCCAGCAACGAGGGGCAGGAGATCCTAAAGATGACAACGCCCTTGACGGGCCTACAGCTGCTGCCCGTCGATCAGACAATCATAGTGACCACCATGGAGCAGCGCCTTATGTGTTACTCGAAGCGTGGCAAACTGCTCTACCAGGTACCGCTGGAGGCGCAGCCCGTATGCATTTTGCCATTAATGCTTGCCCATCTTGGTATTACATTAGTGGCCGTAGCCTTGCAAGGCGGCACAGTGAAATTCTTCTTGCAACGATATTTGGTCGATGCATTCGAGGTACCGCAGACTGTAGCCGCCATGCGGTACGGCCGCATGGGGGTGGAGGATAACGTGCTGGTGCTAACCACTACGACGGGTGAATTGGTTATCAAAATATTAAAACGCATCACACATTTTGAGCCCAACAGCGATGCCATGGCAATGGTCAGCAAAGGACTAAACCCATCGCAGGCGACAGTAGACGTCTCTATATTGGACAAGTCAAAGAAGAGTTCCATATTTGTGGAACAAGCGGCACGTGAAAAGCAGCAAGCTAAGGGTGAGTTGTGTAGACTAAAATCTGAAGTAATATTTAATTATTCAGCTATGCTTGTAGCCAGCTATGGCAGCTTTCAGGTGGAACTATGGCGATTGCGACACACTGCAGCACGAGCCACCATCGATGCCATAAACTCCTCGGAGAGCACGATTTCGGGCGACCTCACGCATGCGCCCGTCAAGCTATCAGCCGAAGTTTGCGGCTCAGGGCCTGCCTTTCGACTTTACCTCACCGTGCAGAATCTATCTACGTTCAAGATGGCCTCGAATCTAGTGGTACTGTTGCATGCCGATCGACGACATTACACCATACAACAGGCAGTCGCGAGGTTGCCCAGTGTACTGCCTGGTATTCCACTACGAGTTGATCTTGAGGTTGTGGCTGTGCTGGATGCAGTGGATAAGTTGCCACCGGCCAGCTTGACGCCGGACAATTCTCAAATACGCGTCATGCTGCTGAAGGCTGGCCAGGCCAAGCCACTTATCGCTGCCGCTGTGGCCATGCCTCAATCAGAGGCAGCATTATAAACTCGAGAGTTCACTGTGATTTTTATGTATTTTATAACTTTTTGGTATGACTGAAAGATTCTTTCCTATGATAGTTATTAACCCTTATTTCTTTAAGGTGTATTTCGTGCGTACTCCTTGTAGATTTTGATGAAACCTTCTTGGTTGCCTGCGTGAACGATCCATCGCTCCTCTTCATATATAATAATCTCTAATTGGGCGCTACTTGTAGAGGGCATAGCGCATCCGGTACTAGTCAGTGGCTTCTGCATGAAGTTCTTATCACGTTCGATTGCTTACTCAAAACTAGCCATCTTGTGTGATGGTTTATATGTTGATCAATTTTATCTAACCAACTTCTATTCATATGCAGTTTTATGGCTTATCCATTTTAATCAGCTCCATGCAAATTTCCTTCTTAAGAATAAGAAATTCCCAATTAATTCATGGAAAACTACGATTACCGATAAGACCTCTTACGATTTGTAGGAGCTGAGATAATTGCTACTGTGATTCATTGAACCTTACAATCGGAATATGATTCGTACTGGGCCACGCCACCCACTTATTAATTAAGTCATTCTGTTTATCTTCAGAGCCTGTCAGGATTGCCATGCGATTTTCGATATACTATGTGGCCGAATATATGTATAGATATTGGGGCGGGGTACAGTCATAAAATATTCATGTTAATCTTATCACTTAAGTGCATAAGGTGCTTATTCATATCTCCCAATGAGGTATATACTTAGCACTATGATTGGTAGTCTCTATACATACATATATACAACTAATTTCTTTTTTACTTTGTTGTTTTTTTGACAAAGTGCAAGTACGAATTCCCCCAACCATCTGATAAGCAAACCTCGTACGAGTTTTTTTGTTATTTTCCGCATTTCCCCGCCCCACTGCCCACACCGCCCAATCAAATCGGCAATCACATATGGAATGATGTATGTGTTTGGGGAGTTTATCAAAATTGGGTCTGGCAATGGGAAAGGGAATACAGTCAGTCAGCCGGGTGTGAATGTGATAAGATTAGCCAAAAACAACGGCTGCCGGTGTTTGAGCCTCTATTATATATAGCTAGCCGGTGGTTAGGGTTTCCACAATTTGTTTTCGTTAGCCAAACATAACAAACCACCAAGCACCACCAAACATGACTCTGACTGTAAGTAGAACTGACGGATTTTATAGCGAGAGTTTGAACTTATTTTCCATTTTTCTTTACGGCAGTTTGAGGAAATCGTTGAGAAGGCCAAGGCTTTCAGCCAGCACGTCACCAAGGAGGATGTCCTGGAGTTCTACGGCTACTACAAGCAGGCCACCGTTGGTGACTGCAACATCGAGGAGCCTGAGGATGAGGAGAAGAAGGCTCGCTACCTCGCCTGGAAGAGCAAGGCCGGTCTTACCGCCGAGGATGCCAAGAACCACTACATCGAGGTTTACAAGAAGCACGCCGCCAAGTTCGAGTAAACTGTGCATTTAGCCGGAACTAAGCCAATTAGCCAACTTGCTGGCCATGTCACAGACAGGCAGATCTATCTATCAATCGCACTTGCCGTTGTTAAAAATGTATTTATTGTATTTTTATATTAATGTTTAATAAACTCGTGAAAGAAACTCACTATCGTTTGCACCTGAAAAAAAAAGAATATTTAGCTGTAATATACCCTAGAGTAGCACTTACAGACGAAAGTATCTATAGTATTTAGCCTTGTAGACAACCTTGATTGCCCTATCTGACAGCCTTGATATATTGTCCTAATTTAGATCAGATTAGGTAAAGGCATTAGTCTTGTACTTAACACTAAGCTGTGAGATACCCTAGAGTAGCACTTACAGACATCTACAAAAATATGTAATAATTACAAAAGAATCTAGTCATGTAGGTATACAAGTATAACCCTTTAGACAACCTTGACGGACTTATCTGACAGCCTTGATATAGTGTCCTGATTTAGATCAAATTTGCTGAGGGCGTTTGTCCCTAAATTGGAAGTCCAAATCAATATGTAGACAAGCATAGATATATCTATCTACGTTTAGTAGTCAAAATACTTACAATTTCAGACAGCCGGAAATGCCTAGATCAAACAGTATCTCGGTCTGATATAGAGTAGGTTGAAGTAGAGGTATAGACAAAATAACATAAGAGTATCATGTTGGTAGCACAAAAAGGTTGGTATATCACCAAAGTGAAAGGTAAATTCCTTATAATCATACTAGTTTATAGAATGAGTTATTATATCCTTAAGAGGACATAACGAATTTACGGTTAACGCATATATTTACTTTGTGTACATAAACCTGTGGGCAAAATAAACCCTTAAAATTTCCATTAAGAGTTGTTTTATTTCCCAAGAATCAAATAGTTACAATTCTTTCGCTTTAGCAAGTGACAAGAACTCAAGTTTTATAATGTCCAGTTATATTGTATATATTGTTTTATTATAATTTAAATATTTATTATAATAATTCTTTATTGACCTAGACGACGAACTATTGTATAATCCCTAAAACTATGCTACATTTCCATGTAGCTTGTTGAACATATAGATTATATGATATGATTAGAATAATCATGACAAGCGAAAGCTTTTATTAGTAATAACTGGTGCTGTAGAAATCAATTTTTTACTGAGTGGTTACCCATTTTTATCTTTACTGTTTGTTTACCTAATTTTCAGTTTCAACGTACCGAATTCAAATCGCTGGAGTAGATATCAAAAGTAAATGATTACAGTCGAATTTTAAGCAGAACGAAGCTTGCTAAATTTGTATTTTACTGAGCTTTTTAAAAGTTACGAGTAAAAAGGTCAACCTGCTTATTTGGGTGTCAAATAGTTTAAATTGAATATAATTATTCCATTACACTGGAAAATTTACGATTAGATTAGGCGATTAATGTTGTGACATTCACAGGAGATAGCTGAATACAACAAAGTGTAATAACATTTTATTTTATTTGTAATTTTGTTTTTCTATCCTTCGTTCATTGCAAATGTTTAATAAAGGGTATACTTAGATTGTGCAAAGCAAGTGTGGCAGACCCTACAAAGTACATATTTTCATAAAGAGGATACCTATCAAAGGGAACGCATATCGTGCAAATTGTGTGAGGGCAAACCAGTGAGTTGGTGAATTTCTAAACATTTTACAAAACTGACCAAAGAGTATCTAACTCTCGACAATGGTTGACTTTAGCTTTCGTTACTTGCTTATTTGATATTTATATTTCTTTATAAAGGCCGATTAATGAGATAGATATTTAAGCTACCACGGAACTCCTTAAACTAAAGAACACTCAACATTCCCCTTGTCCTTGAGTCATAAAAGAAATTAATGTCTCAAATAATCAAATAGGTGTGCATTGGAACTGATAAGAAGTCGCGATTCCACTCAAATCATTCGCGGAAAGTTCACTTCAACGCTGAACTGAAGATGTGATTAGAGCGGGGATGCACTTCGAACCCATCGCCGAATAATTCAATGATTAGGTACCCCCTCTCCCGGCTGACCAGTGGGAATCAGACCATATGTGTGGGCACTTGAAACCACCATCCAACAGTACTTAGCTGAGCACGACGAGTGCGCCGTGCGAGAATTTTTGTGAAAGCTCAGCGAAAGAGCTTTCGCTCACGATCGTGAGTGGCGAAAAAGACTTAAATTGAATTCGAAAATGAATCGCGGGTTCAGACAGTGCCGAGTTCTGTGATCGTCCACACACAAGTCCAGCGTAAGTGCGTGCAAGTTTCCGGGGAAGCGGGAGCCGTAAAGTGGAATTAGACGAGAATGTTATCTATCAATACCATTAGGAAAACAAAATTTGTTGCATGCGCAGTGACATCTGTGACACAACAAACACCAACACCAACACAACAACAATCTACAAGCTCGTCAACTCATTTAGATAATGGACAAGTGTTAGGGCCACGCAAGACCGTGCCTGCAGTAGTTGCCTAAGTGATTGGCACGTACGCATGATCCACGCCCAAAGCCATTTCTGGCCGCGCGAATCCAATCCCTGCTGCGTACGCAAATCGCGCGATTCATCGTCAGATACATTTGTATCTTGCGCTACCGGCGCAGGTTTTATTAATGAATTTCTATTTTTATTGTGCGCCGACGACAGCGTCGGCTGCTGGTGAAAGTCGCGCTTAGCGAATCCCCCGTAAATGGTCCGACCTCAAATATAGTGTACAAATTCATAAAATCGTCCGATGTGTGCTAAAGTTCAACTGGCCAGACAATTTGGCGGCAGCATGTTCGCCGTGCCCCCAATTAGCATAGATATCTTTCGAATCTTTCGTATCTGGGGTCGAGAAACGTGTTGTGTTGATCTCGTGAGCTATTTATAGTATCTAGACTCTTGAAGTCGAAGTCGTTACGTCGTTAACTATATTGCCTACATAATAATTTTCGTTCTTCTTTGCAGTTTACAATATAAGACCAATAAAATGTCCCTCACCGAGGTAAGTGGTTTATTTTGGATAGTGTCATAAATATTACTCGAGTGGGCGGCGAGATAAGTCCACCCGGTAGCTTATCGGTAGCACTTGGATTGGCTGTACTAATCGTTTAATCTTTTCAGCAATTCAACGCCGCCGCCGAGAAGGTGAAATCGCTCACCAAGCGTCCCACCGATGATGAGTTCCTCGAGCTGTACGCCCTGTTCAAGCAGGCCACTGTTGGCAACAACGAGACTAGCAAGCCCGGCTTGCTGGATCTGAAGGGCAAGGCCAAGTGGGAGGCATGGAACAAGCAGAAGGGCAAAGCCACCGAGGCAGCCCAGAAGGAGTACATTGCCTTCGTCGAGGGTCTGGTGGCCAAGTATGCCTAAGTTAAGGGTGCAGCCCCCTTCCCAACTAAACTAAATTGATTCTAAACCAAGACTAAAGCTATATTTATCTAATGTAGACACAACGATCTTTTTAATTTGTAATAAAATTTGTTTGTAAACTTTTAACTCGACGATTATCTCTCGCCGCCCCGTCAGTTCGTTGTGCCTTCCGGGTGTGTGTGTGTGTATGTGTGTGTGTGTGTGTGTATGTGTGTGTGTGTGTGTGTGTGTGGTGGCCCATTGAACCCGCATACGAGTTTACTATTCGAGTACGTGGCGCATGTTATTTGCAAGGCAAATACATCACAGCCGATCCAGGGGCAAGCGAAGCTTGTTGAGGGGAAATTGCACCTTGTTCACTGCGGCACATTCTACGGATGACGCGTTGTCGTCACCAACTCATTAGCGAATAACTGTTAAAAGCCGTTTTCAGTGTCAGGCTTTGGAAGAACGGGCCAGATGTGTTGGCTGACCTTGAAAGCATGAGAGGTTTAACGGGGTGCAAGGTAACAAAGTGCAGGAGGCTTGAGAGCAGCAGCTTAACACTTGACAATAAGATCGTGCCTTTGATCTAAATAATAATAATTATAAGAGGCAACATTGTATATATATTTATCTCTCTAAAGATCATCTCTTCATTTCTCATTCGTCATTCTTTTTCTATTTGCTAAGCCATTAAAATTAAAACAAACGAAAACAATTGTTAGGGTGGTTCAGGAGTTAATATACTTAAAAAAATAAATATTAAATGTTTCATCAATTTAAACAGGAATGTTTAATGTATTCTGATTGAAACATTTATAACATTTCCTGCATGTTGTGCACTGTACAAAAAATATTTAACATTAACTTTCAGTTAACTTGCAGTTAACTTTGTCTTTAACTCAATCCCTCTAAAAGTTTATTCAAATTCACTATTAATATAAAGTTTTTTTATCATTATCATTTTATTTATTTATTATCCTTGCGCGACAACTGAACTAAAAACTAATTTTTAATAAAATACCATTAATTCACATTAATAATTTACAACAATCGTCTTTAGTATATTAGTTGTATATTTATAAGAAACCTATAATCTTTTAAAATTATAATTTTGAAATATCAATTACACTAATATGTACATATTTTACAATAATGTCTGATTACTGATTTTTCCGCAAAAAGAAACAGACCGACCCGCAGATAATCCAACAAACATCCGCGAGGCAGAATATTTTTAAGAGGCACTGTGCTGTGTGTTCTCTCTTAAATCGTCTTTACTTTGCTGCTCAACAGGTGAGCAACTGATGAGAGAGCGCAAGAACACAATAACATTGCGCGCTGCGCTTTTTGTTTATGAATGAAAAGCGCAAAGCAAACGGTGATAAATGTCTGTGGACGAGCAAAAACGAACAGCAGCATGAGCAACAAGAACACAAGTGAGTGAGCAACAGAAACAACAACAACAGGTTGTCAGTCAGCCAGGCCGATTCAGATCGAGCTAGAACGAGAGAGAGAGCGCGGGAGAGCGAACGCGTTATGGCAAAGAGAGGAAGTGAAGGGAGAGAGAGCGAGCAAGTCCAACCAGTCAGGCAGACCGAGCCAAGCCAAGCCAGCAGCGACTCTTGGTCTCAGTCTGCGTTCAGTCTACGTTTTGGCCCAAACGCGTTTGCTTGGCCAGCGCGCATGAGCCGTCGGTTTGTCTGCCCTCGTCGCGTATAACCCCCCCCCTTCTCTCTTGCTCTCGCTCTCTCTCTCACTCTCCGTGTTGTCAGTGCGGTTGCGTGTGTGTGTGAGTGTTAACAAAATGTGATTAGCGAAAATACAAAAGAAGCAAACGCAGAGGCGACAAAAGAATAGAAAATACAGCGTGAAAGTGTGTTAAAAATAACAACAAAATAAATAATACGAAATAATAAAGAAAAAGTAAAGTATTTAAAATATACACAGCACAAGCACAACAATATTTGCATAGAGTAAAAACGTAAAAGCAGCAGAAAAAACGAAAACAAAAAGCGAAGGAGGTGCAAAAAATAATTAAACAAAAAGCCCATCGAATAATGTTAAAAGCAATGCTGAATTTTCTGCTTTATCGGCAGCAGCAGCAGCAACAGTAGCAACAACAATAAAGTTCGTATTGAACTACACCCAAAAGCAAGCAACAACAAGAGTAGCAACAGCAAAGGCGGCTGTGCGGCTGACTTGGCCGACAGCTCACCAACAGCAGCAGCAACAACAACAACAACAACAGCGAGAGCAACAACATCAGCAACAGCAGCCAGAGTCATCGTCTACCTTTTTCGTGCCTTTTCAAGTGTTTTTTTTATTGTTGGCACCCGCTCAGCAGAGCGCAGCAGAGAGCGCAAGAGAGCGTAGCACGTAGCCTGAGCGAGGGCGAGGCAGAGAGCGTGTCTGGCTCAGACTCAACCAGTTCCAGTTGCACGACATGACCAGCTGTGCCTTAGCCTGTCGCTGTCTCCGTCTCTGTCTCTGCTGCCTCACACATTCATCATAGTTGGCAATTTTGGTAAGTCCAGCATGGAGCTTGGGTTTACCGTTAAGGCGTAGATAGCGCAGAGCTCGCTTTCCGCCTCAACTACCTGTTCATTGGCCTCCTCCACAGCCAATTCCACCACTCCCCCTCCCCCACTCTCCCTTCCCCCAGCTGGACCAATCTGTGACTTATCTACCTGAGACAGACGCAGCTAACTAAACTTTTGCCTAAGCGTTTCTCATTCCTTTTTCATAATTTCTTTATATAGCAAAGATTTCTGCTTTGATTTTTGATGTTCTTTTTCTCCTTGTTGTTGTTTTTGTTGTTGGGCTAATTCGCAGCCCATTTTGTTAGCGGCTCTTTTCATTAATAAGTTTCACGCGCCGCTCATTTTTCAACAAGTCCCCCCGGCTGCGTTTACTTCCCTGGAGACACCCCTCCCTCTCTCTCCTTGCTTAGCTTGTGTCTGGCTCGGATTACCGTGTTGATGTTGTGTATTTGGTGTGTGTGTGTGTGTGTAAGGGGATAACATAAATTCTGTTTCGCTAATTTCTTCTTATTCGGGTTCTCACGCTGCGACTTAATAAATTCGCAAAGGCAAGCGACACGCGAAAGATTCTAAGACTGAGGTAAAGCTGGGAAGGCACAGAAAAGCTGCAGGTAGCAGCTGAGCTTAAGATAAAAGGCACTGAATATATAATAAATATTATATTATATATACATATTTCATAAATGAGCAACTGCACATGTTATTTATAAAGAGTTTTAAATATTGCACTAGTGAGAATAATGTATATTACAATAAGACGCCTTAGTCGACCTTTTCTATTTATAAATATGATAAATATAGAAAATAATTTGGAATTAAATATTAATAATGATAAAGGAATAAAAATGTATACACAAAAACCCCCAGAAAAATCAACTGACAAGTTTGCTTAGTTTTTTCATTAAAAAATACAATTTTCTTGGCAATATTCTATAAATATAATTCTTCCTGATTTCATATTCTATATCTATACTCTCGAATACCTGAACATATTTCACATTCCGCATAGAAATACCTTGCAGAAACTGGAAGCTTGCACTTCCTGCTTGGAATTACAACAACAAATTCTGGAAAATGTTCAAATTGAGAAGACTTACTACTATTTCCAAGCAATGCTCAAATGGATTATAAAATAATCAAGTCAGCTGAGCCCAGCCCAGCTCGCTGCAGTTCTTGTGGCAGCCTGTGTAGGGTTGCCACAGCGCGTCAGAAACGAGTTTCGCCCAGACACAACATGCTACAGCTGTGAGTGCGCTTGTGTGTGTGTATGTGAAGCCAAGACTTGAAGTTAGAGCTGCGCCTGCCTGCAAGGCGAGTCGTGCAGCTGAGCTTGCAACGCGAAGCGCTTGCAACACGGGAAGGCACTCGACACTTGATGCTTCTATGGCCAGGTATTTGCAACAACAACAACAACACGGCGCATAACTGTGAGAGAGGAATGCACAAACAAGAACAAAACACTTGCCGTGCACGCAATGCGAGAGCGAGAGAGAGTCGAATGATTGGCATTGCGCATACGCCGCATGGTGTCGGGAGGTGTTAGTCAAGCTCAACAGAGATGATCGAATAACCAAGGCCTTGCACACTCGACTGACTCGATCTCTATTTGTCATTCTGATTTGAATACCAATACGAGCCAGGCAGGGCGGACTCAAGCGGACAGGTTCTCAGCGCCATCTCAATTTGAACTCTGTCATTTGGCAAATGCAAATGCGATTCGAAATTCGAAAATCTAAAATCGAACCAAGAATTATTGCTCAGCGATCTGTTGTTTGTCAGCAGGCCTGAGGCTGCAACTAGCTTTGTGCTGCGGCTTGGCAATTGTGTGTGTGTGTGTTTGTATACATGAAGTGAGCAAAAGAAGGGTATATTCGATCGGTGAAGTGCTGTGAAAGAGACAGAATAATACTCAAATCAAATATTATATGCTTGCAGCAGGTGTATTAATTTTGACCTGGAGTTGGCAACGTACCTTAGGAGATATCTACGACTCTATAAAGAATATATTCTATATTTCATCATCTTTGTGGCTGGCTCGAGGTCAAAATAAAATAAAATAAAAACAATTTATTTTTATTTATATTTTTCTTCCGATATATTTCGGTTGCACTTCGGTAACCGTCTTCAGGGATTGATTTTGCACGTCTGCTCTTGCGGGCGCGGAGTTCCTCGAGCCATCCACAAAGATGATAAAAAACAAAGGTCGCCAAAACACTATTATACTCGTATTCTATATTTCTATATTCTATATAATATATATATTCTGAATCAGCATCAACAGAGTAGTCGAACTAGTCATATCTGTCTGTTCGTTCATCTGTCCGTCTGTCTGTAGCACCTCAAAGTACTTTTCACTTAGCTTAAACTTTTAAAACGCATTGCTCATGCCCGTCTGTCTTTATCTATACTGAGGCAGATCTCTGGCTGCAGTGGAATAAGAACGATGTAACTTATTGAATACCATACAAACCTTATGTTTATTTCAAATTTTCAGTGCCAAGACTGTTAGATACGGAAATCAAGAAACAGACAAAGCAATGCTTGCAATACTTGTACGAGCGAGAAGGCAATAAGCGTACACCTTTTTAAGCATACATTAAAAGTTAGCTCCGCTGTCTGGCACCTATGTAGGGTATCTAACAGTCGAGTTCCGCTAGACTTGCCCGCCTGTTGTCTTTGTGTGTTTGATCTGTGCTGCTGCTGTTGTTGATGTTGCTTGTGTGTTAACCTGCCGCACCGGTTTCGGTTTATGCTTTAGCCAACGCCATCATCATCATCATCATCTCCATCTTCATCACCATCATCGTCATCCATTACTTATACACTCATGCAGCGCATACTACGTGTATTTCTATTTCTCTTTTAATTTTCTCTCGCTTTGCTGTTGTTGTTGCTGTTGCTGTTGCTGCGACTTGTTGCTGCCTCTTTATTTATTTTTTAACCAGTTTCTTTGCTGCAACCTGAGCGCGAATGAGCCATAAATAACAACAACAACAGCAACAACAATAAGCAGCAGCAGCAACAGCAACCAAAGTGCTCTGCGGCTGTCCCGGTTTCCAGGAAGCAAATGTCCGTCCCAATTCGTCGGTGTCTGCGTCTGCAATTCGCGTGCAGAGCCGTTGCCTGCCTGCCTGCTTGACGGACAGACAGATAGAGACACTATGTCCATGTAGAGACCTCGCTGTGTGTGCGTGTGTGTGTGTGGATTATGCAACTTTTGGTTTTTATTTGAAAATTTAATAATCCACAGCGCGTTGGCGTCGCTTCCTTGATGGCCTCCTCAGCCGCAGCCGCAGCCACAGCCACAGCCACAGCCGCAGCTGAAGCAGAGACAGCGCATTAGAGCCGACAGCGCAGTGTGGAAGTGAGATAGCAATAGCTGACTGCACACTGCACTGCAAGCGCCCACAAAGCAAATTCCGCTAAGACTTAAGTCTTAATCCGCGCACTGCGGAATTCTGCGCATCTAATCAAAATCTAAGTACATGCCAGGGGTTGCTCCCTCCCTCTCTCCCCCCTGCCAAATGCATTCCACACTTGGCCAAAGTCTCAAGAGTCTGTCATTTGTCGTCGCCAGGTCTGCTATATCAGCGCAAACAATTGCCATAAGTTATAGTGCTCAGTTTCGCGGTCCGTTCAGGGAATCCCCAGAACAGAACAGAAGTCAAACCAAATTTCATTAGCAGCATGTGCAAAATCTGTGAAATATATAAACAAACATATAGAAGAATATATACAGAGACTGCCTAACCTTGACCAACTGCACAGAGAGAGAGAGAAAGAGAGAGAGATTGTGAGTGCAAAGTAGTCAATTATGGCAAAGCATATCGCATCGCATCGCATCGCATCGCATCGCATCGAAAGGTCAGTTATGGCTGCGACTGCGATAAACGCGACTGTGATAAGCAAGTTCTTTTTGGGGCCAGTGCAGGTGTTTTATCAGCTTTATGACCTAGCTATAAAGTGGGCGCGAGTCATAATATTTAATATTGTATATTCACCCCTCTCTCTCCCTCTCACTCTCTTTGCGGTCAACCATTTCAAATGAAACTTATCAGTTTCGCAGAACAGATCGATCGATATGTGCGCTATGAGTTGATATACTAAGTAAACTACAGGCAGTTAGACTACATACTATATACTGTACACTATATATGCTATATACTGCATAAAGTGAGGGAATTTCCTTCTTTCCTAGACAGCCTTTACTGTACGTCGTCGTTGACAGAGCCAAATCAGAAATTCAACAAGTATTTAGTGGCCAGAGAGGCGTCGCTATATCTAGCTATATCTAGCTATATAGAACAGCAGACAGACACGAGTGCAGTCAAATAGCCAGACAGCGAAAGAGCTAGGAGAGAGGGGGACAGAGAGAGAGAGAGAGAAATTATTGCAGCAAATATTTAGTCAAGTGGAGAGTGGAGACTGGAGATGAAGATGCGACGCCAGTTGCAGCCAGAGAGATTGTTGCTTAGCCCAGTCTAGTGCTTTCTCCCTTTCTGTCACTCTCTATCCCATTCGCTTCTATACTCCCTCCCCTCCCCGGCAAGTCATTTCTATTGCCATGAGATAAGATAAAAAATCGCGGCGCCAGGCGCTGCTCTGGCACTGGCACTGGGCCAAAAGCAAATATGGCAATGAAAGCGTCGCGAGGCAAACTTAAATATACTTTACAGTAGCCCAGAGTGGACTCAGGCAGAGTTAGTTAACTTACCACAGCACTGTCTCTCATCATTGCAGCTGCCCCATGGACATTGTTGACTACTAGCACAGCAGCAGGAGACGAAGATGCACGAGCTGTTCACGAAAGTGCTCGCCAAGCGCGATTTGTCCCGCGCCGGAGATCTCTTCTCTGTGCCAGATGCAGACATTGTCAATGATATTACAGAGGTGGTAAGTAAAGGGGGACTTCTTCCCTCACTCTCTGCCACTGCTAACCCAATCTCTCTTCCTTTGCAGCTCTCTGAAATCAATCCGATCATCTCGCATGCTGACTACGTGAAGAACAACAATGATCAGAGCGTGGTGGAGATCTGTGTCACCCGCGTGCTCTCCTGCATTAGGGAAACGCGCAGCGCGGAGCGTTATTGCGCTGCCCTGGTGGATCTGCTCAAGACTTGTCTGCTGTGGAATCTACAGCCAGTGGCAGCCACCAAGGAGGAGCCGCCACACGCCAAGATCGCTGCCGACATTATTTCTAGCATATTTTTGGTAAGCTCGACGCGATAAGCTTCCCTGCTTGGCCAAGTTCCTTATGGTATATTCCCCTTGTGCCTTGCAGAACTACGATAAGAAGGAACTGATGAAAATTGCACTGCCCATTGCCGTGCAGTTTCTGCCCAAGGGCAACAAGGAGCTGTCCCGCAATCTCGCCAGCTATCTCTCGCTGGCCGCCATTGACTACGCGTATCTGTTGATTGACATAATGGATCCCATTATGGATTCCATACTGTCTGGCAACTACGGACTGCTGCGTGTGCTCTCCCAGGTGTACGAGGTCTCGCCCAAGACAGTGACGCCCTTTGCCCCACAGTTGATTCCGCTGCTGCCACAGTGCGATGCCCAGGAGCGCATGGCCGTGTTCCAGCTCTACCTGCTCATCGTGCAGAAGTCGCCCGCCGTGCTGGAGTCGTGTGTGCCGCAGTTGTGCGGCTTCCTGCAGGACAGCGACACCTCGAACATCACCATGCAGATCCTGCTGAAGCTGGCACAGCATGCGCCGCATCTGCTGGTGGATCACTTCGAGCAAGTGCGTCTGGCGGCCAAGACTAACCCGAGCACAATCACACTGTGCGCTCAGGTGTTGACCACGTCGGGCATTGGCAGCAAGGAGACAGCGCAGCAGGCACTGGACTTTGTGCTGGAGCATCTGCCTGCGCAGGCACTGCTGCAGCAGGAGGCCACCAGGCTGTGCTCCGCCTATCCCGTGCTCTTCACCGACAAGGTGCTGGCCTGCGTGCGCCAGAAGAATGCGGCGCTCAGCTCGCAGCATGATGTGGGCAACGCTGCCACAAGCAGCACAGCTGCAGCAGGCAACAAGATTTCTGGTGGTGTCACCATTGTCAGCCTGAACAGCTCCAGTCCCAGCTCAAGTGCACAGCTCAAGCCAGGTAAGCAAGCGTCACTCCTTGTGCCCACTGCAATCTACTTCAATCTCTCTCCTCTTCCTCCCTTCCAGCTGCCTCCGCCACGCCCGCCAGTAGCAGCACTAACATTGTCCAGCCACCGAGCACCCTCCAAGCAATGCCCACGCCCAGTGCGGCTCCTGCGCCCATTGCCACCTCAACGCCCACGGCCACGCCCACGCCCACGCCCACACCAACACCAGCGCCAGTGGCCACGCCCACGCCACCGCACACGGGCTACACACGTCGCGTGAAGCTGGGCGACTCACGCAGCACGGGCAGGCTGCATCCGGCGAGCAACACGCACCGCAGCGTGACACGGCTGAATGTGGCCAGTGGCTCAGTTGGAGGACTCCACAAGAGCATGACGCGACTGAGTAACTCACAAATCAATCAGCAACCCGGAGGCAGTTCCAATGGCAACGTGGTAGTGCAGACAGGTGCCACACCCAAGACGCCCACAACTCCCGGCAATCCACCCGTGACTCCTGTGCCGCCTTTGAGCAACGATGTCATCATCACTGGGCACAATAAACATGGCATTCCGGTGACCTCGGGTGGAGTGACAGTGACCACGTCGCCCTCGAAGGTGCGTCCACACTCGCAAGGTCCCTCGACGCTGCTCAACTCCAGCACGGTGCTGATGAAGTACAGCACAGATGCACTCAACCAGTCGGTGGGCTCCATATCCATACCACAATCCATGGCAGGCGCCGCCGGGGGTGGAACGTCAGCTCAGCAATCTCAGAATGCCGTCTCAGTGCATCATGCATCGCCAGCGTTGCCACAATCCTCCAGCAATGGCAATGCCAAGTCCGTGATGAAGCTGCCCGTGAATGGGAATGTAAGTGAAGATCTGCCTCTGATTGTATCTATGCCTGTGCCTCTCCCTGTCTCTCATCCTCCCTCCCTCCCTCTAGGTCTGCCTCCTGTCCCTTTTACTGTTCCTTTCCCTCTTCTCATCAACTTAATATTCCCTACTCCTGCAGAGCGAGGTCATTGTCTCGGGCCCCACCACTACCACTAATGTGGCGCCACGTCGCAGCGACAACACAAGCCGCACGCTGCTCAATGCCAACAGCGTAATGGATCAGCGCATGAGCACCTTCGAGCCATATCAGATCATGCGCGATCCTGTGCAGCAATTCTGCGAGAAGAACTTTCCCTCGATCAAGTCGTACATGGATGAGGTATCCCAGCATCTACCGCCACCCACAAGATGCAGCATTGAGGGTAAGTGAACAAACTCTCCTGCTATACTCTCCTACTCTTTCTCTGCTTGTACTTATGCTCTCTGCTCACCTTCACACACTCGCACACACATGCACACATCACACACAGTTTCCAATGAATTTGCAGAGCGCCGCAAGAAGGTTGCCAAGCTGCATTTCTCCTGCCAAATACGCGGCCCGCACTGTCTCTACTCCAAGACTTGCTTCACGATGCGCACGCGCAATCCCAAGACCTGGATACACATGATCTTCCTGGACTTCCAAGTGCGGCACTTTGTAAGTAGTTGCCATACCTTCCTTCCCATAGAAGTAGTTACTACTTTAGCCTTTCTCTTTGCAGGTCAAGGAGAAGTCTGTGCTCAGCACACGCGAGCCTGGCATCAGCAATCTGAAGAACATCTGGCAGATACTCAAGTGCGAGAATCGCAGCTTCACTGAACTGGTCACCAGTCAGTTTCCACAGGTCAAGGTGGGTTATCCTCCCAATCCTTAAGGGACTACTTCCTCAATAATGTATTCCTTTCTCCTCTTCTCCTTTTAGGACCGCGAGATTCTTGTGAATGAGCTGCGCCATTCGGGCTTTCTGGATGTCTTTGAGGTGTCCAAGACGGACAAGTCCAATCCCAACTGCAACGAGCTGGAGTATCAGTGGGGCTGCTTTCTGTGCAATCATCCGGACAAGGCGGTGGGCTTCCTCAATGGCAGCAATCAGCCCATGATCGAGGGACAGCTCAAGGAGAAGAAGGGCAAGTGGCGACTCTTTAGACGCTGGCGCACACGCTACTTTACGCTCTCCGGGGCGCATCTGTCCTGCAAGGGATCTGTAAGTGGCACAGGGAGTAACTCGGATATATCCCCGACTATATCTTGATTCTCCTTTCAGAGCGGCGGCGAGAGCATCGATGTGAATCAGATACGCTCGGTGAAGGTGTCACGTGGCGCACGCAACATACCCAAGGCCTTTGAGATCTTCACTGCCGACCAGACCCTAATACTCAAGCCCAAGGATGGCAAGAATGCCGAGGAGTGGGTGCAGTGCCTCAGCATTGTGGTGGCGCATTCGCAGGCACGCGACAATCCCACAGTGAAGACTAACAGCCTGCCCGCTCGCAGCATTGGCAGCAGCAAGCCTTCCTTTTAGCCATCCCCCCAACCTGAACCTGAACCTACATTGTGAGATTATTTTGTAATTGTAAAGACGACAAGACACAAGACAAACACGAAGCAACCATGAAAGACAAGGCAGCGCAACAGGTCGCAGGACACATCTGTCTGCCCCAGACATACTACATACACATACGCATACACATACTTATACACGAATACATGTTATATACTGCATATGCATACATGGTATATGGTGTGGCCCCCACGCGGCGCGTACTTATTATAGACTTACTTACCATTTCAAGGGATTTTTCAAAAATTTTGCGAAACTGTTTTTTCTACTTTAGTTGAGTTTTTTACATTAAGTTTATGCTTATTTATTGTACGTGTATTATACAATCAACTTGCTATCAAATCAAACGTGTCTTTTATTTCATATCATTTTTATAAATAATTCTCTACCTGTACGTAAATTAAAATGCAAAAACCTTGTCATGTCTGGATGCAAGATCATGCATTTCAAGTTTGATTGACTGGCGACGGATGCGAAATTAATTTAAAATCTTTCGGATTTCTTGAACATCTGCAAAACAAGTCACAGCACCTATGTTCCTAGGCCACCCTACGTCACCCCAATTCGACCGATAGTTTTCAAAAATACTGATTTATCCGAGACACATCCTGGACACACACAAATTGCATTGTGTCTTGGCAGAAATGTGGATCGTGTTTGGACTTGCACTGAAATGCAATCAGGATCCAGCAGGGCACTGCTTCCGAGAATGCTGTCATCCGTGACACAAATGGGATCGTGTCTTGGAAAACGAGCTGTAAACAGCGCGCGAAAGTATGCAACTCTTTCTGAATTAACATGACAGCTCGAAAGACGGCAACATAAATTGCGAAAGCAGCAGGTTGCACAGCAGCCGCTCGAAAGTATGCAAAATATATTGAGTAATGGCTGCCAAATAAACACGCTACGCTTAATTTTGAAAGTAATTAAGTAATTAATTAATTGAAGAGAAGTAATAAGATCTTTTTAGCTAGTAATTTTGATTAGTAATATTTTGATTTAGTAATTTTGAAGATAAATTCTCTTGGCTGCGCTAGCAAATTAGGTTTTGTTTGCTGTGTTTGGCTGTTTAATTTCTTCGCCTGGCCTGGTTTTCGATTTGGTTTGGACGCAAACATTTTGAACTAACTACGGTTAAGTCAAACAACAGTTTAAATACTAATTAGTTAACTAGATAATTAATTAACAACAATTTGACACCATTCATGGACGATCGCAGGTTGGCGGCACATCAGCTGAGTTTGCATTGAGATCGTGCTCCTGCTCGTTGAGCTCCAGCAGCTGCGTCCAGTTGGCATTGAGGCGCACCACTTCCATGTCGCGACGCAGCTGCTGCAGGGGCGTATGCTCAAACTGACAGTCGTCCAGCACACGAGAAACGTGCTCCAATTGATTGGCATAGATGCGCAGTCGCTCCACGTTGTTGTTGTCCTGCTGGAGTGGTGTATTGACCTGAGAAAGAGGGAGAGAGAGAGATCAGTCAACGGAGATGTGAGTTGTGTCTGAGTCGAACTTACCGTCAGCTGGGCACCGCATACATTCCGTAGATATTGACTGACTCGCGCGTCCTGCAGCTGTCCGCCAGTGTGCCACATCTTCAGCAGATTCAATATGCCCAGCACATCGCCCTGCTCGGGCTGCTGCATGGGCGACAGCAGCTGCATGGGAGGGAACTCTGTGGTGGGCGACAGCTTCTTGTAGCTGCTGCACAAGGTGCTCAGCGTGCAGATGTCCTCGTTGAGGCGCTGTCAAGCGAAAGCGGAGTCAAAGGCGCAAGTTGGAGAAGCAGGGAAGCAGGGACAGGGGCAGGGAGCAGTTTTACAATTATGGTTACATGGTTAGTTAACGATTAACGGTTTGTATTTGCATTGCAAGTCATTCATTTCAAACGAAAGAGTGCGCTTTTGAACTTGATTTGTGACTGTGACTGTCCATCATTGATGAATTGATGATGATTGTTTGTTCGGTTTGAATGTGGCATGAGAAACAAAGTACAAACAGGAAATGATATATGACAAGATCGTTGATAAACAAGATGATAATAAATGGAACTCAACAGATATCGCATGTAAAATATAGGCCAAAAGTTTATTGCTAATGCTAATCAAATAATACTAAGAATACGATTAACGTAAACTAAGATCAGCAGCTGCAATGCGCGATCGATCGATTGTGTTAAACATATGCAAAAATATATCGGGCGACTAAACGACTATAACGATATATATAGAAATGTCTTCGAAGGGGGGTGGCAAGCGCGCAAAACAAAATTGTCCAATTGATTAAACCAAATCAAATCATAAGTCCAAGAACATTTTGGCTAAAACCTTACGTCGATTTCGTTGCGATGTCGCTGCATTTCGGTCTTGGCACCGCTCAGATCGCTGCCCTTGATCATCAGCTCCTGCGTGGCATCCATGAGCTCATCCTGCAGCTTGAGGTTGACATCCTCCAAGTCTTTTAGCTTCTCCAGCATATCCTCCTTATGCTGTTGTAGTTTGTTTCTGCAATTGGAGAAGATCAGTAAGTCAGTCAGGGCTCTTTAGAGTCTCTTTCTGCCACTCACTTGTCCACAATCAGTTGCTGTATGCAATTGTCATTGTCCAGCTGAACCAGTCGCAGAACCTTGAGCAATTTAGTGACCAGTGTGTCCACCTCAATCACCTGATCGACGACTGCCTGCGCCGTGCTGTACTCCATCAAAGAGGGCAACTCAGCCAGTGAATCGTGGCAGCTCAGCTCCTCCGTGTTGCACTGATCGCGATTGCTATAGAGAAGAGGAAAAGAAGAGAAAGATTAGCAGAAGATTACCCCAGGATAACTTCATCTGTTGCTTACTTCATGGGCAGTCCACTGAACTTGTGCACATGCAGTTCCATCTGCTGGCGATTGGTTATGGCCTGCGACAACTGCTGCAGTGAATCATCGCCATTGGCTGTGGTTTGAAGCTGCTGCTGCTGTTGGCTGCACTGGCTGATGAGCTCTGTGGGCAGCTCAATTTGCGAGATCATGCCGGTGCAGGAGGAGACCATGTTGTGTGAGTGCGAGTCCGGTTGCACCACATCCTCTAGCACGTTGTCCATCATCAGCAGGCAGGGCTGAAACAAAAGGATGTTAATGATGCACACAACGTTCACTTGTCTAGCTCCACTTACCTCCGTTTCCGAGTCGAGCATCTCTGTGGAGTCGGAGTCATCGCCACCATTGCAGCCATTGAGATTAGAGTGCTCATTGTTGTTGTTGCTGTGCTGCACAGCTTGACTTGCCCCTGCTGCTGAGCCCTGGCCCTGTCGCTTGCCAGCCTGGCGCAGCGAGAGACGCTTGCCCGAGTGCGTGGTGGCATGGCGTATGGCACCAATGACGGCGGCTATAAAGGATTGATTGCGTTGCGGCGACAAGGAGCCATCGCTGGTCAGTACCAGATTGTGCAACGTATCGCCAGCAGAGGCTGAATTGAGTGGCAAGTCGAGTCCATTGGGTCGCACGCCGTTCTGCGCGTGCTCAACCTCCGCGCACAGAGATTCCGCCTGGAAACGTGTGTCCTGTGGAGGGGGAGTAAACTAAGTTAGTTAATGAACTGCCAAAGCACAGCACAGAAACTCACCTCTAGATCCTGCTCGGATATGCTGTAGGAGCACACCAACTGCTCCACCAGGTTGTCCAGGCGTGCATGTAGTCCGGACAGCGCTGTCGAAGCACCCGCCACCGCCGCATTCTGCTGATGGATAAGTTCACGTGATTTGTTCTCCAGCGCAGCGTATTTCGTTTGCAGCAGACGATTCTCCTGGCGGCGCTGCTCATTGAGCCGCACCAGATGCCGGCACTCGTCGCGCAGCACCTTGGCCTCCTCCTCGCGATTGGCCAACTGTGCCTTGGCTGTCTGATACTCCCCCTCCAGCTCACGCAGTGCATCACACTGCGCAGTCTTTTCGTGCTGCAGAAAGTCCTGCAACTCACTCGACTCCTGCTCAATGGCAGCCTTCTCCTGCAGCAGCAACTGCTGCGTGGCCAGCGAGCGTCTCATCTCCAGCTGCAGAGCGCGGCACAGCGAGCGCAGTTGACCGATCTCCTGCTGACGCTCGAAGAGCTCGTGGCCACTCATCTGTATCTGCGACTCCAGCATGAGCAGACTGTCGTGTCCACTGCCATCGCCGCTGTCCTCCGAGGTGGGCGTGCCCGCACTGGCGCTGACCACACGCGCCAACTCCAGCATGCCCATGACACGCTCCGTGTTCAGATGCAACTCCTGCTGCATGGCCAGCTTCTCCTCACGCTCTCGCTGCAGCTTGCCACTCAGCTGACGCACCTCCTGGCGCAGCTGTTCGAGCTCATGATCACGCTGATCTGGCTCTGCTTGCGTGCACTGATCCTGTTGCTCCACAGCGTCCAAGGCACGCGTCTGCAGCACGCCACCGCCCAGCACCTGCTCTAGATCCTCGCTGGTCAGTGCTGTCTGCACCGCCGTCTCATGGTAGATGCGCGTTCTCGGCTGCTGTTGCAGCTGTTGGGGACGACGCAGTGAGTTGACCTTGGCGGTGACTGTGGGCGGCGCCAGACTGCGACGACTTGTGGGCATCAGCATCACCGACGATGTCATTCTGCTGTCCACCACGGCAGCGCGACTGATGGAATTGCTGCGCGACAAGCGACCCGCAGTCAAATCCTCCACAGACTGTTGCTTGCGGCGACGTGGCAGTGTGCCACCTGGAAGAGAAACGAGACTTTAATATGGCAAGGGAATGAACTTCTCATCTGACGATGATCCTCACCTGGCGCTGGACTACCCCGCATGCGATTGGCCATCACATCCGGCGTCACAGACATGCCGCGTCGAGCTGCACCCGCGCCACGATTCACGGGCCAGCGTCCATCGTCGGAGGGGGTGCCAGGGGTGCGGGCGCGACTTAGAGAGGGTGTGCGCTGCACCTGCGCCAAGCGCTGCACGGACTGCGCACGATTCAGTGCACTGGGCAGCGTGTCTGGTTTCTGTGGGCGTGGTGTGCGTGTGGGCGTGGCCGTGCTAGTGGGCACACGAAACGAATTGGAGCTAGAGATGCGCGGCTTCTCTCTGGCCGGGGTTGTGGGTGTGCCAGGTGCACCATTGCGTGGCAAGCTTGCAGCACGCTTCAGATTGGCCACACGGCCACGCAGCTGCTCCTGATGCTGCTGCTTAGCTGGCGACTCTGGCTCAAACATGGCCACCTTCTTCTTGACACCGCCTCCATTGCAGTGGCGACGTGGCGGCGTCTTCTGCGAGCACTCGCTGCTCTGCTCGCTGGGGGAGACGCCCATGCTCAGTTGCAGCTCACAGCTGTCGTAGATCTCCTCCAGCCCGTTGCTGCTGGTGTAGCCGCCGCTGGTGCTGCTCAGGCCACGCTGCAAGGTGACGCGCGACAGGCAACAGCTGCTGGGCACATCCAGGCCGCTGTCGCTGCCGTCGCAGTTGCTGAGCGCGGTTGTGGTGGTGGTGGCTACAGTCATTTGCTCCACCTCCCCCACACCCAGCTCCAGGCTGGCCAGGCACACGGCCAGCTGTTGTTCGGCATCCTTTGCCAATTGTTGTTGTTGTTGCTGTAGCTGTGGATCCTCCATCTCGAAGAGCGTGCCGGACATGACTAAAGAGAGAGAGAGAGAGAGAGAGAGCGCGTTTAATGCAAGTGATTCACTTCATGCGACCTAAATTTCGCACGCTGCAAGTATTTTTGGGATTGTGGCATTTCAGTTGCCTGCCCCACACGCCCCTCGCCACTTTTGGGCGCTGCACGCTGTTCCCAAATCAAGTTGTGCCACGCCAACGACCTTTTGGCAAACCGGGGAATGCCACAGGCCACATGCCACATGCGGCATGCAACATGCTACGTGCCACATCCCTCCCAAGTGTATTCCTCATCCAAAACTTGCTCTGCCGGCAACCTCAGTCTGTCTTTTGCGGTCAAGTTGGACGCACACGCCACGTCCATTTGCCACATGCCACATGCCACAGAGCGCAGCCTACTGCCTGCTGATGCCTCTGGACAGCTGCCTGATACTGGGCCAGGCTCTCTGATTGACTTGAACTAGTTCACACCTGTCACACACACACACACACACGCACACCATCACCAACTGGGACACTGCATAAGTTATGAGGCGCGTTGTTGTTGTTCCCGCTTGTCATCAAATCTATCTTGGCCAAGTTGGCAACACTTCCCTGTGTGTGTGTGTGCATTGACCCCACAGATTCGTGCCACATGTTGACACCTTTTGAATTTCAAATTGCATTACGAATGCGCATTGTTGTTGTGCAGTCTCCCAATCCCAACTAGGTTGAGCACCTTCGCGCTTAGACGTGCAACATCTGTCGTCGAATATTTATAAGTAACAGGCAACACTGGGTAAACCCTAAACTTCAAAGCTTCTTCTGCTTCCCCCACAGCAAATGACTTCGCAATGAGTCACCAAAGAAAGAGAAAAGTTTATAAAAAGAAACGGAATTAGATCTTAACAAATAACAACGGAATTATTTCGCATTATACTTGTATGTATGCTCTCCTATATAAACAGTCCGTTGAAAAGTGTAGATTCTTATGAGCTTACTAATTGTAGCACGGGCTTTAACAGCAGTCACTTTAAACGCACCTTTACCAAACTTAATTAAGCAAAGAATAATAGCTTACAATATAATATTAAGTTCCATATACTCGCTATACATATGTACATGTTGCACACAGGCCCGTTACAAGACGTGTGCAGGGAGTGCGGTTCACAAGGGCCCCCGACTATCAGGGGTTCACAAAAAATAAAGCAAGTTGCCAAACTTATTGTACACAAGGCAAATCTGATCTCCTTTGTTTCTTCAAACGTTCAGAAATGCCTTAATATACCTTTATTTATACTGTTGCGAATATCAAATAAAAAACGGGGATTAATTTAGTTGCCTAATAATTTGAAATGTTTATTATTGCTTTAAAGCAAGACAATTATAATAAGGCCCCCGAGATGTTTTCTACAAAGCCCCCGAGACCATCGCTACGGACCTAGATGCAAAGGTACAACTGAAGTTTCTTAACATTTTACTAAGTGTAGAAGTGCTTTTAGATCGATAGACTTGTCGTTAACAACAGAAATCATACACGATTTAATACTAATGTCAATAAAGCGAAGAATAATACATTTTGTTCTGTATTATTCAGTTCTTTATGGCTTAAAGTGAAGATATTCATGACTTTGGCACATAAAACTGACTGATAAATAATTTAGTATTCTATAATATATACTCCATATTTATTACACATCTGTATGCAAATGTCCTCAGCATCTGTAGAACTGCATAACTGTTGAATAACCTCTTGATGTTGCCCAAGAGTAGAGCGCAGGCTTACTCGCATTGATTCCTCGCAGCATATTAGCATATATAATACGTAGTATCTGGCAGACTAAAGCTGATGCCAGCTTTATTACTATCATCACTCGATAAATTGCTGGCTTCGGGCAAGAGTTAATTATCGTGGAGCACGCGTGCTGCCATATGGTTCGCTTTAATTGCATATGCCTCGCACTGCCTCGTACTGTCGATCCAACCTCGAGCAGGTGGTGAGGGCGTCTGCACTTCATCGTCGTCATCGTCGTCTCCGTCCCACACAGCTGTCTCCCTCTTTCTCTACATATCTCACTTTGTTTTGCCACGCATCATTAGTGCCTTGTTTGTTATGCGATCTCTCAGAGATTTTGGCCAAATTTGACGATTTCATAACGTTCAAACTGGAGGGAGGAAGGTAGAGTGAGACTCACCAAGGGGGACGGACATAATGAAGTTGCTCTAGTTTTGAGTTAATTGGAATTTCATTTGAAACTAATTGCGCCTGTACAAAGTTTCTTTTGCTTCTTTCTTTCATTCGCTGTTGTTGGCATTTCGGGCGTGGATGCCACACAACACATACCACGCATAGGTGGCACAGCCAGCAGCTGCCAAACCAGTTTGTGCAACGAGACAACGAGAGATCCTGTCAGACGACCTTGGCTAGAACACGAACATGTTAAAGGCTGCTTCAGTCTGTACCTCCTCCTCCTCCTCAGCCTCAGCACCAGCCTCAACCTCTGCCTCTCTGCTGGCAAAGCCTTTAACGGCCTCTTGAAGCTCGTTTGCGCCATGCGAGGGATGATGAAGTGCTGTGCTGTGAGCTGTGCCCGAGGAGGGTCTAGCGGTCTAATGAAGGGCACTTCAGGCGACAACGAGGCGGAGGCGACAGACAGCGCAGCCAGAGGGTAGCACACTTTGAGTGAGGCAGGAGAGGCAGCAGAGGAAGAAGGAGGAGCAGACGCAGCACGATAGGGAGCACACACACAGGCATACACAGTAACAAGCACACACTCATACAAACACACACTCACACAGACATTCAACTGTATCTCAATTGTCAATGTATCTTGTATCTGCAGACAGCGCGGCAACTAACAATCGAAGCCGACAGTCGAAGCCGAATTGCAGCCAAGTCTTGAGCTGCAGCTTGGAAATGAAGTTGTCTGGCCCTGTCCCTGGCCCTGGCCCTGGCCCTGACAATGAGACAGTTCGGATGTGATGCGAGATTGCTGCCTTGCTTGGAAACTCGTTTCAATGCTGCCTTATCGACGTCTGTCCATCGACATTCGCTTAGCATAAGCCGGAACTGAGTGGGGAAGGGAAGGAACAGTTCAAGCTAAAGGGGGAGGGGATGCAGGTGATTCCCCTGGGATCTGCTCTAGACTGGCCTGACAGTCGTCACATCTCATTAACTTCAATCAATGAGCAACGCTGCCGGGTTCAACTTGCAACTAGCAATGCTGGGGTTGACCTGCCCCCTCCCAGCTCCCTGCTTGCCTCACTGCAATGCAGCTAATTCGATTAAGGCAAGAGAGGAGGAGGGGACAAGCCGGCGACATTGCCAAGTTAATTACTGCAGCAACAACAACAACAACAGCCGGCAACAACTAAGTTTAAGTTGCGCGTAGAAGAGTTGCAAGTGCTGTGTGCCCCGTCTAGGAGCAGGGAAGGGGTGCAGTTGTTCTGTTGACAGTTGACAGTCGGCAACGCAATGCGGATTGACTTAGCCTGCCCTCCCCTTTCCCTCTACCAGTTCGAACAGTTCAGCGTCCGCTTAATGCAATGCACATTAGCAGCCACTGTGATAGAGCAAAGTGAAAGGTCATTAAAGATGGGAAAACACATTTTCCGATTAAAAGACAATTTGAAAATGGTAGACAAGATAAGATATGATTTATGGCTGAAGAAATAAAAGAATCTACAATGAAGCAAAGCCAATGAAGCCAAGCTTGGCTATCCCAAAGAGAAGATTTGAGTTTGAATTTGGAAGAGTTTGGCTCGTTATGGAAAATAATAATAATAAAATATATAAATAATCAACAATCTTAACTCCCAATAAAAACGCTTGAATTGGCTTCAATAAACGTTGCCTGCCGATAAGCACATAAAGAGAATTTTAAATTTATTACAAAATTGTCGTTTTATAATAAACTTTTTATTGTTTTCATTTCATATCAGAGTGGGTAAGTACCCTCGCCGTGATATCACGCAATTCTCAGTGTTCTTTTTTAGAAATCAACGAAAAGTTTCCTTTGTTATTTTCGATATCAGAAAACTTTGTTTTCTTTTTGTATTTTTGTATTTTCCTTTTGCTGTGAGAACTTTTTCTTTTTTCTGCTTGGGTCAGACATTATTCTGGGAAGTCAACTAAATCAATTATGTACGCTATGGCAACGTATTCGTATGCGTATTCACGCATATTCACATGCACTCACACTCATATTCATATTCACAATATGCTTTGATGCGATTCCATCTTCATTGTGTGGCAACAACAACCGAATAAACTCTGTGCCACATGTTGGGGAACTTATCTCCCTCCCTCTCTCCCTCCCTTTCTCCCTCTCTTTCTCTCTTTCTCTGGGCAAGAGGGAAATACGTTCACTTGCATAAATTTCTCTCAGCTCGTTGTCGTTGCTGCTCTTGTTGTTGTTGTTGTTGCTGCTGCAGTTGCATTGAAAACAATTTATTTCCATGCCTCGCATTTATGGCAATTTATTTTGTGTGGCTGCCTAGTGAGGGGCATCAAGGCCCCCCCCTTTGGATTACCCTAGTGCCCCGCCCCTGTTGTCCACGCTTTCCTGCCCCAGTCAATTTATGTAAATTATAACAGTTCTTTTTTTTTGGGTAGGTGGATGCAAAATGTCGCGACTTTTATAATTGATACCAAAGCACATTGAAATCGCTGGCAATTCACACGCCAAACAGGTGGACAAAGCAAGCACACTTCTATTGTCTGTATGTGTGTGTGTGTGTGTGTGGAAGGGAGTGCACTTGCCACGCCCTCTATTGAACACTCCTCGGCACTGGCGCGGCACTTCCTGTGGCTGCGACGACAACGACGACGACCCACGAAACTCAAATGAAGTGAAACATTTGTGCCGCGAATTACAATCGTGCCCCGAGGCCCGCATTTGACGCAGCGCTGCCCCCTGCCCCGCTCCCCCCCCCCGCTCTCCCACTTCCTCTCACGCTGCACAGTTATAATGAGTTGCAGTTGCAAGTTCTGCGCCAGTCTGTCCCCCAGTCAGACTGTCTGCAGCTGGGGACAGCAATTGAAAACTGTGCAAAGAGTTTCGATGGGGAATGGAGATGTAGAGGGAGGGGAAGAGGGAAATAGAGAGAGGAGAAGAGAGGAAAAGAAACAGGGGAATGAGGATGGGGCCAGGCAGTCAGCGGGGCAACGAGGCGCACTCTTCCGGGTTCTGTGCCAGGCCCCCTTCCTGCTGTGCGCTGCCTTATTCCCTATCGTATTCTCTCTCTCTCGTTCTGTTTCTTTACCTCTTTCTCTCTCTCTCTCTTTTTCTGCTTCACCTTCTCTCTGCTTCTTTCTCTTTATGTTTTTTGATTTTTTTTTTATTTTTGTGTTGCACCTGCGGCCTCAGTGCGCACTATGCGGGGCATGATTTCTAATTTTTAGACTTGAGATTCTGCTGCCCTGCGCCTGCTGCAGCTCCCCCTGCCCCCTCCTGCCTGCTGCTCCTCCTGTGCTTAGTTTGTTGTTTTGAGTTTACTGCAAGCAGGTGGCGTGAGAGAGAGAGAGGGCAGTGGGGTAGTGAAAGGGTAGAGCGAATAGGGGAGAGGGGGAGCAGGCAGTGCCGCGTGTTTAATGAATCAAAGAGAACGCAGACGTCGCCAACGGTACAGACGGGCGTGGCTAGGCGTGAGGCAGGGGGAGCTGGAGAGGGGGAGGGCAGAGGAGACAGCTGGCCAGCTGGGCCTGTCACGAACGTGGGTTTGGCTGGGGGTATTGGGCAATAATTGAATAACAATAACAACAACAATTGAAGGCAGCAGAAGTAGCAGGAAGAAGCGACCAACTGAATCGCTGAGCTTTTTGAAGTTACAGCGCGGCAATTGTTGTTGTTACAGTTGTTGCTGCTGTTGTTGTTGTTACTGTTACCCAGTGCCATAAACTATAAACAATTTTTCGGCGGCTTCTCAGTCAACGGCAACGGCACGCAAAAGTTTCGTTTTGCATCTGTTGAAAGTCGAAGATTGAAGCAGAGAGGGAACGGGCAGAGGGAGCAGTGGAGTCAATAGAACCACGCTAAAGTTGCCCCAAGTCAAAAATCAGCAGCATCATGAACTGTGCCACAGATTTTACACCATGCAACAAGCGACTGAAGCTGCATAAAATATGATTATTCAAAGAGCCCAAAAACAAGAGATTATAAAAACAATGATATGTAAAATATGAACAGTATGTATACATATATATGTACATATATGTATGTATATATGTATGTGTAACATACATGATTCATTCTTCAAGTGAGCAAGATTAGCTTTATCACATTTTATAAGCCTGCTTTACAGAGAGCATTAACAGCAGCTGGAAACCTTTGAGGCTGATAAGCTGTTTAGTTCCCAAACAGAGCTTAAGAATCTCTCGAATACTGAACAGATCTAAGAAAGAAATACAAGGTTGATTGGTTCATCTTCTTACCATTTACTGCTAATAATAAAAGACAACGCAGTCCATTCAAATGGGCAAGTGCACTTAGTAAATCCATAGGGAATTGTATTTAAAACATAATCCACAAACTGTGTTTCTGTTCTTTGCTGCACAGTGTTTTGTTTACTTAGCTGTTGTTGTTTTAGACCAAATGAGGAACATGACGAAAAAAGAAGTCTGCGAAAAGTTCTTTCTCTGTCTGTGTGTGTGTGTGTGTGTCTTTCAAGCTGAGCCGAGGGCGGATCGTTCATTGGCCTGCTCTGCAGAGACCCGTTTGGATCGGATGCGAAAGATGACTAGCACTTCCCACTGCGTGTCTTCTTGTCGACTCTTAGACAGTTCGACTGTCTGTCTATCTGTCTGTATGTCTGTCTGTCCATCCATCTGGTTTCATTAACAACCCATTGCAATGGGGCAATTACGCCAACAGCCGAAATTGTTTGTCATATGGCAGAGAAAGTCTTTGGTTCGCTTCATTTTCTTTTAATGCACGCCAAGAAAACTAAACATAAAACTCTTTATGACATTCATAGTATCACAGTAGATATGCAATGCTATATAACTATGCTCGTACTTGCTCAAGCTCGCATATAACTAACTACACTACAACAACATCGCCAAAGTGAAGCCCACTTCACGCTTCGAGGCGTTTCAGCTCAGTGTTTCTTCTCTCTCTCTCTCTCTTTTTCTCTCTCTCTCTCTGTCTCTCTCCCCCCAGCGGCATGCGCCACATGACACTCTGCCGAGAGGAGAAGGCGGAGAATGGGAGGCGTGGCGTGCTGTGCTGGCCACGTTCACAGTTGACCATTGACCAGACTTGAAGTCATCGTAAAAAGCAGCGACAGCAGCAGCAAAGCGAAAATAGAAAAGCGTTTTTCAAGTTTCCAACTGGGAGGATGAGCCACGGGGAGTGACGTTGCCGGCCCCAACATGTCTCGCCTGAAAGCCTCCCACATTGTCAACCGACTTCGCTGTTGTTATTGTTTCTTTGAAGAACCCCCAGCATGATATTGTATATCCTTTTGTTGTGCTTAAGTAAACTGAGAGTTGCAACTCTCCACAACAATATAAAAATGCCAAGAAATGTTTGTATTCTCTTCAAGGTTCTCATGGTCTGCTCCAGTTAATAATGCCAACTCTCTGAGGGCGCGTTCTGACCTTGAAATCGAAACGGCAATAGCCAAAATCGAAGCAAACAGAAACTGAATGGCATTTAATATATGTACGAATGTCTGAACAAAACAAAACGATGACAAGTTTCTCGCTTTTGTTTACAGGTTTTATTTGACAGTCAAGTGGAAAAGGGGAGGTAGAAGGGTGGTAAGGGGAAAGGGGAAGAAAGGAGGGGTTAGGGTCTATCAAACTGGCGCGACTTTTTTGAAATTTCGCACATTTAAAAACAAGTTTCTATGGCATTTTTTATCACAATTAATTTGTTTGCGATTATACAGCGAGATAAAGAGAGAGGAGGGAGAGAGAGGAAGAAACATGTAGAAGAAGAGAGGAAGAGTGGGGCAAGCGGAGCAGGCATCCACTCCCAGCAGGCTTGTGGACACACACAATCATCGACGTGGGTAATCGTTCATGTGCGAGACTTGTTATCGATACAGATAAGGGGCAAATCAGGCGACTTACTCTAAAATTGCAACAACACATCCAACAACAAAATAGATTGGCAAATTTAGCAGAACGCACTGATAAGATTCGCGTTAATTGAGAATGTGTCAGTGGAATATATTTAAAAATACAACGGAAACTGAATATACAACAAGTGGAGTTAGGGTATTTATAAACAATGTAATTAGGCAAAGATTCTCGAGAATTTCCCCAAACATATGGTTGGTAATTACTGGAAAACACATGATATGATAGCATGATATATAGATAGCAGTTACTGGAATAGCTCTGAACTTCGTATTCACATTTTGTGAGTTTTCTTCCAATGCAAAGTAAAAACTTCAGTTCGTGATTTTTGTTTGCTCTGCAGGTTTTTTTTGTTGTTGTTTTGTTTTACTTTTAATTGCTTTCGCAGCAATTAAATCTCATGCCTAGTTGGAATTCAACGCGATGCGGAGTCTCAAGCAACTCTCTAATCTTCGTTAATTTACTTAGTAAGTTGACGCGCGCTTCAGAGCCGGAGATTTTCTCTCTCTCCAGCAACAACGAACGGCAAACGGATAAACGAAGCTTAATTAACATTTTCCTGAAGTTTGCAGCAACTTTCCTACCGGCACGAAGATCCGATCCGTTCCGATCGACCCACCCCGCCTCGTTCCCTCCCCTCGTTTGGCCTGGTGGGCCGCCCACCGCCCAGCAGCAGCAGTGGCAGAGGCAGAGGCAGAGGCAGGCGCCATAATCGCACAAGTCGCGGATGCGTAATTAAAACGGTTTGAACATCCGTTCCTCATCATTAGCCCCATGATGATCATCATCATCATCATGAGATATGAATATGGTAAAACAACAAGAGAAGACAAAAGGCAACGTTTAATAACCGGGCCAAGCGATGTTTGACTGACCGAACGAACGATTGATTGACTCATTGACTGATGCGTTGACTGATTGATAGATGGATGTATGGATCGATTGGCGAACTTACTTGCAAATTGCACTCTTCCTGATTGCCGCTGCCGCTCGCTAATCGATTATCGCTCCAGTCATGCAACACGAAATGAGTTTTGACGCCGCATAATGAAGTGTCGAGGAAGGAAGTGCCGGGTGACTCCAGCTCCAGCTCAAGTTGCAAGTTGCAGAGCTGGGGCATGTCGTTGTCGGGTGGCAAAGTCGCCTGACCTTTCAACTAGCCCAAAAGCAATTGAAATGCCACAGCGAGAGGAGGCCACAAGGAGCGGCCAAAGCGACGCCAGCCACGAGAGCAAACAACAACTGGAAACCTCTGACCGCCCACCCATGGTTTACTTTCAGGCAGTTTGGAGGGGACGCACAGTGCTGCCGGCTTAGCTAGATTATAGCTAAATTTAGGTTTGCCATTAAAGTGCTAAATATGATACGTTTGTAGCTATTTCTAGCTACTATAGAACTTATATCAAGAAACAGTTCAAATTAACATATATTATTCGATCACATATTCTATAACAACTAGAAATATGCAAAAAACGTAGTTCTTTTCAATGCATATTGCCTTCCATGGAACGTGAAAACACTAACAAGGCGAGCTCCAATCTGCATTCATTGTGAAATATTCGATAACATATTCGATAAAAACTCTAATTAAACTTAAATATTCGATAACATATTCGATAACTACTCTAAATAACGGCTTAGTACTTCATGTGTATATTCGATAAAGTGTGTCAAGACTGACAAAGCGAGCTCAAATCAGTATTTGCCCCTATCAAATTCGATAAAAAATCGATATTCATGAAATACATAGCTCTTTTCAAGCCATATTCTCAGTTTAGCTACTTCTAGCGTCCTCAATGGAAGCTGACAACATTGGTCGCCGACTCCAGAGCTCAAATCCAATCCCCGTTTCAGTCGCCATCATATTCGATAACAACTTTCTACCCGCGAAAAAATCGAAAAAAAAGGCAAACAAAATTTGTTACTCACCCACAGAGAGCGGCAGCGGCAGTAGGAATAACTGTGCCAGCGACGGACGAGACGACGCTCAGTCGATGTGCTGCTGCTGCTTTCGTTGTTGTCGTGATGTTGTTGTTGCTGCTGTTGTTGTTGTTGCTGGTTGCTTCCTGCAGTGGCGCTGATGAAAATGTCAGAGGGTCCCCCAAGGCATGCCTCTCCCTCTCTTCCTTTCACTCCTCCGTCCCTCTCTCTGTGTGTCTCTCTCTCGCTCACTCCTGCGGCTTGTTGATTTTGTTGTTTGTTTGGGAGTTCAGGCAGCAAGAGCAAATGGACGTCTGATAAATTCTATTATTGCTCTCGGCGTGTGCAAAAAAAAAACTCTGGATGGCAATTTGCGTTGTTCGTTGTTCGTGGACGGGGCGCATGAATGTTGTTGTTGTTGGATGAACGCTTAAATTTGTGTGCAAATTAAATGCACAAATATCACACGCACACACGCGAGCAATCTGTAGCACAGACACACACACAGTCCAGGTGAACGTTACGGGATCAGTCGCACATTGTTGCTTTTGTAGCCTGACAGCTGCAGCGGGCAAAGCAGCTGGAAAGGACTTTCAATGGCTCCTGGTGCTGCTGTTGCCTGCTTTGTATTTGGTAATTATGTGTGTGTGAGTATTTGAAAAGGTCCTCGCACACACACACACATACGTACACGTACACGTCCACAGATACAATCTTTCACATTTACACACTCGCACAACAGAGAGACGCGTTTTAAACAGCGCGAAAAATCGATGGCTTAAGCAGAAATTTATTGTCTTTGCAATTCGAAATTGCGAGCGGATACAACTGCAATTTAGATTGGACGGCGATGCATTTGAAAGTGTTGCACTTTTATTTTGGGGCTGCACACACGTATCAGTCGAAGGCTTCGATGCGGTATAGAAGAAAACCCGTTCATCCAAAACGCCGCGAATTGGACAGGACAAAATTCCGAAAATGCGCCCACACGGGCCAACAACAACGACGAAACTGTTTACAGATTACCAAGAAACAGAAACATAGTCAGTTTACAGGGAAATGTTAGTGCCGCACTGTTAAAAATACAGAAGCCGGTGAACAATGTGGCCGCACAATGTGTGAACTACAAATACCGCATTGTTGGTATTTTTGGGTCTGGTATTTATGCAAGTGCTGCCACCCGCAGGTGAAGTTTACATTCTAAATTAAATGACACAATTTTATCTGTTAAAATGCTATTGAAAATATTATTTAGCCATTTATTAGTGTTCGTACTCGATTTAGTTTCAATCTAGGAGCTACATAAAAACCCGGGAGAATATCACTCGGAACTCATTACTTATATGAGATGCTTGGGGCTGTAATAAACGTTTTCAAAATAATTGCCGCAAGGTATACAAGGGTTAAGAGGGAAAGTCGCCACGGGGGCGACACTTATAAACAAATATATATATTAATATTACATAGATAATATGCCCATAATGGAACAGCATGTCTGGCCATGAGATACACGAAAGAGTGCGCTATCGGTGCTCCAATAATATCCGATACTTGTCATCGTCTCTGGCCAATGTTGATCCTTCTACTGCTGGTAGTCCTCCTGCTCTCATCTTTCTCTCCCTCTACTGCAGATATAACCTATGATAATCGTTGGCTCCAAAAGCACAGTTACATTTGGGACATTTGCGCTGCCGCGTGTCATATCGGGTGCGCAGGCAGTCGTAGCAGAAAACGTGGAAGCACTTGGAGAGCACGGCATCCTTTCGCTTCACCTTGCACGATGGACACGTGAGGGTCTCCTTGTAATCACGAATTTCTTCGATCATCACCTCATCGATGGTGGTGCCCGACATCTCCATCTTCTTCATGCGTTCAGCCTTTCGTTTGAACTGTGCCAACTCCTCCTGCAACCGCTTTGTCTTGTAGGCCTCCGCTTCTAGGGAGCTTGTCTTTTCGGCGACCACTTGTTGCGCCTCCTTCATTTGGGAATGGTACTTCTCCAGATGCAGCTTGAGGTCAGCAGCTGATTGGGCCGACTCGATGGCCTTGCGCTTGTGCATCTCCAATGCCTGTTGACGAAGCATCAGCTCCTTTTCAATAGACGCCACAGTGGCTTGCAGGCTGCGTTCCTTCTCCTCCAGCTTTCGCAGCACAATGTGCATGGCTTCGATCTGTGTTGTCGCTGTGGCCATTTGATCCTCGAGCACCGTCTTCTCCTCCCGCAGCAGCTTGTGCAATTGGTTCGCTTTGATGCGCTCCGACATTAGCTTGAAATTCGCGTCGTCCTTCTCACGCAACTGTTGGATGAGCCTTGAATTCTGCTCCTGCATATCCTCAAATGCCTGCCCAGTCACCTCCATTTCGTTTAGCAACGCCTCCTCTTCGTGCGAGCCGACAAACGGACGTGTATAGTTGGCACCGCCACCACTACTACCAGGCGCTCCTCCCCAGGAATTCTCGGTAGGCTTGTGATTGGCCACCTGCTTCTGCAGTTCGTATTTCTGCTCCTCCAGTTGCTTAATCTTACGTAGGGCCTCCTCATCGGCTAGTTTCTTGCGCTCTTCGCGTTTGCTCTCCTGCAGCTTCTTTAATTGCTGCCGCAGTTCTTCTATCTCGGAGCGCAGCTTCTTCTCGGTGGCCATCAGCTGCACCTTGTCGCGCTGATCCTTCGAAACGCCTTTGTACATGTCCAGTAGCAACTTCATTTCTTTCTGATCATTCAGTGCTTTTCTGTAAATGGAAGATAATAAAAAGATTGTTGAAATTTTTTACGTACTCGAATGGATATAGTGGTGGTCAATAAGATTGTGCCACTTGTCACCTACTTGAGTTGCGCTTTCAGATCCCGCACGGCTTCGCTTTCCACTGTCTTTATATCTTTGCCCTTAACACCGTCTTTGGTATCCTTTTCGCTCTTAACCGCATTCCCTGTGCCGGATGCAGTTGCTGTCGCGTTTGAAGGACCTGGTGAATCCTTTTTCTCTGAGGGCGCTGCGTCGCTTGGAGATACCTTCTCCTGCTTAATGCTGGGATCCTTGACATCTTTGCTGCTGGCCTCATCGTCGAGCTCATCGTCAATAGAAGCCGCATTCTCCTCCTTGATGGTTATATTCGCATCGCCGCCGGAGTTGCCTGTATTGGTTTGGCACGTGTTGCCACCGCTTGCGGCATTGCTGGCATTCTCCTCCTTCACATTGGCTGCCGATTCCTGTTTGATCTCTTCGCCTGCCGCTGCTGCTGCTGATTGCTGCTGCTGCTTGCTTCCCTCGATTTTGGCAAGCGCCTCGTCCAGATCCTTACGCATCTTCACATTATCCAAGGAGATGTCCTTGTACTTTCGCTTGTACCGCTGCACCTCTCCCTTCAGCTGACCATTATGATTCTGCAGTGAGGTTATCAGGTGCCGCATCTCACGATTAATGGGCGCTGTTTGCTCATTGGCTGCCATGTTCTGCTCGAATTCGATGCGCAGGCCTTCGTACTCCTTGCGTATGAGCGCGAGAAGATCCTCCAATTGAATCATCTCGCTGCGCACCTTCTTTTGCGCAATAAGCTCCTCACTCTCCATCACTTCTATCTGACGTAAATGCTGATTTTTGCTAGTCTGCAGCTGAGTGCGAGTCTCGTCGAGCATCGTCTTGATCTGCATGGATTCGTTGTAGAGCACCGAGAACTGAGACTGCAAACATTTGTACTCTGTTGTTTCCACAATCACCGATTCGGGTAACTGTCGGATCTGCAAAGGAAAGAAAGATATTGGGATTAGCCAAGTAAGCAAGATGCCAAGGTAATGCTTTGTATAAGGATGTGGATGCAAAGTACTTACATCCATTTTTAACTTTTCAACTTCCTTGAGAGTTTCACGATGTGTGGTATGAAGTTTGTCCAGCTCTTGCAAGCGATTATTGGCCAGTTCCCGATATTCCTCGAGCTCCTTTTGCAACTCTTCCAAGTGCTGACTATTCACATTGGTTGTTGAATTGCCACTGCTGCCCGAGCCGACGCCGCTGCTGCTTGACTTGCTGCTGTTGCTGTTACTCTTATTGGGATCGCCGTAGATCTGGTGATAGGCCTTTAGCTTCTCAATGGCCTCGGCCAGGTGATTTTCCAGCTTGTCGTTACGACAACAGATCTTCTCTAGATCATATTTCAGCTCATCAATTTGGTTTTTAAGTTCAGCGTTCTCCGTCTCTTTGGCGGTGAGCGCATCCTGGTACTCCTTCATTTTCAGTGACATCGTGTGGAATTTCTCATGAAGCGATGTGTTTAGATTTTGCAGGTTGTGATTCTCTGTCATTATTTCAATGTGGGTTTTTCTTAGATGATCCTCTATCGCAAGCACCGCAAGTCCGGCAGTCCCTGCCTCTGAATCTGCAGCAGACTGTTGTTCCTCGCCACTACCGCTAGCTCCTCCCGCTGTCGATCCCTGTGCCCCTGCGCTTGGCAGAGAATCACCTTTCAATATATTAGTTATCTTTCCGTTACGTTGCATTAACCTATCAATAACCTGGACAATCTTGGCCACTGCACGTTTCGACACCTGAACACGATTAGCCAGCTTCTCGTCCAGCTCCTCCTTGTCCCAGGTAGATAGTTGTGTAAGGAACGAAGTAGTCACTTCGTTCTCGTTTTTATTTTCCAGCTCATCGGCCGTCTCGGCATCGAATCGCTGCAGCAGCACCCGAATGTCCTCGTTCAGCTGATTCCAATACCGATTAACCACATTTAGGACCGCATCGTCTTGTGTCTGGCGCTTCTCCAGCTGTTCGATACGATGCCGCAGTTCGGCCTCACATCGCATTCGCTGTTCGATGCGCTGGGCGAGTTTCTTATTCTGAAACTCAAGGACCTTTATGTCCATCTCCTCGAGCGTGGAGACTGGTCCAATTAGGTGTGGCTCGAAGTGCACCTTCTTGATCGGTGGCTGACCAGCGGCCGCTGCAGCAACCAGACAGCTGCTGCTACCGCTGCCGCCGGTGCCGCTGGCATCGTCAGCGCTGCGTTTTGACATAATTACTAAGCTGCAATAACCAAATTATCAAAGAAAAGAAAAATTAAATTTAGTTTTCAAATTTATTGATTTTTGATTTTCGAGTTTCGTGGCTGTGGCTGTACTCCATTTTGGTCTCTGTGTACGGCTCAGCGGACGCTGCCAGCTGCAGGGCACACTTATTGAAAAGTGGGGACAGCCAATTGAGCAGACAGACGATGTGCTACCTACGTTAATTTCTGTTTTGTACACTTTTAGCTTAACATTAATTAATAACTCAACAACAGCGGCAGAATTCTAAAGTTTTTTCCTACTAATTGCTAGCTGTTGTAGAATAAAGAGTCGCATTATAAACGATATATTGTGGTGGCTTACCGATAATTTGTTCCCTCTTTTGGCGCAATAAAATTCCATTGCTATTGGAACCGATAACTTAACTGGTTCAGTTCCCGACATAATTGGAGCGAAGCTTTTAAGTGCAAAGCTTAATTTAGACATTATTTTGTTTTTCTTATATTTGTTCTGACAATAATGGCCAAGACAGTTATTTTATTGAAAACAACATACGTCATCGATAACAATCATATGTTCATGAATTTTCTGTTATGCGCCTAATGTCAATTCACGCTGTTTATGCCTAATTAAAGACAACTCTAAATTAGGATCCATTACAAAATCATGTTCCCAATATTATATAATGCGCTCCACCAAATACTCTTCTTTATTGCTAATATACTAATTTCGAACAATTCAATGCCAATTAATCGAAACTATCGATAGTGATACCGATAGTTGGAGTCACCTTAAATATTATCGATAAGACACATTTTGCTGACTAAAAAAAATAGTTGTTTGATAATTAAATATATTTACTTGCGCCCAAACAAAATGGAGCAAGCCTGCCGGGTTTGTATGAGCAACTCCGTCACCCTGGTGGATATATTCACCAAACCGCCGGTCATGAAAAGGGAACCGAGTTTGGCAGACATGCTTAATTCTTTCATCAGTGCATGCATGGTAAAGCCAGATGACCCATTGCCCAAGAAGATATGCTTGACCTGCGTTATTGAGGCGAAAAACGCATTCAAATTCAAGGCAAAGTGCGAGCGGAGTCAAAAACTCTTTTGGGAAATGTTGGCTGAAGAGAAAGCAATTTCGGAAATGTTTGAGGAGGAAATATCAACTCCAGATACTGACATCGACTTGGGCTGCGTGAAAATAGAGAAAGAGGACAGTCCAGCGGAGCAGCACAATAATTATATCAGTATCATTGATACCAAGTCGAAGGAGACAACTACCAGAAAAAGAGAATCCAGTAATCTGGTCCAAGGATCTGAAATCATAGCTAAGGGATTCTCAATTAGATCCCTTTCTCCGGCGCTGACCCTCGTGAACAGTCCAAATTACTGTCTATTTAAATGCCAGCATTGTTCAAAAATATTCAAAGAGCGTCCTCAGCTGCAGGCTCATCTGCGCGTTCACACGGGCGACGAGCCCCGGAGTTTCCCGTGTCCACATTGCACCGAATCGTTCAAAAAGTTTGAAAATCTACATTTGCATCTTCGCATTCATAGTGTCCAACGCTCATTTGTTTGTCGACATTGCTCCAAATCGTTTCACTACCTCTCGACCCTGGAGCGGCATCTTCAAACGCACGATCCTCTCCACTGTCCACACTGTCCGAAGGTCTTTGCACGTAAACAGGATCTCAGTTACCACATTCTTGTGCACACAGGCGAGCGACCCTACAAGTGTCCCCACTGTTCCAAGGCATTTAAGAAGAAACAACATGTGGAGTATCACTTGCTTACGCATAAGGAAAAGGCCCAAAACGTATCATGATGATGTAGTACCCAACTCTAACATTTAACATAAATAGTAGGCACATTATACTGTAAAATTATAGCATAAGGATTAGTGTATAAATATCCATGTTATGACAGTTCAAATACACGCTAGATCAACCTTATTGTTTGTTTATTATTCTTGCATATTGAAACAGATGCATATGAATTGGCAGTGTGACCAGATGACCTGCGCAGATGTAAATTCCATTATCTGCAATGAATATCGATATTATTAAATAATATATCGATATAGCCCAAACTCTTTTGAAAAATAAACAGAATGGCTTTTGCAGGATTCGAACTCGAAGTGAAATTCAATTTAATAAACATGTACATGTTGATAATTTGGTATTGGTATTGGGTACTGGGAGATGCACATGTAATTTATCTAGGCTTGAGTAAGTTGTGATGTGTCTGGGTGTCAATGGAGTTCAATTTGCAGAGGGTGACGACGACGATGCACGACGATAAACAGTACTAGGACTAGAACGATGAGTACTTAAGGGCCTGGCGCAAGGTCATGCAGTCGACCTCGTCAATCTTGCAAGTGTTTGCCTTGATGTTAATCTCCTCCTCCTGCATGACCTGGACATGCATAAGGTAGCGCATGGATGCCTTGTTCTCGTTTAGCTTCTGATTCAGCTTGCAAACGGACGCCTTGAGGGCCTGCAACTCGTTATAGAGCGCATCCTGCACCATGTCGCAGGTCAGCTCGAGGCCAGGACGATGAGCGCGATTGCTGAGGCGCGTCTGGCAAAGTGTTATGGCACGTTGCTTGTCCGACATCTCCTTCTCCAGTTCGATCATGTTGCGCTGCACCTGATGGATGTGATCCATGGTGTCCTTGTGCTTGTTCTCCAGGCACTGTTTCACGTGCTTTGTCTCTGCAATGCGCCGCTCGAAGGCCTCATTAGTGCGATCCGTCTGGTTCTGCATGTCCTCGCACACCTGCTTCAGCAGTAGATCAATATAGGCGCGAAGTTGCCCAGCGGAGACCAGAGCCTTGGCATTTGCCTCCAGATTCTCATAGGTTTGCGCCTGCCACTCGGTCAGCGAGAATTGACTTGGGTGGGCGGAAAGAGGAAGGGATGAGGTAATGTCAGTTAATCGATTCCCCTCCCACTTACCAGTGCTGCTTGGACAGATCCTGGCCCTTGCCAAGGTCATGCTGAAACTCCTTCAGCTTCAGATTCTTCTCGTCGATAGCCAACGACTTGTCCTTGGCTGACAGATCTTGATCCAGCAAGAACATGGCTGCGCGCAGCTTGCGTATCTGCTCCTCGGACTCCTTGAGAGCGGCATCGGTAAGCCCCTGACAACCCTTGATGACCTTCAGCTCGCGACGCAGCGATCGATCGACCTCATCGTCGCAGAGGTCGACGCCAATGCGTCCCTCGCGCAGGATCAGACACTGCTTGCAAATGGCCAACGACTTATCCTTGAGGAACTCAATGGCATTCAGGACACGATTGCGATACGTGTTCAAGGTCTCATCCTCCAGCATGGCCGTCTTCTTCTGGCGATTCAGTTCGTCGACCAGAAAGCGAATCTCACTGGTGCGCTCGCGCATATGATGCTCCACCTCGCGCTGCCAGTTCTTGGTGGTGTCCTTGGTCTCATCGACGACACGACGCGATTCTCTGGGGGAGGAAACGATATCGAAATGTGGACAGAGTACAGGGAAGATACCACCTACTCGACAATGCGCTCTGCAAGCTTCTCCTGATCGCAGGTGATCCTGAACTTGATCTTGTTGTTGTAGTCCCAATCCTCCTCCGAGTAACGTGGCGGACACTTGGCCACGGGACCCAGATGCTTGCCTGCCAGCTGCAGGCCCGATATGCGACGCGTCTTCAGATTGGGCAGCATGATGACCTCTCTCTCTCCCCCTTTCACTCACTATCTCGCTCTCAATGTACCTGCGTAAGTTGCTTGTAATGAAATATAAATACAGGGTATATTGCGTAAGGATGTGGATGCGATTTCGGTAGTTACGTATGCAACTCTTTGAACAAGCACACACACTCGTCTGTGTGATTCTCTCTCCGTGTGTGTTTGTGCGACTCAATTTACTTATTCCTTTCAGGAAGTTCCACAACTGGCACACTTTGCTTGAGAAACGAGAATGGAGCCTTACCTGGCGAGCTGCCTGTGTGTGTCCGAATCCCCAACGACTTCGACTTCGACTGAGTTGCTGCAGCTGCTGCTGTTTGATGGGAGAAGTTGCGGGTTAGTTAAATCGATTCATGCTAAGGAATCCGCCGTTGCCTAGCGGTATTTTATTATTATGCTCGGCCCGAGTATGTATGCTATCCCGAGTACATAGTCTGCACTTGTCTGTGTGTGTGTGTGTGTGTGTGGTAGCCAAGACACCTACCCACCCTCCTGTCTTCCCGTCTCGTGTCCATGTGTCTGTCACATGCCAGTCCAATTGAGCACAAACGCAACCACGCCAGGCGCAGTCGAGGCTCGGCCAGGAATCGCTGCCTGGATTCACTAGCTGGATTCGGTGGCAGGCGCGACTCGTCCTTGTGGTTTCGCCTTACGGTTTAAAAATAACTGTGCATGACTTTCAAGCAGCTACTGTGCCTCGCTCCCCCACCCCCTGTTCGATCGATTTATGCTAACATACTTTCGCTTTTTACCTTTTTTCTGACTGTGCGAACTTTTTGCCATTAGCTTATGCTAATCAACGGCAGCAGGGTGACGGTGCCTGATCCCAACAAGAGGGCGTGGTATTCATAAAAACGCAATATTTTGAGGTTATTGGCAAACACAGTTTGAGAAGCACTGACCAGCGCAACTATTTATGAGTGAAGTCAGCAATGAAATGATAACTTTGACATTATATCATTTCTATTCATGACTGAAGTCAGGAAGCTCTATGCAGACTGTGTCTTCATTATTATTAACCATAAACTCTATATACGAGTATTTTATTTCTTATATACCCAATCTTCAAATAACCTCAATATTCTTCCATATTTACAATTCCATTAAAAATTCCCATTTTCTTTTTGTAAAATTTAGTTTGAATTTATTACGATATACATTTGTTGTGGTTGTCATCTCATCATCATCATCATTATCGTGATCTCATCATCATATACATTATGTATGCTCATGTACTTAGTTGTGTATACATATTATGCACTGCACTTAAACCTTAATGATAAAAATGTACAATTTAATTAACTAGGATCTGTTGATTCTCTCACTTAATCAGTGTATTTTAGTATCGTATTTGTTGTTTGTTTCATTGTTATTTGGATTTCAGTGTAGTCTGCATTCAGTTTGGCTTCCTCCTCATCCTTTCCCCGATCTTCTTCATCTTCCTCTTCTATGGCCTTGAGTTTCAAGAACTGTTTACTCTCCTCCTACATATCGTATATCGTTCGACGTAGTAATTAGACTCTCTTAATTAGTTGTTAACATGGATCTGGCTCTGTAATTCTTACAAAATAACTGCTATTATAAGTGCCAGAGTTGCCAACACGATCGCGTGTCGATCGCAATTTAATGAAAATATTAACAGTGAACTTCTTTTTTTGTATTTGTATGTATTTTTTCGTTTCTTCTTTAGTTATGCTTCTTTTGTTTTATGTTTTTCGTTTTTTTGTAATAGTTTGAATCAGTCACCCAAACATTTAATTAGTTTACTTAGTTGTGTAATTATTTATTAGCTGTTCTCGAGCTGTACAGTTGCTAATCTTAATTATTGTAATTCTAGAATTCTATGCGACGTTTAACTTTGTCTTTCCTCTCTGGACTGTTCCTTCGCTGTCTGTCCGTGTGTGTGTGTGTGTGTTTTGAGTGTGATGACTGTTTTGTTTGTTTGTTGTTTGTTATGCTTGTTGGGTTCGGTTTTTCTCAATTGTTTAACTTGGCTATCTACGGATACAAACTGTAACTGCTTTTTGATTTTCATTATATTTACTTTTCATATTTGTTATCTGTTTCTTGTTTAAATTCATTTATTTGCTCTTTGTTTTTGTAATTTGTTACTAGTTTCTTGTCGTTTCCATTGTGTGTAGGCAGTGTTTCATTATTCTTGGTGTTTGGGTTATCTCCTTCATCATCATCATCATCATCCCCTTCTGCTTAACATGAACTCTTTGTATTATACATATTCTTAAGTTTTAGCACAATATATATATTTTTTTTGGGTTTCTAAGGTTTTTGCCAACAAAGAAAAGACGCCACCATAAAACATTCCATTTCCATTTGGTTTTTGTCATTTTTAGAACAGAAATAACCAAATTCAAAAACGAAATCAAATTACAATTAGCAAAATGTATGAAATAAGGAATACACACATAAACAAATAGGTTTTACAATCAAAAAATATATATTTATATTTCGTTTTGCTTTTCAAACGCATACAAACACTGTTAGCTAAATATTTGTTGCATCTCTTTCTCTGTTCTTTTATAATATTATTCTCTTATTTATTTGTATGTTTGTTTAGCTCGTATTATAATTAAGTTGGTATTCTTCTTCTTCTTTACTTTTAACAAAAATAATTGCTTCTGAGGTATTTTCTTTTTGTTTATATAAATATGTTGTTTTGTTTGTTTCTTTTTCTTTTTATACACATAACCATTATAAGTATTTAGTTTTTAGTCGTTCTCGTTTTCAATAGTTTGTTTAGTTGTTGTTTTTGTTTTTGTATTGTAGTTGTCTTGTCTTTTTAAACAATTCAAAGCACCTTTTGATTATATTTGACATTGTATTTTGTTTTTTCCATTTTTTTGTTTTGTATTTTTGCCTTTTATTATGCGGTTTTTTGTAATGTTTGCAAATATATGTTAGTAATTTGATAGAAACAACTGAAACAGAATATAATCAAATATACATTCGTATAAGATTTCGGATTTAGTCAAGTCAACTATTTCTCGTTTATTTTAATATTTTTTTATATTTATTTTGTTTTTCTGTTGTGGCAGCGTTTAGCTTCTCAGTACATCGGGTTATCGGTTTAACATTATCATATTGTAGCATCATCTGTTCAGTTAGTTTCTAAATATTTTATTGGTGTCTTCTTTCTCGGATAATCTTTGCCGTTTGCTCTGCTGCTTTGTATTTTTGTTGTTGTTTTGTTTATTTAAGAAATGCCTTATTTATGATGTAAACACTTGAAATCGGGTGAACAACTCTTAAGTAACGTTATAAAGAAAGTTGCAGCAACTGAAAGCGAGTTTTCTTCATTAGGACAAACTATCAAATAAGTAAAAATTAAAATTGGCTATGCGAGATGCGCCTCACGATCATTACGATCATTATTTGTGGAAACCTTAGCACTTAGTTCCATTCATTCATATATTGTATATATATATTCATTTTTATTATCATTAACTTTATCAAAAAAATCATAATTTATTTTATATTGTAGTGTTGTGTTCTGTTGTCGGGGTTTGCCATCTACAAACTACATGGTTATCTATACACAGAGGTTGGGTTACCTAACGAACCTACTAAATGGCTAGAAAAGAATTAAAAGCTGAAATCTATACGGAAAATGGAAAAAAACACATTCCACGCAATCAATAATCTGTGTGCATTTCAGAATAGTTCAAATAAATCAAGTGTATATATATCTATAACTTTTTAGCAACTGAAAGGGTCCCTCTTCATGTCGAGTACTTTCGAGTTCGATCAATCAACACACAATAATAGTAATAGTAGCTCTGACGCTTTCTCTATGCATGCTATAAGTAAGTATAAGTAGAAGTATATAGTATGTGTGTTTGTGTTTGTATATGCGTGTATATAAAAAATCAAAGTTGAAGTGTACATTTGAACTAAATTGTTTAAACCTTTTTGCCTATAAGTATAAAACATAGTTAGTAAGTGGTAAATATTTATACACGATCCGAAACCGCATTCGTATTCGGAACTCGCTCTCTATCTAGCTACTGCCCACTCTCTGTCACTCAACACACCTACTTGTGCTCTCTTTCTCAACTTGCTTTCTCTCTGTTTCTCTCGATCTCTGACAACCTACATACCATATCTGTATATAGCGTTATTCTTATATATATATATGTATAATGAGCTAGAGCCATAGCATACATGTTATATATATGTATATATAAATGTTATATTATGTTATGTGTATCTGTCTCTAACTTTAGTATTTATGTATATCCAAACAAAACGTTCATCGTAGCGCACGCTCTCCCAGGCGTCTCTGGCTCCCTTTGGCCTTTTTACTCCTGTGCTCCTTGCCTCACTCTTATAACAACAAAAACAATCATCGGTTCATTCCCTCATCTCCCTCGTTGTCCTTTTCGTAGTAGTAACCTTAGACCTTAGATGGGCAGACCTTGCTGCACATCCATCATCTCGTCCTGCGCTGGCGATGGGCGTGGCGCAAACGTTTGCATGTGATGCGGATGCGGATGCTGTTGATTGTGTTGCAGCTGTGGCGGCGTTGCACGGGCAAACAACGTCGATCGCGCCATGGACATTGGTACATTGGCACCAACCACACTAGCTGAGGGAGGGAACTGCAATCGAAAACTGTTGTCCGGCATCTGATGCTGTCGCGGCGTGCGTCGTGGCGAACGTGCTGGCATTCTATTGGCCCGATGCATATCCTCCAGTATCGATGGTGCGACATAGGTGAAACCCTGCAACACAGAAAAAAACCATATAAATTAATGCAATTGTACAATTAAAATTGGCAGAGTTATCTAGACATCTCTCTCATTGCTTCCCGCTCGACCCACTTGTTTGATTGTGTGTGCAATTGAATTTGGAGCAGCCCCATGCCTACCTGGTTCGACTTGGCTTGCCATGGCCTCCTCGGCCGCGCATACTAATGCCCAGTCCGCCAGGAATTATGCAAGGCAGGCAGCCCGCCGCCGAACTGACCCAACTACCTATGTAACACATTTTGCATAATTTTCTTTTCCCATTCAGACAGCACGAAAGACACTAATTAAATTTTGACGAAATCCCAAAAAAAAGTAAACAAAAAATTATACGAATGCAATAAAATAATTAAACAAGCCGCCGGCTGTCGTAGCTTCAAATATTATCCGGTAAGCAGCCACAGTGGCAGAGCAGTTGCTGAAGAAGCTGCACACACACACACACGCGTGACGCGCTCAGTTGGAATGAATGAGGAATACAACGGAGTAAGTACGTGATCTCAATGCTAATTGGAACCCCAATTTGGGAGCTGATCATATCGCATTACATTACATTATATATTATTATATATTTCACAGTAGTTGACCCACTTTGCCACTCAAGTTGAGGGCGAGTTGTGAAAGCTTAAAGAGGTTCTAATTATGGTGGAGTGAGGAGAGTTTTCTAAATTCTCAGGCAGGTGGCAATTGCAGTTTGACAGTGACTGCAACTAGGTAGGTGTGCACAAGAACGTGGCCCACACTGCCAGTATGCATCAAACTGTAGCCAATGCTCTTTACAGTGTAAACAAACACATGTGCAGCGCACCAAGTGACTTTTAAATGTTAATGAAACCAGTGTTGACTTCCCTCCTCTCCACTCTCTTTTAATTTACATTATCAATACACAAACAAACGCTGTAAAGGGCCGCCGAAAAGGCCTGCCGCATTTTATAAACAAATATTGTATATATCCAGCAACAATAATAACATTGGGGCAGTGAAGCTCATGCACTGCAATTAGCTGCTCAACAACGACGTCAACTCTCTGCCTCTGCGCCTGCGTAGCGTCGTCATCGTCGGCCACGGCCACCATTCACGCTCAGTCACGTTCGTTGGCCAGTCTCAAAGAAACGCTCAAACTGTTCACACGACGGCAGCAGCAGCAGAGGCAGAGCAACAACAAGAAGTAGCAGCAGCAGAAGAAGAAGCATAAATAAAAGCAACTTTCGTGTCGTATAGAAAACTTCAAGCGGACTGCCTGCCCGCCTCAACCTGCCCCACCTCACAGCCCCCTCTTTCTATTCCAGCTGCAGAGCAGCGTCACCTTATACAAGGCGCGCGCGCGCATTCGTGACGTTGGAGAAAGGCTTGCAAAAATCAAGGCAAAAACAAAGTTAAATTTTTGTTGTTAAGTTTTTGAAGTTTCACTAGGCAACACAAACGCATTGACATTCATTCTTGAAGCTGCGCTGCTCTACGCTGCCGTTGGCTGCTGCTGTGCAGCGTCATTGCGACCGTCGTCACCTTTTCAGGGCTATCAGGTTATCGGTTTATTGAACAAAAGCGCTCCGGGGCCAGAGGCCAATCAAACCAGTTCAAGAGAGCCTAAGCAGAAGAGATCGTGGGAGAGAGGCGCAACAACACGTGCTGAAAGCGAGAGCGCAGCGCAACAGCAGCGACGCTGGCTTAATTAGGACAAGAACGCGTGCGCAACTGCAGCAGTGCTTGTAAAACTGCAATGGCTATCAAACTGCGAGTGCGGAAGTGTAGCAAACAAACTGTGTGACAAACATTGCATAATAACAATAAACAACTTGCGAAAAATACCATAACGAGTTGCTAACAACAACAACAACAGCAACAAAAATAGCAGCAACAACATCACGCCATGTGCAAGAGATCTGTAATAAATATTGGCAAAACGTTCGAATTGTGTAAAAATAACCACAACATTTTGTCCAGCGCATAAATAAAAGCGCAGCATTGTTCACCCAATGTGAATGAATGAATGAATGAACAACCCAAACAACCACAACAACAGCGACAACAATAATAAAACAACAAGAAGAAATAAATTAGCAAGCTACGTACGTTTCTTTCTGTGTACAATGTCCAAACTGTTGAACAGAAATTCACTCTCGTTGTTGCTGCTCACGGCGGCAATATTGGCAGCAGCACCAGCAGCAGCGCTGCCCCAACAGCAACAACAACCGCTACAGCTGCAACTGCTGCCAACAGCTGCGGCAGCAACAAATGCAACAAGACTCTTAAATGCAACTGACGCTGGCGTTGGCACTTTCATCGATAACAACAACAGCAACAACAACATTAACGAAAGCAGCAACGAAGCCAGCAACTCTGCCAGCTCCTTTGAGCAGCAGCAGCAGCAACAACAACAACAACAACAACAAACATTGCAATATGCACAAATAACGGCATTAGATAAAGAAGTAGGTATGCATACGGTATCTATTAGCAGTAACAACAAACAACCTGATCGAAACGACTTGTGAATGCACTCACTGCAGGTGCTTATAAGGTAGCTAGATTTGGGTAATGAATGTAATTATTTTCTTATGTAAACATTGGTTACGAAAGGGAAAGATCTCAAAGAGAATTTAATTAACTGATCCCATGTGATTATTAGAGAAACTAAACTTTGTATAAACATTACTAAACTCATCCACCTCAGCTAATGTAGAGTTGAAACAATATACATAAACTTTTTATAGCCTTTCTCAACTGATCCTCCACAGTTAATCTAAAGCAACCACAATTCGTATAGAGTTTACTTAGATGATCTTTCTCAGCTTATATTACAATTTGTATAAGATTTCTGTATACTTTAGTTAAGTAATCCTCTTCAGCAAATCTAAAGCAATTAATCTTCCCGAGCTAATTTACAGTACAAACTATTTGTAAAAGCTTTTCATAGTACTTATTTAACTGATTTTTATCATTTAATCTAGAGGTAAAACAATTCGTTTAGGCTATCTATAGACTTTACTCAACTGATGTATCTCAGCTAATTTAGAGTACAAATAATTGGTTTAGACTTTCTATAGACTTTACTCAACTGAGCCTCTAACTAATCTAATGCAACTTCAATTCGTATAGACTTTACTAAACTCATTCAGCTCAGTATTTGCATCGTCTTTCCTCAACTGATCTTCCTCTTGGCTAATCTAGAGTAAATACAATTCGTATAGGCTTACAGTACAGATGTTTTTCTCTCTTTCTTGAAATTGAAGTGAAATTTTCGACATGATTTAGTTGCTTGACCGTTGACGGTGTGGCGTGGTAACGGTTACGGCTGTGTTGTTGCCCAGGCACGATCAAAGTGCGTATTCATATGGAACAAGAGTAGCCGATAAGCAACAACAAAAACAACAATAGGACTGAGCTTTGGCAAGCGTTTAATTTGCAAATTAGCGGCAGCACCTACAGCAAAACCTACAGCAACAACAACAACGAATTACGAGTACTGCACGCTGCTAGAGAGTGAAGAGGGGAGAAAAGAGGAGGAGAGGTGTGTGCAGGGAAAGGGCGATAACTTTTTGGGTGACCAAAGTGGTTTCAAGTGTGTGAAAGTGAAATTTATTACACCTGAATCAAAAAAGAAAAAACAACCAAAGAAACAAAATTAGAGCTAGGCTTGGGAGGAGGAGAGGGGGTAGGAGGGGGCAGCTGCCGTGCAGCACTGGCCAGTTTACAGCATGTGTGCGTGTCTGTCTGTGTGTGGGGTAGGTTAAGTAATGACCAAGTCGAGCTAATCTCTTCATTTTCTTCTTCTTAGTTGAACGTCTTATCAAGCAATGGGCGCCAATAGTTTGGCTTGCACCAGAGGAGAAGTTCATGCCACTGGGCGTTGAGGAGTTTCTGCAGCATGTGCATCCCATGGACAAGGATAGCAGCAGCTTTATGCCAGGCACGCCCTTTAGCGAATACTCCACCAAATCACACTTGGTAACCAATTCCGAGATGGAGGAACTGCTGCAGAATGAACAATCCTTTATACACGGTCGTAATCCCAATGAGGCAGCTGTGCCCATTTATGGTGTAGTCACACTGTGCCCAGCGCCACCGAAACCAGAACCAGAGGTGGCGCTCCCCTCACCACCTGCACAGCTGCCCAGCACACGAGGTCCCTATATACCCGTCTCTATTGATCCACTGGAGGAGCGCAACGACACTGTGCGTCGTTCATCGCGACTCTTTCCACTCTTTCAGCGTGTGAAGCGGGAGACAGCGATGCCAGAGTATGCACCACTTAGTGACTTCGATCTAATGATGGGTGAGACGCAGCTGGCAGGCGTAGTGGTGCCTGAACCGGTGACAACGGAACCGCAGCAACAGGAAGAGGAACTGGACAATGGGCTGCCCGTGAACAATTTCATAGCCAATTTAGCGGACAATGTAAAGTTCAGTGGTGGCCCTGACTTGGAAGATAATCTGGAGGACAACAATATAGGTGATTCGCCTAGTCAAGAGACACCACCAGGCATCAAGGGACAACTGCCTGGCTTTCATGTCACCTACTGGATGTTCTATCCCTATAGTCAGGGCAAAACCATGTGTACACTGAGCTTGGGTCCTCTTGGCCGTATTCCCTTTCCCGCTGTCTATGGCTACTGCTTGGGACACAGGCGAGACATTGGCAGCCACGTGGGTGACTGGGAACACATGAGTCTCTACTTTAATGGCGATGCCGAGCCGCAGGCGATGTATGTCTCAGCACACGATGCCGGCGCCTACTACAGCTATAATCGCCTTACAGGCTCATTTGAGTTTCGACGCCAAGAGACGCGTAAGGGAATTTTACAGCGTCCCAACTTTCCTAAAACAGTGACCACATTCAAGAACCATCCAGTTCTCTTTGCCGCCAAGGGTTCCCATGGATTGTGGACAGCACCGGGCAAGCATCGATTCGTTAAGGTAGCTAGGCTCTATGACATAAACGGTTTCGGTACGCCCTGGAACACTTGGAAGGCCGTCGACATTAGCTACAAGAATCTAAGATCTTATGGTGCGTAATGAAGTAACCAACTTCGAATGCAGCTCACTCTTTTCAATGGATATTTTGCAGGTCGCTCGCTGGTGCCGGACTGGCTGACGTATCGCGGCAAATGGGGCAACCCGAAGAGCAAGTGTCATCCCTTTCGTCGCATTGGCCTCAACTTCTGCGAGTTCACGGACGGACCCACTGGAATACCCCTTAAGGAGCCCCACTTTCAATGTGGTGCTGACTATCGCTGAATTGTCTTGATGACTTCGTCCTGTTTATTAATAAGCATATCCTTAGAAAAGTATTTATTGTGAAATCTCCCCCCGAAGGTTACCCCAAAAGCATTAAAAATTAACTTAGAAATTTACTTTGAACTAGAGAAGAGATCTATCAAGGGGAATCAATAGATATCTACTACAAACAAGCAAACCTATCAAGGAATCCACTATAGTCTTATTCCCCTTAAGTTGAATATAACTCTCTCTAAACACTCGCAGATCCCACAATCACTTCCCCTTCATCATGTCCTCATTACTCACTTGGAAAATTAAGTTGGCACTTTCGCTGAGCGTTGTATCATCTGGTGAATCGACAGGAATTTGCTTTGTGAATCTTGTGTCGAACTGGGAAACATCATCCTCGCTTCGCTGTTGAGAACAGAATCAATGCAAATGGTTAGCAAGATTATTCCAAGTTGATGCCACATTGAGTACTCACCAGCAGTGGCTTGATTGGTGGTTCAAGACGACGTGCCAGTACATCATCCCAGTTGACATGCTTGAAGAACGGATGCGATTGCACTGCCACCGCATCATCTGGTCCGCTACCCAGACGCAGAGGCTCTTGTCGCTTCATCAGGCGTCTCACCAGATCTCTGGCTTCGGGTGTGAGGTAAGCTGGCAAATTAAGTTTAGCTTTTAGTATGGTCTCAATAGTTTTCTTGCGGTTTTCAGCGGTGAATGGTGGCTAAAAAAGGAAGGCATATAATGGATTAATAGGGGATCACCAGAATACAAACTAGATGCACTTACTACTCCTGTAAGCATGTCAAACATAAGTGCTCCAAGTGACCACCAGTCGACGGCCTTGCCATGTCCACTTCTGGTTAGAATTTCAGGTGCCCTGTAGGTGAAATAACAAAAGGTTCTAGTAAGTTCGGGCTGTTTCTTTTTGAAATAGGAGACTAGGATTAAAAAGCTTGGCAGGCGCGCACGCACATGTACTCAATTGTGCCGCAGAAGGTGTGGGTGACAATACCCTCTTGTATGTGCTCCTTGCACAGACCAAAATCGGTTAGCTTCACATGTCCTTGTGCGTCAAGAAGTATATTCTCTGGTTTCAGATCGCGATAAATGATGCCGAGTTTGTGTAAATGTCCTAGGGCCAATATAATTTCGCTTAAATAGAAACTGCAAGTAGAATTCATAGATTAGAGATCAGTTATTACAGAATACCATCTAAATTTACCATGTAGTATCCTCCAGAAAGATGCCCTCACGCTCCAAATGCATAAACAATTCGCCGCCACTCAGATACTCAAGTATAAGATACAGTTTTCCGTCTGTCTGAAAGGCGAACACCAGTTCCACAATAAACGGATGCTGTAAGCACGTAAAATGAATTAGTATAATATTTAGTTTTCATTATAATCCGTGCTGATTTTTACCTTTACAGCCTCGAGTATATTGCGCTCGGCACGCGTGTGTGCTGTGTCCTTTTGATTGGTTACTATGGATGCCTTTTTCAGCACCTTCATGGCAAAATGTTTGTTAGCATCACGTCCAGCCGTCTTGCGCACCTGAGTAGACAAAAGGTATTAGGTTCGGCATTAGTAGAAAGTTTTGACCTACTTAAAGCAACGCTTTTTTGCTGGGTGGTCTTACCTGAAATACTTTGCCGTAGCCACCTTTGCCCAACACTTTCTTAAGTTCAAAGTCTTTGGGACCCAATTTAATTTTGCCTGGATTGACATTCTCCTCCGAGAGCTGTATGGTCTCCTGGCCTTCATTACTGTAGCAATATAAATGCAAACGTGAAGAATATTGTTTAGTTTTGGGGACTTTATTAGTTTAGTAAGTGTTTAGATTGCGATTGTTGCGACGTTGCAGCTGGTATTGGTGCTGCTGCTGGCGTGGGAAATTGACAGCCCACGCGCTCTATAAATAAAAACCTGGCAAACACGCGCCAATTGGCGCCCCCAAACCCTCAACCACCTTAACCTCCCCCTGTACTATCCCTACTACCCTTACGTCACCCACTCCATTCATCTGACTATCGAGTGTTTGCTCATTGGCTTGCCTGCCTGGCATATTGCCCACTAGACAGGGGCAACAACAGCTTGTTGGATTGCCAGTTGTAAACACTTCTGCAGCATACAACAACGACATATGATAAAAGGTAGCCGCGTTATCAGTTCGGTAGCTCCCTAGTCAGGCGTCAGGTGCATTCTGTCTGGCTACGATCGAGAGTTGGAGGTGGTTGGATAAACAAAACAGTAACGATACTACGCTGCTACGTCCTCTACTAGCCAGACCCCGTCAATTGTCAATGAAAATTCCCGGCTATATTTGTTTAGCCGTTTTTTCCGAGAAGTTTGTCGCTTTTGCAAACTTGAAATGATCTCGACACAATCGCCGTCTCATCTTCCGCCGGCGGCAACGACATAACTTCAGTATTACTCACTCTTGATGTAGATTTATGCTCAATTCCGGTTCTAGATCGACCTGCAAGAGAGATAAAAAGAGATAGAAATATGTAAATGAGTCAGTTGTAAAATTATTCAATATTTTCTTTGTTTACAAAATGAGCATTAATTATTGTAGTTTGCATACACTGAGATATATAATGTTCTATCTTAGTGATTTGAATAATTCTATATCATTTCTACATCGATTAAGTCATATGCGTTATGCAAACAATCTATATATAATAAAAATTATACATGTTACTGCGTATGAATTCATTTGTTCATTTGTTCCGATGGTACATAAATAGAATCAAATGTTTGGAGCGAAACACCTTCTTCGTATCCAAACATACCTTGGACGAAAGTTACGACTGCAAGAAGCTGGCAAAAGGTTTCGTAATGACAGAAACAGAAATATTATAATAATAACGATTTGCTCAGTTGAGAGAAAGTGTTTGAGCACAGAGAAATCTTGAAAAGCAGCAACGCCGACGCAGAACGAACCACGATCAGCATGAGAGATTTGCCTCGTTCGATTGCCTCGGGTCGGTTCGGTGTTGAAACAGACTCACAAAGACACACACACACGCATACTCATACCTCTATTTGTATAGATTAACGAGCGTACATATTATTTGATACATACCGACATCTAGGCAGACACACTTCTCCACACAGATACACACGCATGTACAGAGATACACGCACACCTCTTTAATGACAAACTAAAATTAGAACTCGGAACAATGCCAAATACTCTGCCGGCAATTCTGCCTGCTTCTGCGGATGCTTCTGCTGCCGCTGCCTCCGCTGCTGTGGCGCTTGTTGCTTGTTCTGATTTAGGGGAGGCAGGGGGAATTTGGAGACTTGCTTCAGAAATCCGAAGAGGAGGGGGTCACTTCAAAAATTAGTATAGAATATTTTGTATTATTTCTCGTTTTGACTTCTCTATAGATTGCCCGCCCGCATAAGTAAATCCCATTTGCTCAAGGCGAAACGGAAACTGGTTCAGCCCGCCCGAACGACGCCGGCGCCGAATTCCAATTAACAAATCCATCATAATTTTCAGTGTCCACATATCGAGGGCGTACGACAGCCCTGTAGATCACAAAAGTATTTAAGATAAAATTGAAGAAAAAACAACATAGATTGCATTCTCAATAACTGGAAAATGAAAAACAAATAACGCTGCACACGCTGATCGATTCACTCTTCAAGTTGTTTCGATTCGTTTTCTTCGTTTTCCTTTTTGACGCCTTATCAGCTGTGCATGATGGGATTTTTTTCTTTCGTTTTCTAATTTTATATATTCGCTGATAAGAATTTTCGTTCCTTTTAAGTGGGAGTTTAGCTTACAGCAAGCGAGTGCGACCCAGCTGAAATTTTGTGAGGTGAAAAACCTAGTAAACATCACCTTCTTTCATTTCTCATTTATAGATCAGTTTATAATCAATCTTGCGGTATTTTTCAAAGGTATTTTCATTAAAATTAATGAATCTAAAGCAATTTGGACGAATATCCAACCAGTTTCTAATTATTTCATGTTTGATCAAACTAAATAAATACGGGTATATCTCGTTTATTGATATTTAATTAATGAAGATCTTAAAATACAACATATGAAATATTTTATCAAAGATGTCTTGTCTACACCCATCAATTATACATTCAATGTTAAAATTTAATTATTTTCTTTATGAGAGTTATAAATGTTTAAAGGCGTTTTAATAACTGATAGATTATTCACGTTTTTTGTTCAATTTGTGAATTAATTATAACATATGCAGGGATTCCCGCGAGATTTGTATCTTTAAAAAGTTTAACTCTATTGCACATCAGCACGAAAAGTTCGACTGGGTAGTTGTAATTTTGAAATGTTGATACTGTTCCAGACGACACTGTGTGTGTGTGTGTGTGAGATTTGTTTGCTTGTGTATGCATGTGTGTGCGTGTTTGTGTGTGTGTATATAGGCGCGCTGCTGGTGTGAGCAATTGATACTGATTATTTTGAAGGACATTTGCTTAGGTTGATTGCCTAATATCGAAACCAGAATCGTTGAAAGAATATTTAGCGATAATGATAAAAATATATTTGATAGGGAGGGCGAAGCTATGGAAGATGTTGTTGAGTAACCTGATGACGACACACACACACACATATGACAGACACTCCGTTTCACCGTGTTCGTCGACGCGTCTTTGTGAGATGGTCTGAACATTTGCGCAGCAGATAAGCAGCTTGAGAGTTCGGCTTCCCAAACAGAGAAAATGCGAATTTGTGACTACATCTATACATACACATAGACGTATACACACAATGACATACAGACAAAGCGAAGGTAAACAAAGAAGGAAAATCTCGAGCGGAGGCGGACAAGGGTGGGCAAGCGCAGCCCCTGCCGCCGTCGCCGTTGCTGCGTAGTTTATTTTCTTATATACATATATAATATACATGTGTATGTATGTATCGATGTACTTACATCGTCCAACTCGATCCTGTCATCATCTGAATCTTGTGCCTTGTCGTCCTCGTGGAGCTCGAGATCGAACAATTCACTTGGATCACTCACGTCCGCCATTTGTCACTGTGTTTGTCGTTACAAACGCACACACGCACACTCACACAAGCGCAAACAGAGGCAAACACTTTGCTTTGCCTTACGTTCGCTATGAAATTTGTTGCTGCTTCTGCTGCTGCTCTGCTGAAACAATACGGAAACAGCTCGACGGGCACTGAGACGCGGGTGACTGTGATGGAGATGTACTTTCTTGCGTTGCTTTTGCGATTTTCGATTTTGCTTTTTTCGACCAGGTGCGAGGGCACTTTTTGTTGCCCCGAAGGTTATTTGTTTATTAGTTAATAGAATATGAATGGAGGAATCGGAGGCGCAGCAGCAGTCGCAACAGCGGAGCGCCAATGCCACAGCCACACAATGCCAATATACACACACGCACACACGACGTAGACGCGACCATGAGACGTATACAGAGGCGCACGAAAGTTGCTAGACGACCGGAGCCCAAACGCACGTTCTCGCACAAGTGTTGAAATGATATTAAATGTAATTTAATAATATTTAAAATGCACTTTTCTTTGTTTGCAACCAGAACACGAGGTAAGTTGGGACAGCGATTGCAGTATTCGCGCTTATCGATACTAGCGATGATTGAATGTACTCACAGACGCATCGATGCTTTTAGCGATGTATCGGTTAAAGAATCGATGCTGTAAGCCAATATATCGATATAATTATCTTTGCACGCTAGCAAAACAAAGTGATTAGCAAGCATTCTTTTCCAAAGAAAATAATTAGGAAAATATAATATAACCATGTGCACAGGCGGCTCACCTAGCAGCAATGGATCGCAAGAGGGCGATAGTGCTGAGGCAGAGCAACAACAACAGCAACCATTGCAACCATCGGAACAATCTTTGCGAACAGCTGTTGATGCCTCGACTCCAGAAGAGATTCTCGTCGAGTACGGAGAAAACCTGAAATTGCTAACACTGAACTCGCAGGTAGCGGAACTGCTTACCATAATCCGGGACAAGTATGTCGTCGCTGCTAATCCACTATGACCGTCATAAATGCAAGATTATTGTCCCTTCCTAGAAATACGTCGCGTAGCGATTTCAAATTCTATGCCGATCGGCTAATCCGGCTGGTAATCGAGGAATCTCTAAACCAACTACCATATACCGACTGCGACGTAGAGACGCCCACAGGCGCAATTTACGAGGGCCTGAAATATCGTTCTGGAAACTGTGGCGTCTCCATTATCCGCTCAGGCGAAGCGATGGAGCAAGGTTTACGTGATTGCTGCCGCTCCATACGCATTGGAAAGATTCTGGTCGAATCGGATGCCAACACACACGAGGCACGCGTCGTCTATGCACGCTTCCCCGACGACATCGGTAGCCGCCAAGTGCTGCTAATGTATCCCATAATGTCCACTGGCAACACTGTGCTACAGGCAGTCAATGTGCTGAGGGAGCACGGCGTGCCAGAGAAGTGCATCATCCTATCGAATCTGTTCTGTACACCCATCGCTGCCCGCACCGTGGTCAATGCGTTCCCCAAAATGAAGATTCTCACCTCCGAGCTGCATCCCGTGGCGCCCAATCATTTCGGCCAGAAATACTTTGGTACTGACTAAGCTAGGTCGGAACAACAGCAGCTCAAAGACTTGACGACTAAGCTCTGCTTAGGATAGGTAGAGATGAGATTACATATCACTCACCCACGCCAAATCCCGTTTTAATCTATTATTAACCCCGTTGAATGTTCTGCATGCATTTCGTACTAACATTCTTCTCTCTCTTTCTCTGCGGTTTCAGATGACATCTGACCTGGAAAAGGAGCCCAACTACTTAATGATTATGTTACTATATACCTTTAGAAGTTGGCTTTTAATTCAAGATCGTGACTTAAACTTATGTAAATACAATAATAAAACAGAATAAATATATATTATTAATCACTTAGGAGCTCATCTTGTAGTTGACCACAGTGTCTACCTTGTGCAAGCCCGTCGAGAACGAGCGCAGCTGCACAGCTTGCGCGTTCTGTATGAAGACGGCGCCAGTTTCGTCCCATTGTGCTGGAATCTCGGTATTCTGCAGTGTGTGTATCATTACGTCGAATGTGCAAATGCAATCGAGCAATGGTAAATAGCTAACGGTGGCCGATATCTGCCGCATTACATCACGTATCTCATTTTGGATGCGGCTCAGTTGTTTCGAAGACGTTTGCTTGGAGGGATCTGTATTCTCGCCGTCGCCAGTTTCTGCCTGCATCTTGAAGTCCCAGCACTCGAGCACCTCCTTGGTGTGTGCATTCGTTATGACCATGGAGATCTTATTTATCATGTTCTTCGACAGCCATTCTGCAATAGGACAAAGGGCAAAAGGTCACAGATAGAATCAATGCTTACGCCTGCGCACCTAACTAACCTTCAGTTTGGGTCAACACGTTCTGTAGAAATGTTTGAATCTTTGGGTCCTTGGACATGAGTATAGTCAGACCATATTGCTGGGTGTTGTCAAAGTTTTCCGCCGGATAGATGCCGCGTTGAAACAATATCGAATTGATGCCGTACTCTAATTTTACAATAAACAAAGACAGGACGCCATAATGAGAGCGCGCAATTTACAGGCGCCTCGTTGTGTTGTTGTTTTCTGTACTTACTCAGATACTCAACGATAATCTGCGCTGAGCCCTTTAGTGTTATGCAGTTCTTAGTTGCCAGTGCAGTTGACATATTGAAATTATTTAATAATCGTAGGACAAAAACAAATTATTTTATAAATAAAAGCCGCTAGTTTTGAAGCTCTTCAGAATAAAGCTGTCTTGCTCTCGTTAATCAACACTGAAATTGTGGCGAACAGACTAGCGACGGTCACACAGTTCATGTGGAGTAAATCCAGAAAAAAAAATCGAACAGAAAATTATCTGAACGAATACACACAATCGATAAAAAGAACCTGTAAATAACTAGAGTTGGTAATCGATAAATATCAAGAAAATACTAAATCGAGAAACCATATTTGGCGCCAAAGAAACATTTTGAAAAGACACAGCATATTACTGCAATAAATACATGAATTTTATTAGCAATCTCTGAACTACAACTAAGCATGAGATCCATTCACTGGCGCGTACACGTATTTTTCGAAATGACATCTACTTGGCGCTTCTTTTCATCCATCGATTGTTACTGGCGCCTGCTGAAAGAACCAAAAGGAAGATATTCTTTAGCCAAAAATAATTCCCTTCCGGCGCTCATTATGCTACTTCAAGCTGCCAACACCGGGCTCGAATATCCAGAGCCTTTGTTGTTGTGTTATTTTTGTTTGGTGCTACGTGAATGGTAAAAGAAAATAAACAGCCAATTTGTGGAAGGAATTGGGGAAGGAAGGAGAATAATAAATAAAAAACCAACAAAATTGTATTTTTGTTTTTGAAATTTTTTCAAATTGTTGTATTTTTAATGCTATTTAAATAATTTAAGAAAAACGTGGGCGCACTTAAAACAAAAGAAAGAATATTTCAAAGCAATCGATTCTGTAAAATGTGAAGTATTTTTGCAAATTTTTAATGATTTTTTTTTGTTTGCTTACGCTCCGCTTGGTATTTTTTTTGTTTTGTTTTTGTATGTCAATTAAAATTAAGCTTTACATGGTATTTTTGGTATAAATCTTTCAATAATTAAATTTAAAATTTTGACTTAAGTTAACTAAAAATAATCTCTATTCGCGTGCGACGTGTCCGTTCGCACTTCTCGCCTACCGAATAAGTACAAACTGATGTCAACATATACATATAAAAATAAGAACTAAATTTTCATTTTACATTTCTTTCACTTGAGTTGAGAAATCCAAAAAAAATAAACACATAATGTTGAATCGAAATTAAAATAGTATTTCGAAATTAAGTAGCTTTAGTAGTGTGTGTGTGATGATGTGTGAGTTATGTGTGTATGTTTACGAGTACTTATCTTAGGACTTAGGCTAATATTTTATAGAGTACAAAATAAATTATGGTTAAACTCTTTTATAACTCGGGTGAAATGTACACAAAACTTATCCAGATTTATAGCGGATATATAGAGTTTATATAGTTTATATAGTAATATATATATAGGTATATACACATGGGTTATTACAAGTCGATCTCTATGTAGTATGCTCTATGCTCTATCTCTATATACTCAATATGTAGTATGTCTATGGTACAACAACAAAAGCGCAACAGTGTCAGTGTCAGGGTCAATCGGTATTATATTTTAGTATTTTCAGTTTTCGGTTTCATGTTTTCGTTTTCTCGACTTCAATTTCGCAATACAAAGTACAATAAATCAATTCAAAATACACAAAATTCTGTCACCGTGCACAAACGCCAAAATTACTGGAAATCTCAGTCTGCTCATTTGTTCGAAGATTTTAATTTCAATAATTTTATTTTGTCATTTTTTGTAGTTGCAAAAATTGAAAAGCAAAGCTCGAAATTGCAAATAGAGTTGAAATTTTGAAATCTAAGGTGTTTCTTTTGTATTTTAGTATATTCTTGTGTGTTTTTCGTTTCGTTTTCGTGTGTGGTGCAACAAATTGTAGAATTTTTTAAACATAATACTAAAAAATTACATTTGTCGGCGTTGGAGTGCAGGGAGTACTGTATTTTTACTTTTACTGGTATTTTTTTTCGAAAATTCTATGCATTATTATAGTCATTATTTAAGGTATGTATTTGGCCGTAGATTGCAACAAAATATCTGTGAAGAGATTAAATCATAAATAAAAATTATAAATTATTGTTTTTTTCTGTGAGAGATGAGTTTAAGAGAGGTTTCTATGATGGATAATTAGCTGCTGCCGATTTTCAAAGAGGGGAATTACAAGTACAAGCCAAAAAAATCGGTGGTACGGGGGAACCCCTCATGCATCACTATACTAGGATACTCTAAATGGTACTAGGGTACAAACTAAGCCTAATTATCTTTTGCGTTACAAAAAAAATAAAATAAAAACTAACTGTAGAATAGAAAAAACAGAGGGCAGACGCAAAAGATTAGTCGAATTACGGATAGACAACCACCAAGTAAAATATGTAAATAGGAGCATATAAATTGTTGTTTGTTGTTGGATTTGTTTGTTTCGGTTTGTTTTTTTTTGTTTTGGTTTGTCAAAATCTACAGCCAAAGTGTTAATAATGTTCCATAGAATAACAAGAAATTATAGTAAAATGTACGAGTATATTAACTAAATTAATCGCAAGAAGTAATTGTTGTTATTATTTCAATGAAGTATTAATATTCTTGTTGTTGTTGATGTTACTTCGCAGAGAGTTTTCGTGTTTATATTTAGTGTGTTTCACTTTTTTCTTTATTGCAAACTACAAAATTGACTATTCGAATTGAAAACAAAACAAAATTTCGGCTATTATGTGGGTGACTGTATTCTGGTCAGGGTTGCCACTTGTTTCGCACATAATCTAACTTAAGAGAGCCTCTGTATATCGTTAAAGTTATTGTAATTGTTCCTGTTATCGTTATCGTTATCGTTACTGTTACCGTTACTGTTACTGTTATTGTTATCGTTATTCATATGAGTGTGTAGGCTGCGCCAGATTTGAATGCTTCATTGGTGCATTCGACAAGTTATTCAGTATTTGGTAGGTCTCTGTTTCAGATGAGTATGTGCAACTGTATGTGTGTAGGTGTGTGTGAGTCTGAGTCTGCGAGTTGCTTAATAATTTTGTTTTGTTTTTCGTGTAAATGGAAAATCAATTCGTTTTTAACATTTACTTTCAAGAGAATTTAAATTTTAATTTCAATTTGTAATAAATTCCTAATTAAAAACTATTTAAAATAAACCTTCTATAGCACCATTTGTTTTTATTCGTATTATTATAGTTTTTCATATTTCGTATTTATATTTATTTGCATGTATTGTATGTGTGTTTTTATGCATTATAATAGAGATTTTTCATTAAGAAGAGAACAAACTTGTTGTCGTTGTTGTTGTTGTTGTTAGTTATAGTTTTAAGACTTTGCTTTGTTGCTTTTTGGAATGTGTTTTCTAATTAAATTTCATGGGGCGCATAGCAAGTGGTTGGTAACCCTAGGCTGAGGAGTGGTAGCTACTTCTGAATCTGTGGTCATATATCGTTTATTGCTGTCGAGTTGCCGGTATACTTTGTATTTGTACTTTGTTTGTATGCATGTGTGTGTGTGTTTGTGAGTGTGTGTGTGAAGAGAGAGAGAGAGTTATCAACTATATTTGGTTTATTTCACGATCTACTGTAGCTATAGGCAGATATATGTAAAGGTGTGTTTGTAAGTACTGTGACCATTTTGATTCTGATTGACTGTTTCGATTTCGATTACGATACTGAGATAACGATTATTTTTAGGTTTATATGATTTTGATTGGTTGATTTAGTTATAGTTTTCGAGATTAAATTTTCAATTTTCGGGTTTTTGTTTCATGTATCGCGTGGACTCGATCTAAAACAATCGATGCTATAGAAGTGCCTATTTTAGCAGTAATAACCTCCATAATACTTTGTGCCACATTCGGGATTATTGCTGTACGTACTGTCTGGCCCATTGAACTCGCAACGGACGCCATAGTGTCCATCCGGGCAACTGAAAGATGAAAGTTAAAGTGCATGAGTAAAGATCGTATTTTATCCCCGAATATCCCCCGAACACTTAAGATTCCCTCACGTCGAATCGCCCTCATCAGGGTGGCCATGAACCGGGCTGCAGCTTTTTCTCGTGCCCCAATCGAACACTCAAGTATAAACAGCAACAAAAAAAGCGAACAATTTAATTAATAATATTTTATTTTACTCTTTTTTTGGCAAACTCAAATTGTATTGGAAATGAAAATGTATTTTCTCAGCACCGTCAGAATGAACGACTAAATGTTGCGCTATTGAAAGGATCGTCATGAATTAACGTGTATACTAAGGGAACTACAAATCGATAGACACAATGAGATAGATAGAGATATCTTTACCATTTTTCTGGATTTTTTGAGTGTATCTATTGATCTACCCTATTTGTTGTTCCCATTAATGCGTGGTATACGCAGAACACAATGCGTTTTTTTGGGATCGAACTGAATTGAAGTGGGATGGTTTACTTATACGAGTCGATATATGCCCTGGGGCAGACGCACAGTACGTGGATTTTGTATAAAATGAGGCGCTGAAAGACATTATTCACATTGCACACACACACAGAGAAACACAAGCATTTCGGGTGTGCATGTGTGTGAGTGAGTGCAAGCGAGAGTGCGAGTTCGTCGTGGAGTTCTCTTCAACCAACGAAACTCGTGTAATGCGATGCCAAAATTTAACAGTTTCTAGTCGATTTCTCAAGTGCCGCACTCAGAGCCCGAAACTACAGATCAGAGATCTCTGTTTCCCGATTTCAAGGGTTGTCACCGATCGAGTTTATCAGCTGTGACAGGTTTTATCACAGCGCCACTTGAGATTCGGGATCGTAAACAAGACGCAGCTGCCCAAAAACCTAATCCAAATCTCGATTCCACCGGCCACAATTCGATAAGTTTGCGACCTAAGGTCGGGTTTGGGAGGTCGGGGAACTCTACTTACTTGCAATAGAACTGATACAGATCCGGTATCAGCATGCAGGTGCCGCCGTGAAAGCAAATATTCTCCTTACATGGATAGCCCGCACTGCGCTGCAGATCCGGCCGCATAGGGACTGTGGAAGGAAAATCAGAAAATTCAATTAACGAAGGCGAAAATAAAAATCATAATTCGTTATACATATTTATAGATTGTGGTATATATGCCACAAAGATGTTTACATCGAGGTCTGTATGGATTGTCGCCTTCGAATGTGCCCATAAATTAGAAATGAATTGGAGCGGACAGTGGACACACAAAAAGATCACCGAGTGAATACTTTGCGTGGTGAATGACGAATGATGAAGGCCTTACCTGCATAGGCATTGATCATGATGCGGCGTTTGTCGATCGTCTTGCTGACTTTGTTCTTGGCACGGCACTCGTATTTGCCCGCATCGGAGGAACTGTTGAAGGAGCGCACAATCAGCTCGGAACGTCTTCTGCAAGGGGGGGCGAAAGAGGAATCCAAATAAGAAATTAGAGATACTTTCTCTGGATCGATTAATCTATCGATGGTATGCTACTTACTTGTGGTGCTTGAATTGGTAAACATTGCGCTTGCGATTTATCGACTTATCGTCCTTGAACCAGGTCACCTTCGGCGGCGGTCGACCCTCCACCTTGCAGATGATGCGCAGCTCCTTGCCGTTCTCCATCGTCGTGTTGCTCGGCAACGAGCTGATCGACGTGATCGATGCGTTCTGTGCTGTAAAACGACAAAAAAACGAACAACAAAAACAACACAAGATTAGTGTGTGAATTTTCCCAAAAATCTTAAATCTTTAAACGTTTTTGCCAAAAGTGAAAATAAGATCTCACATACAGTGCGAGTGTATATATTGTACAATAGAGGGAGAAAAAAGGTATACATATATACCTTTTCAAAATACCTGTATCTTAAATTCTAATTAATTTCGTCTATTGCTCAATGTTTATGGCAGACGAGCATCGTTTGTGCCGCCGGCGCTATAAACAAAAAATATCGCACTAGAAATTATTGAAATTCTTGTAGTTTTCCTTTTCGTGTTGCTGTTGTGTTTTATAGATGACTGCGACGTCTGTTCACAATGTTGAACTTAATCGTAAGTTGTTTATAGCGACGGCGATCGTAAAATAGGAATATGAGATGACCTGAATTTCAAGGCCTTTTTGGAGAAAACTTTGGAGAAGATTCAATGCGTTAAGAGATTCTTGACTGGAAGGGAATCTTAGTGCCACGGATTGTTGCAGTTTATTCTTAGTCTGAGAAAAGGATTTATATACATACATATATAAATTGATATGGTAAAAAGATCAGTCAAGTTCTAGTTACTAAATTGAACTCGTTTTGGTATTCTTAAAGTCAAGGTTTATTATACTTAAGAAGAGAATCTATCAAAATGAATGAATGAATATGTATGAATATTAATAAAAAACATAAAAAACATTCAAATTCATTATATTTTTAACAATTTCTTTAATACTATTCAATTGGTTCTTTAATTGATACCCAGTGAAATTGTTCAAATATTGCATTGATCAACCTTCTTTCTAAGGCCTTTTGGATACCTTTTCCTCCCTCCCGATCTCAATCTGTTATTCTCTCTCGCGCTCTCTCACCTCCTTTCTGTTTTTGGTGGTACGCTCGATTGGCTGTCTGAGCAGTAAATTAATTTAAGCTGAAGCCGCCTAATTAACGCATTTGCAAAAGCCAATTACACATTGGCCAATCATTCGCGCGTCGCTGCCAAAAAGTCTCCTTCGTTGCGCGGCGCGACTCTGAGTCATGATGAGAGATGAGAAGGCGAGAGAATTTGGCAATGAAACTTGGCCGATTGCTTGGCCGGTGGCCGATCGACGATTGTCTCTTGGTTAGTAGCCACTTGCCACGCCCACCAACGAGAGCGTTTTGCTTTAATTAGCCGGCATATCACGTGTCTGTGCCACAAGATTATCCCCCCACGATAAAGCGCATTGTACGGCTGCTGTGGCGGGGCGGGGGCGGGGCGGGGGCGGGGCGCGTCATTGGATAATTGACAATTGCGTGTGGCTTGGCTAATGAATGAATCATCTGATCATGTGAGACAATCACTTGATTCTTGAGCACACAATGTACAATAATCTATTTGCGATTTTCTATTTTCATGAGGGTTTTTCTTATCTTCACGTCTAGGTGGGTGGACGCCAATCTGCAGTCGCTGATGACTGTCTCTCTCTCTGTCTCTCTTCCACGATTATGCAATGGCATTACGCACGCGAGTTATCCAGAATGGCGGAGGGAGAGATCAGAGAGGCAGAAAATTAATGGGGAATTATAATAAATTCGTCTGTCTGGACATTAGCTATTTATATATGCGATATATTCATTGCGAGTCGGCGCACAATTTTGATTTAATGCCGCGCAATGGGTAATTTATGCGCCTCTCGCGTGTCCCAATATATAGACAATATATTCTATGAAATGCTCTATATATGTATGTATCTACACATACAATATATATTTAAAGATAATTTATTGTTTATAATTTATGTTTTTTTGGCCAACGCGACGGCCCATAAAACAGCATTTTAATTGTGCGCGTCACTTTCTCACGCTCCCAAATTGTTTTCGGTGTCTTCTGTGCTGCTCCCCTCTCTCTCTCTCTTCACTCTTCTCTCTTTGTCTTCCTTTTGGCTCCATGGCAAAAAGTAAATAATAAAGCAAATAAGAATAAAAATAATAAAACGGCAACTCACAAGTTGCCATGCACAGAAGGCGATTAAGAATTGAAGGCGGCACGCAAACAAGTTGACAATTGTCATGCCCAAAGCAACCAACGGGGGAGGTCCCCCTCTCCGCTCACACCTAACTCCCTTCTCCCCTCTCCTCGCTGCCTCCCAGCACCTACCCCACCTTCAACGATCGTTGGATGCGATCCCCCAAAATTCAGCACGCAGCTGCCGGTTGCCGGTCGAAGCCTTTTCAAGTTTTCGCTTTGATTCACAATGAAATTCGAGGCAGAATAATGCGATGAACATTTTATTTGCCAACTTGTGTGTGTGTGTGCGGGTGTGCGAGTGTGTTTGCGTTATTTTATTTATTTCTCATTTATTTATTTTCCACTTTAATGTTTGGCATATCATTTCGGCTCAATTCATTGTTATAATGACTTAATTATGCGCCTTAAAATGATTATTAAAGCACTTTGGCCAATGTACTTTCCGAGAGGTTTTGAGAGATTTATGACTGGGCTAAAATTGAGTGGGTAAATAACAGAGTTTTCTTGGGAAATGGTAGGTGATTCATGGAGAAACTCAAAGAGAACATTTCGATAAAGTTCTTTGACATAAATAATAAATAACAGAGTTTTCTTGGGAAATGGTAGGGAAATGGTCATGGAGAAACTCAAAGAGAACATTTCTATAAAGTTCTTTGACATATTTTTGTATTCCATGAGAAAGGAATCAAACGAATATATACATGAATCAAACATTTCTATAAATTATATATTCTTCTGCGTAATTGAGTGTGTAAATAACAGAGTTTTCTTGGGAAATGGTCATGGAGAAACTCAAAAAGAACTTTTCTATAAAGTTCTTTGACATATTTTTGTATTCCATGAGAAAGGAATAAAACGAATATATACATGAATCAAACATTTCTATAAATTATATATTCTTCTGCGTAATTGAGTGTGTAAATAACAGAGTTTTCTTGGGAAATGGTCATGGAGAAACTCAAAGAGAACATTTCTATAAAGTTATTTGACATATTTTTGTATTCCATGAAAAGGAATTAAACGAATATATACATGAATCAAACATTTCTATAAATTATATATTCTTCTGCGTAATTGAGTGTGTAAATAACAGAGTTTTCTTGGGAAATGGTAGATGATTCATGGAGAAATTCAAAGAGAACATTTCGATAAAGTTCTTTGACATATTTTTGTATTCCATGAGAAAGGAATCAAACGAATATATACATGAATCAAAAATTTCTATAAATTATATATTCTTCTGCTTCTATGCAAACTCTTCTATGAGAATCACGGAGAGTGGCAGCAAGTGCAGCAAAAGCAGAGCAAAAAAACTATTGAAATTTGATATTCATTTGGTTATTTTGGCCACTGTTGAGGATGCTGCTTTGGCCAGTTGTTGTTGTTGTTGCTGTTGTGCGTTGCCAGTGCGTCAACACTACGTCAAAGCCGCAGCTGCTGTCGCGCCGCGCTTCCGGAAAAGTCTGGCACAACAACTGCGACAACTACCGAAAAGAGCTGAAAAGAGCAGAAAAGGAAAACAAACAGCGAACACAGCACAGCGGGCAGAGGAAACGCTGCCAAAGACAGGAAAAGTGTCGTCGTTTTGGCTGCCGCCTGTCGCCGATTTTAGCACAACAACACACACACGCACACACACAACACACAGACAGAGAAGCCAGGCAGGAGAAGAGAGAAGGAGATGGAGGAGAAGGGGAGCGGGCGACAACGTGGCCAGGCATTAAAATAACTTTTCCCCGCACTGTGAAATATTATGAGTTTCTTCATTTTCGCAACTCATTTCTGAGCGCTTTTCCTTCGAGCGTGACGCCTCAATGATTCATGCAAATCCATCAACAAAAGCGAATGGTCGGGCAGAAGAAAAGGGGGCAGAGGGCAAACATGAGAGAGAGACAACGACGACAACATGTGGTTTTCGCAGTCGAGCGTTGCCAGCTCAAAGAGCAACGTGAGCGGGGCAGGCCGAGAGAATCGTTAGGTTTATTAAGATTTTATTGAATTAATAAGCAAATTGCATGCGACACGCTGCTGGCGCCATCTGCCGGCCAAATTGCATGCAATTTGCATACACATTATCATTGCCATATAAAAAATGCGACTATATCATTTCGTTTCGTATCGCATTGCATTGTTCTCGCCGGGTTATTCCCCAATTAACGAAATGTGCACTGGGAAATGCGCGCAAGTTTGCGCGCAAGTTTGCCTCCCTCTCACTCTGCCTCCCTCTCTCCTTCTTGCTTTTCCACCTCTTCTGACATTTTTCGGAAAATAAGCACCAAAATATATTCAATTTTGGCAGAGTATCTCTTTCCATCTCTTTCTCACTTGACCCACATTCACGCTACGGCGACAGGCAGCGGAAGTTTTTTTCTCTCTCTCGTCTCTCCTCGCTTGTCTCACATCTCTCGTTTCTCCAAGTTTTTACGCTGTTTCTTTCCCTCGCGTCATCTGCATTTTTCTTCCTTTTGGGTTATTTATGATTCCCCATGGCGAGCAGGCGCACGCTCGCTCGTTATTTATTCCATAATTTTTGATTCATTTTTATTGTGTTGTGACATTTCTCGATTGTTTTTAAATAGAACCACTCGCAAGTGATTTATCTACATATCTATCTATCCTATTTGCCCCCGATAGGGATGGGAGTGCGAGTGTGCCTCCCCTGCAGTTATCGTGCTCCATAAAGTATAATAATATTTGCATTTTGACTCGCTTAAGATTTATACAGCACCACTCGATGAACTCTGTGTCTCTCTCTCTCTCTTTCTGGTCACATTACGCATACGTCAGGTAGGCCCAGCTGAAATATGTGTAAACATTTGCCATGGCAATGACAAATCACTCTCTTTGTTGTTGTTGTTTGTTATTGTCTGTTGTTGTTGTTGTTGTGGCAATTGCGCCGTGTAAACAGTAATTAGAATAATTCGACTGGGTCCCGCTCTCATTTGAATTCGTGTAGTTTGTCAGTTTTCTGCTCAGTTCGATGCCCTTTGGCGGCGTTTTGTTTATACGACGTTTTGGCCACAAAAATAAAGATACAACTGTTTGAGTGAGATAAGATTAGGAGAGAGAGAGAGGGGAGCTACTGAATTTCTAGGGGAAGTAAGGATACATAAGCAAGTTCAATCCGGTTTAGTGTGGTCACGACTGGAGCGCACCTGCTGCAGCATCTCCTGTGCAGAAAGCAAAGCAGCAACAAACAACAGCAACGACAACAACAACAAGCACGTTAACAACAACAACAACAAGCAAATTATGTTGTTCTAATGCCGGAAAAACTGAATACTAAAAGCGACGAACGAAGCTGGCAAATTGAACGAGCTGCTGCCTGCCGCCTCGACAGATGAATGGCCCGGCTGGCACGTGTGGTCAAAATGTGTGCGCAATGAAGGCTACGTTTGGCAGCACCAATAAAATAGAAGACAGCAACAACAGCAGCAGCAGCAGGCAAAGCAGAACAACAAGAACAGCAACAACAACAGAGCAATGACGACGATTGTCGCGCGTCGATTTATCCATGTTTGTTTGCTTGTTTATTTGCACGCTGCGTATACGCAATGTGATTTTCTTTGAACGCAGCGCGACGCGCGAGCAAATTGAGACACAGCCGCAATCAGTTCAAATAGGTACAACAACAACAAAAAAACAATAATAATAACAACAACAATGTGTGGGGTTTTATCAACTTGCAGTGCAAGAGGAGCAGGTGCAAATCAGCTCCAAATCGCAGTGCAGCGCATCTAATCGGAGCAAATCTGCAGCGCTGTGGGCGAGCGAGATAAGCGATAAGTGAGGAAGAGCAAATGCAAACACACGCAATCGCCTGCCCGCTCGCACTTCCATACCCTCCCTCCCCCCTTTTCTCTCTTCGTCTCGTTGAAATTGCTGGCACTTTGCGCTGCCTTTCGCTTTGAACTTCGTCTCGTTTTTTACGCTCGCCTCCTATAAAGAGTCCCACATGGACACACACACACACACACACACAGGCAGACAGACGGGTACATATATATTTTTATAACACTGCCTGCCCCGTTTAATTAAGTCAAGTGAGTGAGGATCGCTGCCCCATGCAACAACAACAACAGCAACAGCAACATCAACAGCAGCTAGAGAAGCAGCAACAGCAGCAGCAGAGGCAGCCACAGTTGCTGCCTCTAAATGCCAACAAATTCATCGCAGCTGCCTCCTGCACCTCCTCCTTCTCCTGCTGATGCTCCTTCTTTTTTCCCTCTGCTCTTCCCCTCCCCCTGCTCCTCCTCCTGCTCTGTCCTATCTTCCCCTTTTACGATCGGCATCTCTCGTATTTGTTTTGTTTATTTGATTTGATTTGCTTTCTTTGTTTGCCGCCGCCGACGTCGCTCTATTTTTGATGTGAGTTTGCAAATCTGTTCGCCCAGCTGTTGGCCCAGCCGAGAGCAGCGTGCGTTGCGACCCAGAACCGACAAGCCAGAGCCGACAAGCTATCTGGCTATCTAGCTGGGTATCTGGCTAGGTATCTGTGTATCTGCGTATCTCTACTAGCCACCTTACTTTGCCTAAGTATATATCTAAGTAACTACGGGTATTTGCATCTATCTATGTAAATATATTTATATACTTATGCATTTATGTATCTATATGTTTATCTATCTATCTATCTGTCAACATATTTGTGCACCCAAATGGAAATGTATCAATGAGTCTTTGTATCGTAATAGATCTACATCTATTTATCTGTGTATCATTGCATTTATTTGGGTATCTTAATATCTGTCTTACTCTATTAAGAATATAATCCTCTTCTACATTAAGATATGTATACAAATATATCAATGTTTATCTGTTACATATGTTAATGTATCTCCTTATACATCGTGTATCTGATACATCAGTGTAACTATCTCTATTGATGTTAGGGTGCATCTCTTTATCCCATTTATCTAGTCATCTATTTACATGTGTATCTACTTAGCTTTGCATCTATTTATCTTTCCATATGGCTCTATTTACTCTCTCTTTTTGTAATCCGATTCATGGCAACAGTAGCCACAGTAGCACCATCGTCATCATCATCGCAGCCATCGTCATAAACATAAACAGCACGCTCTATGCGAACTTTTCTAGCGGCTTTATTCTTATCTTGGCGCATAATTTCTCACGTTTCTCTGACTAACGCCGAGCGCTGCAGGTGGCTTATCAATATCGCAGCTGCTGCTGCTACCTTTGATAAGTTCAAGCTTTGATCTGCTTCTGCTGACCGTGAATCATGAGTCGCAGCATTGCTTAAACTATGCAAGAGCGTTTAAGAGAAACATAACAATAATATCATACTTAAGATATCATATATTTGAGTAACCCATTAATGGCGTTTTTATATACTACCTACGTAATACGTAGTATACCAAGAAAACTAATTCAGCTGAAAAGCTCTCAAATTCATGGCGAATTTTCAAGAAATTGGGCAAAGTGAGATCAAAGAATTGTTAAATATTTATAGAACTCAGATAAGTGGCACGTGTGAACGCGTCTTAGCTCCACAAGATTTGTTGCATAGTGTTATCACAGCCTGAGGCTGAGGCTGTGTATGACGCTGGCGCTGCAGCAAACAAACAAACAAACTGAACAGACAAACAACAGAGGGACGGTGGGACAGAGTAGACCAATTGATTTACAATTTATTATTGTTTGCTGTAAAAGCAGTTTGATCCAAAGGGAAGCAAGAAAAACAAGAATGAAAACAAGAACAAGAACAGTCACAAATTTTCCGTGACGTGATTTGAAAGTCTGCAAGTTGCCGATGACGTAGCTGCGCAGTAGCTGGACTCTTGTTGTTGTTGTTGTTGTTTGGGACCACCTGTTGGTGTGTTTTTCATGAAACCGTCAAAATGTTAGGCAAATATTTGGTGTCATTTTATGTAAATCCTGGCGTGGAATTACTACCACAACTTCTTGACTTGCTATTTAGCGTTTCGTAAAGTATTTTCCCTATTTGTTGTTGTTGTTATTGTTTGCTGTGTACTGTGTGTGTTGGGGGCGTGTGAACGAAAACAATGCGGCAGTGATAAAGCTGATAAGGCAGGCAGAGAGAGAGAGATCGGGAGAGAGAAAGAGAGTAATCGGCTTCTGCGAGGGCTGCAGCTGAGCTAAAAATTACCTAGACAGAGTAAGAAATACATAACATACATACAAGTATATCATATAAATCATTATCAGCGTCGGCATCAGAGCTAAGAATAACTAAGAAAAGGAAGTTAAGTTCTACATACACCATACAAATCATTAGCAATATCCGCTCATAAATAAATCGTCTAGTATTTGAACACTTATTACTTAATATAATTACCAACACTTCGATTGTAAACTAATTGAGTTGTAGACTGAGTTGATATGATAATGCTAAAAAATTTAGCTGTTGCTGCCTCTTATCTGCCGAATGCGTTGCAGCCCTGTCAGATAACGGAATCTAAGCAATTTTGTACGTCATCAGCAGCACACAAGCGCAGCAACATATGCTTGCTGGAAACATGAATACAGTCAGATACACTCAAACACACACACACACACACACACACACACACTGAAAAAGATACAAGCACTTGTTGCCCTGGCGACAGCGTGTGAAAATCTACTCAAATGCATTGTTTTCTCTCGCTATCTCAGTCTCCCTCTCTCTCTCTCGCTACACATCCCCTGCTGCAACTTATTTCCCGCCCTCCCCTTTGCTATCTTTATATATTTTTATATATATTTAATTTTCGTCGCCAGATTTGTTTCAAGGCCAAAGCATTTCTCCAGCTGCTTATCTCCTTCTGGCTTTGGTTGCTGTTGTTATGATTGCAACTGCAACTGGGCAACAATTTGAATGTGTCTGCGGCGTCTGCTACTGCTGCTCATCAGCACGAGTTGTTGTTGTTGTTGTTGCTGGCGCACAAAGCGCCTGATTGCTGATAGCCATCAGCAGCAGCAGCAGCAGCAGCATCAACTGCAATTGTTTGGCAATGACAGAGCGCACCTCCCAGACGGCCGCAAAGCAAACAAGCCATAATTAAGTTGCACTCGAAATGGCAGGGAGTAGGGCCAGGACAGGCAGGGAAGGTTGCAAGCAAGTTGCTGCCTCGTCGCCAAGTTGCTCACTAAGTCAGTGAGTCAGTCAGTTTGTTTGTTTGTTCTGCATTCGCCGATGATCTTAATTCCATTTAAATCGATCAATTTCCACTGACGACATTATTTTTGCATGCCCAGCCCAGCAGTGGCAGGGGCAGTGGCAGTGGCAGTGGCAACTGCAACAGTGCAGGGGAGGCGAGTCTACGTCTGCTGCTTCATCGTTGTCGTTGTCATGGCCGGTTTGAGTCAGAGTCAGCGCTTGGGTTACGTGGGTGAGCTGCCAACAAGTGGAATGACTAAGCGCTCTCTGTGAGTCTGCAGCGCATGTCTGTGGCTCTTGCTCTGGCCCGGGCTCTGGCTCTGGCTCAGACTCTGGCTTGTGCTGCCTCGTCTGGCCTGGCCTGGCCTGGTCTGACTGCCTCGTCGCTTATCGTCCAGTTGTAGATCGGGACGCGCCCTTTTTGCCAGTGATGCTCTAAAAATAGCCACAAGGCTGTTAACTTTGCCATAAGCCAAGATCGTCATCGTCATTGTCTGCTCATCATCAACATCATGATGAGCATTGTGAGCGACATTGCAGCAACATTATCATCATTGCGTGCTTCATAATCGACAATTTATTATCTAGAGCAAGTCCAAATGGCAATGACAGAGAGATAGAGAGAGGGAGGGAGGTAAATATAGAGGGAGAGAGAGGAAGAAATGCCACCAAGTGGAAGCCGCTGGCAAAGCCAAAACCAAACTTAACCCAATTTCCCGCAGCGCAAGAGCCGCATAAGGAAAATGAGCACATTACAAGAAAACTGGCAACAGTTGGTGGAAAGTCGCTGGCGAGTCTCACGCGCGATCATCTTGAACACGTTGTGGGACTGTGCAACTGCAACTGTTGCTGCTGTTGCTGTTACTGCTGCTGCTTCTTCTTTCTCCTGCTGCTCAACTGACACTGACATTTGTCGGCCGTGGCGCATCCTTTTGGCCAAAAGCCGCTGCAGCAACAGCAACAACAACAACAAGCAAGCGCACAGTTCTCGCTTTTGTTTTTAATCAGCGTGGGAAAATCAACAAACGCGCCCACAACAAAAAGAACCAAAGCAGCAGCGTGGGAAGGGAGGAGATGGGGGGGGGGTGTAGTGGGTGAGCGATTGGGCGGCTGTGCGACCTTCAAGTGTGGCGCGGTTCACACCCACCCAATGCACACACACACACACACATATACAAAGACCGACACAAACACCGCTAGGTGGCGCTGCAGCTGCAGCACCTGGCAACCATAAAATTTGGTGCATGTTCGCTGATTGAACACAAATGATACGGAAGTCGGTCGCCCTCTTGCTCGGCCGATCTCTCTCTCTCTCTCTGTCTCTCTCTGTCTGTCTGCCGGCTGGACAGTTGCTGGCTTGGTGGCTTAACTGCTTGCTGCTGCTGGCCAAAATGAACCGAGTTAAGCCAATGAGTAAAATTCTCACGCTTGGCCACTTGGATTACCCGCCAGATTACATGAAACGCGCCTACACAACAGCAGCAGCAGCAACAACAACAACATCAGCAGCAGCAGCAGCAACAGCAACAACAGCAACAGCATCAACTGTTGCAGCAGCAACTACAACCACTACAGCAGCAGCAGCAGCAACACCGACGACGAAGGCACATAAATCAGCTGCTGCGAGCAGACAGAGACAGCGCGAAAGAGAGCGAATGAGAGAGAAAGAGAGAGAGAGGCAGCTAGAGCTGGAGCTGTAGCTGGATAGCAGGAAAAGCCGCCAGTTGTACGCATGCCAAAAGCGGCTTAAATGTCCAAAATGGGCAACAACAACAGCAGCAGCAACAGCAACAGCAACAAAAACAGCAGCAACAGTTGCTGGCTGTGGAAAATGTGAAAATGTGCAGTGAAAAGTCAGCTGGCCAAGTTCTGCTATGGGAAACTATTCCACAGATCATTGGAAAATTAATCATACGCCCCATTAAACGGATGACGCAACCCAAGTGTTTTTGGCCTGTTTAGCCGTGATTCGTCCGCTTTCCAAGCAACTCAGCAAGTACTCATCGAACGAGTTGTCAGTGCGTTGTCTAGCCGCAACACACACACACACTCACACACACACACACATACAGGGGGCGCGCTGTGACTTCTTGGAAATTGCCGCAATGTGCGCAAAAATAAATTTCTTTGACACGCCACATAAAATGCTCTCAACTGCTCAGGATTCCAGACAGCACAGGCAGGGAGAAAGAGAGAGAGAGAGAGGGGGATGCCTCATAGATCGCTGCAGCATGCTGCAGATGCGGCACATGGCCATGAGCAGCAGCACTTGGCAGCTCCCCTTCTGTATCTCTCTCCCTCTCTCCCTCCTTCTGCCTCTTGCATTGCCGAAAAAGCAGTTCAGTGTTTTCTTTTTTTGGCCTTTTCCTTTTTTTATTCACTCACTGCGAATTATTTATTATTTATTTGGCTCCCTTAATGCATCCGCTTTGCTGCTTGCCATCTTTAAAAGCCATTTTCGCTGTTTACTGCGCTGTTCTACGCTGTTCTGCACTGCATTGCTCTGTTCTGTTTTCTTCTGTTTTGCTCGTTGAAATGTTTATTCGCTCATATATTGTAAGCGCCTGTCAGCCCAATTGTTGTTGCTGTTGTTTCCTCTTATAATCTTGTAATATTTACATATCTGTAACAATAATACCAGCCTGCTCTCTTATCTCATATAGTACTTGGGTCTTGTCGGATTTATCTAGTTGAAAAAGTTTTCTATATCAAAAATAAATTATTATATAAGGTTTCTTCTTTTATTCAACAACTTTGTGTCTATTTTCTGCACTCTTATCTCATTGGAAACATTGGCAAAATTTTCTGTTCCGCTTGTAAAACAATTTTGATCTCTTATCGCAACATCATCATCATCTGAACTGAACTTTTCCACTATAGTTTTTTCCTAGAACTGTCGACTGGGTTTCCTACAGCGCCCCCAACACGCGCCAACACTAAGTTGACTAAGTGTTGCTATCATTGTTGGTATTCCCGCATCCCAATATCATATATCTCTCAGTCTCGATTAGTCATAAATTCTCTGTTTGTCTTCCATCAAGGGAGTCTTGTTATGGTGTATAACATATTTTGTTGTACATTAACGATGTGTTGAAAATGTGATTCCCCAAAACAAAATAAGTTCCAAATCAAATTGGTTCACATTTACAGTTAAGTATGGCAAACATACGAATGGTTCCACTCGAATGGACTTCAATTCTGATTTGGATTTCCCTCTTAGTGGCATTGCCACACCCACAGAGAAGCACAGAGTTGCCCCTGTTGCCAGCTGGCTGCTGCTGTTGCTACCAAATTGCACAACAACAATAGCGAGAGGAGGTAATTTGTTTAAACAACTTGTGGAACAGTTCGTCAATCAACTGACGCCGAAATTTTGGGAAAATACGTTGCGAAAATAGACCGAAATTTAAAATACCAAATGAACATTTTTCCATTCCATGCCTTCTGGCTGGCCAAATAAATAAATAAAATGCCAAACTAGAAGATTACAACATTTGTGATGTTTATTAATACGAAATTAAGTAGCCACTGTTAACAACAACAACAACAACAACAACAAGAGCAAGAAGAAGAAGAGCGACCACAACACCGACAACAAACAAGCGAAGAAACCCGCCAAGGTGTTACGAGTGGGTGGGCTACAGCGCCAGCGGGGATCGGGAAGGGGGACCTCAAGTAGCGCTTTCATCTTTTTGTAATTAGGTGTGCGCAGAGACTGATAGATAGCTCGATGGATAGATACAGATGGGATTTTGAATAGATGCATAGTCCGGGTATATGTGTATATGTATATGTGTGTGCGTGAGTGTGTGTGCGTATATGGAGCACAGCGTCGGAAAGATGAAAATTAAAACAGCAGCCCAGAAATGTTTACATTGTATTGCAATGCTTGCCTCACTTGCCATCCCAAGGGGCGAAGGAGGTGGGCAGGGGTGGTTGCTCTGAAGGAGCATAACAAGTTGTCGATACTGTTTGCAACGCAATCAGGTTTCCCGATGAGTTCGCTGAATATTTGAATTATATTCTAGCACAATAATTTAAGTTGATTAAATTACTCTCCACGGAATTCGCAATATTTTCTTCTGTTTACAAACAGTTTCTGATTGAAATTCACTTTGGATTTTCCCTATGATGAGTAATTAAAAATGATATAGTATGTATATCTTTGTTATTCATCACAATTAGAGTCGCTAATTCTGTTAGAATCGATTTTTGTTTTTATTCTGAGTATCTTTATCGATTAAATTTGAAATAATGTGAATGGAAAAAATATGTTAATGAATTCAAATTCTGTTCTTCCATTAAATGTTGATGCTGAATCAAACTGAAACCCAATTCATAAATGGAATGATCTTCCAATTCAAAATCGAATGTTTTTGAGAAAGTTATGAGTGCTAGAAAAGTTAGTATTTTTAAGTATTTAAAGAACGCACGAATCAACTCAATCGCCTTCGATAGAGTATGAAAACCTCGCTTCGATCTGCTCGCCGCAGTTCGATCCGTTCGGCCTTTTTAACGCCAGACGCAGCCGCAGACGTCGGCAAACAGCTGTCGATACACACTCGCACACAGTTACACACACACACATTGTGCGGCCTTTGTGGTTCGCTTGGTGGATTTCATTGCGGCCACACCGCGCCGCGTCGACGGGGGCGTTTATAATTAATTGTAATTGTCGTTGAAAGATTAATTTGGTTGCGCTTCAATGGCGCTTTGGCATTGTCGGCCATTGCGCGGCTGGGGAAATCAATTTTATATAGTTACCCCTGCCCCAACAGCTCTACCCCCTCGCCTATCCCTCTCTCCTCTCCAGGCTGTTGATCTTTCTTTTTTGGGCATTTAATTTTGTTTTTCGTTTCGAGTCTCGCACACCCGCACACACTCACACACACACACCCGCACACACATAAAAGTATATTTTATGCTGCGAAAAGTGCAATCAAGTGGTTAGCCCTGCCTGAGAGACCCGATTGCCCGGGTGATCTGTGTGGATCGGGGGCCGGGAGCGATCTTCAAAGGGGCAACGCGGCAATGACGCTGGCGTGGCGCGCGCCGTCTATGTCGGCCCATCGAAATGGAGCATAAAAGTTGTGGCTATAAATAAGACCCTGTAGGAACTGCTGTTCCCGCTGTCGCAGTGTGTGTGTGTGTGCGTGTGGGGGGAAGAACTGGCCGTATTTTCAAATCAAATTCAAAAGTTGTTGCTGCTGCCGAACATTTCCGCAGATCAAAGTCACAGCTTGACAATTTCCATGGAAAGAGGCAGCCCAGTTGGCAGCAGCAGGTCGCCGTTGCTGTTGCTGCTGCTGGTGTTGCTGCTACTGCTGCTAATTGCTTTCATATCAATATCAATTCGAGACCCTGATAACAGCCCACAATTTGTGCGCTTTCAACACCCGTAATGGCTTGGGGGCATCTTTCGCACAATCTGCTGCTGATAATTATCAACAGAAGCAGCAGCAACAGTTGCAGCCTTCACTGATTGATATGCAATTTTTTTTTTTTTTTTTTTTTTTTTTTTTTTTTTTTTTTTTTTTTTTTTTTTTTTTTTTTTTTTTTTTTTTTTCCTTTTCCCCCCCCCCCCCCCCCCCCCCCTTTTTTACCAAAAATTTTTTTTTTTTTTTTTTTTTTTTTTTTTTTTTTTTTTTTTTTTTTTTTTTTTTTTTTTTTTTTTTTTTTTTTTTTTTTTTTTTTTTTTTTTTTTTTTTTTTTTTTTTTTTTTTTTTTTTTTTTTTTTTTTTTTTTTTTTTTTTTTTTTTTTTAATTTTTTTTTTTTTTTTTTTTGGGGGTGGGGGGTGGGGGTTTTTTTTTTTATAAAATTTTTTTTTTTTTTTTTTTTTTGTGTTTTTTTTTTCTTGTTTTTTTTTTTTTTTTTTTTTTTTTTTTTTTTTTTTTTTTTTCCGCCGGGGGGCGGGCGGACCGGGGGGGGGGGGGGGGGGGGGGGGGGGGGGGGGGCCGGCCGGAAGGGCCGGCCCCCCTCCGCCTCCTCTTTTTGTTTTAAAGAAAATTTTTTTTTTTTTTTGTTTTCCCCCCCCCCCCCTTCCTTTTTTTTTTTTTTTTTTTAAATATTTTTTTTTTTTTTTTTTCCTTTTTTTTTGGGGGGAAAAAGCAGCAACTGTTGCTGCCCCTGCCCCACTCAATAAATAGTTTTGGAAAATCTTCCACTTTTAATAAGCTGCTGGCGGCCTCTGTTGTTCGTTTTTTGCGCAATAGGCGGCGCCAAACGACGGCGAGACTGAGACGCGTTGCAAGGCGCTTTGATCTCTTTTTTGGCCAACAAGCATGGCGCCACATGTTGTTGCTGCTGTTGTTGATGCTATTGCTGCTGCTTGCTGCTGCTGCTGATGTTGCACAGCTCTAATTAGGCACACTTCATGCGGGGCAGGGGCAACAACATGTCTCGTAGGGTGCGCTGCCCCTGTGTCTGTCAGCGCTGTTGCTGTTGTTGTTTGTTTTAAAAATAAATTGCACATAAATTTATGAAACATGAAAGATTTCAAATAAATATTTCGTCATTTTGTCATGCGCAGAGAGGGGCAAAGAAAGAGAGAGGGAGAAAGAACGGGAGAGAGGGAGAGGGGGAGAAACGCAACTGCTCTGCCCCCTCGTTTAATTAGTTTCTGAGTGCGCAGAACGCAACACAATGTTGCTGCTAATCACGGGCATCATCATCAGTCGAATGGAACGTGCTATATATGTATGTATGCATGTGTATATGTGTGTATGTTACCCACACATGACTATTTACTGTAGATATCTCTCTATGCAGTCATGAATTCTGTGGAAAAATCTAAGCACAATTCGCAATGCGATGCCGAAAATTTCACAGCAAAATATTTAGATAGTCCCACTACAATAACAGCAGCAGCAGCAGGAAGACAGCGTAAACAAATACACACACACACACACACTCACACACTTGCAGCAGCAGCAACTACTTGTGGTTATAACAACAACTAATTGCCAATGACATATAAACAATTGTGCTGGCAACAAGTTGCTCGCACTGCCACCGTTTTGGCCAAGTGCAACAGCAGCAGCAACTTGGCTCGATTGTTGGCCAGTTTAGCCAGTCTGGCAATCATCATCATTAGCCACGGCCATTTTTGGGTAAATAGTGCAACCCTCTTTGCATAATAATGTGCGACAAGGTGCACATTTGGTGAAGAGCGCGCAACATGCAACATTGCTGTGTCTAAATAAAGATGTGATGTCGTCTGGCAGCAACAGCAGCAACTGCAACTGCAAACAAACAAAAGCAATATCAACAACAATAACAACAGCCATAACAATAACAACAACTTTTGGTAGCAGCAACAGTTGCAGCCTGCTTTGGCCCGTTGCAACCCGGTAGTTGTGCGATAGTTGCCGATAGTTTTGCGATAGTCAGCCAGTCACTCTGCACACCTTCCCAGAATACACATCATAAATACTTCTATTGTTTCCTGTGCGCCTCGTTGCCGTTTATCAACGCCACAAGTACATTACGTATACGCCACATGGGACACCCGTGTCGTACGTTCTGTATTTGTATTTGTATTTGTATATAGCATGCACGTCATGGGCGTAAAGTTCGTTACTTGATTGCCAGGGAAAGTGTGTAGTTATCTAAGTAATACACGCCGATAAGCAAGAAGCCAACAAGCAGTGTACGATAATCACGAGATCTTTGAGCACCCACACTGAGTCTCTTTCTCCCTCTCTCTCTATCTCTTTCTTTCTTGCTCTGTCCCTTCGTTTGTCACGCTGCTCATTTGCAGTCACGTCAGAGGCGACAGGCGTCAGATCAGGCCAGGCCAGGCCAGGCCGAGAGCCGAGCAATGGCCCCCGAGCAATGGCAGACGGCAAACTTTGGCGTCACATTTTTGTCGACCAGAAACTGTCATAGACTGGCGCAGATTTATAATGGGGCGCCTAACAACCGAACAACAACCCAAAAGTAAGCAGCGAAGCAACCAAAAGCGAGAAAATTACTTGGCCAAAGCATGCGGCGGCTTCAAAGTTGTTTCATTTTTGGTTTTTGGTTCGCTTTTTGTTTGGTTTCTTTTTCTTTTTCTGCCTTTTCGACGTTCGACTTCTCCTCTTTCTTTTTGGTGGCATCATTAAAATGTACAGAGGAGCGCACAATTTTTGAAATTTATTTCATACGCAGCGTGGGAATTGCCCCGTCAATTGTACGCGAAGGCGCCAAAACAATCACACAAATTTCATATTGTTGTTGTCGCTTCTTGTTGCTGTTGTTGCTGTTGCTGCTGTCGATGTTGCTGTCTTTGCTATTTTGCGCATTATAAACGCATTAACTAATGCTGGAATTTTAAGACGCCGCCACGCATAAATAAACAATTAAAATCGCTGTTAAAGGCGAAACACAGCGAGAAATGTCGATAAATGTCGCAAAAGCAAAGGCAAAACACGAGACATAAAACATTGATAAGTGGAACTCATGAGTTTCAATTTGTGGTCGCTGACAGTTGACAAAATGCCAAGCGAATATTTTTTGGCAACAAACAAAGACAGACGAAGCATTAGACTAAATCCAAAACTAAATCAGAGCCAGCACAAGTAAGAGAAAGAGAGACAGGGAGAGGAAGAGAAAGAAGGAGAGAAACTCAGTGAAAAATTGCTTGTAATTTTTGATGTGCTTTTCGAAACTGGAAGTGTAGACGATCGCCAAGTGTTGTAAGATGTTTTTCAAATATTCAAATACTACGCAGAGTTCAATGAAATAGAAAATTGTTTTCAAAATAATATATACACAGTGCACGATGTGTCAGGAAAACAGCAGGCGAAAATTACTCAAAATCATGTGAAATACTTAAGAGATCGTCGATTGATGAGCTAAGATTATGTGAGATTAAAATTTTCAAGAGATGAGTAAGGATTATGTCAAGACTTTTGCTTGATTTTATATAATAACGGAACTATTTTTAATTTGCTGATCACTTTTCAACTAGAAAACGCAACAGGAAGTTAAATTAACTCAGTAGAATTTGAAATATTTAAGAATTTCAAATTCTTTTCGGTATTGTTTATCAAAATCTCAGATTCCTCTTTCTCTTTCAGCATTTTCATTGTCTTGCGGCACTTGTGAGTCGTCTGCCAATTGCGGACTGCTTAATGAAATATATTTATAAAGACATTGCTCATACGCACCGTTTACTTTTTGGCTGTCTCGTCATTTGTGGGCTAGTGAGAGCGTAACAGCAGCGCAGCGCAGCGCACCGCTTTATGGTCTATGAAACGATCGAAATTTCTACGCTGCTGGGCTTAATTGCGAACCGCAAGAGACCGTAAAACAGTTGGCAAGCGCCGTTAACTTCCTCCCCCCTCTACAGACATTTCCTATTCTGATTTCTGATTTCGCTGACTGCTCGTTAAGATTAGCAGAACGTAGAAACGTTATCAAAAACTTATCAGCATGCCAAACGACAACCACAAAAAGTATAACGACAATAATTGCAATAGCAACAGCAGCAGCAGAGGCAGCCACAAGAAGTTGAGCTGCAGGCACAGCGCAGGCAATGCAAATTGAATTGATGTTGCTGCTGCCGTTGCCCTTGCCACAGAGTCAAGCTGCATGCCTGAAATTATAGCACAAATAGCCGCAGCCTGCGCCTGTGCCTGAGACTTAGCCATAGCCCAAGCCTCAGTCTTGCCCCTGCCACACTCGCAGTTGCAGCCTTGCCCCAGTCTCTGCCACTGCCTCAGTCTGTGAGCTGAGACCAACAGGTGCCCAAGTGCCAGTTGGCAGTTAAGAGTTGCCGCTTGCTGCTTGCCAGTTGCCAGTCAGTTGGCAACACGTGCCCAGGGCGATGCTGCCGTGGCTAAATAATTACGTAATAAGTGGTTGGCAGGCAGCAGGCAGTAGGCAGGCAGGCAACAAGGAACCAAACAGGCAACAGGCCGCCACAGAGCAGCCTCTGCTGTCAGGCGAACTATGCCAAGAATTTCATATAAAAGCGCGCGCTGAGTGCCGCAGCAAAAGAAGAACTTGCACCATAAGAAGAAGAAGCAACAGATGAGGCAGCAGACGATGCAGAAGTGAAAAGTCAGTTAGTCAGTTGGTCAGCAAAGACAGCAGGACAGACAGACAGACAACCAGAGGAGCAGCAGCCAGTTGAGAACAACATTGTGGCAAGAACACGGCTCTGCAAACTTGTTGCCCGTTCAATTTTCCAGCCTGACACGTGTGACTAATAAAGAGTTCCACTCGCTTAACGAGTCCCATTGAAAGCGTGCAGCATTTTAATAAAAGTATTAAATATTTACAGGGTATAGCAGAGGTAGATGAAAGTAGTGAATTTTAATATTTAATTGAAAAGAAAGTTAACTCAATTTTAGGCAGCATTTTTCTTGATAGCATTTGTCTTATTATATCATTTCTTTATACTTATTATGCTTTAAATATATAAAAGTTATAGTAATTATTATTATAATTTATATTTGTTGCGGAAAGCTGTTCTATGTATGACCTTGTAGCTTCTCTCGTTTCTTACAAAGTTTCTATTTGTACATCGTGCAGTTCAACTAACTTTTCTATTAATCTCGCAGTTTTTCTTCACTGCATTTCATATAAATGACAGCTCAAATTGCCGAACTTACTAAAAAATAAATACATAATAAAGAATTTGCATTCGCATCCAAAATTCGAAATACTGCAAATAAGACTGTAATGCACTGCTTGCAACATTGTCAATTGGCAAAAACACTGCTTGCAGCATTAGAAAAAGCAACAACCAGTGCAGCTATCGAGCTTGTTGCTTCTAATGCGCTGGCAACATGTTGCTAATGTGCCTTATATTGTTGTTGTTGCCAGCCTCTGCATGTTGCCAGCGTTGTCTGCGAACAATCAATAATCGCAGCGATAAAGATCGTTAAACGAAATGTTTTTATTTCGGTACGATGACGACAACGACGTGGACGACTCTTTGCTGCCACTGCGACGTTGACTGCGACAGCGACGACGACAATTGCAACGGCTGCCACATGAGTTATGACGACGTGCTCCAGTCCAGCTGCGCGTTCGCACGCCACACATGTGCACAGCCTGCAATGCCTGGCAATGGCTCACCTGACCAGCCCGACTGCGACTTCTTGCCACCATGCAACGTGGCTTGCCACAGCCAGCCGACTGCAGCCGCCCCCTTTGCGGTGCGTCTGGCACGCTGTGCGGTAAATTCGCTTTATGGGCTCCCGACGACGACGACGACGACGACGACGACGACTGCGAACTGCTCTATGCTAATTACGTCATGGGGACGACGCTTCGTACCTAATTTTGCATTGTGGGAACCAAAAACTGGAAATCCAAGACACCCAAGACACCAAGACACACCAGCAGCAGCAACAGCAGCAGCAAGCAGCGACTTTATTTTTTCTCTCTTGCAGCCTCCTTGCTTCGCTGCCTGCTTGCTCCCCCTGCCCCTTCTCTGTTGCATTTTCCAACTGTGGCAATAAAAAGAAAAAATGTTGCACTGCGGCGGCGGCAGCAGCCAAACGAGCAACTGTTGCTGCTGTTGATGTTGGTGTTGCTGTGGCTGCTACTGTGGCTGTTGTTGTTGTTGCTGCTGCTGCTGCTGTTGTTGTTATTTAAGCAAATGTGTCGCAGCCAAAGCCAAAGTCGCCGTTGACGTCAATGCCGGCGTCGCCTACGACTGCGACTGCTCCGTCGACGTCGACGTCGACTGCAGAGTCCGCATATAATGACTTTTTCGATGCGGACTGCGGACGGCGGCTTGCACTTTTTATGCTTATGCTTTATGCGCTCGGCTGGCCTGAACGGGTTGAGGGGGAGGGTGGAGGGGGGACGCTGCTGGTCAAGCATGTGGCGGCCACTCTGGTTGCAAGTTGCGCGTTGCAAGTTGCCAGTTGCAAGTTGCTATTTGCTAGTTGGCTGGCAGCAAAAACAGTTGCCGTTTTGCTGTGTGTGGCATGCCACAGTCAGGCAAGTTGTTGTTGCTACTCCTGCTGCCGCTGCTTCTGCTGCTGGTGGTGGCAAGTTGAAATAATTTTGTGTGTGAAAATATTTTGAGTTACTGCTGCACAGTGCAACATGTTGCTTATTGAGTTCTAAGAACTGTTGCTGCTGCTGCACCAGAGCAACATGTTGCTGTGGCCTTGAAGTCGGGAAGCAGCTCAATTATGTCGCGCATGTTTTTCTTGTTGTTGTTGTTGGGGTTGCTGCTGCTGCTGTTGTTCGCGTTTATAAGCGGAGAATGCGAATTAAAAGCACAAAAATTACATTTAGACACATTTAAATACCATTTAAATTGCTCGCTGGCCGCGGCACAAGGTGAAGCTGCAGCAGCAACAACAACAACACCAACAGCAGCAAGAACAGCAACAAGAAGAATAACAACAACAGCAGCAGCAAATTTGTAGCCAGCGGCGACGAATGAAATGCCGCACAAAAATGCTGCTAAAAATGCAACTCCAACTTGAAATTGCCATATGTGAGTGTGCGTGCGTGTGTGTGAGTGTGTGTATGAGTGTGTGCAAACAAAGCATGGGAACCAAAGAGACAAACACGCGCTCGGCTTGCCCCAGTGGCAAGTGGCCCGCGCGCTTTATGCACCAGCAGCAGCCAGCGGCAATTTTAGCTGCTTTTTTTTGGCATTTTTATAGCACACGGTCAGCTTGCCGGCCGGCAGCAGCAGCAGAGGGAACTGCAGTTGATTGGAAGCAATTTGCCTTTTAATAATACACATTTTATATCATTTTCATATGCGCAAATGTTGCACTTTACCTCTGCTCTCTCTCTTCTAGTCTCTCTCTGTTGCACTGCCTGTTGCTGTTGCTGTGCCACACTGAGCGGAATTTCCGCCAGTGGCCGGAAAACCCCGCGAGCTGCCTCACGCCAAGTGACAAAAATTCATCATAAAAGGCGGGCAAGGGGCGCAACGTGGAATTTCCGGCGAGTCAAACATGTGGCAGCAATTGTTGCAAGCAGCTCTACTACCTGTGTGTGCAGAGGAGATTAGTTCCCACGCAGGTAAGCGATAATATAGCCAAAAAGCAAGCCAAATAGCTAAATAGTCAAGCGGCGTTTGCAAGTGCAACAACTTGTTGCAACAACAACAACTTAATCAATGCAACACGGCGATTAGCAACGCCAAAGCAATCGAGCTAAAGAGAATATATTGCCTGGCAGCAGCGGGAGCTGCAAGCGATCTGCCACAAGTTGCGGCAAATGCAACAGCAATGGCAACCGAATCAATGGCAAATTATTCAAACTTGCTGCAGCTGAAGCAGAAGGTGTTGCTGCCACTGAAGTAGATAGATGAGGAAATGAGGCAACTCGCGACTTGGGCGTAGCTTTTATTAATGCGTAATTAAGATGGTCTGGCAAGGATGCCAACAGAGCGGGGCAGAGAATGGTGCTGCCTATGAGTGGATGTGCCAGTTCTGTTCTAAGTATTTCCGCTTAGTACATGGCCAGGTCACTTGCCCCGCCCCACACAGTGAGTTCAAAGTGCTTGCGCCGCCAACGCAAATTGCAGACTACTCAAACGGAATGTGGCCAAATCGAACGGTTAGTTGAACCATTAGGCCACGTTAAGTGTAGCATGGGAAACTAATAATGAACCAGACGATTTCTCAAAACTATATGCCATAATATACTACAATATATCGTATATCTTTGAAAATATCAATCAATTTCAATAAGCTGCGCGAGTTCGGTGCAGAGTCATTCATTAATCATGGCCGCGTGCGCAACTGTTGAAGAGCGGTTTCCTCAAGCGGGTGGTGGAGGAAGGGGAGTAGAGTGGGGGAAGCGGGGTGAGGGGTGCGGAGTTAGCGGGCTGCTTTAGTGGAGCAGAAGGTGGCCCAGGGCGCTGCGTTTATGCGGGCAGAAATTAACAGCAAGGCAAAACAATTAGTGCCACCACCAACAGCAACAACAACAACAGCAACAACAACAACAGCAACACTTACGAACTGAGCTTATCATTTATCTTAGCTGCTGCTCTGACTATTTATTTGGAATGTGCCGCAAGTGCCGCGAAAATTAACGCAAAATTTTGACTGGCTAATTGAGCGTCGGCTTTTGGCCATCACCTTTGAGAGGGTGTTGGGCATGCTGAAGATCTGAAGAGCTTCGCACGGGTAGTGCAGTAAACCAACATAATATAAAATAATATATTCCAAGTTATATATTCCAATATATACCACTTAAATCTTCAAAAAATCTAGTAATTTCTATCTAAATATTCTTTATAGTATGCTTTGGTATTCCATTTTATGATATTTTAATAGTTTATCTAAGTATTCCCAGAGGTTATAAAGAATTTCCTATACAATTTTCAAAACAACGCATTCGAAATGTTGAATATATATTGAAATATTTGAGAAAACATCGTCATTCTTCTAGGCAATTTTTGTAAACATTTATTTGATCACATTTCTTGGAATTGCATCATTAAGTTATCATAAATATTCAAGAAAAATATTTTCAAAATTGTATTTTATTGTCTAGCAAAATTTAATTGTTCTTCTTTTTGTTTTTCTCACATTAAATGATATATATATATAGTATATATACAGATTACAGTCGTAGTTTTAGTTGAAAAACTGATGGCAGATAGTGAAGATACTCATGCCGCTTCCGAGAAGAGTCTTTATGAATCGATTTAAAGGCATTCGAAGTTCGGCGTTAAATTGAATAATTAATGTGCGATGGCAGGGGGGAAGCGCCACCTGTGGGGCGTCCGCTTTGGCTTTGATATCGCCGACACAGATCTGACAGATCACAGGCAGAGAGAGACCTTATGAATGCCATGCGCTTTATGCATTACTCGGTTGCATGGACAGTCGATGGCCGATGGTGCCGATGATCGCCTTTAGTCTTTGGATTATGTCACATCCGCCAAGGCGGATGCTGTGCTGGCAAGTGGAAGTGGTTGGGGCTGCTGATTGGTGGCCATTAGAGGCACGAGCGAGGGCAGAACAGTGGCTGCCATTGATATTTATGCACACAGAAGCGCCACACGAACTTAGGTGTGCGACGGATGCAGTCGGGGCAGCCAAGGCAGTCGGGGCAGTTGAGGCAGATGCCGCGTCTCTGATTTCCAAATGCGAATCACAGTCGAGTCGACAAACACACACATACATGCACATGCACACACACACACACACACAGTCAGAGTCTGGTGGGGCTAACAAGCGTAATATTTTTTTGGCAAGGCGTCGACGATGACGAAGGCGACGACATCGACGTCTTCCTATTCTCGAAATGCTTTACAGTTGCCCCTCACGATGCTGTTGTTGCTGCTGCTGTCGGCGGGCCAGAAATAGCGTAAAACTCATAAACGCCGGCTGAGGCTGTCGAGGGGTGAGTGGCAAGGCGAGCGGGCAGCGGGCAGCACGGTGCGTAAGGAGGGGAGGGAGGCAAGTGGCGACGACTAGTGGCGAGTGGCTCGCAACAGTCAGCAACATGCGATGCCATTTGAAAATTTCATTTCATTTCGTTATAATTTTCTATTTCCCACATGCCAAACGGCCCCTAGGTACCGCTACCATTGGGGCCCCCTGCCCCTCTACACACTCTCACAACTGTCCGTTACCCCTGTTGGTGGTGGTGGTGGTGCTGCTGCTGGTGGTGGTACGCCCAAGCAATGCTGCCGCCCCCCCTTTGACTAGTTGTTCTCGCTAGGTTTGTTGCGTCTAGCGCCGCCATTCAGACTTAATTACCAAAAACGAGAAAACTCAAAGAAGAAGAGGAAGAAGAGTCGCAGTTGTCGTCGTCTTGTTGTTGTTGCTGTTGTTGGATCTTCTCTGGCGTGACGCTAAATGAGCAGCGCCAAAAAATAGTCTTCTGACCAGGTAGCACCACCAGACACCAGGCAGGCAGGCAGGCAGGCCAGCTATGATGATGAATTGTGGCTGCCGTTGAGTAAGTTTGTCTCTCTGCAACGTAGGCGTTGACCTAAATAAATGCGCGCTGCTGTCGCTGCTGTTGTTATTGCTACTGTTGCTGTTGTTCTCTTGTTGCTGCTGTTGCTGTTGCTGCTAAATCGTTTTCCGCTTGTGCAATCGCAGCGCGACAAGTGCAACCAGAGCAGAGCAAAAGAGAGGGGAAGATGGAGAAAGAAAGACATTGAGAGAGAGAAAGGGGAGAGAGGGAAGAGGAGGAAAGAGAAAGAGAGGGAAAGAGGTAGAGTGCTACGAGTGTAGCTTGAGTTTTCCGCAGCGTAAGTGGATACACACAGTCAAGGTTCGCCAGTGCCACAAGTTGCAGCTTGTCATTCTATACCCTGCACTATATACCCTATACTCGGCTATATTGCTTGGCTGGCATGTTGACAGCAGACATACAACCACAAATTGATGTTCAATGCTGCAGCGGATTATATAATATACACATATTATAGTGCGCTTATTGAAGGTGTTGCTGTCGTGTTGTTGCTGTTACTGATTTGCTGTTGCCATTGTGACTGTGTTGCTGCTGTTGTTGTTGCTGCTTGCTTGGCGGCATTTCGAGCACTGCCAGTTTGTCTCCGCTTTTAACCAAAACAAACAACCCGCCGCAGCCAGCAGCAGCAGCAGCAACCAACAACAACAACAATCGATGCTGCTGCTACTGCTGCTGGTAACGACGCGCACACAAAAGCAAATGATGTTTTATGAGCAGCTAATTTACTTAACACCTCAGCAACAACAACGACAACAGCAGCAGCAGCAGCCGCAGCCAGAATAAAGATAAAGAAAGAAGCTCAACTATAATAGCCCATGCCAAAAAAAGGCCGAAATAAAACATTTATTTTTATTTATTTTTCACATGGCCTTTTTTATATTTGAAGTCACATTTTTGTCGGCACTGTGAGAAATGTGGAGCTGTTGCTGCTCTGTCCCCCCGCCCCGAGCTCCTCAACTCTATGTGGCGTGGGTGCAAATTGGTCGTCAACGTGGACCAGTTAATTCATGAAAATACCGACTCATTCAAGTTAGAAGGAGCCCCGCTTAATTAGTTTTAAGCAGAGCGTGTTGCGCTGTCGTCACACAGTGCGTATGATTAACGCAGCTTCAGAGTTAGTTTCAGATTTGGCCGAAACCAACCTGAATCATGTAAGAGTGTGTTTATACTAGTCTACATTGGGTTTTTTGTCATCGATCGAGTTAGATCCGCGCATTGTCTGACACTGATTGGATTGACTTTTATGAGATCTGTGGCTGACGATCTTCAGCCGCGATTGATGTGTTGATGCTTTATTGATATGTAAATGGGGCGAAAATCATATGCGGTTTAAGCGGGGCGTGGGTGGATCAGCTAACTGTGAATGTGTGTGTGTGTGTTTGTGTGATTAGTATGCATTTGGTGCATGGACACAATTTACAGTTAAACAGCAATGAAAACGAAAACGAAATCGTCGATCAACTTGGCTTGGCAGATCTTCAAAAGCAGATGCAAATTTTCTGCTGCGTTTGCCGAAAACAAAGCGAAACAACAAAAGCGCCAAGCTAAATAAATCAATCTCGGCAGAAAACGAACGAAAAAGTAAATATCCTGTGTGCCTCAGGGCAACTCCTGCCCTCCCTGCTGCCCCTTGATTCCTCCCCGTACTGAGCATTCATTCATGAAGCCGAAGGAACAATTGCAGGCGGGGGCAGCAATAAGTAAATAAACACAAGACGAGCACAGGCAGCGAGACATCTAGAGAGGAAGAGAGGGAAAAGAGAACGGAGTGCAAGAGAGAGGGGGAAGTGGAGGGTAGAGAGAGAGCGAGAGAGGAAGAACAGCTGATTGCAGCTGATTTCGTAAAAAGGGCTGCAAATGGAGCTCTGCCTACGGCAACGCCCCGGCTCTGCCCTGGCCCCTGCACAGCCCCACCCTGCCGCTGCTGCCACGGCTGCTTCTGTGTGCGACAGCCATGACGGAAGCCAAAGAAGACGCACCACTAGCACAAGCAGAGGCAGCAGCGGCAGCAGCAGCAAAAAATGAATTAAAAATCTAATTGCGATCGCGCTGAAACAAAGCAAAGACGGCGAAAGACAATAAAAATAAGGAAAAGAAGAAAGAAAAAATGAAACGCGACAAGCCGAGGCGGGGGATTCACACACACACAGTGGCATACACACACACATGCATACATAGTGTATATAATTGAAGTCGGGATCTCGTTGGGCGCACTTAGTCGCTTTACAGACGCAAACGTCATGAACCGCAACGCAACAATAATTACAACAACAACAGCAGTAGCAGCAACAACAGCAACAGCAACTTAGGGCTGGGTACGCCAACCGCAAAGGTCGACTGCAGATGCCGACGACGACGACGAAGGCCAGAAGAAATGAGTTTTCAAAGTTTTCCAACTTGGGGAGCAGCACAAAATTAATGCGAATTTAATTAAAATGTGCAACTAGCAACAGCAGCAGCAACAACAACAGCAGCAGAAACAACATATTCTCAAGCTGAGCTGAGCTTTTCTTGTTGCTGCCCAAGCGACCAAATTGTGGAAGCTGATGAAGAACTGCCTGGATGCGGACCTGGACTGAAAATTGCAATCGTCGGCGCATGTGCGACGGCAGCTCCAACATTGTCTGTGTGTGTGTGTATGTGAGTGTATTCGTGTGTGTGTGTTGCATAAAATTATTTCGGTCTGGTGGATATTAGCAGAGCGTGAAGTTGGCAAATAAGAAATTCACTATAAAAAAAGGTAAATTTTCATTAAACAGCAACAACAGCAACAATAAAAAATTGGTAGAAAGAAGCAGCCGCCATGCAGAGAGCAGAGACAGCGACTGTGAGTGGGCGGAAAAGAGATAGAAATGCATCGATAAGCTTGTAGGAAATTCCTCAAGAGTTTCAATCTAATGCAAATCAGTTTACAGATTACAGAAAAAAGGGATTTATGCTCTGAAGAATATTTGAATGGAATCTTTATAAAAAGGAAGTGAACTTCGTGGGGCAGAGAAAGGGGATGGTATGTAAAGAGAGGGAGAGAGGGAGACAGTTTGATATACAGCACAGAATTGCGCTAGGAGATTGAGGAAATGAGGAAGGAAATGATGTGATATGATATAATATGAGATAACAGAGTTTAGCAGATATAATTAAGATATATAGACTATCTTCCTAGTCTTTATAACTTGTTTATATCTTGTAAAATCAAGAATATCATAAAATATCATACCATCGTCACATCATATCATATTCTGGTTTCCCAAATGTATCATTCATCTTATTATATATAGTAATAATATCAAACTTTCCATCATTCTTTCAACTTTCAGCAAGTTTTCTCTATTTAAAATTGTCTTGGCATCTTTAAACTGAATTATTTATATTGTATATATGCTATATATTCTTGTAACTTTTGCATCATAAAATCTGACTGCACTCACCATAAGTTTCGTTCACAGCCATTTGGACTGATTCCAACACCGATTGCGTAACGCGTATGGGCTGGCCAAGGATGGAGAAGTTGCCAGGATTGGTTTGCTGCACGAACATCATGTAGGTGATGTCGGATGACTGCTCCAGGTCGTTGCCACGCACCAGGCCACGCGGCAGCAGACGCTCCCGATAGATGTCGCACTCGCCGCTTGTGTTGCGCAGCGCGAACTGCAGTCGCACCAGCTGTGGCAGTTGCAGGTCGCGCTGTTGCTTGTACACCTGCAACACCTTCATGGTGGCCGAGAAGTTCGCTCGCCTGTCTGCCGTCATGGAGGTGAAGACGCCCTTGAACACTGTGGGCGCCGCATACGCAAGCTGGGCGGGATCGCGGGCAGAACAGTAGCGACCCGCGCGTTGTCGATTGCGATGCTTGCGAGGATGTTTGCGACGCTGTTGCTGCTGCTGGTGCTGGTGCTGATGGAACTGCTGTTGCTGCTGTAGCTGCTTTTGCTGTTGGCGCTGCTGCTGTCGCTGGCGGCGATGTTCCCGTTTATCCTGCTGCTGCTGCTGTCGATGACCACCACCGCCGCGTCGCTGATTGTTGCTGCTGCTGCTGCTGCCAAAGTCGCGACGATTGCGCGCTGTCTGCTCCTGCATGAGCGCCGCTTCGCTGCTCTCGGGCAGCTCGTAGGACTCGATGAACAGGCGCGTTGTTGCTGCTGCCGTTGCAGCAGTTGCTCGCGCCTTGCTGAAGTTGTAGGCAGCTGCAATTTGCTGCTGCTGCCGCGCAGAACTGCTGCTAAGTTGCAGCCGCTGTTGCTGCTGCTGCTGTTGTTGGTGCTGTTGTGGCAGCGCATGACGACGCGTTTTACTGCTCGTCGCCAGGCTACTGGGCAGGCCATTGTATAATAATTTATATATTTGACTATTTATTAGCGTATTTGGAACTTGTTGCTGTGACTGCTGCTGCTGCTGTTGCTGTTGCTGTTGTGGCAGCTGCTGTCGGCTGCCGGCATCGAATACTGTTGCTGGCCTTAACTTAATGTTGCTAGTGCTACTAAGACTATTGCTGGGCCGGCTGAGCAGCCTGCTTAAAATATTGTTGTTGCTGTTGTGGTTGTTGCTCCCGCTGCCATTGTCCGCCAGCAACAGTTGCTGCTGCCGATGTTGCTGTGGCAATGCAATGTAGTAGCTGTTTTCATCAGCTTCCCATGAGCTTGGCTGTTGTTGTTGTGTGTTTGCTGCTGCTGCTATCGTCGGCGCACATGCGAACAGTAGCAACATGTTGCTGACGTATATTGCTAGCGATATCAATGGCATTAGTTGCGGTTGCGTTTTTAGACTCCATTTGCGCACATGTTGCGCATACATGGCGTCCTCTAAAGTTGTTGTTGTTGCTGTCCTAGCTTTATTTACAATTCTATCGATATCGATTGCTGTCGTTGCTCTCGTTATGCTTCGCTCTTGTTGCTGCTGCTGGTGCTGCTGTCGTCGTTGCTGCTGCTGTGTTGTGTTGCTCGTTGCTCGTTTAGTCCTGGCAAATGTTGCCGTCGCTGCGTCTTCGCTGTGCCTTGTCGTATTTTCGTTTATCCTGCAAATACTTTCGATAATTTCGTAGCATTTTGAGAGACGGCGAAAGAGACACGCGCGCGACACGACAGAGAGAGAAACAGACAGTCTGAAAGAGCGAGAGAGTGGGTGAGCGAGTGAAGGAGACAGACTGAGAGAGAGAATTGGTCAATTTTTAACAATTTCTAGCATAATATTTATGAGGACTTTGCGGCCAGTTGCTGTTGCTGCTGCTGATGATGTTGCTGATGTTGCTGATGTTGCTGTTGTTGCTGCTGCTGCTGTTGTTGCTGGTGACTCATTTTGGCCCGATCGTCTGCTTTGGCAATGCAAATTTCTATACGTTTATCTTTAAATAAATAAATTGCTGCTCGTATTTGGATTTGTGTTTGTTATTGTTGCTGTCGCGGTTGCTTTTGTTGCTGTTGTTCTTTCGATTGTTGTTGTTGTCGTTGTTATTGCACTTATTTATGTTGAATTTTTTTGAAGAACTTTTTATTTCATTTTTTTCGCGTCGCGTTCGCGTTTCACTTGAGCGCCTTGGGAGTCGACGCACTGTGGCCACGCCCCCAGCCCCTCTTTGATAGACTTTGGTAGACTTAAGGTCGTCGCGTGGCGTTTAGTTTGAAGCTGATTTCTGTTGTTGTTGTTGTTTTTCTCAGATTTTTCGTATATTTTATTTTCTGTTTCGTTTCGTTTCGTTTTGATTTTGGTTTTTTGCTGTTTATTTTGTTGCTGCTTTGCGCGTTTTTCACGACGTTTTTCACGCGTTCGCGTTTCGTGCACGATTCGCCGCCGCTCGGCAGTTGATTCGGCTGCCGTCGGCTCTTGCCGATTGGCTGCTTCGGTTCGCTCGTGCGTGCGCTGCGACGCTTCGTTCGTGTTGCGGCTGCTGCTGCTGGTGCTTGTGTTGCTGTTGTTGGTGTTGGTGTTGTAATTGTAATCCTCGCTGCGCGCGTATCTGTGAGATACACTTTTCGTAGGCTGGCCCCCCGATAATGTTAGTGTTTGTCTCGCCGCGTATACGCGATCTGTCTATATAGACGTAGCCGTTGCCTGATTCACTGTCGAGTGTTTTCTGGCACACACACAAACATAGGCACACTGAGAAACGCGGGCGGGCGCGCGGCACTCACTGTGGTATGTCTCTGTTGTCTCTGATGACGATGGTGATGATGATGTTGCCGTTGTTGCTGTTGCTGTTGTTGCTGTTGCTGTTGCTGTTGTTGTTGTTGTTGTTGATATAGCAGACACAGACACAGAGACAGAGAGAGAGAGAGAGAGACGAGCACGGACACGGGCGCACGGACACGGACACACACACGCACTCGCACGTAGTAGTAGCACACACACCCGACGAACACAACACACACGTTTTCTAATTTTAGACAAAAGTAATTATAAAAGAAAAAAAGCAGAGCAGAGTGCGCCGCGTTTAGCTCATACGCATATATCTTCTACTCTGCCTAGATATATATAAGCGCGCACACACACACTCTCGCACACACGCACACTGATCAGTGTGGTCGATTATATAGGGGATCGTCGCAGCCAGTACATATGTACACGCACGTATGTGTGTGTATGTGTGTGTATCGATCGCGATCGTTTTTTACATATACCACATATATAGTATATATAGGTCTGTCTATATATGTATGTATCTGTGTATCAGGCGCAGACAGACGATGTCAGTTGTTTGCTGGACGGACGAGACGGCGTTGCCTCTGAACTGCAGTTGCCCAAGTTGCAGATGTTGCTTCTGTTGTTGTTGTTGTTGTTATCGCTGTTGTTGCTGCTGCCAATGTTGCAGTCTCAGTTGTTGTTTTTGTTGTGATGTTGCAGTTCTTGTTATGATTTGTGCGAATTTTATTTGATCACTTCACAAACTCCTTATCAATTGAGCGTGAAATCGAAAGTCCTTTCACTAACTTTGATTCTTGCGCCCGCTGATGAAATTCTTTGCAAAATTCAATTACTTGTGATAATTATATCATTCATGAATCGATGGGATTTCACCAATTTCAATTATTATTCTTTTGTTTATATTTTCGCATACAAATTAATTTTGTATAATTTGTTTAATGTACGCACTCATTAATTAAATAATACGAATTCGAATACGATTCGATTCGATTCCCACACAGTAGTACACACACGCAGCCTCGGTGTCTCGGTCTGCACTTTTGGGTTTGGTTTGACTCAATATTTTTATCAATGCTCCTCTCGGTTTCGGTCTCTGAAATGTTTTTGTATCTTTCGCCGTTTGTTGCGGTTTTGCCGACACGCGCGTTCCGACCCGTTGCCGTTGAGTGTTTGCTGCGGACTAACACCAAAACGTAACTCGGCACGTAATCTCTTACGTTGCGTTGCACATCGAACCGCCAACGCACGAACCAAACAAATAAGATCGTTAACAGGTATTATTGTGAACCGAGTTTAATGGTTTTTACTTTCAACGAGAATTTTACATACAATTCTACAATTAATTTCAGCTAAGAGTTGATTGTTGGCACATTACCAAATTCCTGAATTAATTTAAAATAAATATAAATTTTAAATCATTGTTAACAGTAGCTGTGCAAGCTGTCTGTTATACTCGAAATGGAAATGTTAAACTCAAAATGGCACTGTCGAGCGATTTTAGGTGCACGCATTGTTAACAGTTTGAGCTCGATGTCTGCGTTCGATGTTGCATGCGCAAGCGGTATGCGTTCGCCTTATACCGTATAAGACCAAGAAATACTGCCAAAAATTCAAATGTAATTTGTGTGAAATAATTCCTTTGTGGCAGTTCCAGTATCATATCAATTTCAAATTTAATAATGTAACACATGCTGAGCAGCAGTTAAAATAATGCAAAATATTTGAAACTAGCTTCAATTTATATATATTTGATTATTTAAAAATTTCGGAGATTTAATGTGGCCAATAACGTAGAAAGATAAACGTAATACGTAACGGCTTACTACGAGTAGGTATAACTGAATTTCAACAGTTTGATTTAGTTATATTATGTGATAATAATATTAAAAACAAAAATATTAAGTTGATTTGAAATCAAAAAGTTAATACTTACAGTTTAAATGCAATACTTAAACAAATCGAAAGTGGCTTTATAGTCAATTTATAATCAATGAATGTAATCATCGTTCTCGAGTTGTTAACGCGTTAAATTTCTATTGATAGTACTTAACAGTTCACACTACAATTGCAATTGACAAAGGCGCCAGCAAGGGAATCCAATTTATACGCAGTGGCTAACAAGCCCAACAGCCGAATCTTATCATAGTTAGTAATCGATTTTTGATAAGAAATAACTACGTGATTATAAGTTAGTTTAACTTTAAATTGGGTTCATTCCCGATTTATATCGTAAATTGAATATACAATGGTAATGGATAAGAAATGGCTACGTGATTATAAGTTAGTTTAATTTTAAATTGGGTTCATTCCCGATTTATATGGTAGATTGAATATACAATGGTAGTCAATATGATAGTTTAAATTGTATTGTCCATATCAAAGGGCAGGCTATTGGCCAAGATTAGATAAGAATCGAGTGGGCTGGCTTGTTCTTAGTAGGTGTGGCAGAAGGCTTGAGGAACTCCCTACTCACCCCACCCCTTTAAGAAAGCCGCTTGCTGTGACTAATTTGGATTTGTAGTTGTTGTTTTAGTAGTTTGTAATTGTTGTTGTTGTTATTATTATTTATGTTTTATGGGTAGCCAACGAAAACGAAAACATTTAGCTAACACACACACTCGCACACAGTTACACACACACACATCCATAGCTGGGCTAAGCGAGTTGGTAGCTCGACTTTTTCCCATGATTATTTGCTTTATTGTCAAATGTCAAGCCCAAGCAACGGAGACAGAGAAACAGAAGGCAAAGGAGATGAAGAAGGGAACCAGGGAGGAGGAGAGAAGAAGCAGACTGTCAGGTGGAGCTGGAAGTCGTGTAAACTTAACGTTTTTTACCAGTTGCTAATGCTGTTATTGTTGTTATAATTGTTGTTGTTGTTGCTGCTGCTGGTGGTGTTGTTGTTGTTGTTGTCAAACAAAGCTTCCACTTGTTCTACGCAGCGCGCATAACAATAAAAGAAGCCACGGCAGAAGGGTGAGGGGATGAGGAAGGGCAGGGGCAGCAGGGGAAATAAAAAGCGTAGCACAAAAAGATGTCGTCGCCCCAACGCGCCGCGCCGACAAGTGCGGCAATTGTAGGGAAACCTGAACCTGAACTCTGGCTCCAAGCGAAGGGCGTGCAGCGAGGAAGGGGGGTAAAAAGGGTCTGTGGCTGCAAAGTCGGCCAAGAGGCGTTCTAGCCAAAGCACTTTGTCCAAGGTTAGAAGTGCCACGAACAATAGTCATATCTATCGTAGGCAAAGCAAAACTAATAATAACGTAAGGAATCGCCCGATTGGCGATTCATTCATAAGTAAATGACGTAGTAATTTGCTATCAGCTCTCAATTAAGTCGTAAAAGCTATTTCTTATCGGTCGAGCAGTGTTTGGCTGAGATCCGGAAACGGGATGTGGGCTGCACCTGTCGCCGGGTGGGTGAAGAAGATCAAACAGGTAGATGAATGAATGACTGCCTGAGTGTTTGGAAAGCTGCAAACTGCGTAGCAGCAGCAGCATCGCGCTTGCAACAATCGCAACGCATTGTTTCATCGTATCAACACGGTCAGGCGAGTTGCGGAAGTGCAGGAAATACTCGGCGAGCTCGTGGACCTCAGCGTTAACCTCAACCTCAAAGTGTGTGCTCAATCCCGACAGGGACAGCAGCAGATACGGAAGCATGCAGAGCGACAGGAGAAGAAGGGGAGGAGGTAGAGGAAGGAGAGTCGGAACAGAACCTGGCACTGAGGCAGACGGCAGTCGACGACAGTAGACAACAGCTGCCAAGCGCAGCGTCATTGCATCATCAACAAACACACACACATGCACACTCATACTTACAGGCAGCAATAGGAACAACAATAACAATAGTTGAACGCACCACTGAAAACCCACAACAATAACAAACAGAGAAAAACAACAAATTTTCCGAAAAAGCAATTTTGAAATGCGCGCAGGCGCAAAACGACGTCAACGTCAACGTCGCCGACGTCAACTGCACTGTCAGCAGCAGCGTCAACGCGTCGAAGGAAGCAAAGAAAATATGTAACGAAAATTAAACACGGTCGGAACTGAGCTCAGCTGAAAGTGGAAGAGTTAAAAACCAAAACATAAATAAACTAACCAAAAACTACGCAGATGATTGTGTAATTTACCTAAATTACTCCGCATACAAACACAAATACACAGAAATACTGACAAGATAGAGATATGTGTAAGTGTATGTGGGTGTAAGTACAGAGGTATTTTAGATCTTTAGTTTTGTTTAAGATCCTAAACTGATTGCAGAAAGTTTGGAATATGTGCAAAGAAAAAATAAGTTTATATATTTTTCTGGATTTCTTCTGATAAAGAATATATAAATTTTGAAATAGAATATATATTTACACATTATATATGCAGTATTTAAAATAATAAATACAATCCTGCATTATCTTCATGAATTAAGTCATTAAATCATTTTGAATCTTATTTTCTTAAGATCTTAAATCTCCAACGAAATTTCGCTTAAAACGATCGCATTTTACCTTATATTTCTGCACCTTCACTTGATACCCCATTATACAAGCTTCATAGAATGTATTTCACTGAAATTCTCATCAAAGCATTCCGACATTCCTTTATTTAGTTTTCGAGTTTGTTATTTGATCGATCCAAACTTGATGGTTAAGAACTAGCGTATTATGAGCTCATAGAACACATAGCTGGGTGTGATAAGGTTATCATCGGAATAATTGAGCCATGATATCATTGGAGATCTTAGTCATCCATCCACTGAATAGCGAAAATCCATCGGACACGCGCCACACCAGTATTAGCTAAGAGATCCTCATATAAAAGCTATCAACTTTCATTGGGGTTTGATAATGAAAGCAATGTTTGCTCGCAAGCACTCACAAGCTGCGTGATTGGTTGCACAACCTGCGTGTCCAGCTCTGCACATACACACAAGTAACAGACATATATCTCCCTCCTACTTCCTATCTTCCACCTTGAGTATAGTCGTCTCTATCGCTGGATGTAATTACAATGAAAGTAAATGAGATTCAAATTTGTTTTTCTTCTTTTTTACGTTTTTTTGCTGCTGCACTTGCTGATGAATGCACATAGGGCGAACCTAAGCCTGGTAACCAGAGACAGCCGTTATAGCACCCCTGCCCCTCTCTCTCTCTGCCGGCTTGCCCTGTACTCCCCCGTACACTTGGTGGCCTCTGGCACTTTTCTCGGCTGTCTCCGGGTGCCACCCTTGCGATCATCAGCCGCCGCAGCCACTAAATTGTGTTAAAACCTTGCCAGACCGACTACAGAACGCAGAAACCTCAAGATCTGAGAGCAAAGATAAGCTCGACTCGGTGAGGCAAGGGCGCGAGAATGGAACGGAACGGAACGAGGCGAGCGAGGTGCGACGAGGCAAACTGTGCTCGCCTGGTGCAATCTTCCGCATTATGAGTAGCAACAGCAGCAGCAGTAGCAGCTAGTAGCAACAGTTGCCAGTGCTGGCCAAGTCATTCGGCTAGGAAATGGAAATGAAAATGCACTTGGCTTACAGAGCAGAAGAAGGGCAAGCAGGGAGGGAAGGGGTCCATTCGTTGTTGGTTGTTAGCGGCGACATGTGGCCCGACTCGGCTCGGCTCGGCCTGGCCCGGCCCGGCCTGAGATACTACTCTCTGTGGGTCTGTTACTGAGCCAGGGCTCTAATTTCAATTGGGTTTCGTGGTCGTGGAAATTATTCAACAGTGCTAAGTACGCTCTGAGCTCTGAGCTCCGACTGGGACTGAAAACTGCAGAGCACCCACGCGTGACGTGACTCTTTGGTTTGACTTTCTGTACCTGTACCTGAGCCGCTTCCGTAAAAAGTTACCGCCACTTGCTGCTTGCCCCTTCTCCTCTCGGTGTCTGCTCCCAGCTCTCTTCTCCCTTCTAGTTTGCCGCCCCGACTTCTTCTTCCACTTGCGGTTCGCTCTCTTCGAGTGCATTGAAGCAAGCTGAAGGCTATTTTTCAACTTCAAATGTTTGCTAAATGACTTTTGATGATTTGTGGCGAGCTCAGAGAGCGGCCCAGCTCACCTCGAGGTTCGGGGGTTGAGCCCTCGGGGCGCAAATAAATTAATGAATGTATTTACTTAATTTCACTTGTCCACTGAGTGTTGACTTGGCGTCTAATTAGTCCATCGATGAGGCATGTTATGAGCGCGGTTCTTGGATTAGTTATGGCTCACATTAGCTCGGTCTGGAGAGGGATTTCCATGGGAAAAATGTAGTTAACTTGTTGTAGAAGAAAGGCAAACTTGTGGGATCTTTGTTGGCTAAGTGAAGATTAACTGGAGTGGGTTCAGATTTAAGGAACATTAGCATATATGTTAAAGTGGAGTGAGCCGGCTATTACATCATAGCTAGTTTTAATGGTTCTACTTACCCCTTTCACAACATTAACAATCCCATCGATAACAAGTAACAAACAAATAGAAATAAACAATCCTATTGACTTATCAATCGATAATAAGTAACAAACAATCAAAGACAAAGTCGACTATTTTTACCACTCAGGTGACGTTTGCTTGGCTAAAGCTTCTTCCAGTTAGCCATATCTTATCGGATCGCTATGCAGTGCTTCCGTCACTGACCCACAGCAAGCTACAATAGAACGGCGCCAAGTTGTGACTAATGCACGAGACTTTTGATAGAAGCGTTGAGTGACTTGGCCAAACAATTTATTCGCGCGACTGACAACTGACTTCAAGGGGCGTTTGACCCGTGCTTGGTGCTCTGCGCTCTGATAATGAAATGTCTGCCGAGTCAAAGTTTTGACATTTTTGGCAAACTTCTCGTCGTTTGGGCAAACTGAAGTGAACCGGCGGCGACGGCGACGGCAGCGGCACGTGCATTGCCAGATAATCAGCGTCGTGTCTAGGCCTAAAAATAAACTCCATGTAATTAGCCCCGCCAAGTGTCGGCGTTCTGCAGAGCGCCCTCTCTCATCTGGGGTATGATGAGTGTAGTTAAGACTATGGCAAGAAGGGCAATACTTTAGTTTCTTTACAAATGAAATAAGAGTCTTAGAGAAGAGCTACTTGGTACACGATTAGATTATAGTTAAATACGCAATATCCTTAATTATTTTATAAAATCTCTTATAAAAACTCATGAGTTTTTATATCAATTTAAATGAGAATTCGAGGTTGTATCATTGGGAAAGTTTGTATAGATGGTAGACGTCCACTACCAAGTGAGTTCTACAAACTTCATCTAATATAAAGTATCATTATTATTAGTTAGAGCATATAGAGACTGTCATAAGTGAACCCTCGACTCTTTCACTTCCAGTTGCTGTGCTGTCTGGAGCAAAAATAGCCAAAAACGCGAGTCGCGACAGGCGATGGATGGGCTATAAATAAGCAGTGCACAGCAGACTGAACTGAGGCAGGGAAACTTCTGCTTCTGCCGCTAGTGCTGCTGCGAAAAGTGCAGCCAATCGTAGAACTGAGAGATGGCATAGGTAGATCCTCTGGCCAGTCCACTGGCCTGGCTGACTGACTGACTGAAATACTCAACTAATATTTCAATTAGGCAGGCGAAAAAACACCAAAAAGGCTAAAGAAAAGGCTAAAAGCAATAGCCAAGCTGATGACATGCCCCAACGTTAATAAAAAGCGGCAGAAATGTGCCAGGCCAGGGCGAAATAAATTCCATGAGACCCTAGGTGGTCGAATATTTTAACACTACCGGGCAGCGCGAGTAGCGCTGGCGAGCAGCAGCCTGCGCCGGCAGACTCCAGTTTGCAGCTTCCAGCTTCCAGGCCTGACCAGGCCAGTAGACGGTGGCAATATCTGGCGCTGGCGTCTGCCTTTTAATGTAGAAAACTAGTCGAGGCGCATAATTTACGACAGCCTCAGCAGAGGAGCAGAGGAAAAGGGGATGGGCAACAGGAGTGCAGAGTGCGGAGGGGGAGTGGGGGTGCCGCCGCAGCGACTGAGCAACGGCGTTGACTTGACTTATCAATTTCACGGGAATCCAATCGATTTTTATATGAGAGCGCGCAGATAAACCGCAAAAATCAAGCAATAAAATCGCTGCCCGAGCAGCAAGAGAGAAAAAAAAAACAAAAAGAAAACAACAACAACAACAACAAAACCAAAGCCAGGCAACAATAGCAACAACAATAACAAAGCAAGGCAGGGGCACAGTGCAAAATGAAGAGCAGCTACAGAGCCTGACACTGAGCTGGACGTGGAGACGGTGATGGGAGACGGGAGGAGCGGGGCAGATGGGGAGACAGAGAGGAAGACTGCGACTGGGAGAGAGGCAAAAGGAAAATACCAAAACGGCAATAAATGGTGTTGATATCCCGCGAAGCGTGTGAAGACGCTAACGATGCCGCCAAAACTTGTTAACCACAAAAATTATTGCATGAGATGAAATAAATTAAGGTGGCGGCGTCGACTGCAGCAGCGGCAGAGCGGCAGCGGCAGCAGCAGAAGTCCAGCCAAACTATCAGCGTTGCTTCCTATTGCTCGCATCCTTGCGGCAACCGCGACGACGACGGCGAAGGCGACGGCTTCTTCAGCCAGGCGTTCAGGCAGCCACTGGCGACGTCGTCGTCGTCGTCGTCTTCTCCATTTGCGTCTCCAGCGTCAACGTCTGCTGCGGCTGCCGCTGCTGCTGCTGCCTTTGTTGTTGGTGTTGGTGTTGTTGTTGCTCCTGTTGTTGTTGTTATTGTGGCTGGCGTAGTGTGTACTTTTGGTGAAATGAAATGACAGACACGGCGCAAGATGCAAATTTACCTATGGAATGCTGATCAGACTGCAGAGAATCCGGAGAGCGCTACAAGGGGAAGAATTCGAATGAAAGAACAAATTGAAAGGATTGTAAGGAGTAAACTCATCATATAATTAAATTTTAATATCTTAAATTAGTCTACTGCTAATATTAGACTTTAAATATATGAATATTTATAATATAATAATAATTAAAATATTTAAAAATAATATTCATTGATAGAAAAATATGCGTACAAATATTATAATTAATACAACTTTCATATATATGCAGAACTTTATTTAAATATTGTACAATATTATATGTTATAAATCAAAATTATTTATTGCTATATATATTTTATTGATAATCCTTTTTCAGATGAGTTTATTTTCAAGGCACGAATACGTTAAGTTTAATCTTAAGCAGCCAAAATTATAAAAAATAATTATCATATTTGTTGTACTGTTTGTGTTATCTAAATTATTTTCTTTTGACTAGTATATGCTGCTTGTATATGATTTATTTATTAATTATTAATATTACTATTAATTAACTGTAACTTTAGATCTTAACAATTCAATCAGTGCAACTTTAATTATTCTAATTCGTACTAAACAGTGTAGCGCACACGTTGGTTCGCTGCAACCGAACCCTGCAGCACGTCCGACATTCGCAGTGGAGCAACGTAAAGCTCTTTCAGCGCACTGTCCCGCCTCTGCAGCCTCGCACACCTCTCTCCTCCCTCCCTCCCCCCTCTCACATACAAAGCCACCCTCTTTTCCAATGCTGTTGCTGCTGCTGCACTCTCACAGCAGTCGCCTGTCTTCCCGTTGCCACACCCCGGCCCCTGCACCCGCTCCCCTCTCTGCAGTGCCAGGGCGGCGCTGCCGTTTTAGCAACATTGCAATCATCTGAAAATTCCATTCCAATCAAATTAAAAACTGGCGTCTACCTTTTTATCATTTTCTTATCAGATCTCAAGATCTGCCGCAGCGATGCCTTCTGCTGTGCGCGTTTTATACGAGAGTGTGTGTCGGTGTTTGTGTGTGTGAGTGTGGATGGGGTCTGCGCTCTGTTCTGGCACTGGCAGCGCGACTCCGGCACTGGCCCAGACGAACCGCGGCCGCGGACTGTGGTGCGACTCTTTTTGTTGGCCTGTCGCTGTTTTCGTTTTTTATATAATAAGCAGATCTTTGTCCCAAAGAAACCGTGGCCATAATATATCAATATAAACACATACACCGACACGCGCACACATACACACACAGGGGCACACACGCTGCTGGAGCGCCTGGGAAGCAAAGCACATTCGTGGCGCGGACTCGAACTGGACATTGACTTCGGCTGCGGCATCAAGAGCGACTGTGCAGGCGGCTGTGTGAGGGGGAAGAGGAGAAGAAGCAGAGGCAAATGCGGCGACGTTGGCGTTGACGATGCCTGAACGACGATGAAATCCATTAGTTTTGCACCTTTGCAACATGTTGCAGCCGACGTCAAGTCGCCAAAAAGTTGTTGGCCATTGCCGAACGGGGCAAATTGGTAAAAATTAACACGCTGCTTTGCTCTTGACCAAAAACGGTCACCACGAAGCCCATTTTGCTTTTAGGCGTCTGTCGCCAAAATTCCTTTCATGACGGACGAACGCAGAGGGTACCCGTTACCCTCTTCTCCCACTGCCCCTCCCCACTACTTGAAGCCACGTCCTACTTTTCCAGCATTGGTCATCTCATACTTCAATTTAATAAATTAATTGGCTGCGGTTCGTTTGCCATTTTAGTAGGAGCAGCAACAGCAGCAGCAGCTGACACGGGGAAGGGGGTGCACTGCGTAATTCTCGCGATGGATTTCGAAATGACTCAACGCTGCCTTGAATAGATCGAAATCAGCTACCCACTGACCCTGCGCCTCTCCCGCTCCTCTCCATCTTCTGTGCACCCTTTGGCTCGTCTCACGCATTCCACAATCCTCTCCTGTTTTTGTTTTTGTAGTCAGCCTCCGTCGGTTGATTGGGCCGACTTCGTTTATTATCTTAGGTGTTAATGATTTCATTTTTGGCCACCCAATTGCCGCGTCCATGCCACGCCGATCGTTCGTTATCTGCCCCGTTGGGCATGTGCAGGTCCCTGGCAGCTCGTTCCCATTCCCCATTCCCCATATTCCCATTCCCATTCCCATTCCCATTGCTGTTCTCCTTTTCATCTTCGCATTCGTGTTCGTCCTCGCCTCGGCTTATCGCTTTAATCTCTTCTGACAGTGATTATTGCTGTTTGCGGATTGTGCAATTGATGTGCGAACTTCGACACTGTCTAAAGAGGAGGAGCACAACCAGAATCCGATTCCGATTGCGACTGGCAACGAAATTGAGCTCGAGGATTGGGATCGACTTCAAGTGCGAGTGCAAGACCTCTACCATCTTGGTCTGGCTGCCTGTCAGCGCCAGGCAGCTTTTGCAGTCTCTATTTACAGCAGGGCGGCTCGCTTTTAGCACCCAAATATGATGTCATGGCCGCGTCCTCAGTGCAGTCCCCTCCCTCTCTCTTGCTCTCTCTCTCTCTCTCTCTCTCTCTCGCAGGATCCTTGCCTTGCTGTGTAAGTCGAAACCCCAAAAAGGGCAATTTTTGAAATCATACGCCAAACATGGCGCGACATAACTGCAGAGAGATAGCATGGGAGCTGGAGCTGAAGTTGGAGCTGAAGCTGGAGCTGGCTGCCTGGGAAGCTAGCTACCCAGCTACACAGCTACCCAGTGTCCAGGCTTAGGTCCAGGTCCAGATCTGAGCATTGTTCTTTGCACTGTCGCTTTCGCACTTCACAAAGGGATAGAGTTCAATTTGGTTTTCTGTCTGCATTCGAAACAAAAGACTTAAGCAACGAACTTGCCGCTGACTTTTTTTTGGCCGTTTTTTTTTTAAGTTTTTGCTGCAGCCGCTGCTGCTGCTGCAGTGAGAGTATTTTGGACCAAAAAGGTGTCGCTGATTGTCTTTTAAGAGACGGCATCGGCGGCGCCGCCATCGCCTGGCCGCGTTGACAGTTGTTGTGATTGTGATTGTTGTTGCCGTTTTGGGCCGCAGCGGCTCAGCTCAGACTCGGGCAGCGAGCGAGCGACTCGGCTCGGCTCCGGGGGCGGCTGCGGAGCTGAGCCACTGCGGCATCAGCTTTTGGCTTGCATTGTTGTTGCCGTCTGGAATGTGACCGTCGCCTCCTTTTGCCGGTGCATTCAATCGAATTCAATTGTTTTTGGCAGCCGCACCGCACCGCACCGCACCGAAAAAGACAACAACAACAACAAAAACGCCAGCAAAAATTGCAAAACAGTCGGCCGCATTCCCACACAGATCAGCGCAGATGGGGCGGGCCAGGCCGGGATGGGGCGTGGTGCGGTGCGGTGCAGAACGGTGCGAAGCAATGACAGCCACGAAGTGTGAAGGCGAATGTATATGTATATCTCGCTGTGTGTGTGTGTTCAGCCTGCCGCAGTAGCTGCCATAATCAGGCTGACCATCCTCCAAGCTGGCGCTAAAACCTCAAGCGATAATCGCGCATCAATTCGTTTTATAATGATGACGAGCACACAGCAAGCCGCAGAGCATAAGCCGAGGCAGAAGCTGAAGTGGAAGCCAAAAGCAGAGGCGCAGCTCAACGACGACGATGCTGGTGGCAAGTTTATCTAATGCCAGCGATCTCCATGCCCAGCGCCAAGTGTGAGTCGGGCCAATTGGTTGCCACAGTCGCCGAGTTCGAGTCGGAGTCCGAGTTAAGGCCCCTTGGGGACCTTGGGCAGCTTAGAATCTTGCCTGCACTGCACTGCACCCTTTAAAGGGAGTATGCGGAGTATACTATGAGGAGAGATTTACCAGGAATATATTTATAAAGTGAAGAGATTAAACAGTGTGAAGAGATTAGATTAACCCATAAGAGACATGAAGAGAATAAACTGGAAATAAAAATGAATAACATAATACTTAAATGAAATACAAACTCCTACATAATTATATGATATTTATCTGGAATATCTATAAGATATTATGAGAATGTACAAGAAATGTAAATAATAAACATAGTACTTATCTACACTAAAGGACTCTCGGGATTATCATGCAATATGCCTGTAAAATACTTTTAGATTTATAAATTACATGAAATCTTTGCTTGCTAAAGCTCAACAGTCGAGTTGGCAACCATTCCAAATTTCCAGGGTATCTGTAGTGCGTTGCAGAGTACGCTATAATTGTTGTTGTTGCGTCATTAAAAGTTGCCTGCTCCAAGTGGCAAGCCGAGCAGACAGAACGGCAACCAGTCCGTAGCAGGCAGCCTCACTTGCTCCTCTTCCTCTCTCTCTCTCTCTTTAGCTGGGCATCTGCAAGTGGCAATAGAAATCATTAGCAGCATCGATGGCGATGGCGATGGCGGCGGTCGTCGCAGTCGAGTTGAGATGCTATCTAATCTTTGCCGTTTCGCAGGCTACGATGGCGCTCGCCGAGCCTGGCTACCTCTTGATTTCTGTTGATTTAAGGCGCCGATTACTAATTTTATTAATTTTTCAACGAGCTACGCTCCTTGCTTCGCTCTGGGCTATTGAATGTTTAACTTGTTTGTTGTTGTTGTTGTGGTTTGTGGAGCCCTCCTTAGGTGCTGTTGTCGCTTTTGATTTAGTTGATGTCTTTATGAAGCATTTGAAACACGACACTTTATTTTTTGGTAAAGTCAAAGCTGAAAGCAGAAGCAGTCGAGCTGGAGATTCCGAAATTAAAAGTGATTTCGCTTAACGGTAAGTGGAGCGGCCAGAGGCGCCTTTTGAAGTGGCATCGAATGATGGCATTCCTTGCCAGCATCTGAGGGGGCAACAGTGGGGGAGGGGGTGGGGAGTGCAGGGCCATGCCAGACTGCAGGCTTAACCCCTTGATGACCGGCAAACGGTGTTAATCAGATCGTTTACACAAACGACACGCAACGACACGTCGCCAGCTGCCCTGACCCTGACCTACAAGTGGGAAGCCAGAGAGAGAGAGAGAGAGTGACAGGGAGGGAGTTAGATATTTACAGAGTGCGAGCGAGAGAGAGCGAGCCAAATTCAAGCGCAATTCACGCACTCACACTCGCATTCACATTCACTAAATATGAATCAATGTCAGGGGCAGAGCGTGCGGCACAAAGACACAGCTTGCCCGTCTGTACAGGACACCAGGAGTCTAGGCTACCGAAACGGCACGGAGAGACAAATTGAAAGCAAACAACAACAAGAGGAACAACAGCAACAACAGCAACAACTGCAAACAAACTAATTCCGAGAACACACACAGCAGATGAGGCAGCAAGGAAGAAAGGAAGCAGCAGCAGCAGAGGCAGAGCGAAGTCTCAATGAATGAATGAAAAAGAGAAGAGAAGAGAAAAGAAAAGAAAAGGAAAACCGAAATAAAAGAGCGCAGATCGTGTACGCAATATCAGCGGATAATTGAGCCTAATAGGATTTTAAGTGCACAAACAGAGGCGAGAGTGCGAGTGTGTGTGTGTGCTCCCACTGTGCCTAAGACCCGAGGAGGCTGTGTGTGTGTGTGTGTGTCTGTGTGTGAGCGCGAGGATAACGTCTGAGGGCAACAGGAGAGAAATCCGTTCCGGTCATTAAACGCACCGCCCTGGCCAAAACTCAGGCGAGTTTCCAGTTTGCCGGCATGAGTCAGCTGACTTTGCTGAGGTAAATTGTGCGTGTTGCAGCATGAAAATATCACAGAGCAGGGCGAGAGAGGAACGAGGGGGAGACTAGAGCTGTGTCTGGCCAGGAAGGAAGGGCGAACGCGCGCACAGATAAACAGGAAGAATGACCTGCTGCTTGCTTGCCACTGCCAATGCCAGGCACAATGGGCCGCACGTCGCACGGCCAAAGCCAGCGACGGTCTTAAGCCCGCCCGAACTCATTGCGCCAGCAGCGACGATGGCAGCGACGTCGACGTCGACGTCGGCTTATGACGCTCGCACAGTCAGCAGACAATTAGCGAGACAATGAGATTGAGATGCAGACGAGCGGCTTTATGCCTCACCCTTAATCACACACACGCGCAGACACACACACACACATGCACATAGTCAGTGTGTGTGTTCCGACAACGGAAGCGCGCACCACACACAGCCAGCGCTGCTAGATAAAGTTGTCAGCTGATCTCTCATTGCGGAGATGAAATTATGTGGCAGGGGCAGAGTCAGGAGCTAGGGGCGTGGCTGGCTGCAGTCATTACCCGACTGACTACCGAATGATGCGGCAATTATGCAGCCCAGTCGCATTAATTGAGCCCAAGATCCCCACAAGCCTCCCTTGCAGTTCCAGTCGCATTCGCATTCCCTTTTCGCCTTCTCCGGTCTAACAATGGGACGTCTGCAGAAGATTTATCGCTGGCGAACTCCACACACAAATCGAGAATTTAAGAATATTCGAAATATTTGCAGACAGTCGGAGACATTCAATCAACCCCATGATGAACTGCCACAAACTAATCCAATTGAAAGCGAAAACGAAACAGAGAAAAGGAATCAAACAAAACGTAACGAAATCAATGCCGAAACAAAGGAAATTCCACACAAGTTTTGTGCTAAATTTATGCAGATGATTTATGCATGGAATCAGGGATAAAGAGGGGCCAAGAGAGATAGAGACAGAGAGAGGGAGATGGAGAGACGGGTTTCATTAACGAAGAACTAAGGATCTTTACGAGCGTCGCAACACTTTGAAACTATGCAATGTGCCATAGTTTTTCGCCATAATCTATGGTATATAGTCACAATGTTGTGTCGGGACGAACAACAACTCAATTAGGCAGCATCCCATCTCCCTCTGCCTATCTCTCTCTCTGCAAGCTCATAAAATTTAATGACAACGCTTAATTATAAAATCAATAAGAGACGCCGCACACGCCGATCACTTGCCGTGCAACAGAAGTGGGCAGACACGGGGGCATCAACGGGGACAGCTTCAGCTCGAGGTAGGTAGAATCCTCGCTCCGCCATAAGTTTGTCAATTTATACGAGGCAGAAGGGAGTAGGGGAGCAGGGAGCGGGGAGCGGGGAGCAGAGACCGAAGACAGCAGGCAGAAATCACGTTAAGCGCAATAAAAAGCGCGAAACATTTTAACGCGTCTCCGGCGATAAAGTATCTGAAAACATTGCCCCGACCAATGTCCCATTTGGGCGTTAAGCCCCGCGACGCGCATTATCTTAAGTAGCGTCGAGGAGGCCACCCCGAACCGCAGGCGAACCTGGCGAGAGGGAACCTCAACACGAAAGCGATGCGATAATTTGATGAAATGATGTCTCAATTAACTCTCGAAACAATCCACGTAATGCGACGCGCAAAGCGGCGTATGACGCGCTGTCGGACTGGACTTTCCCCTCTTAGTGTGTGTGCGTGTGAATGGGAAATTGGAAATTGGTTTTTCACATTTTCAACAACCCCTCGATGGAAATTTATATTTGTATAAATATTTTGCCAATTCATTGTCCAAATATTATTGAACTGAGCAAGGGGAGGGACCAAGAGGAGGGGGTAGAGAGTGTAGCGGGGCACTGCGCTTTGAGGGGTTGCATAGGCAGTTGAGAAATTTCCATACATAAATCGTAATTAAATTAAAACGCACAACAAATGAGCTCGAAATCCAAACAAAAGAGAACCCGAAAAACGAAGCAGAAATCAAACCAAGACGGAAGACGCAAGACGCAAGACGGGGCAGACAGGAGACAGAAGACAGGGGAGGACGTGGACGAGGAGCCCAGAAGCAGCTGTCGCAATTTGCTTGGGCACAAAGGGAACGAGGACAACGCAGGCAATGCTGAGTGACCTTTTTTCTCCCTCTCTGTGTATGTGTGAGAATGTGTGTTGTTGTTTCTGTTGCTGGGCTGCTGCTGACTACTGGAGCTGCTGTCCAGGAGAACGCCACATGCGCCACGTGCTAAGTCGTTGATCCTGCCGCAGCCACTGTCAATGCCAATGCCAATGCCAAGGCAAAAGGCAGAAAGGAAAGAGAAGCAGAGGCAAGCAAAGGGCAAAAGGGAGCAGGCAGAGGCAGAGGCAAAAACAGCTGCCAGCTGCACAAACAAAGGCAAACAAGCAAAGAAGACGTGGCAGGAACCAAGAACAAGACCTGCAGGACACGCAGCCACACAACCACACAGCTACGACCTGTAGCACCTGCTCCTGTGGGGCGTGCTGTGCCGTCGCGTCGTGCTCTCAATCAGAATGTCACACGCCGCAGTTGCTCCTTGTCGTAATCCTCGCAGTGCCCCCATAGAAGTAGAACACTCTCTCTCTCTCTAGCACTCTCTATCTTTCTCTATCTCTCTCTCATCTGGCAGGCAACCTTTGACTCTAGCTCTACCAGTTTGTAGCAGCCAGTTACCGTTGCCTGCAGCTTGGTGTGCGGCTAATTAATGAAGGTAGCCGCTTTATCAGCAAACTGTCTGAGCCGAGGACCACACGAGCTGTGCTACCTCGTTGTGTTTCCAAAATTCAGCTCACATTTTGTGCCGTGATGACTCACAATCTCGCACGAACCCCTGAAAAAAAAGAACTCAAGTTGATCTACCCATTTTTTAGCACGTGGTGCGCAAGTTTCGGGGCTGCAGCTGCGAGTTCCCCTGCTTCTTCTGCTGCTGCTGCTGCTGCTGGTGCTGCACCTGCCCATTAGCCGCACTGATCGATAGCTTTGCACTCTCTCGAATGGGCACTCGTTACTCGTATTCACATTCGCATTCGTATTTGCACTCGAAAGCCGCTTTGTAATTTGAAGGAACATCGCGTCCGCCTTTCTGTCGCCGGCTAACTGCAGTTTAACAGTTGCGCAGCTGTCCAGCACCCTTCGTGGAGTGCGACTTGCAGAAGGGTTGCCACAATATCTGCAAAGGCAGATAGCACTAAGCTGAGCTGCACAAGCTGCAGTGCGAAAAAGGTGAGTTGGTTAGACATATAAGGTATTAAGTTTTTAGGTGAAAATTCGAGTTTTCTGAAAATAAATTCCAAGTAAATCTAGGTTAATATTACGATCAGAATCAGATCTAATCAGAAAGAATACTTTTACTTATTCAATATCTCACGAAATTCCAACCTATATTAGATTGAGTTTATATCAACATAACATTTCAAATACTTTCTTTAGTAACAGCAGCAAATCATATTCTATAATTCAACACTGGTCAGTACGACAAAAGTGACAAGGTTAGTGGTACAAGATAACTTAATAAAGTAGAGTGGATAGTCTTTTTGAAATAAATACCAAATAAATTTAGGGATAAATTATGATACCTGAAAGACAAATTAATGTTTCTAAAAAGAATTCAATTAGAAAAAAACTTATATCATTTGTTTAATAAATAGCAGTTTGATATTCTATATTCTATCATTTAAGTCATTAATATAAATTCTCGATTATCTAACGGCTTCCAACACATTCTAAAATATTCCACAAATCGAATAGTATTTTTCCCACTTCCCGTAAAGCAAACCCTACTCAGCTGATTGAGATGCCCGGAACACACTTTCCAAGACTGGTCAGTGTGAAAAAGTGAGAAGGTTAGTAGTACAAGATAACTTAATAAGTACAAAGTAAAGTGGATAGAGTCTTTTTAAAATAAATACCAAATAAATCTAGAGATAAATTACGAAAACTGGAAGACAAATTAATGTTTATTAAAAGAAAGAGATAACACATACTTATTAGTTCAATTAGAAAAACAAAAACATTTATATAATTTGTCAAATAAATAGTAGTTTGAGGTTATATTCTATTATTTAAGTCATTAATATAAATTCTCGACTATCCAACGGTTTCCAACAAATTCTAAAATATTCCACAAATCGAATAGTATTTTCCCACTTTCCGTAAAGCAAACCATACTCAGTGAGTGCCCTTGCTGATTGAGATGCCCGGAAGACACTTTCCAATACTGGTCTGAGCTGTAGACTGAGCCAGCTTAAAGGCAATTGGAGAACAAAGTGAAAAGTAGCTACGATTTATGGGTAAACTGAGTAATATATCTACCTAGTATTAATAGCTTGTGTGGCTGCTCTGGGGGCAAACCTTTGTGTGTGGATACCATTTCATATTTGTCTACTCAGCTCAGAGGGCAGTCGAGGTGTTGCTCCCGTCGTAGTCGTAGTTGTTGTTGTTGTTGTTGTTGTTGTGGGCAACCGTGGCCAATGCCAATAAACAATAATTCCCATGACTGCCACACTGAGGCATAGTACAACATACACAGCGACTTCCCAGACACTGCGACGGCGCAGACGGCGGTCGACTAGACTTGTGAACTACTCACGGGCAGCAGCAGCCACAACAACAGCAACAGCAACCCAAACAACAACAACAACTACAACAACAACAGGTGAGATGTGTGTTTGCTGCTGCTGCGCCACACCGAAGCTGGTTTTTTCCTACTTGACGACGTTCATCATCATCAGACAGCAGCGGCGGCAGCAGCAGCAACAGCAGCAAACACTGCAAGCATCAACAACATTTGCTGTACACAACGACAACACAAACTGAGACTCACACAAACACACACAGACACTGACGCACACCACTGCAGTAGCTTTCGCGCGCCTGGCACACTGTGAGAGCCGGAGCTGGGCCAAGTTGATCTGCGCTTGATCTTGTCATTAAACGTTGCTCGTAATGATGTTGCTGCTGCTGCCGCGACTGTTGCTGCTGCAAGCTACTTACGACAAGTTGCATGACCCCCGCTAGCCACCTGGCTTATTGAAATTTGTCTGCATCATGTTGCAGCAACATATTGCAAGCAACCTGTTGGCAATGTTGTTGTTGCTGCTGCTGTTGTTATTGTTATTGCCCGTAGAAGACAAGTTTTTGCCGCACACTTCCTAAACAAAATAGCTCACAATTTGCAACAGCTTTTCGCATTTCCACGCGCGGAATGCGGGCAGGCCTGGCCGTCCTTGAGGCTGCTGCACGCTGATGTTGCTGTTGCAGTTGCACGCGTAACCATCGTCATTGTCATCGTCATCGTCATCCTCTCGGCCCATCGTCATAGTAAATAACTTGTTATGGTCAAATATTTCAACGTTGCCTGCCGTGACACGACCAGCTACTGCTTTAGCCCAGTACCTCCCTGCCCCGCTCCCTCCATCATGGACCACTTGACAGGCGTGTAGACGTAGGCAGCCTGAAAGCGTTTGCTCGCTTCTAAATATCTGTCTGAGGCATTTGTTGATAAGCCTAGAGTACTTGCTGCCTCTTCCCTCACTCTGCTGCGTACTCCTCTTGTTGTTGTTGTTGCATTTGCTCTAGACTGCGCGGCGTCCACGCAGGCAACCTACTCTTCCCTGCCCCAGACCAACTCCTTCTCAACTGAGAAATGTCACTGCTGTCAAACCAAGCTGAGCAGTTCAGGCTTCTGTCTTCTGTCTACAGTCTTCTCTGTGCCTGCAAATTATTTCAATTGCCGCCGTAGCGTAAAATGAAAAAAAAACCCTCTAAAACTATCAGATATTTTTATTATTGCCCAAGCTAATCAACTTGAGCCATGGAATTCGCCCAGTGATTGTCACTGGAATGTGAACTTATTTAGCCAGGGAACTTGCTTAATCAAATGGCATAGAAGACAGAGCCATGGAGCTGAACGCATTCGCTAAATTTAAAGGTATTTTAAGAATTTGAAGCTAGTATTGCTATAATGAAGTAAACATCTAATATGAATTATATAGTTATTGCATAAACTATTGTAGTTAATAATAAACATTTTTGTATCGTTTTTATTGTATTGTAATATTGATATTGTTTTTATTGTATTGTAATAAATGAAAATAAAATAAATAAAATTGTATAATAATTATTTATTATGATTTTAATAGCTATTCAATATTTATTTAGTTATTGTAGGACTGTATGATACTTTATATAATAATATACTTACGCCAAAATATTCGGTAATCTGAAAATCCGTTTCGATGGGCTCTGGAGTCCTTATGCAAAACTTCTCAGAGCCTCATTGTGTAATTGCCTTGCTTTAAAATATAGTTGGCATAGTTCATATTTAGTTTATAACCCCTGTTCAAAATGAAAAAAAAATAATCCTACTATAATTAACATACATGAACTCATCTCTCGATTTTATATTACAACATATTGTAAATTATTATTATAAAATCGTCAAAGCAATTGCTTACAGCAAAGCCCCTTTCCCTACCCAAAACTCCCAAAAATTCGTTCAGTTCGCATTCGAAAATTCAGAAGAAATTAAGTAAAAAGCTGAAAAAAAAAAAAAAAAAAGGCAAGCAAATCAAGTCAATTGCCCACACACTACGCTACTGTTCGACGTCGTTGTCTCCCGACCCGGGCTGGTCTCGGGTCTCTGCCTGCTCCTCCTTCTCCTGTGGTCTCTGCCTGGCTGCAGCTCCAGCTCCGGCTCTTGCTCTGGCTCGGGCAGATCGCATAGCATAACAATCTCCAGCGTCACGTTAAAGATTTCACTTGAAGCTCGCGAAAAATCACCTGATGACTAAATTAAAGTGGCGCTGGTATGCTTTGGGGCAACATGCCCCCTCCTACTGCTCTTCACCCCGCCCCCTCACACTGCTTGTCTGCTGCGCCCTGCAGTCCGCGCAGCTTGTGAACTAATTTCGTAAATTTTTCGAGCTGCTCTCATTCCATGCACAATGCTTTTTTTTCGTTCTGGTCTTCTCAACCGGCTTTTGGGCAGGCGACTCTCTCACACAAACACAAACACACACACACACACACTCTCGTAGTCACACACACAGTCGCACACACAGCTGAATTTTTAATGAATTCCAATGAGCGGCTTCTTCGGCTTCTTGGCCAAACGCGGTGTGCGGTCGCCGTCTCAGCCCCTAAACGGGCGGGCGAGCACTTCACTTGCGCGTTGCAAGTTGCTGCCTCGTTGCCCCGTTGCAAGTCGCGAGTTGCGAGCTGCAAGTTGTGACTGCGATTTGGTTAGTTAGTGGCTGGCGCGACGTCGCAGCTGGCTGCGCTGCCGACGCAAGCGTTGCTGCGCTTGCATTTTGTGCGCCTTGTTAAGAATTTCATTAAAAATGAAGACCTGAGACCCAGAAGAATGTCCATTGCTCTGCCTCCCTCTCTCTCTCTCTCTCTCTCTCTCTCTCGTGCTGCGACCAAAAAATGCTGCTGCTGCTGTTGTTGTTGTCGCTTTTTGTTACTTTGCCACCGTGGAGGCTGTGCGCCGGCGTTGCGCCTGCGCCTGCGCCTTGCATATCTCCAAGACAATCAACGTGCAAGCAGCGAGCAACAAGCCGAGCCACACACACACATACACACACACAGACACAGCTGCACACTCAGTGGCGCTTTGTGGTCAGGCAGTGCCCACCGGCGCAGCCAGAGCAGCTCCAGCCCCGAGTCGCATCTTCGTTTTTGGGTGCAACGAAACATTTTTAATTGGTTTTGTTTCATTTTGCGCCGATGCCGCCGCTGTTGCGCGAGCAGGACCGCTGCGGAGTGGGTGCGGCAGATGGAGATGTGAGCAGAGGCAGAGCCAGAGCCAGAGCAGGGCAGCGTGGCGCAGAGCTGTGCAGTGTGGAGCAACGCAGTGTGCCCGCCACAGTGGCTAGCATTTTGGCATGGCCATTGGGCATTGTCTCCGGCCAGACGAGGCATGCAGCGGGGAGGGGGAGGGGGAGGTAGGGAGCAGATATTGACGAACTGCCTTAAATAAGCAACTCAAGGTTGGCTGCCAGTTTTCCCTAAAGACACAGGAGCTGCAGGCTGCCTGGCTGGCAGGCGAGTCAGTCGATCGGTGGCCACATCAAGTCAACAAAAGATTGAAAACTCAATATAGCACCGGGAGACTAAAGACTGAGGACTGAAGACAGAAGCAGCAGACAGCAGACTGAAAGCGAAGCGAAGACGAGCTTCAGCTTGGGTAGATGGTAATGGTAGATGAAAGACGGACATGGAGATGGCGATGGCGATGGCGATGGAGTCGGCGTCGGAGTGGAGGACACGCAAAACATTCGCCAGTTCAAATCCCAAAATTGGCAATTTATCCTTTATGAACTTACAAAATAGCCGCCGTTTATACCAAAACAAGTTAATTCGTCGTCAGTTGGAGTCGACTTCGAATCGAAGGCTGTTGTTGTTGTTGTTATTGTTATTGTGGCTGCTGTTTGAGGGCAGGGAACTGGAGTCTCTTGACGATGACGAAGGGCCGCCAACAAAACAATGAAAACGAAGACGAAGACGCAAACGCAGACGAAGACGAACGCAACACAAGCCCAGCAGACTTGGCTAGGGACTTGGCCAAAAGGGAGCCAGTGCAGTGCTGAGAGAGAGGGTCAGCGCGGGGGAGGCCAGGCCTGGCCCGCTATGGCGGCGCAATGAAAGCCAAGCCGAAAATACTACAACGCTTTGGTCGGGTCGGGTCTATGTCGACTGCGGCGCAACGAAGCCGTCAGCGAATGGCTTTAAATAGATGTGCCCAAGTTTAGACAATAAAGCCATAATTGTGCATAAGTACACACTCACACACACATACACACACAGGCAGACAGACACTCGCCTGCACTTAAGGATTGAGGGCCTCGCGCGAAACAGCAGCCCGTTCAGTTCCCACACAGCAGAAGGAGCTGCAACTGCCTTGCGAAAGTGAAACAAACTCGCGAAAGTAACAAAGATATATTACGCGATCTTGACAAGTATATAAACTGAAAGTTGGGCAAAGCTATAGAACAGACAGCAGTAAAAGTATTCAACAAATTGCAGCACATTTTATGAAGTATTTCTCATGGTAATTGTTTATCTCTTATTCGATTCAATTTCCTCGTAATATTCATTAGGCAATTGCATTAATCTGCATATCTGAGGAGTACATAATGCCATTAATTGCCTTGGAGTTGTAAACTTGTAAAGTCTCTTAAGTATGATGTTTATATACGAATTTAATTGGACCAAAATGTTGTTTTGTCTCTCATTTGCCATTTAATTATCTTTTCTTTAGTGCGCTAGCTTTGTAATGGGTTTTCGTGCTGTTGCTGTTGCTGCTGCTGTTGATCGTGTTCGCGTCGGACTCGTGTGCTTATCTGATCATATTCATAGGGCGTCAAATTCTGTTCCATTTCCATCATAGGTGCCTGGGCTGTCCCGCCAACGCCAATCGGCACGGAATATCTTTATAGCGCTTGGCTCGACTGCGTCTGGCACAATGACAGTGACGGCGGCGATGGCGATGGCAGCTATCGAAAGTCCCAATGGAGTAGCAAGTGCAACAGCAGGCAACTGCAAGTACCTGTTGCAACTACGCCCAGGTACTCCCCATGGCCGAGGCGCTGTTGGCTAATTGCGCAAATCTGTTAAGGCAACTACCAAGTTGATGATCAGGCCCAGACCCAGGCCCAGGCCCAGGCCCAGGCCCAGGCCCAGGCCCAGACCAGGCCAGGCCAGGCCAATCAGCCAACGAGGCAGACAGATAGACAGACAGAAAGATAGACAAATAGACAGAGAGACAAGGCAGACAGACAGACAGACAGACAGAGAGAGACTGGCAGCAGACGACAGGTGGCACACGAAAGCGCCAAAAAGGCAGACAGAACAAACAGCCAGACAGGCAAAGCTGCCTCAGTCGCAGTCGCAGTCGGAGATGGCGACGAAGTTGAAGTTGAAGTTGCATTTCCATTGGCCACATTCGACGGCGGTTTCAACTATGATAATGTATATTTTATGAGTTAATTCCGACTTCGTGTGATCGCGTGTTGCAGTTACAGTAAAGCCCTCTCTCTCTCTCTCTTCCTTCCTTCCTGCCTTCTCTTGCTATGCTCTTGCTCTGCTCGCCTTGCGCTCATCACGCTTCACAAGTTCGCAGCTTGTGCAGCTTGTGCAGTCGCTCATAATTCTCAGCAGATCTGCAATGCTTTCCTGTTCGCCTCCCCATCCTTCTCCTTGCTCTGTGCCAATGTCTGCTCTTTTCCCCTCCTGCTCTCTCTCTGCCTCTGCCTGCTTCTGTCCCTGTGCCAGTCCCATTTGCAGGTCCCTAACAAGCGTCAGCGGCAGCTTTGTTGCGGTCTGTTTTCGGTTTTCTGCCTCAGTCTCTGCTGCTGCCTCTGCCGCTGCCTCTGCGTCTCCATTTCGATTCGCTTTCGCAGCAACGAGCTGACGCTGACTCTGACTGCGACTCTGACTCCGACTCTGACTCTGACTCCGAATTGCGACTCCTCCAATTCGCACTTTGGTTAAATTAGTTGCGGTCTGGGAAGTTTGGCCACCATAATTTCCCGTGGCGTTTGCCGACCCGACAACTTCACCAACAGCACCAACAACAACAACAACAACAATAACAAGAACAGCAACAACAACAACAACAACACACACTACACTCCACTTAGCCGACAGACGCCGCCAAGTGTGTGACCGGGCGCGCTGATTGAAGCCGCCTGCATCAACGCCATCAACAGATCGCGAGATCTCAGATCTTCATCGCCTTCGCCTTTGCCTTCGTTGTTATTGTTGTTGTTGTTGTTGTTGCCGCCTTCTGCTCACGTTCCAAGCAAGCGCAGGGCAGCCCCCGAAAATTGCAGCAGCTAAAGGATTAACCTCAAATTTCTGCTGGCGGTGTTTGGCTTTCAACGCTTAATTGGTTGTGAAATCATCATTATCACATGGACATGCAAGACGACGACGACGACGACGGCGACGACGGAGGCAGCGACGGCGGCGTTGGCGTTGCAGCCTCCTTCATCACTTCAAGTTGTTGTTGTTGTTGCCCCCCCTCGTCCGGCACTGCTGATGATTGTTTATTAAGCAGCGCCACAGCAGCGCACAAGTTGCCATTCACTGCGTGTCCTGGGCCTGATCCCGGCCAGCTTGCGAGGTTGGCAACTTGGCAGCTTGGCCGGCGATCGTCTGTCTACTGGCCATATAATTTGCGCGTGATTCATTTATGATTGGCAGACACTGAGAGCGACTCGTCTCGAGTCTTGTTTATACAGGCGGCACGGCGGCACGATCAGCAGATGTCTATCCCAAGCGCCGATCGCCATCGTCTGGGCAAATTATAGGCCAAGACCACCAAAGCGTTAACTGAAATATTTAGCAAGTTTGTTTCTTTGATTTCCAGGAAGCAGCAGCAGCAGCAGCAGCAACTCTCCCTTCCCCTTCCCCTTGACCTCCCTCTCTCTCTCTCTCTCTTCTTCAACTCGCACAGTCAAATAAGCGCCGCGCATTCGCGCTCTTTAATTAAGCCCCCAGCGCCGCCAGGAAGTGCATCCAAAGTGACCAAAAAAAAAAGCTAAAAACGAAAACCAAAAACCGACAGCAAAATCGAAAAAACCGCCAGAAGGCTAAGCAAGCTCAGCGAAGCGTTGACAAGATCGCATACAGCATTTCCCTCGACCCTCCTTGCTCACCGGGCTGAGCTCCCAGTTGAACAAACAGAAAAAAAAACAACTTCAGCAATCTGAAACACAACGGGAGAGTTGCCAAAAATGGTACGCGCCGATTTTCCAACAACATCTTTGGGTCCCGAACTCGCAGCGACTGCGTAACATTAATCATAAATTACCAGGTCGTTGAGTTGCCCATCGCCCCCAGTCCGCTGTCCCAGCCCGCTTGAGAGAGAGAGAAAGAGAGAGAGAGACGCCCCAACGTGTGGCGAGGTGTTCGCACAGCGCGTTTATAAATTTAGCCAAGCGCCAGGGCAAGCCAGGCCAGGCTCAGTCTCTGGCTGAGGCCAAGCCAGGCCAAGGCACAGAACGAGACCGAACCCAAAAATAATCATCTTCATCATTTGCCGACCACGTACTAAAAAATGTGAGATATGGCGGCAGCAGGCCAAGGTTATAATTGGCCCAAAGCGGGCGCTGAGACAAACGAGAGGCGCAGCTCGTAAAAACCAAGCGAGAGGCGGCAACCACAGCCAGTCAGAGTGGCCACAGCAGCCGCAGACAGAAGAACCCCAACTGCAGGCAGCATCAGCTAGACGATGGACCAGTCCAATAGCCAGTAAGCCAGGCAACCTGTGGGCTGCTCTCAGGGAACGCACGTGCTTAACCTCTGACTTTGTTTTGGCAGCAGCAGCAGCAGCGGCAGCCACAGCGGCTACTTCAAGTGGCAGCTCGACGATTAGTCTCGGATTGTTACCGGGAACTCAGCTTGGAGTGGTTGTTTATGGCCCTCCCAGAACACGCCCACTTGATGCCAGCTTGGGAATGCTGCAATCTATGCAAAGCTTCCTCTCAATGCTAGTGGAGGTTTAGCGAGATAATTGAGGAATAGTTTTTGGGGTTGACTACTGCATAGGGTGAATATTGTAAAGGTAAGTATGGCTTAAAGTTAGATGAGTTTATTAGTTGAGTTGAACAAGATACTATATTCCTTTGCACTATTCTATTAAACTCCTTTCAGTATCAACAATCACTCTAACCTCAACCAACTAAGTTCAGTTTCTTCAGTTCTATTTATAAGTCAATCACAACGAGAAACAAAATTACTTCCTTATTGACAAGTGATAATGAAATAATCATAATAAAGATGAGTTTTATACATATATCGAAGGCATTATGTAAGCGCGGATGACGCAACTCTGCCTGGTAGAGGCAGCTGCTTTGCCAAGTCAGTGAACTCAAGTGGAAACTGCAAGAAGGCGTGGGGCAAACCTCCCACACGCGGATGTGGCAAGGATATTTGCAGCATCTTTCCCGTCCTTGCCGGTTGCAATCAATTTTGCCCGCCGTTGACAAGCATTTGTATTATGCTGCAGAGGCAGCCAGAGGAAACTGGACAAGGAACAGTGGACAATGTCCTGTCGCTGTCGCCGCGCTGGCTGCTTGCCAGGCATATTTACTGCACTTCGAGGACAGCTCATAAAATAGCAAAGCTAGAACCGCGGGGAAGAAGGGGACTCTCTCGTTATGTGGCCGCTTTAATTGCGCCGCAAACTGTGCTACAAATTCAATTTCTAAAAGGATGTAGAGAAGGGATCCTTATGGGGGCGTCACTCTATGTCGGCTCTGCTTGACATTTGAGACATTTTCAATCTGTTCGTACGCAAATTTCTTCAATATTTCGCAGTGACAGTTTCCATTTAGCCAAGTACTTGGCCCAATCGCCAATCACAACATACAAAAGACTGAGCTGAGCCAAGAGAAAATCACAGAGAGAATAACTGTTTGTGTGTGTTTGTCGCTTGGCAAGAATTGTGGCGCCAAAAACTACTAAAAATAAAGTTTGCATTTTGTCTATTTATTTCCTGTCGCGCTCAAGCTCTGTTCCCATTTTCTACTTTCTGCATGCCGCCTGTCCCGCTTACCCCTTTTGTTAAGGCAAATATCAACCACCGACAGTTGCAGTAAGTATTTCACATTAAGGTAGGTCGACATTTTTGCGACTAAAGCGATATGGAGTCATAAAAAATTTAAAAAGCAAGTCCAAACTGATATTGCCATTGACAATTCCGATGATTAAACTTTATTTGTTGTTTGTCAAGCTCGAACACTAAGTATATTTAAATATATATGTACATTTAATATAATCAATAATTTTCTACTCTACACAATCTAATTTTATTAAATTCCCATTTCATTTCAAAATTATGCATGTGTTTCAGTTTTTCTAATTTCTTGAAGACGATAAACATTTGAAAAATGCTTCCTTTGGCGGCATTCCGCATTTCACAGCTAGTATTAAAATAACCGCTAAGTGTGAGTGCAGTTCTTTGACACAAGAGGACGTCTTAAAATAGCGCCATACCTTAACATGTTTTCTCATGTACCGAAAGAGGGCTTAAATGGTTGTTATTATTTACAATATTCGCCCATAGGTGGCATTCACAATGAGCTCCTGATAGTTGTTCAAAGTATCTTTATCGATAGAGGGCTAAATACAAAATAACCTGCAATGTTCGCCAATAGGTGGCTGTCACAAAGCGCCATCTAGTGTATATGTCAATCGAGTACTTTATCTGGCAGAGGCTACTTGTTTATTATACCGAAATGTTCGCCAGTAGGTGACGAGAACAGAACACGCCATATAGTTAGTACACTAAATCATTAATAGAGGGCTGCGCAGTGTATTTAAATCTTCCCCAACAGCTGTAGCCAAAGCGCCATCTCTAGCCATCTTATATCAGTTGCTCTTTACGTAACGTTAGCAAATCAAATTATTCGCAAACGTAAAACTAACAAACTCAACAGATTTTCAGCAAACTTTTACTAAGTAGTCACGTCTGCGGGATACGCGATACGTGATAGGCATGTCGAGCCCGCTTGCAGCAGGTCAGTTTCAAGTTGTACGACAAAATCCGTTGATGAAATGCAATTTGGAATTAATTACGACGGGCCACTTGTGCGAGATCGAGAGGGAGAAGGAGGAACAGAAAGAGTAGGAGGGGAAAAGAGACTTAAGTTTGACGCCCCTTTCCTTTCACTGTCCCCAACTGCAGTTGGCCACAAGTTCGACCAGCTTGTGCTGAGGTTACAGTTTCTCATATGTCGACGGAACAGAGACAGAGACAGACAGGCGGACGGACAGCAGGACAGTGGGACAGCCGTACAGTGGGACACACGACAGCAGTGTCGGGATTGGCAACAGTTGACACTGAGCATTTAACGCTTCAGCACGTTTTCAATTCAATTTACACAAGGCAGGCAAGTGGGCAGGCAGGACGGTGGAGCAGGGGAGGGAGAAGGGAGTGTGTGGGGTGGCAGGGGGTAGGGAGCGCCAAGGAAGCTTAAGCGTTGGAGCGTGCAGAAACTTAAGCAGACGCACAGAGCATGACAAACGAGGATAACAACAATGGACGAGCGCACGAGAAGATAATGAACACTAACGGTAAGCGAATTATAGGCGAGACGGAGGCGTAAGGGAAGGGGCTAGTGTAGGGTGAAGGGAAGGTGGAAGATGCGGCCAGCCTTAAAGCAAATGAAATCAAAACGGGAATTCACAATAAATCAACAAATTACGCGAAACAACTACAGCAACAACAAAGACAGAAGGGTTTGCTTTGTATCTCGCAGATACTTAGATACTTTCGCGCCGCCCGGCCATATTTATGCGCAAAAACAATAAGCGAAACGCTTAAAACTGCATAAATCAAATCGCAAACGCAGCCAAGGGAACTGAAACAAAAAGAAAAGAAAGCGAGAAGTGGCAAGTGAGAAAGGGATAGAGAGAGAGGGGGAAAGGAGAAGCGAATGTCAAAATGATAATCGCCAACAACTGTTGGAACGGCGTGTTGACAAATGTTCTCGACTGTATCGAGTGGTGGGTGCTCACAGGGGAAGGAGGGTTGTCTTTAGCAACCCTGACCAATATTCAATGTTTGGAAAGAAGAACAAAAACACATTTCACTTATTAGAGGATTTGCTATGAACTACAAGGGGAGGGAGGAGGGAAAGCCAAGGAAGCACTTGCTGCGTCGTCATCTTCGAAATAATCATAAAAACAAATGCAGAACGCAAAAGCCAACAACATGACCAGTGACTGAAGCTCCCTTTCCTTCTCTTCCCCGGCATCACTCTCTGGGTAACCCCTTAATCCACTTGTTTCCTGGGTCGTAATACTCCCCACCGGATGCTTATTAGAATAAACTTCCCCTAGCTGCGGCAGCTTTGACCATTTGCGCAAATATTTGCGGTGCATTATGAAGTGTTTGTTATTGGCAGGCGACATGTCACGGCTTATGTAACGCAATCGGATTAGGGGTGGGGGGAGTCAGGGTTAGCTCTAAGCAGAGCCATAGGCATTTAACTATAGTCTACTAACTGATATCTTGTTAATGAGCTTAGCATGAATAAACAGTGTGAAATCGGTTGTAAAATATTTAAACAACTCACGATATTATCAAATAGGACCTTAGGGATTGCTATATTATACTACATACACTGTAATTTATATTCAATGAAATATTTAATTTGAAATTATATTATATTATATTTATTATATTTGTACTGTATCATTTATAGAACTCTTAGATGAAACATTGAAAAAATAAGATAAATAGTTAGGCTCTAAACAATATAATCAGATAGGTTAATACTTATACTTACTATACCTTTTATATGTATTTTATTGAACTCCTACGTACGCTTCAATCAGCAGAGCTTATTTAAAGTCCAATCTGTTAAATATGAATCTTCAATATCTACGAGTAAACTCACCTTATTTCAAGCACAATCCATTGATTTCAATTGGCTGCCCAAAGTATTTTCATACCATTAAATTTGTTCTCAGCTTTTCTACAGTTCGATATGCGTCTTCGTTCCAAGCATTATCATATGTAATGACGCTGCTGATTTCATTTGCCATTTGGCGGGCAAGTTCAAACACCTTGAACAAATATTTTACTTTATGGAGTGGGAGGAATTTTCGCGTGTAGCTGCTCCTCCGTGGCTAGAGCAGCCCCCAACCATTTTCGTTTGATTTGGAAAATCGAATCTTGAATTAATCATGCGGAATAAATTTACTCTACATTTGTTTAAGAGTGTGTAGGGAAAGAGAGAGAGAGAGAAAGAGATGAAGAGATAGAGTAGAGTGGAGAAGATACGAAAAGGAACACAGCAGTGGGATCCGTTCTATTTGCGTGTTTTTGCCAACTTTCTATTAATCGAATTAAAATCGCCATTCCATTTGCACTTGGCATATAAATAATATTCTATATAATTCCGATTGGAGTTCGAAATCCCAATCGAAGCAAATTTATGACAGCTCTCGGCAAGATTTACGTTCGCGGCTTTCCCATTCGGGAGTTCAATAACTTTTTCGGGGTGGATTATAGCATAATTCCATTGTCATGGAAATTTATGAGCATAGTTCGCTTTGTTGTCACTGTTGCAAGTTGCTGAGCAGCTCTCGCAAATCTTTGCAACATTAGCGGCGAATTAGTAATTCGCTTATGGCTTCCATTACGCAGGCAGGATTGGCGCATATGTGTCAGAAGCCTCAAAACGAATGGATATCCTTAAACTTATAAATGCCTAAATGTCCTTCGACTGTAAATGGAATTTCGCAATTATGGAAAATACCCGCGTAACTTTCGCAAATGCATTTTAAACTGGGTCAACATTCGCAACGATGTGTTAAATGCTTTCTGAAAGTGAATCCATTCGGGGATGTTTAACAGCTTCACAGTTTAGCGCATATGTGCATATTTTAAAGAGGAGCGTTTTAAATGGGCTGCCTTAGGGGGAATTTGTGGAATGTTGTCTTGGTTATCCTGTGGTTAACTCGGGGTTAGCACTTTGCTCTTGTTATGGAAATCTTTTAATTGACTTTCTGCGCTTGCGAAAATTGTTTTGGTTGATGCAATTTTAAACTTCTGCCTACAAAATTCTTCCTATTTATGATACTTTCAATTGAGGCGTGGCAAGTCTAGTTATGTATGCAATAGGATTATTAACACTGTCAGTTTTATAAAGTATAGCTATTGGAAGAGCATTTGAATATTAACACTACATATGTAGTCGCGTATTTGGCAGCTAACAAATGGAAACAAACAAATCCATATAATTCATTCAAGCTGATTGGATTTCTACAATATAGTATGATAAGATTTATTTAATTAAATTTATCTGTTATAGAATTATCATTAGTTGTGTTTCAAGAACGCACAACTGCTTAGTTTTTAAGGTCGATAAGGAATATGTGGTATAAGGTATAGAAAATCTGCTCTTAATTTCCCCAGATAATTCCGTTGGCAACCCAACAGGCCGCAATTAATGCTGCTTCAAAGCGCAGATGCCAATCTAAAATAGAGTCAAACCAAAGGAGAACCAAATAGAGCGAACAGACAAAGGCAGAAGAAGAAGAACAGTTCCCATTGTTGCAACCGCAACTGATGGATCGTCGTTTAGAGCAGCAGATCAGGGATGAGCCCAGAATGCAGCATATGTTGATGCCACATTAGATGTAGAACTCAGTTGTCAGCCTGGTCGACTAGCGGGTTGTCAAGGGGGCTGGGCGCGCGCGCTCTTATCATTGCACCAGTTCCAATCAGAGAGTCAAAGAGCGAAAGGCACCCGGGGGAACACTGAGCACACCAGCCGTAGTCGAGGAGGGGGACGGGGCTATATAGAAATTGGGTAAACCCGCGGCGTCGCACATTTTCCCGCGCATATGTCAGCATTTTCGAATTGGAAACGAAAAATGCTGCACTAACAGCATTTTGTGGTTTTCAGCATAATTAAAGGCAGACTGGCATAGAGTCCTCCCCCTGTCGCCTGTTTCGCGACGCAGCACCGCCCCGGACAGATCGAAAATGTCGAAAAACGTAAGGTGCACAGGGTTGCAATTGAAAGAGACGAGAATTGAGATTCATGAGGGAGACGGTGGACGGGGACGTGGCGCGAGCTGTTCGGCAAGTTAACAAAGCCATCAATGGACCATAAACTAAACACTTTTTAAACGGCGAGAGGGGGAGCGACGCACGATCCTCTGCAGCACTGTGCCATCTCCTGTTGCTATTGCCATAAATTGCACAGATGTTTATGTTGTGCTGTGCTGTGTTTTGTGTGCACTGACCAGCAGAGCACACGGTCGTAGTTTAGTTTATTAAAGGGTAGTTTTCATCATTTGCACCGCACAGTTGGATGCGGCACAATCGGAATGGTTCCAATTCGCAGCCCACTATGCATCTCTCTGATTAGATCAGCATCCGATTGCGTGCTGTCAGACAAAGAGAGAGAGAGAGTATGGAACAGGTTCTGGCGTGGGGTCTCAATTTATGGCACCAGAAACCGTATTGAACAACTTTAAATGCGGGTCAGCTGGCCGAGCCGTGCACCACTGGCAACTGGTGGTGCTGCTTGTTAGTTATGTCGATGTCGTTGGTGATGCTGATGGTGTTGTCTGGTGGTGACTTGGCGGTCGCTTCATTTGTGCTACTTCACTGAGCATACGCTGCACATCGCCATATGCGAAGGATGCTTCACGCGAATGTAATCAAAATTAGTGCGAGGACGAACTGTGCATACCCTTGAACAGAAATTACCAGAAAAGAGGAAAGAACTTGATTATTTTTGACAATTTAGCTGGAAAAATGTTTTAAAATCGATATAATACTATTTTCGAATGTTTGAATCTATTTAAAAAATAATAAGTTTATTTCTTAATTATGTATTCAAGATAATGAAAAACTTTGAATGAAGGTAGTATTAAATTTTGATCAAAATCCTTCTAGAGTCAAAACATTAATCAGAATGACATTCCAATCCAACATTTTTAAGATATTTAAAGTTAAAGACACTGAGAGTACATGAAATAAAGGTGAATATTGAATAGTTTCCATAAATTCAGGATTCTTGTAAATTGATTTCTCATCGAGTTTCTTGCATAAAATAAAGTTGTTAATTATAAATAGTGAAAATATTGAACCCAAATCCATTATATTTATATAAATAAATCAATGCAGTTGTAAAAAAAGATAAATTACGCGACATTCTAAACTAAATCCGCTTGTTCTCTGACAAAGTTAAGCGAGTATAAAGTCCAGATACGACTCTATTGTGGCAGGAGTAGACTGAAGAATAGTTCTTAGTAAAGAGCTCATAAAACAAAACGATAAAGCTATTATGGGCACTTGACACTTGAGCACAGCTCAGCTGAAGTGTAGAGCGAGTAGCTGCTCTCGTTGCCATGCCCGATCCCGTTGTCGATCCACATTCACATGCACATCCCCTTCCCGTTCCTGTTCCTGTGCTGCCGTGAAGTGCCCTTGACATGCTGGCTGAGCCCCCTCTAAGTTGCCCGAGGACGGCACTTGGCAACTGTTAACTGTTGCAAGGATTGCGAAACGTTATTGTTGCTGTTGCCAGTTGTTGCTGTTGTTTCAGGGGAATTGCTGTGCAAGTGCTTCGCCACGGCACACGCATCGCCTCATCTGACTGCGCTGGCGGCGCACATAAATATTTATGCCCCACTCGATTGAAAGCTTCTCGAGCGTAAGCATTTTAGATAAAGCACAAAGGGGGAGACTGGGTGCACTGGCAACCAGGTGGCGAATCAGACGCTGATTCGTTCGTTGCTTTTTGCATATGACAGCAGAAAAACTGTCGAGCTTGATTGTGACTCGGCATCTCAGTGCTGATTGAGCGCACACGACGCTAGCAATCGAATCTGCAATGAAATGCAGAACGGGATTGTCGTCATCAGGCGATTTGATAACCAAAACAAGGACTCTAATCCGCTACAGCTCAGCCGCTTAGGCGAGGGCACTACAACTGCAACTAAAACCACAAGAGCCACCACCACCAGGAATGGCCCTCGGGCCTTGTTAGCGACCCTCTCGAGCTCGAGCTGGATTTTTAATCCGTTTAAATGAATGACAGTCTAATTGGAGGATTTGAACGGGAACAAGGCAGACCAGACGCCGTCTAAATAGTGACAAAGTCCTTGCCATATGCTTGGAAAAAACCACATGTTATTCACGGTATTTAAACAAACAGCAACAAGGGCACGAGAAACCCAAAAAGCAAGCCAACAACCCCCGGCGAATTAGGTGCACTCGCTACCTCTCTCCCCCCTCCCTCGTTCCCTTGCTGAAATCCAATTCGAATTTTTATATAATGCGCGAAAAGCACTTGATTGAACCGTAGTCTGAATTGCAGGCCAGCACATACTCCAGGGACACTCGAGCCAGGACACCCTGCCCTGTGACACAGGGAGGGTTACTGGTGCTGCTGGCAATTGCAGGAGCTAACACGATGCAATCTGCACAGAACGGAAACTTCTAAGCAGCAAACTTCCGGCAAACTGAACGTCAGGCGGCAGCTAGAATCTGTTTCTGTTTCTCTGCTGTTTCGTTTTTGCCACCAGGAGCGGGGAAAGTGCCACAAACAACGCAGATTACGAGACGCCGAGCCTGGCGAATTTGCATTAACAATAACCGTAAGAAAAGGTGTCGCCTGTCTCCAGAATGTACGAGTGCCAGGCAAGGATGTGCCAAGACGCCGGAATCCTGCAAACAATTAGCATTTACATTTTGCTATCTTCTGCGGTAATTAAAAGCGACAGGGAAAGGTAGGAAACGGAGGAGAGAAGGGGGCAGGATAACAAAGACAGGCATAAGGAGCACGTAGCTTGAAACTTAGTCCGTAGTCGGTAGATTGCGATCTTAGTTTTTAATTCGCTTTGCCAAGTCACAGCGCAATTTACTCAGCACCCTCACCTTTTCCTCTTCTCCTTCTTCCCCTTTTGGCGGCTTGACTAAATCACACAAAGGCAATTTCACGCCTTTTTGAGCCTTGCCTGCGCCCAGAGCCGCAGCCGGAGACGAAGCTCGAGCCCGAGCCGGGAAATCACTTTGTCACTTGGCAGTTTGATGTATCGACAGCAACGACAACAACCCTCCCCCTCCACAACCCACTCTCTGCCTGCCCTCCACTCTTTTCTTACCCTCACACACCCCTCATCTCAGCGACAGCTCATCAGATTGTTTTTAGTCCACAAGATCTGCTGGGGTAGATTAGCAATTGGTTTGGGCTTAGCAAATTTTGTGCTCGATTTGTATATCGAGGATTTGCGTTAATTTCCATCGAAAATCTGCAAGCGAATCACGGGGAAAATGTGTTGGGATTTACACTTCACTCAAATAGCAGTCACGTGCCGCATATGTGAGTGTGTGTGCGATAACTTTTGGGGGCAAGTTTAGTGATTGCTTGGAGTTGTGAACTGAGTGTGTAATGAATACAAATCATAATCAATTTCAGTTTATGTGCAGATAAATCAATTACATTATATTGACAAGTAATTGCTATCGTAATTAGATACTAGCTATAAAATATTAAATATCGTAGTAGTAATATTTATTAATGTACATAGCAAAATACAACTGTTTTCTTTTTTAAAATATTTACTAAATAAAGTACGTGTAACGTGTTTCTGACCTTCTACAGATATGTAAGAGATATGTTACAGAAATCTTACAGACATTGGACAGATATGTTACAGACATGTAACAGATATGTTACAAACATATTACAGACATGCTATATACGTGCTATATACGAGCAATATTCTTATCCGATGTTTATAAAAGGTAGCCAATTTTGCTGCACTGATCTCATTTTCAAAAGTCTAGCGAGAGCTGCAACCAATTTAAATTTATTTAATAATTAAATTAAATTTGAGTGACTCTTCGCATTTAATTGACAAACAATTATTGTGCCAGCTTTAGCTTTAACTGTTCTGTCGGCAATTAATTAAATACAAGCTAAACAATATTTTTAATGCAATGCCAATGTCGAAGGCGATCATGTGTTTAATATTAATTTGTGGCGACAGAAAACATGGCGTCCAGTCTCATTATATGTAGGAGTATACAAACACACATATGTATATAAATATATATATATAAACATATATCTATACACACACACACACAGACACAGACAATGCTAGTGGTGGCTATAAATTTTAATTAAAAATGCAACTCATATGCCAAGTGGAGCAATTAGCACCTGAAAATATGCAAACATTAAATTGCCGACTGCAGACGGGCAACAACAACAACAACAAAAAGAACAATAACAACAATAAAGACTGCAACAACAATTACAAGGACAACTGCAGGAGGCGTGGAATTTCAATAAATTGTGCTATGTGCTGGACATTGTTGGCTGGGCTAACATAACGTGGCCATAACAGACACATATTTTGTCCCAGCAGCGGCCACATCCTGCCGAGAAGAACCTTAACAGGCGAAAACGGCTGGCAGAGCGAGACGGAAAACGAAACGGAAAACATTGCACAATTTGTTGCAGTTACTGTTGTTGTCGGGGCAGGACAATGGTCGACAGTAGAGAGTGTTTTTTTATATGTTCCAAGCATGGCGACGGGGGGCAGGCGAGGCAAATATTTTAGTTTGCAAAATCTTTTTGCGCTCAACAGTCGCCTCCATGGAAACCTACAGCACGCTCTGCGTCTCTCTGTGTGTGTGTGTCTGCGTGTGTGTGGCAGCTCTCATGCAATATGTAAAAGCTACGCGCAGCATATACTCAAAATACAACAACAACAACAACAACAAGAGCGACAACGACAGCAGGAACAACAACAACGACAAGAACACAAAACATGAATACTGAATACGGAATACATATTCAGACAATCGCGCTGCTGCTGCCAAAAAATCGACAAAAACAACCTGTTCGGAAACACTTGCAACAAGGACATCAAGGATATATCTCGTGCAGAGAGTGAGCGAGAGAACATGGCAGCATAGTGTGCGAGCGAGAGAGGGAACACGAGATAGACAACAGATTGCACCATGCAGGGGATGGAAAGGAGAGAGCCAGAGCGAGCGAACGCTGGCAGAGCCTAAGCCCCGCCCCTGTGCGAAAGTTTGGCACAGTGGGACCCGATTAATTGGCACTGCATGCAAATGCGTATATAATATACAACTGTATCATTGAGCTCAGTTAAAATAGAAGAATAGAATTTTTAACATTATTTAATGATTTAAATTTTAAAAATATTTATATATATATTTAATTATATTTTTATTTAGAATCTGGCGGTGAACAATAACCAAATTTCTTGAAAATTGATACGATGACTTAAATTGTAAAATATTTCATGCATGATATGCATAAATCACGCATGAAAACCATGCCCTCCCCCGGGGATTCGAACCCAGAACCCCTGTTAAATATATTCTAATGAAGAATATAGATTGTCCAAGAATGGGAGTATAAAAGTATTAGTTATATTATTATAAATAGGTACTTTAGAAATTTATTAATATATATTGATATGTAGGTATTATTTATTATTATTATGTTATTATTATTATTATTTTTATTATAATTATTATTTTATAAATCGCTGAGTTCTTCAATTAACATTTCAAGTACTTGAATATATATGAATTGAATTCAGCCTTGTCCCACTGTGCAGTACATGATATACCATGCAGAGTGTGGCGAAAACCTATTGCAGCCTCACCGGGATGCCGCACCAGGCTAGCCAGCCAGCCAGCCAGCCAACCAGGAGGCGCGCCCAGGCGCTGTTCACACAATAAAACCACAGAATATGTTGGCAACTCACAAAGCAGATGGGTCGCTGAGAGCAGAGTGTCGAGAGAGCGGGAGAGCAATACGAGAAACAGCAACAACATAAGGGTGAGGATTCGAAGTTGACTCTCTGCAGGAGCAACAGACTCCACAGACTGGCAGGGAGTGCAACAAACAGAAGCAGAAGCAGACATAGATACAGAATCAGAATCAGGACAGATGTGCGAGTGCCGCGAGTGCGGAGAGTTTCGTTTCGTTTGAATGGGACAATATGAAAATTCCAAGTGGACTGCTCGCTGCTCTGTCGCATTGGTGGTGGCGACGGCAGAGAGTACTTAAAGAGGAACAGATTGCGAGCGGGCAGCAGTCGAAAACAGAACTTCGAATCGAAACGGTCTCCCCACAAGCCAAGTGCAGTTTGTGAATCCGAAATATAATCACACGTCGCAGTGAAACAAGTGTCCCAGTGCGATGAACTTGCTCATGGATAGCCTGCCGTCGCATGTCAATTCAGGTGCCCGTCGGTCAAGTCCGCCACAACAGCAGCCAACTGAGTTGCGTATCTCCACCAGCCCCACGGCAGCAGCAGCAATGACACAGCAACAACAACAGCAACACCAGCAGCAGCAACTGCAGCACAGCAACAACAACAACAACAACAATAATGATACGCCCAGTGTGAAGACAACACTGAAGCGATCCTTCGATGTGGCCTTCTTAATGATGCCCGACGAGCGCATCAAGCAGAAGCAGGCCGAGAAACAGGCGCGTCTTCATGAGGCACTGCAGCAACAGCATCAGCAACAACAACAACAGCAGCAGCAACAGCTTCACTTAAATCATTATCCCACGGATCTGTCTCCGCGTGCTGCCGCCTCGCAGCCACCTTCACCGGCTGCACTGGAGTACATCAGCTTGTTGGAGGCGCGTCAACGCTATCCACAGCTGGCAATACGATCCCCAAGGGTCTACGACGATCCCACACTGGTAATTCCACTGGTGGACTCACCCGAGGCAACAGTCTCGCCGCCACCACCGCCGCTGCGCAGCGCCTTCACCAAGGTGGCCTCCTCGCTGTCCAGCTCGTCGTCCCCTTCGACGACTTCGCGCATTGAATCACCCGTGGATGTGGGTGCACCACCGCTGAGTCCAGATCAGTTGAGCTGCCACTCCATTAGCCCACCAGTGGTAACTCCTCCGCCACGCACAAGCAGCGGGGGCAGCAACGGCAACGGCAGCGTCGGCAATGTGCCCAATGCACTGCCAAGTCCCTTGCAAGCTGCCAATCCCATTGTGTATCACAGCTTTCGCCCAGAATATCAATTCAATGGCGCCTTTCAGGCAGTGAATCCCATGCAGGCACTGCAGGCGCAGCATCGTCTCAAGCAGCAGCTCCTCTACAGGCCTCCTGCTGCCAATCTCGGCAACGGACACAGTCCCAACGGTTCGTCGAATCCCTCGTCGCCACCAACGGGTCCACCACCGGAGTTCCTGCATGCTGCCTATCAGGGATTTGGACCACCGCCACATCCGTTTGCCGTGGCTCAGCCACTACAGAATCCTGCCGCGGCTGCGATTCTCTCCACCCTTATCCCACCCACACTGGCGTCCACCTTCACGCTGACCGCTCAGAATGTGTGTGCCAAGTGCAACATCAGCTTCCGCATGACCAGCGATCTGGTGTACCACATGCGTTCGCACCACAAGAGCGAGGTGGCCTGCGATCCGAATCGCCGCAAGCGCGAGGAGAAGCTGCGCTGTCCCGTCTGCCAGGAGACATTCCGCGAGCGGCATCATCTGACGCGGCACATGACCGCCCACCAGGACAAGGCCAGTGATCATCAGCCCACAGCGGATGAGTCCAGCGACAATGAGATCATCAACGTTGTAGGCGGCACGCCGCCCGGACGTCGATCTGGAGGTGTCTCCAAATGATCCAAACATTTCTTCGGATACTTTTAAGCAGCTGCAAAATGCGATTTTCTGTTAGTCTAGTCCGTAGTCCTTGCCCCACAAGAATGTTCCCATTGTGATATTAAGTTTAGTTACGACCCACCCCGCCCTGCCGCGCCCCGCCCTCGAGTTCAGTTTAGTTCTCCTTATTAGCCGTAAATCTAGTGCAATTCCAAGCCAAAGCAGCGCGCAGTTTCCTCATTGGAAGCCCGCAAGCTGCCCCCGTTTTATCATTGTAAAGTATTAGTACTAAGTTTCAGGCTCAACCAATTTACATTTGATGTGCGACTTAATGTTTAAATAAATATCTTATTGTTATTTAACTCAATTATACGGAGTCTTATTTATTATTACACGTATGTTGGCAAGGGAGCAATTGCTCCAAGTATAATAATATCAAGTATGTCCTGATCCAAGTACTAACTTGATCTGAGAATCATACATTACTTTCCTTTTTTACTAGTCTTCCATCGCATTTCTTCGCTCCTCTTCAATGACTTGTGAACTGCAAATGCATCGAATAGGCTGTGCGAACTCCTGCACAATTTCTCGGGAAGTTGCTAAGCTCTAAAATGATTGAAAGGACAATTTCTTATAAGAACCTGGAATGCTGTCCACGCCTACGTATTTTATGGTCATTAAACGCTAATAAGACGCTTAAAATAATTCGTACTTATGAGAAATAGACAAATAGAGAAATATTTAATAAAATAGCTAAGTTTCTTCCTTGTTTAATTAATCAAAGTAGCCATCAATCTGTCAACCTCCGTGTCTAAGCCAATGCATATATGAAGTGTTTATGCACATTAATTTATTAAACACGGATTCGTTTGAACACTATAATAATTGCATAGAAAGAGTTCCATTAAATACTTAGAGCGCCTAATAGAAAACAGGAAAATAAAACTAACTGTAGATAGTGTTATAATCCCACTTATGTCACTTGATATTGAAAGCAATCTGGTAAAGAAATAAGTTTAATAGTTTAAAGAAATAAGTTCAATCTGGTAAAGAAGTAGATAAATAAATTGAAAGTGAGTATATAACAAAAGGATATATTGTATATATACCAACAACAAACTACTAGTAACAAACCTGCCACATCCGCATCGAATTCTTTTTCAATATACTGAGCAATTTCCCAACGTTTTTAACCCATCGTTGTCAGCCAGTGAAAAACATAGGTTCCCAGGCTTAGAAAAACGGGCACTGGAGAAACATACGCCATGTGAGTGCCCGAGAATATGTTGGCCTTGTTCGTGCAGTGAGGGTGGGGAGAAGGAGATGCATCCGTCTACATAGCCACATGCAGCCCAAAAAGGGAGCAGCGTATGCAGCAATTAGATGCGGCGGCAAAAACTGCGACGCCGACGCTAATGAGGCTGAGTCTGGGAACAGAGTCGCAAACAAGATGCCATAAAGGGTGTTGCTGTGGTTATCCTCCCTCCCCTTCGTCGCCCTGGGCGATAGAAGGCGCAACTAATGTGGCGTGCTGCAGCAGAAATGATTTCTCAAGTGCTTCGCTTGACTTTCGCAAAAATGATTTTCGAATTTCAATATTTTTATATGCTATACGATGCGGCAGCCCTCCGCCAAGTCAGCTCTAGCTTGTGGTAGCGATTCCCATGAGCCACGAATTTGTAGCATGGCGAATTCCGACAAAGCGCAACGAATGTCTTGGGTGGTGGGTGCCACTGGAGGATGCTTCGGGCTGCCTCGTTTGCTGCACTCAAATGAGCCGCAGCGAATCGCGTTGATTTAGCGTGGCCAAATCCTGTTAGCCCGTGCCACAGTGCCACGCGATTCTCACAGGAACTGACGCTGGCTTTATCAACTGATGTATCAATTGATGGCGTTGCTAAACGGAGCCACGTTCCCCTCAGACATTTTGCGCATTGTTCCCATGATGGGATTAGCGTTTTATGGCCTTGTAGTCACTTCCCATCACTTGATAAAGACATTCATTCAGAGTGCGGTAAGTAAATTGAAAGATGAGAAGAAGAGGAAGGAGAGAAGCAAAGGTAATGTGGGGAAAAGAGTAAGGTAATTGCAGTCGCAAGTAGCACAAGCAATGGGTAACTTTTTTTATTGAAAATTATTACTGTTCTTTAATTCAATTATATTTTAAAGTCTTTCCCCTAATCCAGCCAATACTATTTTTATAGTTACTTCTCCATTCCCGCGATTTCATTGCATTTTACTGCTCCTGATTTATTTTATACATTTCCCCAACGAACAACTTCAACTTCCTTTAAAAACAATTACAACTTACTCCACACAGTCACACACACACACACAAACTTACACTCACTACAGTATTGTTTGACTGTACGATATGTTGCTGCGACTAACATTGTACGCATGCATCGTATGTCATTGCTGTTCCACAGAGTGTGAGGTTGCCGAACATATCTCCATGTAAGCCAGAATCTGCTTCGTCTTCATGGGCAACGGGGGCGGCTTTTCGGGCTTATCCAAGTGTCGATCAAATGCACTTGCCCCACTGCAACTGCTGCTCGGCAATTGGCCGGGAGCAGCAGCAGCGCTACCAGTTGCAGCAGCTGCACTTCCAGTGGATGCGGAGGCGTTGGCTACCTCGACGGCATCGACAGCAGCAGCCTGTGCCTTGTAGCTAATCAGCTTGTCCATATCGTCATCCAACTGTTGATGCTGCTGGTGCTGCAGCTGGTGTTGCACACGCATTGGTAGCTTCTGCTGCTGTTGTTGCTTCTCCTCCTCCCGCGAATGATTCAACGCAGAGTCAAATGAGCATTGACTGTTCTCGTCTAGGGAACGTGAACGCTCCATAGTTAAGCAGCGAGATGTTGGAACTGCAATCCAGATCGGAGTTAATGCTAATGAAAAGTGATTCTGGAAATTTCTGATACAGACGTGATTTAGAAGCGCTGCGCAAAATTCCTTTATTAACGAAGTGAGCTTGGCCAGAACAATTGATTGCCTTGCAGATCCACACAGGGGCGATGTGCAATTGTTCTGCTTCGCGAGTAAAATGATTAAAACGAATCACGAGTTACAATAAGCTGCAAATTAAATTTTGCAGTTTCATTGTTGTGCCCAGTTGCTAAAAATCCGCTGTTAGGGCTGCAAAACTCGTTGCAGAGGTGATCCGACTCGAGCGGCGTTGTCAGATCGAGGGCGCGAAAATTCAAATTTGAATTTAAATTTGAATTTAAATTTATATTTAAATTTAATTTAATTAATTTAAGTTTAAATTTAGTTTGAATTTGAATTTGAATTCTGATTTTTGTGTGAAACTAATCAGAGAGAGCGAAGCAACTAAAATAGTTGCAAGATCAACGTTGCGACCAGGGGTGCATTGCGACCGTTGGGCGCTAAATTCAAATTCAAATTTAAATACTAAAAATTTAAATTTGTTACGGACTTAGTTTAAAGTGGACCAAGTTTTAGAAAGGGAAAAGGTTCAAAAGTCGCGGACAGACCAAAAATCATCCTCTCACCGTTTTGGTGCCTAAGCAGAGGCTCTGGTGTCCGATTAGAGGCGGAAAAAGCTTCCAACGGTAAAACGCCAGGGAGAAATCCGTGGCCCACGCGGGAACCCTTCTAAAGTTGGTCCCCAAAAAACACAAAAAACCGTAAGACGCCGTTAACCCAACGGATGGATAGCACGGCGACCTTGGGTAATTTTTTTTATTGAAAATTATTATATTCAACTGTTCTTTAATTCAATTATATTTTAAAGTATTTCCCCTAATCCAGCCAGTACTACGAGTGTTTGATAAGTCCGTGACTTTTGAATAAAATATATTTTTTCGTCAAAGAAGCGTTTTATTTCTCAACATAATCTCCTTTTAGCTCATACATTTAGTCCAGCGTTTTCCAATTTTTTATTCCTCCAAATAATAGGTTTTCTCAAGGCCCCAAAATAGTCGTTTGTTTCGGATGACCCCATTTGACCCGAATCTCTTACCGCCGAGCCATTTCTCATGTTTGGAAACAAAAATAGTCACAGGGGCAAATCGGAGAATATCGGATGGGGTAGCAGTTCGTAGCCCAATTTATGAAATTTGCCATGCTGACTACACAGTGTGCACCCGTGCATTGTCCTGATGGAACAGCACTTTTTTCGCCAAATGCGGTCGTTTCTGCTTCAAATCAATATCGAATCTGTCCAAAAGCTCTGAATAATATTCGCCGGTGATCGTTTACCCTTTTCAAGGTAATCGATGGAATGATACCTTGTGCATCCCAAAAACTGTGGCCATGACCTTGTTGGCCGACAGACCCACCTTGGCCTTCTTGGGCACGTTCACCCGGAGAAACCCACTGTCTTGATTGTTCTTTGGTCTCTGGTGTGTGTGGTGGATCCATGTTTCGTCTACGGTAACGAAACGGCGCAAAAATTCGTTTGGATTGCGGTTGAACATCGCCAAACACTCCTTTGAAATGGTCACACGGTTGCGCTTATGGTCGTGTGGAGCAATCGCGGCACCCATCGCGCGGAAAGCTTTTCATGTCCAAATATTCATGTAAAAGTGATGACCCGTTCAGTTGAGATGCCTACAGCCTCAGCTACCTCACGCACTTTCATTCTCCGATCATCCAATATCATTCCATGGATTTTGTCGACGATTTCGGCATGACGACCCTTTGGGCGACCTGAACGTTCGGCATCACTTGTACCGGTACGACCACAACGGAACTCAGTAAACCATTTCTTAACCATTGAAATTGATGGTGCAGAGTCCCCATAATATTTATCAAGTCTTTCCTTGGTTTCGGTGATGGATTTTTACGCAAAAAATAATGCTTAATTAGCACACGAAATTCACTTTTTCCATTTTCGTTAAAATTCACGAGATCGTCTGCTTTCAATGCCTATAAAACGCAAACCAAAAACCAGCTTCCAAAATTTTACAGTCAGCTGTTAATCGATAACTGCTGACAGGACAGTGTTGTATTTAGAGCAGGTGCGCGGCAAATACAAAAAGTCACGGACTTATCAAACGACCCTCGTATTTTTATAGTTACTTCTCCATTCCAGCGATTTCATTGAATTTTTACTGCTCCTGATTTATTTTATACATTTCCCCAACGAGCAATTTCAACTTCCTTTAAAAACAATTACAACTTCCTGCACACACACACATCTTTACACCCACTACAGTATTTGTTTGCTTCTCGTTAAGCCAACACATCGTCAAAATCATATTTCCTCATTTTGAGCCCCCAAGTGCCGGCAGTGGCAACCAGCCTCATCCTCATCCACATCCACAACCGCCTCCTCCGCCGTCTCACTCACTCAAAACGACGCCCTGAGCAACCGCAGTGGCAAGTTCATAATAAGCCTCATCATGGCTGGCTATATAATGGCAGCCATAATCACATTTCATATTTATCACATCTTTACGCCCACACGCAGACGTAGCAACTCCAAAAGGGACGGGGCAAGGGATTGGGGAGCGCGACCTGCGCATTGTTTGCCTTGTCTAACCTCGCAATTTGACCGTAAATAAATTGCCTGCTCATTTGGTAAGCACTCGGGCCCAAAGCCCTCTCCAACACGGAGTTACCCACAAAGTGAATTTCCCACCAGTTTCCTTTCAAATCGAGCAGAGGCAGCAAGAGCAGCAGCAGAGGGAGCAGGGACGTGTTGAAATACGCTTAAACACAATGTAAATACCGTTATAATAGCACAACAAGGACAACAAAGCCAACAAACCAGACAGCTGGGTGAGCCTGCTGGTGTGCCTGGTGAGCCCCGGGGGCGTCCGGGTAACGCCCCCTTTGCAGCTCCAACCCGTCAACCTGCCTCGCAACTGTCGACGTGTGCGTATGAGTGATTTTTCTCAGCTGCGCTGAAAAGTATGCAAATGTTTTTACATGCGGGGGCAGCTTGTCGTGGGGTTGCCTTTTCCAAATGGAATGGGGGCGTGACAGTAGCTGACTTACAGTTTGTAACTTTCGCTATTGTTGTTGTTGTTGTTGCTGTTGTTATTGCGGGCTATTAAACAGGGTAAAGTGTTTTTAACTGCGGGCAATTTTCATTTCCCAGCGGCCGTTTAATTTTCATGTCGTCGCAATTGACGCCGAGTAATTTATGCGCGCTGATTAGCTCTGGACAGGCTAAGGACAGGTAAGCTCGGTGCTGTGTTATAAGTCGACTTAAGCGAGAAATAAAATCGAAAATGAGGAAAAGCGCAAAGCGACAGCCGAAAAATGAAAAACGCAAAACGAACACAAACTGACAGCCAAGCCGCTTAAACTTTGAACTTTGTCATTTCAATTTTCGCCAACGGATGCGCTTTGTTTCAGGCCACAGGCGGAGTGGCTGCCACTCCACAGAGCCAGAGCTCTGAGTCCCGAGCTCCGTGCAGTGCTCTGTGCTGAAATGGAAGCCGCCGGAAACATTGAGCCTGACAATGCGACTTTCATTTTGGGAATTGCGGTTGCCAGCGTGAGGAGCTGCTGCTGCTACTGCTGCTTCTGCCGCCATTGTTTTGCGGCCAAGGCACATGATGATGAAGTCCTGGGCATGGCCAGGAAGTTTTTCATGCGCCATGACACTTTTTGTGCCGCAGCGCAGCCATTTTGTATATGTGTGTGTGCGCCTGTCTCTGGCTACCTTTGCCGTTGCCATGGCCGGATCCCGAGCCAGAGACAGAGACAGCGCCGCTTGCGAAGCTCCATTGAAATGATTTTTGGATGCATGGAAGCTGTTTGGCTTGCCGCAAGACAGGCGGCTTACTGACTACCCTAACGGCAGCAACAGCAGCAGGAGCCTCTGCCAGGACAACATCCGCGTGCGTCCATGTCCGTTCGTCCTGTAATTTATGATGTGCGCTTCCTTTTTTTTCTCGCTGCCGCCAGTTACCAGTTGCCAGTTTCACTAGTTTGCCCAAAAACTTTTGCGACTCCTGTGCGCGGGTTCTGGGCCTGTTTTCTGCTGTCATAACTTTGCACACATAATTAATAGTTGCAAAACCCGTGAGCGGATTTTTAGTGTTGCCACAACTTTTCTGGCTGCTTGTCCGGACTTGTTTGCTCAATTAACTTAGCAGGTAGTTAATTTTCAAAAGCCGCAGGATCTCCCAACTTCTGGCTACCAAAGGGGTACCTAATTGATTTACTACTTCCCGTGGGAGTTGAATTGGGAGCGTGTCTTAAAGCTGAACGGCATCCTTAAGATACTTGACTTTCCTTGAGTTGTGCAGTGAACCGTAAGTTCTCCTTGAAGCGCAGCCAAGTCAAAGAAGTTTGCATTGCATTCGTGATGCATCACAAGTTGTTTGTTCCAGCAATAAATTTGTCGCAATTCACGCACAACTCTCGAGGGTAGCTGCCAAAACTAAACAACCCCAGAGATCGCAGGGAATTATAATTCTCCCCTTGGAATATATTATAATCGCAGAATATGGCTAAAGCTTTCTTGACAATCTGCTTTGCTTTGTTGCGTGGGAAGAAAGGGAATGCTCGAGATTATCTGAAAAAGGTTTCCAAGCTAACAAATTTAGAAGAAAAAGACACACTCAAAACAATGTTAGAAAAATTGACAGTATCTTGTAAACAAATTAGAAATCTAATGATAAAAAAGTTTATTGTAGATGCAGGAATTTCTTGATTCCAATTAAATTGATTCACTTCTATATATATATATCTGTATATACATATGTATTTATTTCTATATACAATATATATTCCCATCTTTCTTTATAGCACTTTTTTCTGTCATGTTTGTGTTCTCTTTCTATGTCTAACTGTTGCTAAACCTGATCATCAGTTCCTCACCAACTATAGCAACTTAATGATTCCCAGGTGCGCCTACAAATTCACACTATCCCCTTGACGTATTTAAATTACAAAAGGCTATATAGCAAACGCATTTGAATGTGTTGCCAACCTGGCAAGTGCTGAAACCGCGAAATATTTCGCACGTCAAGTGACATATTTGCGACTTTTTTGCGCCTTGGCAATAGTATCTCCCACTCAACTAAGTCTCTACTCTACCCCCTATATATCTTTCTCTCTCACTGTCTACTCTTCCTCCACTTGTCTCGTCTCTGGCATATGTGTGCGCATGTATAGCGCTGTCTCATTCCCGCAGTCCTCGAAGCTGTCGCCATTTTTGCTGTTTTGTGCTTCATTTATCACTCGCAGCACACTCGGAATTTCCATATACTCAGCATATTTGCTGGCCACAGCGCCACTTGCATGATATATGAGTATGTGCGTCTCTTAACCCGGGGTGTAGTATGTCATATCGTTCGATGACAATGTACCGCAAGCTCACAGCTCTCAACCTACCCCGTCTCCCCCTCGGACGCATCTCACACATGGTGTAATTTAGATAAGTGGTCATTCTTCATATTTTTAATGCTCATAATTTCATAATGTGTTCTTCCCCCCTCCAACCCTATGTCTACGGTGAATTAAAATCATTCATTTAAGCAGCAGCAACAACAAGATCACTCAGGGAGTGAGAAGGAGCCCTAGGAACAACATGGTCAGCGTCGTGCCCTGCCTGGGCCATTTATTTTATTTGGCGCGAGTTTTTGTTTAGTTCAGCCACCTTGCAACGCATATGAATAGTCCATAAACGGAAGGAGGGGAAGGAGAGCAGACCCCATGAATATGGAACATGTGAATTGGCGTTTGTTCTGGCTGCCGTTTTCTTCTCTCGTTGCCCACCGTTTGTTGTCGCTGCGCCAATTTATGGAGACACATAAATATGAACTTAATTAAATGGCTTTTGCCTCTTTCAGAATATTTATGCGACTCCAAAAAATGTGATACAGCAATTTCACCAGAGGCTAATATATAGAAGAAATATTTCGAAAGAAACATTTCTGATACACGAGGTTTTCATATTAGATTTTATTCAATCTTTCGGACAATATAAAAATCTTTATACATAAAGTATTAATTATGTAAAAGTAAGCTGCTCTCTGTTGCCTGTCTAATTGCTTCGTGATCGATGAAGCATAATCGGGATGACATCTACAACTGTGTCATAGATAGACAGTGACATATCACAGTTGAAACGTGAATTGGAATGGCAGAGGGTTTACTTTGGTAAATCCTGCTGGCCTTGTTGACTCTGAGGTTGGGTCTTACTTGCCACCACTAGCTGCACCTCCAGTGGATGCAGCATTGGTTGTGCCTCCACGCTGCCAAGCAAATTGTATGCCTGACATAAATTGGTCCATGTCAACATCGACGATTATTGGCTCATCATTGTTTTCAGAAGCGCTATCCATTATAACCTGGGTATAACTCTGATAGAATGGAGTACAGTTTATTTATGAACTCGTCTGCGCACTTCGGCAACTCTTCGCTAAAAATAGTAGTTAATTCAATCAAAGTAGATATTTATATTTCCTGAATACCCACTTATTGGTATAGAACTGATTGATGGCCACACGTTGTACACTCCACTAGACTTCTTGCTAGATGTGGAGCAAATAGTTTTGCACTGAAAGCATACCTTCTGCTTTGCTTTCTAGCTTTGTCTGGGTTTACCTTGATGACTACTCGTATGAACATACGTGTACAAATATTCTAAAAAAAAACCAGTAAGAAAAGCAACAGTCGCGCACCACGCGACAGTGGGATACCCTTCGACCTATGTCCCGTGTAGTTTAATTTGTTAAATTCATACACATATGCATATGCACATGCTTTACAATTATTCAAGATAGATGGCGCTCGCGCTCCGCGCTCGCCCGCTGACAGAAGCATTTGGTTTTATGCTCATATTTTCTTAAATAACTTCTGTGATTATTGTCCGATCGGATTGCAATTTGGAGAATACGTAGATAATTCATTCAGCTTAGTACATGTTTAAGTCAGAAAGTTGTAGCTTTTATACAGCGCTTACAAATTGAGTTCAAAAATTAAATTTTTGATTTACGGGGGCGGTGGGCGTGGCACCTAACATTTGAAATAAACTTGATCAGCTTATAGTACACAGGAGTCTTCCTGCCAAATTTGGTAACTCTAGCTTTTATAATAGCTGAGATCTGTGCGTTCACACAGACAGACAGACAGACAGACAGACAGACAGACGGACAGACAGACAGACATAGCTCAATCGACTCGGCTTGTGATCCTGAGCAAGAATATATATACTTTATAGGGTCTCCCACGCCTCCTTCGGCCTGTTACATACATTTGCACAAAGTTAGTATACCCTTTTTTTACCATTTTCAATGGTCGAAGGATATAAATATACCAATATTATTTATCATAAGATTTCTGCGAATCTACTATATAATTAACTTATTCATACTTTATTCAATTAATATAGGAGATACACGAAAATACTTTAAATATAACAAGATATTTCAAGTGATATTCCACTGCACTTAAAGAGTCGCGATATTCCCACTTTGAAAATAATTTGCCCACAAATTTACGATGCAAATATTTTCTGATAGAGGCGAAAAACTTTTTAATAGTTAAAACTTGCAAATTTTCGTTGGCAGCGATAACAAACAGGTTCGCCAATAAATATTGACACCATTTGGAGATTATGGGAAGAGGGGGAGGGAAAGAAAAGAGCTTCGAGATGCGCAGCTAGCGGAGGCAGAGGCAGAGGCAGACAGATAACGGTAACATTATGGAGAAGCAGACAAAACAGCAACTCGCGAGCAGAACGGGAAACTAGAAACTGTAACTGAAACTGAAACTTATTTTTAGGCGAGTGAAAGAGGGACGGAAAAGGGAGAAGGGAAAGAGAAGAACGCGAATCGTAAAAAATAAAATTATGCAAATTTTTATTATTTGATTATGCAAATGTTCGCGCTTGACGACCCTTGGCATAAGGACGACAATACTCGATCCCCCATCCGCAGCAGTTCAGCTCCCAAGCGCACCCAACACACACACACACACGTACATACGGCTGCTGAGGCATCCGCTGGCAAGCGGACAAAAAGAACAGTTAGTTGGCCACGGCTCCCTACAGCGGGTAAATTTGAATTTCGCTGGCGATTTCAGTTTTTTGCGTTCTTTGTTGAGGGCAGGGGAGGAGAGGCAGAGAATGCGGTGGCAACAGAGGGTGCCACTGTGGAGCATTGTCATATGTGGTTGGAAATTTTGAATCTGTTTGCAACCCCTTCGAGCGTATCCGTTTCCTTCTGTCGCGTGCGCCCCCCTTTTTTACTCCCCTATCCCCTCCCCTTGCTCACACTACTCCCTTTAGTCGCACTTGTCGTATGCGTATTTATATTTTCTCATGTTCTGCTTTGTTATTGTCACTCTTCCTGTGTTCCACACTCTCTCGTTCTCCCTTCCTCTCTTACTGTTTGCCTCCTTTCGCGCGATTTGAATCTTTTAAGCGAAATATTGTTGAAATCACTTTATGCCTGACTAACTGTAGCATTGGGGGAGAAATTGAGTAAGGGTCCTCATTGGGGGAAGACGCACCTTAATTGATATACAACTCTAAGCCGCGTAGCTCGACAAGTCACGCAGTCGCGGCTTAAATTATATTCCTGCTGATAAAAAATGAAACTCGCTCGTAAATGCGCGTCTGATAAGAGTAGAGCGTTCAGTTTTATGGCGCCTTGTAATCAGTTTGAATAATTACCGAAACGTGCTACAAGAAACTTAAAAGGAAGCAGTTTCGTTATGAAACAGGTAAGGACATTCTAAATTGAGCTGACACTTGAGAGGAATAGGAAGAGGATGGCGTAGAATTTCAATTATACAGAATATAATAATACCTTCACCATTTTGTTATTACGAGGAAAGGCAATTTAAGGAATAGCAACTTTAATTTTTATAGAAATTGATCTCTTAAATTAAAAAAAAAACTGAATAATGTAATAAAATATTTCCCACTAAGATTGATTGATAAACAAAAATTATACATTTGTGTAATAATCATATTAATGCAAAAGAAAGAGAGGGAGAGTGGGAAAGAGAGTAGATAAGCTCTTAAAAGCCAAGTCGATCCTATCGATAACAACGCATAATTTGTAAGTTGCTAAACAAACATTCCGCAGGATGGTCAGTTATGAGTCCTGGAGTTGATGGGCAAACAAGTGAAGCTCATCAATCACTCGTCAAGGGAACATAAATCAAGCTCAGAGTCAGACCTAAAGAAAAGAAGGAGATACGACTCTCTATAGCCCACGGGCGATAGGCAGCTCCTCTCATCAGTGTTGATTGAGCAACAGTCGTGCTTGGCTAAAGCGTTACTTCCGGGCAGCGTAGCCCATAAGCCGTAATAAGTAAGACGCATAATAAAAGGGAAATGCTTAGAGCACACACATAAAAAATAAGGCAGAGGCAGAGTGGGAATGGAGGGACAGAGGGAGGGGCGGCAGCTGACAGCGCCATATACAAAGACAGTCTGTTTATTTACGCCGCATCGTATGTAGAAGCTTACATATGGGCGCCTCCAGGCCAGCTGCTTGACTTGAGGGCGGGCGGTGGCAGGAGGAGGGTGCAGTAGGCACTGCCAGCATGCTGGTCCGGTTGTTGCGGCGTCCATACGGCGGGGCACACATCACACATGTTGTTCCGAGTACACACGTATGTTGCCTGCAAGCGATAGCGTCAGCCACGCGCTGTCGACGTCGACATCGACGTCAACGTCGCTGTCGCCATTTTTTGGCATTCAGCCTGCGCCACCCAATCTTGGGCAGCAATCGCAGCCGGCACATATGTGCTGGCGTCGCGTGCCAGCTCCACCGTTGCCCCAATGAACTGAGCGACGCTGTGGAGACTCCATTTTGGTTTTGCCATTGGCGCTGCGTGCAGGACACGCCCAACACGATGCAGGGCGCATGCTCGGCAAACAGCTCACTCGAATTCGAGTTCGACATTCGCAGCAAGGTAGAGAGGCATGCAACGAATTCACTGCGCTCAGTGTCGAATGCGAATGCGAGACGCGGAACAAGCGGATGGCGGATGCTTTGGTTTAATCAAAACTAGATAAGATTTGCCTCAACAATGACAAGTGCATTCGTCAGGGGTGTTGGTGGTCGGAGGCAGTGGGCAGGGGCAACAGTTCAGGTCCGCTGGCTGACCACAAATCCGGTGTGAATCAGAAGCGCGTTAAATTGAAACTTGGGATTTCACGCAGCTTAAGTTTTTTAGCAATTATGGGGTATGGCGTGTGGCATGCAGCGTGCGAGTGCGAGCGAGATGGCCAGCTAAGTAATAACCAAAACAGGCGTTAACACTTGTCGAGCCGAGAGACAGGAATATGTCACCTGCAACTGGCCCCGCACACAGCTCACAGAGATAGGCAAATTCAATCAACACTCTGCTCAGTCCAGCGGCAACTGTGTGACACTGAATACACTCTCTACCCTTCTCACCCCTCCCCCAAGCGACCTCATCTATAAATCGCAGTGTCAAAATCTCTCACGTAAATTCATATTTATGGTCGAACATTTGAACCTTTTTGTCCCCGCACACACACAAACAATCAGAAGTCGATTAGCATGCAACGCCCGGGGGCAGTTACCAATCCTGTTGCCGCTCCCCTAACCGACGACAAGCTACAAATAGGCAAACGCAGGTAATCGCATTTCAAATTTTGCTTCTGCTGCTTCTGCCCCCCAGTAAAAACAAACCAATTTTCAACCCCTGCCCAGAAGCAAACTTCGTGTTCAAAATCTGCTGAAACACAATGAAAATATTTTGCCTTTTGCATGTAACAGAGTGGGAGAAGGCTTTCCACATGCGATGGAGGTGGAGAATGGAGAAAGGGAGGCTGCTGTGACAAGTACAAGCCACTTGTGCGTTGATGATAATTTTTACATTTTTGGTAACAGAGAGAAAGGACGCACAGGCGGACAGACTCACAGAGACCGACAGACAGACAGAGCCGACTGGGGCTGGGCAGAAAGAGGTGGACCAGGTCCAAGCACAGATATCTGAAATCGGCTTATGTCGCCTGCATTGTGCTGACAATGCTGGAGGAGCTTTTGTTTCAACGCTAAGAGGGGGAAGAGAGACGCCAGAGTGGGGAGACAATGGAAATGGGCAACCTGTGCGTCCAGGCATTGTGTGATTTATGCCGAGTTTTAATTTAAAAGCAATCAATTTGAAATATGGAACTAAAAGAGTTTAGGCTGCAAGAAAGTTGCAGATAAGGAGAAGCTCTAGATATGCTGGAAGAACTGCATAAGTATGTACATTAAATAATAGTTCAGTAACTTACTCTGTTAAAGAACCGTTTTCATTGGATTTCTAATTAATTATAAACAATTGATGATTAACCAGTTTAGAGATTTATTCGGATTACAATTGCAATTTTAAGAACTTATGCTGCACGTGCAGTGTGGCTGACGGTAGACGATGGAAAGATTGCAACTTACCGATTTAAAGGATATCGATAAATTAGGTCAATGTCTGTGCAAATAAGTATTACCAGATGTGCGTAAGTAAAACAAGATATCGCCGAATTTTTGCAAAAGAATGATGTCGCTTTTCAGCTAAATTAAGATTTGAATGTAGAATTGTTAGAAAACCTTTGCCTCACGCTATCAAAAATTAAAACTTAATTCGATACAGCTCACTGCTTAATGATTTTCTCATATGTAATTGTATTTTGGCCGTCGTTCATTCCTTCAATTGTATGTTATTTTCAACGAAACACTTTACGAGTATACTGACTAATTTCATTTTTCTTGTTTCCCCTTTGCACAGTTATTCAATGGGTTATATTTGAATAGCATACATATAAGCCGGATAACTTCAAAACAGCTTTTCCTGTAAAATTGACATGTTCCACATACGATACTTTCGGAAATCTGCGAGAATATAGTAAGTTTTATTAGTATTTTCTTTATTTAAATATTCAAATACATTGAAGTATATTTTTTTAGTATATTTTCTTTATAGACATCATATTTTTCAGGATTAATAAAACTCCACCTAACACAAAAACAACAATAGTAAACGCTAAGAGTTAACCATCAGTTGAGTGTCTAAGCTCATTAGGCAGGAAACAACATTAAAAAATTTCAATTATGTCAGACGCGCAGGTATTATCTTGATGCATTATCCTCGGCTAATGAGCCGCAGTTGTCTATTCGTAAGCTCCGCCGCGATCTTATCGCTCCGCAAGAAACTCAACAATGGCTTGGACCGAGCAAAGTGAAATCAATTAAAATTTATCGCTTTATTTTCATTAAGACACACACACATACACAGAAGCTGTGTCCCCAAGGTACAATTCGTTATCAATTCGAGGACAATGGCGGTCAGGATGTGATGCGGCTGTAATTTGTCCTGGCTGCGGCGTCGCTGTTCGTTATCTGCCAGAAGGAGACAATAAAATGCCACAACGTTTGTCGCTTTAAATAATAAAAACATTTGATTTGCCAAAGGCGGCACGTGCCACGACAAAGTCGACCTGGCAGTGCGCAACCAAATCGCAGATAATGCTAGAGCGTAAATTAATGGGCGACACGTGTCCTCGGCGCGGGATTGAACAGTGTCTGGGATTGGCACAGCAAGTGGCACTGGGATTTGGATGACGATTGGGACTGCGATTGGGCAAACTGTCCACACTGGGTGGTCCGCATGTGGGTAGCTTATGTGAATGGACTGCGAATTGGCAGCTTGGCAGCCGCTTATGGACAACAAATTATCGACTCAGTCTCTCTCTCTCGCTCTATATATGATAGTCCCTGTTTATGTTGCGGCCGATAATTGAGGCGTAAATGTTGACACACGTCCGACTCATACACACTCCAACACACCCATAAAATCTTGGGAACATTGTTGCCGCCCTTAACTGACTCCAAGTGGGTTTTTATAGGGCCGCGTGACAATTGCTTGCGGATTTACGAGCTCTATATCCAGCGTATTTCATCACTGACTGTTGGCAACAAAGTCGATGATAACCCTATGAAAATTTAATGCAGCATGCAAGCCACATCAGTGGAGTGCATAAACATTTAATAAGCTTCCTCAAAGTGAACTCAATGAACGCGACAAAGAAGTTTGGCACAAACAAAGGCTGCTTTGATTTTCCAACTGGTGGCCTGATTTCAAAGTGCACCGCCAGACGAACCCTTTGACCATATGCGATAAAAATGTATTGAAAACGAAGAAGAAATTCGATCTGTGAATACCCTGCTAAAGAGTGAGTGCACAAGTTGACTAATGATTTGTATTCTATATATGTATACTATACCTATATTCGTTTTTTATATGGCACCTATATCCTACAAGATCACATCCTTACGAACCTCAAATTCAAATGCATGTGTAACTTATATATAAATTACATACCCCATATACTCGTACCCCCATATACCATATAAAGTTGAATACCTTGGAGCGCAATCGGAAAGCATTTAAGTCAAGCCTTCCCTTCCCATTCACAATATCCATGATTAAAACAAAAGCAAGGACAAGGGAAAACCAGAGCACCGTCTGGTATTACGGGACGCTTGACATATGGCCATTCTGTGTGGTGTAGAAGAATCAGTGAAGGATATGCTAACAGGCCGCAGGACTGCAAAAAATTGGCGAATAACCACAGGACACGCACTTGAACGCATCCTCTGTGTGCGCGCATATGATTGGGAAACAGGATGTGTGATGAAAGAGTTGAAGGTGGATGCGGCATCTGATGATGATGATGTGCTACCAGCTAACCCTAGTCCAGTTAGCTTTGATCCTTGATTGCACTTGGCCAGGACACTTGAGACACAGCTGTGTGACACTGATTGATGAGCCAACGGGGCAGGCCAACGAACAGCTTCCAGAGTTCCGCTTTGGCGATTACTTTAATCGACTTTTTGTGGGTGGAGCGGGGCCAATGGGGTGGCTGGGCGAGTGAACCAGTACTATGTAAATGGTGTCAACTGCGGTCGTCATAAAAAGTAATGACCAGCGGAGATAAAATATTTTTTATGTTATTGCTCCACTTCGGCAATTTCGAGAGCAGTCGCAAACAATATTTTAATTTTAAAAGTTTCAAATGTTTTCAGTTAAATGAAGCAGAAGCAAGATTGTCGCTCTGCCGGAAATATCTGCCAGTTGTTGGCGGCAGGAGGCACTCCGAAAATGGAAAACAATAGCCGAGACAATGTACTGACTACATTTGCACTGACACGCCCACTGTGGCACCGCCCTCACAATTGAATTTGCACGCTGGACACTCTTCGAAAATTGATACACAGCCCGAGAGCAGGACCCACACACACACACACGGAATACGGGCCACCGGACATGGGACACTCCATGGAACTATCAAAGTATTTGGCAATAAATCATAAATCAATACGAGACTCCCAGGCAGAGCGGCCTCGACTCCCCCGTGGGCTGTGCCCTAGCTAATGATGTCTTAAAAAACGATTTTGGGTTCAGGGTGTGCGCTGGAGAAAGCGAAAAAAGTGGCAATGTCACAAAACGAGGCCAATTGATGTCCTCAGGTCAAACGCATTAACAAAATTGCCATTTCAGCTGGCAAGCTATGAAGTATATACACATACATATATTTCAGTGTGCGTGTTTGTGTGTGTGCCTGGGAAATTGAATTTCCAGCACGCTAAGTGGCGAGAACAGCAGAGCAGAGCCAAGCAGAGCAGAGCAACAATATTCTCGCAAATCGGCTTTAAGTCATGAAAAGTAATAGACAACCCCCGACGAGAGTAGTAAAAAGCAGATTGTGAGGCGCGTCAGCAGCCGAAAAGATTGTGGAACACATGCTGTGCCGCATATGATGGCTGACGTCGGCCTCCTCGGCATCCTTGTGCTGCGCTTATCAACCAGGAAACACGCACGCACCGTTCGGGGGAACGCAACATGTGCGACTCCACAAAGTAAATACACCAAATGTGCCTAAAAAAACAGTACCTACTACAAATATACTTATATTGAGTTTTCCACTAGGAAAATGGTTAGAACGTAACTACAAACACAACTTAAGACTAGTCATGAGCCTCTGGTGTCGGCTCATCAAGTCATTTCCATGTCGCCGGGTATCTCTGAGTCCTCAATCGTGCGCGTGGCCGGAATGTACACCTTGAAGGCGAACTTGGACTTGACAAAGGAGCCGGTGTTCAACACTGTACATCCATGCTGTGTACTCGCAAAGCTTGCACACGAGTCTCCCATTACAACGAGATCGGGCAGGGGGTAGAGCCACAATGATGGATCGTAATCCCAGTGCACAGGCATGGCAATTGGATGGATGGGCACTAGGTGTCCCTGACAGACCAATGTACGCGCAAAGTGCTGCTCAATGTGTGTTGTGTCCTCTGGAAAGTTGAGGGTATTGCGACAGAACTTGGCCATGAGATCCAAACGGCAGACGACAATCTGTTGTGTGCAATACTGCAGGCGACACGGATTGGTAGCCAGCTGGGTGCGCGGCCAGGCTTTAAGCAGGCCAATGGCCAAACATTCGGGCAGCGGGGCTCGTGGTAATATGTTCGGTGCTGTTGGATCTTCCGACGAGGGAACCAAAACCAAATCCGTTTGCTTCTTTAGCTGCTCGCAGCCATTGGCCAAGGCGCCTAGTGCATCCAGATGCTGACGCAACTCTTGGTAATTTCGTGTGCTCGTCGTAAACGGTCCCATCAGTACAATTGCTTGAGGGGGGCAGGAATCATATCCAACAAATAACTGGCGCAGCTTTTCCATTACCACAGGTAGATCAAGCCGCACATCTGATAGAAATACCAATGTCGTTTCCGTATTCGTGCGCTCCAATTCCTGCAAACGTGGTGAGTATTTCAGCAGCTTGGCAGACTCACCGCCCCAAGTGTTGCTGGTGCCAAAGAATGCGCGACTGCTGCTTGCCGGCTCTGTGGGCGGAAAGCCAAGACCATCAACTGTAAAATGCCATAACATAATTAAAAAAAATATTTATAAACAATTAAATAATTCAGAGCTCACCCTTGAGTACGCCATTCGCATAGCTTCCCTCAGCTAGAACGAAACAGCCTTCGCAAAAAAATCCCGCATGAAACCGTGCACCACTTAGATCAAGCTGCACAGATCCCGTAGGGTCTTCAACATAGAATTTTCCCTCCTTAAGTTGGGTGAGCAGACCCAAGACGACAGCTTCCTTCATATGAGATGTTGCCAGCAAATTTTCAGCGTACTGCAGTTTAAATTTCTTTGACTGGGCCACAGTTGCCACTCCGTCTTGTATAACCGCTGGAGCAAACAAATCATGGCGTAGGGTTTTCTGTAACAACATTGCATATCGTTGCTGCAAATAGTCTGACTTCATTTGAGGCTGAGTCAGTAAACGTCGTGGATGAGTATCCTTTTCAAACTTCTTAATTTGCGAATTATAGCGGTAGCGTGGCACAGTGAATGCATCTATGACTGAAAACACTGTTTCACCTTCATCTAATCCCACGCGGTTGAGTTCGTTTATCGCCTTTTCAAGCGATTCTCGTTCTACATGGGGAGTCGCTAATTTTTGTCCCTGTAGATTTTCTGTGATCACCGTCATCCATTTCTCGCGTTCCGTAGGCGCGAAGGGCAGCAGTTGCTCTGCGAGGTAAGTACTGTTCTCAGAGCGAATCAAAAAACCACACAGCTTAAACGATGTTGTAATGCGCTTCCGCAACTGCGCCAACTCGTCCATGGCTTTTAATGTCTCAAAAATTTTAAACAAATACAACTTGTTGTCAATAACCCATTTCTTGCTTTGGCGCCATTTGAGCTAGTGAGCGAACTACTTCATTTTGCAACATACTCTGCAAGCATTTTCCAACACTTTAGAAATGTGGCGGCTCGTCGATAGGTTGGTTCAAAGTCTCTGAATTACATTTCAAAATTTATTCGATTTTAAAAAAGTAGTTTACAAATATATATTTTTTAGAAACAAAATTGAAAATAAAAAAAAAATGGCGGGTCCAAGATACACAAGAAGTTGTAGTTTCGAGGATTTTTTAGAGTTAATTGGTTCATTTGGATTTTATCAAAAGCGACTTGTGGTTTATATGTTTCCTTTCACCTTTATGTGGGCATTTATATATTTTACACAAATATTTTTAATTCTAACACCAAATCATTGGTGTCGAATTCCTGAGTTACAAGCTCTATCAAAAGAAATGCAATTAAATCTAGGAATACCAAAGAAAGCTGACAACTCTTTCGAAAAATGTGTTATGTATGACACAGATTTTACAGAAGCTCTCAAAAATCATTTAACTACGGCAAACACATCCTGGGATAAAAAATCTTGCAATGCTTGGGTTTATAACAGGGAGGAAGTTCCCTATGAATCAATCGCCACAGAGCTGAATTGGGTGTGCCAAAAAGACAAGCTCGGTCCTCTTACCATTGATTTCTTTTTTGTAGGTGCGATAATTGGTAGCATCTTATTTGGCATTGTAACCGATTATTGGGGACGCATTCCGGGCGTAATGTTAGCCAATGCGTGTGGCCTTATAGGAGGGGTTGCTAGTTCGTTTTGTAGTAGTTTTTTATTGTTTTCAATTGCCAGAGGTATAACAGGCATGGCTTTCGAAAACTGCGCCACTGCCATTTGGATTCTGGGTGAGTAACGAGGAAATATTTTTTTTCAAACTTATTGCCATACTGGTTTGTATTTGTCAGCAGCTATGGAACTGGTGGGCGCAGAGTGGCGTGCCATTGTTACAAATCTAACAATGACAGTCTATTTTATTTTAGGGGCTGTTTTATTGCCCTGGATAGCATTATTGTGTAATGATTGGCGGCTATTATCGGTTGTCACATCATTACCGCTCATATTAACCTTGCTAATGTACTTTTTGTTGGATGAATCACCCAGGTACTCTATAACTAAATGTAGATATTGAAAACATAATTTAGAAATTTCAATGCAGATGGCTAATTGGTGTTGAGAAAACAGATAAGGCCATGAGAATCATAGAAAAAATTGCCAAAACAAACGGCAAATCAATTCCGGATAGTGAGTTTGTCGCATTTGAAACTTGTTCCAAAATATTGAACACGAAAACAACGGAAAAGTTTACGTTTTTGGACCTATTCAAAAGATGGAAAATTTGTCAAATTACAATAATTTCAACGTGTCTGTGGATGACTTCACTTTTGGTTTACGATGGCCACATTCGATCTATTCTTTCACTGGGATCAAATGTGTTTCTTACATTCACGATTGCATCTATAACGGAATTACCTGCCTGTCTGGTACCTATGTTTTTGTTGGACGTCATAGGGCGTAAGTTGCTCTGTTTTGTATCTCTCTTGGTATGTGGAATAGGAAGCTTTGCAGCAGCAGTACTGACAGTGTCATGGCAACAGTTGGCGGCAGCGGCTACGAGTCGGTTCTGCGTCACAATTACCTACAATGTGGCACTTCAATGGGTCGCCGAGATGATGCCCACGGTTATACGGGGTCAGGGTGTAGCATTCATACACATTATGGGGATTGTGGCAATACTCTCATCGCCGTACATCGTGTACACAGGCAAATATTCAAAATATTTGCCTATGTGTATTTTGGGTATTCTCTCCGTTTTATCAGCAATTTTTACCCTAATGCTTCCAGAAACAACTGGTAAAGAACTGCCTCAAAAGCCAGATGATGTTGATATTATTTTTGAAAATCAGCCCTTATTTTCAATTCGATAAAAAGAAAATTAAATTTAATATCGAAACAACGTTTTACAACACCATAAAGAGAAAATATCGCATACGAATGAAAATACATATCGATATGTCTTCAACTTCAGTAATCGAACTATATCGATAACTATAAGCGGAATTCCAGCACGTGTATAAATATAAAAGAAAATAAAATAGTGTGTATTTCAACGAAAATGGATGTTGTTAAAGCAGTTTTAGAAAAACATCAGAAGGATTTGGATAAATATAAACCAATTTCAGTAGAAAAGCACCTGGAATGCCGTCTAGATGTTGGCACATTGCTAATAACAGATCCAAACGATTTAGAGGACCGGCAGCTAGCGTAATTACCAAGCGTGAGGATTTTGTAAATCAAAAAAGTAAATTTTGTATACTTTTAGCGATAACAAAGAAGAATATCTGGCAGCCCTGACACGTGATAACACACAACTCCTTGTAAATGCCATCTGGGAATTGCCGACAGAACGTGTGGACGAAAGTATTGTGGCTAAATTGCCTGAGCCAACGACAGTTCTACCACGTCTGCGTAAGCCACCTGGTCCACGTCCACTGACAAAGTGGGAGAAGTTCGCCAAGGAGAAGGGCATTACGAAAAAGAAAAAGGAAAAGAAAACTTACGATGATGTTCTCGATGTAAGTACTTTGTGGCCGACTTCACGTGATAAAACAACTAAGTGTGAAACTCTTTCAGAAATGGGTGCCTACGTATGGTTTCAAGCGAGCAGAGGCTGAGAAGGATAAGGACTGGGTGTTGGAAGTGCCCCAGAATGTTGATCCCAACACAGATATGTTCCAGAAGAAGCTCGATTTGCGTAACGAAAAGGTGGCCAAAAACGAGATTCAACGTATGAAGAATATTGTGCGCGCTAAGAAAATGGATACGCCGCGCAGCGGTTACCTGGGTCCAGAGGCCGCTTCATCGAATCAACTTCTAACAGCCGTGACTGTGGCTAAGTCTTCAACTGCATCGGTAGGTAAATTCCAAAGCAAACTGCCCAAAGAGAAGGAGGCACGTGGTTTAGGTGTAAAGGAATTGATACCTGGAGGCAAACGAAAGGCATCGCATATCACAGCACAACCCGAGAGAGAGGCCAATTTGGATCTTATCAAGAGTGTGCTGAATAAAAAGCCCAAACTGGACGTGGACAAGGCAATATCCCTACAAAAACAGGACGAACGATTGGAGTAAGTATATCCCAAAGGAATGTAAATATTTTATACTGATTTCTCGCATTCACTTGCAGACGCGAGGCTGAAGGTGCAAACGGGCCATCCAAAAAGGGTGGTAAGAAGGGCAAGGGAAGTCGCAAGTCGGTAGGCAAGAAGCCAAAGGGTCACCAAGGTCAGCGTGCGCCGGGCAAAAAGAATCAGACCGGTCGCAAGCGTCGCTAGAGACTGCCTTATTATAAGTTTTAAAAAATAAAACAATTTAATAATAATTATTAGATTTTTATATATTTTGTTTATTTTTCGAGTTTTACTCGAGAAATAAATATATTCAACTTGTGAGCAAACATAATCTCGCTCAGAAAATCATTATTTACAGTCTCTAAATTACTATATATTTACATTTACTATAGTCGACGAAAACGTAGATCAACTGGACCAGTATGACGCTTCATATACTCGTAAACAAAATTGCGAAAAATACGGTTAAAATTTCTTATAGATGGCCAGTGCAAATTGGCCTTATTATCCCTAGGGGTGTGCCATGCGTCAGGAAAGGGCGTTGATATTAAATGTAGAATAGGAACATTCTCTTCCAGAAATGGGCGATGATCGTCATCGACAAGCCCGCCAGCCGGACGATTTAGAAACATTTTATTATTGCCCTCGAGTTGTCCAGCAACCCGCAGTGCTTGTTCAATCTGCACCAAGCTAGAGTGCAGACCATTTGTATTCTCATAAAAACTGGCAAATTTCGGATTGCGAGCTCCGATCAAATCAAGCAGCACGAGCACCTCCTGCAAGAAACATCAAGGAAACTCGTATTCATATTATTTTAATATTGTCAAACAACAACTTACGATGCGGTCAACCTGACGTGAAGCTGCCACATTCGCCTGGCCAGCTCCACCCACACGCGTGCTCGCCAGTTTCTTGGCCAAATGACGTGAGCCATACACGGAATCACTAGAAGTCCAGTCCCTAAATGCCTCCTCGCCGTCAAAGAAGATCAGCTAAACAAATTTCGATTAATTTAAAAACAGGTCAAGGTTATTGCATACGTTGACACACCATTAAACCCAGATCATTCCTATTACGGAACTGCTGCAGCAGGTATGTGTTCAGCGTCTTTGCGGTGTTCAATAGTATGGCGCATGGAACTGCGGAATCAGTAGCACCCACAAAGTTGGGATCATTGGCAAAATACTTGCTATCGTAGTGGCAGGCAAGGGCCAGGAAGTTCTGAGCCTGCGGATTAATGTAGCCGATGACATTGCCGAACGTCAGTTCTCCGAACATCGGCACACGTTGCCTGAACTCGTCGACTTCCGTCTGAAAGCCAAGGCCATTGAGCGAAGTCACCAGGTAATTGCGCACTTGCTCATGCCCATGGGTTCCAACGACGCGTGGCACCAGTATCGAGTCTAATGTGCTATTGAAATGAGCCTCATCGTCACCCAATTGTACATTCTGCAACTGTGAAACAAAGATATTCGTTATGGATGTAGTCTTGACACTGCTATGACTCAGTATTTGATGGGGATTTTCTTACATTGGCCAGTGCGTGTGTGTAATCAGTTGCGAGAAACAAGATCGCAGCTAAAACTGATAGACAAAGCGGGGTAGACGAAAACATGGCTCCAAACACGATCTGGGCACAGCGATGTGTGACGGCGCACTGACATGCCATTTTGCACAAGAGCGCGGCTTCAATACGTTAACGTTTCTCCAACTGCTGCGGCTGCTGCTGCAAATGTTATTATTGTTGTTGTTGTTGAATGATCTGTACAGCTGATATTTGTTGTTGTCTTGCGTTCATGGCGCGCAAACTAAATACACGCACACGCCCACTATATGCATATGTGTGCATGGACATAAATATATATACGGTAAAAGCTCTGTCTTTGAAAAAGCTTTGCGAGCACAACGGTCTTTAAAACCTGATTGAAAGCTTTCGCCTCAACAGAAACTACTTCTGTAAAGTGGCATAAGCTCAGCATCCGCAAGTTATTAGAAAAGCTCTTCACATGATACATTTAACAGAAAAAGCTATTAATGAATTAAAGTACATACCATACATGTTATGAAATACCCTGTATATTTTACAAACGTTTGATATGATTTAGGAACTAGTATAATAGAGTTTTATTTCAAATATTGCTTAACTAATAAATATAAAGTTTGGTCTACGTGCTTTTTTAAATATTCATAAACGAATTCAGTTATTATGCGGTTCATATTTTGAATGGTAGGCCAATGTAGATTTGCCAAATTATCAACTTCAGTAAGCCATTTATCTGGAAAGGTATGGGGCACGACGTGTAATGCTGCCAAGCCTAGAATGTTAAAAAATTAAGGAAAGCTACACCCAAGAGTGCCAGACAGTAAACCATATTCGTACTTACGAACTCTCGCATGTAATGCAAACTTTATATTTTAATCTAAAGTTAAGCTAAGATAAAAACAGATTATGCATCACAATAAAATACTGAAGTAAATTTAACAGATTGACGTAAATTGGATGTAGGAAAGCTATAAGATCTTACGAGCTTATATACTACTATCAAATCTGTATAGGTTCTGCACCGTTTCCCTGGGCACTGAAACATCGCTGTCCACGCTCACCATTCTATTTCCAGTTATAAATTGCGAGTTGCGGGGAGTCATTTTGACGACTGCGACGCGCGTCAATTTGCGTGATCTGAACTCGTCCCTTGAAATGGTTCGCAGGCTTGAGCCCTCATGCCACTTCTTTTTGGGTCCCTTCGAGAATGAGGCGCCTGGTCCGCAGCAAGGCACATGCCAAATGCGTTGGTTGCGCCCAAAATCATCACCTTCACTGAGCGTCTGCGGCAGATCCTCGTACAGGGTTTCTGGAAGAAATAGGGATACCAAGCCACCCACTATACCCAATATGCCGAGGGTGATTAGCATTAGCGAAATCGAGAGATGAGATAGATATATAATCGGTGGCGACAACAGCATTGCGACAAAGCCAAGTGTGTGTATAAAGGAAATACCCTGTGCCCGCACAACTGTTGGCAGTATCTCGGCCGCCCATTGCAGGCCAATGTTATAGGAGATGTTCGCAAAGAATCGGCCACACAGGGCGGCGGCCAAGATGCACATCGAATTGCTCATATTCCCCGCCAGCAAACTGAAAACTCCACTTAGAATAGTGGAGATAAAGGCGCACCAACGGCGACCAAAACGATCCAGTGTGACGATCACCAGCAGATCTCCTGGCAATTCTGTTGCACAGGCAAGGCTAAATACAATGAAAACATTCTCCTTATCCAGTACACTTGCCGCTCGAACATGCCCGTCATACATCAGGGAAACGCTCATCCAGATGAAAATCATTAATAACATATAGCGAGCCAGACGTCCACGCTTGAAGATCGACATGATGGTAAAGTTGCGACCCTCAATCTCCTCGCGGTAAAATTGCGTGCAACTGTCCCGAAATACATCCCAAAGACGATTAGGAATTCTCGAATTATTTCTACGTGCGACCTTCTGAAGTATATCGACAGCATTATCAACATTCCCTACCGAGACCAACCAACGCGCCGACTCCGGCAGCAGGAAGTAAGAGCATAATCCCATTAAAACAGGCAGTGCACCCACAACCGAGAAAGTTCGCCAATTTCCCAGACCGTAGGCCAGCCAAGGCACTAGCATTGTGCAGGGCGAATAGAACAAAGCCAGTGACATGTTACCCACAAAAGTTCGATAGGAGGGTCCCACATACTCGAGCACTGCGGATCAGTATACCATAGATATAACACGAGAACACTCTGATGCAATTAAATACCTAATATGTAAATCATGGTAAAGCACGTGTCGTATGAGGCGCCCACAATAAACCGCGATATCATGAAACCAGAGAAACTCTTGCAAAGCGATGTTAACAAACTACCAAAAAGTGCCAGGCCGCAGCTGCTGACCAGGGCTGCCAAACGTCCGCAATTATCGGCATAATGGCCATACCCCAGGCAGCCAACAATGGAGCCGAGAAAGAAGAACATTTGGGCATAGGTTGCATAGCGCTCTTTGTCGCAGACCCATTGAAATTCTATTGATGCCGTATGGAAGCCAAGTTGCTTTCCGAAAACATGACCATTCTGACACTTAATTATTGGAATACTTGCATTAAAGACTGTATACTGACTGCGGTCGGGGGCTTTGAAGATCTCCGTATAGTTTCGATCGTACATCATGCATCGACTAAAAGTGGTGCCCTCCTTCGGGATGGATAAGTTTTTACGCTCCTCTTCGCTCTTAATGAGCGAAAGCCCCGGCACAAAGCAATAGTAGTCCGTCGGTGTTAGCGTCATAAAGATCTGACCGAGATATACAAACGGGGCAATAAAGCAGAATGGTATCATGAACATAAACATGAGTTTTTGAAACATTCCAAACTCTCCGATTTCCGGCAGTAGGTCATCAAAATCAAAGAATAATTTTGAGCGTACACCATAACTAAGAGAAACTCTGGGTTCCTGATCAGTTCTTGAATAAGGTTTCTCGGTTAACTCCGTTTGTTGGCTTTTGCTGACTGACTGTCTATGTTTATCAGTGCTGAGGAATATATACATATAGTACCAACGGGATTCTATTGCCGATTTCAACACTACTCACTTATCATATTGTCTACTTCTTCGACTATCATCTCTTTTTTCAGGTTCGGAATCTGATTCCCCTTTATCAGCCATTTAACAATGAACTCAAAAATCTAGTACAACAATTTTATATATGATGCAACGCCTGTTGAAGTGCTCCAGTTTGTATTTTGACTTTTGTGTGATTCATCAGTTTTCCAGGCGACTGATTTTGCTTCCTGGCTCGCCCCGTCATGGTCATCGGCAACGACTTATCGACGCCATCAAGGAAGTGAAGCCATTACTCAAAGTCCGGCAGAGTCATTGAGTAGCATTCTTTAATTGCGTTCGCCTTGGCTTAATCTCTTCGCGGGCAACGCTTTCAGCTGATGCTGCAAATTTGCTACTGTTAATTTAATTAAATTAACGCACAGTTGGCAGCACATTACAATGCCCCAGAACGTTGCGTATACGCCGCATGTGGTGCAACCAGTCGAACTTGGCATTATTTACTTCTTCCATTTGCTATGCAAATCGTGCACTGCCACTGCCATGCCGCCTGTTGCTTTCTGGCCCAGTGCCAGCTGTGCGCATGCGTTGACACCAGGCCACCAGTCGCCCCTCGTCTGCCTCCATAGTTCCTTCGGTTCACTTCGAATTTCATTCATAAAATTGGCGCACGCTTTTCGAAACATTGGCAACGTTTAGTTCACTGGATCGGGTTTCGAATCAGTTCTGGCGCGTCTTTCAATGGTAACGGTTCATCCGACGAAGTATCTCTTGCCGCAGTGCGAAGTCACTCAGACCATATAAATTTGTACGGACTATGCCAAATAAATCAGTGTCATAAATCTGCGTGCGTTGTGTGTATGAAATTAAGTGTCAGTGTGCAGAGATAAGCAAACCCGATGCTGGGCCAACACAATTTGCCAAATATTCGTTAGGAAAAAAGGCAAGGCAAACAGCAAAAACAACAACAACAGCAGCAACAACATCAAGCGGGCGAATAAACAAGCTGGCAGCGTTCTAAGACAAACAAGCCCCGAGCAAGTGTCAAAAAGTAAAGTGAAAGTGGCGGCTGCCGTTACACAGAACCTGCCTCCCATTGCGTATTCGCCTCGTTCCCTCCCGCGACAACCCAACACCTTCGATTCCGTAGCGGACAATGTCTTTAATATTTAAGAAGCTGATTTAAGTTGAGCAACAAATCCTCCCGCCCCCGCCCGCCAAGACCTCAGCGAAAAAAATGGCCATACTTGAATCCTGCTGCTTTTGGAAGAACGTGCGAAAGGGCAGCTTCGCTTGCGCCCTCTACACGCTGGTGAGTAATCAATTAGACGGCACTTGATTTGTGGGCTCCTTAATTTGGAGGAGGGACAAAATGGCAATTGGGGCTTATCCTCTTAAAAAGGGCTAATCTACGAATTGCATGCGAGCGGACAAGTGGGCAGCCAAGCAGAGAGAGAGAAAAAGGGAGATAATAGAATAAACAGCCGGAAAGTTGTCAACAAAAAACGATAGGTAAAGGAAGAGAGAAAAGAGAAAGTTAAGTTGTTTAATGTCTGCAAAGCTTAGCAAAGAAATGCAAGCCACAATTTCAGTTAGTAACGATGACACAATGGAGATGAAACTAGAATATTTAAGAAATCAAAAGAGAAGAGTTAAAAGCAGACGAGGAGTATAGAGTATTCATGACAAAGCCAGTACCAAAGAGTGCGTTAATATTCATGCACAAAAGAAGCAAACTGTCAAAAAGAAGAATGGACTCCAGTAAAGCAAAGTATATCAACGGCACGCCCATTTATCTTATAAATTTAAAATCAAAGTTAAAATCAAGTCAGGATTAACTAAAAACAAAAATCAAGTAGGGAACAATTTAAAGTTAAGTGAGAGGCCCAACAGAATTGCTGTAAATTGAAGAAATTTGTTATGATTAACGTTGTTGATGTGCCAGTGGATTCTACAGCATCTCATTAGCATAATTGCGAGCACAATGCGAACTCGGAATAATGCAAAGAAAACGTAGTAATTTATAATTCACAATTGCCAAGCAACACTACCGAGCAGACCACGTTATAAACTGTTTTCGCTTTTCTAACATCCTGCCCGCCTATCCCACTTTCACTTTGATAGACTTAAGCCTCTGAATCCGCAGTAAACAACACTTTATGAATTGCAATTTGAACAACATCTCCAACAACAAAAAAGAACGAAAGCAAAGCAAACCAAGATACAAGAGTGTGCAAAGCAGAAATACAACGTTTGTACTCGTAATCCAGTAAACTCACAAAACGGAATGAAAACAACAAATTATGGTTGAATTGTCGGAATAAATTCGATATACATAACTAAATTTCTTGTATTAAGTATTTTCCACTGAATAAGTTAAAGAGCTTAAAGCCTTGAACGTTTTAGAAGAAAGAAAATAAGCAAAGGAAATTCCGAAATGTCAAATACACCTACGAATACTCAGAATGTAATGGAATTGACAGCTTAAATAGGTACAATACTTCCCTTTCCCTGCCACATCCCTTTATTGGCCTAGGTTCATTCAGACAGCTCTAAGGTTGACAGAGTTGTTCGCATTAAATTGATTAATAGGCTGTGGTAAAACCTATTATAAGCTCTGCATGGCCATCAAACCACAATTGTATCTAAACTGGAACTTTATTTTAAAGCAATTGAATCAATACTGAAGTAAGCCAATTAAATTAGCCAATACAAAGCACGTTCAATATTAATGTCCTAATTTCCGATTCTTCCCTCGTGCATTTGACGGATTGGAGAGTCTTAAAACACTGATTATGTTGTTGCAGATCTACTTTGGCCTGTCGACGCTCATGTTTGCGGTTTACCTCAAAGAGGAACAGGAATTTCTGCTCGGTGAGCGAGTGGATCCCATCGGGGAGAGTATATTGGAGAAGGGTGACGTAACTGTAGGTAAGAAATCGGAGCTTGAAGTAAGCCCATAAAAAACAAACTCCTATATCCTTTGCACACACTCACACACAGACAATTGACGCATTGCTTTTTGCAGTAACTGTGATATTCAACGTTTTGTTTTTGTTTTGCTCTGTGCTGATGGTGTTGTCCTCGCTCCTGTTGATTGTGGGACTGCGTCATGTGAGTGTACCAAAGTAGTAAACTGAGCTCTGATCCTTTGACGTGGCCATAACACACTCACGTACACACACACACGCACACACACGTCAATTTGTTTCTCTTGCAGAATAAACGTCAATTTCTGTTGCCCTGGATAGGTTTAATGCTCTGCGATTTGCTCATCGAGTTTGCCCATCTCGTCCACCTGACGCTGTCGCGTCGCGTCAACTTTGACCCAATTGTCGGTTTCATATTTACCATCGATTTTTTCATACTCTGCCTGAACGTGAGTGCTTCCTGTGGTCAGTGCGACCCTTCTAATTAATTTCCCACCAAATTACAGGTCTACTGTCTGCTCTGTGTCATATCACAGTATCAGGCCTATCGGTTGCAGCATGCCGAGCAGCAACAGCATCCGGCACTGTCGGTGAGTCATTGCGTTATCTCTCCATTTGGAAAGTGAATGATAGTGAGTACTCTTACCTCTTATTACAAGCCCAACGTAGTCTACACTACGCCCGAGAAGCTGAGCAAGGCAAAGCGGCAGTTGTTAGCCTCTTCCAAAGGGGGAAACAACCAACAACGACATTCGCATCGCCTCCTGTCGGCCAGCCCACTGATTACCTCGCAGCGGCCCACAAACTTCTCCACCATTACCGAGGAAGAGGAGCAGCAGTGCGCTAAGCCAGCAACAGGTAATTACACCCTTCGCCAGCACCAGCGTGTGTATATAACTCAGACCTTTCCAATTCTCGCTGCTCTTCTGCTTGCAGGCATCCCCAACTGTGGCAACATCTCGGAGCAGCCGACAAGCAACGGCAGCGATGCGGAAGCCCTCCCGGCCAATGCCGATATACCTATTATAACGTTAGATCCCAACTCGTTGCCATAAGTTGCACCTCTTGCTCCTCTGGCCACACACGCGTGTAGTTCCCCTTGTAGTAACTACATGCCACGTGACGAAAGTTGACGTATTTTTACATGAAAGTCAGAAGTAAATTTCCCAGAAATCTACCAAGCTCTCAGTCCATTTTCATTTCTTTACAATGGCAAAGCACACACAGAATTTCATTTGCAGCTTCCGCCCGCTCCGACAGTCATTTCCTGTGCCACTAAAACTACTCAACTACCCCGCACGATTCCTGTTTCCCCCTTCAACTGCAGACACTGACTAACTGAGCCAAACCAGCGTGATGGAGGGGCAACAAAAATGCCACTCAATTTCGTTTTTGGCAGTTTCCGAACAAACTTCAGTGTCAACAAAGGAAACTGGCAATAAAAGTGGCTATAAATCGCCTATTGACAACAGGTTTCCATAGCGTAAGTTTAAAACTGAAGTACTGAAATAAAAAGCAACTGTATATAGCAAATTGGAATCTTTCACACTTATTCAAAGTTGTCTTAAATTTGTCAAGTTTAATTCCAGGAAACTGGAACTGACTGAAAATAGGTTCTACAATACTATTCGCCTTCCTCACTCTCCTCCTTTTACTTGTGTTTTGCTATGTGTACTCGTTCATGGGATCAACGTCCTTTTTGTGAACACAAACTGCAAATAGCCTGAGGCACGGCAAGTCCTTGGAAATGTTTATAAATGTAATACATATTTTTTAGCAAAAATCATACATGACGCTTGACTAAAAAGAAATATGACTGTTTATTTGAGGTGAAAAACCAACAGAAGTTTTGCAAGCTAATTAATTTTAACTTAACTGCCTCGAGCGGCAAGCTTGACCACGCTAATTAAACTTAAACTTATCAATTAGGAATCTTGAAACAATTTCCAAAAGCAGCTTGACAGAAGGATGCGAAAGATTGGCTGGATATTGCGACTGGACTCGACTGCAGGCAAAACTCGCTTATGCGGGCGAAAAGTGAAGTCATTAAAAGCCACTTAATCTCTTTTAGATTGTCTCTCTGACCCCCTCTCCATACATCTCTCCCACTCTGTGGTTCTTAATTAGAACTGCGCAGGCAACTTTATTGCCATCTACCTGCAGGACACCAAAGGACATTGCATCGTCCGCAAATTGTGAATGTCACTGTCTGTTTATCAACTGCAGCAGCATCAAGAGAAGGGAAAGGATGGTGGGTTGAGAGCGGGGGAGAAGGTCATAGTATTTGACCCCCTACTTTTCGTACTATTTGCCAAAGCTTGAACAAAGCAGCCGAGGAAAGCACTCAACCACTTCAACCACTCTCCCACTCACGCACACAGTCAGCGGGAATCGTCTGTGTACCACTTAGCACTGCTATCGGCGTGGCTCGTATTATCTGCTGAAAAGTCAAAAATGTGTCCACAAATATCAACACAGCTGACGAACGACTCGATAACTGAACGGAATGAAACTTAATGGATTTTTAAGTGGCCCCAGGAATCATATATGAGTATCACATACGCATTCATATCTTCAATTACAAGGATATGTCATGCTACACAAATAGTCAGTAGATTAGATGAGCAAATTGGACCAACATTGTTACCATTTCCATTTGGGCCAAGTAAATTGTTTGGGAATGCGTGAAGAAACCTTTTTGATGTTCGCACACAGCGAACAAAGACAAGCAAACCAATTAATGTTCTTCTATGGGAATTCACATTTTTAAAAGCACGTGCTGACTGTCTAGATGATACGCTGTAAACAGAATAAACCAGAGAAAGAAACTGTAGAGATAGAGATAATCCCTTCACTAAATATCCTAGAATTTATAAGGAAAACTAGGTTGATATTACATCGCGGTAGATTTCCCATTAGCAATAATAACATCACTGTACTGTGCATATCTTATTGTTCCTTTCCCTACCCATCCTCTTTGCAATTAACCACTACGGGGTATATACAAGCAAAGTTTCAATTAAATATCGTATTAGGTTTCTAATTCAACAACATGTACAACAAGTTTATGGAACAATCTTGGAATTGTTCTGTCTGTAGCTATGCGCAATAAATTGACGTTGCATTCCCGCAGAGCGTGGAGAGCTCAAGAGAGAGAAGCCGAAACACAGCTACAAATATGCATATTTATATATAGAGATATATCTGCAGTCGCTTGCATAACCTCTGCATCTTCAACGCACTAGCGCCACTTCCCTCCTGCTCCCACCCACTCTTGTCTCTCGCTACAAGGCGCTTAGCTGGTACTTAGGTACTTCACATGCCGGCAAACAACAATAATTGGCAGCGAGTACCACCCTCCGTGAGCGCTTGAACACGCCTCGCCTAATTGCTGTTATTGCTAAGGCTGCGGCGACCCCGGAACGCACAGGATAATGAGTTTTCCATTAGCGTCTAAGTATGGGGGGTAATGACAATATTTGCCAGCCGACTAGGCGATTGCTTGGGTGAAAATTCAATTACTGCACAAGTGAAATGGAATTAACCAACCCCTCCCCCCTGCTCACGCTGTGCATACACCATGATTGGCGTATTATCATGGATAAGGAAGGGGAGCTCCCTCATATTGGCAAGTTTCTCAAACTTGCAACAATGCGCATCGCAGCGGATACAATGCCTGCCTGCCTGCCTGCGAGTCGGTAAGTCTGCTACTGTGACTTGCCGCAAACTTGTGGCAAAATAAGCCCTACTCGCATACAGGAATAATCCCAACTATGTATTATATGTTATATATATGCGCTCCTACCCCACCATCAACAAAGTTATGGCTCATCATTTACGGCCAAGAACAAAGTACTTATGCATACAAGTCTGCCACACACACACACACATATTCAACTTTCCGCTCAAATTATCTTGGCAAACTTTATTTAAATGACAGCCAAAAGTCGTAAAGCTCAAGGAAAAGCGCTCCTAAATTTTCCCCTAACGTTATTGACAAATTTAAGTTGAGGCCTTCGAGTTCTCGCTGTAGGAGCGCGTCGACTGCCAGCTGCTTGATTTATTGCATATGACAACTGAGCTGAGTTGTATATTTTGAAAAGAGCCACCAGGCGAACCAGTCTGCATGCCCACTCAACCGTTTTGCCAAACTCCCCGCCTCTCATCGACGGTTTGCCACTTGCTTTATTGCGTATACGCATCGTTGACGTGCGTCTGGTTCAAGTTAACAGCAATGGAACATTTATGAGTCTGTAAATTTGAAAATATATTTCCTACTAGATTACTGCGATAATATACAAGCACTCAGTGGTAAAATTAGCATATCAAATGAGATAGATTAGCACATTTAACTAAACTAAACTAACTAGCAACGATAAAGTTGTGAAGTAGGAAGAAGGAAAGGAATAATTCAATTTTAATTCATTATTTGGCCAGGCAACTTTCTTAAACTTTCTTAAGTTATTAACTCTTTTTAAAAATTCTTATTGAACACATTTTATGCCTCTCATAATTCTCTTCTCATCGCTCGTCGTAACAGAAGTTAAAGGTTGAGTTATCTGTATTCTTCGTTCCTGCATAAATTTCATCTTTCCTATTACTCTGCCTAACTCATGAATATTTTTGTTTGATTATCTGCCTTTAAAGAGTACGAAAGAGTCCCCACATAAAAGACATCCATAATGCATATGTTGTTGACATTAATTGCGGCAATCGAGCTCTTTAAAGAGATGTGCTTGAAACTCAACTTCCACACAAATTTAACAAACTCCCCCACGAAGTCGCTGCTTCCCGTGAGTGGAGATAAATGTACGCTCGTCTTTCCGGCACGCAACGTCTATATAAATAATGAAGGCGGCGAAATGTTTGCCGGCTCGTCTATTTGATGCCATTAGACAAATTACAATTACCGACATTTAATGGACCGAACGAGCGGCAATAAGATGTTCGGGTATTATTTAATAACTTCATAACAGGCGTAAACCATAAACGGCTTAAAGCCGATATTGAGAGCTTGGCAAAAGTTTCAGATCACACCGCTTGGGGAGTTTGGCATTACTCACGACTTGGACTAATTAGGAGACTTAGTCTCTGCCAAGAGACTTGGAGCTTAGCGCTTAATCAGACTTTAGTGGGTTCCGCGCCGACGCTTTGATGGCAATAAATCCTAGACGGGAAATTGTGTGAGTAAGTGGAGCATCAATCTTGATGGGCAGCAGCTGTCTTTTCCCGACTTATCAAGCGCCATGTGACATCTAAAAACAAGACTGTGGCATATGTAAATTTCCATGGAAATCGTTTTGATAGGCGTGTTCACGTGCGTGTGTGTTGGAGGGTGTACACTGTATACATGTTGTTATTGAGTCCCGGCAAAGCATCGCGTAATTCATTGCGATTAAAAGCGTAATTTTCAGTCATGAATGCCGGCAGGAAGGTACCCTTTTCATATGGCATTAGCATAGAAAGAAAAGGTTGAAAACACTTGCAGATACCGTTGAATAAACAAATGAGGGTTGCCTCGGGTTCCTTTTGGCTTGAAGATTTGTCCGTTTTGTTTGTAGCTCCCACCCACAGCTCAAGTCATTCAATTTCTATTGCGTAATGGTCCCTTAAAGCGCTTTTAATAATAACTTCAATTTCTTTCGTTTTCTTTTGCTTTCGAGCGAAGAGGGAAGAGAGAGGAACAGGACACTTTTAATGCCAGACACGAGTGATTTCTGTTCCAGAAATAGACTATAGACTATACTATGGAGATGACAATAAAAACAGAGCACAGATCACGGGGCAAAGTATGAAATTTATGTTATTTATTTAGTTTGTTTACCCTGCAGTCATCTACATGTAAAAGAGGGGTATATTGCTTTTAATAGTATTTCGAATAGGCTGTGAAAGGGTACATATGTTGTATTACCAGTCAAGCACAGATCTCCACTATTCTATTGTCATAGAGATTCCTCTATATTTCTATATACTAAGTAACCTTTTACGTTAATTAAGATAATAATAATGCAAGCTTAAATAAAACTATCTCAATTCCATTTAACTTAATTAAATATCTTACGCTGCATGGTGTGTTTCTTTTTTAAGCAGCTTCATTCTGTAAGCGCACTGGAAAAACAATTGCTGTGCTAGCAAGAATTGCAGGCATTCAAGTTATTCGCGAAACGAGTCTCCCTCCTGGGCACTGAGTTGGCATGCGAGTACCTCATCTTGTTGATATTTCATTAGGATGTTTTCCATCGTCGTTTCGCTGCTGTTTATTTTAATTCGCTGTCAAAACTCGCACAAAGTACACAGCAGCAGAGACACTTGACATTGCTGTCCCTGTAAAATAGGAGCACATAAGCTACCTATCGAAAGAAAGAGAAGTGAGAAGAGTATAAAGCACAGCGAGGAGAACCATCACTCATGCAGAGCTGGCTTCGGTTGTTGCCTTCAATTTGTTTAGCCGAATTTCGTGCAATATTTAAAATGATAAATCGGCTTGGGGTACACAGAAGAAGCTTGAGTGGAAATGACAATTGATATCAATTTATAAATGGCTGTTCTCAGCCTTCGTATCGAATATGTTTATCTCTGTGTGCGTAAGGTTTATGTGCATTTTCCTTAGCCTACTTTCCGGCGCTGGTGTAGTTGAACTGTAAGTAAAACAAAGAAAAACCCCAGTGAATTGTCCGCTGACACATGACATTGCGTTTTCCATTCAATATTGGCAATAAGCTTCAAATTTGATAGGCTTTACCGAAAAGAAACTCCAATGGGAGATGGCTTTTTTTCATAATTTATAACCATGGCGAGTGTCTAATGTGCCGAGGGTCGTCGTTGACGTCGGCTCTTTATGGCAATCTTGGGGCATCCATTAGTTTCAGTCAAATTTCATAAGCAAACACGCAAAACCAATATACTTACCAACACACACATACATATATAGATTGGCATTAGTGTGTGGCGTAAATAATAAACATACGAGTACAAATACGTATACGGGCATTATAAATAGCTTCACGCACAGCGTCTGCCATCAATCAATGCCCAGGCAACCCTCTGCCAGAGCCGTGGCCGGGCTAAAGACCTTCTTTACCACCTCCAACCATCAACCCGCTATGACTGTTTCCGCCACGCATTACTCAGCACATTTTGGGTTCACCCAGATTTGACACAGTAAATTGCCTGTGTTCAATATTTGCCAACATTAAAGTTGACCCATCATGATAATCATTATGTAACCTGCCAACATGCCAAGCCCTGTCAAAAGGTTTTTCATGGTTAATTAAAAGCCAGTTTAATGTTCATGTTCCTCAAATTGACCTGGCAAGTGGGGAGCGGGGTTCAATGGCTTTAAATAAATTAATTAATTAACTTATATTGCTGCCAATTTCACTGTTGCGGTCACGTCTACGTTGGCACGAAGTGCTTTGGCACCTAGCAACATTTTCTCCCGAAAAGTTCTTCAGTCCGTCCCGAAATTACAATACTTTTCTGTGTGAATTAGCATAATGCAATTATGGAGACTCGTAACTTTTCTCTATTTACCCAGACATGGCGGAAAGTTGTTTAAATTGAAACTTAACACTGCTCAAATAATTAAAATGTTAATTTTAGCGTGGCACAGACGATTGTAAAAAGTTACTTGCGTACAAATAAAAAAAATACATATTCATAAATATGTTTTGCTTAAATCCCTTCATATGTGTGTATATGTTGTGTGTGTTTGATGAAAACACGAGAACAGAAGTTATTTTCCATCTGTTTTCTGTTTCTATTTTCATGCTAAATCTCGTTGGTATGCATGACTTTTTATTTACACAGTTTGTTGTTTTGCTTTTTTCGTTACAACATTGATTGAGTTTTAATATAAATACTATAATGAAATATGCAATAAAAATCTACCTTTGATAGCACGTTATGTTGTGATATTTTTTGTACAATGCAGATGAAAATAGTTTAGTTTATTCAGAAATAAAAGTGAAATTTTAAGAATTTTCAACCCACTCTGCCCCACTTCGATGGTACTCTACATTCTCATACACCTTCTTGGCTCTTTCGAAATATTTGCATTAAATACATTTGCAAGGAATGCGAGAGTTCTGTTCAAGTTGTTAAATGAAGTAAGTATGTGTTGGTTGGTCGGATGCCTTAACGCACTTGCGAACAAAAGTGCATTGAAAGCGTGTACCGTTATTAACTGGCAAAACGAGCACAGTTTTTCTTTTTTGCCATATTTTCCGCTGATTTTGCACAATAATTCCCATAAATTTAGTGAATTTATGCGAAATAAAAGCTGATCCTGGTCGCATAGTGAGGTCGCTTTTATTGCTTATATAAATCTCGGGACGATGTCAATATTAGAAACGTTTGACTTGGAAATCCATCGGATGACAAGTAGAATCTCTCTCTCTATCTCTCTCAAGGATGTGGGAGTCGTTTTAATGATGTGTTACATGCGTCTGGCTCATGTATGTGTGTGTGTGTGTACACGGTACAATAGTCAATGAAATCGATTTGCATATGATATCATTAAGATTGTTTCATGTAAACAGACAGACAGGCGCAGCTACTGACTTGAAGACTGCAAAGGAATTTAATAAGACAAAAATCATGGATACAGGCTGTACATTTTGTGAATTGAATCGGTTCGAGGTCGTTTGTTCCAAACGAGTTTTTCACCGAATTCAATTAAACGGTTGAGGCTTCGTTCTCAGCCTTTGCAAGCGCACAACCACAAGTTCGCATGTTGCGGTTTGTGGCAACGAGCTCGCATTTCCATGCATATCAATTGGCAAAAATGAAGAGATTTCCACGAAAATGAACACGTACAATGCGCACAACGGCGCAAACTGATTGTCGAGGCGTACATATGTGCACAGGCATATTTGTGTTTTCAAATCGAATGCAGAATGTTAATGCAACCTGCAGCGCAGATAAACAGAATGACAGAGCGAAAACAAAGTGAGTGTTGGCCAATTGGCACTCAATAAGTTCGCACTTTAAGGCGTCAAGCTGCTGTTGTTGCTGCGATGCAATGAAAAGCAATTATACAAGACCGTCAAGCGGGCGTAATTGAGTCTTTTCCCAGTATTCCGTCCATAGCAACCGGAGTAGTCTGCCGGGAGCAGACAGACAAATGGCATTTAATCAGTTGAACCTTGGCGTTGCTGTTGTCTGTCTGCGTTGGTCTGATGGCGTTGGCGTTTGCCGTTCGTTGAGCAAATTGCAATCAGTCGCAAAACAAGACAAAGGCAGCGCAGCGTCGCGTATGCGTAACGCGCGCGCTTTTGTGCAATTTCAGTGCAAGCAGAATACGCATACGCCATGCTGGTCGGCCTGTTATTTCTGGCCTGTTATTGTTGTGCCAAATAGTATGAATCGCATGTATAGTATGTGCGTGTGTGTGCAAATGTGCGTATACAGACCCTCACCACATGCTATTGGCAAACCCGAGCTGCCCGCATTATCCTAGTTCCCTCGCTTTGTTTACAAACCACAAGCAAGCAATTTTATTTGTGCATGTGCGTGTGCGTATGTCAAATCAATGAAAATCTGCTGTGACAGCCGCAAAGAACCCAGAAAGAACGTGTCAAAGCCCCATACAGCGCATTAGGCACACTGGGGGAAACCGCCACGCAGATGCGTTGAGCGTTGATTTGCTCTCACGTTGAAGGCTGAGATGTCACAAAGTTTTATTCATTCAATGTGGAAAAGTTTGTGCAGGTTAAAAAGAAATCACATGCATATAGGAAAACACGCACATATGCGTGTAGATCCCATCCCAGCTGCTGCGAAGGAAGGCTAAGCTAAAATCCCATCTCTATGGTGAATTAAATCAGAGCCCGACCCTTTATCAATGCCTGCAGCTCACGCTTAACTCTCGGCTCCATCTCTGTTGCCAAAGTAAAGCTCAGTTGTAACCGCTGTTAAATGGCAGCACATACAGGCACACACACCATTACACACCCACACACACCATTTCACACACAGCCGCACAAAGACTAATAAAAACACTCAAAAATTCTGCTTATCTAATCTTTGCGGCCGCAAGGCATCAAAGGAAGCGCTCGCATCCCGTTGTTGATGGCCATCAAAATACATTTTTTTCGACGGTCCCAGCTGGAGGTAAACAAAACACACACAGAGAAAGAGGAGAAAGAGGAGAAAATAAAGATACGGCGAAAAACCAAAACAACCAAGCTAGCTATCAACGTGATCTATAACGGGGCCAAAAAGGGTTCAAATTTGGAATAATAAAATACAATTTGATATGCGACTTATCTCTAGTTACTCAATGTAAAACAATTAGACCGAAAGTGTATTCAAAACGGGTCATGCTGTTATCAAACTGGATATTCATCAAGTGAAACTCGTAATAATAAATCCACCAATGAGTAGCTATCCAATCAGCCCGAATTTATTGTTGGCGAGGTAAACAAAACGTGAGCAGAGACTGTAATTAATGGGAAATAAATGTTTTTATATGGAAAAATTTGAAGCCTTTCCAAGTATAAAATAATAGAAAAATACCCTTATTTTCTTGCGTAATTTTCAACTTAAAAAAGTAATCGGATTTTGCTCATTTAATTGGTCTTATTTCCATATAAATTTATATTTAAGCCTTGCACAAACTAGTGAAATAAATGCTGATTGTAGACTTTCCTTTTTCCTGGAATTAACTTTTTATTTCATATGTTTTGGTTTTGAAAGAAGCCACACGCGCAAAGACTAGAGTGCACTGCCCATAAATTAAGCAGCTTTTCCTAACAGCTCAGTCCAAGGGGCATACATGCAGTATGCCATACAGATATATATACAATATATATACTCGTATATAGTATGTGTCTTTATTTTTATCAGCTTACATATTTTTGGTACACAAAGTTGTGCCAATACCTTTGGCACGTTTACCGGATGTGATTTAAAATCAATTTAATATGCCATTTGGAATGGTATTTGTTGTTTTTTGAGGTTAGAAAACTAACCCATCAAATTGGCCGTTATTCGAAAACACATCAATCATACGCCCAGTTGTGCGAAACACAGGAGCTTTGTTTTTGTTATTCATTAAGTTTTTGGAACGCCGGAAGCTCTGCTCAACTTGCAGTTTGCAGTTTTAAATAGTTGTTGCAAGTTGCTTCGTTGCAGGCAATTAAACTTTGCCAACTATTATGGAAAAATACTGCAAGCTGCTGCATTTCGGCAATTGAAAAACTTTAACTAAATTTTCCACTGGGAAGTGAATACAAAAGGACAGAGAGTTTCCCCTGTCTCTCTCTCTCTCTCTCTCTCTATCATTCTCTGTATATAATGCAACTTGAACGTGTGCACAGTAATTGATTAATTGACAATCGTGCACCTCATGAGTGCGTACTTTACTATAATTGCAGCTAATTGGGATGGTTCAACCACCGTAATTGACCATTGAGTGGCACTCAAGCAAACCCAACCCAACCTAATCACAATTTAGGTTATTCGATGCGCTAATGTGCAATTTTCAAACGAAAAACAAGCAAGGGAAGACAAGACAAAGAACCAAGTCAAATCCATCAATCAATGGGAACCCAATACCAAATGATGCCATGGCTATTAGAAGAGCGGAGCATTTTATGGCTGCTCGCTGCAATTTTTACCAAATAAGCTTTGCCCAGAATGCAGAGAAATAACTGTGCACAGTAAGATGAATGTGTGTGTGTTTGTGTGTGTGCTGCATAAGAGGCTTATGTTTCAGGTACTTCAGCTTTATACTTTATTTCTTACTTAACTTTAGCAATCAGAACTTGTTGATAAACGTAACTGAAAATAGAAACTAGTCCGCTAATCAATTAAATTCCAATGGACTTTTCATACAGGCCCCGTTTAAAACTGAGGGCCAATAAATATTTTTTTATTTTACTGATATTAAACATATTTGTACCCACGCACATGCAATTAATTTGACAACAGTCGATAAGGTCGACAATGTTTATAAAATATAAAAGAAAATCAACATGCGAATATCAAAATATAAAAACACAATTCAGTTGGCTTTTATACCCTGTGCGTGGCGAGTGAATGGGGTGTATTTGCAAAAAAAGGCGTATAACTTTTTATATGATTATGAGGAGTAATAAATAGATTTGATGTAAATTTATAAATAACTTATGTGTTTGTTATTTTAACAAATTCAAGTCTCCTGCAAAAAGTTGTATTAAACGTTATGAAGGGCAACCCCTTTACAATCAACGCTGCATTCCGAAGGCAACAATACTTGGAAAATAAATGAAATAACAAAGGCATAAACAATAACACTGGCAACAAAATTGCGTTGAATTTCCACACAGAATTCTGTCACACATGCGAAACGTGATGCTGCAATTGCCGATGGGCTGCACGATAAACTCAGTGGCACGTTCGCTTCATCATGACGCCGCGTCCACATTGTTTGGTGAGCATTGTCAACAGTTCAATTGAATATTGCTCACATACACCCATTCCCTGACCCTTACCCATCAGCCACACTGTACAGGCGCCACACAAATGCATACTCAAATACCGTATGTGCTTGTTGTTGTTTTATATTTACGTATACTTAATATTTGTGCACACAAGAGATAAGGCGCGTGCTGGAAACGACTATGCGCACAGATCCTCGACTGATTCGCCTTGAAGCAGCAAACGCTGCTGTTCGTGTTTGTTCCTCTTGTTGCCCGACTTGCTACCAGAGCCGCCTGCGGCCTTGCCACGCCTACGATTGAGCACGCCATCCGTGTCATCCATCATGCGCAGAATTGTGGTCTGTACAAGAAAGAGATTTTTATGAATGAATATGATTTGTACGATTTCTGAAATCAACAATACCTGATCCGAACAGTCCATGGGGGCGACTGATATGTCACGCACAGCTCGGAACTTGCCCACATTATTGAGATGTTCGTTCTCTAGCCGAAAATAGTTCCATATGAAGCGCCTGAACACTTCGAGGGGACTGAGAATGGTCATCATAACATCGCCCTCAATGTAACCAGCCTGAATGAGGCTCATGGACAGCGTCCAGCTGAAACGCAATATTAAATCCTCAATTATGCCAAAGTAATAGAACCACTGCAAGAGAGAGAAGAAAGAGAAAGGGAGTTGGAGGTGAGGAGAAAAGTAATGGATGCGTTGAAAGATTGTTTTACGTGCTGTCCGCTTGGACAAATATTTATTGCGACCATTAGCCCACGTCCAATCCGGGAGCGGATTCGAGGCCAACTCACCGTCGATGAATAAACGATTTCCTCACGCAGGAATCGATTGTCGCCCGCCTTCGCATCGAACAGCCCCCAGTCCATTTTGATGTCCCATGTGTAGGCGTAGCACGAGGAGAAGAGAGCAGCAGTTATCCAACAGTAGAACCAGGGGTTCTCCTTCGACAACGGGTAAGAGTCTGCAAAGCAGGCACGAAAGAGAAGATGTGAGAGAGATAGACGAAGAGAGAGAGTAAGTGGAAAGTGTGCTACGTGTTGTGTGCTAAAATAAAATTAACATGAATTTGTGGTTGGCCATGAAGCAAACCCCTAATTGACACCGTATCATAAACAGCACGCATAATGAGTGCCTTCATTGCGTGTGTGTATGGTATGAGTGTGTCCCATGGGTGTTGTGTTTTAACGAAAACACACTTACACACAGTCATACACCCACACAAGCACACACGCACACCTGCTTCACTTACCCGTTGTAGTGTGAAATTTGTGCGCAAAGATCACCACAAAGAACGAGGTCGCATATTTGGCAGCATTCACCAGATGAGGGACTGCCTCCTTCGTATCCCGATATCGTCGAAAACACTGGGCAAAGCGAAAGTAGGCAGGCAATATGGCCACAATGGGATGTAGAATTGATACATATTGCACACAGTGATTGCCAGCTGAAATGGATGAGCACAACAATTCAAGAATGAACCTTCAATAAACTTCAATGAATCAAAACAATGAATCATTCGTAGAAATTAATGAATAAAGCCTGGCGCCAATATAAATGAATTGCATAAATCAACATCAAATGCTAATGCCAGGCTTTATTTCTAATTTAAAGAGAATTTTCAAAGTAAACTTTAGTTTCTCGGAATGAGCTGTATAAATTATATTAGCAAGAGAAGCATAAATTAAGAACTTTAGAAATTAATGTAGGTCTCTCGCATGTTTATTAAGCATATCATACACATATACTATAATGTACGATTTCTCATGCATCTGTAATTAGTTCCACAAGCTCCTTCAGGGGTTTGTTAAGTAGTTTCAGTAGAATTCGTAGTACTCACCCTCTCCGGCTTTGTGCCAAGTTGGACTGCGCCCAAAGAAGCACATTAGAAACGGAATATCCAGAAATGCAGGTACCATGCTGTTCAACTGATCCGCCAGCCAGAAATCGGCAAAATTAACGAAGCAAAAGGGGGCCATGATGACGCGACTGAGGATACGCAACGCCCAGTAGCGAGCCTCATGATGAAAGGTCTTTGTGGGGTTCAGCAGAAAAGTAACCATCAACGTATAGAGAAACAATGGCGCCGCATACTGTGGAATTCCCAAGGGCTCACAAAATATGTAGCAGAGCACGCAACATGCCCAAATGACGCCAAACACTGAGGCAATCTCCATTATGTTTTGCTCGGAAAGATGATTGCGTGGATCCAGCTCGAAAATAAGTACATGATTGACACCAGACGATCGCCAGCCATATACATTGACACCCCAAAGGAAGAGACACTCGGTAATCAGAAACGGCGCTCGGAACATGCGTAAACCGACTCGCCAGTTCTCACCGAAGCCATAGAACATGGCAGACACGATGACGGTGAGGAACAGCACTACAAAGGCTCCCGAAAAGAGTCCAACCTTAAAGGTGGTCCAAGGACTCTGTTGCTCACCCAATGGGGGTACCCTAAGTCGCTTCATGGCACCTACAGACAGTAATTAATATGAATATTTCATACACTTATTATATTAAAGGTTGGAGCTTACGTTGTCTATCGCCACCCTCAATGTCCTGGGTGACCGCCTGCTCGGTTTCCTGTATGAGTCGATCGATGTCTTTGTTTGTATAGAAATGTGCTGCCTCAACATGATCTGTGCGCCAACGAGCACCATAATCAACACTGAGCAGCTTGTCATGCTTCTTGAGAATCTTGCGAAAGCCAGTAAAATTGAGATTCTGATAGTTTTGCAGCAATATCAGCCCCAAATAGAACTCGCTAAATGCCAATTTGAGATCCTGAATCTTTCGTGCGGGCACATTCTTCTTGCCCAATGGAGTGCGTCGTTTCCAAGCAGGCTGCTTCTTCACATGGCCCATTTCCATTGCCTCAGTTAGTTCGCTGCGCAAGCTGCCATACTTTCGCGTGGCTTCGGCCATTTTCTCTGAGTAAAATGTATTTATTTTGGCCAACTCCTTATCGCAGTAGTGAAAGAACTCCTCATCGAACTTTGCAAAGTAGCGTGTGAGCATCTCCCGATCCACCAGCTCTGCTGACGGTGCCTGTTCAATGGCCGCATACAGCATTGCTTTCATTTCCTAAAAATATAATTCATTACTATCAAACATTTAATTTTCTTATTTATTTTTAATTAACCGCTTCAGTTCAACTTTAATTAACCGATCAGCTTCAGTGTTGGCAAGCATTTAATTAAAATACCAAAGAAAAGTAAACCAGTTTTAAATGAATACTCTCTCTTTTTATTGCCGTTGTGCAACATTGTTATCGATTAGCCATGTAATTAATCAACATTGATATCAATCGAATCACACCAACGTATTTAAGTCAAGCAATCATCGTTTCACGCGCACGGTAATGTGCGTACTATCTTGTGCTTCTCTAATGCTTTGTTTACGTTTAATGTGAGCAAAACAAAACAACGGTTTGCCAGACCGTTTCAGCGCATGCGCCAATAAAGCGGCGCGAGAAAAGCTCTTTGTTGACAGCTAACAGCTGTGCAGCCGATTTTCCACATGACGTCACCAACAACTGACAGCTAGGAAAAGCACACTCTGGTCTATATCCATGGGATACATATTTTTCTTCTGATTTTTCACAGCGTCTGGGCTGCGTCTTACCTCATAATTAATATATTGTTTACGCCACTCAGGCGTTATGTGCGCCGTCAAATGCTCTGCGAACTTCATCTTTGTTAGCTTTATTCACTGTTCCTGCTGCACTGCATCCACATTAGGCCAAAAAAAAAAGCAGAAAACGGACGGCGTTCCACGCGCACGTTTTCACGTAAACAACAGAACTGGGCCAAGCGCCAGCGAAAGTTCTCACTGATGGCCTGAATGCCGCACCAAGTATAGATGATGCTTAGAGGGAGATGAATTCGGAACGAGGGGAGGGTGGCCCGAGCCAATGAGCTTTCAATATGTAAATGTTTTCGTTTCAATTGTTGTTGTCCTCGGCCACGAATGGACGCGACCGACATCAACAAAAACAAACAAACGCAAACAGATGTGCTGCCAAAATTGAAACTGATAACACATCTTGCCACACATTGGCTCCGCTTCAGTTAATTAAAGATATGATTTGTGGTTTCATACACAGCTTTATTGCTTGACACAGTAGTCATTATATTAAATGAACAGACTTAAGAGAAATAAGTTATTTAGTTATAATGAAAACCTAAAACAGCTGCACAAATAAGACTGCATAATATTTTCCTTTTTAACTAAGCGACTTACTTAAAAACCTTGGGAAAATAAAAGTTTATTAACAATTCTGGACAGTAATAATAACTCAGCATATTTTTTGTGACTTTAGTCATCCATGATATCGTTTGTCAACTTTGACTGTCTGGAACACCTTCAGTATATAAGTAGTCGAAATTGTGATTGTGTGAACGTCTTATCAATATTTTTTTTGTTTCTGGAAAAACTTGGTTTGGCAAAAAATCGTACAAAATCCAAAAGCCCTGCACAAAACCCATTCCGCACTCTGCCTGACTCATGTAGATTATAGAACAGTTTCCGCGGTTATAAAAAAACAATTCTCACAACACTTTGATGGAGCAATCGCAAAGAAAGCGTGCCTCACTGTTGGTCTGATCGTTCAATTTGATTCAGTTTGGTCGCCCGCTCATTCGGTTCGGTTGGTCTTTCGTCTTATCACAATTGTGCCCCTGCCACTTCCCGTGTTCCCGTTCGTACAATTTTAGATTAATTGAAGAAAGGTCGGCTGGTATCACCCGTATGTAGAGAGTTCGACTGCATGCACGATCGTAGAGAACCAGAGTACGAACCAATTACTGGAGAGAGCAAAGACCGAGCACAATCTCTCTCGATACACTCGCCATTAACGTTCCGACTGCAGCTGTCAGTTCTTGATTGGTCTGCGCACTGAGAAGACATCGCGCGAGAGTTGAGAGCACGACACTACGAGTTAAACCAGCGACCCTCATTCATGTCATACCCCGTTGGGGATTTATAAACATACAACAACATTCAGAGATTAGCGATCGCGTTTGGTAGCTCTATTCACATTCCACTATAAATTAGACGGTTACCTTGTCCAGTGTTTAGTCCATTCACGATGCCGAAAGGAGCACAGCCCACAGCCGAGCAGGTAAACGTGGTAAAGACCCGTTTTCTGCAGAAATTGGAATCGGAACCACCAGCAGGTGAGTCAGAGTAGATAACAGACTAATATAGAGATATACAGCTATATTTGCATTGCATTCGTTGTCGTCGTTAGTGCCCTTCCATCCCAGCGATTTGGCGCGTATCCAAGAAAGCGATCTATGGATCACACAGCTACTGGAAGCCTACAAGCTGGACGTGGAGAAGACCTTAACACGCCTGTGGGAGAACTGTGAATGGCGTCAGAGCTATGGTGTCCACGACATCAACGAGACGAACGTTAATCAGGACCTTCTCCACGACGGCGAGATCTTTGTGCGTAACAAGGATAGGGATGGCATGCCCTTGCTGATTGTCAACATTTCCAAGCACTCGAAGAGCAAGAACCAAGAGGATCTGATTAAACTAATTGTCTACTGGGTGGAGCGCACGCAACGCGAGTATAATTATGAGAAAAAGATCACTCTGTTTATGGACATGACCGGATCGGGTCTCAGCAACTTGGATCTGGATTTCATCAAGCGAATCATTGCACTGTTCGAGAGCAAATATGCCTATACACCTAACTATATTGTAGTGCACGAGCTGCCCTTCTTGCTGAACGGTACGTAGAGCTGCATACTTAACCTCATTTCGATTAAAGCTTAACAAGAATTCACTTTTCCTCATCCGTTTTAGCTGCATTTAAAATCGTCAAGTCCTTTATGCCCGCCGAAGCCCTGGAGATACTGCGCGTGACCACAAAAAAAGATATTAACGAGTATGTGGATAAGGATAACTGCTTGAAGATCTGGGGCGGCAACGATGACTATACCTACAAATTCGCCGTATAGTAACATTGCCATACGATTTAGAAAATAGAAATAGATAACACTAATAAAGTATTTATCTGGTCAACCAACAAAGCGCCTCAGCACATTGAGCGCCGCTCAAAGCTGAAGCTTGAACGGAAGCTTTAGCCATTTGCACTCAAGCTTTGGCTCAAAGCGAAACTCGGGTAACTCATTGAAATGCAGTCGGCATAGGGCGACGACGATCGCACGTTCTATTGCAGTAGCGGGGCGGGAAGAGTAATTGCCCTTCTCCGGGTATAACGATTTATCCATGTATTGGTGTATTCGTGTATTGGTGCTCCACATCACTGCGTACGCCTGCCGCGACTACCAACGACGCCGATGATCAATTGCTCGATACGCCAACACCGTTAGTTACTCGCCGCAGCTCGTTGGAGGCACTCGAATTCGCTTGTCACTTTCGCTCGATTATACTGTACCTGTGGGGAAACTATAGAATCTAATCTCAGTTGTATCGTTTGCTGGGATTATCGATTGAAGTAGCTGTACGTGATAAGCCCCGGGCTGCCACTGGACTGGAGTTCAATGTTTAGTTTGTGCTCACCTCTCGCTCGTATCGTTTCACTTCAAGATGGGTGTAAAAGTAATGAATCCCAGCAGTTCCCAGATTGAGGAACTGCGTCAAAAATTCAACACCAAATACGCAGAATCTCCGCCCGCAGGTAAGCAAATGCTGCTGGCCAGGTGACCTTGAGTCGGTACAATGCATGCGTTGACATTTGCAATAATATTGACACGCTTACATAATATTTACACAGTAATTATAGGCTGGCACATCGCACAATGCATATAAGGTCTGTATGGAGAACATTTGCGAGTCGTTAAAACTACGAGTCGAATCGGCTTTTTTCCAATTACTGAACTATTAACTCGCGGAACAAGATATATATATATATTATATTGCATATTTAAGATCTTTGTAAGGGGTCTGGCCAGCTAATCCTTATCCATATCATGTGGAAAATATAGAAATTCCATACCCCCTCCAGATAGTGCTATTTTAAAGACTGGGCAGTTATAGCAGTATTATAATCTTGGTCAAATACTAATCCCAATCGCCTGCAATAACTGATTAAAATGCCATAAAAAGATCAACATTTGATAGTAATCTCCTTTTTCCTGCTTCTTTCGATTTGCAGTTCCATTTCATATAGTTGATATCGATCGCATACGCAACGATCATGTGTGGCTGCAACGTTTTCTGGAACAGCACGATCTGGACATGGAGACATCCCTTACGAAACTATGGGAAACATGCATATGGCGTCGGTCCTATGGAGCCAACGACCTTCATCATACTCAGCTTAATCAGGAATATCTGCACGAGGGTTCTATTTTCGTGCACAGCAGGGATGGCGATGGCAAGCCACTGCTGATCTTACGCGTTAAGCTGCACAGCAAATCCAAGAATCTGGATGAACTCATACGTATAGTCGTCTATTATATAGAACGCATTCAACGGGAGAGGCATATGTCACAGTTGAGTATATTCTTCGACATGGCTGGCACGGGATTGGCCACATTGGATCTGGAGTTCGTGAAGCGTATCGTCGAGACGTTCAAGCTTTATTATCCCAATGCACTCAACTATATACTGGTATTCGAGCTGGCTTGGGTACTGAACGGTAAGCTTGCTTAGAAAAGCTTTTCGGAATGTTATTTTCATTTGACTGACGCTTTGCACTTGACTTGCAGCCGCTTTTAAGGTCATCAAAGCTCTGCTGCCCCCAAAGGCAGTTGAGATATTGAAAATGATATCGAAAAAGGACGTCACACAGTACGTGCCCAAGGACAACTGTCTGGCCAGCTGGGGCGGCACTGACAACTATGAATTCCGCTTTGTGCCCGAGGCGAAACGAACGCCGGCCACGCCAGCGGAGGCAGCGGAAGTAGCAGAGGCAGCGAATGCCGGTGAGGATGATAAGAAGGTAAGCAAATGGTGCACTGAGAAAAATTGCCAGGGCTCTAAAGATAACGAATATTTAAGATGAGAAAGTCTATATACACTATGTACTCCATAAACTCGATGTATTCCATATACTCTATGTATTTCATATATTCCTTGTATTCCATATACTCTTTGTACTCTGTATTCTCTAAGTAATATATGTTACTGTTAAACTGTTCAAGTTCATTCTTAATCATCTCGTATTTTATTTCATATACATACATATCAAACTGTTTCATCCAGAGGATTCATGCTTTGTTTCTCAAGCATCATTATTATGTGTTGTGTTACTGTGCAAAACCACAAAAGAAATTATTTTGCTTTATTTTTGTGTTTAATTTTATGAAAAGACTGACTTGCTTGACTCTTAAAGCGAACTTTGTTGGTAAACTATTTCCATTGTGTGCGAACACACCCAAAAGACAAAACGAAAGAAAAAGCATTAAAACACACTTCTACGTTTTAATCTATATATGTATGTATGTACCTGCTCGTACGTATGTCGTATATATCCAGTCCGCTGTTTAGGTGTGTTTCGCCCTAATCCAGCCGGAAGTCTGTCTATTAATTGCTTTCGCTCTGACCCGTCCGGCACGCAAGCACCTTTTGCTTCTCCATTAATTGATTTACATTTGAAACCCGCGCGTATTGATTTGGGGTGTGTGCTCTGTGTGTGTGTTTGTGTGTCTTGGTTCCTTCCGGTCCGCATCGTAAATAAATAAATCTATTGTTGAATCCTAGCTAGCCTTTATGGCTATTTATAGTCATTTGTTTGACATATTGCAAAACTTTCACTTTCCTGCCCGGCCGGAATGGTCAGTGAAGCGTTGCGAGGCGTTGACCTGTAAAAAAGTAGAACACTCATGGAATACATTACGCACACACACACATTAATAATTCTCAGGGGGTAAATTTAGCGATGCGGGCAGAGCAGAGCATACATACATACATATGCACTCACATAAATAAATATGCCTACATATTAGTCCCGCTTCTGTTTTTGTTTCTCGCCCCCCTAATCAAATTAATATAATTTAGCACAACGCGCACACATCAACAAAGCCCCTCATCAGCTGGTATAGTGAGAGAGAGAGGATGATCGCCATGTGAGAAAGCTTTCTGTGTGTCACAAAGCTCTCTGGGTTTGTCTCTTGCTTGTTTGTGTTGTTGCTTCTGAATGTGCTTTTAGTTGTGTTTTCTCGTTTGTCGCGACACGACGATAGTACGTCATCGGCCACCAGATATACGAATGCATTCGCGATATTAACACGCTGTTGTTTTTTCGTTTATACTATATAGAGCTTGTGGTTAAATATTTGTGAGCCACATAAATCAAATAAAAGAAATCTGAAGACAGAAACACAATTGATATATTCTGCTTTCAGCAAACATGCCTAGGGTAGGTGGCGTCGTCGCTTATGGGTGTGTGTGTGCGTGCGTGTATGGTGATCATATGTATTGTGTGTTGGTATGCTAAACAAAGCATAACATCATTGGCATCCGAAACATCTCGTAAATGTGATCCGAATTCTAATTTATATGCGCTATGTACATTTAGTGAATTCACCCTCGCGTATCTGTCTATCTTACTTCTGGTTTAATATTAAATATACCGGCAGCACTTTATCATTGTTTCATTTGTTTTAAGAACCGTTGGTTTATTTTTCTCATTGAGCAAATGTTGTACCCCGTCCATTGCTTGCTGCTACGTCACTCTGCTGACGCGATGATTTTCTTCATGAACATATCGATTATTTGACGTGCAGCCAAGATAGTACGCCGTTTAAGCATTTTTAAATCTTAAACGATTATTAGAAGAAAACATTACATTATTATTTACAGATAACCATAAAATCGTTTGTTGTTTAAAAGATTACACAAATTATAAGAAATTGAATTATTTGACTACATGAACTGTTAATAACAGTTAGCGGCAATGTAAACTCTTGAAGTTTACGTATGTCGGTCTGGAACTAGCTCAACACCAGTCAGTTCAATTTCTGTGTTCGTTCAGTTGGGTTATCGATAATTAAACTGAGAAAAAGTTTGTTTAAATAAAAGTTTATTTATATTGCAACAACAAATTTATACTAATTTGAAGAGTAATTAATAAAGAAGTCAAAGTGCCGATCTCCATTGCCAAGGTTTGCTCAAACCAAACTCAATTAAAAACATAAAAGCCCTACACTTCTCAGAAAAAAATAAACAAATTAAATAGATATAGACTGAATATGCATCGCATCCATCACTGGGGGCATGTGAATAATTTACAATGTATATCAAACGAAATTGCGATTATCAAAATGGCCTCAAACTGTGCTCTCAAGTGGTGCTAGTTGTGTGGGATGGTACTCGAGAAAATGACAAAGCTCAGCATGAATCGATTGAGAATCTTGACATGGGGTATGGGAATGGGTGTTGGGGCATCTTGGTAAGGGGGTCCAATTCCGATGTTTGTAATGTGATTCATGTTGTAATTTTCTATCTTTATGTCTTTCTCTTTCGCTTGACTAGGTACACTTCGCGAAAAGCGCTCCAATGGTGCTGCATGATACAAACATTGGTGACCACATGGACACACCGTCGGACGGAGAGGGTAGGTTCTAATGTTCCCCTATGTATTCCACAAAATTTTTGTGTATATGTCTTTGCAGCAACTGTCAAACATAGTTTGCCTTGCTCTGGAATCTCTTGTAATTTTTTTGGGATTCACAATTTTCGTTACTAAAAACTTTAAAAATTTTTAATATATTGAAATCAAAGAACGCATACATTTTTGTATTTTTGCCCAGGTATGTTGCGTGTGGACCCAGAGTCAGACTTTGTCGATTTTTGCCCAACCAGTGGAGAGGCCAAACTGAGGCTTAAAAATATCCATAACAAACAGATTGTCTTCAAGGTTAGTGAAATTATCCAAGAGCCGCATAATATATTCATGATTCATGATTTTCCCCAATGCAGATCCAAACAACATCACCAGAAAAGTTTCGAGTACGACCGCGATGTGGTGTTATACCTCCCAGTGAAGTAGCCGAAGTCAGCATTTGGCTAAAGCAGGATCAGAAGCTAAATGGTGATAAAGATAAATTCCTTATAATGGCCACCATGTCACCAATGACTTCCGATTGCAACAACTCTGAGGTGGCAGAACTGTGGAAAGAAAAGACATCGAACGACCCAGATGTGGAGAACCATCGTCTAGTGTGTCGTCTATTAAAAAGTGGATCAAAGGGTGATTGTCATGGTTCTAATAAGGTTAGTGAAAGTACAAAATATTATGCAATTTCTGATTGATAATTGAATTTTTGGCTTTCTCTAGTTATCGCTACAGGAGAAACAAGAGATATTGGAGGAACAACTACAAGGACAAAGAAATTTACAAAAGATTACACTCTTTTTAGTGTTTTTTCTCATAGCAGGATTTGCTTACCTGTTGTATCAACAATGGGAGAATACTCCACCATGCGCAAGGGCGAGAGCTTACCAATGTCCTAGACGCAAATAATATTTACTTTCCCAATGTAATCTGACTAAGCAAGACGACGCCACTGCCCGACACAATAACCAGCGGAACAACAATAACAACCATATTGACAACAACAGAAATGACTGCGACAACGGTATACAAAAAGTGTTTTGCATTTGTGAACTGAGCAGGAGTATAGGGAAGGAGTACAGTGACAGCGACGACGATGACAATGACGATAGTAATGCCGAGGACGATACTGATTGCGTAGAAGCGATGCTGCTGGCACAGCTACAACTATCGATGTGTAGTGGTCACGCCGGTAGTCAGATGGGAGGAGTAGCCAATGGCGGTCATCTAATTGGTCTCATCGCTTTTGCACGAAAAATAGCGCGGGTACTTCTGTCGCTGTCATTGTTATGTTGTATATTGTTTCTTAGTTTCTATCTGGGAAGCAATTACGATGGCCCCGTTGTCGGCACAGCTCAGCAGCCAAGCACAAGGACAACTGACGTCTTACTGGTCAACAGCCCCGAAGCAGCAATCAGTTCAAGCACATTTACAACTATAGATCCTTCGGCTGTGAATCCCCACAAACATTTAGCTGAATCATAATCTATGTCCATGTATGTGTAATACGTATATGCCATATACAATTCTACAGAATAGCGAAACAGATCAAGAAGAATATAAATTTGTTTTCTCTTTAAAAATTATGTGCAAGGAACTGTCTGCCCGCGGCCTTCTCACTCTCTCGGTTTGCATTTATGATTCCAAATTTAATTTAGATGGTAATCTTGAACTTATCCTTTGAAAAATTGTAGCCAATAAAAACAATAAATGAATTTGTAATTACAATATGTACTATATGTATAAATTATAATCAAGTTATATAATTGATTAAAAGTTGATTAGTTTGTAAATAAATGTTTTAATTCGTTTAACTTTTCCATGCTTAACCTGCATATACTTACAAAATTTACTACAATCGTATGCATGTATGTATATAAATATATTATAAACAAAATCAAAATAAATGCGCATACATGGGGATGCGGCTTGACAACAATTGAAACGTCCAACTAGTGCTCCATTTAAATCTTAGTTCTTGCGTCCACGTCCTTTGGCTGCCTTTGCTTTGGCGGACTTTGGCGCCTCGTCCTGGGCTTCCTTCTCCTTAGCCTTTTCGTCATCATCGGCATTCTCTTTGGCTGGTGCCGGTTCAGCGGGAACTACCTTCAGCTTCTTGCTGGGTGGTGCAGCTGACTTCTTTTGTACATCGGATTCAGCCAAGAACACACTGTGCTGTCCACCACCATTTGCCAGTAGCATTCGTTTGTTTTCAGTGTTCTTGCTGGTCACCAAAGCCGGCTCCAGTTCGTCATCACCATCGCCTACGCCCAGTTGATTGTTGGAACCCATGCCCCAGGTGTACAGTTTACCATCTTTAGTAATGGCGTAGGAGCAAGCTTCGCCGCATCCAACGTAAGTGGTCTTCCCACTAAGCGCTTTAATGGGCGTCAACTTCTCCACAACTTCCTTAACATCGCCGATACCCAGGCGTCCATAATCGGGGCGACCCACTGCATAGCAATTCAATTTATTATCCAGAACCAGAGTGTGATGTTGTCCACCAGCGATATGTTTAATGTCCTTCAAATCGGTCTTAATGGGTATAAGTACGCGGTCAGTCTCCTTCGCGTAGGCCAGCTGTTTGTAGTTGTTCAGGCCGACAGCCCAGATGGTTTCGGTCTGGGATTCCCGAAGAAATGTGCAGTAGTTTGTGGCCCAAATAGCCTCGAAGGGCTTTGTGCGCTTGATAATCAACTGATCCGGTTGCAGCAAATCGCGTTTTCCTCGACGACCTAAGCAATTTGCAATATTTATTAATCACCACGTGGACAGGGGTTACAAAAACAAAACAAAACACATACCTTCGCCGCCGACAGAACGCTCAGAGATGCGTCCTAGCTGTCCTTGCTCGGCACAGCCTACTGTGTACACTTTTCCTGCCTTGGAAAGAATTACCAAGTGATCGGCACCTGAAGCGATTCTGGCGCAAACGATGCCCTCAAGTAGATTGATTGGAGTCCGTTTGTTGCCATCAATAGTAAGTCCCATGTTGCCATGCGAATCGCGGAACGAGCCCCACGCATAGACGCGACCATCCTCCAGCAAACAAGCCGAATGCGAATCTCCCGCCGAAATGCAAAGCGCCTTGCCAGGTAACTCAATTTTTGCTGGCGTGGTTTCGCTGCCCTCTTCGCTAGTATCACGGCCGAGGGCACCCTCGTCGTTGCAGCCAAATGAGTATATATCGCCATTGTCGGTCAACGCCAAGCAATGCATGCCGCCAGCACAAACATCTACAGGATTAGGTATGCTGTCCACCAGGGCGGGACGCTTACGCTCCAAAACGTCCACGCCAAGGCCCAGCTGTCCAGTATCTCCGGCGCCACACACTAAAACATTGCCGATGACATCGCGACGCTTGGGCAGATCCAGATTGAATATGATGCGCGCTCTTTTTGATTTTGGTGGGTGCGTTTCTTTCTCCTCCTCGCCATTGTTGTTGTTTGCTGGTGCCTTGCGACGGGACATCTTTTTTGTTATATATTGATTGAAGTTCACAATTTTTAGAAAAAAAACTGAAAATTTTACAAGGTATATAAATAAATAAAACTAAGTTTGTATATATGGTATGTATGTATGTCCATGTTTTTATGTACATATGTAAGGTTAGGTATTTGACTAGGGTGACGCCGTTGCGTGTGGTACTCACATTGGAATTTTAATTCTTGGCTGCACGGCGAGAGTGATGCGAATGCTTCAGAAGATTTTAGACGAGTGAAAAACCCAATGAGCCGACTTCTGCAGTAGTTAAGCGAATGATAACTCCTAAAAATGCGCGGGAAAGGCGAAACGCGGTGAACATAGAAGTAGCAGCCGGCTTATAGAGGGTTGCATTTAAAAATTCCAGATTGAATGCTACAATCGATATTTAAATCTTTGTACCGATACTTTTTAAAAATACTTGCGTGAGTATTGAACAAAATAGCTATCGATAACGACATTTTATCGGCTATGTCAATACCCTGTACTTATTAAAGTTTGGGTGTATTATTGCAATTGTGATATAATGTTGATTAGTTTATTTGATATGTATGAATAGATAAAACAAATATTATCTAAGATATAAAATATTTTGTCACCCTATAACTTTAAACATGCATAAAGAAATTGAGTCAGAATAATGTTCATATTACGAACAGTGGGCCAATGTAAATGTTCAATATTATCATCTATTTGTTGCCAAACTTCTGGATAAGTGTGAGGGACTATATGCATCACTGGCACACCTATGAAGTATAAATTTGATTCAATTATTAAAAAAATAAAAATAAAAAACACGATATAAATATGAACCTGCATTCAAAAATGGATAATGATCGTCCATTATATCGGTAAAATGATCCTGGAGCTTGTAAAACAGCTGATGCGAAACACTAAGTTGTCCGGATTGCGTGAGCTCTTGTTCAATATCGGCCAGGTGTTCGTGTAGTCCCAATGTACGTACATATCTGCTCATGTAGATATGATCGGGCGCACCAATTAAATTCAAAGTGATGACTACACTCTTGCAATGAATACCAAATCTTAAAATAAATATATCGAAGTGATTAGGTAAATATTAGGCTTACTATGTGATCTAGAGGTATAATATTCTTCTGGATAAAATGATTTGAGCCAAGTAGTGGATACGTATTATCTTCTTCTCCATCCACGGATTCATGTCCATCAAAAAATGCCAACTGGAGTTAAGAGTATGAAGGACATTACCAATTTTTTCGATTTAAATCGATAACTTACCACCAATCCAAGGTCTTTACGGCTAGAAAACTCTTGGAGTAAAAACCTATTGAGACTCCTAACTACATTTAAAATAATAGCACAAGAAACTCCGCCATCAGTAGCACCAACAAAGTCTTCTTTTTTCGATGTATCTATATACTTCGTATCGAAATGACAAGTTAATATTAGAAACATATCTGCAGTTGGATTCATTATCCCTATAACATTTGTAAATAGATTCAAATCGCCAAACTTATCACGTTTGGTAACAAATCCGAGTATTTCCAGCTCATCGACAAGAAACTCAATCACACTGATATGGCCCAAAGATGCAGCCCAACGTGGTACTAATATCTGTTTTAGCGTCACATTGAAATAGGTCTCGTTGTACTTCAATTTTGGTATTGTTGAACGAATGCCCATTCCGGACAGCCTTAAGTGGATCAACAAAAAAACAAAGCACAATCCAAGTAAACCAGTAAAATAGCGGGAAAATAAAAACATTTCAACGTGTTCAGCGTTCTGCACAATTAATAAAACTATTCATTTTTTGTTGTTCGCTCAAAGACTTTGGGTCCATAATTTAGGCGTAACGAAAGCATTAGATTGCACACCCTGTAACAGAAATTTACAGTAGGTATACAGGCTACACAAAAATACAAAATCGATTCTAGCATTAAATACACTAACAATTTTATTAAGAATCCTGACATTTTAAATTCTTTAATATACTTTAAAAAAAGAGTCTTAATCAAGATATACATTTCGTTTGAAATTAACAATATAAAATATAGTATAGTTGCCAGTTCATTGGGTTTATAGTTACACAGACATAAGCATAGTTTATGTATATAAGGTTATACTGGTTGGAATAATAGTCACATAAACCCATAAAGATCATTAGTCCAAATAACATATGCACAAATTTCAAATCAACAAAGACATTTACTAAAAACTAAAATCATATACTAATGGTTTATTTATCTAAAAAACAAATCGATTAAAAATCACTTCAGGGGAATGTGGAATTAGGATTATCGGCGAACCGAATTTGAGATTTCCTTGCAGACATAGTTAAAGATAATTTACAATATAAATGTGATGGAATTCGAATCTCAAATTAACGAACATTTGTTCATATGCCAGAACAGATGACAGACCTGAGAGATCGGCGTGTAACACAAATTTCTGTAAGTTAACAATTCGGACAAAGTTACTTGCTTCTGGAAAGCCAGATAATTTGAAACACCAATTACATATGTGCAAGGAAATATGGTATAGTTTGTAAATGTAAATAGATGCAGTTGGCAGGCTGCCGAGAAAATAGAAATGTATACACATATAATATGAATGCAGTTGTAGATCAATATAGATGCGCTAAGTGAAAAGCAGTACAATTTACAACATTTACAAGAGTGTCGACGGCATCACCTTGATCTGGTCATTCGTCATATAAACAATCACACGTGCGCTAGAATTGTTGTCAATAGACAAGGAAAAACCAATTGACCTGATCCGAGTTCGTCAACTCATCGCTGCATGTCTCGACGCTTGAGCACATCAAATATTACATCCGAGTCGTTCTGCTTGTTTCTCGAGTCGTTGTTTGAATCCTCCTCTGAATCGGTTTGCTCCAACAGCGGCACACTGAGCGTGGCATGGGAGCCTATCGCATTGCCGTGGACGCCGACTAGCACGCTACCCTTATTGAAATCATACTCAGCGGACATGTCCTCACCGTCGTTGTCCATGTGCAGTGCCAGCTGCTGCTTGTTTAACTGCGCCATTGTGGAGTATTTGTGCAACAAGTGACAGCAGATGCCAGCCAGACAAACCACCAGGCCGACCAGATTGATTGGAGAGAGTTGATCACCTTTGTATGCCACAGCTAGGGCCAGCTGACAGATATCTTTGAATATGCCCGCTATGGATAGCGAAAGACTGGAGGTTTTGCTTAACACCAGAAACTCGGTGACTTCCATGAGAAAGGCTATCAATGCTCCCAGTGTAACCTTGCCAATATTCCATAAGATATATTCCGTTGGTACATTATGCATATTTTCCATCCCCGCGTACAGCTTTGGTCCTGCCAAAATGAAGATGGGAAATGGTCAGATGAATTCTTATGATAGTCTTCATTTACTACCTTCAATAATAAACACCAGTGGGACCAGTGATGCAATCATCCAGGGCTGCATGTGATAGATCATATCGATGGGATTGTGCAGACCCAGTTTAGATTTCTGCATTATAAATTGCGCAAAACTCCAGCGCAAGCCGCTGCTCAGCGAGGCAAAGAGAATGAAGAAGAAACCCAAGGCATTGAACTGCGTTGACTTGTAAGTAAACATGAACAGACCCAGTCCGATAAGGCCCACAATCAGAAATAATGACCAACTCTGCAAAAGATTACAAAAATCATTAGTCTTTGGTAGACTTATATTGTCAACACCACTTACCTTTCGTTCCAATCCTAGCAGTATGGCAAAGAGCAGTATAAACACAATTGTTGAGGATTTGGTCATGGTGTACAAGGATATGGGCACCAGCAGAAGACCCCAATTCGAGAATCCAATGTCAATGCCGCTTGCGATGCCCGTCGGAGCCATTTTGCGCACAGCCACACGCCAGTCCAGCTGGACGCGTGACTTACCCATTTGCATCTTGTACATGCTGCGAATGGAGGCGGCTAGCATAAATTTCAACAGCAGATGGTACGTGACAATGGTCAGTGGAATGGGTAAATCCCTTATTACGTCCGTTTGATAGAAAGTCAATGTTATGGATAACGTCAGGTATAGTAGGACGATGACAAGTGTGCATATTGCCATCTGCATGAAGCGTGCATCGGTATGCCGCGTCATTCCGTCGTGCTGATGTTGATGTGATGCAGACGTGGCGCCGCTGCCACTGACACTGCCGCTATCGCTATTGTTGCCGCTGCCGCTCTTCGCGTACTTAAAATTGGCATGTGTCGGCAGCTGTCTCCGCTCTTGACTAACACGAGAATTTGTGTGCGACAATTCTAACTTCAGTTCGACTTCCTCAACTTTGCCGCCATCGACATCGCTGCCAGCGTCGACGTCGCCGTCGCCGGTATTAAGACGCTCATATTTTGGAGAAACCATTATCTATAGAACACTCTTGCTCGCCCCACAGGCGACGGAAGTTCGTATTGTAATGTACATGTACAAGACAGAAGGCTGGTGTGGCGTATTTTTACGCCGTTATCTATTATCTAGAATTTTATTGGTGTTGTGGCCATGCCATATGTTTCACTTGCAGGTATTGCGCTGTTGCTGTTGTTTTTGTGTTTTTTTTCTTTGTTAACTTGACTGTTAAGCCCTATCGAACGTTTGCTCCATACGTGGTCTAATTAATTATTTCGGTTTTTTGTTTGATTAGGTATCGTGAATGGGAGTGATTTTACTATTTCGTTTTGCCTTATGTACGCTTTAAACGTTCAATATCTAGCTACCAACTGTTTATACAGTGTTTGTTGACTTATTTTTTTCTTAGCCAAGTTGACGTTTTGTCAACGTGTTGGAAAGCGCTCTGCGTGGGTTGCGATATTTTATTCGATATATCGATACACGTGCATTGCACTTTGATATGTACATACGTATGTGATAACAATTTATAATTTTATTGAATTTATTTATTTGAAACAATTATATACAGGTGCAATAAGATCTAAATGCACTGAATTGTACGGCGTTTCACATGTTATTAGTTATTATACTAAACAATAATCCGCAATTATAGACGTGCATACAAATAAATGCATCTATTTCGCTATTTCCGCGTCATAATGACTTAAAGCTTCTCTTGGTTGCCTACGTATTAACGCTACGCGTTTTTAAGCTGTTGCAGAACAATGGGCGCTGTTTGGTACGAGAAGAAGCCGAATTTAATTAAAAACACCTGTATTTACATAAGCTGTGCACGTTTTTTTGGTCCACTTACCAAGTCGAATAGCTGCGCATAGTGCTCCAAACATGATAAAGTTGAATCGAACCTCAGACGAAACCCGCTTCTGCTCCTCCGCTGGGTCGGGTTGAGATTGTTGCAGACGAAACATTGTCAAATTACTTATTTATTTCCAATTAATGCTATTTAACAAGTAATACCGAACACTGAACCGTTTTCCACTAGAGATGGGCGATAGTTACGCCGCCCCTTAATTCTTACAATGAGTATTTTATTAGTGTATGAGCCAACCGTGACCAAACATTGAGAGTAACTGCTACAGCATCACGGTACATCTTGCGACTGTTAAAGAAAGTTGTAAAACTCAAAATTACAAAGGAAAGGAACCCCATTTAATTCCATAGTTTGTTTGCTTTTTATACTTCTGTATTTGTATGTTCCGTGGCTTATCTTTTTCTTTTGCAAATATATATATAATATAATATTTATGCCTGTAACTAAGTACACAAATACATACACATTTACATATATAAATACAACTACTGCACATACATATTCATATGTATGCAAATATATACATATATAGGTATATAGCTTTCGTGTATAATTATACAATATTATCGCGTCGTTTTTATTTTTTATTTTATTTTTCTTGTTTTTAAGCTTTTTGCTTTCATGATTTTTGTATGTTTCTTATTTTCTCCTGTTTCTTCGTTTGTCTTTGTTCATTTTATGTCTAAATTCTTTGCAGTTTTACATTCAAATTGTACACATCAACTATTTAAATTAGGCTCTTAAGGCTAATCTCACTACGACTCCTATTCTCTCTTTAAAAAATATACATATACATTTATGGGGAGGAGCGGGTGCCATTTAGATGCAGAGCTTTCAAATAAAGTTATCTGATGTAGGATCAGGTAATAAATGAGAATTAGTATTAATATCTATGAGAGCGATGAAAGGACGTAATTTTTAAAATATCTTTCAAAATTCCATTCGATTTCTCAGTTTTTAAGTTTCATAATCATGTTAACGTAAACAGATAACAAAATTATTTAAATGGTCATATACTCAGTTCGTCTCATCTTTTATTATAATGCATTTCTCTAAAATGTATATAACACTTTTGATATCCCTTTTAGCCTAAAAATAACCACTGAAGCAATGCAAAGCACCCTGTATTTCTGCATATGAAAATATGTAATCCCGCCGGATTCTGAAAAATTCAACCTGCTTTTTTTGTAAAACTGTTTTAAGCGTTATTTAGAATACACTTAGCTTGTTGCCGTTTGCCTTGCATTTTACATTTAGATTCTACAATTGTTTTACTTTTCA